>JALAZF010000042.1:10345000-11595000 GCA_022829125.1 Lathyrus tuberosus
ATAAACAGAGCTCAATTGTGGTCAGTTTGAGTACACCAAAGCCATCTAACAGATGCTTTCCTCAAAATCTCTTCTTTCACTCCAATTTTGCCTTCTAAGGCAAGTCACTATCGGGTTTTGAGTTTGAGCGCAATTCCAATCAAACCAATCACTCACGCACCTCACATACATCACATATGAGCTGATCAAACACTTAGATTACTTCTGAAACATCAATTTCACAAAATCACCAGCTGGTTGCTCAAGGTTTTAACCAAAGTGAAGCTGAGGTACCACAAAATGATCCAGCCAATTTCAATCAAGTCCAACCATCCAAACACAGTCCATAGGGTGTAGGGAAGCTGTTCAGATCATCACCACTCATCTGTAACACCTCCAAATCAAAAATCACTTTGAACTTGCTGTCACGACTTGGAGGTAAGCACATACTTGGTCATCTCTCAATCTATGCATATTTCCTCGCACAATAATTTGGCCATATGTTCATAATCATGCATGGAATGTTTGCCCTCAATTAATTGCATTGTTTGAATCCTGTATCAAAAATCCTAGCCTTCATGCAGAAATTAGGGTTCTTGAGGTCTCTTCGTGATTTCTTGTTGTATGTTTAATTTAAATGAAATTAAAGTACATAGACATGATCGTGAGGTTGAGACGAGCATAATGATATGTGAATTGCATGATATGATTACGTATTCATGGAGATTGGATAGAAAATGCAAATCTGAGAAACCAAGAACACGCGCGTGTTCTTCAGCTGTTCTTGGCGCCATTTTTAGAAATTCAAATATTTGAATTTTGTGATTTTGTTTAATTGTTTCAAAAATTAATTTCTCTCTGAGTTTTAATGATTTTGAGTTGATTCTTTTTTTAATAATTCACAAAAATGTTAAAATATTTTATTTTCACAAAAAATCCCAAAAATATTATTTATTTCATATAATTGATATTTTTGTAAAGAATTAATATTTTGATTGTTTTTGGCATTTTAAATATTTTTTCTACATTGATTTTGCAACTTTTAATGCTTTCTAATTATTTTGTAGGTCAATACTTAATTTTTGAAGCATTAATCCAAGATCACAATTTGTTTTCCATGTGTTAAACAATTTTTGATCATTTTAATTGAATTTTTATTCAATTAAATACATTTTGAAAACAAGTTAGGGTTTTGGATTAATTCAACCCTCATAAATCATTTTCAAAACTCTTTGGGCCTCTTGAGAGAGTGTAAGACCCATCCCCCCTTGTACAAAAACTTTTTGGGCCTCACTCATTGTATAAGTCCCTCTGTACATGTAAACGGCGCGATCGTCGCCAGTTTAAAAATAAAAATCATTTGGGCCTCTCCTTGAGCTATAAGACCCATTCAAAACACTTTGGGCATCTATTAGAGTGTAAGACCCAATCCCCCTTTTAACCAAAACATTTTGGGCCTCACTTATTGTATAAGTCCCTCTGCGTTAAAAGAAAACCTCGGCGCGATCGCCATTTTTAAACGAAAAATCATTTGGGCCTACCCTCGTGTTATAAGCCCCACTCTTTTCTTCAAACCTTTTTGGGCCTCTTGAGAGAGTGTAAGACCCATCCCTTTGTACAGAAAACCTTTTTGGGCCCCAGTCACTTGTATAAGTCCCTCTGTACAAATTCAAACAGTGCGCTCACTGATAAAACCCTGGGCCTCTCCTTGAGCTGTAAGCCCCAAATCTTTCTTTTTCAAAGCACTTTCTCCTTTGATTTTGAATATACTGTTGTTTTCAATCTTTCTTTATTGAACAACTAACCAAACAGCATGGAAGCACTACAACCGAGTAAGTGGTTATCGCTTTCGTTTACTGCTTTCATATTATAAACTGTATTGTGGGGCTGCTCACTGTAAGTCTCCTTTCATAAACTCATATCTACTGTGTAATAATAGTATAGATATTTCGAGTTTCCCCGGCTACTACGTCTAGAACTAGGTGATGCGTGTTTTTTTTCGCAAGTGTACGAACGCGTCAGAGTAATATAAAAGATTATCGTATCCACAGAGACCAAGTGTCAATCTATCGCTATCTATTGTTAAGGTGTGTATCTAAGGTGATTGAAAATAGTAGTTTTGAAGAGTGCACGGTAGTAAATAAAGTAATTAAAATTAATTGATAAAGACAGGTTCGAATGCAATTCACACAACCAATTGATAATCCAAGTACTTGCTAATAGAACTACTTACGGGCAATGTTTTCTACTTTGAAAAGAACTAATTTGACAGGAACTGTCGCTTTCGCGTATTCAGAACCGAGTTGTACCCCCTAATCAAACCCTCTTATTGTCACGGATAAAAAGGCGCGCATTGCGTTAGAGTAGTAAACCTATTTTTAAGAAATATAGTATCTTGACCAAGTTGAAAAGTATTTTAACCTGGATTTTCTAAAAAAAAGAGGTCCTTACGAACCAGACTTTAAACTTCTTAACGCGTCCGAAAATGGTTTTAAAATCTCTTTTCTTTTTAAATTAAAAACTCCTAATAAACTAAACAAAGCGCTTTCGCTGTTTTCGAAATAGTTTAAAAACAATTAAGTTTAGATAGGCGTTGGACGGCTTTCGATCTTACCCAACGGAATTTAAGAACAGGAAAACTTATATTGAAAGTTAAAATAGCCCTTAAGTGTTTCCACTAACAATTGTACAGATTATCGGCTCGGTTATGATCTTCACATTCTAACCTTTATAAAATTAGCCAGACATGGTAAAGTAAAAGTTCATTTTTAGATTTTTCATAAAAAAGTATTTAAGTGCGAGTGCGGGAAGTAAATGAAAGTAGTGCGAGTGCGGAAAGTAAATGAAAGTAAAGCAGTGCGGAAAATAAATGAAAGTAGTGCGAGTGCGGAAAGTAAATGAAAGTAATGCGAGTGCGGAAAGTAAATGAAATTAAAAGACAATGCAAGAAATAAAGTTGACAAAAGGTAAAGTAATAAAAACCTGCTCCAATCGGAGTGGTTGAATAAAATGCGAACTGAAAGTAAAATGGCGGCAGGATTAACTTCCTTCCAGAGTGCTCCAAGACTCAATCTCACAGGCTCTTATAGACTCGATCTCTCGAATGTAGTAACACCTCGATGTGAAGCGATTACCACTATTACACTGATATATGCTTATGAACAACTAAGCTTGGATGAAGAAAAACGAAAATCTAAAGTCCTATTTATAGGCAAGGAAACATGTGGAAAAGACAAGGATGCCCCTAGCATTTAAATTTGGGAGGGAACTCGTTTTGTTCTTGTGGCGCTCGCCACAACACCATGGCGCCCGCCATGAGTGTAAA
Source organism: Lathyrus tuberosus (assembly GCA_022829125.1). Taxonomy (NCBI): domain Eukaryota; kingdom Viridiplantae; phylum Streptophyta; class Magnoliopsida; order Fabales; family Fabaceae; genus Lathyrus; species Lathyrus tuberosus. The sequence continues at coordinate 10,348,305 of JALAZF010000042.1, forward strand.
CTTGCTTGGGCAGTTGGAGATCGTGGGGAAAAACAGTTGGGAGGAGTTTGAGACATGGCCACGTCATGGAAGACCCTGTGGCGGCCGCCATAGTGGATGCCATAAGTGTAAAATGCTGATTTTCTCTATTTTAGCTCATTTCGACTTCCTTTTCGCTCCTTTTCTCGCTCGGGGCTCTGATTAGACTAAAAACCTGAAAACAAAGAAAAACATAATAATAACATAATAAAATGACATTAAAAGACTAAGAATGCATGCGAAATCGGAGTCAAAAATACGGTGAAATTCAGTGTCATCAAATTCTCCCACACTTAGACCTTTGCTTGTCCTCAAGCAAAACATTTAAAGCTCAAAGTAAGAAAACTAGTGCTGACACGTGATTCGGGCAAAAAGGGCTTCTAAGTTCAAGTCAGGATGCAGTGACAGGTACTAAGTGAACCAAGGGTATCGTAATGACACTTATCCGCAGAGGCGGACATAAACTTCATTCTTATATTAATCAACCGCACCATCCCACAATAACTAGGCCTACCTCTTCATCTCTTTTTTGGGTCCTTTTCATTCAGGCGCAATCACATTAAGCCCGTTATCCGTACATGTTTCATAGTAGAGTGACCTGTTAGTGATTCTGATCCAAAACATAGGGTTTCTGGCACATAAGACTGTGTAAACCCTTTTATTTAACCCAAATGCAGTTGTGGGGGATCGGATCGTAATCCGCCCTACCGAGTTCAGCGCCAGAAACCTCTGAACCAACTAACAATGGGTGAGCTAAAATTATATTTTTTTTGTGTGGCAACAATTCAACTTTTTGGGTTAAACGACCTTGTGAGGGTCATCTATCCGGAGTTTGCCTTATTCTTTATTTATTTTACTGGATCATTCACTTATGTTCATCGATCCCCTACGTAGAACATGCTTAGGCCGGAGCTGACTGCTGAAATAAACTACTTAGGACAAATTTGGAAATGATAATTAAGGCCATGGTACATGGGGTTTTGGAATGATTCCTATATTCTTGAAGTCTATGGTGCTAAAACGATACTAATGTTTCAAAAAGTTCACCTAAGTCACCACATCCTAATCCAAACCTGTCTTAAAGCCCAAAAAATGTGTAGAACAACAATGTTTTCTTATTAATAAATTTTTTTTTTTTTTTTTTTTTGTGTAGGGCTAAAGAAATGGGGAAAAATGAGGGTGTACTAGGGATACACTGTACTGGTGACTCGTCAGACTCATGCATTTTCTAGAAAAAAGACATAGACAAAAACAAGAAATAAACAACTAACTAAAAATGGAAATAGAAAGCAATAAAATAGAAAGCAATAAAATCCCCTCCCACACTTAAATCGAACATTGTCCCCAATGTTTCGAAATAAGATAAGGAGAGTAACCTGTAAAACTACTGATGCGGACCACTGGTGCCCTCGTCGTCCTGCTGGGAATGCCTGGGACGACGGGATCTGCTACGATGCTGGTCTATCCGGTCCAATCGGGCTGATAAGGCCGCCTGGGCATCTCTGACCTGTCGAAGGTTACCTAGAACGGAACCTTGAGTAGCCTCCATAAGCTCGTAATGCCGGCGGTTGAAGTCTTGCTGATGGGATTGCTCGTTTGCTATCGCAAGCAAGGTTTGAGAAACGGACTCGAAGGATCGATCTGTCCTCCGCCGTGATTCTTCCATGAAGCTCATATTATCCGTCAGTTGTTGCTGAATGGTAGAGAGAAGGTCATCTCGCCTTTCTTCTCTAGCCATAAGGTCACGCCACATCTCCTCAGTGACATAGGATCCAGGGACTGAACCTGCAAAAGGGTTAGAGGAAGAGGGTGCGGTGTGTGGTGGTGAAGGATGATGGGGGGACACATGAGGTATGGGAGACTGATCTCTCCGCTCAAATTCTTCGTCAGTGTCGTGTCCCTCCGTATCAGGAATATTAGGAGGAAGTGGACCTAGAACAGGTGGAGCATTTAAATCATAGGTCCAGTTCCTTTCATTACGTACATCGGTACGTCTACTACAGGGCAAGGCAACAGATGGGATAGCTACACCATGGATCATCAATACAAAACCACCCTCTCTTCTCGCTCGGCACAATTTCATATCTTTGAGAAATTTTAGGTTGATTGTGTGAGGAGTTAAGGGCTCTAGTGTGGCTATCTCATTGTTCAGGTTTAGTGCCCGAGCAATAGACGTAATTAGTCCTCCAAAAACAATCGGTCCTGCTTTATTAATAGTAACAGACATGTGAGAAAGCATAAACGGGACCGGATTGATTCTTCTATTTGTGAGACTTCCTTGTAAAAACTGAAGCTCTTTAGCATTAACCTTATTTGGATTATCCCGGCCAAAAATAGTACATGCCAACAGGTATCTAAAAACTCTGATGGCCGGGTTGTGGATGGTCGATGCAAGAATCCCTTCAAAAGAAGTTATTAAATTATTCGACAATCTCTGCCAAAAAGAAAATGCATCGACCGACCATCCGTCATCCAAAGGGGTCTCACAAATAGCACCTTCCCAAAGAGGAATCCCTAACAGACTTGTTAGTTCGTCGGTACTGTACTTATATTCTATTCCAAACATTCTAAATTGGACAGTACCGACTGTGCTAGCAGTGTTAGGGTGGACAGTGTAGATCAAAGAACTTAAAAACTCAACTGTCAGTTTCTCAAAGGTTGGTTCTTGGTTTTCAAAAATAGAGTGCAGTCCCAAAAAATCAAGTAAATGATAAACACTATGATAAATACCCAAGGTATAGAGACAGTTGTCGTCCACGTACCTCGTCGAGAGAATTTCTTGACCTTGAAGCCTTTGAATATTCCTCCTCTGCCTATCCCCGGGTTTTCCTTCTCGCAAAATATATCCTTCGAACTCCATAGCTTGCTCCTTGAATTGATTTGAAGATAGTGAAGATGGGTTTAAATATAAGTTGGTAAAGGTGAGATTTTTATGGAATTTAATTGGTGGAATTTCAAATGGAAGTTTGAAAGGGTTAATGGATAGTGGGTATTAAATAAAGGTGGGAGCTTTTGTGAGTTTTAATGGAGTTTTGGAAAAGGAGAAAAATGGGTTTTGGGAGTTTAGAGGTTCAAAAATGGTGGAAGATGTAGTTCTCCCCCGTATTTACCAGGACGCCGTGGCGGGCGCCATAAGGCTATGGCGGGCGCCATAAGGTCATTTTCGGACCTGGGCCAAAATTTTGAATTTTGGAATGGGCCCCTCTTACCTTTTGCGTCTCGGGGGTCCTGATAGCGTTCTCATTTGCTTTCTTCTTCAACACGGGACTTGCACAATTTTTGTGGAAATAAAAATCAAATATTGAGAAAAATAACATTATTATTGGATATATATATATAAAAGGAAAAATAAAAACACACATAATATATATATATATATATATATATATATATATATATATATATAAAATCAAAGTACATAGGAAATATAGGAAATGCGAAAATACGAAATGTGTCCAGATATGCTAAAAAGTAAAGAAAACGCAGAAATACTGAATAGTAAATAATAGAGTAGTAAGTCAGGGCAACATGATCAATCAGCTGGCTCCTCTGCCTGGCTGGATCCACGAAGCTCAGCGATCTCGCGACGAAGCTCTCCGATCTCCTGGTATAAAGAGTCTGCCTCAGTAGCATGAGTGAGATCAGATACCTCAATCTGCAAAGCAAGATCAGCTACCTCCTGCTTGAGCTTGGCAGTCTCTCTGCAGAGCTCAACAACCTGGGTGTATAAATCGGGTGGCTGCAAAGACAAATTATTAGATAATACAGTGATTTTGGGAGACGGAGGTGTAGGGGTGTACTCAGCAATAGGAGGCGATCTAGGCTCCTCAATAGTCTCTCCATAACCCTCCAAAGCATATCTCCAATTAGCTGGGTCATGAACACTGGTCATCATCGGATCAGGCAGCAAAAAGTAATGAACAGCCTCGTTGTCGATCAACAATCTGAACTGGTTGGGGTTTGCAGAGGCTCTCCTTATCAACCCTCTGTCTAGGCAGAAATCAACGTCCATGGTGGTGTATTCACAGAAAACCCTGAGATGTAACAACTTACGCGAAAGGCCTAAAGCAGCAGCAATCTGGGTAACAATACCTCCCACATGAATAATACCTACTGATGACCTGGCAATACTGCTAAGACCTTTCAGCAGAAAGTTCCCACATGCCACAGGACGTGACTGGGTCGCACAAAACAGTAGAAAGATCTCCTCCTCACTAAGCAAGGTCTCAGCATCTGGCAATCCAAAGAAAGAGTGTGCTATGATCATCTGAAAATACCTCAATGCAGGGTTGTGGATAACATGTGAGAACTGGGTGGAAGGATCCTGACTCCCTCCACCAGAGATATCACTCCAGAACTTCTCCACTTCCCTACTCAGAAAGTATCCCATAGGTGTCTCAGGAATAGCATCAGGGGTCGTCTGAAAACCTAATAAATCACCAAACTCCTTATGAGTGAAGGAGTACTCAGTCCCAAATAACCTGAAAATAGCACATCCATCTGGTCCGGCCCAGGGGTCATAAGAAAACGAGCTGAGGAACTCCAAAGTGAGGTTCCTATAGGTGTTGTTCAGGTCGTCGAACTGGTCCCATTGAAGCTGGTGGCATAAGTATCTGACACTAGGCTCAATGCCTAAAGCCTCCATGCAAGCCTGATCTGGGTACCTCGTAGGTGCCATAGGACGTTTGAAGTGGACAAAGTAACGCTCTCTCTGGGCGTCATTCCTGAAAGTCACATGCATGTCGTCAAAGTTCTGCATTCTGCACAGAGTTAGGAAGAAAGTCCTGTAAAACACAAACATTTTAAACATTAGTCCTGACAAAATATAACAAGAAATAAAATAAAACAAAATGTAGAAAGAGTAAATAAGGTAAGAAAATCATGGGTTGCCTCCCATGCAGCGCTTGTTTAACGTCGTTAGCTTGACGACTGGAACTTATACATCTCTTGTCGGGATTGGTGGATCACTTAGAGTGTGGCTGGAGTAGGTTGTTGGAATGTCTCCTCCTTCGTAGAGCTTCAGTCTTTGTCCATTGACGATGAATGGTTTACATGTCTCGTTTTTTATTTCAACAGCTCCAGACCTCAGAATTTTTGATACTTTGAAGGGGCCAGTCCATCTTGAACGGAGCTTTCCTGGGAAGAGTCGTAGCCTAGAATTGAACAGGAGAACAGGGTCGCCTAAGTTGAAGTCTTTTCTTACGATTCTTTTGTCGTTCCAAGCTTTTGTTCTTTCTTTGTATATTATGGCATTCTCGTAGGCTTGCTGTCTGAGTTCTTCCAATTTGTGGATGTCAAGGATACGTTTCTCACCAGCAGTTAGGTAATCCAAATTCAAAGTTTTAATGGCCCAATAGGCCTTATGCTCTAACTCAAAAGGTAAATGACAAGATTTTCCATAGACTAGTTGGTAGGGGGTTGTTCCTATAGGGGTTTTGAAAGCGGTCCTGTAGGCCCATAAAGCCTCTTGAAGCTTTTGCGACCAATCTTTTCTGGATACAGAGACAGTTTTTTCTAAAATTTGTTTAATCTCCCTATTAGATACTTCCACTTGGCCACTAGTCTGTGGGTGATATGGTGTTGCTACTCTATGCTTAACTCCATACTTGCTTAAAAGCTTATCAAATATTCTTGATATGAAGTGAGATCCTCCATCACTTATAACTAAACGGGGTGTTCCAAATCTGGGGAATATATAATTTTTAAATAATTTAATCACTACTCTAGTGTCGTTTGTGGGTGCAGCTATCGCTTCAATCCACTTAGACACGTAGTCTACTGCAACTAAGATATACTTGTTTCCTAAAGATGGTGGGAATGGTCCCATGAAATCTATACCCCATACGTCGAAGAGTTCTACTTCTTGGATGTTTCTTAAAGGCATTTCGTCGCGTCTTGATATATTTCCTGTGCGTTGGCATCTATCACATTTGACAATGTAAGCGTGGACATCACGCCACATGGTAGGCCAGAATAGGCCAGCTTGAAGAATCTTGGCGTAGGTCTTAGAGGTGCTTGCATGTCCACCATAAGGTGCAGAGTGACAATGCTGAATTATACTTTCTACCTCGTCTTCTGGAACGCAACGGCGGAAAATGCCATCTTTACCTCTCTTGAAAAGAAGTGGCTCATCCCAATAGAAATTTCTAACATCACTTAAGAACTTCTTCTTCTTGTGGTAATCGAGATCAGGGGGTATGATATCAGCGGCTAGGTAATTAACAAAATCAGCGTACCAGGGCACGTTACTTACAACTAAGGATTTTTGGAAGTGCTCATGAGGGTCTGGTTCTTTATCTTCAATGGTTTCCAACTGGGCTATCAATCTATCATAGGCAAAATCATCATTTATGGGTACTAATTCAGGATTCAGGTATTCTAGCCTAGATAGGTGATCGGCTACTACATTTTCTGTGCCTTTTTTATCTCGGATATCTAAGTCGAACTCTTGTAGCAACAAAATCCATCGAAGTAACCTGGGTTTAGCATCTTTTTTACTTAGTAGGTAACGGATGGCAGCATGATCGGTGTAAACTATAATTTTGGCTCCTACTAGATATGATCTAAATTTGTCTATAGCGAAAACTACAGCTAGGAGTTCTTTCTCGGTTGTTGCGTAATTGAGCTGGGCGGCGTCTAGGGTTCTACTGGCATAATATATTACATGTAATCTTTTATCTTTTCTCTGACCTAGAACGGCTCCTACAGCGTAATCACTGGCGTCACACATTATCTCAAACGGTTCAGACCAATCAGGGGGTTTCATAATGGGTGCTGAAATCAATGCTTGCTTCAAAAGGTTGAATGCTTCATTGCATTTTTCATCAAAGATGAATTCAGCATCTTTCATTAACAGGCCAGTTAAAGGTTTTGTTATTTTGGAGAAGTCCTTGATGAAACGGCGGTAGAATCCAGCGTGTCCAAGGAAACTTCTAACTTCCCTGATAGTCTTGGGTGGTTTTAGGTTCTCTATAACTTCTATTTTTGCTTTATCTACCTCTATACCTCTTTCGGAGATTATATATCCTAAAACAATTCCTTCAGTCACCATGAAATGGCATTTTTCCCAATTCAGCACAAGGTTCACCTCCACACATCTTTCCAGGATTTTCTCAAGGTTGATAAGACAATTTTGGAAATCAAAACCGCAAACCGAGAAATCATCCATAAATACTTCCATGATTCCATCTAGATAATCTGCAAAGATTGACATCATGCAACGTTGGAAAGTAGCAGGGGCATTACAGAGTCCAAAAGGCATTCGTCTGTAGGCAAAAGTTCCAAAAGGGCATGTAAAGGTAGTTTTTTCTTGATCTTCTGGATGTATAGGTATTTGAAAGAATCCCGAATACCCGTCTAGATAGCAAAAGTAAGAGTGTCTGGCAAGACGTTCTAACATCTGGTCTATGAACGGTAAAGGGAAATGATCCTTCCTAGTTGCTTTATTTAACTTTCTATAGTCTATGCACATACGCCAACCTCCTTCTATCCGCTTTGCTATTTGTTCACCTTTCTCATTTTGCACAACTGTGATGCCTCCCTTCTTGGGTACCACATGCACAGGGCTCACCCACTTACTGTCCGAGATCTGATATATTATACCTGCTTCAAGCAACTTCAGAACTTCCTTTTTGACAACATCACTCAGTATAGGGTTTATCCTTCTCTGGTGCTCTCTGGAAGGTTTTGAATCTACTTCGAGCGAAATCCGATGCATGCATACGGATGGACTTATACCTTTCAGATCAGAGATATTATATCCTAAGGCTGAGGGATATCTTCGTAAAACGTCCAAGAGTTGATCTGTTTCTTTTTGTCTCAAGGCAGCACTAACTATAACCGGACGATTCATTTCTTCATCAAGAAACTCATATCTCAGGTTCTTAGGTAGTTCCTTAAGTTCCAAGGCTGGTTTAATAGGGCAAGGCATAGGATCTGGGGTAAGGGATAAACATTCGTAAAGGTTATCATCGATGTAGGGTTTCTTATAATTGTCATCTTCCAAAATAAGAGTTGATGGCAGCTTAATTGTTTCAATGACTTCTTCTTGCTCTAACTCCCTAACACATTCATCAATGATATCTATCGCATAACACGCATCTCCTATCACAGGTGCCATAAGAAATTTTGAAAGTATAAATTCTATCTTCTCGTTCCCTACCTCAAAGGTTAGCTTCCCCTTTTTGACATCTATTATGGCTCCAGCAGTCGATAAGAATGGTCTACCTAGAAGAATTGGTATGTCATCATCTTCTTTAATGTCCATGACAACAAAATCAGTAGGGATAAACAGCTGACCTATCCTAACAGGGACGTCTTCAAGTATGCCTATCGGATATTTAACAGATCTATCGGCTAATTGAAGTGACATCTTGGTAGGTTGCAACTCTCCTAAATTTAACCTTTCGCAAACCGCTAAGGGCATTAAGCTCACACTAGCTCCTAAGTCTAGAAAAGCTTTTTCGATGACATGACTCCCCAAAGTACAAGGAATGGAAAAGTTCCCAGGATCTTTATCCTTTTTTGCTAATTTATTTTTGGCAATAGAATTACATTCCAAGGGTTTCGGATCATCAAGTCTACGTTTATTGGTAAGGATGTCTTTGAGAAACTTTGCGTAGGATGGTATTTGGGTAATGGCTTCTGTGAACGGGATTTCTACGTGAAGTTTTTCTATAACTTTAATGAATTTCTGATACTGATTATTGATCTGGGTTTGTTTAAGTCTTTGCGGATATGGTATTGGTGGTTTGTATGGCGGGGGTGGTATATAGGTTTTGTTTTTGGGTTCTTCTCCTTTTTCTTGACTTTCCTGGTTTACAGATTCCTCTGGTTTCTTCTTTTTATCTGGGATGTTGTCATCTTCCTTAGAAGTTTTGGGATCACTCAACCTCGGGTTACAAGGTTCATCATAAGCGGTCCCACTTCGTAGGGTAATGGCATTTGCTTGTCCTTTCGGGTTTTGTTGAGGTTGTCCAGGGAATTGTCCTCCAGGTGTGGTCTGAGGGGCTTGGTTTAAAGCTACCTGCGAGATTTGGGTTTCAAGCATCTTATTGTGAGTGATTATTTGGTCAACCTTGGTTCCTAACTGGGTAATTAGTTCGTTAACATGAACGTTTTGGTTCATGAACTCCTTGTTTTGTTGGATTTGAGCAGCGACAAAATTATCCACGATTTTCTCAAGGCTCGGTTTTGGTGGTACAGGTTGCATAGGTTGATTTGATCTTGGGGCTTGATAACTTGATTGTCTCGGAGGGGCAGTATTTTGGGTAGGGTTATTATTCTTATAGGAAAAGTTTGGGTGATTCCTCCATCCAGGGTTATAGGTATTTGAAAATGGGTTTCCTTGGGTGTAGTTCACTTGTTCAGAGCTGGTCTCGTTTAACAGACTGCATTCTGCGGATTGGTGTCCTTTCGTCCCACATATCTCACAATCTGACGAAACTGCGGCTGCAGTATTCGGGGTTGTACACATATGCTCAACTTTTAGGGCCAATGCGTCCATTTTAGCTTGCATCATGTCTATAGAGCTTAACTCATGTATTCCTCCTTGGGCTTCCTTCTTTTCCACTGTCGCTCGTTCTACTCCCCACGATTGATGGTTTTGGGCCATATCTTCGATAAGGGCACTAGCTTCAGGGTAAGGTTTGTTCATCAGTGCGCCACCTGCGGCGGCGTCGATGGTCATCTTAGTGTTATAATGAAGTCCATTATAGAAGGTTTGAATGATTAACCAATTTTCTAAACCATGATGTGGGCATGCTCTTAACAGCTCTTTATATCTCTCCCAGGCTTCGAACAACGATTCTCCTTGGTTTTGGGTAAATCTAGTTATTTGGTTTCGAAGAACAGCGGTCTTACTCGGGGGAAAATATCTGGCAAGGAATACTTTTCTAAGGTCTTCCCAACTTGTTATGGAATTTGGTGGAAGGGAATCTAACCAAGATAGGGCCTTATCTCTGAGGGAAAAAGGAAATAATCTTAAGCGAATCGCCTCAGGAGGGGCTCCATTGGTTTTAAAGGTGTCTGCTAGTTGGAGAAAGTTTTTCAAATGTTGGTTTGGGTTCTCTGTAGCAAGACCTGCGAATTGTCTCTGCTGTACTAACTGCAGCAGGGATGGTTTAAGTTCAAAATTGTTAGCTGGTATGGCTGGATTTACTATACTAGAACTAGGTTCCTCGTTGGATGGTTGGGCGAAATCCTTAAGAGGTCTTTGATTTTGATCTTCGGCCATAGCTTTCCTAAGTTTACGGAAATATAAACGTGCGCGAGCGTAACGTTCTGGTTCAGCTAGAGGGTCTACTAAACTACCGGTACTACGAGTTTTTCGCATTGACCGGCGGGTAACTTCCTTAGTCTAAACGGTATAACAACAGGGTACGAAATTTGACGAAATTGGTCCCCGGCAACGGCGCCAAAAACTTGATGCGTGTTTTTTTTCGCAAGTGTACGAACGCGTCAGAGTAATATAAAAGATTATCGTATCCACAGAGACCAAGTGTCAATCTATCGCTATCTATTGTTAAGGTGTGTATCTAAGGTGATTGAAAATAGTAGTTTTGAAGAGTGCACGGTAGTAAATAAAGTAATTAAAATTAATTGATAAAGACAGGTTCGAATGCAATTCACACAACCAATTGATAATCCAAGTACTTGCTAATAGAACTACTTACGGGCAATGTTTTCTACTTTGAAAAGAACTAATTTGACAGGAACTGTCGCTTTCGCGTATTCAGAACCGAGTTGTACCCCCTAATCAAACCCTCTTATTGTCACGGATAAAAAGGCGCGCATTGCGTTAGAGTAGTAAACCTATTTTTAAGAAATATAGTATCTTGACCAAGTTGAAAAGTATTTTAACCTGGATTTTCTAAAAAAAAGAGGTCCTTACGAACCAGACTTTAAACTTCTTAACGCGTCCGAAAATGGTTTTAAAATCTCTTTTCTTTTTAAATTAAAAACTCCTAATAAACTAAACAAAGCGCTTTCGCTGTTTTCGAAATAGTTTAAAAACAATTAAGTTTAGATAGGCGTTGGACGGCTTTCGATCTTACCCAACGGAATTTAAGAACAGGAAAACTTATATTGAAAGTTAAAATAGCCCTTAAGTGTTTCCACTAACAATTGTACAGATTATCGGCTCGGTTATGATCTTCACATTCTAACCTTTATAAAATTAGCCAGACATGGTAAAGTAAAAGTTCATTTTTAGATTTTTCATAAAAAAGTATTTAAGTGCGAGTGCGGGAAGTAAATGAAAGTAGTGCGAGTGCGGAAAGTAAATGAAAGTAAAGCAGTGCGGAAAATAAATGAAAGTAGTGCGAGTGCGGAAAGTAAATGAAAGTAATGCGAGTGCGGAAAGTAAATGAAATTAAAAGACAATGCAAGAAATAAAGTTGACAAAAGGTAAAGTAATAAAAACCTGCTCCAATCGGAGTGGTTGAATAAAATGCGAACTGAAAGTAAAATGACGGCAGGATTAACTTCCTTCCAGAGTGCTCCAAGACTCAATCTCACAGGCTCTTACAGACTCGATCTCTCGAATGTAGTAACACCTCGATGTGAAGTGATTACCACTATTACACTGATATATGCTTATGAACAACTAAGCTTGGATGAAGAAAAACGAAAATCTAAAGTCCTATTTATAGGCAAGGAAACATGTGGAAAAGACAAGGATGCCCCTAGCATTTGAATTTGGGAGGGAACTCGTTTTGTTCTTGTGGCGCCCGCCACAACACCATGGCGCCCGCCATGAGTGTAAACTTGCTTGGGCAGTTGGAGATCGTGGGGAAAAACAGTTGGGAGGAGTTTGAGACATGGCCACGTCATGGAAGACCCTGTGGCGGCCGCCATAGTGGATGCCATAAGTGTAAAATGTTGATTTTCTCTATTTTAGCTCATTTCGACTTCCTTTTCGCTCCTTTTCTCGCTCGGGGCTCTGATTAGACTAAAAACCTGAAAACAAAGAAAAACATAATAATAACATAATAAAATGACATTAAAAGACTAAGAATGCATGCGAAATCGGAGTAAAAAATACGGTGAAATTCAGTGTCATCACTAGGTGACGCAGTTTCATTTATTCGTAGAAATAGACGCCTAGATCCCCAATAGGAGCACCAGATATAATCTTCTCTTCGGCTGTCCTCCTTAGGAATCGTCAAGAAGCTCTACTCCCCAAGATGAATGTATTCTCTGTGAATGGCATCTTTGAGTTTCTTCCAAATTCTCGAACCTTCCTGACTTGATCTATTCCTTGTGGATAGCTTGCCTTGAATGTCTCGGGGTTTGGGTACCCACTACGGTCATAATCTTGGACCTTAACTAAGGAACCCTCTTTAAAAGCTAAAAGTCGCTGGATAGTAAACCTCGCACGTTTACCAGTGGTTTTTATCTTTAAAAGAGTTATCTCTCCTAATGGAAAAGAGATGATAGACCCACGGGCTTCTTAAAAGCATCGGCCTCCTCTTGGGCATTATTCAAGGACCCTACGGCTTCTTAGAAGTATTCACAACCTCCTCTTAGGCTTCGTCTAATGATCTCTTCCTCCGGGAATGATAGCCTCCTCTTGGGTTTGGGTACTCACTACGGTCATAATCTTGGACCTTAACTAAGGAACCCTCTTTAAAAGCTAAAAGTCGCTGGATAGTAAACCTCGCACGTTTACCAGTGGTTTTTATCTTTAAAAGAGTTATCTCTCCTAATGGAAAAGAGACGATAGACCCACGGGCTTCTTAAAAGTATCGGCCTCCTCTTGGGCATTATTCAAGGACCCTACGGCTTCTTAGAAGTATTCACAACCTCCTCTTAGGCTTCGTCTAATGATCTCTTCCTCCGGGAATGATAGCCTCCTCTTGGGCTTTGTACAAGGACCCGTCGGCTTCTTAAAAGTTTCCAGCCTCCTCTTGGGCTTCGTACAAATTATCCCGACGACCTCCTAGAGGTATAGGAACAGAACCTAGTCATCCTCATAGAACAGTCTTTTCATAGAGTCTACTACTGTTTCTCAAAGCATAGTACGAAAGATAAAACTCTAGACTTGGACAGTCTAATATCCTTGAGTCTCAAAAGACATTCTCAAGTGACCCCTTTGTTAAATAGGAAGAAAACCCGTAGACTCGGACCGTCTCAATACCCTTCGGATTTCCAGTTTCCCCAAAGAAAAGGAAATAACCCCGATCCTCAGATCTAACCCATGAGTACAGTGATGCTCATATAAGAACTGATTTTATCTTTCAAAATCAGTATACTGGACCTGTCACTTAACTGACACAATAACCTTAGCCTTCTCTTGGGCTTTATACAAATGATTCTCCCCAGCGGAGTCAAACAACGTTTAGCCTCTCTCTCTCGGGCTTTGTATGAGACACATAAGAGACTCCCTCGTTGAGTCAATCCCCCCTTTCACCTCCATCTCGGGCTTTGTACGAGATACAAAAAGGTTCTTATTGAGCCAAACGAACAATCGCCTCCATCTCGGGCTTTATACGAGATACCAAAAGACTCCATCGTCTGGTCAAAATCTTTTAGCCTCTCTCGCTCGGGCTTTGTATGAGACATAAAATAGCCTCCTCTTAGGCTTTGTATAATGATTTTCCTAGCGGAAATTAGCCTCCTCTTAGGCTTTGTATAAGAAAACCACTGGTTGATCCATTTCACCTTTTAGCATCAAAGCTGTGCCTCGTTCACAGTATACAAACATCAACAACTCCTTTCCCTTCATCTAATCGCTGTAAGCGGCAACCCTCTGGATCATCTATATCCACGCCACTGTCCCTCTTTTAGCATGAGAAATTCCTAAGGAAAGATGGCATTGCTCTACACTGAGTTAAAGTCTTCTCCTTCAGGTTAAAACCCTTTCTTCGGAAATTATGGCATTGCTCGGATCCGCGTATCCCAGTTAAAGTAATTCTCCTTCTCCCCTCTTTAGAGATGACAAATTCTCTCTAAAGCCGAGGTCTTTCAGCTTCACGTCTTGGGCTTTGAACAAGACACAAATAGACCTTTCAGCTTCACATCTTGGGCTTTGAACAAGATACAAACCACCTTTCGCTTCACGTCTTGGGCTTTGAACAAGACACCAAACACCCAATTTCCTCCCATAGAATAGGAGGAACTACGAACGCTCTGATTTCCCTGTTTCGGTAAACGGGAATACGTAGGCATAAGATCGAAAGAAAAGATCTTAGCGAGCGCAATCAACAAAAAACCCAAATCCCATATCTCCATCAATCAAAAGCAGTATTTCAAAAGCATCAGTCCTAACATCCTAATCCTTGTTCCCCGCCAGAAACCTTCTGCCCAGGTAAAAAAGAAAGAAAACAGTATTGGCGAAAATACAAATAACCAGTACAAAGGCCCCCCACATTGATAGCATCTGTAACCTAACAGACCGCTGTTTAAACTCAGTATGCAAGCAGGGTTAATTGGAGACATCTATTTCCCTTCCTTATTCAGCTCATAATAGGATAAAAAATGAATCGACCTGTAGTCAAAGCTCAAACCGCAGAGAGCGACCAACGCTTAAGAACCGCGTCCAAAATCGCTCGCTACACCGTGCAATGAATATCAACTTGGTGGCAATGCACTCAAGGCAAAGCCAGTATCATAATCTGCCGCGGCATGATTACAGTTCCTGTCTGATTTGCTCGGTAAACAAACAGGGATGCTCTTTCATACAAGAGGCCCTCCAGCGTCAGATGGATCTTGGATGGATCCAAGACTACCATGATAGGAACTCCTATCAAATCAACATGGTTCAGATCTTCGATATTCGCGTGATGAATACCAACTTGGTAGAGTTGCATGCTGAGCAGGTCCGAATTGGATTCTTAATATCACACGACTATCAAAGCTGTAAAGCAGGTTGCGAAAATGATCGAGGTTGTACCCTTGTCCAGGAGGCACTTCAGCACTTGTTAAATCACTGGTGGATTCCAATCTATATGGATGAAGATACTCAGCAGATTAGTATCAGTAACAGGAATCCAACTCGGCATCAGAGTCAGGATGTCCGATCAATGGAAGCTAACCTAGTAAGGTTACATTGTATTCAAAGTGGGCGTGGCCAGGTGCCCCCACACAACTATGATTGTTGCAGTGTCAGTTCAGAAAGTAACCAATGGTGTTACCTTGTGAGAACAGCTCTTCAGGGTCAGGTGGATCGTGGAGAGATTCACCCATATCCAGGTTCCAGACCCATCAGCTGGACGCCGAACTACCTTGCCAATCAAGTCGAGGATGTTGTCACAATCTCTGGTCGTCACCAGACCAGGGATGTTTTTGCCATCATCCCTCTACTTGACGAATCAAGAATTCCCAACCGGGAACGGATCGAGATTGCTTATGATGGTCAGAAAAATCAGAAGGTTCCCATAGCCATCTATCTACCGAGACCACTACCGTATGAATCAACTAAGGTTATCCCTTACAAATACGATGCAACGACAGTTGAAAATGGAAAGAAAATTCCATTACCCTCCGTCGAGAATATTGCAGACATCAGTCGTGTAACACGGAGCGGTAGAATCTTCAACAGAGGAGTTGGAGAATCCAACAAGGAAAAGGAACTTCAGACGGAAGCTCCCGATCCATCAGTCAGTCAATCCAGTGATCCCGACCTTTCGAAAAATAATGACGAGATGCTAAAGCTCATCCAAAGGAGTGAATATAACATTGTTGATCAGCTATTACAGACTCCTTCAAAGATCTCGGTATTATCACTGTTACTCAGTTCAGAAGCCCACAGGGAGGCTCTACAGAAAGTCTTGGAGCAAGCCTTTATGGAACAGGATGTAATAATCAGACAGTTCGATAGCATTGTCTCTAACATCACTTCCTGCAATAATTTGGGATTTATTGATGAGGAATTACCCGAAGAGGGTTGCCGTCATATCATGGCGCTCAACATTACAGTTAACTGCCAGGACGATGCTTTAGCCAACGTACTGGTAGACACAGGGTCATCCCTGAATGTGATGCCGAAGTCCACTTTGATGCAATTATCATTCAAAGGCCCTCCGATGAGAATCAGCGAGGTCGTCGTCAAAGCGTTCGACGGATCCAGAAAAATAGTTATCGGCGAAGTTAATCTTCCCATAACTATCGGTCCTCACACTTTCCAAGTCACTTTCCAGGTCATGGATATCTGGGCAACATACAGTTGTTTATTAGAAAGACCTTGGATACATCAGGCTGGAGCGGTCACTTCAACCCTCCACCAAAAGCTAAAGTTCATTCAGAACGATTAACTTGTCATAGTCTGTGGAGAACAGGCCTTGCCCGTGAGTAGTTTATCATCATCTACTGGTATAGAACCCGAGGAGGTTATTAGAACTCAGTTCCAGGCACTGTCGGTGAGTAAGGACAATCAATCCCAAGGAGGAACCTCAATTTCCTCATACAAAGATGCTATCAAAGCGGTTGAGAGTACCGATACAATCGAATGGGGACAGCTTGTCATTCCTAGTGACAATAAAACAAAGAAAGGTCTTGGTTTTTCTGCAACCTGTACCCAGACAGCTGCCAGCGATGGAAGTTTTTATCCCATTCAGAACTTCTTCCATAGTGGAGGTTTTCTTCACCTAGTGTCTCAGGCAGTACATGCTATCAATGAGGAAAATCCCTCCGACACAGATGAAGAATGAAAGTCCTATCTGAACGAGGACGGTTATATGTCTCAGGAAGAGGTGCCTATACCATTTTGCTATCCCGCACAGGGTTCGAGATTTATACCAAGGTCAGATGTCGAAGTGATATACGGAGATTATGATCCGGAAGGATGTCGTGCTCCGCCAAATTCATTAGAGGAAGACACTCTGATGAAAGACAACTTTGACCACAATTACTATGGCCCAATGGATGGTCTGCCAATGTGGCAACCTTATCCAGGAGATTTGGGGCAAGAGAGTCAGCCGAACAACGAAAATCAGTTGACCATCATTGAACAGAATACCTGTGTCCCCACCATGTCATGGGATCAACACTCAGGTCATTCAGAAACTACTCAACATGAAGATGAATTTTCAACATTTGCAGGGCTTGAATTCATCAACTATGCTTTTCCTGAGGTTAACGTCATCGAGAGAGATGACCCCTCCGGTTCCAAAGAAGTTTGGGACACCTTGGGACAACCGAGTGGGAAATACGACTATATGGTCAAGTACACCGCTCCCGAAAGCTCTCGTATCAGGCTCTAAGATATCCAGCCTACTGGATGGGGAGATACAGCTGAGAGCACAAATACTATGCAAAATACAACTGAGGAACTCTCCTACGACAATTCCACCTGGGAGACAGATTCCAATGATCCTGCTCCACCAGAAATCAGCGTCATTTCTGAAGACAAATCAAGGAAGGTGCCAGACTTTGTGATTCACCGAGGAGTTCGCCGCCAATGGGTTGCCGTCGAGGTTCCGAAGATCGTTCATCAGTCAAAGTAATTGCCATCTTTAACCTTTCACCCTGCCCGGGTGAAACGGATGTTTTGATAGGGCTCGCTTTCTGTAAATTTTACCTCTTCGCTTCGCCCAAACTGGCATAGTTTTGTTTTATAGGGCTGTAGTTTCAAGATTCGACTTGTTCATTAATAAAATAACGTCGTTCTGTAATTTCCGCATTAATTGCTGTTTTCTCTTTTTGCTTTTTCAGAAAAAGGTAATCCTAAAAAACAATTCAAATAAAAACAGGCAGTAAATTAAATACATTGCACACACTTGCATTTTCTCTATCTCTTCTAAATACGAATCATCACGTCATGTAGATTGCTTGTTTTAAACCCCGTTGAAACATGCGATCCGATGCCTTCTCCCAACTTTGAGTTCCCGGTATTCGAGGCTACAGAAGAAGATGACAACAAAATTCCATAAGAGATCTCCCGATTACTCAGACAAGAGGAAAGGTCCATTGAACCTCACAAAGAGCCGTTGGAAACGGTAAACTTGGGTTTAGAAAAAGAGAGAAAAGAAATCAGGATTGGGTCACTGCTCAGTCCAACTGCCAAAGAGAGTTTGATAAAGCTTCTCAAAGAATTTCCCGATGTATTCGCTTGGTCCTATCAGGATATGCTAGGGTTGGATACCAGCATCGTGGAACATCACTTACCATTGAGATCGGAATGTCCGCCAGTAAAGCAAAGGTTGAGACGCACTCACCCAGACATGGCCATCAAAATCAAAGAGGAGGTGCAGAAACCGATTGACGCGGGTTTCCTCGCCACATCTGAATATCCTCAATGGTTAGCCAACATCGTACCCATTCCGAAAAAGGTCGGAAAGGTCAGAATGTGTGTTGATTACAAGGATCTGAACAAGGCAAGTCCAAAGGACGATTTCCCTTTACCACACATTGACATGCTGGTAGACAGTACAACAAAGTTCAAAGTTTTCTCCTTCATGGATGGATTCTTGGGCTATAATCAGATCAAAATGGCGCCAAAGGCATGGAGAAAACTTCATTCATGACCCCATGGGGTACCTTTTGTTACAAGGTAATGCCGTTCGGTTTGAAGAATGTCGGGGCAACCTATCAAAGGGCCATGACTACTCTTTTTCATGACATGATACACAAAGAAATTGAGGTATATGTCGATGATATGATAGCAAAATCTAAAACAGAGAGTGAGCACGTTGAACATCTGTCAAAATTGTTCGAACGTCTAAGAAAATTCAAGCTCCGCTTGAATCCCAACAAGTGCACCTTCGGTGTCCGTTCAGGGAAACTACTAGGGTTCATCGTCAGCCAGAAAGGAATTGAGGTTGATCCTGACAAGGTCAAGGCCATTCAAGAAATGTCTTCTCCGAAAACTGAAAAACAAGTCAGAGGATTCCTGGGACGTTTGAACTACATCTCCAGATTCATATTCCTTATGACCGCCACGTGTGCGCCGATTTTCAAATTACTCAAAAAGAACCAGGATTGCGTTTGGACAGAAGATTGTCAAACCGCCTTCGACAGTATCAAGGAATATCTATTGAATCCTCCGATTCTATCACCTCCAGTGGAAGGAAGACCACTGATCATTTACCTCACAGTCCTGGAGGACTCAATGGGATGTGTACTTGGCCAACAAGACGAAACCAAAAGGAAAGAGTCTGCCATTTACTATTTGAGCAAGAAATTCACCGACTGCGAGACTCGGTACACGATGCTTGAGAAAACTTGTTGTGCTTTGGCTTGGGCAGCCAAACGTCTTCGCTAATACATGATTTGTCATACTACTTGGTTAATCTCCGAAATGGATCCAATCAAGTACGTCTTCGAAAACCTGCTCTCACAGGAAGAATTGCTCGTTGGCAGATGTTGTTATCAGAATATGACATATAGTACTACGCTCAGAAAGCCGTTAAGGGGAGTATTTTAGCCGATCATTTGGCTCATCAACCGATTGACAATCAGGAATTAATCGGGTTTGACTTCCCAAACGAAGATGTCATGTATCTAAAAATGAAAGATTGTGATGAACCGTTACCCAGTGAAGGGCCAGAACCAGGTTCCCAATGGGGACTTATCTTTGACGGAGCAGTTAATCATTATGGAAATGGAATTGGGGCAATATTTGTTACCCCTCAGGGTACCCACATTCCTTTCACAGCTCGACTTACGTTCAAATGTACGAACAACGAGGCCGAATACGAAGCATGTATTATGGGTCTCGAGGAAGCAATTGATTTAAGGATCAAGAACTTGGACGTATACGGCGACTCAGCTCTGGTTATCAATCAGATAAAAGGAGATTGGAACACATACCAATCAGGATTGATTCCTTACAAAGACTATGCAAGAAGGTTGTTACCCTTCTTTAACAGAGTCGAGTTTCATCACATCCCTCGTGAGGAGAATCACATGGCTGATGCATTAACCACCATCTCTTCCATGATTAGTGTAGGTCAATGGAACGACTTACCTAAGATCGAAATAATGCGCCTTGAAAGGCCCACTTACATCTTCACGATTGAAGCAGTCATAGACGATAAACCTTGGTATCACGATATCAAATGCTTCCTTCAGAAACAAGAGTACCCATCTGGGGCACTCAGAAAAGACAGAAAAACCCTCAGAAGATTGGATGGAAACTTCTTCCTGAGCGATGACACTCTCTATAAGAGAAATTTTGACATGGTCTTCCTCCGATGCATCGACAGACCAGAAGCAGACATGCTTATGAAAGAAATTCATGAAGGGTCCTTTGGCACTCATGCCAACGGACACACAATGGCGAGAAAAATTCTGAGAACAGGGTACTATTGGTTGACAATGGAATCCGACTGCTACAAGTACATGAGGAGGTGTCACAAGTGTCAGATATACTCTGATAAAATTCATGTTCCGCCATCACATCTCAAAGTTCTTTCTTCCCCATGGCCTTTTTCCATATGGGTAATCGACATGATTGGCATGATTGAGCCCAAGGCTTCAAACGGACATCGGTTCATCCTGGTAGCCATTGACTATTTCACCAAGTGGGTCGAAGCAGCATCATACGCTAATGTAACCCGACAAGTGGTGGTCCTATTTATCAAAAACAATATCATCTGCCGTTATGGTGTTCCGAGCCAGATCATTACTGATAATGGATCTAACTTGAACAACAAGATGATGAAGGAGTTGTGCGCTGAGTTCAAGATCGAACACCATAACTCATCTCCCTACCGACCAAAGATGAACGGAGCGGTAGAAGCGGCTAACAAGAACATCAAGAGGATTATTCAAAAGATGGTTGTAACCTACAAAGATTGGCACGAGATGCTACCCTTTGCCCTTCACGGTTATCGAACATTTGTCCGTACTTCAACAGGGGCAACCCATTTCTCTCTAGTATATGGCATGGAAGCAGTGCTCCCCATAGAAGTTGAGATCCCGTCAATCCGAGTATTGATGGAAGCTAAGCTCACCGAAGCTGAATGGTGTCAAAGTCGACACGACGAACTGAATCTGATCGAAGAAAAGAGAATCACGGCACTATGCCATGGTCAGTTGTATCAACAGAGAATGAAGAGGGCGTTTGACAAAAAGGTCCGACCTCGTGTCTTCAGAAAAGGATACCTCGTGCTCAAAAAGATACAATCACTTCTCACTGATTCGCGAGGTAAATGGACTCCGAATTATGATGGCCCCTATGTGGTCACGAAAGCTTTCTCAAGCGGCGCCTTGAGACTTGCAACCATGGACGGAGAGGAATTTTCCTACCCCACGAATGTTGATGTAGTCAAGAAATACTTCGCCTAAAAAAAACATGTCTCGGTGGATTGAAAACCCGAAAGGGCGGTCCAGGCAAAAGTTAGAGACATGGAAAAAAATCATCCCGATGGATTGGAAATCTCATAGTACAATTCAGGCAAAAATTAGGGATAATGGCAAGTAACTATGTTCAACAGAGGTGAATCCCTCAGCAGCAGTTACACCGTCCATCGGAGGAAAACTCCAGTCAAGCTCATCTTCGACAGAAGCTCAGGATGTCCCGAATTCAAAGTTGGTAGAAGAATAGTGGTCGTTATGTTTCAACGTGGCCCTTTTCCCTGTAAATTACGATTTTCTAACTTTGTAAATACTCTTTGGAATCACGCGTTTGGCTGATCTCCATCTTATCAATAAAATTTGAGCCTTTGTGCTTTTGTTTGTAATTCTTATTTGTTTTAGCTTTACGGAACGACATTTTAATATGATTAACGATTCTTGAAATAAAACAAAAATGAATTTACTTGTTAAAACTTTTTCTGCTTTTAAATTAAAGGCGGGAATTTCTTTTGACTGTTGAACATCAGAAGAACATCGGTCGCTTCTCCAGAAGTAATCGAACCTCAAAGCGCAGAATCAAAGTACTCATTCTAACCCAGTACGCCTGAATGAAGGGATCAACTGTGTCAGAGACCTTGTTTCATCTGACACACCTCGGCCGAGTTCTTATCTCCTAAGCCCGACCAACATAGCTCCCAACAGGGACTATCTCTCCTAAGCAAGGTAGAATTGCTATTCTGAACCAACGGTACTTCTTCGCCCCGCGATGGCCGAGTATCCAGTCGTGTTCACCTGTCAGTTTGTATGTCGCGTCAGTTTTGTCAGCATAAACATACATGCATCATTGCATTATTGATTTGCATTCACATTTCATATTGCATCACTATTACTCTAGTCGGTCTTGTCCCCTAGTGATAAAAGTCATCTCAATCGAGTTGTCAGCCCTTTCCTCGTCAGGAAGTGTTACGTCTGAACATTCTCTCTCCTCCAGTTTTATTTCTGGATTGAAGTGGGGTCCTCGACCACTTTGATAACTTGAACCTCTGAAAGACCAGAGAGCCCTCAGTTAACATCACTCTTCGCCATTGAAGATGATATCCTTGTTTTCCCAGATTAAAGAAAATCCCGAGAAAAAGCCTCCTAAATCGGAGATTCGACAGTACGGTAGTTTTTCTCCGAAAAACCCATTGATGAAAAGGTCATCGGCACCTCAAAATTGGATCACATCATATTGCATTTCTCCGAGAAGATCTCCGAGAAAAGTATGTAAAGAACCCAAGCGAATGCAGTCTCTCAAGGGACTCACATTCCCCAAGTAGAAACAAATGGCGTCTCCAACAGAGAAGTTTGTGCAACTCTACAACTCAGACGACTGGGTTCTCCAGCAAGTCTGACATCAAAATTTTTTCCCTCAAATGGCATTTCCCCAGGAAAATTCAGCGAGAAGTTTGAGGGAAAGCCGCTACGAATAACGTCCCTTGTCAGTAAAGTTTATTGACGAAAGAAACTAAGACCAGTTCCTTGGTAGGAAACCAGGATCGAGGGGAAGTTTACATCAGAAACTAAGACCAGTTCCTTGGTAGGAAACCAGGATCGAGGGGAAGTTTACATCAGAAACTAAGACCAGTTCCTTGTTAGGAAACCAGGATCGAGGGGAAGTTCACATCAGAAACTAAGACCAGTTCCTTGGTAGGAAACCAGGATCGAGGGGAAGTTTACATCAGAAACTAAGACCAGTTCCTTGGTAGGAAACCAGGATCGAGGGGAAGTTTATTTTAGAAACTGAGACCAGTTCCTTGGCTGAAGACCAGGATCGAGGGGAAGTTTACCTTTTCTAAGCATCATTGCTTAGCTAAAGAAGATGAATGCGTAAGCTACCATTCATAACCACCATCAAAATTTTGGGTATTCCGATATTTAATCCTCTTGCACCCCGAATGCCTGAATACCTTCGTCATTCACACCTTCGTGTCCAAGAAGATTAAATAGGGGCATCTGTCTTACCCCAAATTTTGACCACTAAGATTTCCCATCATTGTGAAAATCATCATCACAATATGGAGGAACCATCATACTCCACCAATCTCCCCAAAGATGGGTGAGCATTCACTACAATCAAAATTAGGGTTTCAAGCCCTCTCTGAGTGCTTAGACAAAGGATCAATCAAGGAATGACATGATCTTCAACTTGTCTAACCTCTCAAACATCCACAATGGATCAAAATGACTCCCACTTCAAGGATCAAGCACAAGGTTGCTCCCTTCTAGGTGGATCAAGTCTCAAGATTGACAGTGTCACCAAATTAGGGTTTTGATCGACCAGGGCCTCCAGATGGAAATTTTTCATCTGGGCACAATCCAATGATCCAAAACATAACCTAATATACTCCATGGAACCTCATGGACCCAATCATCAAGTCAATTTTGCCTCAGGGGATGCATTCATCAAAAATCAGGAATTAGGGTTTCTGGACCAAATTCACCCCTAAGTTGACTTTTAGGTCAAATCATGAGCCAAGACCTCAAAGGAGGATTTGAGGGTCTCTAATACACTACATTGGTCCATTTGGAACAATGGATTGATCCAAGAAGCTTGAGCAACAAGTCTCAATTTCATCTGCACCACAGTTAGGGTTTTAAGGAAAAAGTCAACTGTAACTTTGACTTTTGACCAGGACATGCTCCCAAACCCTAAGATATAATTCAATATACCCTATGAAACCCATGGAACATGTCCATCAAGTTTGATTTAGGTCAAGGACATGATTTCATGAGGAATTGCACAGTTTGGAATTCATCTGATAAAAAGTCAACTGTGCACAAAAGTCAACTTTGACTTTTTGAGATTTTTCACCAAAATGGATTTTTAACCCTAAAATGATGTTAATGTATGATTTGAATCATCATTCATCAAGAAAAATCAAGAAAAGTTGGGTAACTTGTAAAAGGGGTAACCATAAAAAACTTAGAAAATTTTCTAAGTTAAAAATAAAGTGGCTAGGGTACCAACTTTGGAGGACCATAACTCCTAAACCACAAAGCTATTTTATCCCATCCAAAGCTTGATTTGTAGATCTCATTGCCCTCTACAAAAACTTCAACTAGACCTAATTCCAACTCCTCATGGATTTTGAGTTATGCAGTGATCAAAATCAAGAAAAGCCACTTTGTTCCAACACTTAGTGAAAATTTCACTAAGTCAGATTTTACCCTACTTTTTGCCAAATGTAGGGGGATTTTTCACTTGGATTCAAAAGAGATCAAAACCAAACATGTTCAAACAGTTGTTGTATCATGTAAGGACTTTCCAAAATGGCCAAGAACATTGCCAAATTCAAATTGAGTCATGAGATATGACATTGGAAAGTTGCCTTACTGAAATCTGCCAAGGCAAGGCAGAATTTGCATTTTTGCTCGATTTGCCAAAATCAGCCAAATCCATATGCTCCTATCCACTTGGACACCTCTAAGGATTGAATCTAAAGGGGTCAATCACTGAGCCAAGCCTCCAAAGTCTTTGGAACAAGAAATAGCATGTTGAACCTAGAATGGCCAAAATAGGGACAAGACTCCAATTTTGGATTGGAGCATTCAATGGAAGCATCAAGGTGGCATGGACTGAGCCATTTGCAACTGAATTCAGTCAAGACTTATCCAAGACCAAGGGAACCACAACCCTGTGCCCTAACCTCTAGTCAATGGCTAGAGGAGACTTGCATTTCCATTGGCCAACATTGAACAAACACCTGCTGCAGCTGTCATTCACTGTGGATCCCAAAACAAACTTGCTCTACTATAAATAGAGTTCAATTGTGATCAGTTTGAGTACACCAAAGCCATCAAACAGATGCTTTCCTCAAAATCTCTTCTTTCACTCCAATTTTGCCTTCTAAGGCAAGTCACTATCGGGTTTTGAGTTTGAGAGCTTTTCCAATCAAACCAATCACTCACACACCTCACATACATCATATAGAAGTGATCCAAACACTCACATAACATCTGGAACACAGATTTCACAA
Source organism: Lathyrus tuberosus (assembly GCA_022829125.1). NCBI lineage: Eukaryota > Viridiplantae > Streptophyta > Magnoliopsida > Fabales > Fabaceae > Lathyrus > Lathyrus tuberosus. The sequence continues at coordinate 10,373,579 of JALAZF010000042.1, forward strand.
AATCACCAGTCAATTGCTCAAGGTTTTAACCAAAGTGCAGTTGAGATGCCATGAAATGATCCAGCCATTCTCAGTCAAGTCCAAGCATTCAAACACACTCCATAGGGTGTAGGGAAGCTATTCAGATCATCACAATTCATCTGTAACAACTCCTACTTAGAAATCAATTTTCTCTTGCTGTCACGACCTAGAGGTAAGCCTAAACTTGGTCATCTCTTAATCTATGCATATTTCCTCGCACAATACTTTTGCCAAATGTTCATAATCATGCATGGAATGTTTCCCCTCAAGTAATTGCTTTGTTTGAATCGTGTATCAAAAATCCTAGCCTTCATGCAGAAATTAGGGTTCTTGAGGATTTTTCATGATTTCTTGTTATATGTTTAATTTAAATGAAATTAAATACCATAGACATGATCGTGAGGTTGAAACGAGTTGATTGGTATGTGGATTACATGATATGATTAAGTATTCAGTGAGATTGGAGAGAAAATGCAAATCTGGGCCAAGCTGAAACACGCGCGTGTTCTTCAGCTGTTCTTGGCGCCATTTTTCATAAATTCAAATATTTGAATTTTGTGATTTTATTTAATTGATTCAAAAATTAATTTCTCTCTGAGTTTTAATGATTTTGAGTTGATTCTTTTTTTAATAATTCACAAAAATGTTAAAATATTTTATTTTCCGAAAAAATCCCAAAAATATTATTTATTGTATATAATTGATATTTTTGCAAAGAATTAATGTTTTAATTGTTTTGGACATTTGAAATATTTTTTCCACCTTGATTTTGCAACTTTTAATGCTTTCTAATTATTTTGTAGGTCAATACTTAATTTTGAAACATTAATCCAAGATCACAATTTGTTTTTCATATGATAAACAATTTTAATCATTTTAATTGAATTTTTATTCAATTAAATACATTTTTGAAAATAAATTAGGGTTTTTGGATTAATTCAACCCTCATAAATCATTTTCAAAACACTTTGGGCCTCTAATAGAGTGTAAGACCCAATCCATTTTTGACCAAAATCATTTTGGGCCTCAGTGTATTGTATAAGTCCCGATACCGTAAAAATGAACGGCGCGATCGTCGCCTTTTGAAAAATAACCTTTTGGGTCTCTCCTTGAGCTATAAGACCCATTCAAAACTTTTTGGGCCTCTAATAGAGTGTAAGACCCAACCCCCTTTTAACCAAAAACATTTTGGGCCTCACTTATTGTATAAGTCCCTCTGCGTTAAAAGAAAACCTCGGTGCGATCGCCATTTTAAACGGAAAAATCAATTGGGCCTACCCTCGTGTTATAAGCCTCACTCTTTTCTTTAAACCTTTTGGGCCTCTTGAGAGAGTGTAAGACCCATCCTTTGTACAGGAAAACTTTTTGGGCCTCAGCCACTTGTATAAGTCCCTCTGTACAAATTCAAACAGTGCGCTCACTGATAAAACCCTGGGCCTCTCCTTGAGCTGTAAGCCCCAAATCTTTCTTTTTCAAAGCACTTTCTCCTTTGATTTTAAATATACTGTTGTTTTCAATCTTTCTTTGTTGAACAACTAACCAAACAACATGAAAGCTCTACAACCGAGTAAGTGGTTATTGCTTTCATTTACCGCTTTCATATACATATAACTGTATTGTGGGGCTGTTTCACTGTAAGTCTTCTTTCATAAACTCATATCAACTGTGTAATAATAGTATAGATATTTAGAGTTTTCCCGGCCACTACGTCTAGAACTAGGTGACGCCGTTTCGTTTCGTAGAAATAGTCAAAACTAGATCCCCATAGGATTACCAGACACAGTCTTCCCTCCTCTTGGGGTTAAACAATATGGAGACATGAAAGCAGCATTCCCTGTGAACCCTTTCATAGACTGTCACTCGTAGAAGTTGTCAAAGAAACTCTATTCCCCAGAGATGATCTTTTCTCCGTGAATGGAATCTCTTGAGTTTCTTCCAAATTCTCGAACTTTCCTGGCTTGATCTATTCTCTGTGAATAGCCTGTCTTGAACTTCTCGGGGTTTGGGGACCCATCGGCTTCTTAAAAGCACTTGTCAAGAAACTCTACTCCCCAGAGATGATCTTTTCTCCGTGAATGGCATCTCTTGAGTTTCTTCAAAATTCTCGAACTTTCCTGGCTTGATCTATTCTCTGTGAATAGCCTGTCTTGAACTTCTCAGGGTTTGGAGACCCATCGGCTTCTTAAAAGCATCGGCCTCCTCTTGGGCATCGTACAAGGACCCACAGGCTTCCTAAAAGCGACCTAGCCTCCTCTTAGGCTTAGTACAACGACCCTACGGCTTCTTAGAAGTATTCACAGCCTCCTCTTAGGCTTCGTATAATGATCTCTTCCTCCGGGAATGATAGCCTCCTCTTGGGCATCGTACAAGGACCCGTCGGCTTCTTAAAAGTTTCCAGCCTCCTCTTGGGCTTCGCACAAATTGTCCCGACGACCTCCTAGAGGTATAGGAACAAAACTTAGTCATCTGCATAGAACAGTCCTTTCAAAGAGTTTACTACTATTTCTCAAAGCATGGTACAAAAAATGAAACCCTAGACTTGGACAGTCTAATATCCTTGAGTCTCAAAGATATTCTCAAGCCCCCTTCAAGAATAGGAAGGAACCCGTAGACTCGGACAATTTCAATACCCTTCGGATTTCCCACTTCCTTAAAGAATAGGAATAACCTGGATCCTCGAATCAAATCCTTGAGTACAGTGTTGCTCATATAAGAACTGATTTTCTCTTTCAAAATCAGTCTACTGGACCTGTCACTTAACTGAACAGTCGCCACAGCCTCCTCTTAGGCTTTGTATAAAGATCCTTCTCCCGTGAAGTTAGCCTCTCTCTTGGGCTTTGTACAATGATTCCCCCCAGCGGGGTCAAACAACGTTTAGCCTCTTTCTAGGGCTTTGTACGAGACACATAAGAGACTCCCTCGTTGAGTCAATCACCTCTTTCGCCTCCATCTCGGGCTTTATACGAGATACAAAAAGGTTCTTATTGAGCCAAACAAATTTTAGCCTCCATCTCGGGCGTGGTACGAGATACAAAAACTCTCTTGTTGAGTCAATTAGCCTCCATCTCGGGCTTTATACGAGATACCAAAAGATTCCCTCGTTGAGTCAAAACCTTTTAGCCTCTCTCTCGGGCTTTGTACGAGACACATACTAGCCTCCTCTTAGGCTTTGTATAAGAAAACCACTGGTTGATCCAATCAACCTTTTAGCATCAAAGTTGTGCCTCGTTCACAGTACACAAACATCAACAACTCTTTCCCCTCCATCTAACTGCTGTAAGCGGCAAGCCTCTAGATCATCTACATCCATGCCAATGTCCCTCTTTTAGTATGAGAAATTCCTAAGGAAAGATGGCATTACTCTACACTGAGTTAAAATCTTCTCCTTCAGGTTAAAAATACCCGTTAAAGGAAATTATGGCATTGCCGGATTCACACATCCCGGTTAAAGTAATTCTCCTTTATAAACAGTCGTAACAGACAGACCCTTCTTTAGAGATGACAAATTCTCTCTAAGGTCAATACTTTCAGCTTCACATCTTGGGCTTTAAACAAGATACAAATAGACCTTTTAGCTTCACATCTTGGGCTTTGAACAAGATATAAATCACCTTTCGCTTCACGTCTTGGGCTTTGAACAAGACACCAAAACACCCATTTCCTCCCATAGAATAGGAGGAACTACGAACGCTCTGATTTCCCTATTTCGGTAAACGGGAATACGTAGGCACAAGATTGAAAGAAAAATCTTAGCGAGCACACTAAACAAAAATCCAAAATCCCATCCTTTCATATATATCCGTCCTAACATCTCAACCGATAGCCTAAAGCACCCCTCGTCAACAAAATAAACCTAGGACAAACCCCGAATCTTTGTAGCATCTGTAAACCAACAGTTTTGACTGTTTAATCTCAGTATGCAAGCAGGGTTAATTGGAGACATCTATTTCCCTTCCTTCATCAGCTTTAATAGGATAAAAAATGAATCGAGCTATAGTACCAGAGCGATCGTGCTTCGCAACCACATCTAAAAATCACTCGCTACATTATCGAACATCTGTCCGTACTTCAACAGGGGTAACCCCTTTCTCTCTAGTATATGGCATGGAGGCAGTGCTTCCCATAGAAGTAGAGATCCCATCAATCCGGGTATTGATGGAAGCAAAGCTTACAGAAGCTGAATGGTGTCAAAGTCGACACGACGAACTACATCTGATCGAAGAGAAACGAATCATGACACTATGCCACGGTCAGTAGTATCAACAAAGAATGAAGAAGGCGTTTGACAAAAAGGTTTGACCTCGCGTCTTCAGGAAAGAAGACCTTGTGCTAAAAAATATACAATCATTTCTCATTGATTCTCGGGGCAAATGGACTCCGAATTACGATGGCCCCTATGTGGCCAAGAAAGCTTTCTCAGGCGGCGCCTTGGGACTTGCAACCATGGACGGAGAGGAATTTTCCTACCCCACGAATGTTGATGTAGTCAAGAAATACTTCGCCTAAAAAAAAAGTCTCGGTGGATTGAAAACCCGGATGGGCGGTCCAGGTAAAAATTAGAGACATGATCAAAAATCATCCCGGTGGATTGGAAACATCACAGTACAATCCAGGCAAAAGTTAGGGATAATGGCAAGTAACTATGTTCAACAAAGGGGAAAGTCCCTCAGCAGCAGTTACACCATTGATCAGAAAACTCCAGTCAAGGTCATCTTCGACAAAAGCTCAGGATGCCCAGAATTCAAAGTTGGTAGAAGGATAACGGTCGTTATGTGTCAATATAGCCCTTTTCCCTTAAATTACCATTTTCTAACTTTGTAAATACTTTATGGAATCACGCGTTTGGCTGATCTCCATCCTATCAATAAAATTTGATCCCTTGTGCTTTTGTTTGCAATTCTTATTTGTTTTAGCTTTATAGAACGACATTTTAATATGATCAACGATTCTTGAAATGAAACAAAAATGAAGTTACTTGTTAAACATTTTCTGCTTTTAAAATAAAGATGGCAATTTCTTTTGACTGTTGAACATCGAAAGAATGTCGCTCGCGTCTTCAAAGGTGATCGAGCTTCAAAGTGCAGAATCAAAGTACTCCTTCTAAGCCAGTGCACCTGGATGAAGGATTAGCTGTATCAGATGCGACTTTCCCATCTGATACCCTCGGCAGAGGTCTTACCTCCTAAGCCCGGCCAACGGTTGTTCCCCGCAGGGACTATTTCTCCTAAGCAAGGCAGAATTGCTATCTTGAACCAGTCATACTTCTTCGTCCCCCGCTGTGGCCGGGTATCCAGTCGAATTCATCTACTAGTCTGTATGTCACGTCAGTTTTGTCAGCATAAACATACATACATCATGCATTGTTGATTTACATTCATATTCATATTGCCTCACTGTCACTCTAGTCGGTCTTGTCCCCTAGTGATAGAAGTTCTCTCAATGGAGTTGTCAGTTCTTTCCTTGTCAAGAAATGTTGCGTCCGAACTATCTCTCTCCTCCAGTTTATTTCTGGATTAGAGTTGGCCCTTGACCACTTTGACAACTTAAACCTCTGAAAGACAAGAAAACTTTTGACAAACGTCACTCTTCGCCATTGAAGATGACATCTCTGCTTTCCCGAATTAAGAAAAATCCCCAGAGAAAGCCTCTTAATCAGAGATTCAACAATACAGCAGTTTTTCTCCAAAAAATCCGCTGGCGAAAAGGTCATCAGCACCTCAAAATTGGATCACATCATATGGAATTTCTCCGGGAAGATCCCAAGAAAAGTATGATGTAATACCCAAGCAGAAACAGTCTCTCAAGAGACTCGTTTTCCCCAGTAGAGTCGACAAATGGCGTCTCCAAACAGAGAAGTTTGTGTACCTCTACAACTCAGACGACTGAGTTCCCTAGCAACTCTGACATCAGATCTTTTTCCATCAAATGGAACCTCCCCAGGAAAATTCGGCGTGAAGTTTGAGGAAATCCGCTACAAATAGCGTCCCTTGTCAAGAAAGCTTATTGGCAAAAGAAACTGAGACCAGTTCCTTGGTAGGAAACCAGGATCGAGGGGAAGTTTATATCAGAAACTAAGACCAGTTCCTTGGTAGGAAACCAGGATCGAGGGGAAGTTTATATCAGAAACTAAGACCAGCTCCTTGGTAGGAAACCAGGATCGAGGGGAAGTTTATATCAGAAACTAAGACCAGTTCCTTGGTAGGAAACCAGGATCGAGGGGAAGTTCATATCAGAAACTAAGATCAGTTCCTTGGTGGGAAACCAGGATCGAGGGGAAGTTTATTTCAGAAAACTGAGACCAGTTCCTTGGTAGGAAACCAGGGTCGAGGGGAAGTTTATTTCAGAAACTTAGACCAGTTCCTTGGTAGGAAACCAGGATCTAGGGGAAGTTTACCTTTTCTAGGCATCATTGCTTAGCAAAAGAAGATGGATGCGCTAACTGCCATTCATAACCACCATCAAAATTTTGGGTATTCCGATATTTAATCCTCTTGCACCCCGAATGCCCGAATATTTTTTCCATTCACACCTTCGGGTCCAAGAAGATTAAATAGGGACATCTGTCATACCCCAAATTTTGACCACTAAGATTTCCCGTCATTGTGAAAATCATCATCACAATATGGATGAACCATCATACCTCATCAGTCTCCCCAAAGATGGGCGAGCATTCACTACAATCAAAATTAGGGTTTCAAGCCCTCTCAGAGCTCTTAGACAAAGGATCAATCAAGAATTGACATGATCTTCAACTTGTCAATTCTTTGTTAGAAGTTTTAACTTCAAAGGTTCCAGTTTCATAAACAATGAAGATGATCAGAATATCTCCTACAAATGTAACAAGTCTAGTCACATCAGAAAGAATTACCTGATCTACAAAAGGACAAATTCAGTCAGAGAAGATGAAGATGTCAATATTGCACTTATGGCTCACACAATCTCTGACTCTGAATCCTAGTAAGGTTCTGGCTCAGAATCGGATGAAGAAGATAAAACTGTTAAGAAAAAGCCTGATTCTCTTTCAGAAGATTTGAAATTTTCTAAAAGAAAATATTGAGACATTGGAAAGAAATTTAACTACTCAGGCTAAAAGGAATTCCAAGGATCCTTTAAATGAGAATGTTTTAGCTCTCCAAGATTTCTTGACAATGAGTCTTAACAAAACTTAGCTTGTTTTCATGATCTATGGAGTAAGCAAGAGCAAAGGACGTGGTGTGGGCCTTAAGGTCAAAGACATGAAGGAGGCTACTGAGGGCCTCGGGGTTAAGTTGGAGAAACTGAAGATCAACGATGGCGCCAACCTGGAAGTCCATATGGTCGAAGTAAGTGGTGAAAGACATGTTGACGAGGAGAGTGTTCATCAAAGTGAGCAACAAATGGGGATGACCTACCCTAAAGATGATGAAACCTTACTGGAATTATTCCACCGTTGTCAGAGGAAGAGATCTGAGGTTATGTATGACCAGATTACTGAGGTCGAAGAACCTGAAGATGTGATGGAAGTCGAGATGGCCAGGCACATGCCACTTTGTTATTATGTTATGAATAATGTTTTGCTTTTAAGAGAAAAAGGCCTTCTTCGAGAGGCCAGGCAAAGCTATAAGGAGTCACCTTAAGCCTCTTTTTATTAAAGGGAAGGTTGAGAATGTGGTAGTTAGTAAGATTCTTGTTGACGGCAGAGCGGAATTTAATCTGATGTCGTATTTTATGTTACAAAAAGTAGGAAAGTTTGATATAGACCTTAAGCCTCACAATATGGTCTTATCAAACTATGAGGGGGGGGGGGGAATTGGACGCAATTTAGGTGTGATTCAGTTAGAGCTAACTGTTGGAACAATTACTAGACCGACTGTGTTTATGGTTATCGAGTTGAAGACTAACTATAATTTTCTGTTGGGTCATGAATGGATCCATGGTATAGGAGTAGTACCATCCTCAATGCATCAGAGGACCATATGGCGAAATGACGGCATCGTCGAGAATATCGAGGCAGATTAGAGTTACTTCTTAGATGAAGTAAATCATATGGATAGAAGAAACTTTGACAGAAACTTGGCAAATATTTCCCTTTGTCGACCTACAGACTTTGCATTCGACCCTACGGATGCAACATATTATTCCCTTCACTTACACCTAACTTATGGGTTCCGGTGGGACAGAGAGGTGGTAGGCGAGGACCTCGAATTTGAAGGGACAACATACATCCAACCAACTGGCTGGGGAGATGAAATTGATGAATATGTCTGAATCTAAAACAATGGCAAAGATTTAGGCTTATGTAGCCGAAAATAGATTAAAAGCAGCCTTGGAGGCCAAAGCTAAATACATGGCTGTTGAAGCCAAAGAAATTGATGTGAACCTTAAGGGGCCTGGAATAGACTTTGAACCAGAGCCACCTGATAAGGATAAACAAGAAGTTCAAGGCCAAAGGCTCGATGCAATTTATGACAAAGGGCCTTTGGGATTCGAACGGGACCCGCTGGCGCCTAATATAAATATGCTAGCGTGGGATCCTTTGGAAGTAATCGATTTAGGATAAGGTTCAGAAAAAAGGCCAACATACATAAGTGTTAACCTTGGCCCAGAACTCAAGGTCGAAGTGATCCAGCTTTTGAAAGAGTATAAAGACTGCTTTGCTTGGGATTACGACAAAATGTTGGGATTGAGTAGGGAGTTGTTCAAACTAAAGCTGCTCATCAAGCCTGGAGGAAAACCAATCAAGAAAAATCCAAGAAGATTTGCTCCAAAGATTTTGTCGAATATCAAGCAAGTGGTCGAAAGACTTCTCAAATGTAAGTTTATTCGTACAACTAGATATATTGAGTAGATTGCTAACATAGTCCCTGTTATTAAAAAGAATGGGACTTTGAGGGTTTGCATTGACTTCAGGGATCTGAGCGCTGCATCCCCAAAGGATAAGTATCCAATGCCTGTGGCAGAGATGCTTGTTGACTCTGCTGCAGGCCGCGAGAATCTTAGTATGCTCGACAGATACTCTGGTTATAATCAGATCTTCATTGCTGACAAAGATGTGCCAAAAATGGCATTTCGATGCCCTGGAGCCTTAGGCACCTATGAATGGATGGTGATGCCTTTTGGTTTGAAAAATGCTTGGGCAACTTATCAAAGGTAAATGAATTCGATCTTTCATGATTTCATAGAAAATTTTATCCAGATTTATATTAAGGATATTGTTATTAAGTCTATTTCAGGATCTAGTCACATAGACTATCTTTGACAGGCATTCGAAAGAATGAGGAAGCATGGTCTAAAAATGAATACACTAAAGGTGTGTTTTGTGTACAGGCTGGAGACTTCTTAGGCTTTGTAGTTCACAAGAAGGGAATTGAAATAAACCAGAATAAAACAAAGGCTATTTTAGAGGCGAAGGCGCCATCGACGAAGAAGGAACTAAAGTCACTGCTAGAGAAGATTAACTTCTTAAGAAGGTTCATTTCCAATTTAAGCATAAAGACTCAAGCCTTCTTTCCTATGCTTCAACTAAAGAATGGATATTTCAAATGGGGGCAAGTACAACAAGAAGCTTTTAATAAAAATAAGGAGTATCTAGTGCATCCTCCAATTCTGTCGCCACTTTGTAGGAATAGAAGTATGAGATTATATATTTCTGCATCAGATGTAATCATAGGCAGCATGTTGGCTCAAGAATATGAAAATGACGTCGAAAGAGCCATTTAATACCTTAGTAGAGTCCTTAATGACGCGAAAACTACGTATAGTATGATTGAAAAGTCATGTCTTTGTCTATATTTCTCATGTACAAAATTGAAGTATTATATAAAACCACTCGATGTTTATGTTTCTTTCCATTTTGATGTTATTAAACATATGCTTTCTAAGCCAATTCTTCATAGTCGAATTGGAAAATGGGCACTCGCTTTAACAGAGTACTCATTAACTTATGTGCCTTTAAAGGACATGAAGGGACAAGTGGTTGCGGACTTTATAGTCGACCATTCTGTAGTCGAGAGTCCCTAAAATTATCTCGAGCTTAAACCTTGGTGTTGCAGTGAGAATTAGATATCAAGCTATTAATTAACTTGAATCGCAAATCATGAAGTTCACCACCGAGCTTTGATTTATCCAAAGGAAAGGGTAAAGATCGAAGAAAACCCTAACTGCGCTATGTAACAACACAGCTAAAAGATCTAAGGTTCGGGGGTTGGTTATACCTAGGGAAGCTGTTAGCATTCTAAGTATCTATAGTACTCTATAGGAACCTCTTGTTAGTATTTGTGTTATGTTATTGTTTGCTTTCTAAGGGAAAATGCTAAGGTAAAGACATAGGGTATATACACTAAGTATGCTCACCAAGACATCGCATCTCATGCCTACGTATCCTAACTAGGATGGAATCAGAGCATTCGTAGTTCACCTAACTAGGAGGGAGGAACTCTTGATAATGATCAAGGTTTCAAAGGGAAATAAGTGTTCATAACCATGACACTCACATAGAGTTAACAAACTCTCTAAGTCTAAGTTAAACAAGGAATGTAAGTGTTCATCACTATGACACTTACATGGAGTGCGACGACTCTAATCCTAAGGCTAGGATAAAGGGTAAGGTAAATTACTCTCGATCGCGCGACGGCGAAAGATAAGGGAGTTAGTTGTTAGTTGTTAGTGGGCTCGACAAGATATCGTATCTTGTACCTACGTATCTGTAGCGAGCGATTTTTGTCGGTGACGCGACCACCTTATCGCTGTGGTTTTTGGGTTTCTCCCCACAATGAGGAAGGGGTGCTACTTTCTGATTTCTTATTTATCCCGTGAAGCTGGAAGGGAAAGGGAAGCTATCTAAAACTAACCTTGCACGCGAATGTTTAACTGGACAAATGCTTTAAAGAGATTGGGGAGTTCGGGGTCAGGTTATACAATGGGGAGTTGTCAATTACCCATCCTATATGTGGTTATCCACAGGATATTAGCTTTAGGTTTCGCTTTGTACTTTATGGTGTTTATCCGTTAATGGGTTGGGAAATTTTCTTGGGAAAGTATGAGAGAGAGAGAGTGAGTGAGTGGATGTTGATGTTCGGGTTTTCCCGATGTTTTTAGTAAGGTACTGGACCTAATGTTTGATTGATGTATGAAGGTACTGGACCTAGAGTTTTTTATTAGTATGCTCGCTAAGATTTCGCAATCTTATGCCTACGTATTCCCGTTTAAATGAAACAGGGAAATTAGAGCAATCGTAGTTCCTCTTATTCTATGGGAGGAAAATATGATGTTTTGGTGTCTTGTTCAAAGCCCAAGATTGAAGCTAAAAGGTTTTGACTGAGAGAGAGTTTATCACCTCTAAAGAGGGATTGTACTTCCTCTGAGGGGATTGTTGATTTTTGTGTGCCTTGATTAAAGCCCAAGGTTGAAGCTAAGAGGTTGATTGACTCCACTAGGGAAGTCCTTATACAAAGCCTAAGAGGAGGCTGGGAAGTCTGACTCAACGAGAGAGGGTTTATATATGTCTTGTACAAAGCCCAAGATTGAGGCGAAAAAGAGACTGACTCTTTGGGGATATCATTATACAGAGCCTAAGAGGAGGCTAAGAGTTTGACTTTTCTGGGGAAAATGTGCTATCTGTCTTGTACAAAACCCAAGATTGAGGCTAAAAGGGATTTTGACTCCGCCGGGGAGGTTTGGATGTGTCTTGTACAAAGCCCAAGGTTGAGGCTGAAATAGGAAATTTAACTGACTCGGATGAGGATATTTTTATGTGTCTTGTGCAAAACCCAAGATTGAGGCTGAACTGAGTTTGACTCTGCGGGAGAGTATTATCTGTCTTGTACAAAGCCCAAGATTGAGGCTGAAAAGAGTTTGACTCAGCTTAGGGAATTTATTTCTCGAAGCCTAAAGAAGGCTAGGAGGAATTGACTCCGCTGGGAAAGATATTTGTCCCAAGCTTAAGAGAAGGTTATGAAGATTTATGTCTTGTACAAAGCCCAAGATTGTGGCTAAAAGGGTTTGACTTAACAAGAGAGTGTTTTTATTTGTCCTGTACAAAGCCCAGGATTGTGGCTAAAAAGGTTGGCTCAACAAGAGAGTCTAAAAAGGTGATTGACTCAACAAGAGAGTCTTAAAAGTGATTGACTCAACAAAAGAGTCTGAAAAGTGATTGACTCAATAAGAGAGTCTGAAAAGGTTAGCTCCGCTGGGGAGAATCATTGTACAAAGTCCAAGAGGGGGCTATTTGTGCGGAGGAAAGATCATTATACAAAGCCTAAGAGGAGGCGAGCTTCTGCTGAGGATTATTGAGATCCCGAGGCAGGTCCAAATGGGGAATCAACTCTTGCTGAGGGTTACAGAAGAGTTGTGGTGTCAGATGCCTTGACGTTCTGATTTGGGATAGTGTTATACTGATGATAAACTGACCCTGGCTGGGGAATTTTAGGAGAGAGAGTGGGTTTTTGAACCCAAGGGTTTTAACTCTACTGGAGATTTATCCAGAGTGACCGGGGTTTTTCCTATGTTTTTAAGGAACCTGAGAATGTCTTTGAGACTCAAGGTTTAGACTGTCCAAGTCTACTAGTGTGGAAGAGTTTTATCATTTGTATGATGCCCAAGAGGAGGCGGGTGTTTTAAGGGATGAGAATCAACCCTAAATAGGTCTGAGATTTGACACTGGAAAGACCGCTCTAGCAAAGGACGACTAAGTTCTATCCTATACCTTTAGGAGGTCTTTAGGGTCCTTGTATTAAGCCCAAGAGAAGGCATGAGAACTTCTAAGAAGCCGGAGGGTCCTTGTATAAAGCCCAAGAGGAGGCGGGGATGCTTTTAAGAAGCCTGTGGGTCCCAAACCAAAAAATTTCAAGAAATGCTATTCACATAGAATAGATCATTTAGTGAAAGTTCTGAGGTTTGAAGAAATTCAAGAGATGCTATTCACCGAGAACAGATCAACTCTGGGGAGTAGGATTTCTTTGAAAATTTCTAATAGTGACAGCCTGAGAAAAGGTTCATCGAGAATACTGCCTTTCTCTTTGTTCCATATTGTTTAAGTCCAAGAGAAGGCAAGACTGTATCTGGAAATCCTATGGGGATCTAGTTTTAACTGTATTCAAGAGTGACCAACTGGCTTTACCTAGTCCTAGACCTAGTTGACGGGGAAAAATATAAATAACTATACTAGTATATATACAGTTGATATATGACAAGTATTTAAAAGGATATGAAAGAAGACTTACAGAGGATCAGCTTCCCGCAATACAGTTATATATATTAAAGCATGTAAAAAGAAAGCCGATAAAAACTTACAGGTGAGCAAGCTTCCATGCTGTATGGTTAGTTGTTCAAAGAAATTAAAGAAATTTTTGATAAAAACATATATTTGAACTTAAATCAAAAGGGAAGTTGTTTTTTTTTTGAAAGATTGTTGGGGCTTATACTCAAGGAGAGACCCAAGGTTTAACAGTGATCGCACCGTTGTTTTGAATATCGTATTGGGACTTATACAACGACTGAGGCCCAAAGAGGTTTTCTGTACAAAGGGATGGGTCTTACAACTCAAGGAGAGGCCCAAAGAGGTTTTGAAAGAGAAAGATGGGACTTACAACACGAGGGGAGGCCCAATGACAGACAGTGATCGCACCGTCGTTTTGAGAATCACAGAGGGACTTATACAATAACTAAGGCCCAAGGATATTTTTGTACAATAAGGGATTGGGTCTTAAATTCCATTAGAGGCCCAAAGTGTTTTAAAAGGTTTGATAAAGATCAAGAACGAAAGAAACCCTAATTTCATTTTCTTTTAAAAGTAATCCTTTTAATAAAATGAATAAAAATGACGAAAATACCAAATAAGTATAAATAAACTACTTGTGATTTTTGATTAAGGTTTGAAAAATGAGGTTTTAATCACAAGATGATTTAGGACTCATTTGATTTTGATTTTCAAGATGAATATTCATTTTTGAAATGTTTAAAAATAATAAAAATGAAATTATTTACAAAAATATCAACTATATTAAATAAATAATATAAAATTTGATTTTTTTGTGAAATAAAATATTTTAACATTTTTGTGATTTTTTGCAAAAAGAACCAATAAAAAATAATTAAAATTGAGAGAGAAATTAACTTTCCAAATCATTTAAAATAATATGACAAATATTAAAAAAATGGAAAAAAAGTGGTAAAATAGGGTCTGGGGCGAGGGGGATTCGAACCCCAGTCCTCCTAGCCAAACACATGAGCGCGCAACTACTGGGGTGGTGATACATCCGTGTATCAAAACCACCCTATAAATATATAAGGGGTGCCTTGTTTTAGGCCTGGCCAAGGCAAGGCAAGGCAAGTTCTTGGACCAAAAACGTAAAGGCTGTAACTTTCTCATTTCTCCATGGATTGGGACAAAATTTAAGTCTATCCTGCCTAGAATTTCACAAGGAATCCAATGGTGCCCTTGGTTTTTTCAGATGAGGTCTCCATTTTAAAACCCGATAGTGGTTTTGAAATAGGCCATGATTTGCATTTTCTATGCTACCTCATGGTATAGGCCAGAATTGTATGATGAATTGATTCAAACACAACATATACAACATGTATGAGATGTTTATGAGCAGTGGACTACAAAGCAATTCATAATTCAAAGAGTTCAAGTTATGATGCTTACCTCTTTGGGAGCTTTTTGTGCTATCTGCCAAGTTTCTTGTGCCAGAAGTTGTTTGATGCTTTAGACACTCTTAATTGATCCCTTAGAAGCTTTTAGAATGGTTGGAACCAGCTGGAATCTTCAGGAACAAGTTTGAGCTATTTCTTGCAAAAGGGGCAAAAGTGACCAATATGACAACTCTCTCAAATGGTGTTCCAGATGTGGGGAACCATTTGGGACAGTTCAAGAATGATATTTGGAGTGAGTTTGAGGTTTTATTTGGTTTTGAAAGTGACTGAATCAAGACATGGCTTAAAAAATGCAAAAAAAAGTCCAATTTTGAGGTTTTGGAAGTGGACTTTGAGATTTTGGTGTTACAGGTCACATGTTAGTGTTTGAATAGCTTAGATATAACATATTAGAGGTGTTTGGATCATGAGCTGTGATGGAATAGCTCTCTAACTCAAAAACTCAGAGATACCTTGCAAAAGAAGGCATTTTGGCCTAAAGAGAGGGATTTTGAGGAAAGCATCAGTTTGGGTGCTTTGGTGTACTCAAACTGATCACAATTTATGTCTATTTATAGCGTGTCAAGTTTGTTTTGGCATCAATAGTGAATAGAGGCTGCAGCAGGCCTTTGGCCAATGTTATGCAAAAGGAATCTCAAGTCTCCTCTAGCCATTGACTTGAGATTAGAGCACAGGCTTTGTAGCTTTGGTTCAGAGATAAGTTTGGACTGAATTCAGTTGGAATAGGCTCAGTTTATGCCACCTTGATGCATTCATTAAAGGCTTGGAAACAAAATTGGAGTCTTGGCCCTTTTTAGCCCTTTTGGGTTTAGCATGACTACTTGTAGATTCTTGGACTTTGGAGGCTTGGGGATCAGATCATTCCCTTCTTGTTTTATCCTTAGATGTGTCCAAATGGATGACAAGGCTTGGATTTATCAGATTTGGACAAATCGAGCAAAATGTACAAATTCTGCCTTGTAAAAACTAGTTCATGATGCCATGTTTCAAGGGTTGTATCTCCTTGCTCAAGTGGAATTTGGAGATGATCTGGTACTTGTTGGAAAGCCCTTATGGCATACTTTAAATTTGATGTTCACCCCTAGACCTGGTTTGACTTCGATCAAAGTGAAAAATGTCCCTACATTTTGGAAAAAGTAAGGCAGATTCTGACTTAGTGAAAATTTCACTAAGTGTTGGAAAAATGTCATTTTCATGTTTTTAGCCATTTTGATCACTCCATAACTAAAAATCTATGAGGAATTGGAATGAGAGGTAGTTGAAGTTTTTGTAGAGTGTAGCAAGACCTACAAATCCAGCTTTGGATCACCCAAAATGGTTGCTTGGATCTCAAGTTATGGTCCTTGGAAGTTGGTACCCTAGCCATTTTGTTTCATAACTTAGAAAAATTCTAAGTTTCTTATGGTTACCCCTTTTACAAGTTAACTCACTTTCTTTGATTTTTCTTGATGAATGATGATTCAAATCACATATTCACATTATTTTAGGGTTAAGGAACCATAATTGTGAAAATTTTCAAAAAGTCAAACTTGATTTTGTGCACAGTTGACTTTTTATCGGATGAAATTCAAACTGTGTGATCCTTTGTGAAATCAAGTCCTTGACCTAAATCAAACCTAATGGATATATTCCATAGGTGTTAAAGGGTGTATTGAATCATGTCCCAAGGTTTGGGAGCATGTCTTGGTCAAAAGTCAAAGGTACAGTTGACTTTTTTCCTCGAAACCCTAATTGTGGTCCTGATGAAATTGAAACTTGTGGATCAAGCTTCTTGGATCAATCCATTGTTGCAAATGGATCAATGTAGTGTATTGGAGACCCTCAAATCATGTCTTGAGGTCTTGGCTCATGTTTTATCCCAAAAGTTAACTTAGGGGTGAATTAGGTCAAGAAACCCTAATTCCTGATTTTTTGGGTAAATGCATCCCCTGAGGTTAAATTGACTTGATGATTGGCTCCATGAGGTCCCTTGGAGTATCTTGGGTTGTGCTTGGAAGCATTGACTCATGCCCATAGGAAAATTTCCATTTGGAGGCCTTGGTCGACCAAAACCCTAATTTGGTAACACTGGTGATCTTGAGGCTTGATCCACTTGGAATGTTGCAACCTTGTGCTTGATTCTTGATGTGGGAGTCCTCTTGATCCTTTATAGGTGTTTGAGATATTAGACAAGTTAAAGATCATGTCATTTCTTGATTGATCCTTTGTCTAAGACTCTGAGAGGGTTTGAAACTCTAATTCTTGAGTGTGGTGAATGCTTAAACATCTCTGAGGATATTGATGAGGCATGATGGCACATCCATATCGTGGTAATGATCTTCACAATGATGGGAAATCTTGGTGGTCAAAATTTGGGGTATGACAGTATCCTCACTAGGAATGAGGAATTAGAGCCTCCATAGTTCGCCTAACTAGGGATGAGGAACTCTTGATAACGATCAAGGTTCCAGAGGGAGGTAGGTGTTCATAACCATGACACCTACATGGAGTTAACAAATTCTCTAAGTCTATGTTGAAAGAATAAACTAAGGTTGACTTTAAGCAAAGTCAAAGGGGGAAGTGAGTACATATTACGATGGTACCCACATAGAGTTCACAAACTTTAAACTTAATTCTAAGTTATAAAACAAAATGACTCTAACAAAGCCAAGACAACAATCCTAACAAGGTCACAAAGTGGGTAGGAAAGCAACACTAACTATCCTAAATATGACTTACTAGTTAAACAGGGAACCCTTCCTTTGGAATTAGATAATAATCAGTAACAGTAGAATATAGAGAAAAATCCCAGGCAGGGAAATAAAGTCGTGAGAGTACCAAAAATAAAATCGGGCAGAGAGAAATGTCATGAATGATGATTAACACAACATAACGAGCAAAGGCATAGTTAGTGCAAGGAAAAAGATTAAGCTAAAACGGAAAGAATCTAAATCACAAGTGAATAATGGTCAAGACAGATTTAATGAACATAAAATAAAAAATAAATCCTACATATTTACATTCTAAACATGATTTTTAAAAAATAAGGATTAATCTAACAAGAAAATGCTTTTTTTGAAGTTTTTAATCTTAATAACTAAAACTAAATAGTGTACAACAAAAGCTATAAAAAAATAAGATAAATAATTAATAAAATTAAATTATCTAAAAACTAAGACTAAGAATTAGTAAGGATAAATTAAAAGTTGTTTTTTTTTTTAATTTATAAAATAAAATAAAAAATGAGAACCCAAATTAAACAACCTAAGTATTAATTATTCTGCTAAAATATTAAAACCTAATTATATTTTAAAACCAGATTTGAAGAAAAATTCCAAATAAACTAAATAAACAAAGTGAAATAAAATAAAATAAAAAGGGAAAGAAAGAAAAAAAAAGGGCTGAAAGAGGGTGGATGGATTCCAAAATGGGTCGGTTGACCCAGTTCAGCTGTTGACTTAAAATGAATTGGGAAAAATTAAACCCTTAAAGAACTAACGAAAACCACATGACCTCAAACGGAAAACTCAGAAGGTACGATCAAAATCCAACCATCCAATCTTCTCTCAATCTGGCTCTTCAATATTTCTTTTAAATGTGTTTCAGAGCAAACGAAACCTGGCCCTCTCTTCTTAATTTCTACGCGTGTCGCAAGCAACGACACGAAAGGAATGATGACGGTTTGTTTCGAGGAAGATGACGAAAAACGGGTTTCGCGTGCGAGGTTCTGTTTTATGGATATGGTGGTTGTATAGGAAGGGTGAGGACGCGAGGAAGGAGAAGGTGAGTTTACTCGTTTGGTGATGAGCTGAAGGTTCAGAAGATGAAAGAGGTGGGTAGCCTCGAATGTTTCGGTTGCCGTGTTGGTGTAGAAAGTGGTCTATGGAAGAACAGAGGGAAGAGTATGTATTGTTTAGAAGGTCAAAGGTGGTGGTGTTATGGAGTATGTGTGGGTTTGGTGTTGGGTTGAAGTGAGTGGAAGAAGTGGTTTCGGGTGGTGAGAAGAAGAAGTGAATCGTGGT
Source organism: Lathyrus tuberosus (assembly GCA_022829125.1). Lineage (NCBI taxonomy): Eukaryota > Viridiplantae > Streptophyta > Magnoliopsida > Fabales > Fabaceae > Lathyrus > Lathyrus tuberosus. The sequence continues at coordinate 10,392,235 of JALAZF010000042.1, forward strand.
ATGAAATTTTTTTCTTTGTTATCTTTTTTTTTTGCAGAATCCTCTCTGTTATTTATTCTTTTCCTTTCTTTTCTTTCAGACACACAAAGACCTTTTTTCAATTTCAAATATTCCAGTTGTTATCATAAAGTCCCTTCATTGCATAATTGTTTTGGAGTCTTGTTGGGTTGTAGCATTGCGGTAGTATATTGTCGTTGTTGCGTGGCTGGCTTGATCAAGCTTTTGGAGATAGGGTATGCTTGTGTACGGATTACAGCAGGGGTTTGTCTTGTGTGTAGCAGGATGTATAATTTGAAGCTGTTTTGTTTTGTTTTGAGTTTTATGGTGTAGCAGGTCTTTGGAGGTTATACAAAAGGGTAAAGACAACAGGATTTGGTCTTTTTGCCGATGGCGTGTTGGACTTGTAGGTTCGCTTTGCTTGGTATAGCAGATGATCTGATTTTATGGTCAAAGGCTTGGTCTGTAGTGTTGGAGTCTTGGCTTGGATGAAGGTACAAGTTTGGCAGAACAAATGGCATGACACAAATGTTGGTTTAAATTGGTTGGAGATATATACATGGACTTGTAAAATAATAATAACAATGAATGATAATAGTAATAATGATAATAATGAAAATCATAATAATAATAATAATAAATATTAAAAATAAACATAATAATAATAATAAAAATAAAAATAAAAATAATATAATAATGAAAATAATAATAACAATAATAAATATTAAAAATAAACATAATAATAAAAATAAAAAATAATAATAAATAATGAAAATAAACATAATGATAAAAATAATAGTAATATAATAATATAATAATAAAATAATGATAATAATAATAATAAATAATAATGATGAAATAAATAAATAAATAAATAAATAGTAATAATAATGAGATAATAAATAGTAATAATAATAATAACAAAAATAATAAAAAAATATAATAAATAAAAACTATATTAACAATAAAAAAAAGAAATAAATTTTAAACAAATGAGATAAGAAATAAAACATAAAGTTCTAAATGAAATAAAGTTCTAATAAAACATAAAGTTATAATAAAGTTCTAAAATTTTAAACAAATAAAATAAACAAAACTATATTAATAATAAAACTAATCTAATGACTTAAAAGTAATAAAAAAAAACAAAATTCTAAATTAAAAACCTAAAGTTCTAAAAAATAAAAAAATTAACAGTGAAACTCACGTAAGATAAAAACAGATAAAATTCAATCACGATAAAATTAAGTGACAAAAATTAAACGAAAAAGTATGATTATGATCGATGGACTACAAGATTGTAAATGCAAAGATGGTTGACTTAAAATGATATGCAAACTATCAGAGTATCTGAGGGTAAAATTTGGGGTATGACAGTTGCCCTTATTTAAATATCTTCACCGGATGACGTGAGCGATGATAATCCTCATGAAATCATGGTGAAAGGTATTTAAATATAGATAACCGAAAATTTTGCCCTTAGATGCAACGACATGCTATGTTATGGACAAAAGCGAATTATGCAGGCAGTGCTGACATGCCATGAACTCTAATATAATGACAATGATGGGATGCTAAATGCAACATGCAAACGAAACGAAAGCAAAACAGGGATTGAGTTGACACAATGAGTAACCACTCACTGGGGAAAGACAACAACACCGGGGAAGCTGAAACAAACTGGGGAAATCTAAAGTGATCAAGTAACAAGTTCAGGCGTGACCAGATACCACCTTAGAAGCAAAGATCCTCACTGAAGATAGGACTAAGACAGAGGGTCTCCACTGGGGAATATCCATAGCGGTTAATTAACAGGTTCAGACATGACCGGATGACGTGTTAGGACAAATACGAGCAGGCAAATTTTTTACTGGGGATAAAACCAGAAAGAAGTGTGATCTCCACTGGGGATTAAGTTAAACAAAGGGTTGATTCTCTGACAAGAAAATCAACAAAATAAGAAATAATTATAATCTTCTAACAAGAGATCAAAGAAACTGAGAAATGATCCTCTGACAAGAGATCAGGCAAACACTGAGAAACAAAAAGAGACTTTCTGGAAATTTCTTGACATGAAGAGTTCAAACGGGATCTTCAAGAAACGCCAGAAAAAGACAGGGAAAATTACAAACTTTATACTCGCCAAATGAATTGGATTTGGACCACAAACCAAGGTAACAACTGGCTTCTGACAGGTCGATACCAGTAACTACTAGACTTTCAAAGGGGACGTCGGTAACAACCAAACATCCGATATCAAGCAAAGTTTAATGAGAGTGCCAATAAAAATTGGACTTTACGCACCTATAACAATTAGACTCTGAAATAGTATCAGTGGCAGCTGGATCTTACAAGGATACCAATAACAAAATTGGATTTTAGACTGCGCCAATAACAATTGGACTTTGAAAAGGAATTGGTGATGACCAGATTAACAATACCAATAACAATTGGATTTCAAATAATGCCAGTAAACACTAGACTTCAGATACCAATAACAATTGGATTTTAATGATGCCAGTAACTACTGGACTTTGGATACCAATAACAATTGGATTTTAATGATTCCGGTAACTACTGGACTTTGGATACCAATAACGATTGGATTTTAACGATGCCAGTAACTACTGAACTTTAAAGGAGGACTGGTGACGACCGATGACTCCAATACCAATAATAATTGGATTTTTAAGCAAATACCAGTAACGACTGGACTTCATATACCAATAACAATTGGATTTTTAGGCAAATACCAGTAACGTCTGGACTTCAAATACCAATAACAATTGGATTTTAAACAATGCCAGTAACTACTGGACTTTATAGGGATATAGGTAATAACCAGATGAATATAAACTGATAACAACAAACTTAAAGGTGCCAATGACGATTGGACTTGCAAACAGTGGTGTTAGTAACAACTAAACTTCACGGGAGTACCGGTAATAACTAAAAAAACAAAAATCAAACTAAGACTAGTAACAACTAGAATTCATAGGAGAAGCTGGCGACAACCAGACAAGCAAAGCAAATATGGAGCTATTAACAACTAAACTTCAAAGAGGAAATTGGCGACGACCAAACAAAATGATGCCAATAACGATTGGATTTGTAGTGAGTGCCAATAACAATTGGACTTTCATCGAAGATTGCTTGTAACGAATAGACTTCGAAGATGTGGTAACGACCGAAATCAACAATACCAATGATGATTGGATTCAAAGCAGAGATGCTAGTGACGACTAGGCTTTAAGGGGGGTACAAGTAACAACCCAAAGTTCAATAGACTACCAGTGACAGTCGGGTGAAAATAGGAAATTGATGACGACAATCGATTGATTATCAAGTTCAAGCATGACGGGATGACATTCTAGGAAGAAAAAGATCCTCAATGAAGGTTGAATCGGGAATACGGTCTCCACTGGGGAAAGAAAACAACATAACCTCAATGGAAGTATAACCAAAAGATGGGCTCCAATAAAGGTATCTAGAATGATTGATCATCAAGTTCAAGCGTGACCGGATGACATTCTAGGAAGAAAAAGATCCTCAATGAAGGTTGAACCGAAAATACGATCTCCACTGGGCAAAGAAAAGCTTCACAAACGAGTGGCTTCGTCAAAGGGTTGACAAAAAGATACATAAACTTGAGAGTCACCTCTAAAGGGTTAATGGTAGGGTAGCAAATCACCAAATATTATCATCGTCAATGGGTCGACGGATACAATCCAATCCGAAAAATATTCACCAAAGAGTGGCATCATCAAAGGGTTGATGGAACAAAACCAACTGACATCGTCAAAGGGTTGAGGAAATGAAGAGATATTCATCGAAGAGACACCTCATCAAAGAATTAACGAAAAGAAACAAATAACCAAATGTTATCATCGTCAACGGGTTGACATAACGAAAACTTATCTGAAGGAACACATCGTCAAAGGATTGAAATAATGAAAAACCTGATCTCGGACTACATCGTCAAGAGGGTTGACGGCAAGAAACCATTCATCGAACATTATCATCGTCAAATGATTGACAGGATGAAACCATTCACCAAACATTATCATCGTCAAAGGATTAACAGGATGAAACCATTCACCAAACATCATCATCGTCAAAGGATTGACAGAATGAAACCATTCACCAAACATCACCATCGTTAAAGGATTGACAGAATGAAAACCTGTCCGAAGGAACACATCGTCAAAGGATTGACAGAATGAAAACCTGTCCGAAGGAACACATCGTCAAAAGATTGAAAGAAAGAAAACTTGATCTCGGACCACATCGTCAAAAAAGGTTGACGGGAAGAAACCATCAAATAGGAATCTCATCCCGGGGTTGATGAAAAAGAATGCATTTGAAAGTTGTCATTAAAAAGGGTTAATGGAAATGACTGATCGAGGGTAACAACAATGGTAACCACAAAAGGTTGAATAACACCAAGGATGGATAAGCTTCTTAGGAGAGACTGTTACTTATCACCATAGAAAACAAGCTTCTCAAAGAGATTGCCACTTGTTGTAGACAAAAAGTTGAGGAAAACACCAAAGACGGATAAGCTTCTCGGAAGAGATTGCCACTTATCGTCGCAAAAATATCAATGACAAAACATTCTTCTTAAGGAGATTTCCACTTGTTGTCTGGGTGTAAATTCCAAGGAGATGTTATAACAACCCTGCTGGAGAATAAATTTTGTCTTTAATGAGATCTGTAACAGATTCTTCCTACAAAACACTGTGTAAAATAAATGCACGTTCAAACTAGGTTCGGCAACATAATAAGGTTCAAAATCAACAAGACTCCAACCATTGAGAAATGAACTCAAGTGGGGGTTATACTATCAAAACATGGAAAAGATAACTGAAGCAACCATTGTGACGCCCCCAATCTATACCCCCAAATAACAGGCAATTAAAGCACTAAAGGAAAATTTGAAATTTCGTCAGAGTACATTTGAAATCGCGGCATAGAAAGGGAGGGATCACATCAACCTAAATCAAACATACACATAACATGCAACACCTGCCCATAAAGATATGCAACTGTGGGGTAGCAATCAACAAAGGAAACTTAGTTCCTTACACCCATTAGAAACCCCGAACGGCATCACTGAATATTCATAATGACCGTAACGTGTCCTAAAGGCCGTCTTCTGAATGTCCTCTTCTTTCACCCTTATCTGATGGTACCCCGATCTCAAATCGATCTTACTAAATACACAAGCACCAACCAACTGATCCATCAGATCATCAATCCTTGGAAGCGGATACTTATTCTTAATCGTCACCTTGTTCAACTGGCGATAATCAATACATAATCGCATACTCTCATCTTTCTTTTTCACTAACAAAACTGGAGCACCCCAAGGAGAAACACTTGGCCTCACGAACCTCTTCTCCAACAACTCATTTAACTGCTTTTTCAACTCCACCAATTCAGATGCCGACATTCTATAAGGTGCCATAGAAACAGGTATAGTACCAGGAACTAGATCTATCGAAAATTCAACTTCTCTCTCTGGCGGTACATCTGAAATATCATCAGGAAACACCTCAGGAAATTCGCACACTACAGGAAACACCTCCAATGAAACTTGACTATCCACAGTCAAAGATGCAAATAATCCAAACAACTGAGCTTCATCCGCCAAAAGTTTCTTCAACTCTTTGGTAGATAAGAAACTTGAGTCTTCGTCTTCCTCAAGAGAAGGAAATCTTACAAGCTTATGATAACAATCAATGTGCACCCGATTGAATTGCAACCAATTCATTCCCAACACCACATCTAAACCTTCCAATGGTAAACACACCAAATCCATCACAAAGTCTTTACCATAAATGGCTAAAGGACAACTCAAACACACCAAAGAAGTAGTTACTGACCCCATCGCTGGAGTATCAATAACCATCTCACCATCCATCGAAGACAACCCAAGATTCAAACGTTCCGCGCACTCAGACGAAATAAACGAATGAGTCGCTCCAGTATCAATAATAGCAATTAAAGGCGTATTATTAATAAAGCAAGTACCTCTTATCAGACGATCAGCACTTGAAGTCTGAGTTCCCGCCAATGAAAACACTTTCCCACTAGTCGGAGCTTTCTTCTGATTAGGACACTTCGAGCTAATGTAACCAGGTTCCCCACAGTTATAACACTTCACTACATTCTTCCTTTTACAATCAGCTAAAACATGTCCGATACCACCACAATTAGAACACTTATCCACTTTCTTCCTACATTCCATCTGGCGATGACCCAATTCACCACATTTAAAACACCTAGGAGCATTTGACATACCTCCTCCACTTGACCTTCGATCAAAAGCACCCCTTTGTTTACCTTTATCAGCCGGTGACACATACGGACCACCACAGAACTGTTGTTTCCCTTTTCTGTCACTTACACTTTTATAGTGAGCAGAACGAGCCTTACTATCTTCATCATAAATCCTACAGCATTCCACCAAATCAGCAAACCTTCGAATCCTCTGATATCCAATAGCCTGCTTTATCTCAGGACGCAACCCACTTTCATACTTCACACACTTAGAAAATTCAGCTGTCGCTTCCACATAGTGAGGATAAAACTGCACAAGTTCCACAAACTTAGCAGTATAGTCAATAACCGACATATTACCTTGTTTTAGCTCTAAAAACTCAATCTCCTTCTTTCCTCGGACATCCTCCAGAAAATACTTCCTTAGAAACTCTCGGCTAAACACCTCCTAAGTGATCTCTTCTTCCTCCTCATCAGCTTCCAACGCCTGACGAGTACTGACCCACCAGTCATCAGCCTCTTCGTGCAACATATGAGTGCCCAGCCTCACCTTATCATCATCGTCATCACAATCCATCACCCTGAAAATCCTCTCAATCTCTTTCAACCACAACTGCGCACCATCTGGATCATGCTTCCCTTTAAAGACCGGCGGCTTATTCTTTCTAAACTCATCATTTCCTGCAGCATTCGGTGCACCCTGCACAACTCGTGCCATCGCTTCCATCGCAGCAGCCAAAGCAGCATCATTACGACCAGCCATATTCTGTTCGTCTAAACACAGAAACTATGGTTAAACAATAACTCGTCCAACACAACTCGCCCAATATGCCAGACACAACAGACGCAAACGACACCACTGACACGGACTAGCTCTGATACCACTTAATGTGACGCCCCCAATCTATACCCCCAAATAACAGGCAATTAAAGCACTAAAGGAAAATTTGAAATTTCGTCAGAGTACATTTGAAATCGCGGCATAGGAAGGGAGGGATCACATCAACCTAAATCAAACATACACATAACATGCAACACCTGCCCATAAAGATATGCAACTGTGGGGTAGCAATCAACAAAGGAAACTTAGTTCCTTACACCCACTTTCCAGAAATTAGAATTAAAGCGGAAAATCTAAAATCTGAATAACATATATACATATACACATGTGAACAGTTTGTCATACATCAGGTAGCATATGTACAACCAGAACATATCATCAGATATACAAAATAATAGCACGCGGCCACCCTAACTACCCGGAGTCACATATCAGAGCCGACCGACCAAAATAATGAAGACGCAAAGCTTCACAAAAAGAATACCTCCAGCAACTCTAATCTGCAACGCCTCATAGAGCGTTATAAAACAGCAGAAGGGTGAGAAAAACAACCATAATATAAATGCATAAAATTATATATATAAACACAAAAATGTACTAGTAACACATTCTCACCACAACCACATATAACATAATACCGCACAATTCTCAAACATCGAATACCATTACACACCACACATATACCACACAAGCATCAATCACATTCACAAATTCACCCACAATTAATTCATGATTTATGCAATGCACATAGACCGACACAACGACTCTATGCACATGCCATGCGGTACCGACTTTCAATGTCTCATGTCTCATCATCAGTTCACTCAAGAACTATTGGAACCATCGCTCGTTACTGAGAATCTCAAGTAACTCCCCGTCGGGCCTACGATGTTCACCCGTCGCTTTAGGTCCTCAGGCATCGCCTCATATTTTCGAGGCACACGACGTTAAGGATTGCTTTAAGTCTCCAAAGGAGCCCACAATCGTCTATAACCACCGCTTTAGGTCCTCAGGCAGCGCCTCATATTTTCGAGGCACACGATGTTATAGCATATTCCCCTCGGAAATCAAACCGTCTCTCAGGACGTTTCCACAATGCACATATGATGCTTGACATACAATGACTCATGACACTCACATTGCATCCATGCACATATTCATAATCATGCATATATTATCAAATACATCACTTAGCATTTTCTTGTCTTTCGACCACAATTCATCCCCACAACGGCACATAAGGCATACACATCCAATTCACCAACTTATAACATAATACACGTCAAATGCGCACCCTTTAAAACAACAAAAGTCGAGATTCGACACTATTCACATTTCCCGACAAAATTTAATCGGCTAACAATTCTCAAAACCTCATAATCATAAAGTACGACTCGATACCTTTCCAACGACTCCAAGAATTCAAAAATCGGATAATCGGAACCAAAGTTACGGACGAAAACGAAAAATGATATTTTGAAAAGTCACATTTTGCAAAAGCTTTGCCCGTACGCGTACCACCATGAGCCATACGCGTATGAGCAGAGACTCATTTTCCCAAAGATCACGTGTAAAAACCCATACGCGTAATTCCCTCTCTCGTACGCGTATTGCCCTGAAATGCTACGCGTATAATACGCAAATGGACAGATGGCCGAGAAAACAAGCAGCCCATACGCGTATTGCCCTCATGGCTCGCCCACCATACGCGTAACGCCAAGGTTCATACGCGTATGAACATGCCCCATACGCGTATGACCTGGAAAAACCAGAAAAATTTCTGCATAATTTGTTCCACGATTTTCTACCCAAAAACCTCCAATTCATCATCCAAATCTCAGAAAAACAGCAATTTGAAGTGTAATAACATACCACAAACATGTATGAACGATCAACAATGCATTCAACAAGATTTTTACCACAATCAAATTCATTTCTAATCAATTTTTACACAATCTAGGTTTTACTAATATTCTCCAAATCAATCCAAAAACAAAAATAAAACACATACATAATCGTATACAATCATAGAATAATCGAGTTTCGCACCCTTACCCGATTTAATCGACTTTACAACTTGCTCTTGATGATTTTTCCACTCTTTTCTTCAATTTCTCTCTTTTCTCTCTTCTCCTCTTTTCTTCTTTCTTTTTTTCTTTCTATCTTACTAACTTAATGAAAATAAGTGGGAAAAGACCAAAATACCCCCACACTCAAATATCTCATAAACGATCCCAAAACGCGATAAAATATATTCCCGCCGAAAAATAACATATTTTCACATAAAAGTCAAAATAAAATAAAATAATAATAAAATAATCCAAAAAGACTCAATAAAATAAAATTGGCAAAACGGGGGGCGTTACAACCATCATCCACGAGGATCAAACTCTGTGGGGAATTCTAGAAAGGATGGACACTTTATGCCTAAAGGCTGACGACTCTATTGGAGGGAAGAGACAAACCCATTCACTTGGGGAATAAACGCCAAAGTCGAAATAAAATAAAATAATAATAAAATAATCCAAAAAGACTCAATAAAATAAAATTGGCAAAACGGGGCGTTACAATTCTCCCCCACTTAGAAATTTTTGTCCTCGAAAATCTTACCTGATACAAACAACTCCGGATACGATTCCCGCATCCTACTCTCCAATTCCCACGTCAAATTACCCTCAGCAGCGCCTCCCCACGCCACTTTCACAAGTGCAATCTCTTTACCCCTCAACCGCTTCACCTCGCGATCCAAAATCCTAACTGGTAATGCCTCGATCGTAAGGTTATCTCTTACCTCAACCTCGTCCATTGGAATAACATGTGAAGGGTCCGGAACATACTTCCGAAGCTGTGAAACATGAAACACATCATACAAATTCGACAGATTCGGCGGTAACGCCACACGGTACGCTACAGCACCAACTCTCGCAGATATCTGGTAAGGACCAATAAATCAAGAAGTAAGCTTCTTAGATTTCAAAGCACGACCAACACCCGATACCGGCGTAACTCTCAGAAATACGTGATCACCCTCTTGAAACTCAAGATCCTTCCGTCTCCGATCATGATAACTCTTTTGTCTATCCTGAGAAGCCTTCATTTTCTCACGAATAAACTTTACCTTTTCCGTCGTTTGTTGCACCAAATCCGGTCCAACCACCGAACTTTCACCTGTTTCGTGCCAACACAACGGCGTTCGACATCTTCGTCCATATAAGGCCTCAAAAGGTGCCATTCCAATACTAGAATGGAAACTATTATTATACGTGAACTCAACCAAAGCAAGATAACCGTCCCACGCACCACCTTGTTCCAAAACACACGCTCTCAACAAATCCTCCAAAGACTGAATCGTTCTTTCGGTCTGACCATCAGTTTGCGGATGATAAGCCGAACTCAACCTCAATCTAGAACCCAAAGCCTTCTGTAAACTTTCCCAAAATCTAGATGTAAACCTAGGATCTCGATCCGAAACAATACTCAATGGAATCCCATGCAATTTCACAACCACATTGATATAGATCTCAGCTAACCGTTCCAAAGAAAAACTGATGTCAATCGGAATAAAATGCGCCGATTTAGTCAGCCTGTCAACAATCACCCAAATAGCATTATGCCCACGCTGAGTGTTCGGTAATCCCGTCACAAAATCCATCGAAATGCTATCCCACTTCCACTCAGGAATATCCAACGGTCGCAACAAACCACTAGGCCTCAAATGTTCCACTTTTGATTTCTGACAAGTCAAACATGCATACACAAACTGAGCCACATCTCTTTTCAAACCAGACCACCAGAAAATCTTCTTCAAATCTTGGTACATCTTATTCGCACCCGGATGAATACTTAAATTACTCCGGTGTCCTTCCTCCAAAATCATTCTTTTCAACTCCGCATCATCAGGAATACAAATACGACCACGAAACCTCAAAACACCAAAATTATCCACCTTGAAGTCCACATTCTCATTCCTCATCAAATCAACGAATTTCAAATCCAGCTTTTGTTTCTCACTAACCGACAATAAAAATTCATTAGTAACCTTCAACATTCCAAGCCTTACACTAACCGAAGTCACTTCACATACCAAACTCAAGTCTCTAAACGACTCCAAAAGTTCCCACTCTTTCACCATCAACGCGGACATATGCAACGATTTCCGGCTCAATGCATCGGCTACCACATTAGCTTTACCAGGATGGTAATTCAAGCCAAAGTCGTAATCTTTCAAGAATTCCAACCATCTCCGCTGCCTCATGTTCAACTCTTTCTGATCAAATAAATATTTCAAGCTTTTATGATCACTATAGACTTCGAACCTCGCACCATAGAGATAGTGCCTCCATATCTTCAACATAAAAACTACAGCCGCTAACTCAAGATCATGAGTAGGATAGTTTTTCTCATGAACTCTTAACTGTCTTGAAGCATAAGCTACCACTTTACCTTCCTGCATCAGAACACCACCCAAACCAATTAAAGAAGCATCGCAGTACACAACAAACGGTTCATTAGGATCAGGTAAAATCAGAATAGGAGCTGTCGTCAATCTTCTCTTCAGCTCACAAAAACTTTCTTCACATTGAATATCCCAAATGAATGCTTTGCCCTTACAAGTCAACTGCGTCAAAGGAAGAGCTAGCTTGGAGAACCCTTCAATGAACCTCCGGTAATAACCAGCCAAACCCAAAAAGCTTCGAATCTCGATAACGGATCTAGGAGCCTCCCATTGTAGAACTGCTTCTACTTTAGATGGATCCACAATAATACCATTACCTGAAATTACGTGCCCAAGAAAACTCACCTCAGACAACCAGAATTCACACTTGGACAATTTGGCAAAAAGCTTCCTTCCCTTCAAAACCTGCAAAACAATACGCAAATGCCCTGCATGTTCCTCACGAGACTTAGAATAGATTAAAATATCATCAATAAACACCACCACAAAATGATCCAAATGCTCGTGGAAAATCTGATTCATGTATTCCATAAACACACCAGGCGCATTAGAAACCCCGAACGGCATCGCTGAATATTCATAATGACCGTAATGTGTCCTAAAGGCCGTCTTCTGAATGTCCTCTTCTTTCACCCTTATCTGATGGTACCCCCGATCTCAAATCGATCTTACTAAATACACAAGCACCAACCAACTGATCCATCAGATCATCAATCCTTGGAAGCGGATACTTATTCTTAATCGTCACTTTGTTCAATTGGTGATAATCAATACATAATCGCATACTCCCATCTTTCTTTTTCACTAACAAAACTGGAGCACCCCAAGGAGAAACACTTGGCCTCACGAACCTCTTCTCCAACAACTCATTTAACTGCTTTTTCAACTCCACCAATTCAGATGCCGACATTCTATAAGGTGCCATAGAAACAGGTATAGTACCAGGAACTAGATCAATCGAAAATTCAACTTCTCTCTCTGGCGGTACATCTGAAATATCATCAGGAAACACCTCAGGAAATTCGCACACTACAGGAAACACCTCCAATGAAACTTGACTATCCACAGTCAAATATGCAAATAATCCAAACAACTGAGCTTCATCCGCCAAAAGTTTCTTCAACTCTTTGGTAGATAAGAAACTTGAGTCTTCGTCTTCCTCAAGAGAAGGAAATCTTACAAGCTTATGATAACAATCAATGTGCACCCGATTGAATTGCAACCAATTCATTCCCAACACCACATCTAAACCTTCCAATGGTAAACACACCAAATCCATCGCAAAGTCTTTACCATAAATGGCTAAAGGACAACTCAAACACACCAAAGAAGTAGTTACTGACCCCATCGCTGGAGTATCAATAACCATCTCACCATCCATCGAAGACAACCCAAGATTCAAACGTTCCGCGCACTCAGACGAAATAAACGAATGAGTCGCTCCAGTATCAATAATAGCAATTAAAGGCGTATTATTAATAAAGCAAGTACCTCTTATCAGACGATCAGCACTTGAAGTCTGAGTTCCCGCCAATGAAAACACTTTCCCACTAGTCGGAGCTTTCTTCTGATTAGGACACTTCGAGCTAATGTGACCAGGTTCCCCACAGTTATAACACTTCACTACATTCTTCCTTTTACAATCAGCTAAAACATGTCCGATACCACCACAATTAGAACACTTATCCACTTTCTTCCTACATTCCATCTGGCGATGACCCAATTCACCACATTTAAAACACCTAGGAGCATTTGACATACCTCCTCCACTTGACCTTCGATCAAAAGCACCCCTTTGTTTACCTTTATCAGCCGGTGACACATACGGACCACCACGGAACTGTTGTTTCCCTTTTCTGTCACTTACACTTTTATAGTGAGCAGAACGAGCCTTACTATCTTCATCATAAATCCTACAGCATTCCACCAAATCAGCAAACCTTCGAATCCTCTGATATCCAATAGCCTGCTTTATCTCAGGACGCAACCCACTTTCATACTTCACACACTTAGAAAATTCAGCTGTCGCTTCCACATAGTGAGGATAAAACTGCACAAGTTCCACAAACTTAGCAGTATAGTCAATAACCGACATATTACCTTGTTTTAGCTCTAAAAACTCAATCTCCTTCTTTCCTCGGACATCCTCCGGAAAATACTTCCTTAGAAACTCTCGGCTAAACACCTCCCAAGTGATATCTTCTTCCTCCTCATCAGCTTCCAACGCCTGACGAGTACTGATCCACCAGTCATCAGCCTCTTCGTGCAACATATGAGTGCCCAGCCTCACCTTATCATCATCGTCATCACAATCCATCACCCTGAAAATCCTCTCAATCTCTTTCAACCACAACTGCGCACCATCTGGATCATGCTTCCCTTTAAAGACCGGCGGCTTATTCTTTCTAAACTCATCATTTCCTGCAGCATTCGGTGCACCCTGCACAGCTCGTGCCATCGCTTCCATCGCAGCAGCCAAAGCAACATCATTACGACCAGCCATATTCTGTTCGTCTAAACACCGAAACTATGGTTAAACAACAACTCGTCCAACACAACTCGCCTAATATGCCAGACACAACAGACGCAAACGACACCACTGACACGGACTAGCTCTGATACCACTTAATGTGACGCCCCCAATCTATACCCCCAAATAACAGGCAATTAAAGCACTAAAGGAAAATTTGAAATTTCGTCAGAGTACATTTGAAATCGCGGCATAGAAAGGGAGGGATCACATCAACCTAAATCAAACATACACATAACATGCAACACCTGCCCATAAAGATATGCAACTGTGGGGTAGCAATCAACAAAGGAAACTTAGTTCCTTACACCCACTTTCCAGAAATTAGAATTAAAGCGGAAAATCTAAAATCTGAATAACATATATACATATACACATGTGAACAGTTTGTCATACATCAGGTAGCATATGTACAACCAGAACATATCATCAGATATACAAAATAATAGCACGCGGCCACCCTAACTACCCGGAGTCACATATCAGAGCCGACCGACCAAAATAATGAAGACGCAAAGCTTCACAAAAAGAATACCTCCAGCAACTCTAATCTGCAACGCCTCATAGAGCGTTATAAAACAGCAGAAGGGTGAGAAAAACAACCATAATATAAATGCATAAAATTATATATATATAAACACAAAAATGTACTAGTAACACATTCTCACCACAACCACATATAACATAATACCGCACAATTCTCAAACATCGAATACCATTACACACCACACATATACCACACAAGCATCAATCACATTCACAAATTCACCCACAATTAATTCATGATTTATGCAATGCACATAGACCGACACAACGACTCTATGCACATGCCATGCGGTACCGACTTTCAATGTCTCATGTCTCATCATCAGTTCACTCAGGAACTATTGGAACCATCGCTCGTTACTGAGAATCTCAAGTAACTCCCCGTCGGGCCTACGATGTTCACCCGTCGCTTTAGGTCCTCAGGCATCGCCTCATATTTTCGAGGCACACGACGTTAAGGATTGCTTTAAGTCTCCAAAGGAGCCCACAATCGTCTATAACCACCGCTTTAGGTCCTCAGGCAGCGCCTCATATTTTCGAGGCACACGATGTTATAGCATATTCCCCTCGGAAATCAAACCGTCTCTCAGGACGTTTCCACAATGCACATATGATGCTTGACATACAATGACTCATGACACTCACATTGCATCCATGCACATATTCATAATCATGCATATATTATCAAATACATCACTTAGCATTTTCTTGTCTTTCGACCACAATTCATCCCCACAACGGCACATAAGGCATACACATCCAATTCACCAACTTATAACATAATACACGTCAAATGCGCACCCTTTAAAACAACAAAAGTCGAGATTCGACACTATTCACATTTCCCGACAAAATTTAATCGGCTAACAATTCTCAAAACCTCATAATCATAAAGTACGACTCGATACCTTTCCAACGACTCCAAGAATTCAAAAATCGGATAATCGGAACCAAAGTTACGGACGAAAACGAAAAATGATATTTTGAAAAGTCACATTTTGCAAAAGCTTTGCCCGTACGTGTACCACCATGAGCCATACGCGTATGAGCAGAGACTCATTTTCCTAAAGATCACGTGTAAAAACCCATACGCGTAATTCCCTCTCTCGTACGCGTATTGCCCTGAAATGCTACGCGTATCATACGCAAATGGACAGATGGCCGAGAAAACAAGCAGCCCATACGCGTATTGCCCTCATGGCTCGCCCACCATACGCGTAACGCCAAGGTTCATACGCGTATGAACATGCCCCATACGCGTATGACCTGGAAAAACCAGAAAAGTTTCTGCATAATTTGTTCCACGATTTTCTACCCAAAAACCTCCAATTCATCATCCAAATCTCAGAAAAACAGCAATTTGAAGTGTAATAACATACCACAAACATGTATGAACGATCAACAATGCATTCAACAAGATTTTTACCACAATCAAATTCATTTCTAATCAATTTTTACACAATCTAGGTTTTACTAATATTCTCCAAATCAATCCAAAAACAAAAATAAAACACATACATAATCGTATACAATCATAGAATAATCGAGTTTCGCACCCTTACCCGATTTAATCGACTTTACAACTTGCTCTTGATGATTTTTCCACTCTTTTCTTCAATTTCTCTCTTTTCTCTCTTCTCCTCTTTTCTTCTTTCTTTTTTTCTTTCTATCTTACTAACTTAATGAAAATAAGTGGGAAAAGACCAAAATACCCCCACACTCAAATATCTCATAAACGATCCCAAAACGCGATAAAATATATTCCCGCCGAAAAATAACATATTTTCACATAAAAGTCAAAATAAAATAAAATAATAATAAAATAATCCAAAAAGACTCAATAAAATAAAATTGGCAAAACGGGGGGCGTTACAACCATCATCCACGAGGATCAAACTCTGTGGGGAATTCTAGAAAGGATGGACACTTTATGCCTAAAGGCTGACGACTCTATTGGAGGGAAGAGACAAACCCATTCACTTGGGGAATAAACGCCAAAGTGAACGAAACAGGTAAACACCAGAATGGGTAGCAAAAATGCTAAGATGCCATGCACATGTATGAATGCATGTATGCCATGTTTATGCTTATGCTGACAAAACAGACAAGAGGAAGAACATCAGAGATGAAATAAGCACCTCGACAAGGATACCTAGCCAACCTCACCAGATTGGAACATCACTAGGGATGAACATGTAGGATCAGCAGGTCTACTTCAAGGTTACAACCTTCTCTGGAGGAAAAGTATTCCACTCGGAGGCATAATGTCATGACTTCACTAAGGATTGCCATCAAGAGTCTGATTTCCTTGTTTGAAGAGAAAGATCTATGGGGTATTGCCAAGATCAACTGAAGTAACAACTTACTGGGGAGCTGGCAAAAGATGTCACAAGAATAATGTAGTTCTGCACTCTAACTTGCATAATGATCATCCCAATCAGCAACGCCTCTTGCAACAAATAAACTTCAAATCTCCTCTGCCCTAGATCACATGGTCTGTGAGAAAAAAAAAGCCATCAAGAGGATTTTACAGAAGAATTGGCATACAAGATGTCTCAATGTCTTCAAACTCTTGGAGAGATTCAACAAATCTCGACGTAATTGCCCTAGTTTAACTGCATTTGCACAACAAAGTCCTCGAAATTGTCCTTCAGACTGTGGGAGTAACAATTGAGAAACAGACTTGCCCCTATTGGTGGGTCTTTGGAGTCTTCTCCTTGAAAGGAGTTTAGGGAATAACTTGCCATAAGATGACCTCAAGACGACATTCCCCAGTGAAGTCGCCATTTCTATTACGGTGAGAATCGAATATCAAGATATTAATTAACTTGAATCGCAAATCATGAAGTTCACCATCGAGCTTTGATTTATCCAAAGGAAAGGGTAAAGATCGAAGAAAACTCTAAGTGTGCTATGTAACAACACAACTAAAAGGTATAAGGTTCAGGGGTTGGTTATACCTAGGGAAGGTGTTAGCATCCTAAGTATCTAGTACTCTACATGAACCTCTTGTTAGCGTTTGTGTTATGTTATTGTTTGCTTGCTAATGGAAAGTGCTAAGGTAAAAACCTAGGGTATATACACTAAGTATACTCGCCAAGACATCGCATCTCGTGCCTACGTATCCTAACTAGGATGGAATCAGAGCATTCATAGTTCACCTAACTAGGGGTGTGGAACTCTTGACTATGGTCAAGGTTCTAGAGGGGAAGTAAGTATTCATAACCATGACACTTACATAGAGTACGACAACTCCAAACCTAAGGCTATGCTAAACAAGGAAAGTAAGTGTTCATCACCATGACACTTACATGAAGTGCGGCGACTCCAATCCTAAGGCTAGGATAAAGGGTAAGGTAAAATAGTTTCAATCACATGGTGGCGTGAGATAAGGGAAGTTAGTTATTAGTTATTAGTAGGCTCGACGAGACATCGCATCTCGTGCCTACGTATCCTGACTAGGAATGAGGAATCAGAGCCTTCATAGTTCGCCTAACTAAGGGTGAGGAACTCTCGACTGATCAAGGTTCCAAAGGAGAATAAGTGTCTATAGCAAGACACCTACGTAGAGTGCGGTGACTCCAAACCTAAAGCTAGGTTAAACAAGTAAGACTTTCACAAGGTCTCGAGGAAAATATGGACAAGGCTATCCTAAATGACAAGGAAGTCAGCTATAGGATCCTTTCCTTTGGAAGTTGGGAAACAACTAGCCATAATATGACCTCAAGACGGCTTGCCCCAATATCCTGGACCTTGAAGAATTCTTCCCCTGATTCACCAACTCTTGGAATGGTCGATTAACAAATCTTTCACATTGGTTGCCCCAGGTTGAGCTTCCTTTACCAAATCACATTCCCTAGCTGGCTGTATTTGTTGGGATTTCTTTGATATTGAGTTGTCTTGCAAACAGTATTGTTTATTAAAAATTGGCAATTTCAATGTAACATTCATGCAAGTTTTTGAAATCATAGTTTATTGATGAAAAACACAGTGGAGTGATTAAATAATAAAAAACAAAGTGGATCTAGTCATTTATGGAATGACAGATGAAGTGATCAACACAAACAAATAGCAAAGATCATTAGGTGTCAGGTTATCCAACCTTGTTGTAGTGTGCTTTCAAAATAACCTTACCTCAATTAGGTCTTCTAAAGGTTGTAATGTGGCTTGGTTCACGGCTCATAAAACAAAGGATAAAGGCTCAAAGTTTGTTTGTCCCCACCAAATCTTCATGATGAACTTCAATCCTACATTCAGTTAACTCATGCTACACATTCAGGTTCCTATAGGCTAGGAATTGAACTGGTGACAACTGATGATGGTTTAGAAACCTAGGGCAGTCACTACTCCCTTACAACATTTGGTTGTCTTTACCATAGGGTTTTTCATGGTGAAAGCTTTAAAGAATTCCTCTTTTATTATCCCTAACTTTTGCCTGAACTGCTCCTTTTGGATTTATAGTCAGCGGGATGCCCCCGTTTTTTCCCTAAGTCCCCTTCATAGGTTTTGACTTAGCGGGATTTTTTTCTCTTTTTTCATTTTCCCTTTTTGAGAAAGAAGGTGACTACCTGGTTTAATGGCTACGGCGAACCATCATTAGCCTTTAGGCTTTGAAAATACTTTCAACACTTGCTTGTTGTGTGTGAAGGAAAACCTGTGAGCACAGACATTATATGAAAGGTCTCTTGTATACACATATCGCTAAGTTAACTGAGAACTACCCACCCCAAGGTTGAGATTACGGGTTTTTTTTGTAAGGAAAGAAAACTCCTACTTCTAAGCTCGAAGGGGTTAACAAGGGATTATCTTCCTTATTTCTCCAGTGTTTGGGGATTGAAACAATACCTTACATCATCGGCAAAGTTTAATTGAAAGCATACCAACGACAATTACGGGTATAATATTTTTGTCATCCTCCCCAATCTTTGCTTAAACAATAATTTGGTAAAGATAATTTGATGGAAAAACAAAAATCTTTTTGTTTGTTTTTTTTAATAATGAAAGGAAAGAGAAAGAGTGAATACAAATGGACTTAATTAAAAGATGCATAAACATTTCATTAATCATGCCAATTCAAAAAACAACAGCTTACAAGCAAATACAAATTCAACATGCAAAGAAAATACAACAAAAAATGCTGAAACAGCCAAAATATTGCCAACTTCGAGGAATTCGACTTTCCTTTCTTGATTTGCAAACTGAGATAACCATATTCAAAGTTGATTGTCAAGATCAGTCTGAGAATCATCTTCACCTCTATTCTCCACAATTTCTTCCATAACCGAAACTGATGGACCCGCCTGATTGGGTGAAGGATTGTTGATTTGAATGCCTTGAGGCGTGAATGAGAACATCTCAGAGTCAAGTAGAGTCTAAACCTTGCTCCTGAGCACCTTACAGTCTTCAGTTGAATGCACATGTGCCCTAGCATGGTAGCCACATCGGGCATCGGTGTCAAAGCCTGGTGGGTATGGAAGGATCACTTGATCTATCTCCTTCGGCACTATCAATCCAACTTTGATCAAATCTGGCAATATCTAACTGTACGACATGGGCAGCAGAGTGAAATGCCTCTTTGGCTTCCTTGGCCTTTGTCGGGCGTGCTGACGGTGGTATGACCGTTGATACTGGGGAGGTCTTCGACTTGGAGAGGAATATTGCCCCTGTGGAGAGAATGGTATCTGTCGTGGAGACCCAAAAGATTGCTGACTCTGAGCAGTTGAGATGCATGAGCATTGAGGCTGAGGTATCTAATACTCCCCAATGGAATTATTTTCTTCCTCTCATTCTTCTTGAGAACTGACAATTGATTCACTCTCACCAGCTGGGATGTTTGAGGTGCCTCTTATTTTTCCTCTCTTGAGACCACTCTCAATGCGCTCTCCAGCTATTACCAAGTCAGAAAAGTTTGATGTCACAATGCTAAAGAGCTTTTCTCGGTACGGACCTTGGAAAGTATCCACAAACTAGTCAACCAATTCCTTATCCAAGAGTGGTGGTTAAACACGAGCAGCTACTTCTCCCCACCTTTGAGCATATCCTCTGAAGGATTCATTATCTTCTTGAGATAAGTCTAGCAAATGCATGCGACTGGGAGCCAAGTCAAGATTATAGTTGCACTATTTCACAAAGGCATTAGCTAGGTCTGACCATGATTGGATGTTGCTACTCTCTAGCTGCATGTACCAATTCAATGATGCACCACTCAGTCTGTCTTGGAAACAGTGGATCATGAGCTTGTCATTACAGACATGTGAGGTCATTCTTCTGCAATACATCACCAAATTCTACTTCAGACAGCTATCCCCTTTGTACCTCTCAAACTTTGGTGTCTTGAACTTAGAAGGTATCACAAGGTCGGGTACCAAACAAATGTTCAAAGCATTTAGATTAGCAGCGCCATGACCCTTAATGGCATCCAGTTTCTCTTCCAGCGCACGACATTTTCCCATAATCTCAATGTATCGTGGGTCCTTAGTTTCCATCACAGGGACAACCTCTTGTGAATTTGGCTCTGAGAATGCGAAACTACGATATTCCACGGCATCAACCAAAGAGGAACATCCATCTTGGACAATGGCACGTTCTTGTATAGCCTGGTTCTCAACAGGAATCTGCACAGGTTGAGCTTGAGCAACATTGTTCACAGAAGTTCTCTGAATGTTGTCATCTCTCTTTGCCAAGGTTGTCATAGTTTCCACATGATCTTTCATCAATTCAAAATCTGCGCTGGTCACAAACTGGCTCTGCTCTCCTGAGTTCATGATCCCCCTAAAGCTACTTCAAGTCCAATGCTGGCTTCGGGAAGTCAACTAATGGGTTACCGACAAAGGATGGATGAGACTCAAGGTTGAGAAATGAAAATAAAATGCAAATATGACGACATGCGCATGCAATGAAAAGGCAAACCAAATGGTTTCAAGGAACTCAAGAGCAAGTTGCAAACATTTTGGAAAAACTGAAAAGTTTCGTCTCAAAATCACATGAGCTCTATTGATTTTTGCAAAGGAAAGAGCGTCTGAATTCCTTGAAACCAAAGGCTTATTCATGAATGCATGAATGTATGGATGAATGTGCACAAACATAGGTATACACATATTCACATATATACAGGTATATACAGGCAAACAAACAAAGGGCCTAGGTTTGAATATCACGAGCGTGGAGCCATGGTCTACCCATCCCAAAAGGTGTGTACTAAGGGTTCTTGTATCTGCAAAACAAGGGTTCTAAGAGGTTCCCAGAGTCATCGATAAATCTTTCGGATATTATCGGCTTACACGACTACTCATGCGGGCCAATAATATTCTCAAGATAAACTCGTCTGAGTGTAGTATCGCATGACAACCATCACAGGTCTACACCTGGATAATCACTGCACTACGTTCTAAGAAGGCTCGAAGAGGTGAATGGTAACTAAAGGTCCTCAGCTTCACGGGCTCCTAGGTCGGAAAAAGTAATGCCAATACGACTACTCGCATCTGACATCAGTAATCCCAAAAGGGCCTTCACTGAGGTTGGTTATATCAAATGTTAGACATGTTAGGACTACTCCCAACATTTAACTATTGATTATACCATAATCCTATCATAGGTGTACGCTCAAGTTCGGGTTAGGACTTATCTCACCACTCAAGGTAACAACCCTACATACAAAAAAACCCAAGCACAACAGACATATACAGATATTTAAAAATATACAAGTATACAGGCACGCAAATATATAAATAACACAAATGCAAACAAGGTGGGCTTAACCATCTTAGGGGAGGAAATCCCTAGTGAATTCGCCATTTATGTTGCGGTGAGAATCGAATATCAAGCTATTAATTAAATTGAATCGCAAATCATGAAGTTCACCACCGAGCTTTGATTTATGTAACAACACAGCTAAAAGATCTAAGGTTCGGGGGTTGGTTATACCTAGGGAAGGTGTTAGCATCCCAAGTATCTGTAGTACTCAATAGGAACCTCTTGTTAGTATTTGTGTTATGTTATTGTTTGCTCGCTAATGGAAAGTGCTAAGGTAAAGACCTAGGGTATATACACTAAGTATGCTCGCCAAGACATCGCATCTCGTGCCTACGTATCCTAACTAGGATGGAATCAGAGCATTCGTAGTTAACCTAACTAGGAGGGAGGAACTCTTGATAATGATCAAGGTTCCAGAGGGAAATAAGTGTTCATAACCATGACACTTACATAGAGTTAACAAACTCTCTAAATGTAAGTTAAACAGGGAATGTAAGTGTTCATCATTATGACACTTACATGGAGTGCAACGACTCTAATCCTAAGGCTAGGATAAAGGGTAAGGTAAACTAGTCTCGATCGTACGGCAGTGAAAGATAAGGGAGTTAGTTGTTAGCTGCTAGTTGGCTCGACAAGATATCGCATCTTGTGCCTACGTATCCTGACTAGGAATGAGGACTCAGAGCCTCCGTAGTTCGCCTAACTAGGGATGAGGAACTCTTGATAACGATCAAGGTTCCAGAGGGAGGTAGATGTTCATAACCAAGACACCTACATGGAGTTAACAAACTCTCTAAGTCTAAGTTGAAAGACTAAACTAAGGTTTACTTTAAGCAAAGTCAAAGGGGGAAGTGAGTACACATTACGATGGTACCCACATAGAGTTCACAAACTCTAAACTTAATTCTAAGTTATAAAACAAAATGGTTGTAACAAGGCCAAGGCAATGATCTTAACAAGGTCACAAAGTGGGTAGGAAAACAACACTAACTATCCTAAATATGACTTACTAGTCAAACAAGGAACACTTCCTTTGGAATTAGATAATAATCAACAACAGTAGAATATAGAGAAAAGTCTCAGGCATGGAAATAAAGTCGTGAGAGTACCAAAAATAAAATCGGGCAGAGAGAAATGTCATGAATGATGATGAATACAACATAACGAGCAAAGGCATAGTTAGTGCAAGGATCAAGATTAAGCTGAAACGAAAGGAATCTAAATCACAAGTGAATAATGGTCAAGACAGATTTAATGAACATAAAATCAAAAATAAATCCTACATATTTACATTCTAAACATGATTTTTAAAAAATAAGGATTAATCTAACAAGAAAGTGTTTCTTTTTTTTTGAAGTTTTTAATCTTAATAACTAAAACTAAATAGTGTACAACAAAATCTATCCAAAAAAATAAGATAAAGAATTAATAAAATTAAATTATCTAAAAACTAAGACTAAGAATTAGTAATGATCAATTAAAAGTTGTTTTTTTTTTAATTTATAAAATAAAATAAAATATGAGAACCCAAATTAAATAACCTAAGTATTAATTATGCTGCTAAAATATTAAAACCTAATTAAATTTTAAAACTAGATTTGAAGAAAAATTCCAAATAAACTAAATAAACAAAGTGAAATAAAATAAAATAAAATAAAGGAAAGGAAAGAAAGAGAAAAAAAGAAAGAAAGGGCCAAAAGGGGGTGGACGGCCCATCAGCAACCTTGATTCCAACATGGGTGGGTTGACCCAGTTCAGCTGTTGACTTAAAATGAATTGGGAAAAATTAAACCCTATAAAAACTAACGAAAACCACACGGCCTCAAACGGAAAACTCAGAAGGTACGATCAAAATCCAACCCTCCAATCTTTTCTCAATCTGGCTCTTCAATATTTCTTTTAAACGTGTTTAAGAGCAAACGAAACCTGGCCCTCTCTTCTTGATTCCTACGCGTGACGCAAGCAACGACAGGAAAGGAATGGTGACAGTTTGTTTCGAGGATGATGACAAAAAACGGGTTTCGCGTGCGAGGTTCTGCTTTATGGCTATGGTGGTTGTATAGGAAGGGTGAGGACGCGAGGAAGGAGAATAGGAGTTTACTCGTTTGGTGATGAGCTGAAGGTTCAGAAGATGAAATAGGCGGGTAGCCTCGGATGTTTCGGTTTCCGTGTTGGTGTAGAAAGTGGTCTATGGAAGAACAGAGAGAGGAGTATGTATTGTTTGGAAGGTCAAAGGTGGTGGTGTTATGGAGTATGTGTGGGTTTGGTGTTGGGTTGAAGTGAGTGGAAGACGTGGTTTCGAGTGGTGAGAAGAAGAAGTGAATCGTGGTATGAAATTTTGTTCTCTGTTATCTTTTTTTTTTTGCAAAATCCTCTCTGTTATTTATTCTTCTCCTCTCTTTTCTTTCAGACACACAAAGACCTCTTTTCAATTTCAAAATAGTCTAGTTGTTATCATAAAGTCCCTTCATTGCATAATTGTTTTGGAGTTTTGTTGGGTTGTAGCATTGAGGTAGTATGTTGTCGTTGTTGCGTGGCTGGCTTGATCAAGCTTTTGGAGATAGGGTAGGCTTGTGTACGAATTACAGAAGGGGTTTGTCTTGTTTGTAGCAGGATGTACAATTTGAAGTTGTTTTGTTTTGTTTTAAGTTTTATGGTGTAACAGGTCTTTGGAGGTTGTACAAAAGGGTAAAGACAACATGCTTTGTTTGCTTGGCTTTTCTTGGTATAGCAGATGATCTGATTTTATGGTCAAAGGCTTGGCCTGTAGTGTTGGAGTCTTGGCTTGGATGAAGGTATAAGTTTGGCAGAACAAATGGCATGACACAAATGTTGGTTTAAATTGGTTGGAGATATATACATGGACTTGTAAAATAATAATAACAGTGAATGATAATAGTAATAAACATAATAATGTAAATAATAATAATAATAATAAATATTAAAAATAAACATAATAATGAAAATAAAAATAAAAATAATATAATAATAAAATAATGAAAATAATAATAACAATAATAAATATTAAAAATAAACATAATAATGAAAATAAAATGAAAATAAACATAATGATAAAAATAATAATAATGAAATAATATAATAATAAAATAATGATAATATTAATAAATAATAATAATGAAATAAATAAATAATAAATAGTAATAATAATGAAATAATAAATAGTAATAATAATAATAACAAAAATAATAAAAAATATAAAAAATAAATACTATATTAACAATAAAAAAAGAAATAAATTTTAAACAAATGAGATAAGAAATAAAACATAACGTTCTAAATGAAATAGAGTTCTAATAAACCATAAAGTTTTAATAAAGTTCTAAAATTTTAAACAAATGAAATAAACAAAACTATATTAACAATAAAACTAATCTAATGACTTAAAATTAATAAAAAATAAAATTCTAAATTAAAAACTTAAAGTTCTAAAAAATAAAAAAATTAACAGTGAAACTCACGTAAGATAAAAACAGATAAAATTCAATCACGATAAAATTAAGTGACAAAAATTAAACGAAAAAAAGTACGATTATGATCGATGGACTACATGATTGTAAATGCAAAGATGGTTGACTTAAAATGATATGCAAACGATCAGAGTATCTGAGGGTAAAATTTGGGGTATGACACTTGGAAATTATATTTCGATGGTTCGTGTTATAAAGATGGAACAAGAATTGGGATATTGATTGTCTCCCCTGATAAAATCCCAACAAGATTCAAGTACAGAATCGAAAGGTCTTGTTCAAATGAGGCTGAATATGAAGCTCTAATAGCTTGTCTTGATATTTTGTGGGAGTTGGGGGCAACTAGAGTCAAAATCATTGGCGGCTCCGAATTTGTTGTGAAGTAGATAACGAGAGAGTATAAATGTGTTAAACGGAATTTGATAGTGTACTTTGTAATAGCCAATAGACTAATACAAAAGTTCGACCTGGTGAGTATTAAGCACATCCCTCGACCGAAGAACTAGGAGGCCTATGACTTGACTCAGATTGCTTTTGGCTACAAGGTTTCGAAAGAAAAGTTAGAAGATGTGATCGAACTTTGAGGGAAAGTGATGGAAACAAGGTTGTCTCCAATGGACTTAGAAGCAACAAAGTTAGGTCATGCAGATGATGAGAATTTCTAAATCTTTGTAATTGACAACCTGACAAACACAGATTGGAGGAGACCTATTGTGGACTATTTGAAAACTCCAATTGTGTCTGTCGAATGAAAAGTCAAGTATAGATCTTTGAGTTATACTTTGATAGGGAATGAAATTTTCAAGAAGACGCCTGCATGAATCTTGCTTAAGTGCCTTAGTGAAGCTGAGGCCTATTTAGCTTTGTCGAATGTCCATAGTGGGACATATGGCGCTCACTAAGTAGGCCATAAGATGAAGTGGCTTTTATTTCGACAAGGAATGTATTGGCCTACTATGCTGAAAGATTGCATTGAGTTCGCCAAAGGATGCCAAGAGTGTCAAAGGCATGCTGGTATACAACATGTTCCTGCAAGCGAGTTCTACTCCATTGTGAAGCCTTGGCCCTTTAGGGGTTGGGCATTGAATTTAGTTGGTGAGATTCGGCCAGCATCTTCGAAGAGTCACAAGTATATCTTAGTGGGTATTGATTACTTCACTAAGTGGATTGAAGCCACTCCTTTGATGAATGTTGATCAGGATGCAGTAATTGAATTTATCCAAAAGCATATAATATATAGGTTTGGGATCCCAGAGACAATTATAATTAACCAAGGATCAGTGTTTACTAGTCGAAAGGTCCAGGATTTTGCCAAAGATATAGGGATCAAGTTGTTGACATCAACACCTTATTATGCCCAAGCGAATGGTCAAGTAGAGGAAGCCAATAAGGTGGTTATTGGACTGATAAAGAAGCATGTAGGGAGAAAGCCAAGAAATTGGCATAATGTAACACCCCAAATTTATTAGAATATTTATTTGATTTATTTAAATATATATTTGTGAATTTTTGGTGAATTTTGGTGGTTTATGTCGATGTCAGTATTTTGGTGGAGTTTTGGTTATTTTAATTAAATAATAGTATATAATATGAATATATTAGTATTATTATTAATTTAAAATAATTTTAGAGGAATTAAGGGTAAGATGGACTTTTGAGGAGGATTAGTGAGGGTATTATGGGGAAAGCCCATTTTGGAAGCCAAGGGTTTAACATAAAGGAATTGGGAAGGAATATGATTCATTTAGTTGGAACGTGAAAATAAGGAGAAAAGTGCAGAGCTTTGAGGAAGAAGGAAAAGGCGAGGATTCGAGAAGGTTTCCGAAGAATCAGTAGAGAAAGCTCCGGATCGATCGATGATCTAAGGTATAGGGAGTATTGTCTTTCATTGTTTTCAATATAGGAGTGATGTGTTTAAAATGGATCTTGAGATTTTTGGGGTTTTTTGAAGGGTTTATGAGTTATTGATGATTTAGAGGTATTTCTGAGGATCGATGATGGATTATTAAAGGTTGAGTTGATTTGGGTAAAAATAAGCCTTCGAGATAAAACTTTTATAATGATATGTGGGATCTTGTATGAGGAAGGGATTTATGGGGTTTATGGGAACCTTGAGAGTTTGTGAAGGTTTATGTGATTTTGAGTTAGGATAGTGGAATTAACCGACCTAATAGTTGTAGCTTTTGTGCCTTTGATTGCCTTGATGTTTCAGGACTGTTTTGGGAGTGTTTTGGGGTGAATTGAGGTTGGAATCGCAAAGGTTTTTGGGGCTGGGATGCTACTAGTGCGTAGCAGCGATTGTAGGAATCACTAGTTCGCAAAGCGAACAAATCATTCGCAAGGCGAATGTTCGCCCAGGCTCGCAAAGCGAGCAGTATAGCGAATGCGCGATAGATTGTGTAATGATACTGGGATAAATTCTGAGATGTGATTTTGTGGGCTCGCACAACGAATAGAGGAGCGAGGAGAGGCAGAATGGGGAACTCTCTGGTTTTTGTATGGGATTGGGGCTTTGCTGCCAGCTTCACAAAGCGAAGGTCTCAGCGAATGTGTTTGCACAACAAACTCAGTAGCGAACCCTGCTGTTCGCAAAATTTTGTTTATGATTTCTGTGATGTTCTGATGTTTGATGCTGTGATCTTTCTGATGGTTTACTGTGATGTTACTGATGATATTACGGCAATGATTTGTGATGTTTTGATGAATATATGATGACATGATTAACATGATGTTTTGGTGAATGATGATGCACATAATGATATTTTTTATGATGATGATTATTGACGTTGTGTATCATGCATTCATAGCATATTCTGGTGACGATGTTAGGACTTCGGTCTAGTGATGATGATGTTAGACTTCGGTCTATTGTGGCTTTCATCCTATTGTGTGGATGTGAAGTGGTTTATGACGTGCTCCGGTTCTTGTGTGGAACCGATCCTATTGACGGGGATCTTTGGAGGGTGATAGCCTAAATGTCCATCGATTGTGATGATTGGTACCACATGCATGAGTCTTGTTGTGCATTGCATTTATGTGGCATATTGTTGTGATTTATGATGTTGTGCTTTGATGTTTGCCTGTGATGACTCTGATGATGCTGTATATGATGATGACGCCATTTTTATACATATCCTATTTTATATTGATTATAATGAATTGTATTACTCACCCTGCCTGTTTGAATGTTGCCTCCACGTGGGTAACGTGTAGGTGATCAGGATTAGCCGTGGATGCTTCGAGGAACTTTTGAAGTATTATTTGCTTTTGGTCGATGTAGAGGGTCTTGCTCTGATAGTGTAACATCGGGTTGGGTCATTGATTTGAACCATGTTGAGTTTTATTTGGATGTTATTTTGTTGTTATTTTGATGATTATGGTTTTGTTTCAAACACCCTTTGGTGGGATTTTGTGGTTATGGTGGATCTGCTGCCCTTTGAGGCATTTTTGAGGTATTTTGAGAAAAACCCATTGTTTACGGAGCAACTTTTGTTGATTTGATTTTATTGAGAAATGTGCACCCTTTGAGGTGATGCTGATTTAGTTAATGATTTTATGTTTAATCCGCTACGATATTTGTGGGGTAGAAAAGGGTGTTACATTAGTGGTATCAGAGCCTGGTTGGTCCGTCCGACCAGGTTTTTACATGATGTCAGTCGACAAGTGTGTGTACATTGTCGATGTTTTAGTTCTTTTTACCTTGTTGGTGGTGTGCAGGATGGCTGGAAGAAATGATTGTGCTATTGCTGATGCTTTGGAATCAGTTGCTAATGTGGTGGCGCAACTCAATCCGAATGGTGGAGTCCCAAATGAGTTTCGTGCTTTGGGGGAGTTCATGAGGAACAATCCACCGGAGTTTGAGGGTACTCACGATCCAGCAAGTGCACACAAGTGGCTGAAGGCGATTGAGAAGATTTTCCAAGGGATGGGATGTACTGACGCGCAACAAGTTCAGTTTGGAACTCATATGTTGTCGGAAGAGGCTGAGGATTGGTGGGATAACACCCGTCAGAGACTGGAAGATGTTGGCACTGTGATAACCTGGGTTGTGTTCAAGCAGGAATTTCTGGGAAAGTATTATCCAGAGGATGCTCGTGGTTAGAGGGAGGTGGAATTCCTTGAGCTGAAGCAAGGAGACATGACTGTTGCAGAGTATGCTGCGAAGTTCGAGAAACTGGTGAAGTTCTGTCCTCACTACAACCGTGCTGATGTTGAGATGTCCAAGTGCCTCAAGTTCGAGAATCAGCTGAGACCAGAGATTAAGCAAGGTATTGGGTATCAACAAATCTGCAGGTATGCTGAGTTGGTGGACAAGAGCATAATCTACGATGAGGATAGCCGAGCTCGATCTGCTCACTACAAGCAGTTGAGTGAGAAGAAAGGGCAGTATAGGGGGAAACCTTATATGACTTCAGCTGACAAAGGGAAGCAAAAGACTTCAGAGGGGAAAAAGACAAGTGGGGGAACACCTCCCGCTTCTGGGAAGTGTTATAGGTGTGGCGAGCAAGGTCACCGTGCTGATGTTTGTACTAATAATGTGTTGAGGTACTACAAGTGTGGTAAGAAGCGTCATAGAGCTAATGAATGCAAGGATGATGGTCCAACTTGTTTCAATTATGGTGAGAAGGGTCACATCAGTACCAAATGTCAGAAACCGAAAAAGACGGCTACTGCTGCTCAGACCAGTGGCAGAGTGTTTGCTTTGAGTGGTGCAGAAGTGACAGAGAAGGACAACCTGATTCGAGGTACTTGTTTTATTAATGATATTGAGTTGGTTGCTATAACTGATACTGGTGCTACTCATTCTTTTATTTCACTTGAATGTGCTAATATATTGAATTTGAAGTTGTCTAATATGAATGGTAGTATGCTAATAGAGACTCTTGTTAATGGTTCTGTTACTACTACTTTGTGTGTTTGAGATGTCCTTTGACGATTTTTGGGAAGAGTATTGTGATGGACTTGGTGTGTTTACCCTTGTACCAAATCGATGTAATCCTTGGAATGAATAGGTTGGAGTTCAACCATGTTCATATCAATTGTTATACTAAGACTGTAGAGTTTCCTGAGTTTGGTGATAGTGGAGAGTTGATGTTCCTGTTTGCTAGGCAAGTAGACAAGCTTATGGAAGATGAAGCCCTGGTGTTTGCAATGTTTGCATCATTACAGACTGATCGTGAAGTTGCGAGTGTGGAGTTGCCTGTTATGTGTGAATTTCCAGAGGTATTTCCAGATGACATTAGTGATTTGCCTCCAGAGCGTGAAGTAGAGTTTGCAGTGGACTTAATACCAGGTACGAGTCCAGTGTCGATGGCTCCTTATCGGATGTCAGCTTCTGAGTTGAGTGAATTAAAGAAACAACTGGAATAATTGGTTGAGAAGAGGTTTGTCCGACCAAGTGTTTCTCCGTGGGGTGCTCCTATGTTGTTAGTGAAGAAGAAAGGCGGAAGTATGAGATTAGGTGTTGATTATCGGCAGTTGAATAAAGTGTCTATCAAGAATAAGTATCCACTTCCGAGAATCGACGACTTGATGGATCAGTTAGTAGGTGCCTGTGTGTTTAGTAAGATTGATTTGAGGTCGGGTTACCATCAGATTCGTGTTAAGCCTGACGACATTCCGAAGACAGCTTTTAGAACGAGGTATGGTCACTATGAATACACTGTGATGCAGTTTGGTGTGTCCAATGCACCTGGTGTGTTCATGGAGTATATGAATCGGATTTTTCATGAGTATCTGGATCAGTTTGTGGTGGTTTTCATCGATGACATTTTGATATATTCTAAGTCTGAAGAAGAGCATGCTGAGCATTTGAGAACTGTGTTGCAAGTATTGAAGGAAAATAAGTTGTATGCAAAGCTGTCGAAGTGTGAGTTTTGGTTGAAGGAAGTGAGTTTCCTTGGCCATATGATTTCGAGTGGTGGAATTGCTGTAGATCTTTCCAAGATTGATGATGTGTTGCAGTGGGAGACTTCGAAGTCTGCTACTGAGATACGAAGTTTTTTGGGATTGGCGGGTTATTACCACAAGTTTATCGAGGGCTTTTCTAAGTTGGCATTACCTTTGACTCAGTTGACTCGAAAGGGTTAAGCTTTTGTGTGGGATGTAACTTGTGAGGAGAGTTTTGTGGAATTGAAGAAGAGGTTGACGACCGCTCCAGTATTGATTTTGCCTAATCCGAACTAATCTTTTGTAGTGTATTGTGATGCGTCGAAGATGGGTCTTGGTGGAGTATTGATGCAGAATGGTCAAGTTGTTGCCTATTCTTCGAGACAATTGCGAGTTCATGAGAGGAATTATCCTACGCATGACTTAGAATTGGCCGCTGTGGTGTTTGTGCTGAAGATTTGGAGACATTATCTGTTTGGCTCTAAGTTTGAAGTGTTCAATGATCATAAAAGTCTGAAGTACTTATTTGATCAGAAAGAATTGAATATGAGGCAAAGAAGGTGGTTAGAGTTGTTGAAGGATTTTGATTTTGATTTGAGTTATCATCCAGGCAAAGCAAATGTAGTGGTCGATGCATTGAGAAGGAAGTCATTGCATATGTCGATGCTTATGGTGAAAGAGTTGGAATTAATTGAGCAATTCAAACATTTGAGTTTGGTATGTGAAGAGAATCCTGATAGTGTGAAGCTGGGAATGTTGAAGTTGACTAGTGGTATTCTGGAAGAGATCAGAGTGGGACAACGATCTGACTTGAAGTTAGTTGACCAGTTGACTTTGATCAACCAAGGTAACAGAGGAGAATTCCGAATTGACGAGAATGGTGTGATGATGTTCAGAGATAGGGTGTGTGTCCCAGATGTTCCAGATATTAAGAAGAGCATTCTTGAATAAGGGCATCGAAGTAGGTTGAGTATTTATCCCGGTGCTACGAAGATGTATCAGGATTTGAAAAAGTTGTTTTGGTAGTCGGGTATGAAGAAGGATGTTGCGGAGTTTGTTTATGCGTGTTTGACTTGTTAGAAGTCAAAGATTTAGCATCAGAAGCCTTTAGGTATGATGCAGCCGTTGAGGATTCCAGAATGGAAGTGGGATAGTATTTCCATGGATTTTGTGGTGGGATTGCCGAAGACTGCTAAGGGAAATGATTCAATTTGGGTGATAGCGGATAGATTAACTAAATTGCCTCATTTCTTGCCAAGGGTTTAACAAAAAGGAATTGTGAAGGAATATGATTCATTTAGTTGGAACGTGAAAATAAGGAGAAAAGTGCAGAGCTCTGAGGAAGAAGGAAAAGGCGGGGATTCGAGAAGGTTTCCGAAGAATCAGTAGAGAAAGCTCCGGATCGACAATCTAAGGTATTGGGAGTATTGCCTTTCATTGTTTTCAATATAGGAGTGATGTGTTTAAAATGGATCTTGAGGTTTTTGGGGTTTTTGAAGGGTTTATGAGTTATTGATGATTTAGAGGTATTTCTGAGGATCGATGATGGATTATTAAGGGTCGAATTGATTTGGGTAAAAATAAGCCTTCGAGGCAAAACCATTTTGATGATATGTGGGATCTTGTATGAGGAAGGGATTTATGGGAACCTTGAGAGTTTGTGAAGGTTTATGTGATTTTGAGTTAGGATAGTGGAATTAACTGAAGTAATAGTCGTAGGTTTTGTGCCTTTGATTGCCTTGATGTTTCAGGACTATTTTGGGAGTGTTTTGGGGTGAATTGAGGTTGGAATCACAAAGGTTTTTGGGGCTAGGATGCTACTGGTGCGTAGCAGCGATTGCAGGAATCGCTAGTTCACAAAGCAAACAAATCATTCGCAAGGCGAATGTTCGCCCAGGCTCGCAAAGCGAGCAGCGCAGCGAATACGCGATAGATTGTGTGATGATACTGGGATGAATTCTGAGATGTGATTTTGTGGGCTCGCACAACGAATGTCCCAACGAAGGACTTCGCACAACGAATAGAGGAGCGAGGAGAGGCAGAATGGAGAACTCTCTGGTTTTTGTATGGGATTGGGGCTTCGCTGCCAGCTTCGTAAAGCGAAGGTCTCAGCGAATATGTTCGCACAGCGAACTCAGTAGCGAACCCTGTTGTTCGCGAAATTTTGTTTATGATTTCTGTGATGTTCTGATGTTTGATGATGTGATCTTTTTGATGATTTACTATGATGTTACTAATGATATTGAGATGATGATTTGTGATGTTGTGATGAATATATGATGACATGATTAACATGATGTTTTGGTGAATAATGATGTACATAATGATATTTTTGATGATGATGATTATTGACGTTGTGTATCATGCATTCATAGCATATTCTGGTGATGATGTTAGGACTTCGGTCCAGTGATGATGATGTTAGACTTTAGTCTATTGTGGCTTCCATCCCATTGTGTGGATGTGAAGTGGTTTATGACGTGCTCCGGTTCTTGTGTGGAACCGATCCTATTGACGGGGATCCTTGGAGGGTGATGGCCTAAGTGTCCATCGATTGTGACGATTGGTACCACATGCATGAGTCTTGTTGTGCATTGCATTTATGTGGCTTATTGTTGTGATTTATGATTTCGTGCTTTAATGTTTGCCTGTGATGACTCTGATGATGCTGTATATGATGATGACGCCATTTTTATACATATCCTATTTTATATTGATTATAATGAATTGTATTACTCACCCTGACTGTTTGAATGTTGCCTCCACGTGGGTAACGTGCAGGTGATCACGATTAGTCGTGGATGCTTCAAGGAACTTTTGAAGTATTATTTGCTTTTGGTCGATGTAGAGGGTCTTGCTCTGATAGTGTAACATCGGGTTGGGTCATTGAGTAGAACCATGTTGAGTTTTATTTGGCTGTTATTTTGTTGTTATTTTGATGATTATGGTTTTGTTTCAAAAACCCTTTGGTGGGATTTTGTGGTTATGGTGGATCTGCTGCCCTTTGAGGCATTTTTGAGTTATTTTGAGGAAAACCCGTTGTTTACGGAGCAACTTTTGTTGATTTGATTTTATTGAGAAATGTACACCCTTTGAGGTGATGCTGATTTATTTAATGATTTTATGTTTAATCCGCTGCGATATTTGTGGGGTAGAAAAGGGTGTTACACTTAAGATGTTAGACCAAATTTTATGGGCTTGTTAAACGTCTCCTAAAGAGGCTACAAATGTTACACCTTTTCGACCGACGTTTGGACATGATACAGTGTTACCAGTCGAGGTTTACCTTCAATCAACTAGGATCCAAAGACAGAGTGAACTTCCATTTGAAACTTATGGGAACATGATGTTGGACGAACTGGTCGATTTAGATGAAGAAAGGTTAAGTGCTTTAGAATTGTTAAAGAGGCAGAAAAGGAGAGTAGAAAAGGCGTACAATAAGAAAGTGAAAGTCAAATCATTTTCGACTAGTGATTTAGGTTGGAAAGTAATTTTGCCTATGGATATGAAAGATAGAACATTGGGTAAGTGGTGCCTAAATTGGGAAGGTCCATTCCAAGTTGTGCAGTTATTGTCTAATAATGCGTATGAAATCGAAGAATTAGCTGAGGATCGAAGACTCCTGAGAGTCAATGGGAAATATTTGAAGAGATATATGCCTATGCTTCAGGAGGTTAAGATATTAACAGAGTAATTTATATGCAAAATTTATAGTCAAAATGGTAATTAAAATTAAATTCCAAAATGGCTAAGTCATTACAAACCATAAAATCCGAAATCAAATTAAAGTTTAATAAAGTACATCACAAACAAACAAGCAAGATTATCAAAAAGGTAGAGAGGTCTTCATGCATTCGTACTTTGATTTTTGGAGAAGTAGACGACGATCAATTAAGGATTTGTTTGAAGTAAGAGTGTCAATCTCTTCTCCCAAAGCTTGAGCTCATTCGACATGGTATACTACGACTTGAATTTCTTTGTCGAGTTCCTGGCGATCGAGTTTTTGAATCTCTTGTTCGCGCTTTTTTGCCTTCTTAATCTTTGCTTGTAATTCCTTAATCTGTTTCTCCCAAGCAGCGATGTTGTTAGAGCAGGTTGTGAGTTCTTCTTGATTTTGTTCGAAACTTTGCTCTAACGCGGCAACTTTGTTCTTAGACTCAGTCGCAGCCTCCCATTCAGCTATTTGAGTGCTTACTTTGTTTTGAATCTTGTTTGCAACGTCTCTTCTACGATTTAGATATACAATTATGTGATCAATAAGCAGTCTAAGCTCTATGAGAACATCTGCGACTTCAGGACGAGTGATTAAGATGTTGAATTGCTTCAGGAGATCCTTGATTTTGAAGGAAACATAAGAGTTGGTCTCTAAGAGTTGGAACATATCAATTTCAAAAACATTCTCTTTAATCTTTTGAAGTAGGTTATCAGTAGATTTGTTGCCAGATTGATCTCTAGACACCGTCGAAGAACTGGAACACTTGTCAGTTGAACTGCCTCTTGTACTGAGGATAGCCTTCATATATTCTGCATGATTAGTTTTCTTCAGGTTGGCTAGTTCCTCTTGGGAGATGGAAAAGGTGGTTCCAGTCGAAGAAGCTTTGAAGTCCTTAGCAGTTTCAGGGGGTGAAGTAGTTTTGATTATTTGATCTGGTCATGCTTTATGCTCAGCTTCTTCTTCTTTTTCTTCTTCTGCTTCGTCTTCTGGAGTATTAGTTTCATAGTCGAACATGGATTATTCTTCCTCATGTTGGTCCTCTTCTTGTTCATCGTCATCATCACTTTGATTAGAAACCTGTGGCGAAGCGCCATCTATTGTGTCTGGCACGACCTTTTATGTGTCATCAATGTCCACTGTGTCTTGGATTTCGATCGCGGGAGTCTCTCTTTCCTTATCTTCTTTATCATTAGAGTTAGTTGTTTGACTTTGCTGAGTAGTGCCCTTGGGAGGATAAGTTTCTCGTTTTACCTCTACTGGCTCATTTACTTCGCCCACCGAACCCTTGTTTGATTCCTTGTTAGAAGTGGGTTAGTTCGAAGGGGTGTTGGTGTTCACAGAAATGGTGTGTTTAGCACTTGATTGTGCTGCACCACCTGCTCCATCCTTCAAGAGAAACTGAATTATGATAAGTTGAAATGAAGAGAAGGTGGAAATTAGTTAAAGAATTTGAAGGAAAGTTCTATTACCTTAAAACATTCAACATCGGGGCTGGAGTTATCACTTTCATCTTGTTCAGGGGTGCTTTTGGTGATAGGACCAGAGGTAACATTTGTTATCTTGGGAGTAGTCAACGGTTTGTTTTTTATTTTTATGGTAGTGGATTTTGGTTGGGAAGTAACATCAGAGACTTTTGCCTTCTTCTTTTTCTTGGAAATTTTGGAGGTATTTTGTGAAAGATCTACATCTGATTCGATTATTTGGACTTGAGGTTCTTTAACCTTACGCTTCTTAGGAGTAGGAGGTGGTTTTCGATTAGCCTGGAGAATAACACAGACATTAGTGTATGAGAATGACATATCAATCGAAAACGAGAAGAACACAAAGTGTACCTTTGTTGTTGTTGCCTTGACACTTTCTTCGCCGTCGCCTTCATCCTTGGCTAGACTAGGAGTTTTCTTTGCTGGAGCTTTGACTGATTGTTTTTGTTTGACAACTAGAAAATATAAGTAAAAAACTATTGCCACAAATAGGAGAAATATCAAGAAAATTGTTAGAGAAGAAAGTAAATTAAAAGAAAGCCTTCTATTCCACACCTTCAAGTATGGGAGAGAGTACTTGAACATCCTCTATTCCAATATGAAGATGTCCTTTGAAACTTTCCAAAGTATGCTTAGTCGATACCACCCATTTCGCCCGTTTTTGAGATTCTTCTCGAAGGATTTTCACAAAGTCCCCACCGAAGAACCAGTCAGGAAACAGAGGGCTAAAAGCCACACCAAAATCAGCTGATGGCAGTTGAGGGAACCTTGGAGGGTATAAGTTAAAAGCTACCTCATACCTTTGTGCAGGTTTAATATTTGAAGGTAGTTTCAAATCTGGGAGTTTCTGCATAAATTTTTCTTTTAAAGTGACTGTTGCTTCACGGATGGTTCAAATAAGATCATCAGGTAGATAGGCAGTTTCAAAGTATTTTTGAAATCTTTGAATTTCCTTGATATGAGTTGAAGTACCTTTCTTGGTTTTTTCCTATATAAGAGCAAAAGCAGACGTTAAATGTTGATTGAAAGCTTTAACATCGAACATTTCTGTAAGATAATATTTCTTCCACCAAGTGTCATATTCTTTGGAACAAAAATAGGACGGTGTAAAAGGAATAGGAGTAAGTTGAGTAAGGCCAGAGTAACGAGTTATTTCTGCGACGCATTCAACTTCTGTGTGATGCATGTTGTAATGGATGACTTTATTTTTTCTTGAGAAAAGGGGCTTGAGTAAGATCTGGCTTATTCCAAATTGTCAAGAGACAAGGTTTGGTTGGTAATTGAGAAGGACTATTTGGTTTCTAGACGGTTAAAGTCTGGTTGCAATTAGTTTGGGTGTAAGGAAAGCGTCCCATATGGCTATGGATTTTGCTTCCTATTCTTTTGACAAAGGGGGAAACTTTCGAGTGAACCATTCTGGGCTATGAGTCCTTTTGGCGAAGGGAACTATATAAGGAGTAAAGTTGTAGCGCTTGGCATACATCATTAAATACTCAGTATAGGTCTTCTGAAGATTTGAGCCTTCATCATTAGGAGTCATATGGACAAGGTGTGTCCCTTCGACCCGTCTATTCTTGATCTCATCACTTTCTTCATCAAGTATGTTACGAGTCGACAATGAGGGTTTAAAGATGACATTAAGCCACATGTGAAGTAACCAAAATGGGACGGCTAGGTTTAAGTTTGAGTTCGACCCAAGTTGAATATTTTTGAGAAGTGTCACGCTTTCTCTCAAGGATTCACACAGGAAACCCGGGATCATTTGGCTGAGGCAGAGTTTTCGACCAGAATGTAGTTAGTTAGCCATAGCCAGAAATTTTTTCGCTACCAGTAGAGACCTCGAGCAGAAAATGCAACGAGATAACCAGAGAGATAGGGAAGCGATGTGTTCTTCGTCAGGTACTTCTTTAGTATCTTTCTTGTGATGATCGGAAATGTAATTGGTAAAAGTGGCTCGATTCCCATCGAAGCCAATAGTGTCTTCTGTCATCAAGTTTGGATCAAAACACTCTCCTGTGGGTCGAAGACCAGTAATAGCGACTATGTCGAAGAGAGTGGGGGTTAGCATTCCACAAGGGAAGTGGAAGTTGTTGTGTGTACTGTCCCAGAAATACAAGGAAGTGAGCAGCATGGTTTGGTAGTAACCGGGTCCATATTTCGACAATTGGATCATGTCGAAAATTTCCATTTCTTTCCAGAAATCAGCTTTCTTCTTTTCTATCTTCGCCAGCCAAGATAGATAGCACTACGCCAAAATTTGCTTTTGGCAGCACTACAAAGACAACGCTTTTATCACAAAGCGCTGCTATAAGTTTTGAAAAAAATTCGCTAAAAAAAGCGCTGCTAAAGGATACCTTTAGAAAGCGCTTTCTAAAAGCGCTGCTAAAGGTATAACCTTAGAAAGCGCTGCTAAAGGTATAACCTTAGAGCGCTTTTGAAAAGCGCTGCTAAAGGGTAACCTTAGAAAGTGCTTTTAAAAAGCGCTGCTAAAGTCCTTAAATTGGCCCCACATTTGAAAGAGCTTTCTGAAAGCGCTGTTATAGGCCAATTAAAAGAAAGCGCTTTCTAAGGAAAAAGCACTGCTATAGGCTAATCTAAGAAAGCGCTTTCAAAAAGCGCTGCCTTAGGTCATTTATTAATTAAAAAAATAAAAAAACCCCAATTTTCAGAAGCCCTAATCATTTGTTTCTAATCATTTTCACGTCTTCTCTCTTTTCTCTCTGGCGATTTCTCCACTGTACAACTCCGATCAAGCTTCCGAACACCGAACCATCACCTCCGGCCGACATCAACCGTGCGCCCCCTCTCCCGGCCAAGGAACCGCCGCGACTCGTCTCCCCCCTCTCTCTTTCGCGGCACACATACTCCCTCCAATTCTTGAGTTCTCTCCAATTTTCTCTTCCAATCTTCAATAGGTAACAATCCTTGCACCTTAATTCTTGATAATTGATTTGTGATACTTGATTATTATGAATTAAAGTGAATTGTTGACTATTGGATTGTTTAGATCTAGAGTAATACTTGTTGATTTAGAAAAAAGTTGAACTAGAATTTTAGTGTAGACTAAGTGTTTGATAAAATACTTAAGTGAATTTTTGAACTCAAGAATTGTGATAATAATTGTGATGAGATTTGGATTCTTGAATTGGTGTTAATTGTGATAATTATGTTGAATCCTATAATTTTTTATTTGTTTCGAGATTGTGAAGTTGTTTGAGAATTAGATTGTGAATTTTTTATTCTTGAAGAGCTACTAACTTGTGCATGTCGAAGTCTCTTTTGGTTACTACTTGTTGCTAATTCATGAGATTATGGAATTGTAGTTTGGATAGAAATGTGATTCAGTTTCTTTCAATACTAAAACTTCAATTCAAATTAGAATTCCATCAACTTTTGGAATTGTATTTCATGCTTGACACCGACACTTTTGTTGTGAATTTTCATGCTTGACATCCGTGCAAGATTCATGCATTTTTTAGCCGATTTTTCATGTGAAATAGTTTCTGCCCCGTGCACGGAAATGGTACTTCTGGTTGGATTTAATTCGAGCCATATAGTTTTTTGAGTCTGTTGGCATGTTTGTAGGCTATCGTACGATTTTCATGCGATTCCGTTCCGATGATTTGTGCGCCTATTTTTGAATTTAATGCCATTTGACTCCATTTGATGTGTACATTTTTGTATGATATATGTTTGAGTCTGTTTGGTCATTTACGGACTATTGCGCTTGAGTTTGCTTGTTTCCGGATTGGTTATGTATGCGTTTCAAACAATTGCGTCACCGCTGCCCGGGTTTCAAAGTATTGGTTCCGATGTTTGTTCGGATTGCATATTATCATGTTGCTACTTGTGTTTTGAGTTGTGAATTGAATGTGCAAATTCTGGTTGCATTTCCTTGTTGTTTATAGTATGAACTGTGTAGAATATAATGATGTAGTTGTCTGAGGTGTTATTAACTTATTGAATTTGCTATATATAAGGGTTACTTGTGAACTGCGCAATACTTTAACATGAGCACTTCCTCAAAAAACTCCGCGGCCAAGAAGGCGACCGAGAAAATGAAGAAGGACGGTCCAAATGTTGCAATATCTACTGCATCATCAATCAGAGCAACCTTGTCCGGGAAGAAATCTGTGACAAAGATGAAATCCCTCACAAAAGACCGCGCTCCAAAACGTGATTTTGGTGCAGATGTTGATGAGGAATGGGATGAAGACTGGTTCAATTTTCTTCATTCAGGAGGCGAGAGAGAGAGCGATTAGCTTCTAGAGGGGAAGCTGTATTTTGTTATTGTTTTGATTGTCCCCTTATATGGGTGTTAGTGATTTTTCTGGCCTTCAGGCTCTCTTTTTAATTGTATTGTACAATGTTTTGGCTCATCTGAGGCATTTTATATAATATGTCGTTTTTCCTCCTGCAAGGAATTACCCTTTTATGTATATGCTAGCCCCTCGAGTACTTAAGTCAAGATGACTTAGAGTGGTCGATCATGAGGTACCAAGCGTTATTTTTTTGCCTTTTTGTTTTCTGAGACTTTATATTTGGGGTATGAAAAATCGCTGCCTAAAGATGCCAATAGAAAACATAAAAGGCCAGAAAAAATGCTACTAAAGGCCCACTTTAGACAGCGTTTTTCCAGAAAAAGTGCTGCTAAAGACCTACTTTAGAAAGCGCTTTTCCAGAAAAAGTGCTGCTAAAGGCCTACATAAGGCAGCGCTTTTTCATAAAACAAAAACACTGTCTTTACCTATAGCAGCGCCACCTTAGGCAGTGCTTTTAAGCGCTGTTAAAAGCCAAAAAAGCGTTGTCTTTTCCCTTCCGTGGCATAGTGTAGTTTTCAGGGTATTTTGATAAGGGGCAAGAGCGAAATGTTTTAAAAGCATTGCTCTTGTAGTCTAAGTTAATGGTGTTCTCTTCAGGCTCAGTCAAAGACGTTGCCTGGGTATTAGTTCCCTTACGTGGTTAAGGGGTTGTGGTTTCAATAGCAGATTTATATTTTCTCCTAATTGCTATGGGTTTATACCTATGATATGTTGGGAAGAAGTCTCTAAGTTTTACAAAATTTGTATCAACTTCTGGTAAAGAACTAGTAATAGCATGTATTTTTCCAGCAATTGAAATGAGAATAAGTACCTGAGATTGATAGATTCACCTTTTTTCTTCCTCAAGGGGAGGTTCTGGAACATATTGTTGATTACCTACAGTGTGAGGGCCGAATATTGTGTGAATAGGGTAGAAAACTGGTTGTTTCTTAGCATCCTTAGCAGGAACTGATGTTTTCTTGGACGCCATTAATAATTAAAGTTGAAAGTACTTTGAGTTTGTTGAGGTCAGCTGGTGAGAAGATGAACAGTTGCTCTTGCACTTGAAAGAGAGAAGAAAGTTCAGAAAGGCAAAAAAGTGGAAAAAGATATGAAATAGAATATTTTTAGTGGAAAAATGAGACGCTTCATTTCAGCCATTATGAGTAGTGGTTGGGATCGTGGGGCACGTGTTGGCCCATTATGGTGTGATAGAATGGTTGCAAAGGGTAGCCCACTACTTCCTAGTAAGTAGGGAGTGATGATTGTTTTTTGGGTTTCTACACGTCTTGATTAGACTATTGAAGCGGCGTGGTCGTGATGACCATGATGTCACAGCAGTAACAGTACAGTAGTGTCGAAAAAGTTTTAAAAAATGTCTTTTTCTCTTTATATCGAAAATGACATTTTTGGGGGGAAGTTTGTTGCCTGGGATATCGACACTCATTAATGTTGGACGTAAGTTAGGAGGTTTAAAGTCATATTCTGAAGAAGAGCATGAAGCTTTTTTACAGTGACCAATAACAAGGACGTTTCGACGAGTGTGAAGATTAAAAATGGGTTAGTGGAGTTTAAAGTATTATTCTGAGAAAGAATGTTGTTTTCGACAAGGGAGTATTTGGGAACCTGGTCGAAGAGATTTATGTATGGAGGACGCTATGGTATAGGACTTAGAAAGATTTTTCTTGCCTAGATTGAAGTTCGACAATGTTCATTGGAAGAAGCGGTTCGACAAATGTAATTCAAATAAGGATAATAACTACATTTTGGGCTTATCCATTTCTTAAGGCACGTGGAGGATTTTGAGGCACAGAGACGCATGCAGATTGAAATGTGGCATTTTCTGACGAGAAGATCGTTGGATGACAGTTATTTTTGTCTTAGTATAAATAGGACACTTAGCATTTAGAATGAGGGTGTTCAACAATTGTACAAGAACTCTAAATTTTACTCCCAGTACCTGCATGTGAGAAAAAAGTGCTTTTGAGAGAATGTACATTTGAATACCATTCCTTGTAATCAAATTTATTTAAATTCCATTCATTTACCTTTACTTGCAATTTAAGTCAGTTTCAATCTTTATTACTTGTCATTTATCTTCAAGCAATTTACTTTTTTGTAATCTACATTTTCTTTCTTACTTAAACGAAATTACAAAGTTCTCTTAATAACTTTAAAGAATATCTGAAGAACATTGTATAAATGTTTATAATCATTAAAACTATAAACTAAATAACAACACATGTCCTAGGATCAATCTAGTCGATCATGTAAGTGACCAAAGATTTAGTAACTTTGGAGGACTAGCGGTTGTTTTCCATTTTTGACGGTAAACAATGAGAAAATGGCTTTCATCATCAAGAGGTTTCAACAGTTGGCCAAGAGAAACAAGAGATTCTCTGTTAGAAGTTTTAACTTCAAAGGTTCCAGTTCAATAAATAATGAAGATGATTAGAAGATCTCCTACAAAAGTAACAAGTCTGGTCACTTCAGAAAGAATTACCTGATCTACAAAAGGACAAATTCAGATAGAGAAGATGAATATGTCAATCTTGCACTTATGGCTCACACACACTCTGACTCTGAATCCTAGTAAGGTTCTGGCTCAGAATCGGATGAAGAAGATAAGACTGTTAAGAAATAGCTTAATTCTCTTTCAGAAGATTTGAAATCTTCTAAAAAATATTTTTGAAACATTGGAAAGAAATCTAACTGCTCAGGCTAAAAGGAATTCCAAGGAACCTTTAAATGAGAATGTTTTGGCTCTCCAAGATTTCTTGACAATGAGTCTTAACAAAACTTAGCTTGCTTTCATGATCTATGGAGTAAGCAAGAGCACAGGACGTGGTGTGGGTTTTCATGAAAA
Source organism: Lathyrus tuberosus (assembly GCA_022829125.1). Taxonomy (NCBI): domain Eukaryota; kingdom Viridiplantae; phylum Streptophyta; class Magnoliopsida; order Fabales; family Fabaceae; genus Lathyrus; species Lathyrus tuberosus. Next base: position 10,436,379 of record JALAZF010000042.1, read on the forward strand.
ATGTCTTGATTCTAAAACCTTGGAATTTAGAAATCCTCATAACTATCTTCTTCAAGCTATGATGATAAAAGTTTTAAAGACCTTAGTGCATCTGCTGCTGAGTGTAGCAAGATTCTGAATGCACCAGAATGAATGACAGAGAAGTAAAAGGTTTTGATTGGAATAAAACCTAAAACTTCAAAGTCAGTAGTTTGTGAAGAAATCAGATGTTATGATCCTTAGATCAAATGGTGAAAGGAATTCGGAATCTAAGACCTACAAGTCAAAGGTTGCAAGGAAACCTAAACCTAAGATCTCTGGATCCTAGTTTCTAAAAGATTCAGAAACTAAGGTAAAAGGTAAAAGTTTGCTCTACAACCTAGATGATGAACATCTACAACTGGAGGAAAGCATGTGGTCTAAATCCTAAGTCATGGGAGAAAAAGGAAAATAAGGTTATTCACTCCACTCTTATGAAGTGCAAGTCTCTGTTGGACATTAATCTGCTTCAGCAACAGACAATCTTGAAGACTGATTCTTTTTTGAAAGAATCTGCAATGGGTGTTCGCGCACAAAGATATGTCAATCATCCTTATTCTTTAGAAAACTTCTATGCATGATAAGTTATATGTAATTGGTCTATGTATATTATATGTCTGGGCATAACCAGTTTGGACAACTTACTCGTGTGAGGATTTTCAAACCTATGAAAATAATATTTATACCCTTTGGGTATATATTATATATGTTTGATTATGTCTCTATTCCTGATCTCTATTCAGAACCAAGCGTTGTGAACTCAAATTTTTTGCTCAGAAAGTGTTGATATTTAAGTCAATTCATTATTGAGTTGTTTTACTTGTTTTACCCTTTGTCTTTTAAAGACTTAATTATTTTCTAAAGAAAGGGTTTTTGATCTTGTTAAAAAGCCTGATTCTGAATAAAGAGTATCAAAAACTAACGATGATCAGAAGTAGCCTCATTAAAAATTGGAATAGTCTCTGATGATGTGTGGCTTCTGAAAAATATCAGACTCTGAAACTCAGTTAAGGAATAAGAAATTTCAAATAACATTTAAGTGAAAAATCTTTTTGACATTTGTCTCACTTAAAGAATTTGCGAGTTTGAAAATTTATCATGCATGCTCTACAACTGTATGTACAGAACCTATGGAGTAGTGATGCTTTATGATGTGTATTTCGCAAGTGTACGAAAATGCCAGTTATAGAATAAAAGATGTCGAAACCACAAAGACCAATGTCAACCTACTATAATCTATTGCCGCTTTGTAAATCTAAGGCTAATTGGATTTTTTTTTTTTTTTTATAAATTAAAATAAAACAAGAAATAAAATTCGGCTTTGGACAATAACAAAAGTGAGACCGAAAAACAAGTTCCAATCTCACCTCTAGGACTCAATGAATCCTTGGCATTTGTTTTGATTTATAGAATATTTTTTCGGAAAGGAAGTATCAATTTAAAAACACTGCTCACTTTTGCGCAACCCGTGTTATGTTTCAAAACGTAAATGCTTGGTTGTAGCTGTCTCACTTACACTTTCGAAACAATTTTAGAAAACCAATAAATTCTAATTAATCCCTAAAGCGTTGTCACTGTTTTTAGAAACTAAATCCAATTTTTACGTCAGGTGCTGATCTCACACTATCATTTTGTTGATCACTACCTAAGTGTTTTGAAATCGCAAATGCAGACATTGATCAGGCACCAATCTCACATTTTCGTTTTGTTGACTGGTACCTAAACATATCGAAATTACAAATGCAGAAAATTTATCGGCTATTGGTCTCACACTGTCGTTTTGTTGACCAATATCTAAACGTTTTCACCGTCAAGTAAAACTTTTGAAGGTTAAACCTTAAAAATCAGAACCGGAAAAATACTTTAATGTTAAAATTATACGTGAATTAAATTCACTGAGTCCCGTCAGAACGACGGTCCTCACATCCGGACTCTAGTAATTTAGCCGAACATAGTTGCAAAAACAAACATGCAATTAAAAATATTCAATTCGAACAAAGACATCATAAATAATTTAAAGCAGTTGATAAAGGAGTTTTGCATATGAATTAAAGGGATAAACAATAATCCAGAGCAAGAATAATAGAAATACGATAATAAGGCAGGAAAATAAACAACTTAAAATAAAAGCTGCAGAATATAAATGACTTGAAATAAAGCTGAAAATTAAAAGCAATGGAAATTAAATTACCCTGAAATAAAGCTGAAATTAAATTGAGGGCAAGATTGTTGATCCAAGAAAGTTACAATGGTGGAAATTTAATCTCTAGAACTAATGGTGCAGTATTCCCTCGATGTGAGAAACTATACTTTTTTATGCTGAATATATGCTTAAAACTAAACTTTCCAAACTTACTCAAAACTTGGATACCAAATTCAATTAAAACTAGTGATTTATAGTGTTCTGATTGTAGAAAAACAATCCCAAGCATATGGAAGTTGTGGGAGAAAATATAGGGGAAGTGGGGGAAGAGTGAGTCCATAAATGTTCCAATTTTTTAGGATGCGAAGTGCATGGTGTTCGCCATGCACTAGGGCGGTCGCCACGTAGTGTAAGACTCGGTCGCGGGCAGTTTCCAAAGGGTGGTGGACACCATGGACCTTGTGGTGAGCGCCATGGGTCCTGGTCCACGCATATTTGCTTCTTTCTCTTCACTTGTGGGCCCCATGTGGTGCAAGTCATGGCCAGAACTATGGTGAACGCCATAGAGGTCGTTGTGAGTGTAAAATCTTCATATTTTCTCTATTTCGTGCCGTTTTCATCCGGTTTCTTCATGTAATGATTTCTATCTGCAAAACACCTGAAACAAGCACAAACTACCAATATAACACCACAAACGGTGATAAAATGATAATAAAATGAATGCAAATCGAGTCAAAATGAACTATGTATTTTAGTGTTATCACTTTATGCTCTGGATATGTTGTGGCATCTCTCTCTCTCTCTCTCTATCTCTCTATCTCTCTCTCTCTCTCTCTCTCTCTCTCGTCATTTCTTACTTTTTCTTTGTACTTGTTTATCTTACTTGTTGGTTTTCCAAAAGATTTTATATGTTTTGTCTTTTCAAAATCTAGATGTCTTAAATCTTTTTCTCTCTTGGATAAGCCTTTTTATTTCCTATTTAAACTGATCTTCCTCAGTCTAGGTTTTTCATTCTTATCTCTCAAACTTGGTTGACAAAGTTGTGCAACCTTGCTCTGGTTTTTTCAAAAGCTCATATCTCTTGCTTCTGTCCTAACCTGAGATGACCTCTAGCTCAAACCTTGGCGTGAAAACCCAACTAGAGAACACATATGAAAGGCTAGTCTTCCTTGAATAATTGGGAGCCTGTGACTATGATCTTCTGCTTCTCATTCACTCAGTGCTACAAATCAAACTTCTTCAAGTAACTTGCAACCTCCTGAAGATAACACTTTTTCTCCTTGAGAGAAAAGTGTTCTTCATTCATTCTGAACCAGTTCTGGGTGAATTCCTCTCTCTCCAAGGAACGGTTGTAATTCTGGATAAAGGTTCATTTAACCTTGGGTTAAAGAGTTGCTAGTGAAGATTATGCTGTTTCGTAAGGACAGTCCAACTCCATCTTCCTCCACTCAAGCTTTGGTAGTCTTTCAGAACCTATCTTAGCTTTCTACCTCTTTTCTTCTCTTTTCTTATGTTTCTCTTTTGTGCATAATTTTGTTGTCTTTTTTTTTAGATTCTGAGATTCGATGTGTATGATATTCTTTCCCGTTTTGGATTGTAAGACTTGTAAAGCTTCTCTAATCAATAAATGTATATTGTAACACATTCTGACTCTTGTTGTATTTTGATGTATTCCTTCTTAGCATTTGGTTATATAACCAAAGCAATTACTATGGTTAACTGGATGTATCAAATAAATCTATTGAAAAAAAATATCAATATTAAAGCACTGTTTTTGTTTTAATTATGGACTTCTTAATCATTTGACATTAAAAGACATAATTATGATTAAAAGGATAGTATGCAAATTAATACGAGAAAAGAACTTCATTGACTTAAAGGAATGATTACAAAAGGATGTTTATAACACTAATCCTAATCATCCCTAGTTTTCCAAGCATGGAAAAAGTTTTCTCATTTTAAATCCAATTCTTACTCTTCATCTGAATCGAATTGAATTGAATCACTTGTTTAAATCTTCTTTTTATCTTGGACCTCTTGTTCTTACTAATCTTGTTCCGTGGCTTCAGTGCCTGAGGAAGAGAGGTTGTAGGAATTTCTTCAAAGGGTCTGACCCTGTGATTAGAACTTGCCTCAGAGACTTTAGGAACCTTTGAAACAATGGGAGTAGAAGATTGCTCAGAAGTTGTGTTCATCTTGAATCTGATGTATGTTGAGAGAATATGGATTTGTGATTTGGCTTGATCAATATGTGTGATTTTATAACAAATTTTGGAAGATCTAACACCTTGAGTGTTTCAGTTTCTGATCTTTGAAATTCTCAAAGTCAATCACTAATTAAGCATGCCATACTGGATCATAATTACTTCTTGAAAAATGAAACGATGGTGATTTACCATAAGGAGTAAAGAATTTCTTTGGTTAAAACACGTTAAACTATTTTCATTTGTCCTCTTCTTTTGAAAAATGTTTTTAATTGTTTTAAACATTAATTTTTTTGTTTCAAATTATTTTCCATTTCAAACTCTTTCAAAAATATGTTTATTTAATCTGTTTTATATTTTTTCAGTTTTATTGTTTTTCTCTTTTAAAATCTTTTTGACAATGACAAAGAGGGAGAAAATGCATGGAGTATTTAAGAAGCGATTAATACACCAGAACCTGAACAAAGTAGTTTCTGCATTAACAACTTTTGAGTTATAAGCTTTAAGTTATTTATATTTTGTGTAATTTATTTTACTGGGCTTAAATGATAAATTTAATTAACAAAGACGGGATAAGGAAAGCTTACAAACCTTACCTTAATGAACTGTTGGACTAAAGGAAGAGCTTACAAACCGTAACCTAAGATCTCTCCAACTCAAGAGAAGCTTACAAACCTCAAACCTTGATGTTGGAATTTGTTGATTGAAGTTATAAGGTTCAATTAACATAGATAAGGAATTAAGGGGGGCTTACAAACCTTATCTTAATGGACTATATGACTTAGAGGGAGCTTACACACCAAAAAACCTCATGGGGAGGTAACAACCCTGAGTTTGTGATTTAGAGCAAAAAATCTAGTGGCTGGAAAAGGCTTGGTCAATGCATCTGCCCACTGATTAGTGTCGGGGAAATGTAGGATCTAAAGAAGCTTGGCTATAACCTTTTCTCTAACAAATAAGAGGTCTATCTCCACATGCTTGGTCCTGGAGTGCATAAATGGATTGTGTGCCAATAACACAATTGATTGATTATCACACAAGATGGTTGGAATGTTGGTAGAGATGCACAATTACTTAAGGAGAGTTTGAATCCATAGTAAGTCTGCAATGACTTGGGCAAGGCTTATGTACTCAGCTTCAGTGTTGGACCTAGTAACCACAAGTTTCTTCTTGGACCACCAAGAAACAAGGTTAAGGCCAAAGAAAATAGCAGCCCCTGAAGTACTTCTTCTATCAGCTGGGTTAGAAGCCCAATTAGCATCACATAAGACTTAAAGTGAGGCAACAGAGATAGTGGAGAGTGGAGAAATATGGAGAACATGCCCAAGGATGCCTTTAAGATACCTCAGTATCCTTTTAATAGCTACCCAGTATGTTTCAAATGGATGGGCCATAAAGTAATACACTTTATTGACTGAATAAGAAATGTCAAGTCTAGTGATGGTGGCATATTGCAGGGCACCAACCACAAACATGTATACAAAAGGGTCAATCATGGTAGCAGACCTTGTCTTGGTCAACTTTATTGAGGTCTGCATTGGTGTAGCAACAAAAATGGCCTCCAACAAGTCAGTCTTAGTTAGAAGAAAAGCGTTCTAAGAAAACTGTTTAACTTCGATCCCTAGAAAATAATCAAAATCACCAAGATGTTTGGGAGAAAATGTAGCATTCAATTTGGTAATAAAGGTGTGCAATAGAGATGATGAACTTCATGTGATGATAATATCATCGACATAGACTAGGATATAGATAGTGTTGTTTTGAGAAAAATAGTTAAAAAGGGAAGGATCACACTTGCTAGCATTAAAGCCTAGCTGAAGTAAGATAGTTTGAAGCCTCTTAAACCATTGTCTAAGTGTAACACCCTAAATATTCCCTGGGTAATTTAAATAAGTTATCAGAGTAAATTTAAATCAATAGCATTTTGGATATCACAAATCAACAAACACACGCTCATATAACATGATATGTAACACATGAATTTTTAAAAATTATTGTTTATAATAATAATAACAAAACATGTCTGAAGCATCAACTTTTATTGAAACAGAGGAAACATCATTATCAATTAATTATTTTGGACATAACCATATTTTCTAAATAAACATAAATAATCACAACTCAAGAGATATCCAAAAATCTCCAACAAAACATAACAAACATAAACATTCCATAACCCCGGTGTTGCACATCAGAGCAGACGCCGACACTAAAATAAAACAGAAGACCCCATCTTCCACTCACATCAACTCCTCTACTGCGAGTTATCTGCACGATGCCCATGTAAAATGGAATACCCCATATTCCACTCACATCAACTCCTCTACTGCGAGTTATCTGCATGATGCCCATGTAAAGGCAACATTCAAACAGAAGGAGTGAGATATCATAATTATATAAAGGAAAGCATGATAATAAGTAAGTAACAGATTATTACATGCACATCACTCATTCCAACATACACTACAACACAATCAACAGAACAATCATCCAAACACAACAACAATGCAATCAATGTGCAATGCAATGAGACTCAAAACTCGACTCAATGCATCAGGTTCATGGCTCCGATCCTCACCTTATAGGATCAGAGCTCACCAATCGTTACCATCACCTCTGGTAACGCCTCACTAATTCCATCACCTCCGAAATTAGCTAGCGGCACTCAATCCCCACCTCCTGGGATTGAGGCTCAATAACAACGGACCAATATCCAACCTCATGAATGCATGCAACATGTTATACATGCAACAACAACATCGAGCATAATGACCAACATCTCCATAGTCAAAGTACTCCGCCAATATTGGCCATCATGCACCAAATACATGCTACAACAGTTCAACAACAGCAACACAATGATATAGCAATCAACCACAACGCAATTATGAATATGTCACATCATAACCTAAGCATCACAATGCTTTTCGCACTATTCCATAACAAATTATACAACCTCTGGTACAAAAACCAATTTTTGAATAAATTTCGTCACGTCAGCTTCACGACGCTTCGAACGGCACCCAAATCGAACTTGCGAAACTAAAGTTATAAATTTTCAAAGATTTTTAAAAAATTGTCCCAATGTAACCGGTTACTCCAAATGAGGTAACTGGTTACACCCCTTGTAATCAGATATCCTTCGCATCTGCCTCTCAGTGTAATCGGTTACCATAAACCAGGTAACCGGTTACAGCCTCACAGTTTTGCCCAAAAACACGTTTTCAACACAGTGTAACCGGTTACCAGATTCCAGGTAACTGATTACACCTGCAGCAGAAGCACTTTTCAGCTGCTTTTCAAAACCATAATCACTTTTAAATCCAACCTAAAACCCCATGTTTCATACCATTCGATTAACACATATTTTTACCCAAAAAAAATCATTTTTCTAAACATCAAAACTTCAACTCTTTCACAACAAATTGCTCATAACTTTGAGTACTGACTCTGACTCGCAACCACATCAACCATACAACAACAACATCATACAATTCAATCAATTACATGATTCCAACAGCAACAATTACAACAATTAACCATTCCAACATCAGTCACAACATCAACATACCACACATAGCTCATCAAACAATTCAATCAATCCAACAATTACAAGTTTGCAACAATAATCATGGTATTGAGAGAAGAAAAATACAACCTAAGCACATACGTAATCTATCCACCATCATCATGTTGACCCTTAGATAATTCGAACCCCACTCTTACCTTAGAGTTCTTGAAAAAACTCCTTCTACCTCAACAATGGATTCTTCTCTTCCCTTTTGCATTATCTATTCTTCTCACTTTCTCTTGTTTTTACGTATCCTCTTTTTTCTAATCCTCTTTTTTCTTATTATTATATTATTATTATTATTATTATTATTATTTACTCTAATCCTCTTTTTTCTTATTATTATATTATTATTATTATTATTATTATTTGATGCAACTAAAAATAATAATATAGATTTCCATCAATTATTTAATTAAATTAATATCCACCTAATATTAAATAATTAAATAATTATCAACTAATATAATCTAATTAGTTTTACTCACCACACCACTAAGTCCTACACAATTGCTCACACACCCCTACGACACCTTAAAGTATATTCCTAAAGCCATTACCTTACACCAAGGGCAGCTCAACACACCAATAACACAACACAAACACAATCATCTCACAATTAAATTATGGAAAAATAAATTAAAATAAATCGGAGTGTAACACTAAGGGCTCGTTTAAGGCCATATAGGACATTGTTAAGCTTACAAACCAAGGAATGATTAGAACTTCCAAATCCTTTAGGCTGTTCTGTTAGACGATGGCATTGATCTAGAAAGGGGGTTGAATAGATAACTTATTTTTGTTATTTTGTGCTTCAAAAAATTGTTCAAAAATATGCAAAAGCGGCCTCGGATCAAAACTCGTCTATCCGAACCTTTATTGGAAAGATCGGATATGCGAAACCGAATGGAATGATCTTGATGAGAGAGTATAATCAATAAGGTTCCCAATCAATAATTCAAATAAAAGTCAGTTAAGGTGAACTAGTTTCCAATGCTTAATTGAGGATAAAATTTGAATGGACAATTTAACAAACAGTTTGTATGTTATCAATATATCAAGCACTTGGCGTGCGAAACACACCAAGTCAAATTTCATTTGAATTTGTAGTGCAGAATTTTTCTCACTTGCAATCAAAGTGATTGCAATGGTTTTACACAGCTGTTTGAAAGACTACAAATCAATCAAAATATTGCTAACAAATTATTTCACACAAACTTCAACAATATAAAAGTAAAGAGATAGAGATAGAGATAGATAGAGAGAGAGGGAGAGAGAGAGAGAGACACCTAATTTGTTTAGGCGGTTCCCCTTTCGTCCTCGTTTAGGGTACGTCTGCCCTCAATTCTAAAATAGAATTGAGATATGTATAAAATCTGTGTGCAATATTCAGTACAAGATAAGTCCTAGCAAACCAACAATCTAACCCAATTGTTAAAGTTGAATCTAACCACTTCTCTCCCCTTGACTCTAGCTTAATCAAGTGCATCAAACACTACGAACAAACCTTCGGTTACCACTACTCACTTGACCGAACCTTCCGTTCTTGAAGTCTTTCACTCGGCTGATTTCGATCGCAACATGCTTGACCCTAAATCTTCCAAAACGATCCTCCGATTACCGTTACTCCCTTGACCGAACCCACCGTTCTTCAAGGCTTTCAATAGGCTGAATCTGTGATGCGAAGACTTGTACAAAAACCCCCAAATCTATCAAGATCTTGGAGGACAAAACCTCAATTGTTTTATCAAAGAAAATCCCACTGAATCTCTACCTAAACTTGATTTACAAATACTACGTTTGGACGTTATCACTCTTGACTAAGCACAATCAATAATGATGATTATGTTTGATTATTGATGAATGCAATTGTGAAAGTGAAGATGAAGAGCAAGACAATGTTTCTTTCAATTTTCTTCTTTTTTTGTCAAAGTGATGCATATGAGTATATATATTTACATGAATGAGTAAAAAAAACTGAGTTTGAGAACACAAAGACACAGAAAAATGGGTAAACACGCGTGAGAGGTCGACCTCTAGCATCTATGAGTTGACCTGTACAAGGCAGTGGCCAAAACTGCATAAAAAATTAACCTATGCGTCGACCTACAGGAACCCATGCGGCGATGCATGCAAGGCATAAAATTTCAAAACATTTCCCTACAATATGAGTCGACCTGTAGGAGCTCATGCGTCGGCCTAGGGTAGGCGCATGCAAGGCAGAGAGTTTCAAAACCTTTTCCCTTCAGTGTGAGTCGACCTATGACTTTTATGAGTTGACCCATGGCTCTAAAAATGACCCAAAAACCCATTTTTGACATTGTGTATGATCCTATATGTCTAATACATGTATAAGGATCTTTATGCACGTTTGCAAGATATGAATGCACGACTTAGAGAAGGTGTTACAGTTCAAAATACACAAGTACTTAATATCCTAATTTTGACATCATTAAAACATAGTAAAAAGGAACCTTGCCCTCACATGTTCCATATAAACTTCCTCATGAATAAGGCCATTAAGGAAAGCATTACTAACACCCAATTGTTGGATTGACCACTTATAGGTAATGGCTATGACCTGCTTGCAACATTGAATGGTGCTTTGAGGATCAAAATCTCACCAAGAATCAATGTTTTTGGTTGGAGGTTATTCCTTAACTAGATGTCTAGCCAAGATTAGCTTATAAAAAGAGGAATCCTCGCTAATAAACATGACGTTCTGTGTTTTCTTCTTTAAGGAGGAGGAGACTCTTAATCACTTATTATTCCATTGTCATATTTCAAAGCAAACACTAGTGCAAAGTGACGAATACAATTTTAAAATTTACACCCATTATACTGAAAACGAGTGTAAATAATAAACGCGATGGCAAATTTGTAAATAAAATGTCATTTATAGTAGCAGTACGTGACAGTAGACACCCTATTTTAAAAAACAAGGTGTACATTAAAAACATTATTATAATAAATTAAAATCATTACTATAATAATATCTTTATTACTCCCGTTAAAAGAAAAACGGGTGTAAATTAAAATTGGCTGAAAATAATTATTTAGTTTAATAACTCTAAATATTAATATTAAACATATTACTAAACCACACTATATTTTATTAAGTGATATTTGAGTAAGTAAATTAATTAAAGGGTGTAAATTTATTATTTAATATTTTGTAAATAAAATAATAAAAAAAACACGTATCAATATCAAATTTAGTTTCTCTCTTCACAAACACACCGTTAGGGTTTCTTTCAATTCGTTGTTGCTGCTTCCTACAATGGGTGTTGGAATTCCAAACGATGGATTGAAGAAGAAACTCGACTATTCAAATCTCCAAAATCTCCAACACCGCTAACCATAAGCCTTCCTTCTCATTGATTTCCTCCTCTCCGACTTTGTCTTTCACTCGCGGGTTAAATCTTGATAAAATCACAATCATGGAAGATAGTTTCAGAGTCCGTTTAGAAAAAGCTTTTGGTTCTCTTCCAATTCCTTCCGTTTCTCTCTGGTCTCTCTCTGAAGACGAAATCATCAACAACAAATCCAAACCACAACCCAAAACCAAACCCTACCCAACTTCTTCCGGTCTCGAAGCTGACCTGGACAACGACCTCGACGAAGACGAAAACGCCGCTCCATCTAAGCCCTCCGATTACGATGATGAATAGTGGCAAGTTAAATCTGGTATCGGTCTCGATTGCACCCTCAATTTTGAGGTTCCAATTCATCATTCCTCTTTATTATCACAAATTTGATGTTTATATTATGTAATTTTACGTAATAGTTTTGATTTTTTGATGTTATTTAATTTGAATTTGGCCTAGTTGTTCTATCAATTAGAAGACCTAAATTTAATTTTCTATATGTTAAAAGAAATTGACTAGTGTTGAAGTGAGAAAGTTCTGTTTTTTTCAAATTATATTGGAACCAGTTTCACTCGAGTTATTAAAGTTTTACATGAGTTTTTCCGTCTTGAACATGAGAAAGAATTTGACTGAATGGCTATATGCAGGAAGAGGAAGATCATTATGACAAACAAGCTTTGGGCCAAGATGACATGGGGGATCGTTTGTATATGAATGCTATAAATGAAGATGGAATCGGGATAAGTTCTCATGCGTTTGGAGATTTTTCGAGAGACCCGCGAGTGAATCATGTGGCTGCTGAGATTAAGCTGGAGCAATTGATGAGAGAAGTGGAACTTCTGGAGAAAGCTGCTGAGCAGGCCCATATGATAGCTGCTAGGGGAGGGTCTGATATTCTGGATAGGGTAGAACAATATCAAGTCATGTTGGTGCATGCTAAAGAAGTAAATGGCATGGTTGGCTATGAATTGAATACCAAAAATTATTGTTGTTGAAGTGCTACTGAACATTTGTTGATGTTGTTTTAGACGTGATAAACTGAGTTTTTAACATCAACTTTTGCTTTGCAGCATGCAGGGGAAATTTATGGAGAAAAGGCAATTCTGGAAACTGAACTGAAGGAACTTCAATCTCGTTTGTCCAGTTTGTCTGGTGGAAGGGATATGTCTCTTGCAATTCTTGATGAGGTGCTCAATTTGATGTGTAAATTGGAATTATTTTCATCGTACTTTTATGCATATGTTTTTACATTTCAGAATACTTCGCATCTTTCTGACTCACTGAGATTATACAAATCTGAATCATTTGTGCTATAGATTATGGTATAGATGTGTTTTAATTTTAATTATTATTTATGAAATTCAACACTCCTGCTTGCAGATGCGCCAAATTCTTGAATCTCGATTAACTGCAGCTGAAATGTCAAAGAAAGCAGCTGAGCTTGAAAAGGAGGAAAAAGAGGGATCAACAAGGATGACACTTCTTGAGCAAGAAGCTATGATGGAGAAGGTAGTTCAGGAATCACAGAGGCTACAACAGGAGGCAGAAGAGAATTCAAAGGTTGGTAGTGTTCCCTCTGTTTCCAAATCATTTTATTGTGTTTCATTGAATTGAATATGCATTTTAAGCTCCAGAAATATTTATTTTTAAAGTGTGTCTTTATTGGGTTAAGATCATGATAGACTTAGGCTTTTATTGGGAGTTATGAAGAGAGGATTTTGGGGAAAAATTGGGAAAGGGAAAAGAGCGATGATCACTCTCATTTTGAATGGGAGGTTTTTTTTCTCAATAAAACCAAAATTCTTCTATATTGCTGAGCTCAAATGGAGGTGGATTTGCCAAAGGTCTTTGAAAAATTCTCCAAATCAATTTTCTTTTTTTATAATACTCTAAAAAATCACTCATACAAATTTTTATAGTCTTTACTAAATTTCTTCCAAATAAGGTGAAAAATTTCTCCTCCCTCCCATTTCCCTCTGAAGTTTCTCCCCCTTCTAACTCTTGAACAAATTCTCTAAATTATTTTTCTCTTTTTAATATACTCTAAAAAGATCGATCATAAGCATTCTCTTGGCCTCTTAAAAAGATTTCTTTAGAATAAATTCTTCTCCCTTTCCATTTCCCTCCAAAGTCCCAAACAAAGCCTATACTTTAGATAATGTGTTATGATTTTTATTGATTCTTCTCATCTCTACAGTTATGGGAGTTTCTGATGGACCGTGGGCAGATTGTTGATACATTGCAGTAAGTTGTTTCTCTGTTACCTATAATTTTAATTTCTGCTTATTCCTGTCATTTAACCATCAATATTTTTGATTCTTTTGCACTATTTTACTGATTTCATACTATTAATTGTATACTCGTGACCTTTTTAGTGTAATTTTGATTATGGCCATGAAGTTACATTACATCTCTAGGTTCTAATTTTCCTCATTTGTTCACTTTGTCAAACTGGACGCCATTATATTTAACTTCTGTTTCTTTAGAAATCCTGTTTCAGTATATGACTCGGAGATGTATATTAGTGTTTTACATATCTATGAGGTTGAACAAAATATCATATTTTTTTACAGGAACTTTGGTTAGAAACTGGTCCGACTTTGCTAATGAAAAATTGGGGAGACCAACTTTCATATATCTGTCACGTTTGCTGATATATCTGTTTGAAAGACTAGATATATTCTTCCACGATTTAAGATTAGAATTTCGGAGAACATATAACAATATTTTCGTGGAACACACCATCATTAACCTTATAGAAGATGTCGAAAGAGAAACACCCTCTAAAGAGGATCATATTCGTCCATGTATACAATGTTTAGACAAATTAGAAAAAACAAATTGAGGAACTTAAACCTAAACCTGTAGAAAAAGAGAAGATGCTTATGAGCTCTTTTGATAGGATTAAATCGGCCGAGGTTGACCTTGAAAATACTAAGAGGGTTTTTCTCTAAACTTTCTTTTGTCGTTTACTCTTAGTTTCTCTGATGACATGATATTTAATTGTTTATAATTTGATTTGATGCAGGTGCTACATGATACAGTGATGAAACAAGTTGAGATTATTGAACTAATGGAGAATTTGAAGGCATCAAAACATAAAGTAAGTTTCTTTTAGAGTACTAATATTTTATTTGTATACGTAAATACTGTAATGGTTTCATTATAGTAAAAATTTTAAGAATTTCAATTGAAGACAGTGACAAAACACAAGTTCATTCTCCAATCTATTTATTTTAAAGTTTTAATCTTGACTTCATAGCAATTATCTTGCAGAAAAGAAGGCTATTTTATGTCTGAGGAGGAATTGTTAGTCCCTTTGAATATTTTATGTCAACAATCGAAGGATAAGGCAAGAGATTATAAAATTCAATTATGAAGAGTTACTGTCAGTAGAGAGAAACATACACGAGAATGGGACAGTCCTATTTGTTTTATAATACATAGTATAATGTAATGTTTTTCCCCTTAAAATAGTTTACTTCATTTTCAAGTATAGTTCGATGACTTAAACTCTAAACTATAATATTTTATCTAAACAAAACTATAATAGGCCCTCAAATATGAAAATGTGTTCATAATATATTTAAGCATGACATATACTGATTTTGACCTTCAAAATCTCTTTATGATTTCAAACAAAGTTAACACAAAGTAGTACCAATTTGAGGACCATTGGTACTAAAAAACAGGAAGACAATTTGTTATTAATCCAATAGGCTATCAAGGTTAATGAACTAAATCTTGTTCAGTTGGAACCTAGCTCTACCAAGCTTAATCCAACTCCAACATGGGTTTTTCCCTTAATTCCCTTAATTTTAATTGTGATACTATGTATGTACTCTGGTATATATGATATTGGTATAGTACAAATGGACAAATATTTACTCTGGCATACTATGTTACATGTTCAAACATCATTTATATTAAGTACTTTCATTTGTATTAAACACGTGCTTTTCTAGGAAATCAAACTTGAAGCTCGTGTTGTTACAGGCATTGGCAAGACACGTGCAAAATGGTCTCCCGTTGCCACTGCTTGGTACCAAATGCTTCTTAATGCTTGGTATCGAATGCTTCCTAATGTAGGAAATATAATTGATATTGTTTCTTGCTCACACATTAACATACTGAAAAAAGTGACAAAACCTAGCATTTGTATGCTTAGCTTTTCTTCTCTAGGTTGTAGGAAATATCATTGGTAGATCCATTCATCTTTTTCTTATTCTTTTGTAATGGATGTTCATAGCTTGAAATTTCAAATTTTCATTCCAATTTCCCAGTTATTATTAGTCTGTGATGTTTTGTTATGTTAATGTTAATTTGTTTTTTTATTTTTAATTTTTAATTTCAAGGTAACCCCCTTCGTGCCCTTGGAGAATCTATCTTTTTTGGGAGGTATATGTCCGAAAGCTTGAATTGGGAGAATTGGTCGGTATTCATGCAAAACCGGTATGTTGAGGAAATTGAAAAATATTCAAAACCAGGTTTTGTTACTGCTAAAAAGGCTTACTTTGAGGCTCATTATAAGAGAAAGGCAGCTGACAAAGCGGCTGCATTGGTCGAAGAAGCAAATCGAACATTTTATTTGGAAAGTTTTGAAAGAAATTGCACTGATGCGTCTGCTCAGATAACGTCTGAAGCTGACAGCGTTGAGACAGCTAATGAAGAGATAAGTAAAGATATTGTTGATTGTGATGAATGATCGAAACCAATGTAAATGGGATGATGGGGAAACTGATTTGGAGATAAAGTCGGAAGCCGATAGCATTGAGATAACCAATATAGAGATAAATAAAGAGACTATTGTTTACCATGTTGTTGTTTGTGATGATACAAACCAATGTAAACGAGATGACGGAGAAAATGATTTAGACATTTCTGAGGTGGAAGTAGCAGAGAAATTCCTATATCCTTGCAATGATATGAATCTTAATGTAGAAATTTGCGTGCTTGTTGATAATTCTAATCAGCTTGATCATGTTGAAGTCCATAAGAATATTGTCACCTCCATTGAAGAGAAGACGCCTGATCCTGTAATTTTTTTTTTTTGCTTTCTTTCTTTATTTATATTTGATTTCATTTTTTCTTCTCATGATAACTTTTGTGTCTGTGGCTGTTTTGAATATTATTGTTCTGAATATTATTGCTCCAGTGCTGCAGGGTATTACTGTTCAGGAAATTTTGGCTTTGCCTGTCAAGGGAAGAGAAATAAATTCTTCTCCAAAATCATTGGTCAAAACTAGGGCTGAAAAACTGCGTCCTTCCCGTGAACAAAGGAAATCTTCTGCCGCTGTATCATCACGTAGAATTGGAATAATCAATGGTTTAAGTGTATGTTTCTTTCTGTTATATCAGGTATCCCGATGACCCGTTTGATAGAATTTGGGAGTCAGATTCTGTCAAGAAAGCGAATTACCTCGTCGATGTTATTGATGGAATGGAACTGAGAAAATTTCCACCAATATATCCATTGATGTCAACAGAGATGAAATGCCTTCGGTGAAAGTAATGCAGATAGCGGTAGTAGGTACATTATCATGCTATTGGACGGGTGTGCATTTATCTTGCAGAGATAGAAGATTTTCCTAAAAACGAATAAAGAAAATTCAGGCTAGTACTTCCAAGCCAGACGGATATTAGTAAAGTCGTGGTAAATATCAAAGAGAATGTGCGAGGAAAATATTGTGTTTATGAACCTGGATTTACCAATATATCACTACCGTTTGTAATGTCGTTTATATTACTCTTTATGCGACTATAGTTGCTATTCAAAACTTTGATCATAGTTTTTTTAATATGATTGATACCAGAGTTATATTGTTTGCTAGCATGATATTTGTTCAGAAGAGAACCAAACGTGGTGGAGAAACTCTTTTCTTTTGTGCATGCATGTGCTAATTGTGCTATTTAATGTGAATCATTTTTGGAGAGATGAAAACACAGTTGAAAAGTAAATAGTCTGATGATTAAATTCAACTAATTATCAATGAGTTGCTTTTTCAAATAGTGGCCCATTTGTCATGAAAATATGTGCACTGTTTAAAGAAAATAGGGTGTAAACTTGTCAACATTCATAGTAAAATCAGGTGTAATATATCATATTGTTACACCTTATTTAAAGAAAATAGGGTGTAAATATGTCAACATTTATAGTAATCATTGTTCATTTTACACCTGACTTTTATCAAAAGGGGTGGAAATTTGTTTGATTTAAATGCAATTATTTAAACATTTACACCTGTTATTTTATAAAATAGGGTGTAATATGCCACATATATACACTCATTTAAAAAAAAAGGTGTAATATACTATCTATAAATGTATATATGTAAACATTTACATCCGTTTTTTATAAAAACAAGGTGTAATAAGGAATATATTTACACCCATTTTCAACAAAAAGGGTGTAATATAACATCTATTTACACCCGTTTTAAAACGAGTGTAAATTCGTCATACATTTCTCACCTGTTGAATTAACACCCTCTAATAACGGGTGTTAAATATAAAAAAAACGGATGTAAATTACTATTTATGCACTAGTGAAATTTGGCGGACTGTGGAAATCTAGATAGGAACAAGACTAGTGAAATTTGGCGGACTGTGGAAATCTAGATAGGAACAAGAATAGAAATCAACCACTCAAGCTGAAATAACTTCAACACGTTCGCGAGAAAGCTAAAGAGAAAGGTCAAAGTTGGTAAAGAAGTCCTTATCTAGCATACCACAACTTGGTATATTTGGTCAAAGAGAAACAATATATTATTTCAAGATGTTTGCAATGTAAATGGTATACTTTTATTCATTAAATTGTTAGTTTGAAAGTGTAGTGTAATTGGTAATCTATCCAAATATGATTGTAATTTTATTTATTTATTTCTATGTTGCTCCCTTAATTCGTTTAAGTAGTTAGTTGGAGTTTGTCATTGAGCTTGTCTTTGACAGTTGTATTTTGGATTGAGTATCCCTGTTAATTTCATTTTATTTTATTTTTTGCTTATCACACTCTGGTTTCTAGAGGAAAAGAACCCTAGTAATCTAGAGCTCGTGCAGACAGACATGTGCACTGGTAAAGCATGTTGTTCCGTACCTGGGAATCGAACCCGGTATTCATCGGGTATGTCCTTAATTCCATTTTAATTATAAAAAAATTGATACCAAACTCTTATTTTACCATTTCCCTTGATTTGAATTCATGGTTCATTAATTCACTTTAAACAAGTAACCAACTTGCCACAAAAATCCTAAACCAAACACGCACCTGTCACATGAAAATGTTTTGTTTTTTTCCAATGACATGAAAATGTTAAACACGAGAAAATGCCAAAAATAGATAGACAAATTTTACACATAACCAAAACTAGTCACTACTACAATAATATAATCTTTGATTCCCTGTATCTATATTCATCATCACATGAGTACAGTAAAAAAGACAAAGTGGACCTAAAGACCCAAAAATATAGAAACTTCAACACCAATCATACATTGGAACGAATATGTCCCAATAAATCAGTTAAGTTGATAGTTGTGCAGAGACATCAGATCAAATCAGATATATTAACGCATAACTTTTGCTTCTTGTCCTCTCTCGCTGCCGTTTTGGACCACCGCCAACTCCACCGTATCTCCTCCAACCTCCACCGCTTCCGACCGGTACCTCTTATATATATCCCCTTTATAAAACTTAATAGTTCTAGCCACCAAAATAAGAGAAATAATGGCACCAAACAAAGTAGCTCCAGTGATAATAACAAAAGACAATTTAAAACAACTTGCCCCTACACAATTCAATTCTTGACCATGTTTTCTCTGTACTCCACTTTCAAACAACTGTCTCTTAGCTTCTTTGTCATACAAAAAGCCAGTCACCCTAACATTAAGAAAATACAATCCAATAGGACTAGCTACCCCACCAAAGTTATACAAAGTTGAATAATATTTCAACCCAAACAACTCCGAAATTATGGCGAAAACCAATGGCCATTGTGCACCAAAGCAAAATCCAATGATAACCGAAGCAAAATATAGACCATTCTCAACATCAAAGGCTATCAAAAGATGACCGACACAGGATAAAAACATGGTTAATGTAAGCATGAGTGGTCTCGGAAAATTGTACTTCGTTAAAACATGTTCCGAGAGAAAACCGGAGAAAACTCGACCTAGGTAGTTCCATATACTCACTAATGAAACGAATGTGCTTATGCTTGTTTTTGGATATCCGAGGGAGGTTCCTATTTGTCCTAGGTTGTCTATGGCTGTTAAGGTTCCACCAACACCGCATGTCCCGGCGAGAAATAGTAAGATCATGTCTACGCTGAAAAGTGCTTGAAGTATTGTGAAATCTTCACCTTGTTTTGGTGGTGTGAAAATATTTTCCCACCATCTTGTTTCTTCTGCTGTCTCCATCTTCGTCGTGGTCGTAGTTGCCGTAGTTGGTATTGGTGGTGAGACATTATCTCCTTGATCAGCCACTACTTTAACAGAAAACGGATCAACAAACGGAGCCTTAGCCATTTGAATCTTCTTCTGTTCGACAAAAACAACAGCGAGAGGTAGAAACAAGAGAATAAGAACAACGGAAGCACTTCCTATATACTCACTTTGTTTAAACGAAACTTTTTTCTGAAGTATAATCATGACTAACAAAAAACTAGCAAGACCAAGTGATATATACAAAAACTTATAAAAGACATTCAGTTCGTTGTTCTGTTTAACCGGTTTCATGTACCGAATGGTTCGAAGAAAAAGGAAAGAAATTGCAGCAGGAAGCCAAGCAATGAGAAGAATCAAAGCTTTTGTATCATCAAAGTAAATAGCAGAATAAAGCTGTGTGATGATAGCACCACTGAGACCAACGTAGCCTTTAAGAATCCCCAACACAACACCGCGAGTTTCGGGGAAATTCTTGACACATGTAACAAGAGAGCCTGTGTTTGAGAAAGACTGAGAATTTGCGCCTATGCAAATGTAAAGACACATTTGCCAAACTTTTGGTTTTGATATTTTTTTGGTTACTGCTAACCATATCATGAAGTAGCCGAAGAAATTAAGAAGTGAGCCTATTGCAAGAACAACGTAAGGAGGTGTTATTTCGTTGATTAAACCGGAGAAAATACCGAGGTTTCCACCTAGGTCTTTGAAGAAACTAAGAAGATTGAGAGTTGTTTGGTCGTAGCCTAAGGCTTCTTTTATGACGCTGGAGTAAAGACCGAACATGTAGGTGGCTCCGGAGGCCGACATGATTAGAAAGGAAGCGAACACCACGAACCACCGTCCTGTGATGACTTGGGTCACGATGTTTCTTTGTGATAGCTTCATTGAGCTAACACCTTCAACCACCATTTTTGTTAGGAATTTGAAGATTTTGGCTAGGTAGTGTTAGTGTATCAATCATTATATAGATGAGAATTTATGGGTTTTTTTTTTTTTAATTTTAATTTTTACAAATTTATTTACGACACTTTTCTAACTATAAAATCCTCACTATAATTATCACTGGCATGGGCTCATTGGCTGTCATGATCTTTATCAGTATAGAAGCATTTTCACTCGTGTCGAATTTTCACACAGCCATTAGATGGATAAGGTTCTATTATTTATTTATTTTCATTTAAATTTTATATTAAAATATAACATCGATTATTAATATATATTATATCATAAGAAAGTATTTTTTAATCCTAGACAAAGATCTGATCCATGGGTATGTTTTATTTATTTAAATTTTAACGGTAAAAAATCATATTGAATATTAATATTGCTAAGACATGGTAAAGTAACATTTGATGCAAATTATAATATATAATAAAATAAAATTAATATTATGAAATGAAAATGGGTTGATTATATTTAGAGCATATAAAGTAAAATAAAAAACTGAATTAAAAAATAAATAATGATTAAAAAAATTAGAAAAATCTACAAATAACATTACTTTCAACCTTCACTATATAGTTTTTTTTTTTATTTTAAAATATTTTTATTTATAAAGACAATCACAATTTTTAAGATATATTTATTAATTTATTATCGACTGAATTAAATTGAGATTGTCCAATGAAAAATAGGAACCTTGTTTGGGATTCCAAGACGACGAAACCCTTCTTTCACAGTTAATAATCTTTTCTCTATATACTTTTACATTTTTACTCTCTCTCTCTCTCTCTCTCTCTCTCTCTCTCTGGATAGAGATAAATATAACTAAAATCATATCTGAGATGATATATTCTTTGTTGCCTATGCTAATAATGTATTTTTTTAAATGACTTCAGAATCTTATCATATGCATTAACAAATAGCGGATTGAGTGTCTGTCTTGCTTATGAGGTTGGTAGTGGTTTCAGATTTTTGGTTTTTTTTTCTATAAGATCCTTCTGGTTTTTACCTGCTCTGGTGTTTTTTTGTTCTTTTTTTTTCTTTTTGGTTGTACTTTTTTCTCTATTTTGTTGTGGCCCGTTTAGCGCTCCTTATGCTATCAGATACCCTTCTTTTTGTGTTTTAGTGGTTTACACCTTTCTATTTTGTCATTAAAAAATATTGACAATCCTTTAACTAAATTGTTTGTTTCATATTGATCATATTTAATAAACGTTACTATTTGGTATATATGAAGATGATGAAGAAATGTAAAAGATATTAGGTATTGATGATTCATTGTTAGATACAACACACCTCCAAAATTCAATGGTGTAATATTTATTAAAAATATCCCATAGTTAAACCAAATTTAAATATAGTTTATGATGGAAACTTAATAATTTTGTCTCAATTTAAAGTTAAAAGTTAATAGAATGAACTATATTGGCTAACAGTGTTACATTTAAGGGATTAAGTAGTAATATTTATTAAATAAGGGACCAACATATAACAAACAATTTAATTAAAGGACTAAAAGTCTAATTAAACCTTTATTATTTAAAATATATTTGCGTCCTTTAAAATTGTTTCGTTCAGGAATCATAATTGATGTTGATCGTCAGTATTGGACTCTTAAGGCGGTGGTGTTGATCTTCGATATGGTGGTGCATGGTGGACTTATAAGGTTAGCACTCCAACACTCAAGTTAATTATAGAGTCCAAGATGAGTGGAGCAAAATTATGAGATCAGAAAAGTGTACCTTGAATCTCATATGTGCTGATTATATACGTTGGATAACTTTTATTAGGTTTTGCATGGTTAGGCTGGATATATGAACCTCACTCGTCTTTGGCCTTGGCTGGCCTATAACAGTTTCCTCCGAGGCATATCTGGTGTTATCTTACATGTTAAGTATTTCAAAGCTGAGGTCAGCCTCTTGTCACTGGAGCCAATTGTTGAGGGAAGTAAGAAAGTCACGAGGTAGCTGCAAAAGTAACGGGGAACAGGTACATTAAATACATTTCTCATTATTGATATGTTTTCTCGATTTCCAGGCACATGTATTTTAGGTTCGCATGCTAGGGTGTGACAATCCTTTCTAGGGAACTATAGTGCATCTAAATCACTTGTATTTCCAAAGAACAATCAAACTGCCACACTTGGATTTCCCCTTCACTCCTGATATGGGTTGTTGACTTGTAAATAGTTTCATTATAAATGGTTTGACCCCATTTCAAATGTTCCTTTTACTTCGTTTAACAATCAAAATCTGCCCATCTTGCATGAGTTCATTTTATTGCTCATTAATTTCAAAAACTCTAGCCATTTGACATCTCTTTGTGACAAGTCATTATTTTCTCGTGTCCTCTTTTCCCGCATGCTTGTCTTTTCCCATAAGGTATTTATCTATCTTCCTTTGTTTATCATTATGTTCAACCCAGGGAAAGTACTTGTAAATACAACTCTTGAACCTGATAGTGACAAGTCTCCATCCTCTGCAAAAGTGGAGAATCCAAGCCTCGTGGACATTTTCAATGGCGTGGATTCTCCTATTCCTGCCTCGAATGTTCCCAGCGGTAGCACTAGGTCATGGTTAGACTTTTTGGATAACAAGGATGATCTACCGGTGGGGGAAATCGCTACCCGCGTTGCCTCTCTCACCCTTTCCGAATTTAATTTGGGTATTACTTATTTAGAATGGCGGAGCATGTGGAACCTTGTTTTATAGGTGATATGCTTTTAACAAGGACAATAACTTTTGATGATGACAAATGACAAGTCAAGCATAAACGGTTAAGTAGTTAAATATGCAAACCAGAGAATTATGGTTGTTGGACTTGACTATTTGATGATGGCTGTTAGGTGCGGATTTGGCCTAAAATTGGCATATCTTTCTTTGCACTTTTTCATCTCTTTTCTCATGTTTTCATGGTTTTTATCCATGATTGTTGTTGTTCTTCTACACATTGAGAATATACCTTTGGTGCTTGTAATGTGTGTGTTATTGTGCAGGAAATGCACTAAATGATCAAAGTTTGAAGACACAAAGAAATGGTGCAAGCTGCTAAAGTATTGAAGTTGCAACAGCAGGATTCGCCTCGCGAGTGCTGGCGAGCTCCTAGCGAAGGTTCGCCTAGCGAACGTTGGCGAGTGTCCCAGCGAAGGGGTGGCAGAAAGTTTCAGTAGGAAAAGTCCCTAAATTCGCTGGGCGAAGGTTTTGGCGAAGGCTCGCTTCGCGAGTGTTTTGTTCGCTTCGCGAATGCACGTGAAATTTCAAGGGCGGTTTAACTGTTTGAGGCACCTGATGTGCCTATTTTTTAACCATTCGCCTAGCGAATGAATTGGTTCGCCTAGCGAACCTTCAAATTTCTGAATTGTATAAATACAATTTTTACACTTTTTAGATGAGATGGTTTTTATGTTGTTCTGAGGTTGTTGTAATTTTGGGATCAGAACTTGATATCTCTTTCAGTTCCAAGGGAGAAAAGGTAGGATCTTTGATTTCTTGTTGGAGAGGGATGTAATCTTTTGATACCTATTGTATTTCCTCTAATGTATGTATGTGATTTGAATTCTGATTTTCTATTGTTGTTGTCTTTGGTTGATTATTTGTGGTCTTGACAAAACCTTTACAAATCTTTGATCTTCGATTTTCATCTATCAATGAACAAGCTTTTGACATGGTTTTGTGAGTTGATATTCATTTTATCTTTTGTTGTATTGTGTTGATTAAGTAGCATGGGTAGCATGAGTAGGATCGATACGGTATCGCGAGGATGCGTGATAATAGCGATGAAGAAGGATCTTCACATTCATTGGGCAAATTAGTTGAATACATGTAAAAAGGGTTAAGCGTGTGTACGTATTTTGATCTTGCTTAAATATGAAGAAATCGTTTATTTGATATGGATGTTATAGTAATATCTGTTAGGACTGAACTCTAGAGATAGATTTAGGATTAACACTTGCGTGAGTATCTGCTCTTAAAGCTCTGTGTTGGTTTTGTTGCGTGAGACGTCACTGATGAGACAATGCAGGTGGCCTCTCGACGTTGCGTTAGACATAACCTCTATTGTGAGTGATACGCGAGGATATTTGGCGAATGATTGATTTGTGTTTACTTGATTAGAAGAATGCATGTGTTATCAATTGATGAAATCCAATTCCAACAAGGCTCCGTTTATAATTCTGTCTTTACTTTATATTTTCCGTTTTTACATTTTTCCGCATTTGCTTTTGGTTCGTCTTTAAACCAGAACTTTTGATCCATGAGTTTAGAAATATAGAAACCGTTGAATGGCATTCTTTCCCTCGCACTAATCCCTGTGGAGAACGACAAAACTGGGTTACTTATATATTTTTTCTTGCTGCTATTTTTGCACCAACAAATTGGCGCCGTTGCCGGGGATTGGTGTGTCGATATTGAATCGCATCGCATAGTTTCTATATTTTTAAGCTTTGTACATTTGTTTATATTATATGCATTTGTGTTCCTTTAATGTTTTCTCTAGCGTGTTCAGGAATGTTGAGAACTCCTTCTAGATTGGTTGCTTTGTAAAAAAGAATTCAATGAAGCTTCGACCGAGTCTGGATTTTGTTAAGCTTTGAAAGTATGCCTGGTAAATTGTATTGCTTTATAGAATGCTAGAATGATTTAAGAATTTTGTGCTTTGTGCAAATGTGTATCTTTGTTTCATTTTGCAACTTGTTTGAATGCTTGTTTCACTTAGGTCCAAAAGCCACAAATTGTGAGGAAACCTCCATTGTTTACTATATGCAAGGATGACTGATAACTTTGTTTAAATTCATTTGATTCATGCTTTATCTTTTGCTTATTGTGATTTTGTGGAAGCATTAGAAATGATCAAGGCATTTGTTTATATTGAGCACAACCGTATCCAAAAGTTTCTTACCCGTGAGTTGTGAGAATTTGTTAGCCCCTTTGAGCCTAAAACAATTTAAATCTCATTTTAGTGATGAACTTGGTTTATGTACATAATTTGCTAGTTTGGTTCATCATTGAATTTTGTGAGGTTTGGAAATTTCTTTTTGAACCTTTGAAAATTGTATACTTTGATTTCCTTGCCGTAAAGGCAAGATGCATTCACATGAGGTTTGGTTGAATTCAAGTTGGGGAGAATGAAAAAGAAGATGGTAGGTTGCTTGAACCTTTTGAAAAAGTTCAAACAAGCATGAAAAGAAAAAGTGTAAATATGAATGTGAAAAACACAAGAAAAAGAATGCTTGTTTGATGAGAAAAATAGAAAGTGAAATAATTGTGCAAAAAGGAAGTTTGAGAAGGTTTGTGGTAAAGGAATGAGAATGGTGAATGAAGTTGTGAATGTGTAAATATCATTTATCGGCAATTTCGATTCAAAGACCTTTAGAAATGTCCCTTTGTTGTTAACCCGACCAAGCTACAACCTTTAAAGCCCTTAGTGATCTTTTTGCTTGCATATTTTCATGTTGATTGTTAGATGTTGTATGAATTGGATTGCTATTTGCATTGTTTGTCAGGTGAGTGAAATTTCCCCGCGGTTGCAAACGTGTCAATTTCTTCATTCTTATTTTGAAGAGGAGTGTTAGAGTGATTCAAGTATGAAAATTCAGTTGTCATTTGAACCATTCCATGATATTTGTTTAAGTACTTAATTCTTTATCATTGTTCGATTCTATTGAGTGGTAAACGTTGCTTGTGCGCATTTTCATGTTTGGTTTATCTGGATTTTGGTTGATTCTTAAGCTTGAGCAAATCCGCTTGTTTTTAACGAGGGGCATACTTTGCTTGAGGACAAGCAAGAGTTTAGTTGGGGAGAGTTGTTAGGTGCGGATTTGGCCTAAAATTGGCATATCTTTCTTTGCACTTTTTCATCTATTTTCTCATGTTTTCATGGTTTTTATCCATGATTGTTGTTGTTCTTCTACACATTGAGAATATACCTTTGGTGCTTGTAATGTGTGTGTTATTGTGCAGGAAATGCACTAAATGATCAAAGTTTGAAGACACAAAGAAATGGTGCAAACTGCTAAAGTATTGAAGTTGCAACAGCAGGATTCGCCTCGCGAGTGCTGGCGAGCTCCTAGCGAACATTGGCGAGTGTCCCAGCGAAGGGGTGGCAGAAAGTTTCAGTAGGAAAAGTCCCTAAATTCGCTGGGCGAAGGTTTTGGCGAAGGCTCGCTTCGCGAGTGTTTTGTTCGCTTCGCGAATGCACGTGAAATTTCAAGGGCGGTTAACTGTTTGAGGCACCTGATGTGCCTATTTTTTAACCATTCGCCTAGCGAACCTTCAAAATTCTGAATTGTATAAATACAATTTTTACACTTTTTAGATGAGATGGTTTTTATGTTGTTCTGAGGTTGTTGTAATTTTGGGATCAGAACTTGATATCTCTTTCAGTTCCAAGGGAGAAAAGGTAGGATCTTTGATTTCTTGTTGGAGAGGGATGTAATCTTTTGATACCTATTGTATTTCCTCTAATGTATGTATGTGATTTGAATTCTGATTTTCTATTGTTGTTGTCTTTGGTTGATTATTTGTGGTCTTGACAAAACCTTTACAAATCTTTGATCTTCGATTTTCATCTATCAATGAACAAGCTTTTGACATGGTTTTGTGAGTTGATATTCATTTTATCTTTTGTTGTATTGTGTTGATTAAGTAGCATGGGTAGCATGAGTAGGATCGATACGGTATCGCGAGGATGCGTGATAATAGCGATGAAGAAGGATCTTCACATTCATTGGGCAAATTAGTTGAATACATGTAAAAAGGGTTAAGCGTGTGTACGTATTTTGATCTTGCTTAAATATGAAGAAATCGTTTATTTGATATGGATGTTATAGTAATATCTGTTAGGACTGAACTCTAGAGATAGATTTAGGATTAACACTTGCGTGAGTATCTGCTCTTAAAGCTCTGTGTTGGTTTTGTTGCGTGAGACATCACTGATGAGACAATGCAGGTGGCCTCTCGACGTTGCGTTAGACATAACCTCTGTTGCGAGTGATACGCGAGGATATTTGGCGAATGATTGATTTGTGTTTACTTGATTAGAAGAATGCATGTGTTATCAATTGATGAAATCCAATTCCAACAAGGCTCCGTTTATAATTCTGTCTTTACTTTATATTTTCCGTTTTTACATTTTTCCGCATTTGCTTTTGGTTCGTCTTTAAACCAAAACTTTTGATCCATGAGTTTAGAAATATAGAAACCGTTGAATGGCATTCTTTCCCTCGCACTAATCCCTGTGGAGAACGACAAAACTGGGTTACTTATATATTTTTGCTTGCTGCTATTTTTGCACCAACAGGCAACCAAATGGAATTCAAATCAAGTCTCATCTCAAGTGAATTCAAGCAAAGCTCTACAAGAAAGAAAGTATTTGATAAAGTTTTGAAGTACAAGAAAGCTCTACCTTGATTAGTCTAAGTGAATACTTTGTAAAGTATAAGGGCGTACTTGTAAAAGTGCATGGCACACACATACACGAAAACATTTCTTAAACTTATTTTTCTCAAAGAAATACTTTAAAAAATGTCTTAAAGTCGTGTCAGATGAGTTGGAAGCTGTCTGAAAAGATCTTGGCAAAGTTTTATCTTTGCCAATTGATTGACACCTTATCCCAATCGATTGGGAGATTTGAAAAATGCACCATAATTGATTAGGACAACATCTTAATGTTGGCTAACTACTAGATATCTTTTCTTTCCATTTTTAACTTGGTAATCTATTACAATGGAGGTAACCAATCGATTGGGACATGTTGTCAATTGATTGGAAAGTCCTAAAATGTCTTTAAAGCTATTTCCTTTTTGAGCCAACCTCTATCCTATAAACAAATGTCCCTTCCCTCATTTCAAATCCTACTGAACCATGTTTTGTACTTCTCACTCACACGTACACACATACACACACACACACACACACACACACAAACACCCACACACACACCCACACACACTTTCTCTCTCTCTCTCTCTCTCCCCATCTCTCTCTCTCTCTAAAAATTTCTTTTATTTTCTCTCACTAATATTTTAGCCGAAGTGCCTTTTTGAGAAAGTTCTTTTGTGAGTGAGGATAAGTGTAATTCTGGAAGGGTAAATTTGTAAGTTCACCAATGAAGTTTATTTTTCACCTTGGTTGGAGATTTTATCATATTAGGGATTCTTTGTTAAAGTTAGAAGCTAAAACCGTAAAAATCTTTGGTTTAGGGATTGTGTGATCAAATAATTGTTTAGGTTTGAAAGCTTAGCACGTGATAAAAGCTTTAATAGGTTATTAGTTAACCCATGGTAAAACTGAGTTTAGATAAATACTTAGCCCGTTATTAAAAGCTTGATAAGGTTTGAGATTAGCCCGGTATTAAAGTCTCTCAGGTTATTGGTTAACTCGTGGTAGAACCAAGGTTTAAGGTTTGTGAGCTCAGCCCGATGTTAAAATCTCCCAAAGTTTGTTTAGAAGCTTGAATACTAACCGCTCCAAGATTCTCGTAGAAAGGAAACTAACCGCTTCGATCCTCCGTCTAGAAGAAAGACTCGCCGCTTCACTCCAAGGTTTATGGTTTTGTTGGAAGATAACCTTAAACTTCATTTCCAATGTATAAGAGTGTTCATGGGTATTACCTACTAAAATTTCATAATTTTATGGGATACTATCAAGATCAATTCTTAGGGACATGACTAAGTCATTTCTTGACTAAACATGTATAAATCTTGGTGTTCCTCTATTCCCTTAACTCTTTATATTTCTATAATTTATATTATGCTAATTTAATTTTTGCTGCTTATTATTAAAACAAATTTAAAAATGTTTTTAAGCTCTGATCTTAATTCCAAAAGTTTTTTAAAACCATGTTTTTTCTGAACCACACAATTCACCCCCTCTCTTGTGTGCGAAGTCACATGTAAAATAGAGCATAGGACTAATTGCTTCATCCAGTCTCTTGAGAAAGATTTTCCTTGTAGGCTTTCTAGGACTTGTGTTCCTTTTCAAAATTGTTCTTTTGTCATTGATCAGTATCGCTGGGTAGACCCGTGTATCTGGGGCGAATTTCATAGTAAATCTAAGAGGTTTCCGCTGAGAACAGAATTATTTAGGTAGGGTCTTATTCTGATTGGTATATTTCCCCCATCCTTGCCGATAAAAGGATATGCAACAAGTTTGAGGGGTGTTATATTCCCTTCTACGATTGCATCTTTCAAAAGTTGGGTGTAAGATTGCCTCTGACTTCTTTAGAGAATGAGGTGTTGTATCACCTACGTATTGCTCCCTCTCAACTCCATATAGTTTCTTTGGCTTTCGTAAAAGTGTTTCAATACTGGTAGGACTATAAGGGGAAATGGGTTATGCTTCGAAAAATCTCTTATTCAATCTCTTTTCAATCAACTGTACTTTAACGAAAAATGGGCATGGTCAAGGGCTGGTTTCCTTCTGTAAGAATAGTTATAAAAAATGTAACTAGATAGTGCAACATAAGAGGGGATGAATGATTTTTTTTCTTCTTAATTTAAGCGATGATTATTCCCTTCTTATTTTTTTCTGAATTAGGTGTTGGAACTTTGAATTAAAGTGCAAGAATAAAAAATTAAGTGCAAGAAAGTAAAAAACGTAAGAGATTTATCATAGTTCCTCTTTCCAACTTAAGGGTACTTCTAGTCCCTTCACACCTTGAAGGATTTTCCACCGCTTTTATTTTTCACAACACTTAGAGAAAACACGACACTTTCTTCTACAATTTCTTGTCACCACACCTTGGTGAACAAGTTACGACAATATGATAAAAATATACTTTGAGTAACTGCGATTTTGGACACTTTTCAAAATTCAAAAATTTGATATTCCCTTTTCAATAACAATTCACAATTATATAGAAATTAAGTGTTTAAAGGTTTGATGAAAATTTTCTATAATATATGAAAATTATGCATAAAACAATTCCATGAAGTTTGTGATTAAACACTTGAAATTGGAATGAATTGTTTGAAAATTAAAATGAACGAGGTTAATTGAAAACAAAATATATTTTGGTTTAAATACATCATAAGACACCTCTTAGATTAGTAGCAATGTTTGGAGAAAGTTCATGAAGGATTGCAATGGTTTGGAATAGCATTGGTTCATGAATTTCAAAAACTTGTAGGGTGCAATTGATTTTCCAATCGATTACTACCTCTAAAAATAGTATGTTCCTAGCAGAACCATCATGTAATCGATTGCATTATTGAAAATTACAGCGGTTTCAAATGCCATAATTTACAAAAAAAAAACAGACATATTTTTTGCTTTTTAAAAGACTTGGCATGAAATGTCTTGATGCATGAATGTTTTATAAACTCTAGGGAAAGTGGATGAGGAGTTTTTTTTAGCACCTAAAGTTTATACAAATATGAATTTATATTGTATGCCTAACTTCATGAACAATTCTTTTACTTCCAAAATATCCATAAGCTTATGCATTCCTGATTCTTGATTCGAAAGTTTTTCTTCTTTGATAAACTTTTGTCTTCATCAAAACTTAACTAAGATAGATGACGAAAATCTTATGCACAATTTCCCCTTTTTTGATGATAACAAAATATATTGATGGGAGGTTTTTGCTTAACATTTGATACACCTCTTATCTTGTATATCTCCCTCTTTATTTTGCAATTCATAATTTTTCTTTGCTATAAAAAATTTACAAAAACAATCATCTCTTCTCCCCCTTTTTGACATTATCAAAAAGAAAAATAGTAAAATACAAAGTAAATTTATATAGGGAGAAGATACATCATATATTAAAGTACTTATCTTCTTCATAATAATTTGATGTCAATGTTGATATCAATGTTGATATTAATGTTGATGATATTCTAAAGTGACTATGTTGATACCAATGAGATGCTCTTTGAATGTGCCAATCTTTTCAATTCATCTTCAACCAAATGAAACATTAATCTTACCATATCATATGATCTTATTGTATCTTGAAAAAATCAATCTTAATTTAATAATTTTATCACATGATTTCCATGTACCTACAAGAAATAATCAATAATACTTTCTAGGTACCCAATATTCTTTGTGTCCTTTTGGGTTACTTCTTTTCCTTACCCACACATACTTACCATTAGGAATATCAAAGTTTCTTATATAGAAAACATTAAGAGTATGAGCTTTCGTATTGCAATAAAAGCGTGCAGGATTAAATAAATTCTTATCTTTAGGAACATAAGAATCATTTTTAACATATTCATTCTTATGATGAATTGCAAATTGCACTTTCTTTGATTCCTCATTGTTGAGTTTATTTCTATCCTTAACAAATATAGTTTGGCTTCTACTTGGTTTATCAATTCTGGAGTATCCAAGCCCATATTTATCATTAGAGTATCTTTGTTTGCATAAAAAATTTTCTAAACCAAGTTATCCTTTATCATATTTCTTTAAGACTTGGTTCAATTCAAAAAAAATTGATTCAAGAGTTTCACATTTATTACATGCTAAATTTTGACTTGGTCTAATTCCATTTTCATGTCATTAGCCTTACTTTTTAAATATAAAATTATTTTGTTTTATTTTGAACATGTTCTAGAAAGTGTCAAACATTTTTCATGCAATTCAAGGAAAACATTATGTAATTCATCATAAGATGGTTCAAGATCACTAACCTTATATTCTTCATCATCAAAATGGTGTGAAGCCATTACTGCCATGTTTTCTCGTTCTTCATCTGACGATGAACTTACTTCATTGTCTTGCCATGCCACATAATCCTTTTTTGTTTTCCTGTCCTTCTTGTTGTTGACTTTGATATTCTTTTGAAGAGTATGCCACTCACTTTTGGCATAAACTCTTTTTCCACATTCAAAATAAGTAATTTTCTTTCTTGAAGTTGATACTTCTCTTTGACTAATTTCCTTTGTCTTTTCCTTTCTTAAAATATCTTCAAAATATTTTATTAATGCATCATCTTCTTCCTCTTCAGATTGAGATTATTTTTCTAGATCACTATCATGTGTATACTTCAAAATAAGGGATTTTACTTTAACTTCATGCCCTTCATGCTTCTCCAATTCATCATGATTCAATTCATATCTTTTCAATCGATCAAGTTCCATTTCACGTCCTTTAAGTTTTCCAAATAATACAACCAATGGAATTTTAAAAAGACTCTTCTTTTTGGATATTGTCGTCACTTTTGGATGACATGCTCTAGACAATGATCTAAGGACTTTTTAGTTTAGTTCATCATTGGTGAGGAATTTTCTAAGAACGACCAATTGATTAGTTATTACGGTGAACCTCACTACTACAAAACACACATTCAACAACGCCATGGTCACCACGGTTTTTCCCTACACCGTGGTGACATATCTTAACTAAGGCGCTACCATATTTATTTTGTTTTTTGATTAAAAATTATTTGTATATAACAGCGGTTACAGAACCAACCATTGTGATACAATCAAAATTTCCTCGGTTCGAACCTCAGCGCCATAAAATATTTTATTCCTTTAACGTTAAGGCACACCTTTTCTTTTTTATTTATTTTAAAATTCACAAATAAAAGGGATATCACTACGGTTCTTCTGGTTAACCGTAGTGATAAATTTATAATAAATAAATACTTATCTATACGGTTGGTATTGTTAACCGTTGTGAAATAGTTTACCCATATATAAGCGAATTAACTTTCACTTATTGACAGTTGCGCCGTTGCCTTCACAGCGAAACTCTAGAACCCATTTTTTCTCTTCGTCTTCACCATTAGCCGTGAATCTTGTGCTTCATACATTAATGTATTCTTCTTCTTCCATCTATTGTTAGATATTTCCCATTATCTCGTTTGTTGCATGTTGTTTTTGTTGATTGTTCTCATTTTTTCAGATTCGTCTTCACTACCTTAACAAAGACCATACTTTGGTTATGGTACATAATGTTTGTATAGCTATGGAAAAAAGTACAAGAACCATGAAGCTATGATGGAAACTTCATCCACCTTGTACTTCTTCATAGCTTCACAAACAAGATGTTAGTAAATGAAGAAGCAACAGTGGCAACAAACTTCATCTAGTTTTAGAAACAATGAAAAGAAATATAAGAAGTATGAAGCTTTTGTGTAAGCTTCTTCCTCCTTATATTTCTTTTTCATTGCTTCCCAAACTAGATGAACATCATAATTGATTCCTGTTCCGCGATTAGTTTCATTAAAAGGTGCGTCCTGGAAATTTATAATATATCTCTTTCGATCTCTCTTTACTCTTCACTAGATTATGGTTTTAGGGTTTGGTTTCAACTGAGGATGCTCATTGTTAAAGTTTGTTGTGTTTCCTTACAGGTTAAGGGGATGATACATGGTGATGATACTGGTGGTAGCAAGCGTATTGTATGAGTTTATAATATCTGGTTCTGGTATATGATGTTGTTTGAGTTTATTATACTCTATGTAGATTGTTTGTTTCACTAACCCTCACTTAAAATACATTCATTTAATTTGACATAGATACTTATAATCTGCAAATTAAGTTGTATTTGAAAACTAACTTATATGAATCAATGTTTCCGAATTGCATGTCTCTCATCGTTCATCTCACGTTATTTTATATATAGATTATGGCATAATGATCTGGCTCCTTAGATGCACCGTTATATTCCATTATAGTTAAATTTCACTAACAACAATTTATTGGTTAATCTGCCTCACCATCAACACTTATAATCGTAAAAATTATGATGATAAGTGATGATGATGAGGCAGATTATCCAATGTCTTGTTCTTAGGGAAATTTAACTATAATCGAAGATAGCGATATATCGAAGGAGTCAGACCAATAAACCACAATATATATGTAAAAGAGCGTGAAATGCACGATGAGACGAATGCAATAAGAAAACAACAATGGTTTGTTTAAGTTGGTTTTCAAGAATAATTCAATTTTCAGATTATAGACTTCTTCATCAAATTGAATCCTTGTATTTCTTTAGTGAGGCGTATGGAAAACAAGCAATCTACATTTAATATGATAAACTTTGGGTACTTTCAACAACGGTTATTTATTGTAACCGAGATCAAAGATAATTTGGGTATTTTCAACAACGGTTATCTATTGTAACCGAGATCAAAGATAATTTATGTTTTACATAATTTTCTACTGATGGGTTTCGAACCCAGTACCTAAGTGTATATATCACAACGATTTATTAGCATAACCGTTGTGATATGTGGCGCACGTCCTGCCTTTCAATAATGGTTTCCATACAGTTGTAGAAACAACGATCTTACAACGACACTCTACTTAACAACGGTATGTCAGGCGTAATGGTACCTCTTTTCAAACCGTTGTGAAAGGGGTTTTCTGTAGTAGTGTCTATTATGTATATTAAGAATAACTTTATGGGGTATCATTCTGAACAATTCATATTCTTGAGATAAAGTGTTTAATTTTGATCTTTTGACTTCTTCGGTTCCTTCATGTGTTACTTCTAATGTATCCCAAATTTCCTTTGTAATTTCACAATTCGATTCTCAGAAAAATTTGTTTGTTCCTAAGTTCGATACAAGTATGTTCTTTTCCTTCTTGTCATACATCACTTTTTTTTTGTCATACATCACTTTTTTCTTGTCATCATAGTTCCAAGATCCTTTAACCTTTGGTTTTTCTACATTGTTTATGACAATTATAGAAATGAATGGTCCATTTTCAACAATATTCCATATTTATTTTCCTTGTGATTCTAAGTACATTTGCACGTGAATCTTCCTGAAGTCATGATATTCACCAACAAAGCATGATGGTTTGTCGTTGTTGCCATCATCTGCAAAAAATAATTTTGCAGACGTCGTATCTACCCGGATCAATGAGTAAGTAACTTCTCCTGCTCTGGTACCAATCATAACTACATAATGCAACCTAAAAGGGGGGATTAGGTTTTCTTTTTTTGAAAGCTTTTTCATCTAAAGGGAAGAAGTTCAAAGGAAGAAAGTGTCCTTCAAATTTTGAAGGATTTTCCACTATGTTATATCTTTATACAAGCCTCACACCAAGACCTCTTTTACATTCTTCTAACATAAGCAAGAAATCACACCACTTTCTTTTTCATAACACATGGAGAAAGCACACAACTTTCTTCTACAATTGCTTGTCACCACACCTTGGTGAACAAGTTACAATAATATGATAAAGAGATACTTTGAGTAATAATGATTTTGGACACTTTACAAAATTCATAAATTTTATCTTCCCTTTCCAATAAACAATTCACAATTATATAAAACTTAAGTTCTTAAAGGTTTGATGAAACTTTTCTATAATATTTGAAAATTATGTAGAAAAAGTTTCCATGAAGGTTGTGATTGAAATTTGAATGAATTGTTTGAAAATTTGAACGAAATAGGTTAATTGAAAATCTGATATATTTTTCTTTAAATCATCATAAGATTCCTCTTAGATTAGTAGCAATGTTTGAAGAAAGTTCATGATGGGTTGCAATAGTTTAGAATAACATTGGTTCATGAATTTCAAAATTTTG
Source organism: Lathyrus tuberosus (assembly GCA_022829125.1). Classification (NCBI taxonomy): domain Eukaryota; kingdom Viridiplantae; phylum Streptophyta; class Magnoliopsida; order Fabales; family Fabaceae; genus Lathyrus; species Lathyrus tuberosus. Next base: position 10,472,564 of record JALAZF010000042.1, read on the forward strand.
CAGGGTGCAATTGATTAGCCAATCAATTACCACCTCTAAAACAGGTATATTCCTATAAGAACCATCATGCAATGATTGTTTGAAATGATCAATCAATTAAACCATTAAAAATCATGACGATTCTAAACGTGTGATTAGGGCAGTTTCAGATGCCATGATTTACAAAAGACTGGTCTTTTTTCTTTTTAAAGACTTGGTAAAAAACGACTTGGCATGAAATGTCTTGATGAATGAATGTTTTATCAATGTTAGAGGGAAGTGGATAAGGAGTTTTTTTAAGCATCTAAAATTTATACAAATATGAATTGATGTTGTATACCTTACTTCATGATCAATTCCTTTACTTCCAAAATATTCATAAGTTTATGCATTCTTGATTCTTGATTCGAAAGTTTTCCTTCTTTGATAAGCTTTTGTCTTCATAAAAAATAAACTAAGATAGATGATGAATATCTTCTTCATAACAAGGTCTTCCTTGTCTACACTGAGATCTAGAAGAATTCAAACCTCGTTGCTTCCTGATAACTCCCCTTCCTAGGTGGCTCATTCAAAATTCAGCGACTTTCCAATTTTGGCTTTGGGGCTTGTTGCTTACATGGATAGAGCCAGAAGGTTCTAGTAGTCTAATCACTTTGAGAAGAAATTTGGTTTTTCCTCTATCTCTTACCGCTCCTTTACTACTCTAGAGAGGGATATGAAGGTTTCTTTATTTTTATTTTAACCATTTTATAAGTTTTCGGGACTTCGTCGATGTAGGTTCTACTAAGGATACGAAGAAACTCTTTGGTAATTGACCTGACTATGATGCATTTGATTAGAATTAAATCATGTCATTCTTGATTGACTAACCATTTTGTTTTCTTTTTAGATGATATAAAAGGCGAGGAAAAGAATGGTTCTCCATCCGCGGTCGAATCTACACCTTCTCTGGATGACACGTAGGTGGAGATACTCATTGCCTGTGCAGAAGAGAGTAGAGTTTCGCCATTTAAAGAAAAAAAAATGACCTTGGGATTTACTCAATAGTTCTCATAGCGGTGAAGCAAGAAGAATAACGATAGGGCTACCACTTTGGTCGGGACTAGGAGAAATTATGGGAAATATCCTATCCAAGAAGAAACCCCGTCTAAGAGGCTAAGGTTATTTGTACAAGCTCTCACCACAATTTCTTTGGCCAATCCTGACGAGGTCCCTCCCATTCAATTACCCAGTGATTTCAATTGTCAGATGCTTCGTACTGCCTCGAAGATAAAGGCATGTGTGTTAATTATTATGCTTTTATACGTAAGCTCTCTGAATCGAGTAAGTCAGGGTTATTGGAAAAGTCTGCCTTCTAGATGGTGTGGGATGTTTCCATCATGATTTAGTCGCAACCGGCCACAAGGAACTCTTGGTCTCAGATACTTTCCCTCAGAAGGTTGAATCTTTGCAGACACGACATGAACACATCAAGTCCAAAGTTCTTTACTTCATAGAGGAGTTTTCGAGGCTTCACAATAGGTTCAATCAACTTTCTCCCTTGCTAAATAAGGTAATTTTGTACAAAACTCCCATGGAACTGGCCAGCCAGGTGGATGATCTGGAAGCCACACTTGAAAAGGAAAAGAAATTTTCCTAGGAGACGAAGTATTCTTTGGAAACTTCATCTTTATGTGCCTTGGTCGACGAAGCAAATCTTAAATAAAAAAGAGTCTCACTCATATGAAGTGAAGATTTTTCCATGATAAGTTGACTAATGTAAATAAAGAACTTCGAGATCTTTTGGCGGAGGTTCTTGAAGATGCTGCTTTCAAGAATTATTTAGATCAATTTGAGTTGTTCCTCCATAATGTTCGAGCCCTCCATGACGAGCTGAGGCTTAATCTCGAAAAGAGTCCCTTGTAGTTTATAATTATCCTTTGCCTTGCGAATTAAAGAATACTTTGTTGCACTATTTTTGCTTGTTTTGCTGGTGCTTGTTGTTTTTTAGTTAACATTTGTTTTGTTTGTTTGGATCTAGCAGCTGCGACATAATGCACACTTTTTTTTTCTTATTCCCTATCTCCTAAAAGAAAGGAAGGGAAACATGTGCAATTGATATGAAAATGAAGAAAGAAAAATTCATCATATACTCATATATCAAAGGATTACATCAAATAAAGAAATTTGATCCTTCCCTTTTTTATATGAAGTTCATTTTGTCTTGGAGATGTTTCATGTCCTTGGTATTCGCTCTCCATCTAAAGTTTCCAAGGTATAAGCCTCATTTCCGATGACGACTTAGACTCTATATGACCCTTCCCAATTTATCGCTATATTTCCGTCTCGGTATGCCCTTAAGACGTGTGGTAGTTCATCTGCCCAATTTTCTTTGGCTGCTTCGAGCCTCCATTTAAGTCCTCTTAGTAACACTCGATTGGGTGATTCTGCATGCCCATTTGTCTAGGGGTGTTCCAACGAGGGAGAGTGTTTCTTAACATTCAACTCCTCCAACAAGCTTTTTAATTTCCTGTCCGTGAGTTATGTTCCGTTGCCTATAAATATGGCTTGAGGAACTCCAAAATTGGTCATGACGTTCCGTTTGAAAAACTTCAAAATATTCGTCGTTGTGATATTCGCCAAAGCTTATGCTCAACCCACTTGGTGATGTAGTCCACCATCACTATTAGATACTTGAGTTGGACTAGAGCTAGTACAAATGAACCAAGGATGTCTAAAACCCATTGTAGGAAGGGCCAGGGTGACGTTAACACGTGTAACTTTTTCGATGAGGCATTAAAGATAGCTCAATCTCTTTGGCATTGGTCGCACTTCTTTACATACTCCTTTGAGTCTTGGACCATGGATGGGCAATAATACCCTGTCCTCAAAACCTTTTTCGATAACACCCAAACACCCAGATTTTGCTTGGATATACCCTTCGTACCTCCAAAGAATGTAGGCAGACTCCTCTCTCTCTCTCTCTCTCTCTCTCTCTCTCTCTCTCCCTCTCCCCCCTCTCTCTCTTTATATATATATATATATATATATATATATATATATATATATATATATATATATATATATATATATATATATCTAAGAACCTTAACAAAAAGGTTTATAGGTCTTTTCTATACAAAGTTCCTTTAATCACAGTGTATGAACTCGCTCTTTTTTTTACCAAAGCAGCTTTAGAGAACTCCTTGTTCTATTAGAAATATCAAAGATGGTTGACAGACATTGTTTACGACCATAACCACGTCTCCTAAGGTTTCAAGGCTTGAAATTTTCAGAGTTTCTTGGACGAAAAAAAATGGTTAACCCCGAAACCTCTTGTACTTTCTATTCTAGTAGCACATCTGCCTGAGTGTTTTCTTCCTTTGGGACTTGTGAAACCTTGGATGTCTTTAACTTTGGCAACTTTTCTCTAGATAGCCTAAAATATCATTGTAATAGTGGATAATTAGCTTGTGCTTCTGCACTGATTTGAGAGACGACTAGCTGATAGTGTGTCCTTAGATTAATGTTTTCCGCCAACATCTCTCCAGCTAATGTGATCCTAGCAATAACTGCTTCATACTCGACTTGGTTGTTGGTGGTAGAAAATTCAAAACGTAATGAAACTTCCACTACGAGATCGGCTCTGTTTTCTAGAATCACGCTAGCACCACTGCCATGGCTGTTAGACGGTCCATCTATGCATATTTTTCAAGTATGAGTTGATTCTGATAGGTTGGGACTCATTTCTTCTAGGAAGTCGACAAATAGTTAGGCTTTCAATTCCTTTCTTGCCTCGAAAAACACTTCAAACTCGGGAAATTAAATGGACCATTTCATCAATTGCCTGGCCAAATCCGGTCGATGAAGTACTTGTTTTAAGGGTAATTCGGTTTGAACTACTATGGATAATGCAAGGAAATACCTTCGAAGCTTTCCCGATGCAGTAAAAAATGCTAAAGTTTCCTTCTCTATCTTCTGATAACGCGTTTCTGGTTTTGCTAGAGCCTTTGTAATGAAATATATTAGATTCTGGTTGGAATCAGGCTCTTTGATCAGAAGTCCTCATAGAAGCACTTTAGGTGAAACTCATTAAATGAATCTTAACTCAGTATGTTCTCACATCTGTTAAAGCTTCCAACTTTTGCTCACTAATCTTAAATTTATACCTGTGACAAGTACATTATTATTAAATTTTGCTCGTGTGGCTCTTCATAAGTTCTAAATTAAAATCAATTTAAGTTAATACAATCTTTGTAAGATAAAACTATTACTTTTATCCAAAGCTAAATCGTGATGGAATCACAATAAAAAAGAGAAATTCATCCCAACATCGCGTTTATAAAATACCAATAATACCCTGGTTTAGATATTTGACACATGGTCATTAACAAAATTAGTATTGTTAATTTTTTTTTACGATAAATACATAATTCTACTAACTATTCTTCCACAAAATAATTTAATTAAATCTTTTTCTACAAAAAAGTTACATCATGCCCAATAAATAAATAGTAATAGCCACGTGATATGCTAATTCAGTAAACCAAATTAGTGCTAATAGTTGAAGAATTCTACATTGACGTTAATTGTGATTTACCATATTGTATACTCCACTAAGCCAAATTAGTGCTAATAGAGGATTTCTATCTTTGTGAATTATTATAATGGATACTCCTTTTCACCACAAACACATGCAAATACCTTTCGTTTTTTTAGACACCTTTCCATTTTACTTTATTGAAAATTTATTAAATAAATATTTCTTTTATTTTTCATAAAAAATCATATTGAAGTAATATTGCAACAATTTTACAAAACAGTTGAAAAAATATCAGTTTCTAAAGAAATTATTGTGATGAGTGGTGAATTAAGTTGTTCTTTTTAAAATGTTTCCTGATATTATTCAAAAATATACAAGCAGACTATAAGCTACGATGTCCTAAGATAAAACATCTCAATAACAATTGTATAGAATTTCTATTGCACCGTAGAATCAATTATAGAAAATTAGAAATACACCGGTTATGTGATTCTGAGACCACTTAATATGGTTCATGATCACTTTAACTTTTGAAAGGACAGTCATAGGAACTATGATACTTTGACCACTTTTAATTATTGAAGGGACACCAATTTTTTCAAACTCAAAGAGACAAACTTGCTCCGCAAAAATAAATTTCTAAAGGGACAAAGAAGAGACGGAAGAATTGTTCAATAAGTCAATAATAATAAGTAGAGCGGTTAAAATGGACTAGTTTATATGAGCCGATCTATTAGGCCCGAAAAATTATAAAGTTTGTGTTTTATAATTAGAGCTTATATGTTTTTAGGACTAATTTAGTATAACTCTAAAAATTCCGTTATCCATTAAGACTAGCATGTATTGTCTGCGGATAGTTCATTAGTCTCATATTGCTATAAATTTTAAAAAATTATATGAATATTTATATTGTCTTACTCTAAAATAACATATTAATTTTTCTCATTTTACTAAATTTTATCTCTATTCTTATATAATTCTTAATTTTATTTATAATAAATATTATGACATTTTTATTTCTATTTTTTATTACAAAAAGTTCGTTTAGAGTCGGGTAACCTGAAACTCATCTAGGGCCAGACTCGGGTATCACTTTTTGAGACTATAATAAAAATAATTTTTTTTGGCTCAACCTTAAAAAGTCCTAGCCAATTAGAGCTGTTCCGTTTAGGGATGGATATCCCATTTTGATAACTCCAATAACAAGGGAGAGAAGAGAAAAAAAAACTCGATAAATAAAGAGTTTTTTAGAGTACTTTTGAACAGAAAAACAACACTCTTTATAATGTTGGAAGCTAATCAAAGTGGGCAAACTAAATAATATAAGACTTAATTTTTTTAATTCACACACAAACAAACATAGTATTAGAAAAGTCTCCACTTATATTTTAGATAAAAAAATTCAGAAATTTCTTTTAAGATTGTGCATAAGCAAAAATACTCCACATCCACGTTCATAAAGATGAGTTTAACAAAAGTACTACTATAAGTAGGTACTCCACTCCACATAGAGTATAGATATCTCATTGAAAGTTTATATTATCTCATGATTTATTGCTTCAATAATCATGTCTCTTTTAATTTATTATATCATGTTTATCTCATATTACTTCACAACTTATTATTATGCATTGAACATATTTTTTGGAATCTTCAGTCATTTAGGTTAGGTTAGGTTATCATCATGAGTAATTCACTTTTCTATAAAGCAAATGTCTCATTTTAATTGATGTATTATAAATTTCTCTCTAACTAATCCTTTTTGTCAAAGATGTTTACAATGATGCCGACATATTCTAATTGTCTTGTACTTTCACCAATGTTCTTGTTGAGTTTTGGCTCATAGGTAATGTCATGTGGACAAGGGGAGGGGTCGCGGAGCGGTCACAACCCTTTCCCTTGCGCTTGAACCAATTGTTTGTTGGGGTTCTCCCCCACAATACAATTTAGAAGTATTATTGTAATCAGGATCATTAGTATTCCTATACATATTTGTAACACTGAAACCCTAATTCGTGTAATTCAGAACGAATCAATAAGACAGAACTATAACAGCTTTATAGTTGTAGATGTTGACAATTTGATTGAAATGCGTGAATAAAATTTTTGTGTGTTTCTCTGTACTCTAATTTGTATTCGTGTTGCTATACTAACAATTCTTAAATAATTTTACACTGGTCATATAGCGTACAAGCATGTTTGCAGTCAAAATAATTATTTCCGTAGGATCTTTTCAACATAGTGAGTGTGATCCAAGGAAATTCCTACTTATGACCTAGTAATTTTGATATAAAGAATTACATTAGCTTCAACAATGTCTTTCATATTGAAGTTGTTAGGCAACAATGATTTCACAACATTCACAACATAAATTTTTAATCAAATATGAGTAAATCATCTACATATAGACATAAGATTATGAAAATGTTATTGAGCCCATTTGTTTCAACTTTTTTTTAAAAAAATAATCTTTATAATGTTATATAGTTTTGTTTAAAAATATTACATAGAATTTAAAAAAAAAAAGCTTTAAATAGAAATTTCGTTGAAATAATTATTCTTAAAATATTACTTTAGATATTTCATCATTTTATCATAATTTTTTTTGAATAACAAATTTTCAAAAAATCACTTAAATTTAAAGTTATTTCAAAAAGTTTTTCATAAAAATTATTTTTGAGATACATCTTTAAAAAAATTGTGATTTTTAAGATGTATCTCAAAAAAGATTTTTACGAAAAAGATATTTGAAATAGTTTCAAATTTAGGTGATTTTTTTTGAAAGTTTGATATCTAAAAAAGTTATAATAAAAAGATGAAATATCTAAAATAATATTTTAAGAATAATTATTTCAACCAATTTTTCATTTGAAGCTTTTTTTTAAGAAATTCTTTGTAAACTTTTTAAAAAAAATTATAATACTTATGTTATTTTGACTAATTCTTGAAAAGTTGTAATATTTTATAATATTTTAAGAGTTCTATAAAATTGTAATATTTATGTTACACGATATCAAAATTAGTCTTTTAATTTATAAAAAATGAATTAATTTTATTTTTTGATATTTTAAAAATTATTTTTATAAAAATTATTTTTGAAAATACAAATAAAAAATCTATTTTTAAAAATGTAAAACATACAGGCTCATCAGATTTATAATAAATAAATCTTTAATTTCATTCACTTTAAACTTATTTCATTCGGGAATTAGAAATGGACGATCTAACTCCACGAAGGAATAAAAAATGAAGAAAGTTTGATAATAGCGGTCTTGAATGATGGTTCAGATCTCCCTTATGGTGGCGCGAGTGAACCTACATGGTTAGCACTCTGACACCTAAGTTAGTTCAAGATTCAAGAAGAGTATAATAAAATTGGAGATCAGAGGTTGTGTACCTGAAACTCTCTTATAATTGTATTTATATATTGGGCTTAATGGAGCAAATGAGATAAATGAGCCTCATCTTATTGAGACCGGTCCAAAATAGTCCCCCCAAGACTCACCAGGAACTCTGGATGTCGGGAATTTTTTTTAGCAGTCGTGCTTGGCCTTCAGAACGGTCGCGAGCCTAGCGATGCTGAAAATTATTTCGAGGATCGAGGAAAGTCCAATGTTGTGTCTTGGTTCAAACCCGGTTATCACTTTAAAGCTGATGAATTGGCCCGAAAATGGGCTTCGACTAGTTGAACCAGGTAATACTAACAAATACTATTGGGTGGTCGCTGAAGTATTATTGATTCCTTCCACTTTGAACATTGTTGCGACTATTACCAATGGTGATATTATGGTCGACAACCCATTGGATTGGTTGGTTATTCCAATATACCAGGAGGAGAGGGTATGTAGCTCTTTTATGGGTTGCTCGGTTCTTCCGTATGAATTCCTCTTTACCAGGTTGGGGGTATGTTTTCCCTTTTCTGATTTTAAGGTGGATGTGATGAACCGTCTGAGAGTTTCTTATCGCAACTTTATCCTGGAGCTTGAGCTTAAATGAAAGTGTTCCAACTAAGTGCCAAACATAAATCCTAAAAGCCTTCTCTTGAGCTATTTTTTATCTCTTTTATGAGACCCACACCTCTCGAGAAGACGCTCGTGATTAAAGATTGATCTCCTTTCGTCGCAATGTCCCTTGTTTTAACCTTTTTACCAATGATTATGATAATTTCCTTGAACGTTTCATGATGGGAAAACCTATTACTCCTAAGGCTCACTTTGCATTCTGTTCGTCCTTGGCCCCTGTTGGAGTCACTCGTTCTTGCAAAAGTGGTCTTTTGAAGTACTGGTCTTAGGTTCACTTCCGTAGGCCCCTTTCTTATTACAAAAATAGATAGTCATATATCCTTCGAGGAGGTAAAAATGAAGGAGGATTTGTGTGCTTAGTATCAAAGGATCGACTATGAAGAAATATTTGGTCCTGGCGAAGTGTCTCATTCTCAGCAAAGGAAGAAGCAGATTGATACTTGCATTCTTATCAGTGGGTCCGCCATACAAATAGGGAATAACTCTTTGGTGAGGCTGGGAACCCGGAGCACCTTTTTTTTTATAACAAGTGGAACATGTATCTTGTAGATAACATGATTCATTTGCAAAATTTTCTCATGCTTTCCAAGGACCATGGTCTTACAACTAACTCATCGGGTTAGGTGGTGGAGACTTCTCCTACTGCGGCTAATCATGCTTCGATGGTTCACACATCAGTTACAATTACTTCCTCAGTAACAAGTGCAGTTAATGTCTTGGGTACGACTCACGAGGTGGACCAACTGACTAATACGATGGCCAACCTCCCTGTTCGTGAGCCATCTCCTTCCCCTTCTCCTATCAAGTGGAATCGAGGTACTTGCCCATCCACTAATGTTGAAAAGGTTTCTTATAAATTGGCTCGTTTGTCAAAGGATGTTGTGTTGGAGTCATTTTTCAAAGGATGTTGAGTCATAGGCTCTCACTTCTTTTGCAACTATAGGGGATTTACCTGTCCCTACTTTGTCTTCCTTGGAAATGGAAGTTGTTGCCTTAAATAGGGAAGAGAATCGAGATTTCATCAAGACCAACTATACTATTTATGGCCCGGATCTAAGTGATGTCGAGATTAAGGATCAGCTGGTGCATGGGACCCAACTTGCTGGTATTGATTGGCTCAAGAAATCTGATATTTTATAAACTGATGAAATACCTCTAAGGAGTATTGAGTTGAGCCGGTTGATGCGAGCAAGTAAGTTGGGCGGATTCTGAGATACTAGGTACCCCTCTACTTTAGATAGTCTTGTAGCCATAATGGAGGCTAATATATAAGTAGATAGTTTCTCTGATTGGTTGGTTCTCCTAGTGGAATCATGCAAAAGGATATGTAGCAACTTCAGGGAGTGTTGTATTCCTTTTTATGAATGTCTATTTACTAGGATAAATTTATGGTTCCCCTTGTCCAAGTTTGAAGAGGAGGTATTGAGGTTTTTGATCACAACTTCATCTTGGCACCTGGGATTATATAAGGGTGTCCCAACTTTGGTCCAATTATCGGTCTTGGAAGCCTTCTTCCGGCTATACTTCCATCTTTTTGTCGTGATACACATTTCTCAGAATAATGTTTGAGATCAAGGGATCATTTCACTATTCCAAGAAGTTCCCCAGGTTGGCCCTTGCACCGAGAGCTAGGAAGACTTCCAGGACCTCCTTTTGATGGTAAATCCCTATAATATGGGGCTTCATTCCTTATTCTGCTAGGTTCCTACTGAACTTCCTTTCTCTGTCAACATTCAAGGTTTGCTCTCTCGTCTGTGCACAGATAAGTTTCGAATGTATTGTGCTTGGGTCCATTTCAAATGTGAGCCTCGTGAGTATTTTATCCATATCTATTCTCTTAATCTCTATGATATTAAGATGAAGAAACACCTTAACTCTTTTTATGAGGGTCTTGGTTATGATATGGGGTTTGGCCCTTCCATGGTAAATCCCTATCTGCAACGGAAATTGATACCTGTGATATTATGAGAGTGGCTAATAGTCTTGAGAGGAAAGATATTTTTGGTGACGATAAGGAGTATCCCCCCATTTTTTACGTTTGATTTTTTGGTAATTGCATATAAGATGAATGCCTTGAAGATGGTTTTATGACCTTGCTAAAAAGCAGTAGGTTAAAGCTTTCACCCCCACTTCTTCAGCTCGGGCATCCACCCCTCCTCTAGTTGGCCCTATCATATCTATTACTACTATTGCAATTGCATCGACCTTCTCTGGTCAGGACCCCCGTTCAGTTGGGGTTGCTACCGCACTTGTTGAAGACTGGGATCGGTCCCCTCCTACCAATAACAAAAGGGATCCAAACTAGGATCAGAGTCCCCTCATAGAGAGAAATTTGGTCAAACGGACCCGACTATTTAGAGGTACTTCTTTTGGGTTACCTACTTCCTAAGAGATAATTTATACGATATTTGAAAAGGATCTTTTCTATCTTTAGAATCTTCATGAAGCGTAGAAGATATAACTCTTCTCAAAATCCATTTTCTACACTTACTAGACTGCTTCTCTATTTTCCATGGCCATTGCTGGTTGGGATGATGTTTTAGCTAAGGGTAATCCTTCAAACAAAAGGGATGCGTGGAATATAAAGTATGAGGCGGCTGAACAATGACACAATCTTGAACAAGAGGTGTTGTCTCTTCAGGAAAAGACGAGTCGGGTGGAGTCTCTTCAAGAGGAGACGAAATATCATGGATCCACTTCCTCTCTCATTTCTAGGATTGTTGAGCTTAAATTTTCTCTGGAAGCGAAAAAGAAGTCTCAAAAGGATGCCACCATTATTGTTGTGGAGATGAAATCCTGCACTAATTTGACTGCGATGTCTCTTCAGTGGGAGAAGAAGAAGTTTCAGGTTAAGGAGCGCGAAACCTATGAAGGACGAGTGATTGGATTAAAGAATAAAATTGATGAGGTCCTTAAATAAACTCTTAAAAGGGTGTATGGAGCCTTCAACCAATCCATCGATCAGTTGGAGACGCTTTGTAAAAATATTTATGTTTCTTGTTTGTAACTTGACCTGCATAAACTCGTTCGGGACTGAGCTTGGTGGAGGATGATGGTGATGCGCCTCCAGATGGAGAAACTTGAATTTATTTTAAGTTTAACGTATATCGTGTATTGTGCCCTCATGTTTTCCTGTTACCTGTACGAACAACAATATCTATTTACTTACCTTTATTCATTTGAAATTTTCTTTACGCTTGTATTAATTTATTTAACATTCTTCATAGTCTTCTCGTTGTACTATCTGGGTTATTCTTGACCGAGTTACTTAGCTTTAAAAGATCTTGTGACTTTTTCCATTGTTGTGATCAGACTTAATTGTTGCATTAAGTGGGTGTTTGCACCATTTGTAATGTCTTATCGATGTTCATCCTTCAGCGAAAACTGATAATGTCTTTGAAGCTCACTGCCAGCTGTCCCTTTGGTGAGAATCGACGTAATCATTAAAATTTATTATCTCATATCTCCGTCGACGAGAATCAGAGTAACTACTAAGCTTCTCGGTTACCCGTCCCAGTCGAAGGGACTAGTACAATTGCTAAGCTTGTCATTACTTGTCTCAGTCAAGGGGAGTTGGTGCAAGTGTCTGGTGTCATTAGGAACCTTCCTCAGCCAAAGGTGGTGTTTGTGTCCCTCTCCCTAGGTTTTATCCTGGTTCGGGGTGGACGTCTCTTGGACTCCACCGCCTACGCACGTGGAATGAATAATTCCTTAGGTGGGGGTGCTCTAGTTGTATTGCAATCACATTTCTCCTAGTGGGATCCTATTTCACACGTAGAATCTATGTCACATTGCCGAGAATTATAATATTAATATTTGTGTGTACAACAATGGTTTAGGAAAAATATATATTTATTTAAATTTTTGAAGAACCTCGAGAAATACTTATCTTGTGTGCGAATGGGATTGGCATGTGTCCTATGGGACAATCAACATTAGGAGGTTCATACATGATTGTCTGGTATTAAGTTTGACTTTAGATAAGATATGAGTCCCTATACTTTATTTCCCTGCTTACTTATTCTTTCTACATTGAGTTGTGAGGCTTGGCTCCTACAGGTTTTTGTATCGGGCAACCTCGAGTTTGTGCCATTGCGGTTATGAGGTATTTTCCACTTTAGGTGTGAGACCCTCACGACTTTGTATTTTAGAAAATCGCCCCGTTATTGAACCGACGTGGGTTAGTTTAACTTGCACGACATTACAAATAAATTTTATTAATATGTCTCTCTCTGTAGGCGGTTGACAACCTTGCTAGATTTGTGGAGTTTTCCTTCTGCTTCCACTTTAGTTTGCGCGTGGGAGCTCTACTTTCAAGTTCATCTCGAGCTATGTTTGGACCGATCACGCTTCTGATGTGGAATGATCCTTTAAAAGCATCACAACTCATTGTTATGGTAAAGAAGGATCTCAAATTCGTGGTAGAGGTTCGTTTCTTCACCCGTAATAGTGTTGATTCATGGATTCTTTTGGTTTATCTTTCAGATAGGGTGAGATATGGCAATAATGAGGGAATTATCTTCGTTATCAAGTTTCTTCCATGATCCTTCTAATTACAGTAATCGGAACTGATAGCTAGATTCGAGAAGGCTCGAAAGAAGAATTCTCTAGCACGAAGTAGGGACATATTTCTTCTTCCAGCTGCAACTCCATTGCGACCTGGCTTTGGATCGAACGAGATTTAATCGTGGAATTTTTCGAGAATTTGAAGTCGCTTCCCATAGATAGCGCCACTACTTCATACTGGAATCAAAATTATGTTTGATTGATGATATACTCTAAACACAATGGTGCTGATCGATCTCCGATCTAGTGGCACGGGAGTGGACTTGCAAAGTTACCACTTCAACGCTTAAGTAAGCTACAGAGTTTAAGAAGAGTCAAGTGGAATTATAAAATTAAAAAAATTGTAACTTAAATCTCACGTGCGCTTATTATATTTATTGAATAATTTTTATTGAGCTTTGTATGGTTAGGCTGAACATATGAATTCTCGTATTGGCCATTGGCTGGCCTATAATAAATATATTATAAAACTATGTAATATTAAAAAAATACTTTTTCATTATTATAAAAATAATTATTTATTAAAATATATTTATTCTTAGAGATAAAGGGCACATAAATTAGTTAACTTTTTAAATATAAAATCTAATGAATGTTAGTAGTCACACATTCTTCTAAAAGCTATTTTTTATTATTATAAAAATGAATGATTTAGTTTCTTAAAAATTATTCATTATTAAATTAAAGATAGAAGGTTAAAAATTGGATTTTTGTATATAAAATTTAATAAAACGAGTTAGTAGGATGATAATATGTAAAAAGAGAATGAAAAAAAAAACTTATATAAAATGTTGAAATCATTTTTAAATCTTTTGAAAAAGAAAAATTATAAAGACATTATAAAATTTATATTATAGATAAATAAATAGGTAGATTCAATATCTAGATAGATATTTGGATTATAGGAACAAAGTGGTTGATGACTTTTTTTTATTTCATATGACAAATCTTATAAATAAATGTTTTTTTCCACAAAATAATCCCTTGAACACTTTTTTCTACAAAACATGCACACATTCAACAAAAAATAATAATGACAACATCATATGATAATCCACTTAACCAAATTAGTCCTAACTGTTAGTTGAGGACATTTATACAATAGCATTAATTGTGACTTAACATTATGTATACCCCACCTGATATGGGTACATTGTATTTGAATAAAATCTTGTTTTTTTTTTTAAATAAAAGTGCACACCATTAAACTTTAGTGCTAGCAGAAAATTTTCTACATTTTTTGGTGTGATAAGTTGTAGAGAGAAATTGTGAATAGGAAAATAAGTAAGAGAGAGTGTGAAAAGAAAAAATAGGTAAGAAATAAAGAAGATTTAAAGTATTATTATTGGATATAAGAAAAAGATGAGGGAAATAGAAGAGAAAGACATGTATGTAATTTTTGAAAAAATAAAAATATCCTTAAACTATTATATATTGATCTAAAATCAATTCAAAAATATTTAATTATATTAATTAATATAATAAATTATTAATTAATTTTATAAATTAAAAAATATTTTAAGTTGTTCAAACAAATCATTTAATTAATTTATAAAATTATTTCATTTAATTAATTAGTACAAAACAAGAAGTATTGTTTAAAAAAATCCTAGAAAAACAAGTTATGTGCTGATTGCTGTGTAAAAAAAAATTAAATGTATTAGTATCAACCATATTTTGAGGCACTCTCTCCACACCAATTTAGTATCTCTTTATTTTTCTGCACTACCAATCATAAAAAATATAGACTCTCTTTACTTACTATCTCGTTTCTCTCTTCTTTATTTCATATTACTCCTACTTGATTTATAAGAAGAAAAAGAAAGTTTTCAAATTTATTAAGAAAAATAATTAAGTGACTCCAATCAAATCTATTTGGATGTGATTGGTTATAAAGTGAAAGTAAGAAAAGGTGAAAAAGTGAAAGAGACTATTGAATCACAAAAATAAAATGAAAAATAGAGTAGATTTAAAATATTATTTGATATGAGATAAAAATGAGAAAAATAAGTCAAAAGTATTCTAAATTAAAAATAAATAAAAATAAATAAAGTTTATTAGTTAATTTATTCAATATTATTAATTAATTTTATTTTGTGTAATAATTACTTTTAATTTAATTATTAATTTAATTTAAGCAAACATATTTAATATTTCACTTTTATGTCTGATGTTGTTATAACGTGCATAAAATAAAGGAAAAAAAATCACTAACCTAAATAGGAAAAGTGTATTCACGTTGAAATGTTAAAGCAAATGAAGTAAAAAAAAAGAAAAAAAAAACATAAATTAAGATGTTGGAGCAAAGGCATATTGGACACACCATAATATAATTGGTTCTATTATTGCAATTTATACCTCTCTAAATTTATTGACTTGAGTGTTGGAGTTATAATGTTATAGGTTAATTCCACTTCCATCTATTGGAGACTCTCACTGCCGCACCCAAAAGCTTCCACGACGCATTTCATCAGCACATCACAAATTTCATGTTCCACGTCAAAATAATGACATCGTCTGTTGGAATCGTTTATTGATTCTCATGAAGTTCCTTGTTAAATTCCTTTGATTTTTTCCATTGTACCTCCACAATCGTTTCTGTTAACTTATTCAATTAACACTAAAATGTGTAATTATCAATAATAGTAACTTTGGAAACTACTAAATCAATCGTTCATTAAAATGGCATAACACTGGTATCCATCGTTGTGTCAAAAGATCTATATCTCCCGTCAGTATAAGCTCTAGTGTCAGCATCTTATCTTACCGACGCGCCTTTTTCAGCAGCAATATCAAGATCAAATGTTAGAATGACTCCTATCAACATTGATGATGGCTTATGTATCTCTACATCATCAACGAGAAACATCTCCCTTCATCTTCTCAGGTACGAGAGAATTATCCTGCCTGAGAGAACTGCTCAAGAAAGCCACAAAGAGACATGCCCCAGAAACGGAAACAGAAGGTGAAAAAGAAAATTCAAAAGATGAAAGACTCATTTTGGGGTTTGAAGATAGAGAAAAGTTGTGCGTATCTCAAATGAAGTTTTCCATTGGTAATAACAAAAAAAAAACAATTGTGAAAAATCAAGAATTCTAATCAACAAGGGAAGCTCATGTAACATCATGTACGCCTATCTCTTATAGAGATTGGGGTTATAAAGGGAGAGATTATCTCCATACGCTAACATCCATATACACGCGTTCAATGACTCCAGAACACATCTTTGAAGAAGCATATAGTTGATGGTTACCCTGAGAAAGAAAGAGATACACGGATAATAGACGTACAATTTATGGTTATCCCTTGTAAAAAAGAGTTTACATATGTATTTTGGGAAGACCCCATTCTTCTATATGCTTGACATCGTCACTTCTACCGTCCACTTGAAGATGAAGTAACATAATGTTCATGAAGAACCAGTAACCGTCCTCATTGACTTAGCAATAGCCTTTAAAATACAAAAAACACTACTAAGAAAACCCGATTGCAACAACACTCTGGTAGAAGGAGAAAATGAAAAGAGCTAACTCTTATAAGCAATGCGCGTTAGATGTCAACATCATAGATTTTGACGCATGTTTAGACGAGATCATGACAGATGACAAAATTTATTTCTCAATTTACGCACACTGAGTGGTTGTCGAATATAGTTATAGTCAAGGAAGCAGCATTTCAGTGAATAATATGTGTTGACTACACAACCTCAACAAAACATATCCTCAAGACTCATATTCAATGCCCAACTCCAATAAGCTAGTGTAAAATTCAGCTGAATACATTCTTCTATCGTTCATTGATGCTTATTCCAAATACAAACAAATTCTCGTGCACGAAGTAGGTATGGACAAGACCCTCTTTGTGACAAATAACACTTATTATAGATACAATGCCATGCCTTTTAGGGTGAAAAATGCAGGTGTGATATACCAAATAATGGTAAAAAAAAATATTTGTAGAGGATATTGGGGAAATGTTGAAGGTATATATAGATGACATGATTGTCAAATCTAGTGAAGAGAAGTTACAAGAAGGCCATCTCACCAACCTGTTCAACTGTGTTAGACAATATAATAAGAGATTCAATTTGGATAAGTGCACCTTCGACGTCAAAGCCGGTAAATTTTTGGGGTTCTATTTAAGTGAGAGAGAGAGACATCAAAGCTAACCGTAACAAACGTGACACAATTATCAAGATGGAAACTCCAACCATAAAGGTGAAGATAATGAATTTGATTAGATTGATCACCACTCCTAGTAGATTCATTTCGAGTTCATCCCAACACGCATTTCCATTATACCAACTCAAAAGAAAATGATGCAGTTCAATCAAATGCCAAAATGTGAGAAAACCTTCACATTAATATAAATTTCCTTTTTGTCCATCTGATCCTATCCAAACCCTTAACCAGAGATACCTTGTTCCTCTATTTTTTATCCGCCGAGGTAGTAAGTACAATTTAGTAGTTGAATATG
Source organism: Lathyrus tuberosus (assembly GCA_022829125.1). Taxonomy (NCBI): domain Eukaryota; kingdom Viridiplantae; phylum Streptophyta; class Magnoliopsida; order Fabales; family Fabaceae; genus Lathyrus; species Lathyrus tuberosus. Next base: position 10,490,129 of record JALAZF010000042.1, read on the forward strand.
ATAGTCAAAGGTCTAGAGGGAGGGGATTGAATAGACCAATTACCTTTAATTATTTTTAAAATCACAGTTGCTTTATGGAAGCTTTAATGGTGAAAATAATTTTTCAAATTTAACAATTTTTGTCAGAGAAGTAGGGAGAACCCAAAACCTAGTGTATTTCATATCGAAGGCACTGACCGACCCTAAGACTCATAACCATAAAATTGATTTTCCCTTATTAACAACATCAAGGATGATGTTACACTACTTTTTGGGGCATGCAATAGTAGTCTAAGCATACCAACATATGAAACAGATCCTCCATGGGGAAAATGACAAAGCGGTCGATTGAGATCTCTGATTTTAACATTTACTTCGAACACAAAAGAGCCTTAAGGTTTACTTCTTTGCAGAGTTCATTACAAAAACGATGCTAGCAACATTAGAATCATGCAATAAGTGGCCTGTCTTCATGGACAGGTCATCAAACAACAGAGGATGCTGAGTGGAACTTATCCTAGAGAGAGATGAAAGTTTGGTAGTAGAAGTATCTCTGCGCTTGGAATTCCTACTAGGAAAAATCAGGCCGAGTATAAATCATTCATCATCGCCCTCACTCTAGCATCTAATATGGAAGCACATGAAGTTAAGTTTTGCACACAATCACAACTTGTAGTTTCCTAAGTCAGGGGGAAGCATAAGCCAATGACCATAATAAAAAAATATGTGACCATAGTAAAATAAAAACTTAGCTTGTTTAAAGCAGTTGAGATCACACACGTGCCTCATGAACAAAACACGAGGGTTGGTTTTTTTCCAAACTAGTACCAAACGTCTGTCATCGATAACACTAATAATGGTGTACATCAAACTAAAATCCTTCCAACATATTTCGCTGAAGCTAGTATGGGTTAAGAGGAGAACATGTTTATATTCAGACATAGGAGGAAAACTATAAAAAAAATTGTCCACCCCCTAATAAAATGTCTAGAGAGGGAAGAAGTTGGATACACCTTCGTTGAAGTCCTTGAAGGCATATTTGGGAGAAACATGAGGGGAAGAGACCTTTATAAAAAGGTTATAAAGGATTGATAATATTGGCCTTTAATGGTCTAAGATGTCAAAAATTATGTCATGAAATGGGAACAATGTCAAAAACACAGGAATATTCACATTGCTCTTTCTTCCAAGCTCAACACGTTAATTATGCCATGTTTCCTCTCTCAACCGTTCATTTATATTGTTGACCCCTTTGAATATAAGGTAGCTTAAGTTTTTTATTGTAGCTATAGACAATTCTCCAAGTGGATTGAAGCAAAATCTACAGTAAAAATCACAACAACTAATATTTAAATATTGTTCAAGCAAAATGTTTTAACAAGATATATAATCCCACAGTGTTTTACTACAGACAATGGTATCCAATTTACTACTAAGAACTTGAAAAATCTCTTATACGATCTTGGAGTCAAGCACAATTTCATGTATGTAAAGCGTCCTCATACCAACGAACAAGCTGAAACCACCAACATGTTATTATTGAAAAGACTGAAAGAGAGATTCAAAATATCTAAAGGAAACTGGGTGGAGGATCTCCCATATGTCTTTTAGGCATACCATACTACACCTCATTCGGCAACCACATAAACCCTTTCAGGCCCACCTATGACACAAATGTCTTTATTCTTGTTGAGGTGGTAGAACTCATCTAGAGGAAGACATAACCCTTACAAAGAGAATATAATTCCCAAGTAATCAGGGAAGAGTTGGAATTCTTTGATGAGAAAATATGCTTCACCGTCCTTACGAACTTCACCTTAAAACAAACCTTTGCTTCCAACACTATTACAAAAAGCGCTTTTTACCTCGAACACGAATGCATAATACCTCGGCTAAAGAAGCGAGGCAACGACGGGCGACATGAAAACTAGCTACTTACCACCTCAGTGGAATTAAAACTGAGAGGTAAAGTTATATGGACATGAGTTCGACCCCTAGCAGCTGCACTTTTATTATTTTCAAAATTAGTTTATCTTACCTTTCGGTTTACAAATAAAAATGAGGGGTAAGATTATTTATTTTTTAAAAAAGAAAATCGTTATATGGTTTACCCAGAATATTATATTATTTAACCATAATATTACATTGTTTACCCAGAATATCACATTGTTTATCCAAAATATTACATTGTTTACACAAAATATTAAAATAAAAATCAAATCCCTTATAGATCTAGATAAAAAAATGAATTCCATAGGTGGGTGAAGATCAAATGTTAGTGCAAATATATTCTCCAAGGCTTTGCATGCATTTGATTCTGAAGCAAAACAAAATAAGGGTTAGATAAATAAAATCAATATTCAAATATATTTTGTGCTCAAATAAATATTTAAGAAAACAAACCTTAAAACCAAGTAATTTTCTGCTCTTGCAATCCATCCTAGAGAAATTTTCCAAACATCTTTATGTTTCGAGCGCTTCATGTTCCATATAGGTTAGATTTTCAATATTCAGCATGCTTTTATAATGAATGTCCCTTAGGTTTCACACGGATCATTATTGGCAGATTCTTGAGCGTTGGTAAACATTAAATAGACGGTAAAGATTTGTTTAAGCGCGTTGAATATAGTAAAAAAACGCTTAAATATCTCATCGGTCACGAAGAAAACCGAGGTGAATAAGCTGTTTTTTTAATTACATTATTTACACAGAATATTAAAAATTTCTCGTAAAATCTGTTTAACGAGTGTTTTTTATAGTAACATATGATTATTAAACACCTCGATTTTATTATAAAACTGAGGTTTTTTATCTTCTCCTTTAGAACCGAGGTGAATTATTCTTTTTTTTTTTAAATTACATTGTTTACACAAAATATTAAAATAAATTGTTTACAACAAATCTCTGCTCTTATTACGGAATATCTTTGCTGATATCCAGATTTAGTTGCATTATCTTATTTGTTCAAAGGTTAAGCTCCTTTCCTTGTTGGTTAAGCACCATTCTTTGTGTAACTTGAAGCAAAAATGATTTTCTGCACTTGCAATCTATCAGCTGGCTACTCTTCAAAAGTTGAGCTCCCTTCTTTAACTGAGGGTTATTCTAAAAATACAACAACGACAACATCAACACCATTATATTGGGATGGATAGTAAGGTCAGAAAAAATGTTTTGTTCAAGATAGAATAACATTGAAGATTTTTTCTGTCTTACAATTCATCCCAAAGAATGATGCTTTCAATTTAGGGTGGCTTCATATTAGTAAGAATTAGGGTAAAATTTGTTTAACGAGTGTTTTTATAGTAAAATCTTATTATTTAATGTCTCGGTTAAATAGAAAACCAAAGGGTTAGAACATTTTGTTTACACTTATAAACAAATAAAATCATAAACTGTGATAGCTGGGAATCAAAGCTTATACTGAATTGTTTTTTCACCTCGGTGTTATGAAAAACCGAGGGAATATATGTTTTTTTTTAAATAATAAAAAATAGTGCGCCTTGGCTTTATACCTCAGTTTTCTATTGTTCGAGGTGAAAACTTCGTGATGAAAAATATGATTTATTGTAGTGCAAGTACAACAAAAATGCCAAGCCCATGGCTTTTGTGCTTAGTGATCTCATACTCTGAAGGGCCAACATCGAGGGAAGAAATGATAGAGAAGGGAAGCTTGATCCTAACTGACAAAGACCAACATACTCCAAAGTATCACATGTAATGAGCTTACACCATCAAGACTCTTCACAAGAAAATTATCCCTAGGACCTGGAATATCTCAAAGTTCAAGCACTATTATAGATAAAGCATTTCCTTGTTTTAAATTTAGAACATATGTGGAAATCTAGAAATGTAACGCTTTTCATAACAATTTAGTGAATATGATTTTCACCAAATTTTATGGGCATCATGACTTTTGTTGAAGCTTAAGCCCAGGGATTTCAATCCTGGTGATCTCATACTTCAAAAGGCCAACATTTAGGGAAGAAACGCTAGAGAAGGGAAGTTTTATCCTAACTAAGAAGGACTATACCGGGTCCAGACTAGCACATGGAATGAGACTTACACCATCAAGACTCTTTAAATGGATATTAATCCAAGGACCTGAAATGTTGCAAAGTTGAAGTGTTGTTACAAAAAAGTTGTTTCCTTGTTTTAAATTTAGAACACATGTAAAAAAATATAAAAAAAAATTCTCATATCTCATCCTAAGAGGGTTGATATGAAGTTACAGCTATTGAAGAAGCACTGGATATTAGCACTATCAAAGTGGATGAGCTCATTGGCTCGCTAGTAACTTTTGAAATGGAAATCAATGAAAAATCATAAAAAAGAAACAAAAGTATGGCATTCAAAGCATACATTGAAGATGATGATGAGTAGATAAAAGAAGATGCTGATGATAACCTATCTGAATATATTACATTACTTGAAAAACATTGTTAAGGTCACGAGAAGACTCGATAAGAGATCTAGAATAATATCATAACTAATGTCAAAGACAATCTACCACCCAAATCCAAAGGTTTCTATCCCCGTGGTAGAGGTAGAAAAGGAGATAAGCTGAATATAGGTAAAAGTATCCAATGCCAAGAGCGCAAGGGATTCATACATATTCAGGTGGAATGTACAAACTTCCTTAGAAAAAAAGAAAGGATACACGACCACATTTTCATATGAGGAATCAGAAGATAATAGCGAAGGTGAAAAGGAAAATAATGTGGTTTCCTTCAGAGATTATGTAAGGTCCAAGTAAACTGTGCATGATGATGGGGATTCTAGTGACGAAGATATCTCAAATGAAGATGTTGTTGAACCTATATGTTGTTTAATATTAAGTGGAAAGATGAATGCATATCTAGTGAGAAACAATGAGTTAAGATCAATGTTCAGCTGCAAGACAAGGCAAATCTTGTTACCACTATCACCTAGTTAAAATAAGAAGTTGACCACTTGAACTCCAAACTTGAAGGTATGACCAAATTAGTTGGTATGCTAAATTATGATCTCAAAACTCTTGATGAAATTTTAGGCGTGGGAAAGATTGTTAGAGATATGAAAGGAATTGGGTCCGACTATAGCTCCTTGAATGCAAAATCTAAGTTTGTTCCTCCTGTCAAGAAGATTGAGTTCATTATGTCAAATTACATGTCACAACCTATTCGACACATTAATTCTAACAATAGATCTTCTTGGGTGTGTCACGACTATGTGCAACGAAGTCATATAAGACCTTTTTGCTACAAATTGTATAATATAACTTACTACTATTATCAACATCGTCCCACCGTGAACACTTAAAAAATTGGCCGTTAACAAGTTTGGAAATTCAAAGAAGAGACCACAAGACACATTGCCTACACCTCATTAAGAGTTTCCTCTCATGAATATTGATACTTAGATAGTGGCAACTCCAAACACACGACAAGAGAAAAAAAAAGGCTTGAAAGAGTTAAAACCTTACTCCAATATCTATGTTACTTTTGGTGATAGTGCTAAAGGAAAAGTCATGGAAAAGGGAAGTTGTATTATCCAATCCTTCATAGCCTAGATGATTGTTGAAAAGTAATTCAGTGTGGGTTTTTGTTATCGTATCCGCAGGGATTGTGCGATATTACTGTCGTTCTACAGTTGGAATCGTTTTAAACTTAAGGTAATAAAGAGTTTGTTTGATTGGTAACGGAACGTTTGCATGAAAAGTTAATAACAACGGTAAAAGAAATTTGTTTTAAAGCATTTGGTAAAAGCATGCCAAGATTAGGGTTCGATAATCCGTTTCATACGTATTTACTCGATAAAGTATGTGAACTTGTTAACAATGAATATAATCACATATCCTCTCAACAAGCTTATCTCTAACACATGTTGTGAGATTTATCATATTGATCCTTAGATGATCTCTCACTCTAACTATCAATATGATAACATTAAAAGGTCAATATTTATGAACACCAACTCTCAAAACTATCTCTAGCCTTTGATTGTTGATGGATTAAAACCTAGGTCAAGTCTTAGAACATATTTCTCAATCATGAACCAAAACAAAGTATAAATCATACAAACAAAGTTTTTCACCATATATTAATCATCAACAAGGTTCACAAACTATCTATCAAGATTAATACATACAAAAGAGAGGATTATCTACCTCTAATCTTGACACAAAAGGTGTTTAGCTACCTATTGACATGGTAGCTTGATCAACAAGTAAGAGACAAAGCTTTTGTTGCATAAATCTTCCATGGATCAAGGATTGAAGCATAAAAGCTTTGGATCTAAGAAACATAAGTAAAGATGAAGTTTTTAAGCTTCAAAAGTGTTTTATAGGTTACAATGATTATTGCAAAAAGTGATATCTCATAAAATATCTTTAAAACAACCTAAATACCACTTTCTGCCCAGGAAAATTCTCTGGGCGAAAGCCTTCTTCCGCCGGGTGAAGCCATCAAGTGAGGCCACGTGACAGCTATAGTGCCAGCTGGTCCTTAAGAAACATCTTCCTTCGCCGGGCGAAGCATTCCTTCGTTGGGCAAATCACCCAGTGAGCCAAATTGTGAGCTACTAGAATTAGAATTGCAAATCATCTATTTCTCTCGTCGCAGCTTCGCCGAGCGAAACAGCCTTCCCTCGCTTCATGCTCGCCGGGCGAAACTCCTTATAGGTGCTGACACGCGCTTTCTTCGTTTCTTTGTGTTTTCTACTGCCTCGAGCTGCAATATTTTGTCATATAATCACTAAAATATTAACAAACACATCAAACTACCTAATATTCACATCAATGCAAGAATTGCTTAATAAATAAGTCATTTTATGATTAAATCAATAAAAAGAGCTTAAAGGCGTCAAATTTAGATATAAAAACTAGCATTTCTTGACACCTAACAAACTCTCCCCAACTTGCATCTTTGTTTGCCCTCAATCAAAGGAAATTTTCAAAAATTCACAAGAAAAGCTCTCACACACCAAACCAACCGATAACACGCATGGTTCAAACTTGGCAATTTGCACGCACAAGCTATTACTAAGCACTCATAGGATCAAAACATGAATATGAATCAAATCCTAATCACAAAATTACACAATGCAACATCAAGTACCCTCAAGCTCAAATTGAATCACCTAATACACTCACACACATTATGCACATAATTATTTACACCTAACAAAACACACTCACAAGCAATCGTGCCACATCCAAAACAATTTATGCAATCATCTCACAAGTAAAAAAAACTATGGAAATAAAGATCACAAAATGACTTTTATCAGTTGTAACTTGGCCGGGGCTAAAAACTAGGGACATATGTACACGGTTATTGAATTAAGAACGGGTAAAAACTATGAAGAGCATTTCTTTTTCAAATTTTTCATTCTTGTTCACTCCGTATTCCTTCCTTTCACAATGCATTCTCTTCTTTTAATTTTCTTTTCTTTTTGTGCTTTTTGTTCTTTTTCTTTCTTTTTGTTTTCGATTTCTTTTTCTTAGAATGCATTGTATCACCTATTCCTTTTTCTCTTTTCAAAATAAACCATTCTCCCCAACTTCAACATTGCTATAAACTTAGCTTCAATGCTCTTCAAAACGGGTTAAAATTCGGGTTCATGATTCATAAGTTTTTTCTTTTTAGGCTAAAAAGAGGTTTCAAATACGCGCACACTCACAAGGTGACTTGAAGTGTTTTTGGAATGGTGGTTATACTCAAAGTACTCAAACATTGCCTTGATCATTTCTATGTTTCCACAATTCAAAACAAACAAGCAAGATTAAACATAAACTATCTGAGTTAAACAAAGACTACTCGAATCCCTCTAAATTTGTGAACAACGGAGGCAACTCACATTTATGGTTATGTCCTAATTGATTCAAAATGACCATGAGTTTACAAAATAATGCATTGACTAATTTTTCAAAAAGTACAAATTTCACATTCACATTATGATTCTACAAAGTTAGTTTCACACCTTGATTGTGTCTCATGCCAAGAAATTTATCATCACCACATGCTAAAGGCAATAAGGCCTCTAAAAGAAATTTCTTGTGTCAACAACTTACTTTCCACACATCAAAGGCAAACCAAAACAACAACTAACTTTGTACAAGCAAAATAAACACACTTAAAACAGAATTTTTACACTACTTTAATTAAAAAACTGAATTTAAATCAAAACAACATAAATTATCATTAACTAACTTGGTGTTTTCACACCCAAAATGTGCTTTGTCCTGCCGGCATACATCCAAAATCAACAAAATTCTCGCCTAAGCGATGAACATACTAAACCATACTTACTAAAACTGAAATTTGTTCCAACAAACTACTACATGAAGTACTAAAAACAAAAATTTAAAATTGAAAATAAATGACAAAAATTAAAAATTCTTCACATTGAAGCCTTGTCCAAACAACTCCTTATCCAATAAACTCATCAAATGCATCCCTCATGTCCACATCGACATCATCACAACCAACAGCTCCAGCAACATCATCACCACCAGCTCCAGTTGTGCCTACCCCCTCCGAAAAGAAAGGACGCCTGTCCCCAGGCCAATTCGCATAAGTGCTGAAGTCCTCCCTTAAAGGAAACAGAGCGACCTCCAAAGGGTTTGTCTGGTATTGGTAAATCTGTTGCATACAATTAAAATTAAACTCATTAGACTTGTGGATCGATGCACCCAATCCCATGAGTAGTTAAAAGCGGCCCTCATCCTAGGGTCCCAAGTAGAATAATCCAAAGCCTCAGTTGGCTCACTAGCTTGAGCCTGAGAACCCTCACCAACAACCCCCTATTCTTTTTATTGCTTGATCCCAACTTTCCCTTGCAGTACCTATCAATATAATCATCATCTACGAGTCCCTTCCTTTTTTCATTCACCACATTAGGCTCAAGCACCCACTTCTGGTTGCACAAAGATTGAACAAGGCATGGGAAAATGATCGGTGCAAAAGAGCGAACTCCGGGCCTCCTAGTATTCTCCACAAAATTCTTCATCTCACTTGCTATCACTTGAGCTATGTCCACTTCCATGTTTTCCATGATGCAATACATGAGCAACCAGGTATCAAGAGGTACAGATGACCTATGAAGTCTTGGCCTAACATTGTAAGTCAACAAGAGAAGTATAGCTTGAGCTTCTGGGGTCATATCTTCCCTATTGTACCGGATTGGCTCACTCTTATCATTCAACTCCACACTTTTTCCCGGATATAGAATTGACCTTGCAATTTTCTCATGGTCAAGTGGTTGTTTGAGCAACTGGGTGTAGGCGTCTTTCTCAAGAACTCATAAAATACACTGCCTACCCCACATGTTGTTGATTTTGTCTCGGCTGAAACAAATTTCCTTTCCCCTTACATAAGTTTTGAACTTGAAATGCCCTCCCTCTGGTTGCAACGCATTTTCCTAAAACTCCATAACCAGTTCGTGACTAACACGATCAACCGGGTTCAGCAGAGATCCCCACTTCTTACTTTCAAAGATAGCTTGAACCCTTCGGTAATCCCCCTCGTGATTCAAGATGAACTTCCTCTCTGAAATGATTTGCGTACCCTTCAGGCTAACAATTCTGGCTACATGCTCAACACTAAGAAAATGACGTCGATCAAACTCAGCTGGAGGAGCAGAACCACTAGCAGCGGTACCCTTTTGTTTCTTGGAAGCAGTTGGTTTCACTCTTAGAGGCATCTGCAAAACATAACAAAAAAAACAACCCAGCACAATAGCAGAAATCATGTTAGACTAAAATACAATTGAAAAGAAAATGAATCAAAATAGCAAAAACAAAACAAAACTGGAAATGGGGTCTCGCCGCTGCTTCGCCGCATGCTCGTCGAGCGAAAACCTGCAAACTTAGAGCTTCTTTTACAAAGCCCAACTCTTCTTTCTACTCATCTTCTTCATCAATCACACACTCATACCAAAAGACAAACAACACATAAGCAACAACATGTAAAGCAACAACAATATTACACTGCTCCTAAATCTAAAGTTTTCAAAAGCAAACCCTAACCACATGCTTCTACTAATAAGAACTAAGAAGAAGAATTTAACATAAATTAAACCATAAAAATCTAACCTTGAAAGTGAGTTGAGAGAGTTGACAAAGATTGAAAGAGACAATGAGTTGCAAGAGAGACTTAGGGTTTGAGTTTGTTTTAAGAGAGAAAGAGACCAATTGAGGAAAAAGAATTAAAGTGTACTTGAAACCCTTTTATAGTGGGGACAACAAAATCTATCAATTATTCTTTTATCCCATTTCTACTGAAAGTACGCTGGTCCCCCCTTTTATATTTTTCCACCTCAGCTTGTTTCGTCCGGTCATGCAGAAGCGAAGGCCGGGGAAACAAGCTTCGCCGAGCGAAGCTCCTTGTTCGCCGGGCGAACTACACCAGAAACAGCAAAACCTGTTTTGGTGTAGGTTGCCAACTCAAAACCATCACCACACTCTCAAACACACTTACAAGCATATTTTAACACAAGAGCAATGAAAATACTTACAATGTTGGGGTGCCTCCCAACAAGCGCTTTGTTTAACGTCGTTTGAGCTTGACTGTCCAAGATGACCTCAATGATCATCTAGAAAAACGACGCAATTTTCACGATCAATCTTGCCTCCAAGATATATTTTAAGTCTTTGTCTATTCACAATCCAACACTTTTTTTCTGCAATTCCTCTATCATAATAGCATCGTAGTGCTTCACATCTTTAATAAAAAATCAGTCCGGACCACTTGGACTTCAATTTTCCCAGAAAAAGCTTCAAACGGGAATTGAACAGAAGAACCATTTGGCCTACCCAAAATTCTTTTTGACGGACTTTCTTGTCATGATACCCCTTAACTTTTTCCTTATAGAGCTTGCTAGAATGATAAGCGTTATTCCTCAATTCTTCCAACTCGTGCAATTGGACCTTTCTTTTCTCGCCGGCCAAGTTAGGATCAAAGTTTAACAATTTTAACGCCCAAAGAGTTTTGTGCTCCATTTCAACTAGTAAATGACATGTTTTGCCATAAACCATTTGGAATGGAGTTAAAGCTATTGGAGCCTTGTAAGCGGTGTGATACACCCACAAAGCTTCATCAAGCTTTTACGACCAATCCTTACGAGAGCTTGACACAGTTTTTTCAAGGATCTTTTTCACCTCCCTATTTGAAACTTTGGCTTGACCATTCGTTTGTGGGTGGTATGGGGTTGCAACCTTATGCTTTACACCATAGTGCTCTAAAACCTTTTCAAGCGGTGTACTGCAAAAGTGCAACCCGCCATCACTAATCAACACACGAAGCATGCCAAAACGGGAAAATATATTTTTCTTTAGAAATTTGATCACCGTTTTGCCATCGGTCATCGGTGAGGCAATTGCTTCCACCCAATTAGAAACATAGTCAACTGCGACCAAAATGTACTCATTTGAAAAAGATGGGGGAAATGGTCCAACGAAATCGATACCCCAACAATAGAAAACTTCAACTTCCAAAATAGTTTGTAAGGGCATTTCATCCTGTTTTCCAATCCCGCCACTTCTTTGGCATATGTCATAACTCTTCGCATAGAGGTTTGCATCTTTAAACAAAGACAGCCAATAAAAGCCCGATTGGAGGACTTTTGTTGCCATTCTCAAACCATTGTAATGCCCTCCATACGGTGGATTGTGACAATGCCAAAGGATACTTTTAGCTTCATCACTAGTGACACACCTTCTTAACAAATTATCACCGCCTAACTTAAAAAGATATGGTTCATCCCAAACATAAAAGTTGGCATTCGATAAGAATTTCCTTCTTTGGTTCCAAGTTAGATATTTCGGTATAAATCCGGTTGCTTTGTGGTTAGCAAAATCCGCAAACCAAGGTCTAACTTGTACCCTAAACAGTTTTTCATCAGGAAACTCTTCTCGGACCTCACTTTCTCGGTGTGTCATTTCTACATTGACCAAACGGGATAAGTGATCCGCTACCAAGTTTTCAGAACCATTTTTGTCGCGAATTTCTAAATCAAATTCTTGCAACAAAAGAATCCACCGGATTAGCTTTTGCTTTGAATCGGGCTTGGTGAAAAGATACTTAATGGCCGAATGGTCAGTGTAGACTACAACTTTTGAAGCAATAAGGTAAGACCGAAATTTCTCAAGAGCATACACTATCGCGAGTAATTATTTTTTCAGTTGTTGCATAATTCACCTGTGCCTCATTTAAAACTTTACTCGCGTAATGTATGGCATGAAATTTTTTTATCTTCCTTTGACCAAGCACCGAACCAACCGCATAATCGCTTGCATCACACATTAATTCAAAATTGAGAGTCCAATTAGGAGCAATGATTATGGGTGCGGTGATCAATTTTTCTTTCAAAATTTGAAAAACATTTAAACATTCATCATCAAAGAGAAAATACTTATCTTTGTTGAGCAAATTGCTCAAAGGTCTTGCTACTTTGGAGAAGTCTTTGATGAATCGCCAGTAAAATCCTGCATGGCCGAGAAAACTTCGGATTCCTTTCACATTTGTTGGTGGTGGCAACTTCTCGATCACTTTATTCTTTGCTTGATCAACTTCAAGGCCTTTGGAGGAGACTTTGTGGCCGAGCACAATTCCTTCCGATACCATAAAGTTGCATTTCTCCCAATTTACCACCAAGTTTGTTTCCACACACCTCTCTAGAACGGTTTCCAAATTTTTCAAACATAGATCAAAGGAAGCCCCTAACACAGAGAAGTCGTCCATGAACACTTCCATTGTCTTCTCAATAAGGTTGGAAAAGATGGCTTACACACACTGTTGAAAAGTTGTTGGTGCATTGCACAAGCCAAAAGGCATCTTCCGATATGCAAAAATTCCAAAAGGACAAGTGAACGCTGTCTTCTCATGGTCTTCCGAATCAACCGAGATTTGGTTAATATCCGGAATAGCTATCTAGAAAGTAATAGAACTCTTGACCAGATAATATTTCGAGCATTTGATCCATAAACGATAGCAGAAAGTGATCTTTTCGAGTAGCGGTATTAAGCCTCCGATAATCAATACACATCCTCCAACCCGTTACAGTTCTTGTCGGAATCAATTCATTATTTTCATTTCTTATAACGGTCATTCCACCTTTCTTTGGCACAATTTGCACCGGACTTACCCAAGGACTATTAGAAATCAGATAGATCATTTCGGCATCCAATAGTTTCACAACTTCCTTTCTAACCACTTCCTTTATTGTAGGATTTAAACGGAATTGAGGTTGAGCTACCGGCTTGAAGTCCTCTTCCATTAAGATTTTGTGCATGCAATATGCCGGACTAATTCCTTTCAAATCGGAAAGAACCCAACCTATAGCTTGTTTATTTTTCTTCAAAACTTGAATCAAATGGTCTTCCTCTTTGTCGGACAAAATGTTACTAATGATAACCGGTTTGTTACAACCTTCATCAAGGAACACATACTTCAAATTAGAAGGCAACACCTTTAATTCAAGTTGAGATTTTTCATCATTAGCCTCTTTCTTCAACACTTCCATTTCACTTTCCCATGGTTGTAATTCTTTTAAGGATTCAAGTTCCTTCAAGCATTCTTCAAGTTCCCTTTCTTCCTCTTTGGTAAGTATTTCAAATGAGTCACCAAGAGCTTTTTCCAAGGGAGATGCTATGTGAACTTGATTTGAGACTTCCATTATAGCTTCATCCATTGCATCAATATGACAACTATCATACTTATCTTTGGAATGCTTCATTGCTTCAAAAAGATTAAAACACACCTCTTCATTTTGAACTCTCACTTTCATAAGGCAGTCGTCAACATCAATCATCATTCGAGCAGTCTTCATAAAAGGGCGTCCAAGAATCAATGGAGCATCTTCATCTTCCTTTATATCAATCACAACAAAGTCAACTGGAAAGAAGAATTTATCCACCTTAACTAACACATCTTGAGCTAATCCATGAGGATGAGTTGTAGATTTGTCGGCCAATTCTAATGTCATTCGAATTACTTTCATTTCAATGATCACAAGCCTCTTCACAATAGACAATGGAATTAAGTTGATGCTTGAGCCTAAATCAATTAAGCATTTGCCAACATAAACATCACCAATTGTAACCGGCAAAGTAACACGCCCCGGATCGGCTTCCTTAGGTAGAATTCTTTGATTGATTGCACTACAACTTGCATCAAGGATAATTGTTTCCGGCTCCAAATATCTTTGCTTTTTGGTAAAAATATCTTTCATGAACTTAGCGTATTTGGGCATTTGTTCAACCGCTTCGAAAAATGGAATGTTGATTTGCAACTGTCAGAATATGTCCATGAAACGAGTGTAATGCCTAGCATTGTCTTTCTTGGAGGGAACATAAGGGTAAGGTAGATTTTAAATAGGAATAGGATTCACTTTCTTCTTCCCCTTTTTGACTATTTTCTTTTTTTCTTCTATCTTTTCTCCTTCATGGTTCTCATTTTCAACTAACTTCTCTCCATCATTCATTTCAACTACTCCCTCATCATTTTTTCTTCCTCAACAATCTCATCACTTCTCACATCATCCACCCTCTTGTCATTTTCTTCTCCTCCCCTAACTCCTTTCCACTTCTAGTAACAATGGCTTTGCAATGTTCCTTTGGGTTGACATGAGTGTTAGCGGAAAAAGGTGGCCCCGGTGGTTGATCGGCTAGTTGTTTCGCAAGATGCCCAACTTAGTTCTCAAGATTTTTTATTGCCGCTACATTACTTTTTTTATTGGTCATTGACATTTGCATGAATTGTGTGAGAGTATCTTCTAACTTTGAACTTCCAACTTGACGTGGTGGAGGTTGATACGGATTTTGTCGGTTTGAAGTTCCAGCATCTTGCCTCCAACCTTGTTAATTTTGATAATTCCCTCTTTGTTGGTATCCTTGAGTGTTTTGATAAGGTTGTTGAGAGTTGTTTTGATAAGGTTGTTGTCTTCCTTGATAACCTTGTTGTTGATTTTGATTTGCCACGTAATTTACTTCTTCATTCTCCGGAGTACAATAGCCGGTGGGGCGATCTAATTTTCATAGTTCACATACGGTTATTTGCACATTCTTGCTCGACATATCTTGCATCTCTTTAAGTTGTTGAGGGAGCTTTGACATTTGTTGCGTTAACAACTCTGTAGCGAGCGAAACTGGACGTGTTTCTTAAGCACTGTCGCTCTTTTGGGGGTACTACAGGTCGATTCATTTTTTATCCTATTGAAGCTGATGAAGGAAGGGAAATAGATGTCTCTAATTAACCCTGCTTGTATACCGAGTTTAAACAGCGGTCTGTTAGGTTACAAATGCGATATGGAAGTGGGGCCTCTTTCTTCTTTCTTTATTTATAACGGAACACCGGGAATGTTCATGGGTAGGGGGTTAGGACTGATACTTTTTAATTGATGTATGTGGGTATGGGATTGTGGGTTTTTGTTGAGTGAGCTCGCTAAGGTTTTTCTTTCAATCTTATGCCTACGTATTCCCGTTTACCGAAACAGGGAAATCAGAGCGATCGTAGTTCCTCCTATTCTACGGGAGGAAATGGTGTTTTGGTGTCTTGTTCAAAGCCCAAGACGTGAAGCTAAAGGTGGTTTGTATCTTGTTCAAAGCCCAAGATATGAAGCTAAAAAGTCTATTTGTATCTTGTTCGAAGCCCAAGATGTGAAGCTAAAAGGGTGTTGACTTTAGAGAGAATTTGTCATCTCTAAAGGGGTCTGTTTGTCACAATTGTTGGGTGACTGGTTATAAAGGAGGATTACTTTAACTGGGATATGTGAATCCAGCAATGCCATAATTTCGTTTATAAGGGTTTTTGACCTGAAGGAGAAGACTTTAACTCAGTGTAGAGCAATGTTATCTTTCCTTAGGAATTTCTCATGCTAAAAGAGGGACAGTGGCATGGATGTAGATGATCCAGAGGCTTGCCGCTTACAGCAATTAGATGAAGGGAAAGGAGTTGTTGATGTTTGTATACTATGAACGAGGCACAACTTTGATGCTAAAAGGTTGATTGGTTCAACCGGGGTTTCCTTATACAAAGCCCGAGAGAGGGTGATTTTTGTGTGTCTCGTACGAAGCCCGAGAGAGAAGCTAAAAGGGTTGACTCTACAGGAGAATCTTTTATATGTGTCTTGTACGAAGCCCAAGACGGAGGCTAAAGGTTGGACTCAACAAGAGAGTCTTTTAAACTCAACAAGAGAGTGTTTTGTATCTCGTACAAAGCCCGAGATGGAGGCTAAAAGGGTTTTGACTCAACAAGAGAGTCTTTTATACTCAACAAGAATGTGTTTTGTATCTCGTACAAAGCCCAAGATGGAGGCTAAAAGGGTTTTGACTCAACAAGAGAGTCTTTTATACTCAACAAGAGAGTATTTTTGTATCTCGTACAAAGCCCGAGATGGAGGCTAAAAGGGATGACTCAACAAGAGAGTCTGAAGAGGTTAACTCCGCTGGGGAGAATCATTGTACAAAGCCCAAGAGGAGGCTAGGGTTACTATTTCAGTTGAGTGACAGGTCCAGTATGTTGGTTAAAAGAGAAAATCAGTTCTTATATGAGTACTGTTTGCACTCAGGGATTTGATTCGAGGATCAGGGTTATTTCCTGTTCTTTAATGAAATGGGAAATCCAAAGGGTATTGAGACTGTCCGAGTCTACGGGTTTCATCTCCTAGTTTTGAAAGGAACTTGAGAATGTCTTTGAGACTCAAGGGAATTAGACTATTCAAGTCTAGAGTTTCATCTTTTGTACTACGTTTAAGAAACAGCAGTAGCAAGATTTAGACTTTTTGAAAGACTGTTCTATTAAGATGACTAATTTCTGTTCCTATACCTCTAGGAGGTCGTCGGGATAATTTGTACGAAGCCCAAGAGGAGGCTGGAAACTTTTAAGAAGCCGAGGGACAATTTGTACGAAGTCCAAGAGGAGGCTATCATTCCCGGAGGAAGAAATCATTTATACGAAGCCTAAGAGGAGGTTGTGAATACTTCTAAGAAGCCGACGGGTCCTTGTACAACGCCCAAGAGGAGGCGGGGATGCTTTTAAGAAGCCTGTGGGTCCCCAAACCCCGAGAAATTCAAGACAGGCTATTCACAGAGAATAGATCAAGCCAGGAAAGTTAGAGAATTTGGAAGAAACTCAAGAGATGCCATTCATGGAGAAAAGATCATCTCTGGGGAATAGAGTTTCTTTGACGATTTCTAAAGGTGACAGTCTGTGAAAGGGTTCACCGAGAATTATGCCTTTCACGTTTCCATATTGTTTAACCCCAAGAGGAGGGAAGACTGTATCTGGTAATCCTATTGGGGATCTAGTTTTGTCTATTTTAAGAGTAATTAATAGGGCTTAGTTCTAGACGTAGTTGCCGGGGAAACTCTAAATATCTATACTATTATTACACAGTCGATATGAGTTTATGAAAGAAGACTTACAGTGAAACAGCCCCACAATACAGTTATATGTATATGAAAGCGGATAAAGAACGCATATAACCACTTACTCGGTTGTAGAGCTTCCATGCTGTTTGGTTAGTTGTTCAACAAAGAAAGATTGAAAACAACAGTATATTCAAGATCAAAGGAGAAAATGCTTTGAAAGAAAAAATGGGGCTTACAGCTCAAGGAGAGGCCC
The DNA here is from genome assembly GCA_022829125.1 of Lathyrus tuberosus. NCBI lineage: Eukaryota > Viridiplantae > Streptophyta > Magnoliopsida > Fabales > Fabaceae > Lathyrus > Lathyrus tuberosus. The sequence goes on from JALAZF010000042.1 coordinate 10,507,708, forward strand.
AGGGTTTTTTATCAATTATCGCACTATCGTTTCGTACAGAGGGACTTATACAAGTGACTGAGGCCCGAGAAAGATTCTCTGTACAAAGGGATGGGTCTTATACTCTCTCAAGAGGCCCAAAAGGTTTAAAGAAAAAGAGTGGGGCTTATAACACAAAAGTAGGCCCATATGATTTTTCGTTTGAAATGGAGATCGCGCAGAGATTTTTGAAAATGTAGTGGGTCTTATACAATGACTGAGGCCCAAGATAATTTGGTTTTCAAAAGGGGTTGGGTCTTACACTCTAATAGAGGCCCAAAAGTTTTGAATGGGTCTTATAGCTCGAGGAGAGGCCCAGATGATTTATTTTAAACAGGCGACGATTGCGCCGAACTTTTCTTTTAACGCAGAGGGACTTATACAACATCTGAGGCCCAAAATTGTTTTGGTTAAAAGGGGATTGGGTCTTACACTATAATAGAGGCCCATGAGTGTTTGAAAATGATTTGTGAGGGTGAAAATCAAAGAAACCCTAATTTGTTTTCCTTTAACAGTAAATATTAAAAGAAAATCAATGAAAAATACCAAATGAATTTGAATAAACCACTTGTGATTTTTGTTTAAGGTTTGAAAAATGAAGTTTTAATCACAAGAGATATTAAAACTCATTTGGTCTTGATATTTCAAGATGAATGTTCATTTTAAAATGTTTAAAAACAAATAAAAATGAATTTATCCACAAAAATACTAATTATATTAAATAAATAATATAAACTTAATTTTTTTGTGGAATAAAATATTCCAACATTTTTGTGATTTTTTACAAAAAGAACCAATAAAAAATAATTAAAATTGAAAGAGTTATTAATTTTCCAATTAATTAATAAAACATAAAAATATTGGAAAAAATGGCAAAATGTGAAAAAACACAAAATGGCATGGGTGGGGTTTGAACCCACGACCTCAAGGTCACAAGGCGCGCGCCTTACCACTAGGGTGGTGATATATCCATTGTTTTGAGTGAAAACACAAATATACAAGTCATGCCTTGGTTTTAGGCCTGGCCCAACGCAAGGCAAGGCAAGCTTTGGCTCAGAAACGTGAAGGTAATAACTTTCTCAATTCTTAATGGTTTGAGACAAAATGTATATGCATCTGGACCAGAATTTCACAAGGAATCCAATGGTGGTGGTAGTTTTTTCAGATCACACTCCCTCCTCAAAACTCGATAGTGGTTTTGAAAAAGCCCTATAGTTGCATGTTCTATGCTACACTTTGATATAGGCATGAATTACATGATCAATTGGTTCAAACACAACATATATAACATGTATGAGGTGTGCATAATCAGTGGACTTCAAAGCATTGCATATTTTGGAAAGTTCAAGTCATGAGGCTTACCTCTTTTTGAGATTTTTGGAGTTTTTGTGCAATCTGTCAAGCCTCTTGTTCCAGAAATGATTTGATGCTTTAGACACACTCAAATGATCGCTTAGAAGCTTTTAGGATGATTGGAATCAGCTGGTACCTGCAAAAACACAAACTGGCCCTTTGTTGCAAAAGGGGTTAAAAGTGACCAAAATAGCAACTCTCTCAAATGGTGTTCCAGATGGGGGGAACCATTTGGGAAAGTTCAAGGATGATATTTGGAGTGTGTGTGAGGTTTTATATGATTTGGAAAGTGACTGAATCAAGAAATGGCTTGAAAAATGCACAAAATCCTATTTTGAGGTTTTGAGAGGTGACTTTGTGATTTTGTGATTACAGGTCACTTGTGAGAGTTTGGATCACCTACATATGATGTTTATGAGGTGTGTGTGTGATTGGTTTGATTGAAAAAACTCTCAAACTCAAAAACTTAGAGTTACCTTGCTAAAGAAGGTATTTTTGCCTAGAGAAAGGGATTTTGAGGTAAGCATTTGTTTGATCACAAATGAGCTCTATTTATAGTAGAGCAAGTTTGTTTTGGGATCAATAGTGAATGGCAACTGCAGCAGAGGTTTGGCCATTGTTGGCAAATGAAAATCCAAGTCTCCTCTAGCCATTGATTAGAGGTCAGTTGCAAATGTGTCAGTCCATGCCACCTCTAAGCATCTATTAAATGCTCTAATCCAAAATTGGAGTCTTGTCCCTCTTTTAGGCAATTCTAGGTTTGGCATGCTACTTCTTGTTCCAAGGACTTTGGAGGCTTGGCTCAGCGATTGTCCCCTTTAGATTTGATCCTCAGATGTGTCCAAGATGATGACAAGGCTTGAAATTGGCTGATTTTGGCAAATCGACCAAAAATGCAAAATTCTTCCTTGCCTTGGCAGTTTTCAGTAAGGTAACTTGCCAATGTCATATCTCATGGCTCAAGTTGAATTTGGTGATGTTCTTGGCCATTTTGGAAAGCCCTTATATGATACAACAACTGTTTGATCATATTTGGTTTTGATACTTTTTGGATCCAAGGGAAAAATGTCTCTACATTTGGAAAAAAGTGAAGGCAGATTCTGACTTAGTGAAAATTTCACTAAGTGTTGGAAAAAAGTGACATTTTCACTTTTTGTGATTTTGATCAATCCATAACTCAAAATCCATGAAGAATTGGAATGAGGTCCAGTTGAAGTTTTTGTAGAGGGCCATGAGATCTACAAATCAAGATTTGGATGGGGAGAAATGGATTTGTGGTTTAGGAGTTATGATCCTCCAAAGTTGGTACCCTTGCCACTTTGTTCATAACTTAGAAAATTTTCTAAGTTTTTATGGTTATCCCTTTTACAAGTTATCCCACTTTCTTTGATTTTTCTTGATGAATGATGATTCAAATCATACATTAACATCATTTTACGGTTAAAAATCCATTTTTGTGAAAAATCTCAAAAAGTCAAAGTTGACTTTTGTGCACAGTTGACTTTTTATCCGATGAATTCCAAACTGTGCAATCCTTTAGGAAATCATGTCCTTGACCTAAATCAAACTTGATGGACATGTTTCATGGGTGTTATAGGGTATATTGAATCATATCTTAGGTCTTGGGAGCATGTCCTGGTCAAAAGTCAAAGCTAAAGTTGACTTTTTCCTCAAAACTCTAACTGTGGTACTGATGAAATTGAGACTTGTTGCTCAAGCATCTTGGATCAATCCATTGTTTCAAATGGATCAATGTGGTGTATTAGAGACCCTCAAATCCTCTCTTGAGGTCTTGGCTCATGATTTTTCCCAAAAGTCAACTTAGGGGTGAATTAGGTCAAGAAACCCTAATTCCTGATTTTTGATGTATGCATCCCCTGAGGTCAAATTGACTTGATACTTGGGTCCATGAGGTTCCATGGAGTATATTAGGTTATGCTTTGAAGCATTGGCTCATGCCCATAGGAAAATTTTCAACTGGAGGCCCTGGTCGACCAAAACCCTAATTTGGTGACACTGGCGATCTTGAGGCTTGATCCACCTAGAAGGGAGCAACCTTGTGCTTAATCCTTGATGTGGGAGTCCTCTTGATCCATTGTGGATGTTTGAGAGGTTTAGACAAGTTGAAGATCATGTCACCTCTTGATTGATCCTTTGTCTAAGAACTCTGAGGGGGCTTGAAACCCTAATTTTTGATAGTAGTGAATGCTCACCCATCTTTGGGGAGACTGATGAGGTATGATGATTCCTCCATATTATGATGATGATTTTCACAATGATGGGAGATCTTAGTGGTCAAAATTTGGGGTATGATAGATGCCCCTATTTAATCTTCTTGGACCCGAAGGTGCGAATGACGAAGGTATTCGGGCATTCGGGGTGCAAGAGGATTAAACATCGGAATACCCAAAATTTTAATGGTGGTTAGGAATGGTAGTTCACGCATCCCTCTTCTTTTGATAAGCAATGATGCTTAGAAAAGGTAAAAACTTCCCCTCGATCCTGGTCTTCGGCCAAGGAACTGGTCTCAGTTTTCTGAACTAAACTTCCCCTCGATCCTGATTTCCTACCAAGGAACTGGTCTAAGTTTCTGGTGTAAACTTCCCCTCGATACTGGTTTCCTACCAAGGAACTGGTCTAAGTTTCTAATGTAAACTTCCCCTCGATCCTGGTTTCCTACCAAGGAACTGGTCTTAGTTTCTGATTCAAACTTCCCCTCGATCCTGGTTTCCTACCAAGGAACTGGTCTCAGTTTCTTTTGTCAATAAACTTTATTGACAAGGAACGCTATGCGTAGCAGTTTTCCTCAAACTTCTCGCCGAATTTTCCTGGGGAGATGCCATTTGATAGAAAAACTTAATGTCAGACTTGCTGGGGAACTCATCTGTCTGAGTTGTAGAGGTGTACAAACTTCTCTGGTGGAGACGCCATTTGTTTCTACTGGGGAAAGCGAGTTTCTTGAGAGACTGCTTCCGCTTGGGGTCTTACATCATACTTTTCTCGAGGTCTTCCCGGAGAAATGCCATATGATGGGATCCAATTTTGGGGTGCCGATGACCTTTTCGTCAGTGGTTTTTCGGAGAAAAACCGCCGTACCGCCGATCTCTGATTAAGAGGCTTTCTCTAGGGATTTTCCTTAATCTGGGAAAGCGAAAATATCATCTTCAATGGCGAAGAGTGACATCGGTTGAAGGTTCTCTGGTCTTTCAGAGGTTCAAGTTATCAAAGTGGTCAAGGACCCACTCTAATCCAGAAATAAACTGAAGGAGAGAGATTGTTCAGACGCAACATTTCTTAATCGAGGAAAGAACTGACAACTCGACTGAGAAGACAGTTATCACTAGGGATAAGACCGACTAGAGTGATAGTGATGCAATATGAATGAAAATAGAATGCATGATGTATGTATGTATATGCTGACAAAACTGACGCGACATACAGACTAAAAGATGAACATGACGGGATACTCGGCCATCGCGGTGCGAAGTCGTACCGTTGATCCAAAAGTAGCAATTCTGCCTTGCTTAGGAGAGATAGTCCCTGTGGGGAATACCGTTGGTCGGGCTTAGGAGATAAGAACTCGGCCGAGGGTATCAGATGGGAAAGCCGCATCTGATACAGCTGATCCTTCATTCAGGCGCACTGGCTTAGAAGGTGTACTTTGATTCTGCACGTTGAAGCTCGTCTATTTCTGGAGTAGCGAGCAATGTTCTTTCGATGCTCAATAGTCAAAAGAAATTGCCATCTTTATTTAAAAGCATAAAAGTTTTACAAGTAAATTCATTTTTGTTTTATTTCAAGAACCGTTGATCATGTTAAAATGTCGTTCTATAAAGCTAAAACAAATAAAAATTGCAAGCAAAAGCACAAAGGCTCAAATTTTATTGATAGGATGGAAATCAGCCAAGCGCGTGATTCCATAGAGTATTTACAAAGTTAGAAAATGGTAATTTAAGGGAAAAGGACTACATTGAAACATGACGACCGCTATCCTTTTACCAACTTTGAATTCTGGACATCCTGAGCTTCTGTCGAAGATGGCCTTGATTGGAGTTTTCTGATGGACGACGTAACTGCTGCTGAGGATTTGCACCTTTGTTGAACATAATTACTTGCCATTATCCCTAATTTTTTGTCTGGATTGTACTTTGAGGTTTCCAATCCGACAGGATGATTTTTGATCATGTCTCTAATTTTTGCCTGGACCGCCCTTTCGGGTTTTCAATCCACCGAGACGTTTTTTTTATTTTTTATTTTTTTTTAGGCGAAGTATTTCTTGACTACATCAACATTTGTGGGGTAGGCAAATTCCTCTCCGTCCATAGTTGCAAGTCTCAAGGCGCCGCCTGAAAAAGCTTTCTTGACCACATAAGGGCCATCATAATTCGGAGTCCACTTGCCCCGAGAATCAGTGAGAAATGATTGTATTTTCTTGAGCACAAGGTCTCCTTTCCTGAAGACGCGAGGTCGAACCTTTTTGTCAAACGCCTTCTTCATCCTCTGTTGATACAACTGACCGTGGCATAGTGCCGTTATTCTCTTTTCTTCGATCAGGTTCAATTCGTCGTGTCGATTTTGACACCATTCAACCTCTGTAAGCTTAGCTTCCATCAATACCCGGATTGACGGGATCTCTACTTCTATGGGGAGCACTGCTTCCATGCCATATACTAGAGAGAATGGGGTTGCCCCTGTTGAAGTGCGGATGGATGTACGATAACCATGAAGAGCAAAGGGTAGCATCTCGTGCCAATCTTTGTAGGTTACAACCATCTTTTGAACAATCCTCTTGATGTTCTTATTAGCCGCTTCTACCGCTCCGTTCATCTTAGGTCGGTAGGGAGATGAGTTATAGTGTTCGATCTTGAACTCTGCGCACAACTCCTTCATCATCTTATTGTTTAAGTTAGATCCATTATCAGTAATGATCTGGGCGGGAACACCATAACGGCAGATGATACTTTTTTTGATAAATCGAACCACCACTTGTCGGGTTACATTAGCGTATGACGCTGCTTCGACCCACTTGGTAAAGTAGTCAATGGCTACCAGGATGAACCGATGTCCGTTCGAAGCCTTGGGCTCAACCAAGCCAATCATGTCGATTCCCCATATGGAAAAAGGCCATGGGGAAGAAAGAACTTTGAGATGTGCTGACGATACATGGATTTTGTCGGAGTATATCTGACACTTGTGACACTTCCTTATGTATTTGTAGCAATCGGATTCCATTGTCAACCAATAATACCCTGCTCTTAGGATCTTTCTCGCCATTGTGTGTCCGTTGGCATGAGTGCCAAAGGACCCTTCGTGAATTTATTTTATCAGCATTTCAGCTTCTGGTCTGTCGATGCATCGGAGCAAGACCATGTCAAAATTCCGCTTATAAAGTGTATCACCTCTCTGAAAGAAACTTCCTGTCAGTCTTCTGAGGGTTTTCCTATCTTTTCTAAACGCCCCATGTGGGTACTCTCATTTCTGAAGGAAGCATTTGATATCGTGATACCAAGGTTTATCGTTTATGACTGCTTCAATCGCGAAGATGTAAGCGGGCCGCTCAAAGCGCATTATGTCGATCTTAGGTATACCATTCCATTGACCTACGCTAATCATGGAAGAGATAGTGGCTAAAGCGTCAGCCATGTGATTCTCATTACGAGGGATGTGATGAAACTCGATTCTGTTGAAGAAGGGTAACAACCTTCTCGTGTAATCTTTATAAGGGATCAATCCTGATTGGTATGTGTTCCAATCTCCTTTGATCTGATTGATAACCAGGGCTGAGTCGCCGTATACGTCCAAGTTCTTAATCCTTAAGTCGATCGCTTCTTCGAGACCCATAATACAAGCTTCGTATTTGACCTCGTTGTTTGTGCACTTGATCGTAAGTCCGGCAGTGAAAGGAATGTGGGTACCCTAAAATGTTATGACAATTGCTCCAATTCCGTTTCCGTAATGATTGACAGCTCTGTCAAAAATAAGTCCCAATTGGGAATCTGGTTCTGGCCCTTCACTGGGAAGCGGTTCATCGCAATCTTTCATTTTTAGATACATGAAATCTTCGTCTGGGAAGTCAAACCCGATTGATTCTTGATCATCAATCGATTGATGAGCCAAATGATCGGCTAAAACACTCCCCTTAACGACTTTCTGAGCGTGGTACTCTATGTCATATTCTGATAGCAACATCTGCCAACGGGCAATCCTTCCCGTGAGAGCAGGTTTTTCAAATTCATACTTGATTGGATCCATTTCGGAGATTAACCAAGTAGTGTGACGAATCATGTACTGGCGTAGACATTTGGCTGCCCAAGCCAAAGCACAACAAGTTTTCTCGAGCATCGTGTATCGAGTCTCGCAGTCGGTGAATTTCTTGCTCAGATAGTAGATGACATACTCTTTCCTTTTGGTTTCGTCTTGTTGGCCAAGTACACAACCCATTGAGTCTTCCAAGACTATTAAGTAAATGATCAATGGTCTTCCTTCCACTAGAGGTAATAGAATCAGTGGGTTCAACAGGTATTCCTTGATACTGTCGAAGGCAGTTTGACAATCTTCTGTCCAAATGCAGTCCTGATTCTTTTTTAGCAGTTTGAAAATCGGCGCACATGTCGCGGCATGAGGAATATAAATCTGGAGATGTAGTTCAAACGCCCCAGGAATCCCCTGACTTGTTTTTCAGTTTTCGGAGAAGGTATTTCTTGAATGGCCTTGACCTTGTCAGGATTAACCTCAATTCCTTTCTGGCTGACGATGAACCCTAAGAGTTTCCCTGAACAGACACCAAAGGTGCACTTGTTGGGATTCAAGCGGAGTTTGTACTTTCTCAACCGCCCAAATAGTTTTGACAGGTGGGTCACATGCTCCTCTTCTGTTCTAGATTTTGCAATCATATCATCGACATATACCTCGATTTCTTTGTGTATCATGTCATGAAAAAAAGTAGTCATGGCCCGTTGATAGGTTGCCTCGGCATTCTTCAAACCGAACGACATTACCTTGTAACAAAAGGTACCCCATGGGGTAATGAACGAAGTTTTCTCCATGTCTTTCGGCGCCATTTTGATCTGATTATAGCCCGAGAATCCATCCATGAAGGAGAAGACTTTAAACTTTGTTGTACTGTCTACCAGCATGTCAATGTGCGGCAAGGGAAAGTTGTCCTTTGGACTAGCCTTGTTTAAATCTCTGTAATCGACACACATTCTGACTTTTTCGTCCTTTTTCGGAATGGGTATGATGTTGGCTAACCATTGAGGATATTCTGATGTAACGAGGAAACCTGCGTCAATCTGTTTTTGTACCTCCTCTTTGATTTTGATGGCCATGTCCGGGTGAGTCCGTCTCAACCTTTGTTTTACTGGAGGACATTCCGATCTCAATGGTAAATGGTGTTCCACGATGCTGGTATCCAACCCTGGCATATCCTGATAAGACCAAGCGAATACATCGGGGAATTATTTGAGAAGCTTTAACAAACCCTCTCTGGCAGTTGGACTGAGCAGTGCCCCAATCCTGATCTCTTTTCTCTCTTTTTCTGAACCCAAGTTTACCGTTTCCAACGGCTCTTTGTGAGGTTCAATGGACCTTTCCTCTTGTCTGAGTAATCGGGAGATCTCTTCTGGAATTTCGTTGTCAACTTCTTCTTCAGCCCCAAATACCGGGAACTCAAAGTTGGGAGAAGGCATCGGATCGTATGTTTCAACTGGGTTTAAAACAAACAATCTGCATGACGTGATGATTGTTTTTAGAAGAGATAGAGAAAATGCAAGAGTGTGTGCAGTGTGTTTCTTTTACTGCTTGTTTTTATTATTTGAGATGTTTTTTAGGATTACCATTTTCTGAGAAAAGCAAAAAGAGAAAACAACAATTAACGCAGAAATTACAGAACGACGTTATTTTATTAATGAACAAGTCGACTCTTGAAACTACAGCCCTATAAAACAAAACTCTGTCGCTTTGGGCGAAGCGAAGAGGGAAATTTACAGAAATTGAGCCCTATCAAAACATCTGTTTCACCTGGGCAGGGTGAAAGGTTAAGTAAAGATGGCAATTACTTTGACTTATGAACAATCTTCGGAACATCGACAGCAACCCATTGGCGGCGAACTCCTTGGTGAATCACAAAGTCTGGCACCTTCCTTGATTTATCTTCAGAAATAACGCTGATTTCTGGTGGAGCATGATAATTGGAATCTGTCTCCCAGGCAGAGTTGTTGTAGGAGGATTCCTCTCTTGCCTTTTGCATAGCATTTGTGCTCTCAAGTAGATCTCCCCATCCAGTTGGCTGGATGTCTTCGAGCCTGATACGAGAGCTTTCGGGAGCAGTGTACTTGACGAAGTAGTCGAACTTACCACTCGGTTGTCCCAAGGTGTCCCATACTTCTTTGGAATTGGAGGAGTCATCTCTCTCGATGACGTTGACCTCGGGAAAAGCATAGTTGATGAACTCTAATCCTGCGAACGTTGCGAATTCATCGTCGTGCGGGGTATTTTCAGGATACCCTGGGTGTTGATCCCATGACATGGTGGGGACACAAGTATTCTGTTCAATGATGCTCAGCTAATTTTCATTGTTCGGCTGATTCTCTTATCCCAGGTCTCCTGGGTAAGGCTGCCACATTGGCAGGCCATCCATCGGGCCATGATAGTTGTGGTCAAAGTTGTCTTTCATCGGAGTGTCTTCCTCTAATGAGTTTGGTGGAGCACGACATCCTTCCGGATCGCAATCTCCATACATCATTTTGACATCTGACCTTGGTATAAATCTCGGGCTCTGTGCAGGAAAGCAAAACGGAGTCTGCGTTTCATCCCGAGACATATAACCGTCCTCGTTAAGATAGGACTCCCATTCTTCCTCCATATCAGAGGAATCATCTTTATTGATGGTATGAACTTCTTGAGGCACTGGGTGAAGGAAACCTCCATTGTGGAAGAAGTCTCGAATGGGATGAAGACTTTCATCGTTGGTAGTAGCTGTCTGGGTACAGGTTACAGAAAAACCAAGACCTTTCTTTGTTTTATTGTCAGTAGGAATGACTAGCTGTCCCCATCCTGTTGTATTGGTACTCTAGACCGCTTTGATAGCGTCTTTGTATAAGGAAATGGAAGTTCCCTCTTCGGATTGATTGTCCTTGCTCACCGACAGTGCTTGGAACTGAGTTCCAATAACCTCCTCGGGTTCTACACAAGTAAATGATGATAAGTTACTCACGAGCAACACTTGCTCTCCACAGACCGTGACGAGCTGGTTGTTCTAGACGAACTTTAACTTTTGGTGGAGGGTCGAGGTGACCGCCCCAGCCTGATGTATCCAAGGTCTTCCTAATAAACAACTGTACGTTGCCTGGATATCCATGACCTGGAAAGTGACTTGGAAAGTGTGAGGACCAATAGTTATGGGAAGGTCGACTTTGCCGATAACCATTTTTCTGGACCCGTCGAATGCTTTGACGACGACCTCACTGGTTCTCATCGGGGGTCCTTTGAAGGATAATTGCATCAAAGTGGACTTCAGCATGACATTCAGGGTTGACCTTGTGTCTACTAGTACGCTGGCTAAAGCATCGTCCTGGCAGTTGACTGTAATGTTGAGCGCCATGTTATGATGGCGACCTTCTTCAGGTAATTCCTCATCACTAAATCCCAAGTTATTGCAGAAAGTGATGTTAGAGACAATGTTATCGAATTGTCTGATTGTTACATCCTGTTCTACAAAGGGTTGCTCCAAGACTTTCTGTAGAGCCTCCCTGTGCGCTTCTGAACTGAGTAAAAGTGACAACACAGAGATCTTTGAAGGAGTTTGTAATAGCTGATCAACAATGTTGTATTCACTCCTTTGGATGAGCTTCAGCATCTCATCATTGTTTTTTGAAAGGTCGGGATTACTGGACTGACCGACTGGTGGATTGGGAACTTCTGTCTGAGGTTCCTTTTCTTTGCTGGACTCTCCAACTCCTCTGTTGAAGATTCTACCGCTCCGTGTTACACGACTGATGTCTGCGATATTTACGACGGAGGGTAATGGAATTTCCTTTCCATTTTCAATTATCATCGCACCGTTTTTGTAAGGGATTGCCTTAGTTGATTCATACGGTAGTGGTCCCGGTAGATAGATGACTATGGGAGCGTTCTGATTTTTCTGACTGTCGTAAGCAATTTCAATCCGTTCCTGGTTGGGAACTCTCGATTTGTCAAGTAGAGGAATGATGGCACAAACATCCCTGGCCCTCTGATGATCAGAGATTACGACAACATCCACAATTTGATCAGCGAGGTAGTCCGGCGCCCAGTTGATTGGTCCGGAACCCGGATATGGGTGAATCTCTCTACGATACACCTGACCCTGAAGAGCTGCTCGCACAAGGTAGCACCCTTGGTTATCTTTTGAACAGACCCTACAACGTTCGTAGTTGTGTGGCGGCACCTGGCCACGCCCGCTTTGAATGCAATGTAACCTCACTAGGTTAGTTTCCATAGGTCTGACATCTTGACTTTGACACCGAGTAGGGTTCCTGTTATTGATACTAATTTGCTGGGTATCTTCATCCATATAGATTGACATCCACCAGTGATTTAATAAGTGCTGCAGTGCCTCCTGGACAAGGGCACAGCCTTGATTGTTTTCGCAACCCGCCTTACAGCTTTGATAGTTATGTGAAATCAGGAACCCGAGTGGGACCTGCTCAGCATGTAACTTTACCAGGTTGGTATTCATCAAGCGAATATCGAAGATCTGAACCATGTTGATCTGATAGTGGTTCCTATCATGGTAGTCCTGGATCCATCCAAGATCCATCTGACGCTGGAGGGCCTCTTGTACAAAAGAGCATCCCTGTTCGTTTACCGAGCAAGTCAGACAAGAATTGTAATCGTGCCGTGGCAGATTATGATACTGGCTTTGCCTTGAGTGCATTGCCACCAGGTTGACATTCATCGCACGGATATCGTGGTTTTGTATGATGTTGGAATTCGCATAAACCATGTTAACTCCACGAACTCGGTGCTCTTGGATCCATCCGAGATCCATCTGTTCTTATAAAGCTGATTGCACCATAGAGCATCCCTGATTGTTTTTAGAGTAGATATCACACTGGTGATAATTATGAGGTGGCACATGGCCATACCCACTCTGTCTACAATGCATCTTGACCAGATTGGTCCTTAACAAGAGTACATCATAAATTTAATAGACATTATTAGACTCTTCCTCTATCAGGTTGACTGCAGCTTTCTCATGTTGAGGCAGCGGGTTCGTGAGAACATTCGAATTCGTATCTTTGAAAGATAAGACCCCGCTCCTAACAAGCTTTTGCACGTCAGACTTGAAGTTGAGACAATTCTCTATGTTATGCCCTGATCATCCTTGATGATAAGGGCATGTCTGGCCCACCTTAAACCAAAAAGGCGGATTTTCTGGTACTGCAAGAGGGGATTTAGTCTAGATGCGCCCCTTGGCTAGTAGTAACGGAAATAGTTCTGCGTATGATACGGGGATAAGATCAAATCCTGGTGGCCGCGTTGTACGGTTGTTGCTGTATGGAGGACGAGCCTGCTGAAGAGGCTGTTGTGTCCTTTGCTGAAATTGCTGTTGATTAGGCTGGCTCTGTGCAATCTGAGGTTGATACATAGGCGCGAGATTGATAGCAGGAGTCACAGCTGGTACTGGTTGATAATGTCGCCTTTGCTTTCCGAGAGAGATATTCCCAATATCTTGCTCTTTTTCTTAGGGAGAGCACTACCGTATTACTTTGTACTACTTGATGATACAACATCTTTAACTAGACGTCCTTCTCGAACGGCTTCCTCGAGACGTACCCCCATACCGACCATTTCGGTGAAGTCACTGGGCGCACTGGCAACCATTCGGTCATAGTAAAATGAGCTTAAGGTCTTTAAGAAGATTTTTGTCATCTCTTTTTCCTCAAGAGGTGGACAAATTTGAGCAGCAATTTCACGCCATCTCTGAGCGTATTCCTTAAAGGTTTCTTTGTCCTTTTGCGACATTGATCTGAGCTAATCTCTGTCTGGTGCCATGTCCAGATTGTACTTATATTGTTGGACGAAGGCAGTGCCAAGATCTCTGAATGTGTTGATCGTAGCGCGGTTTAAACCTATGTACCATTTGAGTGCGGCACCGGTTAAACTATCTTGGAAGTAATGAATCAGTAGGTCCTGATTCTCTGTTTGAGCCGACATTCGCCGAGCATACATTACCAAGTGACTTTGAGGGAAAGAGTTACCCTTGTATTTTTCAAAGTCGGGCACTTGGAACTTGTGCGGAACTTTCACATTGGGGACCAGACAAAGGTCTGCGGCGTCCTTTCCAAATAAATCTTGACCGCGGATGGCTTGCAGTTCCTTTTGCATCTCCAGGAACTGTTCTTGGAACTCGTCCATCTTGTCGAACATAGTTTCCTTTCTACCAGAAGGTATATGTGGAATCTGTCCTTCCGGGACAGTGTGCACCACAGGGGGTGGTACCGTGACTACGGCCGTGAATCTTGGCGTTTCCCGAAGTTTGTAACCTTCAGGAGTCCTCAATATGCCTCTGGCATCTCCGCTTTCCCGAAGTTTGTAACCTCCAGGCCCAGCGGCTTCTGCTGAAGTTTCCAGATCTCCAGTGATTGGCCGAACATATCCTTCCGGGATATAGTTAACAGGCATGCCCCAGGGACGATCTTTCGGCATTTTGTACCTAGGATCATACTTCTCCACTATGGGCGTTGAGGTGACCTCTGAGATCATAGTTCTTTGTAGCTGAGCTTCTTCCATGGCTTGCATGTCGTTACGAAGCTTTCTCATATCCTCTCTCAGAGCGTCGATCTCTTCTTTCAACTCTCTGTTCTCTTCCTCAAGATCATCCATCATTTTTTAACGATTGGCCTGAGTATTGTACGAATGAGACAGTTTGACTCTAGAATCGAGACACAAACGTGAGATTCGTAGGTAAGAAGAATACGTTGCGTGAGAATGATGAATGCAATGATTATATTAAGTGTTTTTTTTGTTTAATCAAAATAAACTTCGACAATTAGATTGCAAATATCAAACAGTGGGGATACCCCATTTTATTGAATTCAAAGGATTGCGAAAATAGAAATACAGTAGATTACAAGGTGCGGAAACAAAAACCTAACCTAAGGGGTCCCGTGTCCTATCTGAGGAGAAACTGGGTGCTGATTCTGGTACTTTCCTTTTCTTGGACCGGGGCTCTTGGGCCGTTGTCGGGTTGTCATTCCTTTTCCAGGTGAAAGGAGCGAGCAAATTCCTTTGGTCATCCTGATTATCCACAGCATGCTGCTCCAAAATTTCAATCAGGGCATCTTTATCCTTCAGTAGTTGCTGTATTTTGATACACTCCACATTGAGGGTGCGGTACTTGTTCTTCCAATACCTCCTCTCCCGCTGAACTTTGTTGAGAGTAACCTGGAGTTTTTCCGTTTCAGTCATGAAGTACATGACAGACTCCCTTGGCGGAAGAACTCCGTGACGAGGATAAGGCATCTTTAGCTTGAGAGCTCTAGTTTGTACCCAGTGGAGGTAAGGCTCCACCGAGACACAGTCCGGTTTTCCTAGAGACTCTCGTCCTTTCTTATGAACATGTTTCCAAGCGTGCACTATTTCCATCTTTAGTGCTCTGTCATTTTCTCCTTCTTTGAAGAAAAGACCTTTCAGATGAGTATTCCGCGGGACATGCCTCATCGGGTATCCAAATTGACGATGAACCAATACTGGATAGTAATTAATTCCTCCCTTAGTTCCTATGAGGGGTACATTGGGGAAGTTTCCACAACGCTCAATGATCCTGATTCCCTCATAAATCCTATTGCACCAATCTATGTCAGAGTTGGTAAGAGACATGATTCTCTGCGACCAACGTAAAGTATTCTTTTGATCCCAAAAAGCAGCAGACTTAGGAAAATGGGAGATAAGCCATTTGTATAGCAGAGGTACACAACATGTGATCTCCCCTCCGTTGTACAAATTCCCTAAGTGTACAGAATGATATGCGTCTGCGAGCAAAGTCGGCACAGGGTTTCCAATGAGAAAAACCTTAATGGAGTTGATATCGACGAAGTTATTGATGTTGGAAAACAGAAATAACCCGTAAGTGAGTAAGACAAAGATGCTTTCAAAAGCAGTCACGTTCCCTATACTAGCGAAGTACAGGGCCTTCTTTGTCAAGAACTGGGCCGGCAAACCTTGTATGCCACCCTTAGTGGTCATGTGAGTCCTGACTTCTGACTCGTCCAAATAAATTTCTCTTGCAATGGTCTGATCCTTTGGAATTTCTTCCAGTCCAGAAAAAGGAGCTCGATCAGTGATGTGTAAATCGATCAGATGAGAATACTCCTCCAGCGTTGGTGCTAGTTGATAATCCGGGAATGTGAAATAGTGATAGACCGGATCGTAAAACTGAACGAGTGCATCCATGCTTCTTTCAATGACTTGGACCCTTAACAAAGGTAGCAGACCTCCGTACTTGGCTCTGAAAGCTTCAGGGTTAGTGACCATTCTCGCCAAACCTCTCAAATCCTCTAACTTTGGAACCTTGAAAGTGTACTTATGAGTTCTCCTTCTACCAAAATCCATGAGCGCAGTCTTTTTCTCTGACATTTGCAATCATTGTCTTAGTTTAATTTGAAAAAAAGGAGAGACTAGAAGAGAAGATTTTCTTTGATGTAATGTTTTTTAAATGAATGCATGAATGCATCACACAAAAACATAGAAAAAACATGGGGTCAAAGGGTCGGTGTCATGGAGTCAAGGCTCTACCCGTCCCAAAGGTTTATACTAGTGATTTTTGTACCTGTCTCTCAACATCATCAACTCATGTCGAGAAAAATACCAGCGGTCCGGGAACCGTGCTAGGTGGTGTTTTTTCGAAGAGTCCTCAGAAGAGGGTGGTATCGCGTGACAACTATTTCCAATAGCTTCCGCACCACTAAAGGGGTTTTTCCTAGGTGTATACTCAATCTTTCCACATGCGGCATCACACGCATTCCCATTAGCAGAAAAATAAACACATATATCAATTAGTAAAAGCAGTATATATATTTTTCCTAATGTCCTAGACTTTTAAGAGCTATGAATCCTGTGTTCCTGACAGAAAATGGCTTCCCGGCGGAGGCGCCACTCTGTGGTTCCTTCCCAATTTAAAGGTTTTGACCTAAGATCCTAGTGAAGGCCGATCCTAGCAAAAACGATATCCCCCGATGAAACCGACATAAAATAACTTACCAAAGGCTTTTACTTTGAGAAAGAAAGAAAGAAAATCAAAGAGACGGCCCCACGGTGGGCACCACTTTTCTGTAGCGAGCGAAACTGGACGTGTTTCTTAAGCACTGTCGCTCTTTTGGGGGTACTACAGGCCGATTCATTTTTTATCCTATTGAAGCTGATGAAGGAAGGGAAATAGATGACTCCAATTAACCCTGCTTGCGTACCGAGTTTAAACAGCGGTCTGTTAGGTTACGGATGCGATATGGAAGTGGGGCCTCTTTCTTCTTTCTTTATTTATAACGGAACATCGGGAATGTTCATGGGTAGGGGGTTAGGACTGATACTTTTTAATTAATGTATGTGGGTATGGGATTGTGGGTTTTTGTTGAGTGTGCTCGCTAAGATTTTTCTTTCAATCTTATGCCTACGTATTCCCGTTTACCGAAACAGGGAAATCAGAGCGATCGTAGTTCCTCCTATTCTACGGGAGGAAATGGTGTTTTGGTGTCTTGTTCAAAGCCCAAGACGTGAAGCTAAAGGTGGTTTGTATCTTGTTCAAAGCCCAAGATATGAAGCTAAAGAGTCCATTTGTATCTTGTTCGAAGCCCAAGATGTGAAGCTAAAAGGGTGTTGACTTTAGAGAGAATTTGTCATCTCTAAAGGGGTCTGTTTGTCACAATTGTTGGGTGACTGGTTATAAAGGAGGATTACTTTAACTGGGATATGTGAATCCAGCAATGCCATAATTTCCTTTATAAGGGTTTTTGACCTGAAGGAGAAGACTTTAACTCAGTGTAGAGCAATGCCATCTTTCCTTAGGAATTTCTCATGCTAAAAGAGGGACAGTGGCATGGATATAGATGATCCAGAGGCTTGCCGCTTACAGCAATTAGATGAAGGGAAAGGAGTTGTTGATGTTTGTATACTGTGAACGAGGCACAACTTTGATTCTAAAAGGTTGATTGGTTCAACCGGGGTTTCCTTATACAAAGCCTAAGAGGAGGCTATCGACCCAATAAGAGGGTGATTTTTGTGTGTCTCGTACGAAGCCCGAGAGAGAGGCTAAAAGGGTTGAATCTACAGGAGAATCATTTATATGTGTCTTGTACGAAGCCCAAGACGGAGGCTAAAGGTTGGACTCAACAAGAGAGTCTTTTATACTCAACAAGAGAGTGTTTTGTATCTCGTACAAAGCCCGAGATGGAGGCTAAAAGGGTTTTAACTCAATAAGAGAGTCTTTTATACTCAACAAGAGAGTGTTTTGTATCTCGTACAAAGCCTGAGATGAAGGCTAAAAGGGTTTTGACTCAACAAGAGAGTCTTTTATACTCAACAAGAGAGTGTTTTTGTATCTCGTACAAAGCCCGAGATGGAGGCTAAAAGGGATGACTCAACAAGAGAGTCTGAAGAGGTTAACTCCGCTGGGGAGAATCATTGTACAAAGCCCAAGAGGAGGCTAGGGTTACTGTTTCAGTTGAGTGATAGGTCCAGTATGTTGGTTAAAAGAGAAAATCAGTTCTTATATGAGTACTGTTTGCACTCAGGGATTTGATTCGAGGATCAGGGTTATTTCCTGTTCTTTAAGGAAATGGGAAATCCAAAGGGTATTGAGACTGTCCGAGTCTACGGGTTTCATCGCCTAGTTTTGAAAGGAACTTGAAAATGTCTTTGAGACTCAAGGGAATTAGACTGTCCAAGTCTAGAGTTTCATCTTTTGTACTACGTTTAAGAAACAGCAGTAGCAAGATCTAGACTTTTTGAAAGACTGTTCTATAAAGATGACTAATTTCTGTTCCTATATCTCTAGGAGGTCGTCGGGACAATTTGTACGAAGCCCAAGAGGGGGCTGGAAACTTTTAAGAAGCCGAGGGACAATTTGTACGAAGCCCAAGAGGAGGCTATCATTCCCGGAGGAAGAAATCATTTATACGAAGCCTAAGAGGAGGTTATGAATACTTCTAAGAAGCCGACGGGTCCTTGTACAACGTCTAAGAGGAGGCGGGGATGCTTTTAAGAAGCCTGTGGGTCCCCAAACCCCGAGAAATTCAAGACAGGCTATTCACAGAGAATAGATCAAGCCAGGAAAGTTCGAGAATTTGGAAGAAACTCAAGAGATGCCATTCACGGAGAAAAGATCATCTCTGGGGAATAGAGTTTCTTTGACGATTTCTAAAGGTGACAGTCTGTGAAAGGGTTCACCGAGAATTCTGCCTTTCACGTTTCCATATTGTTTAACCCCAAGAGGAGGGAAGACTGTATCTGGTAATCCTTTGGGGATCTAGTTTAGTCTATTTTAAGAGTAATCAACAGGGCTTAGTGCTAGACGTAGTTGTTGGGGAAACTCTAAATATCTATACTATTATTACACAGTCGATATAAGTTTATGAAAGAAGAGTTACAGTGAAATAGCCCCACAATACAGTTATATGCATATGAAAGCGGATAAAGAAAGCATATAACCACTTACTTCTGTTGTAGAGCTTCCATGTTGTTTAGTTAGTTGTTCAACAAAGAAAGATTGAAAACAACAGTATATTCAATATCAAAGGAGAAAGTGCTTTGAAAGAAAAATTGGGGCTTACAGCTCAAGGAGAGGCCCAGGGTTTTTTATTAATGATCGCGCTATCGTTTTGTACAGAGGGACTTATACAAGTGACTGAGGCCCAAGAAAGATTCTCTGTACAAAGGGATGGGTCTTACACTCTCTCAAGAGGCCCAAAAGGTTTAAAGAAAAAGAGTGGGGCTTATAACACGAGGGTAGGCCCATATGATTTTTCGTTTGAAATGGCGATCGCGCCGAGATTTTTGAAAACGTAGTGGGTCTTATACAATGACTGAGGCCCAAGATAATTTGGTTTTTAAAAGGGGTTGGGTCTTACACTCTAATAGAGGCCCAAAAGTTTTGAATGGGTCTTATAGCTCGAGGAGAGGCCCAGATGGTTTATTTTAAACGGGCGACGATTGCGCCGAACTTTTCTTTTAACGCAGAGGGACTTATACAATATCTGAGACCCAAAATTGTTTTGGTTAAAATGAGATTGGGTCTTACACTCTAATAGAGGCCCATGAGTGTTTGAAAATGATTTGTGAGGGTGAAAATCAAAGAAACCCTAATTTGTTTTCCTTTAACAGTAAATATTAAAAGAAAATCAATGAAAAATACCAAATGAATTTGAATAAACCACTTGTGATTTTTTTAAGGTTTGAAAAATGAAGTTTTAATCACAAGAGATATTAAAACTCATTTGGTCTTGATTTTTCAAGATGAATGTTCATTTTAAAATGTTTAAAAACAAATAAAAATGAATTTATTCACAAAAATACTAATTATATTAAATAAATAATATAAACTTAATTTTTTTGTGGAATAAAATATTCCAACATTTTTGTGATTTTTTGCAAAAAGAACCAATAAAAAATAATTAAAATTGAAAGAGTTATTAATTTTCCAATTAATTAATAAAACATTAAAATATTGGAAAAACACAAAATGGCATGGGTGGGGTTTGAACCCACGACCTCAAGGTCACAAGGCGCGCGCCTTACCACTGGGGTTGTGATACATCCATTGTTTTGAGTGAAAACACAAATATACAAGTCATGCCTTGGTTTTAGGCCTGGCCCAAGGCAAGGCAAGGCAAGCTTTGGCTCAGAAACGTGAAGGTCATAACTTTCTCAATTCTTAATGGTTTGAGACAAAATTTATATGCATCTGGACCAGAATTTCACATGGAATCCAATGGTGGTGGTAGTTTTTTCAGATCACACTCCCTCCTCAAAACCCGATAGTGGTTTTGAAAAAGGCCTATAATTGCATGTTCTATGCTACACTTTGATACAGGCATGAATTACATGATCAATTGGTTCAAACACAACATATATAACATGTATGAGGTGTGCATGATCAGTGGACTTCAAAGCATTGCATATTTTGGAAAGTTCAAGTCATGAGGCTTACCTCTTTTTGAGCTTTTTGGAGTTTTTGTACAATCTGTCAAGCCTCTTGTTCCTTAAATGATTTGATGCTTTAGACACACTCAAATGATCCCTTATAAGCTTTTAGGATGATTGGAATCAGCTGGTACCTACAAAAACACAAACAGGCCATTTCTTGCAAAAGGGGTTAAAAGTTACCAAAATAGCATCTCTCTCAAATGGTGTTCCAGATGGGGGAACCATTTGAGACAGTTCAAGGATGATATTTGGAGTGTGTTTGAGGTTTTATCTGGTTTGGAAAGTGACTGAATCAAGACATGGCTTGAAAAATGCACAAAAAGCCTATTTTGAGGTTTTGAGAGGTGACTTTGTGATTTTGTGATTACAGGTCACTTGTGAGAGTTTGGATCACCTACATATGATGTTTATGAGGTGTGTGTGTGATTGGTTTGATTGAAAAAGCTTTCAAACTCAAAAAATCAGAGTTACCTTGCTAAAGAAGGTATTTTTGCCTAGAGAAAGGGATTTTGAGGAAAACATATGTTTGATGGCTTTGGTGTACTCAAACTAAGCACAAATGAGCTCTATTTATAGTAGAGCAAGTTTGTTTTGGGATCAATAGTGAATGGCAACTGCAGCAGAGGTTTGGCCAATGTTGGCATATGAAAATCCAAGTCTCCTCTAGCCATTGACTAGAGGTTAGAGCACAGAGCTTTGGTTCCCTACTTGTTAGAGGAATCTTAACTGAATTCAGTTGCAAATGTGTCAGTCCATGCCACCTCTAAACATCTATTAAATGGTCCAATCCAAAATTGGAGTCTTGTCCCTCTTTTAGGCAATTCTAGGTTTGGCATGCTACTTCTTGTTCCAAGGACTTTGGAGGCTTGGCTCAGTGATTGTCCCCTTTAGATTTGATCCTCAGATGTGTCCAAGATGATGACAAGGGTTAAAATTGGCTGATTTTGGCAAATCGACCAAAAATGCAAAATTCTGCCTTGCCTTGGCAGTTTTCAGCAAGGCAACTTGCCAATGTCATATCTCATGGCTCAAGTTGAATTTGGTGATGTTCTTGGCCATTTTGGAAAGCCCTTATATGATACAACAACTGTTTGATCATATTTGGTTTTGATACTTTTTGGATCCAAGTGAAAAATGTCTCTACATTTGGAAAAAAGTGAAGGCAGATTCTGACTTAGTGAAAATTTCACTGTGTTGGAAAAAGTGACATTTTCACTTTTTGTGATTTTGATCAATCCATAACTCAAAATCCATGAAGAATTGGAATGAGGTCCAGTTGAAGTTTTTGTAGAGGGCCATGAGATCTACAAATCAAGCTTTGGATGTGGAGAAATGGCTTTGTGGTTTAGGAGTTATAATCCTCCAAAGTTGGTACCCTTGCCACTTTGTTCATAACTTAGAAAATTTTCTAAGTTTTTATGGTTACCCCTTTTACAAGTTATCCCACTTTCTTTGATTTTTCTTGATGAATGATGATTCAAATCATACATTAACATCATTTTAGGGTTAAAAATCCATTTTTGTGAAAAATCTCAAAAAGTCAAAGTTGACTTTTGTGCACAGTTGACTTTTTATCCGATGAATTCCAAACTGTGCAATCCTTTAGGAAATCATGTCCTTGAACTAAATAAAACTTGATGGACATGTTTCATGGGTGTTATATGGTATATTGAATCATGTTTAGGGCTTGGGAGCATGTCCTGGTCAAAAGTCAAAGCTACAGTTGACTTTTTCCTCAAAACCCTAACTGTGGTACTGATGAAATTGAGACTTGTTGCTCAAGCTTCCATGATCAATCCATTGTTGCAAATGGATCAATGTGGTGTATTATAGACCCTCAAATCCTCTCTTGAGGTCTTGGCTCATGATTTGTCCCAAAAGTCAACTTAGGGGTGAATTAGGTCAAGAAACCCTAATTCCTGATTTTTGATGTATGCATCCCCTGAGGTCAAATTGACTTGATAATTGGGTCCATGAGGTTCCATGGAGTATATTAGGTTATTCTTTGAAGCATTGGCTCATGCCCAGAGGAAAATTTCCAACTGGAGGCCCTGGTCGACCAAAACCTAATTTGGTGACACTAGTGATCTTGAGGCTTGATCCACCTAAAAGGGAGCAACCTTGTGCTTAATCCTTGATGTGGGAGTCCTCTTGATCCATTGTGGATGTTTGAGAGGTTTAGACAAGTTGAAGATCATGTCAATTCTTGATTTATCCTTTGTCTAAGAACTCTGAGGGGGCTTGAAACCCTAATTTTTTATAGTAGTGAATGCTCACCCATCTTTGGGGAGACTGATGAGGTATGATGGTTCCTCCATATTGTGATGATGATTTTCACAATGATGGGAGATCTTAGTGGTCAAAATTTGGGGTATGAAAAACTCCACTTGTTGGGATAAGAATTTATTTTGAGCAAGAATAGCATCGTTAGTCCCTAATTCAAGCATTCCCGGTTCCTTTTGCGGTGTACCACGATTATGATTCTCTTGATGATCATTAAGTGCCATCTTATCGATAATAAAAACTGCGTCTTCGGCGCTCTTGGACTTTAAAGAACCGTCTGAAGTAGCATCCAACAAGGTCTTGTGAACCGGTTGGACACCATTTCAGAAAATATGCACTTGCGTAAGTTCATCAAAACCGTGTCCCTTGCATTTTCTTAGCATGAATTTGAATCTCTCCCAAGCTTCGTTGAGGGATTCAATTCTGCCTTGTGAGAAAACTGTGATTGCCGTTTTTGCTTCCATAAAACCATTATGTGGAAAAAATCGTTCTAGGAATTTTTCTTCCAACACATTTCAATCTGTCATAATCATAGTCGATTGGTCAAGATACCATTCCTTAGCCTTCCCGATTAAGGAATGAGGAAAGAGTCTCTTGAATAATGACTCTTCTTTTACTTCAGGTGCTCCCGTTGCACCCGCAATTTCGTAAAATTTTGTAAGATGAGTGAAGGGATCCTCATGATCCATACTGGTGAAAGGATTTTGGTATAGAAGAGTAAGGATGCCGGTCTTCATCTTAGAGTGCCTCCCGTTGTGGGCATTGCACGCAAACTTGTGCCTCAGACTGTTAGTGCAAGGTGTTGAAGCAGGTGGTGGTGGTGCTGCCATGTTTGGCATAAACTGTGGTGTTGGTGTAGAAATAGAACTTTCTCATCTCTCTCTCTCGTCTTTCTTTGGCAAGTTGCCTCCTCTGTTTGGTTTTTCTATTCAACTTACGCGCAGTTCTCTCAATCTCAGGATCGAAAAGAAGTTGATTTTCAGGTAACTTTCCTCGCATAAACAGAGTCTACAAAACTTAACCAAACAAATTAAGAAGCTCAAGAAAAAGTAACTGAGATAAACAAAATTTAAAATTTTTTAACTATTGCAATGCTTGCAATATCAAACAACAATCCCCGACAATGACGCCATTTTGTTGAAAAGTAATTCAGTGTGGGTTTTTGTTATCGTATCCGCAGGGATTGTGCAATATTACTGCCGTTCTACAGTTGGAATCGTTTTAAACTTAAGGTAACGAAGAGTTTGTTTGATTGGTAACAGAACGTTTGCATGAAAAGTTTTAAAGCGTTTGGTAAAAGCATGCCAAGATTAGGGTTCGATAATCCGTTTCATACGTATTTACTCGATAAAGTATGTGAACTTGTTAACAATGAATATAATCACATATCCTATCAACAAGTTTATCTCTAACACATGTTGTGAGATTTATCATATTGATCCTTAGATGATCTCTCACTTTAACTATCAATATGATAACATTAAAAGGTCAATATTTATGAACACCAACTCTCAAAACTATCTCTAGCCTTTGATTGTTGATGGATTAAAGCCTAGGTCAAGTCTTAGAACATATTTATCAATCATGAACCAAAACAAAGTATAAATCATACAAACAAAGTTTTTCACCATATATTAATCATCAACAAGGTTCACAAACTATCTATCAAGATTAATACATACAAAAGAGAGGATTATCTACCTCTAATCTTGACACAAAAGGTGTTTAGCTACCCATTGACATGGTAGCTTGATCAACAAGTAAGAGATAAAGCTTTAGTTGCATTAATCTTCAATGGATCAAGGATTGAAGCATAAAAGCTTTAGATTCTAAAAAAATAAGTAAAGATGAAGTTTTTAAGCTTCAAGAGTGTTTTCTAGGTTACAATGATTATTGCAAAAAGTGATATCTCATAAAATATCTTTAAAACAACCTAAATACCACTTTCTGCCCAGGCAAATTCGCCGAGCGAAAGCCTTCTTCTGTCGAGCGAAGCCCTCAAGTGAGGCCACGTGACAGCTACAATGCCAGCTGGTCCTTAAGAAATATCTTCCTTCGTCAGGCAAAGTATTCCTTCGTCGGGCGAATCCTGCTTCACCGGGCGAATCAGCCAGCGAGCCAAATTATGAGCTACTGGAATTGGAATTGCAAACCATCTATTTCTCTCGCCGCTGCTTAGTCGAGCGAAGCAGCATTCCCTCGCTTTATGCTCGTCGGGCGAAACTCCCTATAGGTGCAGACACGCGCTTTCTTCGTTTCTTTGTGTTTTCTACTGCCTCGAGCTGCAACCTTTTGTCATATATTCACTGAAATATTAACAAACACATCAAACTACCTAATATTCACATCAATGCAAGAATTGCTTAATAAATAAGTCATTTTCTAATTAAAGCAATAAAAAGAGCTTAAGGGCGTCAAATTTGGATATAAAAACTAGCATTTCTTGACACCTAACAATGATGTCCTCCTTGGTGAAGGTCTCACTGAAAAATCTCATCAGCATCATTCAACTGTGTGATCAAGAACTATGTTTAAATTTCAATTATTCTAAATGTATTATCACTAATACACATCTAGAACAAATAATGAAGGGTAAATGATCATTAGAGAATTGCTATATGTCGTGTTAAAAATCAATGGATTGGCCTCAAGATTGTATAATCTCTAAATAGGATGAAACCAAACTATGGTAGAAAAAACATAGGCATCTAAATCTCAGAAGTATGAGGAAGATTGTCTCTGAAAAGGCCACCCTTGGCCATCCTAGTCTTAGGATTGAAGAAAGAAATTTTTTTGGAGACCCTCAGATAGGTAAATAGATCAAGATGTCACACAAGAAGGTAAAACATCTTACCACCTCAAAAGTTCTTAAGCTGCTACTCATGGATCTCATGGAACCCATGCAAGTAGAAAGCTTAGGTGGAAGAAGATATGTCTTTGTGTGTGTCAATGACTTCTCAAGGTATACTTGGGTTGAATTTATTTGAGAAAAATATATGCTTTCATCATGTTCGAAAGTCTATGTCAATGGTTGCAGTGTGAGAAGGGGAAAGAAATTTGAAAGATTGTTTGAATCCATAGTAACCATAGAAGATAATTTGAGAACTCTATTTTCTTTGAGTTCTGTTCTTCTAAAGGAATATCTCATGAGTATTCAATCCCTCATCACTCCTCAACTAAGTGAGGTTGTTGAACGTAAGAATTAAACATTTGGAGAAATGTCTAGAGTCATGATTTATGCCAAAAATCTTCCCTATCGCTTTTGGGCAGAAGCCATGAACACGACATGTCACATTCACAACAGTGTCAATATTCGACCAGGAACCAAAGTTAATCACTATGAACCGTGGAAAGGAAGAAAGCCATGTGCCAAGTACTTTCATGTATTTGGGAGCAAATGTTACATCCTTGTTGATCCAGAGCAAAGATGCAACTTAGATCCTAAATGTGATGAAGGAATCTTCTTGGGATAATCTACAAACAATAGATCCTAAAGTCTATGATGGAGTCCATTAATGTTGTTGTTGTTGTTGTTGTTGATGATGATATTAAACATGATGATGACAGTGAAGAAGAAGAATAAGAAGAAAAAGGTATTGCTCTTGAGGAGAATGTCACACCAGATGCCCTTGACAAAGATACCAACATCATCCTGACGTCTAAAGATGAAAACTCAAAAGATGTAGAGGATAATTTTCTGATAAACAAAGGACCATCCACAAGAATTCAGAAGCATCATCCTATAGACATTGTGATTGGGAATCTAAATGAAGGAGTCATAATCAAATCCAAGGAGGTAATTGCTAACATGTCTTAATCTCCAAAATTTAACCCAATAATGTGATGGAGGCCCTAAAGGATGAATATTGAATAAATTGAATAAATGTCATGCAAGAAGAACTTGATCAATTTGAAAGAAATAAAGTTTGGGAATTGGTATCCAAGCCCAACTCTGCCAACATTATTCGAACCAAGTGGATCTACAAAAATAATTCAGATGAAAATGATAATGTCACAAGAAACAATGCTCGTTTAGTGGCTCAAAGGTACACTCAAATAGAGGGATTAGATTTCAATTAAACATTTGTTCTCGTTGCCCACTTGGAATCTATAAGATTGTTGTTAGGAATATTGTGTCTTATGAAGTTCAAAGTTGTATCAAATGGATGTCAAAAGTGCCTTTCTAAATGGTTTTCTGAATTACGAAGTGCATGTTAACAACCCAAAATGTTCATTGATCCTAGTTCACCAGATCATGTCTACAAGCTTAGGAAGGAACTTTATATGTTGAAGTAAGCTCCAAGATCTTGGTATGAACATCTCACTGAATTTATCACTCGCAATGGTTATGGGAGATGAGGAGTTGACAAAACCGTGTTTGTCAAGAAAGAAGAAGAAAAACTCATGATAGCTAAAATATATGTGGATGATATTATGTTTGGAGAGATATCAAGCAAGATGGTAGAATATTTTGTCCAATAAATGTAGCATGAATTCGAAATGAGCGTAGTAAGTGAACTCTCGTAATTTCTTGGGTTCCTAGTTAAACAAATAAAATATATGTAAGTATTAGAGTGCACAATCTAGGGGAGGAGTGAATTAGACTTGCTGGATTTTTCTTGTTTTTAAGCAAGATCATTTTCTTTTTAATTTTGTTGAACAAATTTGGCTAATTGCGAAGCACACACTAGATATGGATGTGGCGGGACAACCGTTTTTGAACCTCCAGCGTTTTACGGGGGCGAAAGAGGTGGTTGATTTCTTCCTGTTAGATCAGCAGCGACAACTTCTCTCATAGCGGAAAATCTGGTAGCCTTAAATCCATCCATCACTGATGAAAGTAAGAACTGAGAATATGGATATCTGAGGAAAGGAGATTAAGATAGTGCTAAATCGAATCTAGACACGAAAAATTCTGGTGTTTGAGTGCAAGTACTTACTCTGATGATCAGAAGAAGTAAGGAACTAAGAAAATCAGATAATGAATGTGAATTCGTGGAAATCATAGGAATAAAAAGTTGATTCCCGGAAATAACACCATTATTTCGTTCGGGATCTAGAAATGAGAAGTTAAACGACAGTGATGGCAGATAGCTGTTTTCGGTGCGACGGAGTGGGGAGCATGCAAGGTTAACACTCCAACGCTCAAGTCATTATATGGATAAAAAAAGTGATATTAAATTGTATTTGAAACTTGTTATCCGATTTTGGCGCATTCTCTATATATAGTAGAGAAAGAATAACTAACTTGCTATTAGTTAGGAGTGAACTACGAATAGTTGTTGAATGCTTTACAACTGAGATCTTTGATGATCATTAAAATGATAATCTTTACATATTATAAAATTTCTGAAAAAAGTGAGATCTGTATCTAATTGTTAGCCAGTATTGATATGATCGGCAGAAATCTATTCGGAGTCTCCAGCAGTAATGCCAAATGGGGTGACTCCAGGACTAAAAGCATATTATTTATGTGAGGCAACAAAGACAATCTAGATCCGCTAGTGTGCAAAAAATTCCTTTTTTAAGCCGTTGAAGAAATTGAACACGTCTATCATGAGAGCTCTTGTGGCGGAGTGAAAACTTAACATTTTTTTGCCTTGAAAGTTATGTGACAAATATTGATTCAAATATGCATGATCACAAAACTAATTATATTTTATATATAAAATAATATTTCATTATTATTATTATTATTATTATTTCCGTTTTCAATTGAGATTCTAGAATCCAAATCTCCTATGGATTTTGACATAATCATTCATGGTGTTTGTCTTTTATTTATGGTTTTAGTACAAAGTTTGGAACCTAAACTTCCTATTAATTTCAATATAGTTATTAATAGTGTTATTATTTTAATTTTTGACATAGTTTAGATTCTAAAATTCAAAAAATTATTAGTGCGTAAGGTGCTTTTAGTTAGGAGAAAAAAGAGAGAAAATCAATAATAAGGATTGTTATTATTGAATGTTATTGAATTGTAAAGTATCTATTTATTATAACTAAGTGACTTGTATACTATGTAAGTAACATAAAAACCCTAACCCTAACTAACTTGGGCTTGAGATACAACTTAGATTATATCACAACTTGAATTATATCACAACATAGTCGATCTGAACTATTCCTAATTTCTTTCTCAAAGTTAGGAATTGATCGATCTTCAGTCCTTTGATAAAATTTTTGGCAAACTGTGTTTCACTCGAGCAATGACTCACTTCAAGTTCACCCCGGTTTACCTTTCTCCTTAGGAAATGAAACCTAGCCTCATTGTGCTTACTCATTCCATGCAGAACTGGATTCTTTACAAGATTAATGGATGACTTATTGTCGATCTGCAACACCAGAGGTTTCTTCACTTCGACCTTCATCTCTTCCAACACAGATCTACAAAACATAGGATCCTAATATATATTCAGCCTCACATGATAATAATGCCACCACATGTTGCTTTCTCGAGCACCATGAGATTGGGGCACCAAATACTTGAAAGAAGTAACCAATTATGCTTCTTCGATCTCCCTTGTCTCCACACCAATCAACATCATAGTAAGTAATCTCAGGTTCTTTGCTTTAAAAATATTGTGGAAATAGAATTCCATAGTTTTTCAATCCTTATGTACCTGCTCACTAATCCGACTGAGAAATCTATATTAGGTGTGCTATTGCACCCATACCTCGGAGATTCAACAATTTTTTTTGAACAAAGTAGTGTCGACCTTGTCCTCCTCTCCATGTTTCTCCTATTTCAGATTTGGTTTGACAGGTGAGGATGTACGATTCGAGTCTTCCATCCTGAATCTCTTGAGTATCTCTTTGACATACTTTCTTTGATGTATCACCATACCTTGCTTATACATTTTAAATTCCATGCATAGGAAGTACACAACTTTCCCAGATCCAACATTTCAAATTCCTTCTTCATTAGCTCTTTAAACTTTGACAAGTTCTCCAAGATATTTCTAGTTATTAACAAGTCATCGACATAAAAGCAGATGATTATTATATCTTGTGCCATAAACTAAACATAGACACCATACTCATAATTTCATTTGATGAATCCCAATTCGACCAAGCATGAGTCGATCTTCTTATTCCATGCCCTAGGTTCCTGCTTGAGGCCATAAAGCGCTTTGTGCAACCTGTCTACTTTCCTTTCTTCCTCCTGTATCACAAACCCAGGAGTTTATGTAACATATACAACTTCATCTAGGAGACCATTCAAAAATGTTGATTTCACATCTAGGTGAAATGTCGACCAGCCTTGCTTACATGCCAAGGCTACCACCAATGAAACAGTCTCCAATCTTGCTACTGGTGCATATAATTTAGAGTAGTCGAGTCATGCTTTTTGAAGAAATCATCGAGCGACTAATCTTTCCGTATGTCTTGATAACGACCCATCAGAATTATGCTTCAACTTGAACATCCACTTCACTTTGATATCTTTTGTATGTGCTGGAAATTCGACTAGCTCCCATGTATTGTTTCTTTTGATTGCTTGTAACTTTTTAACTATAGCTTCCATCCATTTTTCATCTTTGAAGGCCTCTCTATAGTTGATTAGTTCGACATCTGCAAGTAAAACAAAATGAACTAATTCTCCATCTGTTGTGACTTCATCATCACCAACCACTTCACAGTCTTGAAGCCTTGCTGGGAGTACTCTAGTTCTTTGACGTCCTTGGCTTGTGCTTCCCACACCATCTAGATTGTCTGCTTTAACTTCGACGGTGACTTGAACATTATCGATTGGAATTTCTTCGTGCTCACTACTTTCTTCATCAAATTCATAGCCTATAAATGGCTTGTTGGTCACATCACCTGAATTCCAATCCCATGCAGATTTATCATCAATCACAATGTCTTGACTCATCAAAATATTATTGTTCAGGGGATTGAATATCATGTATGCTCCAGTCTTATTATATCCCACCAAAATCATAGGTTCACTTTTATTATCAAGCTTCCTTCTCCTAGCATCAGGAATATTCTTGTAGAAAATGGAGCCAAACACCTTCAAATGACTCACTGATGGTCGTTTTCCACACCAAACTTCTTCTAAAACCTTGTTTTAAAGATTTTTTATAGGGAACCTGTTCATAATATAAAGATATGTGGTGACAACTTTACCCCATAAGGACTTTGGCAAGTTCTTCTACTTCAGCATGCATCTCGCCATATCTAATACGGTATTGTTTCTCTTTTATTGCATTTCTATTATGTTGAGGTGTGTAAGGAGCAGTTGCTTCATTATCAATACCATGTTCTACACAAAACTTCTCAAATATCTTGGATGTGTATTCACCACCTCCATCTATTCTCAGAACCTTGATCCTCTTTTCACTCTGGTTTTTGACAAGCATCTTGAATCTCATAAAGATTTCAAATACTTTGTCCTTTCATTTGATCACATAGATCCAAAGCTTTCGACTATACTCATCGATAAATGAGACAAAATACTTGTTTCCACCAATGGTATGATCCACAAAAGGGCCACATACATATGAATGTACTACTTCTAGTATGCAGGAGGATCTCATTGGCATAGTCGAAATAAAAGACTTTCTAGATTGCTTCCCTACTAAGCAACTTCACAGAGTTTGTTGGGCATCTCAAGACTCAGTATACCAGTTACTATATCTTGAGTAATTAGTTGATTGAGTGACCTAAAATTCAGATGGTCAAATCTTAAATGCCACAACCAACTATTCTCATGGCCGGCAAATTTTTTTAGGCATTGTACCTCAGTTGAATTGATCATGGTCTTAAATGTCCTATTCTTCGACAGAGAAGATTTTAAGACAAAATTATTTTGAGTTTCGAATAGTTCCAAGGCTTCATCTTTCATAACCACTGAGAAACCTTTTTTGATCAGTTGTCTAACACTTAGCAAATTGCACTTTATTCTAGGTACATATAGTACATCTTTGATCATAGTTTTTGCTCCATTGCTCCTTTGAATAACTATTTCTCCCGTACCTTCTTCTTACAACAAGCTATTATCAGCAAGTTTGACCTTGCTCTTCTCCGACTCGTCGAAATGTGTTAACCACACTTTTTGAGCAGTCATTTGATTCGAACAACCTGTGTCGAGAAACCAGATCTTGGTGTCGACATACTCATCTGCAACTGCAGCCATAACCACCATGTCTTCAAAATCATCAGAATCTTGGCGTGCAAGGTTTTCTCCTTCATTCTTGCCTTTCTTGTACCAATAATTCTCGGCCAAATGAACCCATTTTCCACAGTTATAACATTACACACCTTTTTTTTCCTTTTCTTTGTCTTTCTGATTGGAGTTTCTTTTTCCTCTTTTCGATGATTCAAAAGCCCTATCATCGACCTTATGCTTTTGAGGGTTCGACCAAGACTTCTTGCTCTGAGCCTTGTCTTCTTTTCCATTGAACTTATTGGAACCACCATTTTTCTTCCATGTCTGAGACTGTAGAGCTCTTATTAAATCTTGAACACCTTTCCTCTCAACAATCCTCATCTCATATTCCTCCAACAAACCAACCAAATCTATCAATTTCAATGTTTCAAGATTATTAGAATCTTAAATAGCAATGATAATGTGATCAAAGTGAGAGTTTAACGTATGCATTACCTTCTCAACTATCATCTTATCAGTTAGGGTTTCACCACAACCTTTCATGAGATGAACAAGCTTTTGAACCTTCGAGACATAGATTGCAATCTTTTCTTCTTCTCTCATCTGCAACGTCTGCAATTTGATACCTTTAACCTTCTCACGCCCTTCTTAATACTTGATATCCCATGCCTCCTTCGTCGATTCAGCATGAGAAATCCAATCAAAGTTCGATGCTTCTACCTCCGATTAAATATAAAACACAACCTTGTAGTCTTTCTTCTTGGCCTCCTTGTTCGCGACTCTCTGAGCATCAGGTGTGTTCTCAGCAAATTCAGGGACGCCATTAGTAACCACTTCTAGGGTTTCATGAAAGCCAAATAGAGATTTCATTTGTTTTCTCCACCAGATGCAATTCTTTCCGTCAAGAGATGTAAGAGAATTTCGAATGCCATTGTTACCATTCATCTTTGCAGCTAACTCGATTCACAACCCACGATCCCGAAAACACGATCAGTGACGTGTGATTTTTAAAAACACGATCAAGAAACTAACCGAAATCCTAAATACCAATTTATTAGTGCGTGAAGAACTTTTAGTGGGGAGAAAAAAAGATAGAGAATAAAGAATAAAAATTATTATTATTAAATGTTATTAAATTACAAAATATATATTTATATATAACTAAATGACTTAGATACTAAATAAATATCATAATAAACCCTAACCCTAACTAACTTGAGTTTCAACTACAAGTTAAATTATATACAACAAAAATGTGTTTTAAATTTTAGAATTTAAGTAGAATTGGAGACCACATTTGCAGTGATGAAGAAACAGAAACTCACTCAAAATTTGATGTGGCGAGAATTTTGATAAAGACAAGATATACGAGCAACCTGAATGAGATTTTCAACATTGAAGTCAATGATGTATTGTTCAGTATAAAGTTGGTCGAAGATAATCACGGTCCTAAGCGAATTGTCACTCGTGATCCTAAGAAGAACAAATTTGAAGATTCTGATGAGTCTTTTGTGGAGGAATTAGAGGAGGACTCAGACGAAGATGACAACAACGATGAGGATCATATTTCTGAAAATAAATCAAGCGAGGAAGATGAATCTCCCAAGCTTAGAGGCAAAGATGATGGAGGTAGGGTCACCAGTTACGTGGCTTCCATAGGGAAGAACAAAAGCCAGGTTTCAAGTAAGAAGCAGGAAAACAACCATAATAACTCTGACATTATGGGGAAGACAAAAAAGTCCACTAAAAAGGTGATTCATGGCGGCAGTGAAAAGGAGTGTCATAACTCAGACAAGATAAAAGGGAATGTTGCATTTAATGATGTGGTGTCCCAAGGAAATCGGATGGGACAAGATGTAGAGGCTTTAAATGTTAGGAGGAAAAAAGTCAGAGAGGAGGTAGTAGAAGGGGGAATAGACTGTACGGAGCTTCAGATAAAAGTTGATATTCAGAGTATTAACAATAAGGTTTTGGGCCCAATGTTAAGTTCTAATAACATTTAGGGAGTTAGGCCCATCGTATATCCATTATCTTCTTCTAAGAGAGTTGGGCCGCCCTCCATCATCTTATCTAGAAAGAAAAAAATCTTTGAGTGAAATCTACGAGAAAATTCAGATTCCATATGCACCATCTTTTTACTCTACTCTTTTACATTCTTCTGTTAGGCTTAAACCTTATAATATATCTGAAGATTTAGAAGACATACCTTTGACTTATTCTTCCCAAAGTGGAGATAATGAATCAAGATACTCTGGGGGATCCATATTATGCTGTGAGTCCATATCAGATGTAGATGTGGAAATTGGAAATAATAGGGCGAGGAGAAGATCTGAAGATGTACCTGGAAAGGTGTGGAATATTCTGAAGGAAATGGGCATAGAAGGACAAGAGGATGATGAAGTTTTAGAAGGCATTATAAGAGGGATGGAATCGAGGGACAAAGTTAGAAAGGAAAGTTTGAGGGAGGTAATCAATAAGAGATAAATGAATATAACAACTTACAATATCAAAGGGTGTAACTCTTTAATCAAAAGAAAAAGAGTTAAGCAATTGATCAAGAAGAATAAGATAGAGTTCTGCCTTCTACAAGAAACAAAATGCCAGAAGGTAGATGAAGGTCTTATCAGAAGCTTATGGGGAAGAGGAGATTTTGACTAGTCTGCTACTGAATCGATTGGCCAGTCTGGAGGTATGATTTCAATATGGAATAAAAATTCATTCTACTCTATATTTAGTTTCTCTGGTAGAGGTTATCTAGGAGTTCATGGAATTTGGAGGGGTAGAGCTTTAACTGATAAAAGGTTGTTGTGGGAGAAACTTATAAGATTGAAATCAACTTATCCAAGAGGGGATTGGATTTTAGGGGGGATTTCATTGCCATTAAATCCGCTGATAGTTGTTGTGCTCAAGTCCTATGGCTTAAACAACAATTACTTGATTTCAATTTAAAACTTGAATGTATTCCAATTTTGTGCGATAACACTAGTGCGATTAATCTAACTAAGAACCCTGTACTACATTCACGCACCAAGCATATCGAAATACGCCATCATTTTCTTAGGGATCATGTAGAGAAAGGTGATGTTATTTTTGAGCATGTTGACACTAAGAATCAACTTGCTGATATTTTCACAAAACCATTAGCTACAGAGCCTTTCTTTCACATCCGTAGGGAACTTGGCATTCTCAATATCTCGGATCTTGCATAACATCTTTTAGAATAGTGATCTTCACATATATATATATACATGCTTGTCTGTTTCTTTAACTAACAATGCAAAGAGATACTTAGCCATATGTGAGGGATCTCACCGTCATGATGGTCAAGGTAATATCGTTCCAACTTATAGAGGTTTATCAACATTTTGTGCCATGTTACTTACTCTAATCTTGATGTTTATTTCGTTTTGAGCACTTATCATTCGTGTGAATGTTTGGTTCTGTTTGTGTATATGTGTATTTATCTGGTTGGAACAAAACTTTTTGCAAAATTTCAATTTTTTAGGTCCATGCGTTGACGCATAGATTCATGCGCTGACCTATTAAACTTTCAGGTTAGCGCATAACCACGTGTTTAGTTTCTTTTCAAATTTTAAAGAATCATGCGCCGACGCACAGATTCACAGGTTGATGCATGAATGAAACGATCAGACTTCTTCTTTACTGGGTTGAGTGCGCCGACCTAGTGGTGTTTACCTTCCCTATATTTTCTCATTGCACATTAATCTATGATTATTGCATGTCATCCCATTAGTCTTTGTGGTCAATCTCTCCCTATTCTTCTCCTTTAAACCTCATCAATCTCCATTACTCACCACTAAACCCTCATCAAAACCCTAATAAAGCAAAAAAAAAGGGGGGGAACACCAAGAGAAAACTCTCTATATATATGCTGCAAGGTCTTCAAAGTGTTTCACACATCTACTCTTCCATCTCTGCAAAAATCTAGTGTGATAATCTTTCTTCAATTCTTCTTCAACCATGGCTTCCCGAAGAAATTCTGGTACAAGAGGAACAAGAGGATCAACTTCACATCCAGCACCAACCAGAGCATCATCCTCACACCGGGTAACTTTTGAATCTTTAATTTCTGAAAGGCTAGCTACTCCTTTTGGGGAATTGTTCTCTAACCGGGTTGTTATAAGACAACATGGGTTTTATCCTTTGATGGGTCCAGATTTTCACATTCCTGAAATTTCTGAACTCATAAATTTTCAAAATCTGAATGAGTTTGTAGAATGTGATGACAAGTATAGTGAAGATTTGACTCGGTTGTTCTATTGTGGGATGAAGGGAAAAATTTGTGGGGCTGAATTTAGATTCTCTATAAATAATGCAAAATTTCAGGTGACAAACGATGTATGGCCTACATTGTTTGTTTTGGACACTGATGACAATCTCCCAAAGGTTACTGATAAAACCTTTGTTCAGGACTATGAATTCAAAACTGCTCTGAATTCAATGTTGAGGAGACCATAAACCTTAGGGCATTATGTTTAGTTGTGCGTGAATTTGTGTTTTGTGGTTTGATTTTTTGTTATTTTGACATGTGCTGCTGTTATGTTTAAACTTTTATGGAGTGAATGTTTTGCTTTTATGCCATTGTTCCGTATTTAATCATTACTTGTTTACATTAGCGGTATCATATGTGGATGCTGGTAAATGTTTTGTTGTTGCAAATATCTGATGATCCACTACATATTTTAGTATTCTATTTTGACCATCGTCCTCTCTTCTTTTTGATGTTGTCAAAGGGGGAGAAGAAGAATACAAGCAGCAGACATAAATTTTACTAACCAGATGTCAAAGACAGGGGGAGCATTGATCATCTCAAATTACATCTCTCGTGACAATCAAGAAAGTGTTGCCATCATAAAAAAGGGGGAGTATGTGAGGGATATCCTTATAGCTATCTTGTTTTAATGATGTCAACAAACATATTAGATTGTAATTTGAGCGGTATCACTTCACGTGTCGGGCATATAGCGTCTTACCGTTATTGGTCATGTGTCTAGATGCATAGGATCGTGTTCTCTCCAAAAATAAATGTCCACTATTGTTTTAGTAGTGTCTAGCATGTATGTTTGACCTTGGTCTGGTAAAAATATTCAAAAAATGGAATTTCCTGAAAAATCTGCACTTTGTGCGCTGACCCTTAAGTTCATGCGCTAACCCCAGAATTCATGCGCTAACCTCCAGAACTTGCGGGTAAGCGTACAAACCTGAGGATTCAAAATTCACATCTTATGCGAGGACGATTGGGGAACTGCCTAATCAAATCTCGTTTGTTCTCTCTTTCCCTTAACTCTTTTATATTTCAACATTGTTCGAATTTGTGACATAGCAAACTATTGAAATTTCTGTCGTAGAATAATTGTACACTGATAAACTGTTTTGTTAAATCGATACAATTCATTGAATTGTGTTCTGGAGCAGCTGTACATTATTCTCCATAGAAATTTTGCACATAGTGTGTTTATGCACACTAGGTGTTTGATAATTTGTTTCCAAGCAAAATTCAAACACATAGCTTTAAATTGCTAATCAATTAACCTCATTGGAGTGGAATAAACATCAAGCAAGTGATAATTTGTTGTCTGCGTTTTTAAGTGTAGTATTCAAATCTGAATTTTTCTCATCTGTACTCATCCGTAATATATTCGTGCATATCTGATCCTTTCGGTAGAAGGTTCGTTGTAGACGTTCTATCCAGTGGTAGCTTCCGTTAAAACAAATTTTTTAAAACAGAATTTTTGTAGACTATTTGCGTGTAAAACTCAAGGGATCTATTCAACCCCCCTTCTAGATCCATAGCCATCGTCTAACACTCTCAAAGTTCAATTTCCAACCTTATACAATTCATCTCCTAATCAGAATATTCTCATCAAGGATTGTGGCTTCTAGATTGATGGCAATTGGACTTGGGACATTGTAGGTCAGAATATCATTTTGAGTGAAGAAGTTGATGATTCTAGCAGCGAACTGCAGCAGATCATTGAAGAGACCAGGCTTGACTTGGATATTGAAGATGAGGTCATATGGCCTAAGAGAACAAATAATTTCTTCTGTTTCAAAAACTGCTACAAGGCTTGGAATATAAGGAAGGAAGAGTAAAACTTGGGAAATAATTTGAAGGAAGCGTTGCATCACTTGTGGAAGATTAAGACTCCCTTAAAAGTCTTGATCTTTGGTTGGAGATTCTTGCTAAACAGATTGCCGACTCGTGATAACCTGATCATTAGAGGCATAATCAATGATCCACATCAAATGTCTTGTGTGTTTTGTTTCAAGGAGAAAGAAGATACAACTCATATCATTTTAGGCTGTGAAAAAATCAAATTGGTTTGGAGGGAAATTGAATCGTGGTTGGAAGTTAAACTGACTGGAGGAATTAACTGCATTCAGATGTTTCTAGGTTGGGTCAAAACTGCTGAGGTAGGAACATCTATAATATATTTTTGGCTGATTTCATGCGGGCGTATATGGAGAGCAAGAAATCAGATTCTCTTCAATGATGCAGTGACAGATCCAAGGTTAATTTGTCAAGAGATTAATATGTATTCATGGAGATGAAAACAGATGAATAAGAGTGAAAATGAAGGCAATTATTATGAGTGGCATAAATTGCCCCATAGAGCATTTTTAGATAATCTATTCATTAATATCAGTTTGGTGTAAATAAGGTTGGAGATCACTGATATGTTTCTGATCTGATCTTAGGTTTGGAAACAACTTTTTTTCTGCTTTTTTATGTAAACAACTTGTATGGTCTGTTATATAGTATTGCTAGACGTTATGATTGTATTGAGGTCTCTTTTTGGATCTTATTAATGAATTTGAGTATTAAAAAAAAGTTTATCAAATCTTTAGAAAGAGAAATAGTTCACTAAATCTCCTCTCACATGTGAATGAAAAAGGAGAAAAGAAAATTAAGGCCGCCGATAAGTTTTAGAATACTTTTTTTTTCTTACTTTTGTTTTAAAAACTGAAAATATGAGAATTTGTCAAGCAAGAACTTTTCTAGAAATTCAACCAAATTTCTACACTCTGACGTTGTAATGTCATGAATTTTTTCAAAACATTATCATTTAAAATTAAATTTTAACTAAATAACCTAATAAATAACCATACTTAAATATTTTTTAATTCAATATTGTGTTTTTTTAAATTAATATTTCATTTTGTTTTGAAAAGTACGCACATAATTATTGAATTGAATAATGTTGAATTTTGATCAAGTTTTCATAGAAGAGCCGGAAGTTAGAGGGAACTCCACCAATCATGAAATAACCATAGCCATATATAAAGTCTCTTTAGTTGACTTTGCCATTGTTTTTGTGCTTCAGTTTATTAGTCATAGGAGCTGGGACCATAGAGTTCAAAATTCATATAGGTGACTGAGCTACTAGGAAAGAGCAATGCAAATACAAATATTTTCTACAACCTGGTAGGGACATCATTTATTAGCCAACTTTGTTTTGATCATGATTTATCAACTTTTCAACTTATTCAACCTAATATTAAATCTTTCAAACTTTATATTAGATGATAGCAACTTAAAAACACTTGTATGAGATGACAATTTTTTTTCAACTTATTCACTTTTATAGTATTTCTCCCATTAGGGTGAAACTCACTTTATTTCTTCTAAATAATAATGTTAATGATTAAATAGGTAAATGGTCATAATAACTATTGTATTTAATTTTGTGTAAAAAAAACTATTGTATTTTATTTCTTTAGTTGTGTTAACGTAAAGGAAACATTTTGATAAATTTCAAATTTAAGTTATTCTCACGTAACTGTTCTCTTATTTTTCAAAGAAATTTTAAATTGAGAGAATTTGTTGAAATATATAGGTTCTGATCGATAATAGCACATTTTAAATTTATAACTTATGACATAATTTACAAACGTGTGTGTTTAAAAAATATTATTTGTTAATTATTATTTTCTCACAAGTTTACTGTTTATTTTATTATAATTATTTTAATAAACTAATTTAAGTAGTTTATATATAGCTTATCATTTATATCTTTTTATCTCTGTTGTTTTAATTGGAAAATTTTAAATATTAATTAAATATTTTTTATTATTTTATATTTATAAGTTAGTTCAATCCTTAATTTGATTAAATACTATAAATTCAATCAATTATCTTATATAGTATTTTTGGTTAATTTGTCAATCATTTTTTGTCAAGCATTTTGTTTTATCAATAAGAATTTAAATTACATTTAATTAAAAATGTTGTAATTAACCCAAAACTTTTTTAGAATTCATATTCAAACTTGATCTCAAGATTGTTAACAATCACACGCAATGACAACAAAAAGAAAAATTGAGAAAGAAATAAAGAAAGAGAAAAGAGAAATAGTAGCGTTGGAGAAGAAGATAAAAAACTGCAGAATTCTTTCTGTCCACAAATTGTGAAAACTTTTAATATTCACTTGCAACTGCAAACTGTGAATTATCAAACTTGATTATTACAATGATAAGAGTTCCTCCCTATTTATAAATTTAGGTTAACTTGCATCTCAAGCTAAAACCCAAACTATAAAAGCCCAAAAATATCTAATCTAATCTTTCTAAATCAAATCTAATCTTTCTAAAACAATGAATTACATATTTAACACACCACCTAATTTATTGTGTCTAAACTGTCTATATTCATCATGACTCTTAGTCTTCTGAAAACTTCGACCTGCACTCCCTTCGTCATGATATCTGCAATCTGATTCTCAGTTCTGCAGTGTTCCAAGTTCATCTTCCCTTCTGCTACCTGCTCTCGAATATAATGGAACCTCATTTTGATGTGCTTACTTTGACCATGTGCTATTGGATTCTTCACCAAGTTGATAGCTGACATGTTGTCCATCTTCATGGTAATTACTCAATGATTCTTCCCTGTGATCTCTTCGACCGAGTTCACCATCCAGGTTGCTTGACATGCACAAAGAGAAGCAACTATATATTCTGCTTCGCATGACGACAATGCCACTACTGGTTCCTTTCTCGAACTCCAAGCAACTGGTGTACCACCTAACATAAACACATAGCCAACTGTGGATTTTCTATCCTCAGCATCACTACACCAACTAGAGTCGGTGTATTCCACTAGCTTGCATTCTTTTCCTTCATCAACTGCAGAAAACAAAATGTCATAGTCGAGAGTTCCTTTTAGATACCTCAGTATCCTCTTCGTTGCTGCTAGGTGTGATACCTTTGGCTTCTGCATGAATCTACTTACCATACCCACACTGTATGCTAAGTCAGGTCTTGTGTGACAAAGGTATCAAATTGACCTAATAAGTCTTCTGTATTGGGTTAGGTCGACATCATCTTTATCTGAATCTTTCGATAGTTGCAATTTGGTCTCAGATGGAGTCGAAGTTGGGTTGCAATATTGCATCTCAAATCTCTTGAGTATTTTGCCTGCATATCTTCTTTGGTGCATCATCAAACCTCTACTAGTCTTGTAGAATTCGATGCCAAGGAAATATGAGATATTTCCCAAGTCTGACATTTCAAATTCCTCACTTAGGTCATGTTTGAAATCTTCGACCTCCTTCTTGCAACTTCCTGTTATCAACAGATCATCGACATAGAGGCATAGTATAAACAATTCACTATTGCTTCTTTTTACATATACTTCATGCTCAGTCGTACACTTCAAAAATTCCTTCTCCCTTAAGAAGCTGTCGATTTTCTTATTCCAAGCTCTTAGAGCTTGCTTAAGTCCATACAGGGCTTTATGCATCCTGTACACCTTTCCTTCTTCGCCTCGTTTCAAAAACCCAGCTAGTTGTCCGACATAAACTTCTTCGTCTAAGGGGTCATTAAGGAATGCATACTTCACGTCCATCTGACATGTGTGCCAATTGTTCATATTTGCTAGACCAACAACCAACCTGATTGTTTCGATCATAGCAACAGGTGCAAACACTTCGTCGAAGTCGATTCCTTCCTTCTGAAGAAATCCTTTCGCCACAAGTCTCGCTTTGTGTTGAGTTACTTCTCCTTTAGGATTCACCTTCACCTTGTAAATCCACTTCACATCAATTGCCTTCTTTCCTTGAAGAAATTCGACAAGTGACCAGGTGTTGTTGACTTCGATGGACTCTAACTCCTCATTCATTGCTTTCACCCACTTCGAATATTTCAATGCCTCAGTTGCATTGATTGGTTCGACATTTGCGTAGAAAGCATAGTGTACCAGCTCACCCTCTTCATCAACCATATCATCTGATGTAATTACACATTTTTGCAACCTTGCAGGCATATGTCTTGTTCGTCGAGGTCTGCTTGGACCTGCTTCATCTATGACTTGTTCCTGTCGAACTTCTCTTTCGACTTCAGTGGCTGGTTCTTCACAAGAGATTCTCACTTAATCCTTCTTTACATTTTCAGTCCAATCCCATTCTTTAAGCTCGTCTATGATCACGGCCCTGCTGATTACTACCTGCTTATTCACTGGGTCGAACATCTTGTATCCTCAAGTCGAATGATATTCTATCAAGATTATCTGATTTGACTTGTCATCAAGCTTTTTTCTCAACTGATCTGGCACATGTCTATGCGCTATAGATCCAAACACCTTCAAGTGACTGAGGCTAGGCTTGACACCAGACCAACATTCTTCTGGTGTGATTCCTACAAGCTTCTTCGTCGGACATCTGTTTAAAATATCTGTTGCTGTCGAAACTGTTTCTCCCCATAATTCTTTGGGTAGATGCTTTCCATTCAACATACTTTTCACCATGTTCATGATGGTTTTGTTCTTTCTTTCTGTAATTCCATTTTGGTGTGGAGTGTAGGGTGACACCACCTCATACACAATCCAAACTTTCCCACATTGTGCATCAAACTCTTTCGACACATACTCTCCATCACCATCAGTCCTTAGAATTTTCAACTTTCGACCACTCTGTCTTTCGACCATAGATTTGAATCTGGCAAATACCTCGATCACATCACTTTTCTTCTTGATGAGGTAAGTCCACAACTTTCGATTGTAACCATCTAT
Organism: Lathyrus tuberosus; assembly: GCA_022829125.1. Classification (NCBI taxonomy): domain Eukaryota; kingdom Viridiplantae; phylum Streptophyta; class Magnoliopsida; order Fabales; family Fabaceae; genus Lathyrus; species Lathyrus tuberosus. The sequence continues at coordinate 10,550,682 of JALAZF010000042.1, forward strand.
GAACGTGACAAAGTATTTGTTGCCACCAATCGAATCCACCTGGATTAGACCACATACATCAGAGTATATGACTTCCAGAATTGCCTTCGACTTCCTTCCTGTATCCTTGCGGAATCTATTCTTGTGCTGTTTCGACTGAACACACTCTTCACAGACTTCACTTGGAATGTCGATTTTAGGTAATCCTGAAGCCATATTTTTTCACTTTAGCTCTCTGATGTCATTGAAGTTGAGATGGCCTAGTCGAAAAGGCCATAACCACTCATCTCTGCTAGCTGCAGTTGCTAGACACTTGTGCTCCATCACATTGAGTTCAATCTTGAAGGTCTTATTCTGAGACATTGGAGCCTTCAAGATCAACCTACCACCTACGTCGAGAACTCTCATCATCTTGTCTTCGATCGACACCTTGTAGTTCTTTTCGACCAACTGCCCTATACTGAGTAAATTACTCTTCATGCCTAGTATGTACAACACATTGGAAATTGTTGACCTCTTGCCATCTTTCCTTATAATTAGAACATCACCAACACCTCCAGCTGCTAGAGTGTTGTCATTTGCAAACTTCACTGTGTTCTTCGACGAGGGCTTCATGTTGACAAACCAATCTTTCCTTCCAGTCATGTGTGATGAGCATCCTGAGTTTAAGTACCACTGGTCCTGGAATCTCTCTTCGTCTCTTGTTGTGACCATCAAAAACATCTCTTATTCTTCAAGTTTCGCCAGCTTTGCACCCGTTTCTTGATTCTTCTTCTTTTCTGGACAATCAATAAAATAGTGACCATGCCTCTGACAATTGAAACATTGAATGTGACTCTTGTCAGGCTTTCGACCACCACCTCTTCCTCTACCTGCAACACCACCTCTTTGGTTGCCTTGGTTCCAGGGTTTTCTCTGATTCGATCGATTTTCTTCATGCTGATTTCGACCAGTCGAATTGTTGTAGCCTCATCTACCTTTGTTGCCATTCCTGCTTCCTTGCCTTTCCTTTCTTTTTTTGATTACGCCTGCAAAGCTATATCACTCTTCGACTTTCCTGCAGCTCTTTCAACCATCCTTTGTTCATGAGACTCAAGCGTCCCTTGAAGCTCCTCCTTCGTCAATACTGACAAGTCTTTCGACTCTTCTATGGCTACTACCACGTGGTCGAACTTTGGAGCCAATGACCTCAAGATCTTTGCAACAACTGATCTTGATGTCAACACCTCTTCACATACCTTGATTTGGTTCACCAGCTTTGTAACTCTGGCGAAGAAATCTGTTATAGTTTCATTGTCTTCCATCTGAAGCAACTCATAGCTTCTCTTGTGAGTTTGTAACCTCACCTCTTTCACCTTCTCTGCGCCTCCAAACGACTTTTCAAGAATCTCCCACGCTTCGTTTGCTGACTCTACATCACTAACATTTTCAAAGTTATCAGGATTGACACACTGATGGATTATAAAGAGAGCTTTATAATCTTTCTTCTTCAATTCTTTGTGTGCAGCCTTTTCTTGATCCGTCCCGTTCTTTACAAGCGGTGTTACTTCTTCCTTCACAAGATCCCAAAGATCTTGATAACAGAAAACCACTTTAATCTGCTTGCACCAATTCTCATAATTATCTTTCTTGAGAATCGGAAGGCTCGCCGGAAAGTGTCCGTTCGGATTATTCATCGCCATCACGATTTTCCTTCCTTGAATCGCAACCGGAGCTCTAGATACCATATGTTGTAATTAACCCAAAACCTTTTGAGAATTCCTATTCAATCTTGATATTAAGATTGTTAACAATCACACACAATGACAATGAAAATAAAAATTGAGAAAGAAATAAAGAAAGAGAAAAGTGAAATAGTAGCGTTGGAGAAGATAAAAAACTACAGAATTCTTTCTACCCACAAACTGTGAAAACTTTCAATATTCACTTGCAACTGCAAACTGTGAATTATCAAACTTGATTATTACAATGATAAGGGTTCCTCCCTATTTATAGATTTAGGTTAACTTAGATTTTAAACTAAAGTCCAAACTATAAAAGCCAAAAAATATTTAATCTAATATTTCTAAATCAAATCAAATCTTTCTAAAACGATGGATTGCATATTTAACAAAAACTAATTGAATCAAAACAAATAGTACGAAAAAAGTATGTGGATCTTAATTTTAAATATAATTACTAAAATATAATAAGTAAAATCAAATCAACAATTATTCTTTATATTATATAAATATTCCAAGTAATATTTAATCTATATTAAATCTGTCAATCTTAATTTTATATATGTATATAAGTTTCTTAATTTAATTTCTAACATCTTCATAACAAAGAGATTGGGTCACAAAATAAAATGCTAATGAGGTGATAATGACGAACACTTGTTTGGTGACAAGCCTAAATTCAATTTATTTAGACACATATATATAAAAAAACATAAAAGAGAAAATACTTAAATATTATATTTTCTTAAAAGAATTAACAAAATTTTATGATTTAATAAATATATAGTAAAATTTATATAGAAATACAAAGTAAATAAGCAAGAAATGGTATCACTATCCACATATTTAAAAGAAGTTTTTAAATTTTCCGTAAAAGATCAACTATTTTTTATGTAAAAAAATAAAAAATGTAAAAATCAATGTGAAAACATATTAATTGTCGTAACGTTTTTTCAAATTAAACTATTTTACTTAAAGTGCTAAATGATTTTTATTAAAATTTGCTTATAAATTATTTATCAGTTATAGTTTGGTCCAAATAAAAACAAATGAGATGCTAATAAATTCAGTGTATTTACAATGATCATGCCAGAAGAAACTCTATATACTAAAATCTGGAATAGATAGGTATGAAACCAAAGCCTAGACGATATTATTTGGTCTTGATGAAGCAGAAAATAACAAAAATTCTAGATTCCTACTTAAATCATTGCCTACACAGTTTTCTTACTAGTCTGCTAAATAATACTAGTGTTTGTCTTTTTCGAGCCAGCCGTCCATGATCTGATATTTCTTTCACCGACATGGAATGTGTCTAAACCTACCTGCCTCTTAAGTGGAAAGTCGCTCGATCACACCAGAGCAAGTGGAGGAAATTCAGATATAAATTTATGAATAGACTGGACCAGAAGTTATAGCTACAATTGACTGAGTTTTTGGTTTTATGGATTTGTATTTTTCTTTAACAGTTTCATGCATCTAGTTAAACATGTACCAATCATGAGAGTGGAGTGGGAAATGAAGAATCTAGCCCATAAAATTATAGTTTTGTTACCTTAAATTAGAGAATTTTTTTTCTAAATAATTAAAATTTCTAAAAGTTAATATTGATATATCTATCTTTCTATCACATTTTTCAATATATTCTTTTTTTCAAACAAAAAGGATGCTTCTAAATTAGAGGTTATTGAAGCCCCCTCCCCTCCTAATTGTATATATAATATATATTATTTTTTATTTTATTTATGTTATTTGCGGATTTTCTTATAAATTTGACGTTATCCATAGATTTGTCAATAGCATCTAAGTGTCCATTTTTATAAAACATGAGTGTATTAAAAAATGTGATAAAAGATGAGTATATTGGTATTAAGTGTTGAAAACTTGATTATTTGAGAAACAAAATTCTCAATTAAATTTTATTTTAATTTTATAAAATTCTTATAAAATTAACTTATAAAATAAGAATGTTATTTATTATTATATAAACAAAATCTAATAAAATAAATTTATTTGATGGGAGACTTGAATTTTTCTTAACACATTCTTTTTACAACTGCCACTTTTGAATTTGATGTGAGTTTTAATATTAAATAAGTCAAATCGATAGATTTTGATATTGATGATATGAAAGGGGTAACACCCCACTTTTTCCAATTTCAAAATAAACAAAATATTAAAGATAAATCAGAGTTTTCACCAAAAAGTGGAATGCCACATTAAAATCCAACAAATAAACTCCTTTATTAAATGAAATAGTGGAAATAATTTTATTCATTCAATTCACGGCCACCTGCCAACAACTTATAAAAATCCCACATAAAATCGTGGTTCACCAAAAATACAACGAAAACATGATACGTAACAAATGAAAGAATAACAAATAACAGATGGTTTAAAATCCCCCAAATAATTCCCGTGTTACGTATCAGAGCACTCCTATGGGCTCGATCAGCAACACCAATATCCAAGCTACCTAAGTACCTGGATTATCTGTACTTCCGGAAAAGCACAGACACAACAACAACAAAGGGGTGAGAAATCACGTTCAAATATTATAGGTGAACAAATACATGATAAGCAGGTAGTCATCATACACAAGCATCATCAATCATCTAAGTGTCCATTTTTATAAAACATGAGTGTATTAAAAAATGTGATAAAAGATGAGTATATTGGTATTAAGTGTTGAAAACTTGATTATTTGAGAAACAAAATTCTCAATTAAATTTTATTTTAATTTTATTAAATTCTTATAAAATTAACTTATAAAATAAGAATGTTATTTATTATTATATAAACAAAATCTAATAAAATAAATTTATTTGATGGGAGACTTGAATTTTTCTTAACACATTCTTTTTACAACTGCCACTTTTGAATTTGATGTGAGTTTTAATATTAAATAAGTCAAATCGATAGATTTTGATATTGATGATATGAAAGGGGTAACACCCCACTTTTTCCAATTTCAAAATAAACAAAATATTAAAGATAAATCAGAGTTTTCACCAAAAAGTGGAATGCCACATTAAAATCCAACAAATAAACTCCTTTATTAAATGAAATAGTGGAAATAATTTTATTCATTCAATTCACGGCCACCTGCCAACAACTTATAAAAATCCCACATAAAATCGTGGTTCACCAAAAATACAACGAAAACATGATACGTAACAAATGAAAGAATAACAAATAACAGATGGTTTAAAATCCCCCAAATAATTCCCGTGTTACGTATCAGAGCACTCCTATGGGCTCGATCAGCAACACCAATATCCAAGCTACCTAAGTACCTGGATTATCTGTACTTCCGGAAAAGCACAGACACAACAACAACAAAGGGGTGAGAAATCACGTTCAAATATTATAGGTGAACAAATACATGATAAGCAGGTAGTCATCATACACAAGCATCATCAATCATTAAACACGGCCTACTGCCCATTATCAACAATGTATGCAACTCAACACATGCAATGCGGTACCGACTCATTGGTTCATTCAATCGAACTCCAAATAGATCACATACACCTCTACTTGGCAATGATCTATCCCTCACCATTCTCCACATAGGAGTATGGATGAATCACATACACTCCTCCTGAGCAACGATCCATCCCACCAATCACCACGAAATGCATGACACCAAATGCATATAAAACACATGTATATTACCACATAGATACATGTTCACGATCCTCCTGATCACACCAGAATTAAACACCAATATTCAACACCATACAATTACGTCACACAACATGCATCAACTATTAATTAATTAATTAATTTAAAATTATTAAACTTATTATTTTCATCACCAAATTATTATTCCTCAGCAACTGACTTCTACCCTCAACCCCTCAAACCATTAGAAATCGAAACCGGTGCGAAAACGGGAAAGAAATCGCTAAACGGTAAAATTCTGCCCACTGCCAGTCCATACGCGTACTGACCCAGGTCATACGCGTATGACTCATTTCCTCGCTCATCCCTACGCGTAAGGCTCCCTCTGATACGCGTATCTCCTCACAATGCCCAAGGCCATACACGTATTACCTTATGCCATACGCGTACAGACAGAGACGTTTTCTCACTGAATTTCCCAAATCCCAATACCATACGCGTATTGCCCTCCTATTACGCGTACTACCTAGCTCCCATACGCGTATTGCTGCGTATCAGCCACTCCATACGCGTATTGCCCCACATGATACGCGTATCGCCAGATCTCATACACGAACGGCCAGTGAACTCATCTTTCTGCTCTCTGTTGCGTTTTCATCACTTGTTCACTCTCAATCAGTCCTATAATCTCTTCTACTTTGATTTTAGGTTCAATTCTTCTTCTTTCACTTGCATCCTATGATTACTACGTCAATTATAGATCTAACACTTCGAACCGTTCTTCCAAAATAGGAACAACACACCACATACCAGATCAGATTCAAACACCACAGTATTATCAATAAGAAATTCAGAAAATACATATCAACACATGTACGAATTCAGAATTAAATCAGACATACTCTACCATTCATCACAACACAATCATGGATATGAAACCCTACGGGATTAAGGAATTCCCACTACCCGTATCATGAATAAATCACCAATATTTAACAGTTTCCCCCCCTTACCTCGAATTCTGCAGCAAAATTGACAAATTGGGGAAGATGGTTCAAGCCCTAACACTTGTTCTTTCTCTTCTCCTTTGTTCTCCCTTTTCGTTAAACGTGAAACTGTTCTCCTAATTCCCTAAACCTCTCTTAATCCCTTAATTTCTTATTTTAATTAGTTCCAAATAATAATAATAGTAATAATAATAATAATAATATTTCTATTATTAATGAAATTATGATTATTATTTAATTATGTCACTATTATTATTAGTCTGAGGTTTTATTCCAACAATCTACCTTCTATGCCAAGGTCAACAAGTAAACGCACTTAGACACTCTCCCAAACAAGCACACACTTAAAGATTAATACAAGATGACTAAATAATTAAAATGGGTGTTACAACTCTCCCCCACTTAAATTATTTTCGTCCTCGAAAATTACCTGATGGAAACAACTCTGGATACGACTCTCGCATCCTGCTTTCCAATTCCCAGGTCACACTGCCTCCTGCAGCACCTCCCCAAACCACTCTCACCAGAGGTATCTCCTTTCCTCTGAGCTGTTTTATCTTGTGATCATCTATCCTCAATGGCATCGTCTCAACAGTAAGATTCTCCCTGATCTGAACTTCGTCCCTCTGAATCACATGAGACGGATTTGAAACATACTTCCGAAGTTGTGACACATGAAACACATCATGCAAGTTCGAAAGCTCCGGTGGCAATGCCACCCTATAAGCAACTGTACCAATTCTCTGCAAGATTTGATACGGTCCAATACACTTAGGATCCAACTTCTTAGATTTCAAAGCACGACCCACACCGGTCACTGGGTTAACTCTTAGGAATACGTGATCACCTTCACTGAATTCCAACTCCTTCCTTCGATTATCGTGATAACTTTTCTGTCTACTCTGAGACGCTTTCATCTTCTCACGGATCATTTGAATCGTCTCAGTAGTCTGTTGGACAATTTCTGGTTCAAGCACCACATTCTCACCTGTTTCATACCAACACAGAAGTGTCCTACACTTCCGTCCATATAAAGCTTCAAAAGGTGCCATTTCGATGCTAGAATGGTGACTGTTATTATACGTGAACTCGATCAATGGCAAATGAGTATCCCACGCACCACCTTTTTCCAATACACAGGCTCTCAGCAAATCCTCCAACGACTGAATGGTCCTCTCTGACTGACCATCGGTCTGTGGATGATAAGCCGAGCTCAACTTCAACTTAGAACCCAAGGCTTCCTGCAGACTCCTCCAAAATTATGAAGTAAACCTCGGATCTCTATCCGACACTATGCTCGACGGAACACCATGCAACTTCACAATTATCCTGATATAAATTTCCGCCAGCTTTGACAACGGAAAACTGATGTTAATTGGTATAAAATGTGCGGACTTCGTAAGTCGATCCACCACTACCCAAATAGCATCAAAGCCTCTCGCCGTATTTGGCAACCCAGTCACAAAATCCATAGCAATACTGTCCCATTTCCACTCAGGAATCTCTAACGGTTGCATCAACCCCGAAGGTTTCTGATGCTCCACTTTTGACTTCTGACATGTCAAACAAGCGTAGACAAACTGAGCTATGTCCCTCTTCATACCGGACCACCAAAACAACTTCAAATCATGGTACATCTTTGTAGCTTCTGGATGAATACTCATGCTACTCCGATGACTTTCCTCTAAGATTGCCCTTTTCAATTCCTCATTATCCGGTACACAAATTCTGCCCCGGAATCTCAACACACCAACATTATCCACTTTAAAGTCACTATCAGGATCATCTCCTTCTGTAGGTATCAAGTCTACTAATTTCACATCCAGTTTCTGATTGTCCTTAATCACATCCAAAAAGTCATTATTCATCTTCAGCATACCCAATCTGATACTTTCCGGAGTAGTTTCACAAACCATACTCAAATCTCTGAACTGTTCAATCAATTCCATTTCCTTCACCCTTAACGCAGACATATGGATTGTCTTCCGACTCAGAGCATCTGCCACAACATTGGTTTTTCCCGGATGGTAACTCAAATTAAAGTCGTAGTCCTTCAAGAATTCTAACCATCTTCTCTGCCTCATATTTAATTCTTTCTGGTCGAACAAATATTTCAAACTCTTGTGATCACTAAACACTTCAAATCTCGATCCATACAAATAATGCCTCCAAATTTTTAACACGAACACCACTGCAGCTAATTCAAGATCATGAGTAGGATAGTTCCTCTCATGCACCCTTAACTATCTTAAAGCATAAGCCACTACCTTGCCACCTTGCATCAACACACCGCCTAATCCCATCTTAGACGCATCACAATACACTACAAAAGAATCATTTGGACTTGGTAAAATCAACACTGGTGCCGTCGTCAACTTCTTCTTCAGTTCCTCAAAACTTTCCTCACAAGCAACATCCCAGACAAAAGCTTGATTCTTCCTGGTCAACTGAGTCAACGGCAACGCCAATTTAGAAAAGCCTTCAATGAACCTTCTATAGTAACCTGCCAAACCCAAAAAGCTTCTAATCTCCGTTGCGGTCTTCGGAGTATCCCACTGAAGTACTGCACTTACTTTCGAGGGATCCACCGCTATACCATCACCAGAAATCACATGACCCAAGAAACTCACGGTCTTCAACCAAAATTCACACTTCGAGAAGTTTGCAAATAGTTTATTATCTTTCAACACCTGCAATGCAATTCTCAAGTGACCTGCATGCTCTTCGTCAGACTTAGAATAGATCAGTATATCATCAATAAATACCACAATAAACTGATCCAGATAAGAATGGAAAATACGATTCATATATTCCATAAATACACCCGGCGTATTAGACACTCCGAAAGGCATCACTGCATATTCGTAATGTCCGTAGCGAGTTCTGAAAGCAGTTTTCTGAATATCACATTCCTTCACTCTAATCTGATGGTAACCCGACCTCAGATCAATTTTGCTGAAAACACGAGCTCCTACCAGCTGATCCATTAAGTCATCAATCCTCGGAAGTGGATACTTATTCTTAATGGTCACTTTATTCAACTGACGGTAATCAATGCACAGACGCATACTACCATCCTTCTTCTTCACCAACAACACTGGAGCTCCCCACGGTGACACACTTGGCCTGATAAACTTCTTACCGAGCAATTCTCCGACTTGAGATTTCAACTCTTCCAACTCTGATGCAGACATTCTGTACGGTGCCATAGAGATAGGTCTAGTACCCGGTACAAGATCAATAGCAAATTCAACTTCCCTTGTCGGAGGCAACTCTGTGATGTCATCTGGAAACACTTCAGGAAATTCATTAACTACTGGCAATTCATTAACTGAAGTTTTGCTTTCAACAGATAACGAGGTAAATACTGCAAACAGCTTCGCTTCGTCTTCCAACAACGCCCTCAACTCCTTGCTAGATAGCGAATCTACTAATACTTCCTCTTCAGGAGTAAGAAACAGCAACGTCTTCCTGAAGCAATCAATATACACCCGGTTGAACTCCAACCAGTTCATCCCTAAAATAACATCAAGATTACCGAGTGGCAAACAAATTAAGTCCACTCTGAAATCTCTACCAAACACGGTCAGCGGACACTTCAAACACACCAAAGAAGTAACCACGGAACCAATAGATGGAGTTTTAATCGTCATCCTCTGCTCTAGAGTAGACGACACAATCCCTAATCTCTTCACACAATCAACAGAAATAAACGAGTGCGTTGCACCCGTGTCAATGATAGCAATCAAAGGAACATCATTAATAAAGCAAGTACTGTTAGTTCCTGGATTGGCTGGAATTTTGGTAAAACAAAGTATGTTCAATGTTGATGTCAAGGTGCTGATGTTGCAACATTGAAGTCTTAACACTGGGCTGTGTTAAGTAATTAATAGCTGAAGTTGGATGTCTGATGTCACATAGGTGATGTTGTGACATCAGGTCTGCAGAATTAACAACAGCAGGCTGTGATGTTGTTAGGGTTGCGTATTAGCTGGAATTGTGGAGAGCAAGCTGTCTCATTGGATGCAAATATCTTGGGATAGATATTTGCTGCTGCATAGGAGATCTGTTGCAGATTTGTAGGAGATTTAAAAGGTTGAAGATTTAAAAAGATTTTAGGAGAAAATCTGTTTTAAATATTCAGTTTTAAATAACAAATCTGGGAGATATTGTAGCAAGTCCAAGACCAATTCAAGGAGCTATATAAAGCGCATAAGACCAAAGGAAAAAGCGACAGAAAACATTCAGAAGATCAGGAGCTAGAGGCTTAGTGTCTAGAGTTTGTTTAGAGTGCTTGTATTTACACTATTCTAGGGTTTGAATAGGTGTTGTGTTTCTGTCCTCTCTAGAAGCTGTGAAGCAATAGAGAGTGGTTGCCTGATCAAAGCTGTGAAGTAAGATCAAGGTTACTCAAAGTGGTTTCTTTGAGTGTTTGTAAGGGATTGAGTGGTGTTCTCATACCTAAGTGGTTTCTTAGGTAGGAAGTCATTAGTAGAGTATAAGTTTAGGAGATTGTCAACGGGTTGTTGAATCTGTAAATTATATCTACAAGTAGTGAATTCCATCCCTGGCTTGGTAGCCCCCATAGTAGGTTGGTTGTAACCGAACTGGGTCAACAATTCTTGGTGTTATTTTACTGTTATTGATGTCCATTGTGCAGAGTGTGTTGTTGTGACATCACACCTTAACATCACACGTCTGATACCAGAATTTCAATTGGTATCAGAGTAGGCATCCTGTCTGTCACTGGGTGAGATCTAGGGAAGTTACTTTCTGGTGTAAAGATGGACAAAGAAGTTGGAGGATTCGTCAACAGACCCCCTATTTTGGATGGATCCAATTATGACTATTGGAAGCCAAGGATGACCACTTTCTTAAAATCCTTGGACAGTAGGGCCTGGAAGGCTGTTATTAAAGAATGGAAGGCTTCTGTCATGTGTGAGAAGGATGATGCTGGCAAAGATAAAGAAGGCACCTCTAAGCCAAAGCCTGAAGAAGAGTGGACCAAGGAGGAAGATGAGCTTGCCCTTGGAAATTCCAAAGCTCTGAATGCAATCTTCAATGGAGTGGATAAGAATATCTTCAGGTTAATCAATACCTGTAAAGTTACTAAGGAAGCGTGGGATATCTTGCAGGCTACACATGAAGGAACATCTAGAGTTAAGATGTCGAGACTTTAGATTTTAACATCAAAATTTGAAAGCCTGAAGATGAAGGACGATGATACTATTCATGATTTCCACATGAGTGTTCTTGAGCTGGCCAATGCATCTAGTGCTCTTGGAGAGAAAATGTCTGAAGAAAAGCTTGTGAGGAAGATCCTTAGGTCCCTACCTAAGAGGTACAAGATGAAAGTGACTGCTATTGAAGAAGCTCAAGACATCATCAAGATGAGAGTATATGAGCTCATTGGATCTCTTCAGACTTTTGAACTTGGTTTATATGAAGAAGAACCAGAAAAGAAGCCTAAGGGTATTGCTTTGGTCTCCACTCCTGCCGAAGATAAGGTAGTCAAAGATTCTCAGGAAGATTTGTCACAAGCCATTGCAATGTTGGGAAGGCAGTTCAACAAAGTGTTAAAAAGATGGAACAATAACTACAAGCCTAGTGTCAAGAACAGTTCCTCTGACATCAGCAATCCAAAAGAGAAAGATGAAGAGAAGACTTCCCAGGATAGAGGTGTTCAGTGCTTTGAATGTGAAGGGTATGGACATGTCAAGAAAGAATGTCCCACATTCTTGAAGAAGCAGAAGAAGGGCATGTCAGTTTCCTGGTCTGAATCTGATAGTGAAAGTGATGGTGAGTCAGCAAGGCATGCTAGAGCCTTAACAGGAACTGTTGTGTCTGATGATAATAGTGATGAAGAAATAACTTATGAGGAGCTAGCTTCTACTTATCGAGAGCTGTGTTTGAAAAGTGCTGAGATTTGTCGAGAAAACAAGTATCATAAGTAACAGATTTCTCAGCTTGAAAATGAAAAAGCTGATCGGGAAAACGAAGTTGTACTAGTTAAGTCCCAACTGGATCAGATGACAAAATTCGTTAGGATGATGAACAGTGGTACTGCTGATCTTGATAAGATTCTTTAGTTAGAGAAAGCTGCTGGAGATAAATCAGGCTTAGGATATGTGGCCAGCACTTCAGGAACAAAAAGGAGATGTCTCAACCGTTGTCTCAACATCAACCTACAAAACAGGGCCCTACCCCAAAGAAGGTTGTTCAGCCCCAGAATGTTGAGAAGAAGAATGGTCCTCATTAGAGGAAGATACAGCCCCAAGGAGCTAGTCAGTATATGCCTCCCCAATATCACCAGAGTATGCAAGCTGCCAGGTTCAAGCAGAACATGTCTCATCAGAGGTTTCAACATCAGGAAAATGGTATGGTTATGCACACAACAATGTTGTGCCTTATTACTATAGAAGAAGGAAGCCTCATCACCATAGAAGACAGCCTAAGAGACAGCATCATCAGTACAGGAGAAGACAATTCAACTATGGAATAAGGAGACAACAGTATGGGTGGCAGCCACATCAATATCAAAGTGGGAGAAGATTTAACCACTTTAGAAACGACAGAGTCAGATGCTTCTATTGTGGCAGGATTGGTCATATGCAGTCCTCGTGCTTCAAGCTTCACGAATATCCTAATTCTGCTCCTCAACCCAAACAGCAAGAGGTAAGAACCAAGGTGATGAAGCAATGGATACCTAAAGTTACCAGCTTGATAGCTCACACTTCCTTGAGGGTTTCTACCAAAGATGACTGGTATTTTGACAGTGGGTGTTCAAGACACATGACTGGAGTAAAGAATCTGCTTGTTGATGTGAAACCTCAGTCTTCTGGCTATGTTACATTTGGTGATGGGATCAAAGGAGAGATAAAGGGGATTGGAAAACTAAACTGTGCTAGTACTCCCAAGCTGGAGAATTTTCTTCTTGTTAAAGGACTAACAGCTAATTTGATTAGTATTAGTCAACTTTGTGATCAAGGATTCAAAGTAGACTTCACAAAGTCCGAATGTAATGTGAAAGATGACAAAGGAGAAATCATTATGAAGGGAGCCAGATCTAAGTACAATTGTTATCTTTGGGTGCCGCAAAATTCAAATTCCTCCACGTGTGTGCTTGCTAAAGAAGATGATGTCAAAATCTGGCATCAGAAGTTGGGACATCTTCACCTAAAGGGAATGAAGAGAATTATCTCCTCAGAAGCAGTCAGAGGGATTCCCAAACTTAGTATTGAGGAAGGAAAGGTGTGTGGAGACTGTCAAAAAGGAAAGCAGACAAAGATGTCTCATCCGAAGCTTCAACATGACACCACCTCCAAGGTATTGGAACTCCTTCATATGGATTTGATGAGACCTATGCAGGTTAAAAGTTTGGGTGGAAAGAAATATGCTTATGTAGTTGTGGATGACTACTCAAGATACACCTGGGTGAATTTCATCAAAGACAAATCTAAGGTGTTTGATGTCTTTAAAGAGCTCTGTCAAAAACTCCAAAGAGAAAAGGAGAGTAAGGTCATCAGAATTAGAAGTGATCATGGAAGAGAGTTTGAGAATAGCAAGTTTGAAGAATTTTGGTCGTCTGAAGGTATAAGTCATGAGTTTTCATCGCCTATCACCCCTCAGCAAAATAGAGTTGTTGAGAGGAAGAACAGAACTATACAAGAGTCGGCTAGAGCAATGATTCATGCCAAGAAACTACCTTATCACTTCTGGGCTGAAGCCATGAACACTGCCTGCTACATTCACAACAGAGTTACCCTAAGAAGAGGCACTTCATCCACTCTATATGAACTATGGAAGGGAAGAAAACCTAATGTCAAGTACTTCCATGTGTTTGGTAGTAGATGTTACATCCTGGCAGATAGAGAGCAGAGAAGGAAATTAGATTCCAAAAGTGATGAAGGGATATTTTTGGGGTACTCCATCAATAGCAGAGCTTATCGGGTCTTCAACTCCAGGACCAAGATGATGGAGTCAATCAATGTTGTGATTGATGATGAAGATAAGCATGAAGTTGAGGATGTCATAGAAGATGTTGGAACATCAGCTGATGAGGTAGCTGTTGAAGTTGAAGAAAGAAATCCATCCCCAGGCGCTGCTGATACTGAGCCTGAGCAACCTCAGAAGGATCCTTCTATCAGAATTCAGAAGGATCATCCTAAGGAGCTAATCATAGGTGATCCAAATTCTGGAGTAAGAACTAGGTCCAGAGAAATCATAGCTAGCTCGTGCTTCGTATCCAAAATTGAGCCAAAAAATGTCAAGGAAGCTCTGACAGATGAGTTTTGGATAAATGCTATGCAAGAAGAACTGGAGCAGCTCAGAAGAAATGAAGTCTGGGATCTTGTGCCAAGACCAGAAGGGGTGAATGTTATTGGAACAAAGTGGATCTACAAAAACAAGTCAGACGAGCTTGGAGTGGTTACAAGAAACAAAGCGAGACTTGTTGCACAAGGTTATACTCAAGTTGAGGGAGTTGACTTTGATGAGACGTTTGCTCCAGTGGCGAGATTAGAATCCATCAGACTACTCTTGGGTATGGCTTGTAACCTAAGATTCAAGCTGTTCCAAATGGATGTGAAGAGTACCTTTCTAAATGGCTATCTGAATGAAGAAGTCTATGTAGATCAACCTAAAGGATTCACTGATCCAAACTTCCCCAATCATGTGTTCAAACTGAGGAAGGCACTGTATGGCTTAAAACAAGCTCCAAGGGCCTGGTATGAGAGGTTGACAGAATTCTTAGTAGCAAATGGGTATAGAAAAGGAGGCATTGACAAAACTTTGTTTGTCAAGGAAGAAGGCAGAAAATTAATGGTAGCCCAAATTTATGTGGATGACATTGTATTTGGGGGGATGTCAGATGCTATGGTAAAACAGTTTGTCCAACAAATGCAATCAGAATTTGAAATGAGTTTGGTTGGAGAACTTAGCTACTTCCTTGGATTACAAGTCAGACAAATGGAGGATTCTATCTTTATTTCTCAAAGCAAATATGCTAAGAGCATAGTAAAGAAGTTTGGCCTGGATAAAGCCAATCACAAAAGGACACCTGCTCCCACCCATTTGAAGCTATCCAAGGATGAGAATGGAGTGAGTGTGGATCACAGCTTGTACAGAAGTATGATTGGGAGTTTACTGTATCTCACAGCAAGTAGACCTGATATTTCCTTTGCTGTTGGAATATGTGCTAGATATCAATCTGATCCTAAGGTGAGTCACTTGAATCAAGTGAAGAGGATTCTGAAATATGTGAATGGCACAAGTGACTATGGGATGCTATATAGCCATGATTCTGGGACTGATTTAAAAGGATATTGTGATGCTGATTAGGCTGGAAGTGCAGATGATAGAAAAAGCACTTCAGGAGGGTGTTTCTTTCTAGGGAACAATCTGATTTCCTAGTTCAGCAAGAAGCAGAATTGTGTATCTCTCTCAACTGCTGAAGCGGAGTATATAGCAGCAGGAAGTAGTTGCTCTCAGCTGGTCTGGATGAAGCAGATGTTGAGTGAATACAATGTTAAACAAGATGTTATGACACTGTACTGCGATAATCTGAGTGCAATTAATATATCTAAAAATCCTATACAGCATAGTAGGACAAAGCACATAGACATAAGGCATCACTTCATAAGGGATCTGGTAGAAGAAAAAATTGTTACCTTGGAGCATGTAGCCACAGAGAACCAGCTGGCTGACATATTCACTAAAGCCTTAGTTGCAAACCAATTTGAAAGGTTAAGAAGCAAATTGGGAATCTGCATTTATGAAGACTAAATCTGCTAGAGGGGTTGTGGGCAGTTGGGGTGTTTCTGAAAATGTGTAGTTAACTTCCAGGTGAAGTTTTCCTAATTGTGGCTAAAAAGGGGGAGAAAGAGCCAAGAGAATTAACAAACAGGGTCAAAGAATGCCAAATGCTGCTAAGGGGGAGATAAATTGATGCTGCTAAAAGTAAAAGGTGTTTAGTTGAAAAGTGGTAATGCAGATATTGAGGGGGAGTTTTGACTGAGCTAGTGAAGGCATTTGAAGAGTGCAGCCAAGCAGACATCAAGGGGGAGAGAAGTGCTGCACATTGTGAGCTACTGAATAGCTGTAATGCTGGTTCATATTTTTGAGGGGGAGTACCAATTGGCTGTTGTCAATAGTGAAGATGGTGCTGCAGCAGATCAAGTGATGAAGACTAAGAGTATTGTCAAATTGCTGCTGATGAAGTTTCAAATTTTTGAAGTTTTTCCGCTGCTGAAGTCTCTGAAGATGCAGAGTGCAGAGATTGTTTTAGCCAAAATTAGCCAAAGGGGGAGATTGTTAGTTCCTGGATTGGCTGGAATTTTGGTAAAACAAAGTATGTTCAATGTTGATGTCAAGGTGCTGATGTTGCAACATTGAAGTCTTAACACTGGGCTGTGTTAAGTAATTAATAGCTGAAGTTGGATGTCTGATGTCACATAGGTGATGTTGTGACATCAGGTCTACAGAATTAACAACAGCAGGCTGTGATGTTGTTAGGGTTGCGTATTAGCTGGAATTGTGGAGAGCAAGCTGTCTCATTGGATGCAAATATCTTGGGATAGATATTTGCTGCTGCATAGGAGATCTGTTGCAGATTTGTAGGAGATTTAAAAGGTTGAAGATTTAAAAAGATTTTAGGAGAAAATCTGTTTTAAATATTCAGTTTTAAATAACAAATCTGGGAGATATTGTAGCAAGTCCAAGACCAATTCAAGGAGCTATATAAAGCACACAAGACCAAAGGAAAAAGCGACAGAAAACATTCAGAAGATCAGGAGTTTGAGGCTCAGTGTCTAGAGTTTGTTTAGAGTGCTTGTATTTACACTATTCTAGGGTTTGAATAGGTGTTGTGTTTCTGTCCTCTCTAGAAGTTGTGAAGCAATAGAGAGTGGTTGCCTGATCAAAGCTGTGAAGTAAGATCAAGGTTACTCAAAGTGGTTTCTTTGAGTGTTTGTAAGGGATTGAGTGGTGTTCTCATACCTAAGTGGTTTCTTAGGTAGGAAGTCATTAGTAGAGTATAAGTTTAGGAGATTGTCAACGGGTTGTTGAGTCTGTAAATTATATCTACAAGTAGTGAATTCCATCCCTGGCTTGGTAGCCCCCAGAGTAGGTTGGTTGTAACCAAACTGGGTCAACAATTCTTGGTGTTATTTTACTGTTATTGCTGTCCATTGTGCAGAGTGTGTTGTTGTGACATCACACCTTAACATCACACGTCTGATACCAGAATTTCAAGTACCTTTGACGGAACGCTCCTCCTCGGTGGATTGGGCTCCCACCAAGGCAAAAACCTTCCCACTAGTTTGAGACGCCTGAGACTTCTTCGGCTTCTCACAGTGAGTGCTGATGTGACCATTCTCTCCATAATTATAGAAAGTAGGCATAGTGGCTCTGCAATCAGCTATAACATGACCTGCCTTGCCACACTTGAAACACTTCTTCACCTCTTTCTGACAGTCGTTAGCACGGTGACCCGCGCCACCACATCTGAAGCACTTGAGAGTATCAGCACCTGCTCCCTTCTCCTTTGGCTTCTTCCCCCCATCAGTTTTCTGTTTCCCCTTATCAGCTGGAGCACTGTAAGGAGTACCTCCAAATCCTTGCTTATTTTTCTTCTCATTCACAGCCTTGTAATGAGCAATCCTGGCTCTGTTGTCATTATCATAAATTCTGCTTCTGCTTACCAGCTCTGGATAGTTCCTTATCTTCTGACAAGCAATACCCAATTTGATCTCGGGACGCAGCCTGTTCTCAAACTTCAAACACTTCGACGTCATAGCTTCTTCAGTATTGTAATGAGCACAATACTGAACTAGCTCCTCAAACTTAGCGGCATACTCAGCCACAGTCTTATCACCATGTTTCAGCTCCAGAAATTCAACCTCTTTCGCACTATGAATGTCTTCCGAAAAATACTTTTCCAAAAACTCCACTTGAAACACCGCCCAAGTAATCTCAGTACCTGCAGCTTCCAATCTCTGACGACTATTGTCCCACCAAGCCTCAGCTTCTCCTTCCAGCATATAAGTACCAAACTGTACCTTCTGAGCATCACTGCATTCCATTGTCCTGAAGATCTTCTCCACAGCCTTCAGCCATTTCTGTGCAGCCTCAGGGTCCAAGATACCTCCCTCATATGTAGGCGGCTTGTTGCTCTGAAACTGTGCTAAGTCACGAAACTGAGCACCTCCACCCTGGTTGGCATTCTCTACAGCTTGTGCCATGGCTTGCATAGCAGCAGCAAGAGCAGCATCATTCCTTCCTGCCATACTGGACAACAATCATCACAAGGTCAGAACACAAAATTAACTCCTATTCTAAGGACAGACTCAACTATAACACCTGGCCGGACGGACCGACCTGCTCTGATACCAATTGTAACACCCCATTTTTCCCAATTTGAAAATAAACAAAATATTAAAGATAAATCAGAGTTTTCACCAAAAAGTGGAATGCCACATTAAAATCCAACAAATAAACTCCTTTATTAAATGAAATAGTGGAAATAATTTTATTCATTCAATTCACGGCCACCTGCCAACAACTTATAAAAATCCCACATAACATCGTGGTTCACCAAAAATACAATGAAAACATGATACGTAACAAATGAAAAAATAACAAATAACAGATGGTTTAAAATCCCCCAAATAATTCTCGTGTTACGTATCAGAGCACTCCTATGGGCTCGATCAGCAACACCAATATCCAAGCTACCTAAGTACCTGGATTATCTGTACTTCCGGAGAAGCACAGACACAATACCAACAAAGAGGTGAGAAAACACGTTCAAATATTATAGGTGAACAAATACATGATAAGCAGGTAGTCATCATACACAAGCATCATCAATCATCAAACACGGCCTACTGCCCATTATCAACAATGTATGCAACTCAACACATGCAATGCAGTACCGACTCATTGGTTCATTCAATCGAACTCTGGATAGATCACATACACCTCTACTTGGCAATGATCTATCCCTCACCATTCTCCACATAGGAGTATGGATGAATCGCATACACTCCTCCTGAGCAACGATCCATCCCACCAATCACCACGAAATGCATGACACCAAATGCATATAAAACACATGTATATTACCACATAGATACATGTTCACGATCCTCCTGATCACACCAGAATTAAACACCAATATTCAACACCATACAATTACGTCACACAACACGCATCAACTATTAATTAATTAATTAATTTAAAATTATTAAACTTATTATTTTCATCACCAAATTATTATTCCTCAGCAACTGACTTCTACCCTCAACCCCTCAAACCATTAGAAATCGAAACCGGCGCGAAAACGGGAAAGAAATTGCTAAACGGTAAAATTCTGCCCACTGCCAGTCCATACGCGTACTGACCCAGGTCATATGCGTATGACTCATTTCCTCGCTCATCCCTACGCGTAAGGCTCCCTCTGATACGCGTATCTCCTCACAATGCCCAAGGCCATACGCGTATTACCTTATGCCATACGCGTACGGACAGAGACGTTTTCTCACTGAATTTCCCAAATCCCAATACCATACGCGTATTGCCCTTCTATTACGCGTACTACCTAGCTCCCATACGCGTATTGCTGCGTATCGCCCCACATGATACGCGTATCGCCAGATCTCATACGCGAACGGCCAGTGAACTCATCTTTCTGCTCTCTGCTGCATTTTCATCACTTGTTCACTCTCAATCAGTCCTATAATCTCTTCTACTTTTATTTTAGGTTCAATTCTTCTTCTTTCACTTGCATCCTATGATTACTACGTCAATTATAGATCTAACACTTCGAATCGTTCTTCCAAAATAGGAACAACACACCACATACCAGATCAGATTCAAACACCACAGTATTATCAACAAGAAATTCAGAAAATACATATCAACACATGTACGAATTCAGAATTAAATCAGACATACTCTACCATTCATTACAACACAATCATGGATATGAAACCCTACGGGATTAAGGAATTCCCACTACCCGTATCATGAATAAATCACCAATATTTAACAGTTTCCCCCCTTACCTCGAATTCTACAGCGAAATTGACAAATTGGGGAAGATGGTTCAAGCCCTAGCACTTGTTCTTTCTCTTATCCTTTGTTACCCCTTTTCGTTAAACGTGAAACTGTTCTCCTAATTCCCTAAACCTCTCTTAATCCCTTAATTTCTTATTTTAATTAGTTCCAAATAATAATAATAGTAATAATAATAATAATAATAATAATAATAATATTTCTATTATTAATGAAATTATGATTATTATTTAATTATGTCACTATTATTATTAGTCTGAGGTTTTATTCCAACAATCTACCTTCTAAGCCAAGGTCAACAAGTAAACGCACTCAGACACTCTCCCAAACAAGGACACACTTAAAGATTAATACAAGATGACTAAATAATTAAAATGGGTGTTACAAAAGGTTCTAGAGGATAACTGATGTTGAGTTGGAATCGACGAAGGAGATACAGACAAACACTCTGATGGTTAAGTCAATAAACAAAGACGTGATAAGTACAAGGATATATTTTGTGTACCTTAAGTTCTAGTTCAGAGAGTTTATATATTTATTATCTAGAGACCGAAGTTATGAGGGTATTATTAGCATTGACCTAGTTTAGAATAACTGCCCCCATGTCGCTAGTCTGAGAGCCGATTTGTGGTTCAATTCGAAAAAAATACTTTATGATATGGGATTCTTCCGAGGAAAACTTGTCTAGTGATTGATTCGTATTGAGTTGGGGTGAGTCGAATAGAAATCCTATGGAGGCTGGCGTGAAGAAACTTGGATCTAGGATACTCGCATGGAATTTTTGTGAAAACCAAGATGAAGAGTGCAGCCTATGAGCCATTCGCTGAAGGATTTTTTGTGGACTTTGATCGTGACAAATAGTCTTTAATTTCAGGATAATCTGAGGAAGATTTATGTAGATTTCAAGGTGAGATAAAAAGTCTAACAGTTTTGGGCAATCCAAGGATGATTTTTGTAGAGGTCGGGATGAGACATAATGTCTTTAAGTTTGAAATAATCAGAGGAGGATTTTCGTAGAGCCCAAGATGACATAAAGAGTCTTAATGTTATAGATAATCCAAGGAGGACAAAATGAGACGAAAAATATTTAAGTTATCAATAATGTGAGGTAAGATTTCGAAGAAGAATTTATCAGATTTGATGATATGTCCACATCCTGTTTGTGATGATGGCTTGCAAAATCAAACATATTTCAAGAAAATGACGTGGTAGTGAATGTTTCAAAAGTTTGGTTTCCCTAAGCCACATGCTAGATGTTGCGAAGGCCATCAAGTGTCTACACCCCTAGGTTTTCTTCATTTGGTTTTGAGGATACCGTGGACCATTGTATCAATAAGCATCTTTTCATTTTTACTTGTTCAAAATTTTAGTATATAAATGGCTTATTTAGTTTTTTAGGATCCCTTTTTAAGTTTCCTTTGCCGCCTAGGGTTTACCCATTTATATTTTGTTGCTTATCAATTTATTTTTTGGTTTATTTGTCATAATTGAGTCTCTTCACATAGTTGTGCATTCTAGGGTTAAGTGCTTAATTGTTTCTACGCATGCATAAATCTAACCATTTGGTTAAAGTCAATGCAGTGTGTTTCTAGTCAAATAGTCAGATGCTTGAATCAAGAAACACATATGAGAAAGGCTTAAGTCATGCTAAGTCTCTATTCAGAATAACACTTCATATTTAGTAAAATTTGAAAATATTGAATGTGATTCAAATCACAAGATTGGCTGACTCAAATCAAATTAAATGTGAAAAATCAGGATTTTGAATCTGTCCACCTGAATCCAATCACAAGAAAACTTGAATCAAATCACAAAGTTTTTTATTCTAATCATAAAAGGGTTTGACCCGAATCAAATCATGCCTACAAATTTTGGATTTTGGTTCGGTCAAGTTGATTCGAATCACAAATTTGTGTGACTCGAATCATAAAAAGCTTGATTCAAATCATATAGATTAATTTTATGGGTTTTTAAGTCTTGATTCAAATCATTCATTCTCTTGACTCAACTCATAACCTTTTCTTGTGAATCGAATCAAATGGGAATTTTGTCTCATTTTTGTGCCTTATCTCTAGCACGTATATTTGCACATTGAAAGCTCAGCTGATTTGAGCAAATTTTTGGAAGAACAGAATGTCAAAAGAGATAAAGAAGTCTGATGAAAGAAGACTGGTCAGATATGATGTCCTAACGAATGTCTCGACATCCTGATCTGATATTGAAGGATGTTTCTAAATCTGTTGCAAAATTTAAGGAGCAATCAAAACATGGATCAAGGAAGGAATAAACAAAAGATTTGAAGCCCAAAGAAACAGAAGAATATAAATAGAAGACTTAGACCTAGGATTTTATATGCCTTTTGTAACCTAGTTCTCTTGTATAAAAATAAGGGTTTAGGGTTTTGAGAGTCGTTGGCTCTCTAGGTTGTAAGTCTCCCTTTGTATCAGTTGATGCATTGTGGCAGATATAGGTGTCGCACAGATCCATAAGCCTTGAGGTATTGGACTGTGTATTGTTCTTGGATGAAGCTTTTAAGTAAATCTGAGTTAGCTTGTTTGTCAATTATGCTTAACAGAATTATGTATTGACAGGGATGATGTAGAAATCACAGTTGGTGATTAAGGGAAGTGATTAGGGTATCTCGTATCAAAGAGGTTGTTCTTTGATAAAGTCTTCATTGGGTAGATATTAGGATATAAAGTTGTAAGCAGGGGAGTTTAGCTTTGTAACAATTCTACAGGTAGTGGAGTCTTCTTCCTGGATTGGTATCCCTCAGATGTAGGTGAATTGCACCGAACTGGGTTAACAATTGTTGTGTTCTTTATCATTCTGCAGATTTAATTTTCTGTTAGTGTTCATGATAAACATGTTGGAACAAATGTCGCAACATCTGTGTTTCTGCAATTCTGATATTCAAGGTATCAGTCTGCTATTTTGTTCCTTGTTTAAATGTTATGCAGAACAATGTCTTGACACGTGTTAGGACATCTGTTGTCTGCATTGCCAGAATTTCAATTGGTATCAGAGCATACGTTTTGTCTATTTCTGGATGAGATATTTGGGAGATACTTTCTGGCGTTTAAACAATGAGGAGTTTTGAAGATCAGATCAATCAACTTAGACATACTCAAGGGTATTAATGGATGGGATGGATGTTCTGGATCGAAGGTAACAACCCAGAGGTTGTTCATGTTGCTCAGGAGGTTCTACAACAACTGCAGAAGAAGTGGCTAGTTCTCTTGTTGGGGTGTCTTATAAGATGTTTCAACATCTTATTAGGGCAAGTTAAATTTGTTCCTTGGTGGTTCCGTTGCATGTGTTTCTGATGGAAGAGCTCTAGAATTATGGGATTCTGGAGTTGTTCCTGAAGACATATGGTGGAAGGTCTCAATCGTCGGCCTCTATAGTTGAAGATATTTGCATCTTTTTATTCCAAAGTCGGGAGCGATGGAATGGAAAGAGTTGTTGAAAGATGTCTATTATGGTGACTTGGTACTTGGAAGCTTGGTTCCATGGTGCAGTTTGAAGTCAGTTAAAGAGGAGATGAGTTGAGTTTAGGTTTATCAAGTTCTTGCTCTGGGAGTTTGATAAATTATTGATCGGCTCGGTTGTCAAAGATACTTGAGAATTCTCTCAAGTCCACTCATAAAGGCGTCTCAGTCGTGCATCTGGAGTCTTCTAGTTATTCTGCTGACTAGAAGGTGTTTCTATGAAACACAACCTGAAGAAAGTGGAGGTGCTTTATTTTCACTCTCCAAAACTGCAAGGAAGGATTCATCTCTCTTAACCCTAAAGGTGGATCCAATATGTCTGGAGTTCTCAGAATCGTTGAGGTAAATAGGATTTGTTCAGAGAGAATCTTAGTTACTTGAGTCAAGGGTGGCAGCCTTGGTATCTCAATTATTTGTGTCAAAGAAGATACTTGCAAAAGATTGAATACTTGATAAGTGTTCATGAAGTGATCTGGTGGAGCTTAGCTACAACACTGAAGAAGGGTTATTAGACAACGATTTAAGATCAATTGCTATTTGTGGAATTCACAAGTATTTAATTGATTATCCTTGAAAGTCAAGATTGTTGATGTTCAACAAGATGTTGGAACATCTCATCATCAGAGTTTGTGCAGAATCATGGGAGGGGTACTGCATACGCTTTAACATCTGTTTTGGTCTTGGGTGTTGACCTAAGAATCTGCTTCAGTCTGGTGTGACAAAAGCATGTGATCTCTGGAGAGTTTCCTAGCAAGAAACTGGTATGGACATTGGTGTTGTTGAAGATGAAGATGAAGACATCATAACCTTGATGGTTATTTCTTAGATCAGTTTATTTCTGATCTAGGAGTTATGAAGTGCTGATAGCACAACTTGGATTAGTTTATTTCTGATCTAGGTACTCAGGAGCATGAGATCTTGCTCAGTTTGAAGGTCAAGGTTAAGTTACCTCTGACTTTCTACAAACTGCTCTACTAAGGAAAGTGGTATTCTTTGGTATGGCTATGGTGTAGTCTAGGACTACTTTATCTTCTGAAGATTCATATGTGGCAGGTGTGAAGTCTTTGGAGTTTCAAAGAAGTTATTCATCAAGGTGTGAGCTTGAAGGGAATATCTGTGATAAGCAGGATGGAGGTTTTCTACTCAAACTTGGTGGTTGAATCAAGTCTATGAGAGCGTGGAACTCTTGTTCTGTAATAGGGGAGAGGTTCTTCTAAGTGGCAGAAGGAGGAGCTGAATTTAGCAGTTGGATGTCGTATCAGAATGTTCTGACATCTAGCTTAACATCAGGATCTCAGCTGGTGATGTGGCCCATCAGCTTAAGATAAGGTGATCTACAGTAGAATAGAAGTAATGGATGCTTCAAAAAGGTCTATCTCATGCAGTTTGCGGGAGTTGTGGTTTGAGAAGATGTTACATGTCTAGAGGCTTGGTGGATCCAAGATGTCTTGCTATGGAGCAAGTAGTTCATGTGACTTGAAGATCAGATTTCATTGGTGGATCAGTGTATCTTGTGGGAGTTCTGAAGAAGAGTGAGATCAATCAAAAGGTGGCATTTGGTTGGTTTCATAGTGTGCATTCAAGTATGGTGCTTGAAACTGATTTCTCTTGTGCAGAAGGGTAGTTCGTTGAAAACGTAAGAAGGTTCTGCTTCTGGTCTATCTTGGAGCTTGTGGTAGAAATTCTAGGTTAATGATGGAAGTATACCTTCTTTTGGTGGATGAGAGTTTATTTCTCTCTGGGTTTCTGAAGTTCTCTTTTTTCAAGCTGGTGGCGCAGTGTTATGTGAAGATCTTCAGTTGGATTACTGTGTAGATAGTAAGTCCAGTGGTGGAGCATATCAAGAACCATGGTGTATGGTGTCTATGATGTGTGAAGGATGTCATAACTAATGCTAGAACATTTTCTGGGTTGGTTATCCTTGGAGGAGGATTCTTAAGTTCTGGTCTAGGAACTTGTTGCCTACATCGTGTCTAAGGAGTATCTATCTTGTCATACGGGAGAATGATGGAGTAGAAGAACTGCGTTGGAAGGATGGTGTAGAGAAGACTGAAGTGGATCATGTGTTGATTGCATGGAAGTCTGAATATAGATATTCACCAGTTGATCAGAAGTATTCCAGGTTATCATACAGGAGAATGATGAAGGAATAACTGTCTTGGATTGTTGGGTGTCTATCTATTGATTGACCTTGATAAGGTCATACGAAAAGCTTGTGGAGGGGATAACGCCCCAATTGGCAAGTCTTGCTAAAGGGAAGTGGATCAGTTTGGCAGCTGTGAAGTTCTGAAGCATGTATACGATATCTGACACCGTTGGAAGAAAATAAACTAAGAGGTATGGTATCTCTTTAAGGAATGTGGATCATTCCAGATAAATTGGATTTTATCTCAGGGAACAAGGAGATCTATACATGAGAATTCAAGAGGAATTCGTTTGGTGTATGGATAGTTACTGGAAGAGGGGGATCAATGGAGCTTTGATCTTAATCCAAGAGTTTGTTAATTTAGGATGGTGATCCTAATGAGTCCTCACGGGAAGCATGATGGTGTTCATATGTGAGTGATTATTGGTTATTGTCAGAAGAAGCAATAAGTGGAGTTGATGATTGTGTTCAACAGGTAGGTTGGATAGAGAGTGCGCTCTTGAAGACATGAAGATGCGTCGTATGTTTTCCATTCATCAGCATAAGTGTTCATTGGAGGAGCGCTGGTTATCTTAGATAGGGGGAGTTGCTCTTTGATCTAAGATATATTACTGCAGGGGTGCAGTTCAGGATCTAGTTTGTATTGTGCGTCAAGCAAGCTGTGATTATGTTTTTATCCTGGGAGGATGAGATGTCAAGAAGGATATCTTAACATTACTGCTGCAAGGTCGTGTGGGGACTTGACAGTATAAAGTTAATTCCATCATTAAAGTGTCAATACAAGTATTTAGGGTCCTAACTGGGAGATGTTTGAAGAAATGTCTTAACATCTTGGTCAGTTCTATTTTTCTTCTGGTTAAAAGGATTATTTTTGGGACTCATCAAAAGGATGGTGACTATGATTCAGACGGGCTGAACAAGCCTGACAAAATGTCAGGATACTATTTAAGACCTGAGGGTGGGTCCTAACTGGCTGTTTTGAATGATGGAGAGTGCTTCCTAAGTGAAGGCATGGGTAACATGTGTCTTGATACAAGTGTTCCTTTTTGGACGATTACTCTTAAAAGTTTAAACAGTCATATCCTAGTTGGACGGTACACAGTTATTAATGTTGAATTTACCTACCTAAATTTATTTCTCCTTTGAATTGTTCAGCGGTAACTTCTTTGGACCGTGGATCTCTAGAGAAACCGTTTAGGTACTTAAAGAGTGCATCTGATTGTGGAATTCCAGGTTGTGGGTTGATTCATGATGTCTTTCATTCGTGTTTGGATAAGTATCATATGGATATGGAACTGTATTGGCTACTTTTGTTAATTTTTGGCTAAAAAGGGGGAGAAATGGCTGTGTAGATATTTCAATACACATCTGGTGCATCTTTGCAGTTCGTTTGCAAGGATGTTGGAGAGGATGTTCTAACATTCTATGGCAAGTACATGTTTGAGGGGGAGTGTGCTATGCACTCTTCCTCATATACACCAACATACAGCTAGGAATTTCAGGGGTAAGAAAAAGTCTCTGAAGTGTTCCAATCATATCTACCAAACGCCGGACTTTCTTTTTCTGGCCAAGGGAGTTTTAACCAAAAATTTGTCAAAAGGGGAAGATTGAAAGCTCTGCTGATTTGAGCAAATTTTTGGAAGAATAGAATGTCAAAAGAGATAAAGAAGTCTGATGAAAGAAGACTGGTCAGATATGATGTCCTGACAAATGTCTCGACATCCTGGTCTGATATTGAAGGATGTTTTTAAATCTGTTGCAAGATTTAAGGAGCAATCAAAACATGGATCAAGGAAGGAATAAACAGAAGATTCGAAGCCCAAGGAAACAGATGAATATAAATAGAAGACTTAGACCTAGGATTTTATATGCCTTTTTTAACCTAGTTCTCTTGTGTAAAAATAAGGGTTTAGGGTTTTGAGAGTCGTTGGCTTTCTAGGTTGTAAGTCTCCCTTTGTATCAGTTGATGCATTGTGGCAGATATAGGTGTCGCACAGATCCATAAGCCTTGAGGTATTGGATTGTGTATTGTTCTTGGATGAAGCTTTTAAGAAAATCTAAGTTAGCTTGTTTGTCAAGTATGCTTGACAGAATTCTGTATTGACAGGGATGATGTAGAAATCACAGTTGGTGATTAAGGGAAATGAGTGGGGTATCTCGTATCAAAGAGGTTGTTCTTTGATAAAGCCTTCATTGGGTAGATATTAGGATATAAAGTTGTAAACGGGGGAGTTTAGCTTTGTAACAATTCTACAGGTAGTGGAGTCTTCTTCCTGGATTGGTATCCCCCAGATGTAGGTGAATTGCACTGAACTGGGTTAGCAATTGTTGTGTTCTTTATCATTCTGCAGATTTACTTTTCTGTTAGTGTTCATGATAAACATGTTGGAACAGATGTCGCAACATCTGTGTTTCTGCAGTTCTGATATTCAAGGTATCAGTCTGCTATTTTGTTCCTTATTTAAATGTTATGCAGAACAATGTCTTGACATGTGTTAGAACATCTGTTGTCTGCATTGCCAGAATTTCACACATGTCATATTGAAGATGTTTATTTTCAACATTATCTTGAATTTTGATTATACTAAAAGAATATGTCTAATATTGTTTAAATCATAGTGGAATAAAAACACATTTTCAATGGGCAACCATTGAAGAATGGAGTAGGCTTAAGACAAGACGAATTGTCGAACCATAATAAATCTGACGTATTATTTCTCTCTCTCTCTCTCTCTCTCTCTCTCTTTCTCTCTCTACCTATATATATCTTTCTCTACATTTTGTTTAGGATTGCATGTTTAGATTTAATATTTTCTTAGAATCACGTGATATTAGGGTTTATAATAGGGTTAATAGCCATTTAGCCCCCTGCCATATAGGCGATTTTTGAAAAATCCCCCTATAAAAAAAAATTTGCAAAAAAAAACCCTAACATTTGAAGATTCTCTCAATTTTGACCTTCATCACATCCAGTCACCAAAAACCTGCCATTTTGGCAGCGTTTTTATTTTGACCCCTGCCATTTTGACAGCGTTTTTATTTTTTTTATTTTGACCCCTGCCATTTTGGCAGCGTTTTTATTTTGACCCCTGCCACATCAGCTTTTTTTGTGACTGGATGTGATGAAGGTCAAAATTGAGAGAATCTTCAAATGTTAGGGTTTTTTTTTCAAGTTTTTTTTTTACAGGGGGTTTTTCGAAAATCGCCTATATGGAAGGGGGCAAAATGACTATTAACCCTTTATAATATTGATAGCAATTTCAAAAATAAGTTTTAAGTTTTGTTACACTAAGACTCTAAAACTTTCTTACTTTTGATTAATAGTGAAAATTGTAATGTTAGATTTCTTGCTCAATTTAAAAGTCTCACTTTACACACCTCATGTAATTCGGTTTTTTAGTTAATAAAGACATTGTATGCTTTTTTATTTTTCATTTATTGTTCATTTTGTGTTTCTGGTTAAGTGTATTACGATTTGTCCAAAAAGCATATATTTTGTACGAAAAATTCCACTATAGGCCAAACGATTTTTATCAAACTTTGATTTATAAAAATAATATTTTAAATTTGACTATTTTTGGGAAGGTTTATTCAACCCGCTTCTAGACCATTCAGTACCATATTCTACCCTAACTTCTTTCTTCATCATTTTATTATGTATTTGGTTGTTTAGAAAATTTGTATTCCTATTTACTCTGGTGTTCATTGCTTCGAGAGAGATTCAAAACTCGTGTTCAAAGGAAATTTTTGTTCTTTAGCTTTCTATCATCATATTTGTCCATGGTAGTCCTTTTATGCAGGATTTGTTTTGGACATACCCTTTTACTGATGCCGTGGTTGTCTAGGTAGGACACCATTACTTTGGAATGGTAGTTTATCCCTCTTTTTATGGGTTTATATTTTCATTTTAATGGTGATGGAATGATGGATTCTATAATATGTCATATTCATTTTCTTCCTCCATTTTTTCAAGTCTGAGATGGGAAATAAAAGTTCCTAAAACTTAACAGCAATTTGTACAAAGACAATTATGTTTAGATCAATAAAGATCCAATGGGACCAATATAGGTCTTCTTGATAGTCTTTTATCCTAATGAGCCTTCTATCAAGGTTGACCATGAGGGATATGAAAACTCGAATATTGAAACTTACTAAATTTACACATAACCTAGATTGCACCCTTATGCATTGTTGGTCCATAATAATTGATGTATAATGTTGTTGGTTTCCTTTTGCGGTATTAATTAGAAAATATTTTAGTGGTTGTGCCAAAAAAATCATAGTGTCGTGAGTAAAATTATCAAATCCACATAGAATGAGAAATATAACATATTTGTAATGATTATAGTTTTAAGTATGAAAAAATGTTTAGTTTGAAAAGGTTTCATGTTCATAAAAAGAAAAGAAAGTAATATATTAGAAATAACAATATTAGAGAATGTCGGGGTTAGGTGTTGTAATTATTATGATTTACATGCATATCAAATGATCAGTTATGCTCATTTTAACCATCAATACATATTATGACATGTTTCTCAACAACATTATCCATGCTTGAAATAACATTGTGGTATTAATAATATAGTTAATTAACAACCTCTCAACCTAATTAATAATATAGTTAATTAACGACCTCTCCAACAACTAACAACCAACCATTCATCTCTGTTTCACAAGTGTTTCTCTCTGAATGGTGAGTGTTTCTCTATTACCATACACCTACATTCACTTTTGTTAAATTTATTATCATCTATATTAATTCAAGAAAGCATTCATTCTTCATTTGTTACACACTCTCTTTTCTTTTTCTTTTTCATTTCATATTTACCACATTCTTTCCTTTTTCTCTTTCTTTTTTGTTTTGTATTTATTTGGAATGCTTTTTATTTATTCTTACTTTGGTTTGCCAATTTAGTTCTATTTCATTCATGCATCATTTTACATTTTTCATGTTTCCACTTTCAGACTTATTCAACCTATATATCCCCCAACTTGTTTACAACTCTACCATGCAATAATTTCTTGTTGTGAATAAGGATACCTTGAACAAAGTATAATTGGTTCCTTGATCAGTCAAGAAACTCACAAGGGTTAGGGTTAACAAAGAAAACAAGAGTAAGCAACAAAGATTGGTTATAAAACTGTTATTCTTTCCTTTCTCCTTAAAACAAGGATTACAAGTATACAAGAATAACAAACTAACCACTCTCACTCTTTCTAGGTTTTGTCACACTTTAGAATGAGAGACTAGCATGCTATTTATAATAAAACCTAGCACACTAAACTAATGGGCCTTTAACAAAATACTCATTACAAGCTAACTTAGGGTACAAGCTAACTTACTCAATTGGATCCTTAACACAAGGCCCAATTCAATATGCTAACAAACCTAGCAATATTAACTAATACATGTTAGAACAATCTTCGACTACAAACATGCATTATTTTTCGACAGCAGCATGTGATCCAACTTCGACGGCATGCTTCTTCTAGAGTTCGATCCAAATTCCACAAATCTCCACCTTGGATCTAACTCTAACAACAAGAAAACAAACTAGCTTTCTTCATGCAGCTTTATCAACTGCATACAGTGGAAAAATTTGCAACTTGGCAATGTCTTGGTGATCATATCAGCAGCATTATGATCTGTCGAAACCTTCAGCACTTGGACTTCTCCACGCTCGATTACCCCTCTGACGAAATGCAGCCTAACATCAATGTGCTTGGTTCGCTCATGATAGGCTGAGTTCTTCGACAGGTGTATTGCACTTTGACTATCACATTTAACAGTGATACTTCGACCTTGAAGTTTCAGCTCCTTTGCAAAACCTTCAAGCCACAATGCTTCCTTCACAGCTTCAGTGAGGGAAATATATTCAGCTTCAGTGGTTGATAAAGCGACAACCTTCTGGAGCGTCGCTTTCCAACTGATTGCTGTGCCAAACATTGTGAAAACATATCCAGAAATAGACTTTCTGGAATCCATACAACCTGCATAATCAGAGTCAACAAATCCTTCGACTGCTGCTTTTCTATCTTCACCCAAGGCTCCACCATAAATTAGGACTCTATTCAGAGACCTATTTATGTACCTTAAAATCCACTTCAATACTTGCCAGTGAGCCTTTCCAGGATTCGACATGTACCTGCTCACAAGACTCACTGCATATGCTATGTCAGGTCTTGTACAGGCCATAACATACATCAAAGAACCAACTATATTAGCATATGGAATGCTATTCATATAAGTTCTTTCGACATCAGTACTGGGACACTGATCTATACTCAGCTTGAATTGAGGGTTTGTCGGAGTTACAACAGGCTTTGAATTCGACATACCATACTTTTCGAGAATCTTCCGTAGGTATGCCTCTTGAGATAAGCATAATTTCGACTGCTTTCTATCTCTTCGGATGTCAATCCCAAGAATCCTGGACGCAGCTCCCAGATCCTTCATTTCGAACTCCTTACTGAGTTCAGCCTTCACCGTTATTACCTCTTCGACATTGTTGCTTGCTATTAGAATATCATCCACATAAAGCAACAAAATAACAAATGAATTACCCGGTCGAAATCTAAAGTAAACACAGTGGTGGAACTTACTTATGCGTGCCATGAACTTGTCGAATCTCCTATTCCATTGTCGAGGAGATTGTTTCAGTCCATATAAAGATATCTTCAGCTTGCACACATAATCTTCCTTCCCCTTTTCGACATACCCTTCAGGTTGCCTCATCAGGATCGTTTCATCTAGGTCACCATACAAGAATGCAGTCTTCACATCCATCTGTTCCAGTTCAAGGTTGAACTGTGCCACCATGGCAAGCAACATTCGAATGGACCTGTGCTTCACAACAGGTGAGAACACATCATTGAAATCGACACCTTCTTTCTGAGTGAACCCCCTAGCAACCAACCTTGCCTTGTATCTTTTCGACGCCACTCCTTCGATTCCTTCCTTGACTTTGAAAATCCATTTACAGCTGACTAACCTGGCTCCAGCAGGTTTCTTTATCAGTTCCCATGTGTCGTTATCATGAAGAGATTTCATCTCGTCATCCATGGCTTTCAGCCATTCAGTCTTCTTTCGACTCCTCATAACTTCCTTATAGTCTCTAGGTTCTTCGTCGAGAACCTCACTTGCAGAGATTAAGGCATAAGCTATAAGATCTGCATACCAAGTCTCTGAGGTGGCTTGATGACTCTTCTCGACCTGTCTCTTGCTAACAGGTAGTCATTATCAGTTTCCTCATCTTCGACAACATCTCTTGTTTCGTCTTCGACTTCATATGGGGTACGCACTTCAGCATCAATATGCTCCACCTCAACAGGAATCTCTCCCTGTTCCAGCTCTTCGTCAGCAACATCAGTTTTCTTGAAAGCCATCTCAGCTTCATTGAAAACTACATCTCGACTGGTGATACACCTCCTGTGACCTGGCTCTAGGCACCATAGCCTATAAACTTTGACTCCTTCAGGGTATCCCATGAACATGCACTTCAGAGCTCTAGGTTCGACCTTGTCTTGCCTAATGTGAGCATAGGCCACACAGCCAAATACTCTCAGTCTGTCGAGACTAGGTGGATTTCTCGACCAAACTTCTTCAGGTGTCTTCATATCTAATGCAGTCGAAGGACATCTATTTATCAGATATGCAGCTGTCGAAACAGCTTCAGCCCAAAACACCTTCTTCAATCCAGCACTAACCAACATGCATCTAACCCTTTCAAGGATTATTCAATTGAATCTCTCAGCTAAGCCATTTTGTTGAGGAGTACCTGCTACAGTCTTATGCCTTGCAATCCCAGACTCAACACAGTAACTGTCGAACGCTTTGTTGCAGAACTCAAGGCCATTGTCGGTTCTCAACCTCTTAACCTTTCTGCCAGTTTGAGTTTCGACCAGAATCTTCCAACTTTTGAAATTCTCAAAAGTTTCATCCTTCGTCTTCTGAATGAATACCCATAGTTTTCTGGAATAGTCATCAACGATGGATAGAAAATACCTTGCACCTGAGTGTGAAGGATTCCTTGCAGGCCCCCAAAGATCAGCATGAATGTAATCAAGGGATCCATGTGTTTTTTGCTTGCCTTTGTTGAACTTCGCCCTACAGGATTTACCAAATACACAAGATTCACAAAACTCCAACTTTTCGACTTTGTCACCACCTAGCAGGTTCTGCTTCCCCAATTCGACTAGGCCTCTTTCGCTGACATGGCCCAATCTCATGTGCCATAACTCTGTCTTCGACATAGCTTTCGTGGATACAACATTTGTCGAACCACTTACAACCTCAGCCTCCAGGATATACAAGCCTTGGTTTTTCACGCCTCTCAAGACTTCCTTCGACCCTTTCATGACTCTCAGGGTACCTTGCTCTCCTTTAAAAACATATCCCTTTCTGTCGAATTCACCAAGAGAAATTAAATTTCTCTTCAAGTCAGGTACATACCTAACTTCAGTCAATAATCTTATTGACTCATCATGGAGCTTGAATCTCACGGATCCAATACCTGCAATTTTGCAAGCTTTATTGTTTCCCAGCAGCACCGATCCTTCATCTTGATCACATAATTCTTCAAACACATTCTTGTTTGGAGTCATGTGCCAAGTACATCCAGAATCCATAATTTACTCTTTTCTTGAGTCGCCGCTTGAAATTACAAGAGCATCAGATGAGTCGAAGTCATCTTGAACAATAGCTGCGTTGGCATTATCCTTACCTCCATGATCTTTCAGGCGTTCAGGGCACACTTTTCTTGCGTGACCCTCCTTCTTACAGTGATAACATCGAAAACCAGATGTTTCGCCACTAGAAGACTTCTGCTGACTTTTACCTTTCTTCTTGTCGAACCTACCATCCTTTCGCAAGAATTTTCCCTTAACTGCCAAACCTTCACCAACCGTCGAACGTTTATGCTCCTTTCGTTCGTTCAGGTCCTTAGAGTACAAGGCTGCTTGAACTTCTTCAAAGGTCAGGGACTCTCTTCCATACAAGAGAGTTTCTTTGAAGTGAGCATGCAATTTGGGCAAAGCACACAACAACAACAATGCTTGATCTTCATCATCAATCTTCACATCAATGTTTTCAAGATCAAGAATCAGTTTGTTGAAAGAATCCAACTGCTCAGCCAAAGCCTTTTCTTCATTCATCTTGAACGAATACAAGGCTTGCTTCAGGTAAAGACGATTCACCAAGGATTTGGTCATATACAAACTTTCCAGCTTCGTCCATAATCCCGCCGCCGTCGTCTCTTTTGATACCTGTCGAAGAACTTTATCACCAAGGCTCAACAATATTGCGCTGTGTGCTTTCTCGATCATGGTAGTCTTTTCTTTTTCCGTTAACGCAGCATCCATGGCTGCCATTCCCTTCAACGCTTCCAAATAGCCCTGCTGAACCAGTAGGGCTTTCATCTTCAAGCGCCACAGACCGAAGTCGTTCACTCCGGTGAACTTCTCGATCTCATACTTTGTTGAAGGCAACTCCTCCACGCTCACCGCACCAATTTGTTGTGAATAAGGATACCTTGAACAAAGTATAATTGGTTCCTTGATCAGTCAAGAAACTCACAAGGGTTAGGGTTAACAAAGAAAACAAGAGTAAGCAACAAGGATTGGTTATAAAACTGTTATTCTTTCCTTTCTCCTTAAAACAAGGATTACAAGTATACAAGAATAACAAACTAACCACTCTCACTCTTTCTAGGTTTTGTCACACTTTAGAATAAGAGACTAGCATGCTATTTATAATAAAACCTAGCACACTAAACTAATGGGCCTTTAACAAAATACCCATTACAAGCTAACTTAGGGTACAAGCTAACTTACTCAATTGGATCCTTAACACAAGGCCCAATTCAATATGCTAACAAACCTAGCAATATTAACTAATACATGTTAGAACAATCTTCGACTACAAACATGCATTATTTTTCGACAGCAGCATGTGATCCAACTTCGACGGCATGCTTCTTCTAGAGTTCGATCCAAATTCCACATTTCTCTACTAATCATAAATACAGATACATTAATTTCTTTGAGATGTAATTGTAAATCAATAGAGTGTTATTCTCTTTTAAACTTGAATATCATTATAAAATTTGCAAGCTTGAGATAAAAGCTTCATGTAAGAAGGTTGTGAACTGATCATATGATAAAAAACTGATGTTATTGAGATTCTTAAGGGGAAATTATGGGGGACTGGAGTAGGCCACATGTTTTAATGTCTAACCGATTTAATTTTGGATATGTTTTTTTTTTCTTTATGTCTCTTTATGTTTTCGTCATTTACTCTGTTGTGCCTAATCTCTTTTTTTTTTAATTAATCAAATAAATCCAATCTTTTTCTTTAAAGTCATATTTGTTTTAAACAAAATTGTCCCCCCTTGTGTTTGAAGTCACTTGGTCAATAAGTGGCATTATATCCTAACTCTTGTTTAAAGACTAATTGTCTTAGGCGGTAGGATAAATTCAAACGATTCACTAAAAAAAACCTCATCTTTTAATGGTGAAGGGTATGTTTATTGGAAATACAAAATGAATTTTTTTTGTTGAAGGTATGAATTATGATATCTGGGCACTATTAAAAATGTTCCCTTTATTCTCACATTTAAAATTGATGCTTTTGTGGAAAGCAAACCTATAGAGCTTTGGACCAAAGAGGATAAAGTAAAAGTACAATAGAGTTTCAAAGCTAAATCTATTATCACTACCACCCTTAGTATTAATGAGTTTTTAAGTGATATGCCTTTCATGTTACCCATGAAGGTACAATCAAGATAAAAAATGGCTAGGATGAACACATTGATCCTTGACTATGAACTATTTAGAATGAAGCTTGAAGAAAATATTCAGAAAATATTCATTTAATAATTTTGAGTAAATCTTTTAAAAATGAGGATTTAAATAACAAAGTCTTTAGATTCCTAACCATCCCGTAAAAAAAAAGATTCCTAAACCATAGTTAGCAATCTAATGTCGCAGTTGTTGGAAAAATTTCCAAAATATTTAATTGATAGACTGATAATGATTAATTTGATTTTATGAATCATTTAAATCATAAATGGCTATGTGGTGTAATGGTTGAGACTTTTGATATTGACTCAAAGGTAAATAGGTTTGAATCATGATTGGAACTTTTTTTTTATTTATTTGTTAAAATTGATAAAATAAATTGCCAAAAGTTGCATCTGCTAGAATCGAACCAAGGACCCCTTGTCTACATGCGCGGGGACGAAAAGGGTCACCACTAGACCAATGCAACACTTCATGACATTGTTGAACGTTATTGATATATAATGGTTCGCGAATGGTCATGTTGAAACCATTGAAACATTGTTTCTCCTCACCAATTAGTACAACTTTTTCTATAAATAGATATACTTATTAGGCATAAAATACATACGAAAATTACTTGTTTCAAGTGCTAAAATTTATCTCTAAGTAATTCTTTTATTTTTCTAGTGCACGAGAATAAATAAGGGAACTTTATTTCGTTAAAATATCATTGATCGATATGCTTAATGTGGATGTTCGATTCATGTTAAGGTTTCTAAAGTATATTGAAAGGGACTTTTCGGATTACCCATTTGCATCCAATTTTCCTAAATTGGCGGGGGCGAATTAAACCTAAAGCTTAATGTAAACACACACTTTAGAAGTTATTTTGTGCAACTTTCATCATACCATTTTCATTTTCTTCTTGTTCATGTTTTACAGCAAACCCCCAACAAAAGATCTAACAACAGTGATTTCTAAATCTACAGACTTATCGTCTATGGATTTGGCTACTTACTTTAGAAAATTGTAGGAACATGAAATTGAGCTAAAAAAGCTGTTGGAGAAATTTCCAAAATATTAAATTGATAAATATTAATGGTTAAATTAATAAAATAAATGGCCAAAAGTTGCAACTGTCTAGAATAGAACCAGAGATCCTATAATGATTGGGTGCGTGGTTAAAAGGTGCAACCACCAGATCAACACAATTTTTCATGAAAAAGTTTGTTGTTATTGGTTACAATGGTTCGTGAATGGTCATGTTGGAATCAAATGAAACATTGTCTCTCCACACCAATCGGTACAAGTTTTATTATAAATAGAGATACTTGTCAGCAATAAAAGACACGAAAATTATTTGTTTCAAGTGTCAAAAATTATATCTAAGTCATTCTTTTATTTTTCTAGTGCACAAGAATAAATGAGAGAACTTTATTCTGTAAAATATCGTTGATCGATATGCTTAATGTGAATGTGCGATTCATGTTAAGGTTTCGAAAGTATCCTGAAGGGGATTCGCCGGTTAACCCTTTTGCATCCAATTTGCATAAATTGGTGGGGGCGAATCGAACCTAAAGCTTAGTGTAAACACACGCTTTGGAATTATTTTGTGCAACTTCATCGTACCGTCTTCATCATCTTCTTCTGGTTCATATTTTGCAGCAGACCCCAACACAAGATCTAACAATCTTTAAGTTCGATTTTCGATGGTAACAACTTTCATTAACGGTGAAAGGTAACGTCACTGCAATAAATAGTAATTTGTAATGAATAGTGATTCTTATACCAGACTTATTCCTGTTTTGAAAAGGAAATATATAGTATATACTTGTGACATACTCATGCTAATATGTTTCAAATTATGTATTTGCAAAATAGAAATCGTACATGCATAGTGACAATAACATGTGGTACATATATATGTAAATAATAATGCATTTGTGATTTCCATTTCTAAAAATTATCGCTACTTTTATTACGGGGCATTTCATATAGTAAGAGAATATGGACCATAATGGTTATTACAAAAGGTTTGAAAATCTATATGTATTGAAACAAAAAGCGGTAAAATATTTTCTTTATCATGATTTCAAGAAGAAACAATATATTAAATGTAGTGCAGTATAACATAAAAAGTTAATGTAGTGTTGCACTTTATTAACATTGTTTCACTTTGTTAACGGAAACACATGAAAGGGTGCTTATGCATATAACAAGGATATGTTGATCTAACCATGACACTACGTTACATTAAGTCTCTCGGTCATCGATATGTCTTAAATTTTCTGCAATGCTTCAAGATATGCAATGCTTCAAGATACCGTGTGTATTTGAAAATAGTTTAAAAGTGTACGAATTAATTTGGAATTGTTTCACTTAAAAATTTTGTTAATTACTAAAGTGATCAAATTTATTAAAGTTTATTATTTTAAGTTATGCAATTGATTTTGAATTTGGACTATATGAATAACATGTTTGTATTCAATGATACTCATCACTATAAGACATACAAAAATCATTCAAAGATGAATTATGATTTATATAGACTTCTGAATTTGGAGTATAATGTAGTCATTGAATTCTGAGATGTGGAAATTGGAGAAGCTTATCACGGATGATAAGGAATTCAATTCCCACAAATAAAGAATCTCGTGAGAAAGGTTCTCCAAGGGTTGTTGAAACACAAACGGAAAATTGTGACGTCCACAAATCATGTTTTTAGAG
Source organism: Lathyrus tuberosus (assembly GCA_022829125.1). Lineage (NCBI taxonomy): Eukaryota > Viridiplantae > Streptophyta > Magnoliopsida > Fabales > Fabaceae > Lathyrus > Lathyrus tuberosus. The sequence continues at coordinate 10,590,232 of JALAZF010000042.1, forward strand.
ATGATGCTCTAATCAATAAATTCAAAAATTCTTGACAAAAGAAAGGAGCTTTGAATGTGGAGAAATAAGATATGTTAAAAAAGAAATACCCTACACTTCAAAAGAATAATAAATTCAAAAGTAAGAAGAACAAAAGGTTGGTAAATGAAGAATGACATAAAAGTTGTGTATATGACAAAATAAATGACTAAAGTGTCATGGCGATAGTTTGTCAAAACTATCAAAATATAAATATACTTTGTATATGATAATTGTACTAATGTGCTAAAAGTGTTATGATTTGATGATAGATGACAAATACTATCAAGAGTACATAAAGTAATCATATGCATGATTAGTTGAAAAATTAAATATTCCGAATTTATTAAAGTTTGGAAAAATCTTGCAATTCTTTGACGAAAGGATTGACAAAGATATGATGTCCTTGGATATAATTGAATACAATGAAGACATCATTAGGGATGTGGAACAAGCCCATATCTAATTAATCATCAATAGTGGAAACTCAACTCACACTTGATTAACATTAAGTCTTGAGTTCAATGGTGAAAGTACACTATTAGAGGGATTGAAGTACTTAATGATAGATGCATCCCAAGGGGTAAAAGTACTTGGACCATAAGAATAAGTGTGGCAGGATGAAGTTTTCTTCTTAATAGACATATAGCATATGTTTGCTGGAATGCATAATTATGGGTGCATTTCTGATATAGTCTACCTATATGAGAATGAAGTGGTGCCGCTTCATAGAGTTCAAGGGCTTGACTCTTAAATTCTCATGAAAAGGATATGAGACACAAGGCCTTATTAAATGTGTCATATTAATAATTCGATCAATGGTACCGAGATTTTATGTGTGAGTTATGCACGCTTTGGAATTATTTTGTGCAACTTCATCGTACCGTCTTCATCATCTTCTTCTGGTTCATATTTTGCAGCAGACCCCAACACAAGATCTAACAAAAGCTTGCTGAAAATAAAGGTGATAAGAAAAAGAAAATTCTTGCACGCAAAGTGAAAGAATCCAAATCAAAAAGCGATGAAGATATGGATATCTTTGTCCACAAGTTCAACAAATTCATAAGGCATGGAAAACAACCTCAAAATTTCGAACATAAAAATAAAGAAAGATCATCCTTTGTGCCAACAAACTTCTAGTGCAGAAAGAAAGTTCACATAAAGGCAAATTATTCTCAAAACCTAAAACAAACTGAAAGATACAAAATACCTCAAAAAGAATAAAAGAAGGTATACATAACATAAGATGATAATGATATGTTCTCTTTTTATGAACGTGAAAAATAGGAAGAAGCCAACATATGTCTCATGGAAAATCACAAAAAAAATGAGGTAAATGATATAACTTCTCAATTTAACTATTTTGAACTCTTCCTCAGCTATAAAAAGTTAAATAATGAGTTAAGAAAAATAATATAAGTTGTTTCTATCTCTAAAACAATTATATTCTCTCTTGAAAAATAAAATAAAATTTTGTGAGGAAATAAACCGTCTTAGAGAAAAACAAACTCTTTTAATTCATAATTCTCCCTTAACCCCTTCTTGCTATGATACTTTTAATAAATTTATCATGTGTGCAAAATGCGATGTTTTAGAAAACAAAATAGAAGATTTTCATAGCAACACTTGATAACTTTACCAATGGGAGAGATAACTTAAACCTTATATCAGATAATCAAAGAAGAACTTATAATAAAGCTTGTTTAGGATATCAACCTAAAATAATGCTAAATATTTTACGAAATTAGGCCATGCTAATAGGACCCATAATTGTAATATCCGAAAATGTACTTATTTTTGTAAAATGGTCATAGCTCATTATCTTTATTTATAAGAGAGAATAATGAGTTTAAAATGAAACATACTTCTTCTTCATCTTGTTTCTTTAAGAAAATCCATGAACGTGGTTCAAATTGGACACCTAGAAAAATTATGTGTTTCACTAACAATAGAGGACCTAAAATAATTTGGGTACCTAAAATAAAAACTTAAGTTTAAAATGAATGTATGCTTTACAACCGCAAATGCTAAATGATATCTTGATTATGGTTGTTCAAAGCACATGTGTGGAGATAGAATTATCTTTTCTTTCTTTACTCCCAAAAATGGAGGCTTTGTTTTGTATGGTGATAACAACAAAGGAAGAATAATGAGTTTTGGTATAGTTGGTAAGTATTTTGTTCTGGACTGGGCCAGAGGTTTTCCCCACTGTCGGGCACGTCCCAACCCATCTCCCCCATCGAGGAGGGCCCAATGAAGGCCCAATTCATAAAGCCACACGAGAAGAACTCACATGTCTCCCCCACGGTCTCCTCGTGCCCCTCATGCGGGGACACATTATCAGGCAGCTACCCGTATCCAAAAGAACAGGTCACCCACATTTCAAAGATCACGGGGCAGTTGACCCCGGGTGAAAACCGCATGCTGATCATCCCTACGCAACGTAGACCCTGGCAGTTACTCGTATTAGGCCTAGCAATCCAACCCAATGCAAAGTAACCGTTGGCCCAGCGCTGGGGGCTCACTCTAGAGGGTCAGGTATTCTAAATTCTAATGCTATGTACTTGCCTTTGCTCTCTCGCTGAAACTTACTTTAGCATCGGAGTGCCTTATAGATACATCCCCTCCTCTTCTCCACCACCAGCGAACTAGGAGCTCATGACGTGTTACTAGTTGCTGGTCCCTTTCGGATCTGGTAAGATCAGTGGCGCCGTCTGTGGGAACTCTTGCTTCCCCGTTCTTTCTTCCATAGAAATTCAAGAACCAAAGCATTCTTCAATCTCCGTTGATCATGGCCAGCCCATGCACTGACGACAACGCCCATGAAACCACCTTCACCACTTTCACCAACGACGACGATCACAATCCCAACGTGACCGTTCACGTCGAGGAAGGAGATGCTAGGGACGGGCGCACTGCCTCTCCCTCCCTTGACGAAGCGGGCTTCAACACCGCATGATGTGCCGCCAAAAGCTGACCCGACCATGGTGGCTCTGTTCGCGACAATCAATCAGACGAACCTGATGATCTTCCAACAGAAAAAGCGGATCGAGATGTTGGAGAAGGAACGACAATCAAGCTCTCCCCCTCGGAGAAATCGTCGCCCCATTTCTCACAGTCCTTCCCGTCCCCCGTGGAGGCCACAACATGATGAGTCTCGGAGCCCCTATCCTCGACAACCAGGGCGCAACCCGCATTTGGAAAGGCCTCAGCCCGTGGCCACCTAGAAGCGCGACCAATCCCCTTCCCAGAAGGAGCGACGCTCCCCCGCTTATAAGAGGAACAAACCTGACGGTTACGTAGAGAAGTTCTCCCCGCTGAGGCAGGATACCTCGATATGACTCGTCCCCGTCGTAATCACCCATAAGGAGCGACGAGGATGGCCAGCGTACGCCACTATCCAGAGCCATGATGGAAACTCTCCTTCCGGTCGGAATGGAAAACCCCCTAGCGTTGGCGACCTACGATGGAACGACCGACCCGAACGACCATATTGAAAGCATCGATGCGATGCTCGACTACCGAAACATCCGGGGGGCATTCAAGTGCAGGCTCTTCCCCACAACCTTAAGGAAGGGCGCAATGGCGTGGTACAAGAGCCTCGAGCCAGAGTCCATCACCTCCTGGAAGGAGCTAAAGAGGTAGTTCTCCAGACACTTCACCGCTTCCCGACGCCACCCAAAGACGGAAGCATCCCTGGAAGCCATAATTCAGGGAAAAGAAGAATCTCTCCGGGACCATATAGACAGGTTCAACCGAGAAGCTTTCCAGGTATCCACCTCGGACGACATGAAGAGATATTTGATCGAGCAAGGGCTGCTACCTCGCACCGAGTTCGCCAAGGTAGTCAGCATTAAAATGCCCAATACCTTAGACGTGCTCCTCCACAAGGCCCATGCATACATCCAGTATGAGGAAAAGGAGGCCGTCAACTGCGCTCCTGACTCGCGTAACCAAGAGAGTGCCAGAACTTCCAGGCACGAAGATTCCTCCGCTCCTCGACGAGGCGGGGAGAGAATAAGAGAAGACCGGCCCCACAACCCTCGAGAACAAAGGGGACCAGCAGGCCGCTTCACTGAGCATACGCCACTCACAGCTCCCCACGGTTCAACAAGAGCCATGGGCACGTCACGGAGGATTGCATCCACCTCAAGGATGCCATCAAAATCCTGATCAAGGAGGGGCACCTGATGTAGTACACCAAGAGGAGCAAAGCCCCTCAAGAGGAGGCCTGGGAGACGAAAAGGGTCGAGGAGGCGACCCCGTTCTCCGGCGATAATGGGTTGCAAGTCGCTCTGTGTGTTACCCGACCAGAGGACTTCTAATTTTTCTACGAGCCCGACACGCCTGTGACTACTCGTAGCCCATGGGAAAGCTTCCCCGCCGCCATGGTCATATCCGACGGGGGGTTCAACAAGGTCTCTGTAGGGTCGGTGAAGTTAGACGAGTTGATAGAGGCGAGCTCGACGCAGAACGTCACCTTCGAGAAGGTTCAGGGAAGGTTGAACCCCATCACCTTCTACCTCAAAGAATTACTAAGCGGCGCCCCAAACTCCAGCATCCCTCTCCTGATCAGGGCACAAATGGCAAACTTTGACGTCCGCCGCATTTTGGTCGACCAAGGGAGCTCAGTGGACATAATTTATGCTTACTTGTTCACTACCCTCCAGCTCGACGAGACACATCTGACCCTGTACATCGGCTCCGACCTGCAGAGCTTCAACGACACCACCACAAGGCCATGGGGCTACGTTGAGCTAAGGGTCACCTTCGGGAATGACGAGACAGCCGGATAAGTCAAGATCCGCTTCTTGGTGATAGAGTTCCCCTCTCTATACCAGTGCATTCTGGGAAGGCCGACCCCGACTGAACTCACAGTTGTGCCATCTACAGTTCACCTGAAGATGAAGTACTACACGACCAGGGGTTGTGTCGTCACCCTCCACAGAGACATTGAGGCCTCCAGGAGATGTTTCGAGGCTGCTACCAAGGGGTTGAATTCGATCAACATCAAGTCCAAGCCTGCGGGTGTCGCGGTGAGAATTGGATATTAAGCTATTGAGTTAACTTGAATCACAAATCATAATTCACCACCAGTCTTTAATTTATCCAAGGGAAGGGAAAAAAACGAATAACCCAAAAACATGCAATGCAATGCAAAGCAAAAGAGAATCTAAGGTTCGGGGGTTGGTTATACCTAGGGAAGGTGCTAGCATCCTAAGTATCTATAGTAATCTACAGGAACCTCTTGTTTTATTGTGTTATTTGTTATTTTGTTTGCTAAAGGGTGAAAAGGTAAAGGGGGAGAGACCTAAGGTGTTAGTCCTAAGTATGCTCGCCAAGACATTGCATCTTGTGCCTACGTATCCTGACGGGAATGGAATCAAAGCATTCGTAGTTCACCTCACTTGGGGTGAGGAACTCTTGACTGTGGTCATGGTTCTATAGGGAAGTAAGTGTTCATAACCATGACACTTACATGGAATGCGGCGACTCCAATCCTAAGGCTAGGATAAAAGGGAAGTAAATATCTATGGCAGAACACCTGCATAGAGTACGGCGACTCTAATCCTAAGGTTAGGATAAAGGGAAAGGTAAGTTAGTCTCGATCGCGCGGCGGCGTGAGATATGGGGAGAAGAGCAATGCAAATGAAATGCAATGCATATGATAGGATAGTCAAACACAAGTCCTTCCCTTGGACGCAAACATAGATAAGCAATCATATAAATTCAAAAGCCACGAGTGAATATCAAACAAGACAGGCATAATGAAAATAATATACAATGAGTAATCAGCAAAATTAAGAGCACAAACAAATGACAGTGTATGTACAAAACATAGATCAAGGCATGGAATCTGCTCACAAAAGCGAGTCAACAAAAATGTACATCATCAACGAATCAGGACAAAGCAACAAGAATTAATCGAGGAAAATCAGGCCCAAAACAAGGAAGTAGACAAATCATGAAATAAAATCGGGCCACGAGGGAATATACAAGATTAGTATCATGAAGATAAATTCAAAAAATGCACATCAAGAATTAACTAAAAAGAAAATTGAGAATTGTCAAGATTAATTTAAGAATTAAATAAAATCTAATTAAACCAATTTCTAATTAAACCAAAATCTAATTAAACACTAATTAACTAAATAAACTAAAATCTAATTTAAACTAATTAAACTAAATTCTTGTTAAAACTAATTAAAATAAATTCTGAATAAACTAAAATCTAGTTAAAATTAATTAAACTAAAATTCTAATAAAACTAATTGAATGAGTTACATGTTTTTTATGCTTTTATGATATTTGATAATTTGTGTATCTACAAAAGATGAATTTATTTGGCTTAATACATCAAATTATAATAAATAAACTTAAGTCCAAAAACATTTTATGATTATTATACATAAAGAAGCAATTTATATTATATGAAAAACAAATGTGGTACGACTACCAATATCATGTGCACGTGATTTGTAAGGAGAAAAGAGCTTGTATACTAATAATGTTAAACAAATTAAATGGTCTATGTAGCTATTATACAATTAACTAAAACAAATGTTACTACACAGAATGAAGACATGAAAAGTTAACAGAAACACACATACCTTTTTCTTCTTCACGTGCGGAGAGGGAGGGATTCGCAAAACAACCCAAACCAAACAAAAATAATATGCAGGTGCACAGTAGCTATCTGGTGACACGGGCTGTGGTGTATTTTGTGTACGTGTGAAGTGTGTATGGGATAGTGGTGAATGAAATATGGTTACTTGTGAGGTGTGCTTTTATAGGCTTTAGGGATTGAACGCCATCAATTCTCGTTTTCGTTTTCGGCTTATTGTGTCCGATTCTGCCCCGATTGATGTTTGAAACATGTTTTGATATTTTCCTTTTTAAGTTTGACATGTCTGATATGTGTTAATTGATGAATTGAATTTGTCATGATCATGCAGTATGCTTATTTACACAAAAATGAGAGAAAAATAAAAAGAAATTAAATATTATGTTTTTGTGTTTTTAGAAGGAGAAACATAATTAAGTATTGATTAAATTTGATATTTTTGTGTTTTTTATAAAAAAAGAAAATATTAATAAACAAATTAAAATAAAATTAATTAATAAAAATAAAAATAAAAATTAAATATCTAATTAAATCTAAATAAATTAAATGAGTATTTAATTAAAAATAAATAAAAATGATTAAAAAACGAAATAAAAAGTCGGGCAGAAAAGTGCTCGAAAAAAAATGAACACACCAAGATAATCAGCGCGAAATAAACATACTGGAAAAATACAGCGCTTGGTCAGATTTTGAAATAAGTTTAAACTAGTTTGTCTGTAAATCCAACAAATTTATTCTGACTGATATTTCAGACACTATGCAAGATGAAGTGCATGATATGCTGTTAGAAGAGTATTCGTGGGGGTTGTTTTTAATCGTATCCACAGGGATTGTTTGATATTTGATGCGTGCCTTTCAATAGTTTCGATATTCTAAGTTAACGGTTTCAAAAGTTTCTCAATTGTTTTTAACATTCACTTGTAGAAAAGATTAATTTGTCACAAAGATTTTGTAAAAGGTTTTATAAAAGCATGTTAAGGTTAGGTTTCGCTAATCCTTTCCATGTATAAACGATTAATCAAGCATATGAACTCAGTTTCGGACCAATATAACCGCGTATCCTCCCGACTAAGTTTATGTCTAAAGCGAAGTCGTGAGTACCGTTGTTTAAACCGTTAGATGATGTCTCATGCTAACAATCTAAACAACAATCATTAAGATCAACACAATGCGAATAGCAAATCCCAAATCTATGTCTAGAGTTTGGTTTTTAAGAGATGAAAATGTTAGGTCAAGATTTGTGGAATCTATGTCTAGAGTAAAACAAATCAAACATAAAGCATTAAGAGAAAACAACTTCATCTATATTGATCAAAGACCTTGTTCATATACAATAGATCAAAAGCAATACATAAAAACAGAATCAACTACATCTAACCTCAACATTGAGTGTTTAGCTACCACTTCTCATGGTAGATTGGATAACAAGTAAAGAGAGGAGATGAGTAAACATCCACGCCGAATAATCGAGAATGGATGCAAAATCAGCTTCTCCAAGTGAAAATACAAGCTCCAATGGTAAAAAGACTGAAAACTATGATTTTGGATCAAAATGAACAAAAGATCCCTAAAACAAAAAGTGAAATTCTATTTATACATAGCAGAATTCTGCAGTATTCGCACTGCGAGCAATCCATTCGCACTGCGAATGAGGAAAAATGGCACTTTAAGTGCCTCTGAGACTTAAACCGCCCCAAGCAGAAATCGTGGGTTCGCACTGCGAACCCTTCATTCGCACTGCGAATCACTCGCTAGCTGCATTCGCACTGCGAATAAACTAGCGAGCCAGAATTCTCAAACCCAGAACTTACTGCCTCTCTTCGCCAGCACCTTCGCACTGCGAACCAACCAGCAAACCTTCGCTGGACCCTCGCCATGAGTTCACAGTGCGAACACATGGTAGTCTCAAAGTTGGAACTCTCTGCCTCTGCTCGCTGGCGCCTTCGCTGGCCCTTCACAGTGCGAACCTTCGCTGGGCCTTCGTCAGATTGTTTGCACTGCGAACACCCTGTTGCTGCTAAAACCTCAGTGGAAACTTGCATTGGTTCCATGTATTCTCACTTTTGCTCCTTTCATGCATATACCTGCACATTAACACACAAATTACAAGCTCCACACATATATTCCAATGTACGCATTACAACACAATTTACCGCTTAAATCCACAATTTACCGTTAGAAAGAAATGAAAAATGCCAAGTATTTCATACAAATATATAACATGTTTGACATCTAACATATGCTATGCAGACGATGCGAAACGAAAAACTGAATCTTAGGGTAAAAAATTAGGGTATGACAGATGCCCTTATTTAAGTTTCTTCTATCCGGAGATATGGAGATTGAAATCTTTGTCTCGACGTGATAGGAGAGACTTAAATACAAACATGCACAATTTTTGGCCCTAAGATGCCATAAGATGCACATGATATGACATGAAACAATATTAATGCAAGATATGGATCCTGTGGGGAATGACGCCACAGGGGGTAACTGTATATGGAAATGTTGCTGAAAGCACAGCTAAAGAATGAAAGACCCAACGAGGAACATCTTAGCAAACAAAGCAAGATTCCAAGGGGAAAAATATCAAGAAGACACAACTGAGGAATACAAGATATTATGGACATCTGCCAAGGTGACAAAGAGTATTCAATAATACTTAAAAAAAAGAGGGACAAAAACTGAATGAAGATACACGGGAAAGCATCAGATGCTGAAAGGGTTACAGTCCTCAGAGGTTTTGTCAGAAATGCATTGAACAAAACTCTGGGAAAGTACAACAACAACCATAAAAGATATTCAGGAGAGCATTGAATGAACTTTGGAATATAAACAGGCATTCATCAGAGATATTCAGAATATCATTGAATAAGCTCCACTGGGGAATCAACATTCGTCATCCAAGAAACGAACTGGATGGAAAAGAGTCACAACATTCGGAAGATCATTGAATGAGGTGAGGAGAACTCATGGAAATGTATCGGGGACAAACATCAGAGACATCCAGAAGAGCATTAAATGAACTCTGGAACACATGAAAACATCGAAGACATCCAGAAAAGCATTGAATAAACTCCGAAAAGCATCAGAGATATTCAGGAAAACATCAAATAAACTCCGAAACACATCCAGAAAAAGCATTGGATAGAGAATAGAAACAGACTTGAAAACATTCAGCAGCTGTTAACCATAGTCATAAACAAATTGAAGACATCTAGAAGAGCATTAGATGAAGACAAATATTCTGAAGATACATCCGAAACATTTAGAAAAGAATTAAATGTACGGGAAAAGATTTTGAAGACATATCTGGAAGAACATCAAATAAGCAACATAATATCTGGAAGAACATCAGATAAACAAGGTCATATTTGGAAGAACATCAGATAGACACAAAGGAGGTTCTGGAAAAACATCATAAGCAAAATCATATCTGGAAGAACGTTAGATAGACACAAAGGAGGTTCTGGAAATACATCAGAACAAAAGACACATCTGGAAAATCATCAGAAGGTAAAAGCAACACATTCTAGAAAAGCACCAGAATTGCAAAGGTATATATTTGGAAACTCACTGGGGAGTAAAATAAATTCTGGAAAGGTGTCAGAATCACAATGGAAATATTTGGAAAACATCAGATAAGTTCTGGGAAAACATCAGAACAAAATACTAAATCTGGTAAAACATCAGAGAGATAAATATATTTGGTAAAACTTCAAATAGATTATGGAAAAGCATCACAATCAAAAGGGTATATCCGGAAAAACATCAGATAGGTTCTGGAAGAACATCAGAACAAGAGACTCAATCTGGAAAAACATCGGATAAGTTCTAGAAGAACATCATAACAAAAGACTCAATCTGGTAAAACATCAGAGAGACAAACATATGTGACATCCAAGAATGACATTGGATGAAAGGTATAACCACAATATCTGAGAATGACATCAGATGAATGTGAACAAGGTAGGGATCTAAGAATGTTATTGGATGAAAGGTATAATCACAATATCTGAGAATGGCATCAGATGAATGTGAACAAGGTAGGGATCCAATAATGGTATTGGATGAAAGGTATAATCACAATATCTGAGAATGGCATCAGATGAATGTGAACAAGGTAGGGATCCAAGAATGGTATTGGATGTAAAAGAGGAACAAACATATCCAGAAAAATAATGGATAAGAAATGTCATATCTGGAAGAACGTCAGATAGACACGATAATATCTGTTTGGTAGGTGCCAAGTAAGTTGGACTTTGACCACAAGGTAAGACGTAGATAACAACATGACCTAGGGAGCAATGCAAATGAGGATGAAACACTTATGCTATGCATATGTATATGAATTTTGTTATGATATATGATCAAATGCAGATGCAGATGTCGACGACAAGGCTCGACTCTTTTGGGGAGAGGACAAGACTGAAAGACTAATTCCTTGACACAGAGATCACTGCCATTCTGCTTGGGGACTAAAGATGTTGCTAAACACAATCTCTGCCACACTGGTAAATTGTATCCAGTTGATGATCCTTGTAGGAAGGATGGAGAGTTGCTTGGGGATTCTTCAAGTAAATTGCCCCAGATTAGCTGACTGTTGTAGATGAACTGATCATTGCTCCAGCTTGTCTGATTCTGTAAATGGATGCTTCATTGTGCGCTTAGATAGCTTGCCCTAGTCTGAGTATTGAAAGATCTTCTAGATAAAGCAATTCTGAGAAGGACTTGCACTGAACCACAAATCTTGAACTGATTCTCAACAGGATCTGGAAAGAACTTACCCCTGATAGGATCACCGACTAAGTTTCTTAACTGTTTTAAAATTCCTTGAGAGAAAAGCCAGTTTGCAAACAAAAGTGTTCATATAAACAAGGAAGTTTAATGCAAAGTTCATGCAACTTTTAAAATCAAAATCTTTTTGAAGATGCAAAACATATAAGCCATTAGTTAGAACACGGCGATTCAAGACATTTAAAGTGAATGGTGAAGCACAAGTGTAATGCCAAAAAACATGATTTACAAGGATCTTTTGGAGTTAGTTTACACAACCTTGCTATAGTATGCTTTCAAAATAACCTTGCATCACTTAGGTCTTTTGAGGGTTGTAACATGCCCTGGTTCACAGTTTAAGAAGCAAAGAATAAAGGCTCAAAGTTTATTTGTACCCACCCAATCTTTGTGATGACCTTCATCCCTACGCTCAATTAACTCAGACTATGCACTCAGGTTCCCAAAGGTTAGAAATTGCTCCGATGATAGTGATGATGACGGTTCAGAAGTCTAGGGACTCTTGAGATGGCAGTCACTGCTTCTTTACAAAATTGAGTTGATGTTTTTTCTTGAAGGCTTTCATGGTACGTATTTGAAGATTTCTTCTTTTATTATCCCTAGTTTTTTCCTGAACTGTTTCTTTTGAAGATTACAGTCAACGGGATGCCCCTGTTTTGCCTAAGTCTCCTTCATAGGTTTTGACTTAGCGGGCTTTTTCTTTTTTTATTATTATTATTTTTTTGAAAGAAAGTGACTGCCTGGATTAAGGATTACAATGAACCATCATTGGCTTTCGATTTGAAGGATATCTTCGACACCTGCTTGCTGTGTGTGAAGGAATATTTGTGAATGCAACGTTTATATGAAAGGTGTCTTGCATGAATGTACAACCAAGTTAACTGAGGACTACCCATCCCAAGGTTAAGATTGCGAGGTTTTGTATTGAAAGAAACTCCAACTTCTAGGATCGAAGGGTTTAACAAGGGAATAACTTCCTTATTTCTCTAGTATTTAGGGAATTGAAACAATGCCTTACATCGTCAACAAGTTTATTTGAGAGCATACCAGCAATTATGGGTATAAAGTTTTCTTCATCCTCCCTCCAATCCTTACATAATAAAAAATAAAGTGGAAAAGAGAAAAAAAAATTTTTTGAAAAGGAAAGCATAAAGATGTAAATAATGAACAAAATGAATTGAATCAAAAGTTGCAATGCTCATTTCATTAATTACGAAATTAAAAACATAATCTGAATGCAAATAGCTAGTACAACATAAAAGGAAAATGCAAACAATAAGAAACATGGCCTAGTGACTAATCAAACACAAGGATTAGCTGGCCTGTCTGAAACACTGGTTTTAAGAGAATAGCTGGCTGAGGTCGACCAAAGCTTCACTTGGCGTGCTCTGGTAGAGGATTGTTCTGAACATTAGGATTGCTATCATGAAAGCAAAGGATTCCGACCTTAATCAAATCACTCACTCTAGCCTTTAGTGCATATCAATTTTCTAGATCGTGGCCCGCGACACCTTCATGGAATGCACAGTGGAATTCAGATCTGAATCCAGCTGTAAGAGGATTTGGAGGAGTAGGCAGAGTCCTTGTGGTAATCAAACCTTTCTGAACCAGCTCAGGATAAAGTTCAGTGTACGTCATGGGAATAGGATCAAATTGATTCCTATTATGGTATTGGTTTTGTCCAACAAACGAATGTTGAGGAGCTTAAGCTGGTCGTGGAGCAGCAACCACAGGAGTAACAGCAGTAACAATAGTGTGATCAACATACTGAGGTCGGGGACGAGGCCTTCTCACTAAGTCATGACAGCATTAGTATGGTCTTCTCTCTTCTTCTGGAAGTTCCCATAGGACTTCTTCACACCATTAAAAGATTCAGCAGCCTTGGACACTTTACCATTCTTGACTCCTTCCTCGAGTCTTTGACCAATAGTTACCAAATCAGTGAAGTTAGAAGAAACACTGCTAATCATCTTCTCCCAATAGAATGGAGACAAGGTGTCCATGAACATTCCAGTCAACTCCTTTTCTGCTAGAGGGGTTTCAAATTGAGAAGCGAGTTCTCTCAAACGCTGAGCATATTCCTTGAAAGACTCTTTCTCATTCTGAGACATATTTTGAAGTTGATGGCGGTTAGGAGCCATGTCGAGGTTGTACTTGTACTGCTTCATAAAAGCATTAGCAAGATCCTGGAAGCAGTGGATACTGTTCTGTTCAAGATTCATATACCATTTGATAGAAGCTTCACTCAAGCTATCTTGAAAACAGTGTATGAGCAGTTTCTAGTTGTTGTTATAAGCAGCCATCTTTCGAAAGTACATGACCAAATGAGCCCTTGGACAAGAGTGACCCATATATTTAACAAACTCGGGAGTTTAGAATTTGGCAGGCATAACAAGGTCAGAAACCAGGCATATGTTGTCTGCGTCCACACTAAAGAAGTCAGTACCTTCAACAGCTCAGAGTCTCTTATCTATGGTCTGAAATTGTTCACGGACAACCTCAGGTTCAACAAAGTCTTCACGGTCTTCACCTTGAGCACTGACAGCATTGTACTCATAGAGAGGGTCTCAAAAAGAGCTCAAGTAGTCTGGGCAGCAACATGAACGATAGGTCGGGGCTCGGTAAAAATAGGAGCTTGAAACACTGGTCTGACAGTTTGACCAATCATAGCAGTAAATGCAAGAGGTGGAGAATAATTATGGGGTAAGCCAAACTCTGGCCAACTTGAAGGTAACACCTGAACAGGCTAAGGATCAGAATTTGGAACCTCCTAGATAACAGTCCTTTGGGGTTGCTCTCCTCTAACAATCAAGACCTGGAGCATTTCGGTGAGCATTGTCATGCTTGACTTAAGATCGTCAATCTCCATTCGGATCTCTACGTTGTGTGCTTCTTGTTCTGACATCTTGCATCATTAGTTAGCCCTAGTCCGATATTGATGTTGAGGAATCAACTTGACGATTGACAGATGACGCTGGAAGATAGAGACAACTGGAAATGAGTTGCTAGACAAACATATATATGCAATGAATCATGCAAATATACAAATGATATGCAACGCGATGCAAGACAGAATGCAAATCACACATGGCAGGATGAAAGGTTCAAGATCACAGCATAAAGTCTGGGTGAAGAACCAACCGCGGGTATGTACTAGTTTTTATAGTGTACCTGTACAACGAGTTCTAACAAGTTCTCAAAGTCATCAGCCCATATTTCGGATATTATCAATTTCCCAATTACTTGGTGGTTAATAATATTCTCAGGAGAACCTCTTTTGAGTGTAGTATCGCGTATCAACTACTTCGGGGCTACTCCCTCATAGTCACCGCACTACATCCTAAGAGGCCAAGTGGGGGTAAAGGTACCTAAAGGTCCTCAGTGTCACGGGTTCCTAAGTTGAACATAGTAATGTTTTCACAAATACTCGTTCAACAATATTACTCTCAAGAGGGCCTTAATTGAGTGGTGATTCCTCAAGTCAGTTTAGTCGGGAATAAACTCCTTATAAGCCTCCTTGAATATATCACTTTCCTATCATAAGTGCACTCAAGTCCGGGTTAGGACTTATCTCACAACAGTATGCAACCACCCTGCATACAAAAAAACCCAAGCAGACAGATATATACAAATACACAATAACACATACAAAATAAGTTAGGGGTAACCCTCTTAAGGATAGTCCCCAGTGAAGTCGCCATTTCTGTCGCGGTGAGAATTTGATATCAAGCTATTGAGTTAACTTGAATCACAAATCATAATTCACCACCGATCTTTAATTTATTCAAGGGAAGGGAAAAAGAACTAATAACCCAAAAACATGCAATGCAATGCAAAGCAAAAGAGAATCTAAGGTTCGTGGGTTGGTTATACCTAGGAAAGGTGCTAGCATTCTAAGTATCTGTAATACTCTACAGGAACCTATTGTTTTATTGTGTTATTTGTTATTTTGTTTGCTAAAGGGTGAAAAGGTAAAGGGGGAGAGACCTAAGGTGTTAGTCCTAAGTATGCTCGCCAAGACATCGCATCTCGTGCCTACATATCCTGACGGGAATGGAATCAGAGCATTTGTAGTTCCCCTCACTTGGGGTGAGGAACTCTTGACTGTGGTCAAGGTTCTAGAGGGAAGTAAGTGTTCATAACCATGACACTTACATGGAGTGCGGCGAATCCAATCCTAAGGCTAGGATAAAAGGGAAGTAAATGTCTATGGCAGAACACCTACATAGAGTACGACGACTCTAATCCTAAGCCTAGGATGAAGGGAAAGGTAAGTTAGTCTCGAATGCGCGGCGGCGTGAGATAAGGGGAGAAGAGAATTGCAAATGAAATGCAATGCATATGACAGGATAGTCAAACACAAGTCCTTCTCTTGGACGCAAACATAGATAAGCAATCATATAAATTCAAAAGCCACGATTGAATATCAAACAAGACAGGCATAATGAAGATAATATACAATGAGCAATTAGCAAAATTAAGAGCATGAAAAAATGACAATGTATGTACAAAACATAGATCAAGGCATGGAATCAACTCACAAATGTGAGACAACAAGAATGAACATCATCAATGAATAAGGACAAAGCATCAAGAATTAATCGAGGAAAATCAGGCCCAAAACAAGGAAGTAGACAAATCATGAAATAAAATCAGGCCACGAGGGAATATACAAGATTAGTAGCATGAAGATAAATTCAAAAAATGCACATCAAGAATTAACTAAAAAGAAAATCGAAGATTGTCAAGGTTAATTTAAGAATTAAATAAAATCTAATTAAACCAATTTCTAATTAAACCAAAATCTAATTAAAAACTACTTAACTAAATAAACTAAAATCTAATTTAAACTAATTAAACTAAATTCTTGTTAAAACTAATTAAAATAAATTCTGAATAAACTAAAATCTAGTTAAAATTAATTAAACTAAAATTCTAATAAAACTAATTGAATGAGTTAAATGTTTTTTATGCTTTTATGATATTTGATAATTTGTGTATATACAAAAGATGAATTTATTTGGCTTAATACATCAAATAATAATAAATAAACTTAAGTCCAAAAACATTCTATGATTATTATACATAAAGAAGCAATTTATATTATATGAAAAACAAATGTGGTATGGCTACCAATATCATGTGCACGTGTTTTGTCAGGAAAAAAGAGCACGTATACTAATAATGTTTAACAAATAAAATGGTCTATGTAGCTATTATACAATTAACTAAAACAAATGTTACTACACAGAATGAAGACATGAAAAGTTAACAGAAACACACATACCTTTTTCTTCTTCACGTGCGAAGAGGGAGGGAGCGATTCGCAAAACAACCCAAACCAAACAAAAAAATATGCAGGTGCACGGTAGCTATCTGGTGACACGGGTTGTGGTGTATTTTGTGTACGTGTGAAGTGTGTATGGGATAGGATATTTTTGTGTTTTTTATAAAAAAGAAAATATTAAAAAACAAGTTAGAAATAAAATTAATTAATAAAAATAAAAATAAAAATTTAATATCTAATTAAATCTGAATAAATTAAATGATTATTTAACTAAAAATTAATAAAAATGATTAAAAAATGAAATAAAAAGTCGGGCAGAAAAGTGCTCGAAAAAAAAATGAACGCACCAAAATAATCAGCGCGATATAAACATACTGGAAAAATACAGTGTTTGGTCAGATTTTGAAATAAATTTAGACTGATTTGTCTGTAAATCCAACAAATTTATTCTGACTGACATTTCAGACATTATGCAAGATGAAGTGCATGATATGCTATGCAGACGATGCAAAACGAAAAACAAGATCTTAGGGTAAAAAATTAGGGTATGACAGCGGGAAAGTCAGCCTCGGACGAGGAACAAAACCCACTCCCGCGCGTCAACGCAGCCGACCTCGACAGCCGTTTTCCCAACAAGCAGGAGCAGAACGAGGCAGCGAATCACACCCCTCCAGTTGAAGGCACCGGGCAGCCCCTTCACCCCATGCGCCCCATTCCAGATGGAGACTTTGAATTCATCACGCTCGGCGACGACCCAGTCAGGAACATAAAGATTGGCACGGGGCTCCCCGACCTGGCGAGGAAGCAGCTGAAGGCGTGCCTTAGGGAGAATGCTGATCTGCTCGCGTGGAGCACTGCAGATATGCCCGACCTCGACCCAGATGTGGCCTGCCACCAGCTCATAATAGATTCGGCCGCTAGGGCTGTAGCACAACGTAGGTGTAGGCAGTCTTTCGAGAAAGCGGTGGCTGCTGAAAAAGCTGTAAAAGATCTCTTAGAGGAAAATTTTATTTTGGAAGCCCAGTACACAACCTGGCTGTCTAATGTTGTACTCGTTAAAAAGACTAATGGAAAATGGCATATGTGTGTTGATTATACCGATCTTAACCGGGCATATCCTAAAGATGCTTATCCATTGCCTAACATCGACAAACTGGTCAATAATTCTGCAGGTTTTAAATTAATGTCGTTTATGGACGCATACTCGGGATACAATCAAATCCCCATGGAAAAGGCCAACAAGCAATACACAGATTTCATGACCGAGTCGGGAAACTATTACTACAACGTAATGCCCTTCGGTCTGAAAAACGCCAGCGCGACTTACCAACGGATGATGAACAAAGTCTTCCGGGGCGAGATCAGAGACATGCTCGAGGTCTACATGGACGACATGATCGTGAAATCACGAGAAGAGATCGACCACACTGCCCACCTGTTAGCTCCTAATTTCGACGCCTGAAGTTGGATTAAGAGTTTTTTTTAGAGATAAGATAAGATTCTACGAGACTTCGACAAAAATGTTGTTAGTAGGAATGTCTAGTTGAAAGGTATCTTGCTTCGGAGAAGAGAGGGTCTAAAGACTTAAAAATATTTCTAAGAGTTTGAAAGGATTCTTCGACGGAAGGTTATGGAGCACCGTTCGATTTGGAAATTTAAATTCAAAAATAGGAGGGAACAGTTGTTCTTATCCGTTTCTGAAGGAGAACATGTGGCGTTCATCCAAGAAGCAAAGACATGCAGGACGCCACGTGTTTCGCCCTGATTAAAAGCCCGTTAGTGGGTAGTTATTTTTAACCATTATAAATAGCAAGTCTTAACAATGGATTGGTGTGTTCAATTGTATACAAAAAACTCAGTGTGTTCAAAGTACCAGCGTAGAGAAAAGAGCGTGTGAGAATGTATGTTGATGTAACACCACTTCTTTCAATTCAATGCCATTTAATAAGTTTCTTTCATTAAAGTTCCTTTTATTTCTTGCAAGTTAACTTTTGCATTTTTGCCAGTCTTTTTGACTTAAATTCCTTCTTTTGCATTTTAAGTTGTTTTGTGTTTCTTGAAGTAGATCTTTTTTTTACTTTTTCGAAATGTTCTTGAAACCTTACCAGAAAACTACACAGAAAAATGATTAGCACATGTCCTAGGATTTAGTTTGATCGATCCTGTAAGTTACTCACTTTTACATAAAGTTGATAGAACAGAGGTTGTTTACAATTTTTCCAAGTAAACAAATTGGCACGCCCAGTGCGACAGTGCCAAGCGAATTTCAAAAGAAACTGGTATTTCTGTGTTATTGATTATCTTTTCTGTGTCGAGTACTTCGTTGTATGTTATTAAGAAGTGGAAAAGTAGCCACCGAAAATGAAGATAAACCAAAAATAAAGTATACGAGGAAGATGGCAAGTACTAATCAGTCAAACAGATCGAATCCTCAAACGACGCCAGGTGTCAATGCAGAATCAATCCCAGGGTCTTCGATTGAAGGACCCACGATTCCTGCTTCCGTATTTGAAACTATACCATCTATGGCAAGTTCGACACCAACACATTCGATTTCCCATATTGGGCCAGTTTTAACTTATATTGGGACAAGGGGACCCCTAGTGACTCCCCTACCAATAGAAACATCTACATATCGACATTTTACTCCACCGAGTTTTTCAATGCCTTTAAATGGTTGAGAACAGCCTTATGGGATGCCAACTTCGATGATGGTAAATTTACAAAATGCCCCCCAGTATATTCAGAACCCGTGATGTCATCACCATTACAAGGATCAGGATGTGGGATTAATATGGGACAAAATAGTCAATCCCTAGGAATAGGATATTCAACCCAAATGCCAGGTTTGACGAATACCACTACAGCCTATTTAAGGCAATAAATGGATGAAAGTAACCACCAAATGGTCTAAATGATGTCCCAAACTATGGGGGAAATCTTTCAGCCTCTAATTCAAAATACTACCCATACTAATCAGCAAATGGCTGCGCAGATGACGCGCCTTACAGATTTCTTTGGTGTGCCTAACCCTCCTCGACACCCTCAGAGAGAGTATATCGCAGGAAACCATGGGGCGTTGTTTGAAGAGGACCCCACTATTAACCAGAACCAACAAAACCCAGGAAATATACCTTAGGTGAATATACCAAACCAGGGAGTAGTTGAATCCCCTAGGGTTCAACCACAAATTCCTGTAGGAGAGCAACCAAGGGTGGTTTTGGTGAATAGAAACCAGGATGCCGACAACGTTGTACAACAAGTTCGACGTACTGAGGTGGCATCAGATAATAATTTAGCAGCCATGGTCGAAAGAATTATGGTCCAAAATGGGGTAAACTTTGGCCTGCGTAGACCAAATTATACATCTTCATTGTCAGAATACATTCTCCAGTCCGAATTGCCCCTAGAACGAAGGTCCCTAAGTTCACTAAGTTTTCTGTGGATACCACTTAGTCCACTGTCGAACACATGGCCAGATATGTGATAGAGGCTGGAGAAATCGCCAATGATGAGAATCTTAGGATAAAATACTTCCCAAGTTCTCTGACGAAGAATACCTTTACGTGGTTTACAACTTTGCCACCCAATTCGATCCACAATTGGACTCAGTTGGAATGGCTCTTTTATGAATAGTTCTATATGGGATAAACTAAGATTAGTCTAAAAGAGTTGGCTAGTATAAAACAAAAATTCACTGAGCCGATAGATGACTACTTGAATAGATTCTGACTGCTCAAGGCTAGATGTTTTACACAAATGCCAGAGCATGAGTTAGTCGAAATGGCCGCTGGAGGCCTAGATTATTCTATTAGAAAGAAGTTAGATACTCAATATCTAAGAGATATGGTTCAATTGGTTGATAGAGTTCGACAAATAGAACGCCTAAAAGAAGAAAAGGCTAGGGCGAATAGGAACAAAAAGGTGGTCTACGTCGAAGTTAGTGACGGAGATGAAAAATACTATAATGAGCCAGTAAGTTTCGACGAAGGCGAGATCGATCTCGCTGAATTGAAACAAGGCCTACCTTACTCTTGTAAGTTGTTGGCCCCCTCGAATGGAAAAAATCCTGTCGAACCAGAAAAAACGACAAATTCCCCAAGAAAACTTATACTTTCGACGTTACTAAATGTGACGAAATTTTCGATTTGTTAGTTAAGGACGGTGAAATGATAGTGCCCCCTGGTGCTAAAACGCCTCCTTTAGAAAAAAGAAAAAAGTGAGGATTTTGTAAATATCATAATTTCTTGGGCCATAATACTTCTCAATGTTTTCTTTTCAGGGATCTTGTTCAGAACGCAATTCAAGAAGGAAGGCTAAAATTCAGAGAGAAGTCTAAAAACCAGATGAAGATTGATTCAGATCCCCTACCAGTGGCTGATGCTCACTATGTAGAGCCAACTGAGGTTCATATGATCGAGGTTGCTAAAGGCCTCAACAACGATGTCAATATGGTCGAAATAACTGATGATTTCAACAATGAGGCAGTCATGGTCAGGACTACTGGAGTTCTCGACCAAGTGTTCATAAGGAGTTTTGTTATCAGGGCTGTCGAAAGTTTTACCAACAACATTACTGATGGTGTTGGCATAGGGGTCACTGAAGGCGCCGACAAGGGAGTTACTGAGGATTCCCAATGGATGATTGTAACAAAAGAAACTGCTGATGGTTTCGTTCAGATGGATAAGGCTGCTGAAGGCCTACAGATGGAATTGTGCAAGCTTGACATCACTGAGGATGTCAAAATGGAAGTCAATATGGTGGAGATTTCTTAGGAGGTGCCCATAGAAGTCGGTGATGAACGCCGACAGGAAGAGTACAACAAGCTGGCCTTCCTAAAAAAGGAAGAAAATTTGATCGACTTTATACACAGGTGTCAAAGAAAGAGGTCTGAAGTCATGCTGTGCCCCCAGGTGTAGCGCTGTATTTGACAAGAAAGCAGCGCAGAATCTCAAAGAGGTCCGAAAGGCCAAGCAAAGGTGGGAGGAGAAAGCCCGTCATGGCCCACGGAGTTTTGACCCTAGGAGGACTGCTTCGAACCAAGGACAACCAAAGGGTAGAATTCCAGGGGCAAGGCCCGCTACGTTTAAACCATTTGCTGAACTTTCTAACGGCAAATGGGTAAAACCAAATGAGAACAGGCAGAATGGCCAGTAAAAGTGGAAAAATTTCGACGTCAACAGGGGCTCTTCAATTACCTATCGCAAGGAATTTCAATCCTCCAACAAATTGGCCCACATTTTTGAGAATTATAAAGGCAAAAATCCCATGTCTAGGTCGCAGTGGAGGAGGGAGCAGCGAAGGAGGAAAGCCCCAAGGGAAGCTGAGTCGAAAGATAAGGCGAAATAAAGCACCAACATACCTACCAAAAGCAACGGAAAGTAGAAGACAGAGGTTGTCAAGAAGTTGCCAATAGGACAAAAGTTGTTTAAAACTCATGACGAAGAGGCCAAAGAGAAACATGACCGGGCCATAGCGAAAGACGAGATGATGACACATAACTTTGATTCTGATTCAGAGGGCTCATTGGACATCATTGTGAATGTGGTATAAGTGTTGCCTAGAGAATTAGATCAAATCACGGAGGTCGAAGAGGATGATGCCTATACAGAAGCTGAAATGGCGGCACACAAACTAGTGTGCTACTATCTAATGAACAATGGCTGTGTCGAAGAGCAGAATGCATTCTTTGAACGACCAGATGAGGCAATGAAGACCCATCTGAAGCCTTTATTTATTACTGGAAAGGTTGAAAATGTTCTGGTGAATAAGATTTTGGTTGACTGCGGTGCTACAGTGAATTTGATGTCGCACTTTATGCTGAGAAAGATTGGAAAATCCGATACAGACACTAAACCAAATAACATGATTCTTTTGAATTATGAATGGAAAATTGGCACCACTCTTGGTGTTATACAAGTTGATCTGACTGTTGGGACGGTTACGAGGCCTACAGTTTTTATGGTGGTCGAAACAAAGGCAAACTACAATTTACTGTTGGGACGAGAATGGATACATGGAATTGGAGATGTACCATCTTCTATGCACCAGAGGATTACAATATGGAGGCCAGATGACATCGTTGAGAATATTGAGGCCGATCAAGGATATTTCAAGGCCCCAATAAACCATCTCGACAGGCGTGAGTTTGATAAGCATTTAGCCAATATTGCTTCATGTAATCCAGATGATTTTGCTTTTACCCCAGACGATGAAGCATATTTCTCATTGCATCTACATCTCGTCAATGGCTTTAGATGGGATAGAGAGGTTGTGAGTGAGGATGATTTCGCATACCTTGCCCCTATACCTGGAATAACCCCGACAGGTTGGGGAAGTGAATTCAGTGATGATGTCTGAACTCGAAGTGCTAAAAAGGATTTCGGCTTATATAGCCGAAAGCAAATTGCAAGCGGCCATAGAGGCTGAAGTTACAAATATGGCTGACAAGGCCAACAATGATTCATACAAAGGAGGTCCTGGTAAGGACTTCAATCCAGAACCACCTGATCAGGTTCGAGATGAAGAACAAAGGCTCGACGCCATCTATGATGATGAGCCTTTGGGTTTCGAGAAGGATCCGTTGGAAACCAAAATTAAGATGCTAGCGCAAGATCCACTTGAAGAAATCGACTTGGGAGAGGGGGCAGTGAAAAAGCATACATACATCAGCGCCAACATTAGTCCACAATTCAGAGTCGAAGTAATCCAATTGCTGAGGGAGTTCAAAGACTATTTCGCGTGGGATTACGACGAGATTCCTGGTTTGGTAGAGAGCTGGTCGAACTAAAGTTGCCAATCAAGTCTAGAAAGAAGCCAATCAAGCAAAATCCCAGGCGTTTTGCACCAGCAATACTCTCGAAGATCAAAGAGGAAGTCAAAAGGCTTCTTCATTGCAGATTTATTCGAACAGCCAGTTATGTCAAATGGCTTGCAAACATTGTGCCTGTTATAAAAAAGAATGGGACTTTGAGGGTTTGCATAGACTTCAGGGATCTGAATGTTGCGACCCCAAAGGATGAATACTTAATGCCGGTGGCAGAAATGCTGGTCGGCTCTGCCGCTGGCCATGAATACCTTAGCATGCTCGACGGGTATTCTGGGTATAACCAAATATTTATTGCTGAAGATGATGTCCCTAAGACGGCGTTTCGATGCCCTGGGGCTTTAGGCACTTACGAATGGGTAGTGATGCCTTTTGGCCTAAAAAATGTTGAGGCAACATATCAAAGAGCAATGAATACAATCTTCCATGATTTCATAGAAACTTTTATGCAGATTTACTTTGACGATATTGTTGTAAAATCTATTTCAGGGAAGAATCATATTGATCATCTTCGACAATCATTCGAAAGAATGCGAAGGCATGGTCTCAAAATGAACCCTCTCAAATGCATTTTTTGTGTGCAGGTGGGAGATTTCTTAGGCTTTGTGGTCCACAAAAAGGGAATCAAAATAAATCAAAATAAGACCAGGGCCATCATGGAGGCGAAAGCGCCATCGACAAAGAAGGAATTGCAGTCGCTGTTGGGAAAGATCAATTTCTTGAGAAGATTTATCTCAAATCTCAGCGGGAAGACTCAAGCCTTTTCACCTCTACTCCGACTAAAAAAGGAGGGATTCGAATGGGGGCAAGCTCAACAGGAAACTTTCGACAAAATCAAAGAATATTTGAGTCATCCTCCAAATCCTAGCACCACCTTGTAGAAGTAGGAGCATGAGATTGTACATATCTGCGTCGCACAAAACCTTAGGGAGCATGTTGGCCCAAGAGGATGAAAATGGCGTCGAAAGAGCCATTTATTACCTTAGTAGGGTTTTGAACGATGCAGAAACTAGGTATAACATGGTTGAGAAATTATGTTTATGCTTGTATTTATCTTGTACAAAATTAAAGCACTATATAAAGCCAGTTGATGTTTATGTTTCGTCACATTTCGATATCATCAAGCATATGTTGTCTAAACCTATTTTGCATAGTCGAATTGGTAAGTGGGCATTGGCATTAACTGAATACTCCCTAAAGTATAGACCTTTAAAGGCCGTTAAGGGGCAAGTGGCAGCAGACTTTATTGTCGACCACTCTATAAGCGAGAACGTGTCGAATTATCTTGAGCTTGAACCATGGAAATTATATTTTGATGGTTCTAGTCATAAAGATGGCACAGGTGTAGGAGTCCTGATTATTTCTCCTAATAAAATCCCAACAAAATTCAAATATAAAGTCAAAGGTGTCTGCTCGAACAACGAGGCTGAATATGAAGCCTTAATAGCCGGACTTGAAATTTTGTTGGAATTGGGGGCAACTAGAGTCGAAATAATGGAAGACTCAGAGTTAGTCATAAAACAGGTTACAAGGGAGTACAAATGCGTGAAAGAGAATCTCATCATGTACTTTGTAATAGTCAATAGATTACTGAAAAGGTTCGAGATGGTGAGTGTTCGACACATACCTCGACTAGAGAATCATGTAGCCAATGACTCGGCTCAAATTGCTTCTGGGTACAAAATTTCGAAAGAAAAGTTGCAAGACGCAATCAAAGTCAGAGGTAGAGTTGTGTCAACCAGATTATCCCTATCAGATTTGGAAGCTACAAAGCTAGGATACGTTGATAAGGAAAATTTCGAAATCTTAGCCGTAGATAGTTTGACGGACGAAGATTGGAGGAAACCAATAGTAGAATATTTGAAAAATCCAACAGCATCCACAGAACGAAAAGTCAGGTATCGAGCTTTGAGTTATGTTCTTTTGGGTCATGAATTGTTTAAAAAGACCCCTGAGGGAGTCTTGCTTAAATGCCTTAGTGAATCAGAGGCATACCTTGCCCTTTCGACTGCCCATGGTGGGGCATGTGGGGCACATCAGGTAGGCCACAAAATGAAATGGCTTTTGTTCCGACAAGGCATGTATTGGCCTACTATTTTGAAGGATTGCATCGAATTTGCGAAAGGATGTCAAGAGTTCCAAGTGCATGCAGGTGTACAACATGTTCCTGCAAGCGAATTACACTCTATAGTCAAACCATGACCCTTTAGAGGTTGGGATTTTGATTTAATTGGAGAAATTCGACCGGCACCGTCTAAAAGTCAAAGGTACATTTTGATAGGTATTGATTACTTTACAAAGTGGATTGAAGCTATACCTTTACCAAATGTGGACCAAGAGGATTTGATCGAATTCATTAAGAAGCACATCATTTATAGGTTTGGAATCCCAAAAACTATTACAACAAACCAGGGATCTGTTTTCACTGGTCGGAAGATGCAGGAATTCGCTAAATAAATGGGTTTCAAACTGTTAACCTCTACACCCACTATGCTCAGGCTAATGGTCAGGTCGAAGCAGCAAATAAAGTGGTAATTAGCCTAATTAAGAAACATGTGGGAAAGAAGCCTAGAAATTGGGATAAAACATTGGACCAAGACCTTTAGGCATGTTGTCGCTCCCAGGATTTTCATCCAGGTACAAACGCGAGAGTGGCGCGGAAAAACAGAGTCGCCAGCCGTGTAAATTTATCCCAAGAGAGGGAAAGGAAACACCGCATAAACCTGAGGAAGAGGGAAAGGAATGGTCATCGCAACCATAACATGGGTTCGGGAGTCGGTTACGCGAGGGGAAGGTGCTAGCACCCCACACGTCCATCGTACTCGATGGGATCCACGCTTGTTGTCTATTCTAAGGGTGAGTTATCCTATCATCTAGGGCTGTACTAAGACGGGAGAGGGGAAGACAAAGACAGACTCGGTAGGACGTCGACGTCCTAGGCCTACGTACTCCCTTTGTGCAATGGGAAATTCAGAGTCAACGTAGTTCGGACCAAGTTCTTTTTGTGTTTTTTATGAGCGACGTTAAGTTCGCGTCCGGCAGTTAGGGTCGATGCCTGTTTGCGACTCAGATGGAAGGTAACGTGCCCTTTTTGAAAATATCCTTTAGTTTGACAATCCCGAAGGACAAAAAGGTTTGAAGTTTATTTGTATTTTTTAGGACAGAGGCGGCTTAAGTTAGTTCATAAATTGCATTGCACCAAAGTCTAGGGCACAGGGGCGAATACTTAATGCATCGTCCCAAGACAGGACGCTCGCTAAGCACCCTAGAAAGATGAGAGGAAGCCCCTCATTTCTCATTCCCCACGCTTAAGGCTCGTGCGCAATACACTTTATTCTTATTAAGTATTTTCAAGAAGTTTGAGATGAGAAGAGAAGACACAAGGGTAACTCTAAAGGGAACTACGAGTCCTAAAGTTATCATGCATGGGTGATCTACGGTTAGTGAGGTTTAACGATAACCTAAACCTAAAGGAAAAAGAAAAGAGAAGGAAAGAGTAAGGGTGACCATGGATACTATCCACACCCTTAAAGAACTTACCTTAGCCCCTGCATGAAACAGACATAAGTGATATCAAAGCAAATGAAAACCAAACAATGGCATATAATAGTGATAACAATCCAAACATGAATTAAGAAGTCAAATAAACAACCCCAAGGCAATGACACAAGTGCCTTTTCAAACAAGGTAACCAGATGTAATCGGAAATAGGCATACAGGTACAATATTAGCAACCCACGGAGGATAATTTGTCACAGCAAGAAATATGGCGTCCAATTGTTTCTGAACCTCTTCCTTGATCTTGACAGCCATATCTGGTTTCGCCCTTCTCAATTTCTGTTTGACTGGAGTGCAACCCTCTTTAAGCTGTAGCCGGTGTGAAACAAAGTCAGTGTCAAGCCCAGACATGTCTTGGTAAGACCTGGCGAAGATATCCACGTACTCTCGAAGCAACTCAATCAATCTTCCCTTAACGGTGTCTTCTAGGGCAGCCCCAACCTTTACTTCTCGCTTAACATCCTCGGTTCCCAGATTAACAGTCTCAACCTCCTCCTGATGAGGTAGAATAACCATTTCCTCTTGTTTCAGTAACCTGGCTAATTCTTCTGGTAAGTCACAGTCTTCGTCAGTCTCTTCTTCGGCTTGATAGATGGGATTGTCGAAGTCATATCGAGCCATAGCTAAGTCATGGGTGGAATCTGAACAAAGAAACCTGCATGATGGGTGTTTTATGTTTATTAGTGCAACAAACAAGAAAACACATTGCCATTTTGATGTGGGTTAATGAAAAAAGTAAAAACAGAAAGACAGGGATCAAAATATTTGAATGAAAAAAAACTTCCTTTATTGATGATAAAAAATAGCAAATAAAACATCCAAGCCCTACAAATAAATATCACTACGTCTTGGGCAAAACGTAGGACTCAACATAACAGAAAACAAAAGTAAATTACTCCGGGCGCGTCACTTGGATGACTTTCTCGGAGGACTAGTTGCCTAAACTCTGACCAGGAATGCAGGGACGGATCCATTCATCCATGTTACAATCACTATCTCCTTCAGCCTCAATAGTATTGACTCTGTCGAAGAAAACACCGGCACTGGTGAAACGGACTGGACCATAGAACTTGGGAGGCTCTTCAGAACGCCTAGGCGGCTTGTAACCCATTCCATGAGTATCTTGCTTCCTTTGAACATCAATGACACTACCCCACTTCTGAGAACCACCAGCTTCAACTATAGCACGCGCCTCTTTGAAAGAGGACATTGGAACCTCCGGTTGTCTGACGACTTCAGGTTGGGCAACCACCTCGGGCTGGCTGGCTGCCTTTGGGGGTTCCTCGGGAATCTTCACAGCTTCAAAGGCTTGGCACAACGTTTCCTGTATCTCACCATCTACCTCTACATACTTGAAGGTCGATAGGTGACTCACCATGATATCTTCTTCACCACAAACAGTCACAACGTGGCCATCCACCATATACTTAAACTTCTGGTGCAGCGTAGAAGTTACTGCCCCAGCACCATGGATCCAAGGGCGACCCAACAAACAACTATAGGCAGGCTGAATATCCATTATGTAAAAGGTGGTGTTGAAAATCTCAGGACCCACCTTGATCGGCAGAACTAACTCTCCAAACACTGACCTCTTGGAGCCATCAAAAGCACGTACCACTAAGTCACTTGGTGTACAAATCAACCCACAAGTATCCAACTTCATCAGAGCCTTCTTTGGTAACACATTCAAAGACGACCCAGTATCAACTAACACATGCGACATCAAAGAACCACGACATTCCACTGAAATATGCAGAGCGTTGTTGTGATTCCTCCCAGCTGGAGTCAGATCTAAATCAGTGAAACCCAAACCATTACCAGCATTCACATGAGCCACAACCCCTTCTAATTGATTGACGGATATTTCCTGCGGTACATAAGCCATATTCAGAACCTTCAGCAATGCATTTCGGTGTGCCTCAGAGCACAACAGTAAGGATAGAATGGAAATCTTCGATGGAGTTTGGTGAAGTTGGTCAACAATCTTGTAATCACTTTTCCTAATCAACCTCATAACTCTTCCACGTCTTCTGAGAAAGGATCCCCACCGGGCTTTGTCATAGAATTATTTGCTTCCTGCCTCTGTGCAGACTCATCCATCATCTGTTTACCTTTGCTTGTCTTGAACTGCCAGCTTGATTCTCGGACGGAATAAAGACTCTACCACTCCTAGTGATAGCCCCTGCTTCAACAAGATTTCCAACCCCTGTATTCACAGCTGATGTGTCTTCTAATTCCTGCTTCTTACCATTAACAAACACCTCGGCCCCATAGTTCCATGGGATGGCCTTGGTAGTCTCATATGGGACTGGTCCAGGAACAGTGATAGTGACCGGCGCTGGTCTCGCCGGCGCTGATATAGTTATTGTCTTGAATGGAATTGTTATCATGGCAACATCAATCTCTCTGTCAGTAGCATTACTCTGCTTGTAACCTCTGTCAAACTGTAATACCCCTTCATTGATCATTCTCTGAATACCTGCTTTCAATAACTCACAATCGCCTGGCTGCGACACACATCCTACACAACCTTCATCACAACCGGGAAATACCCCTCCCTTCAACAGTCTTTCTTTCACCACGCCCAAGGGAGTTTAGGCTTCGTTCACATCTGAAATCAAACTCAAGTCTTCACAGTCTTTAATAATAGCATTGACCTTCGGCCCACCGTGATTCGGCATCGGGTTCTGATTCACATTTGGAACGTCATTGGAGAAATTGATGGCTTTGGAATCCACCAAATCTTGAACCTTATGCTTAAAAGCTTTACAGTTCTCAATATGTTGTCCGGGTGCCCCAGAATGAAACTCACAGTGGGCGTTGGCGTCATAGCCGGGAGGTGGATTACCAGTAGGTGGAGCCAATGTTCTCATCTGAATTAACTGCAGTTTTAACAAGTGCTGGAATAATTGAGAGTAGGACATAGGTGGAGTGTCAAAATGCCTATCCCGCCTATTCTGAGGTTGTGATCGGTAAGGAGCCTGATTTTGTTGTTGAGACACTGCTGGCTGCTGAGGTGCTGCTGGGATGGTTACAGAAGCCACCTGCTGATTGAAGTTCTGACGAGGTCCTTCTCTACCCCGATATGATGACACGGAGTTTGTATCTCCCTCCTTCTTCTTGTAACCACTAGCATAAGGCTTCTTACTTCCTCCAGATGAGGACCCATCACCGCCTGATATTTTTCCTGCCTTAATTCCGTTCTCCACCATCTCTCCTACCAAGATCAAATCAGCAAACTTTCCAGTCATACACGGTACCAGATTTTCATAGTAATGACTCTGCAAGGTAGCCATAAACATGGTTATCATCTCACGTTCCAACATGGGAGGCTGAACCCTAGCTGCCAGTTCACGCCACCTTTGGGCATACTCCTTGAAACTCTCATTGTTCTTCTGTGACAAGTTCTGCAACTGTGTTCTGTTAGGAGCCATGTCAGTGTTATACTGATAGTGTCTAATGAATGCCCCTGCCAGATCTCTCCAACTACGTACATCCTTCCTTTCTAGTTGCATGTACCACTCCAGGGATGCCCCAGATAGGCTATCCTGGAAGCAATGCATCATCAGCTTCTCATTTTTCGCATGCGCAGCCATTTTGCTTGCGTATGCCCTCACGTGGGTCCTTGGGCAAGTCGTGCCATTATATTTCTCAAAGGTAGGAGTTTGAAACTTGTGCGGAATAACAACGCCTGGAACCAACCCCAAATCCTCTAGATCCATACCCAAAGCATCCTGATTCACAACACCCCTTAGTTGTTCCTCAATCAACCTGATTCTCTGACCATTGTCAATCTGGGGACCAGCATCCCCACCTGGCAGAGAAAATGCATCATCTTGAACATCATCATACTGACGGCCCTGAACTGCGCCAGCACCAATACCACCTCCCCCAGCATTAGGAATCACAACATTTTCTCCTCCGCCCAGAGGAATCACAACACCAGCAACGGGAATACTTCCGCCCGGAGGGCCATTCTGAACATTGTTACCAGTAACACCAGTATGAACGACACCGTCCTCATCAACCCTTGCAATCAGTGGCTGAACGAGAGTCCTCAGCTGCTCTTGGCCTTGAGCAACACCCTGCATTAATTCCATGAATTGATTCATGCGAGTCCGCATCTCAATGATCTCATTCTGTAGCTGATCCATGAATCTCTTCTGATTTTGTCTGGTAGAATATCGGTGAATGTGCTGATCTGCAATCCTGAGATTAGAACAAGATAAGAATACCGGAGATAAACACCTGTCATGCAAAATGATTATGCAAAATGATTATGAATATGCAAATGCAAATGAACATGTTTGGAAATTCACAGGGCGATCCACCCCTTTCCAGTTTAACAACAAGATATAACAAAACTTCGGCTCATATATTAAGAAAACCAGAGGAAAACCAAATGTCACAATCACAAATCCAAGATAACAGGTCTGAGCACAATAATCAAAGGTCCCAACCAACAAGCCTGGTGGTGATCCAAATAATGAAAGAAAATAGAAGACTACGGCATATCCTCAAAGTCCACAAGTGTCAATCCCCCCCATCCGCTATGCTTTCTGCTCCAGTCTTGAATTTCCTTGAACAACTTTTTGGTGTCGGGATGCTTTGGTATCTGAATCAGCTCTTGAATGAGAACGTCTCTTCTATGTATGATCCCTTCCAAGTATCGGCAATGCAACTCCCAAGCGTCTTCTCCAGAAACACCACCCATGCTAGGTCCCTCATGTCTAGATCTCTTCACTTCAGCTTGGACCTTCAGTTCTTCTATGGAGGCTATGGCTTCATTGAGTTAACCCTCAACTGCTTGTCTTTTAAATACCCCTGACAAGATCTCATCGTCTTTCTTCTTGAGCTTCGACCTTAACTCATCAATCTGAGCTAGATAACCGTCTTCCTTTTTCTTATTCTCAGCCATTGCAGTTTCTCGGTGATCATTGAACCTGTGAATTTTTAACAAAGCCTCGTCCAATTCCTCCTTCTTAGACTCGAGAACCTTACTGATACCATCCAAAGCTTGCTTCATCCTTCGTCTGGATGCGACCATGTCAGCTAGCTCTTTTTCTGCCTTAGCAAGAAGCTCTGTCTTCAATTTGGCGGTATGAACAACCTCACCCCGCTCATGCTTCAACTGATAAATCTCTCTTTTTAGCTCACTATTTTCTTCCCGCAGTCTTTCCTTTTCAGCCCACAACTTGTTAAACTTCTCTATCTCAACTGTGGTAGGAGGCTCGATCGTCAAAGGATACGAAGGTGGCTCCACCAGGAAGGGAAGAAGTTCCTCTTCTACTCTCTTCTTAATCCACTCTTTATAGGAAGGAAAAGCCCAGTTATTACATTTCCCGAACGAAGTTTTTCCCTTCTTGGTCACCTGTTTCCAAGCCTTCACAATCCTCCTCATCAACTCTTGATCCTCAATACCATTGAAGAATAAGGACTCTTTGACATCTCGCTCTTCAGGTGGACCTTTCAAAGGATAACCAAACTGCCTGATAACAAGGGAAGGATTATAGTTAATTCCACCTCTCCTCCCTATCAAGGGTACATTAGGGAACTCTCCACACTTGCAAATAATCTCCATTCCTAGCAAATCATGGTTGAACCAAACAATGTTGTCGGCAGTCAAGCCCATTAACCTCTTTGACCACTTCAAAGAATCTTTCGTATCAATAAAGGCACCAGTTTCAGGGAGATGGCTCAGAAACCAAGTAGATAAGAGCGGTGCACAACAACTTACAGTTTTTCCCCGCCTATTTTCATTCTTGTAGTGAACTGAATGATACACATCACCTAGCAAGGTAGGTATAGGATTCTTCGAAATAAAGATTTTGGCAGCATGCATATCTACAAGATCAGGAACATTGGGAAACAAGACAATCCCATAGATGCACATGGCCAGAATAGCTTGGAAAGCAGTCTAATTCTTCTCTTTAACATGTATGCAAGCTTGATCAAACAAGAACTTCAATAGGAAACCCTTAGCTCCTTGTTTTTCCTCAATATTACTGTTCAGAACGGATTCACTAATATGAAGAGCAACAACCATTTCTCTTACCTCGGGGTGTTCTTCCAAAAAGAATACTATGTCATGCCTGATGGGGATTCCCAAAATAAATGAGAACTCCTCCAATGTCGGGGCCAAGATGTAGTCTGGGAAGGTGAAGCAACGCAAAGACGGGTCGTAAAACTGAAGAAGTGTATGAATGGCATCCTTCTCATACTTGGAGATATTATAAACAAACTTCAGAAGTCTCCCATACACTCCACTGAACTCTGTACGAACTCCGGGACCAGCCATATTAATCAACTTGTGAATCAATGTCAAAGTCGGATCTGGGAACGAATAGGCAACAGTCTTCTTTCTCGGGACATCTATGCCAATGTAACCTCAGAAAACCGAAATCAAGAGTAAGATACAAGCCCTGAAAAATGTCAAACATGTCAGAATGCAAGAAAAATGATATGCTCATGCAAACATGGGATCAAGGAAACACTGCTGGATGTGCTGTGTTGTTAACTGAACGAGAACCACAACCCAGAAAACCAGAATTCCAAAATACCGAACCACTGAGATAACCAGGAACCCAGATAATCAAACATTGATGAGAAATCCAGAAAAACCGGGTAGGTTGAAGGCTTCGGTTACCTGCAAACCGGCAAACACCCATCCCCTCTCACGTGTGGGTACTAGGATGTTCAATATCCCGGGCTCTCAGGTCGAGAAATGATGATACGTTCACCATTTCTGGTTTGGCATCATCATCAATCGAGGAGGCCTCAACTGATTCTCCAAAGCGGAAGGTCCTCAACTTTGGCACTGAGGCCGAGAAACAATAGTACATTCATCCCTCGGGGTACAGTACTATCGTCAAACGAGGAGTGCCTCCACTGATTCTCTTCAAAAGATAGGGGCCATCCTATGCGAGTTCCAAAGTGGGCTCTCGGGTGCGAATGGGTTTATCACAGGATGTGGTCTGCCACTGTCACCACTAAAGAGGGATATTTCCACTAAGGTCCTCGATGATCGGTCATCAGAGTCGACAGCTCTCTAGATCAACACCCCAACATGCGCAAGACACACACATTAGAATGCGTCCCAGGATAGCCTCGTCTGGTTGTGAATTTCGTGAACACACAAACGTACCAAGCGGGCACGTAGGTCCCACTACTTTCCACTCTAGATCTAGGGTATACTCAAGCCTGGGTATTGGGCTTATCTCTCAGACCCACCCAACCTGCAAAACAAGAACAGCCAGCACAACACAGCAGTATGACAATAATAAAAATGGAATGTAATGCAGAAAATGCGGTAAAAAATAAAATAAAATAAAATAAATAAAGCAAAACAAAGACAAAAACACCCAAAGCGAACAAAGATAAGCAAGCGCTAGGACTGACTCGCTTAGGGATGGACCAGCATAGGTCAACCAGTTCCCCAGCAGAGTCGCCAGCTGTCGCTCCCAGGATTTTCATCCAGGTACAAACGCGAGAGTGGCGCGGAAAAATAGAGTCGCCGGCCGTGTAAATTTATCCCAAGAGAGGGAAAGGGAACACCGCATAAACCTGAGGAAGAGGGAAAGGAATGATCATCGCAACCATAACCTGGGTTCGGGAGTCGGTTACGCGAGGGGAAGGTACTAGCACCCCACGCGTCCATCGTACTCGATGGGATCCATGCTCGTTGTCTAATCTAAGGGTGAGTTATACTATCATCTAGGGCTGTACTAAGACGGGGAAGGGGAAGACAAAGACAGACTCGGTAGGACGTCGACGTCCTAGGCCTACGTACCCCCTTTGTGTAATGGGGAATTCAGAGTCAACGTAGTTCGGACCAAGTTCTTTTTGTGTTTTTTATGAGCGACGTTAAGTTCGCGTCCGGCAGTTAGGGTCAATGCCTGTTTGTGACTCAGACGGAAGGTAACGTGCCCTTTTTGAAAATAGCCTTTAGGTTGACGATCCCGAAGGACAAAAAAAGTTTGAAGTTGGTTTGTCTTTTTTAGGACAGAAGTGGCTTAAGTTAGTTCATAAATTGCATTGCACCAAAGTCTAGGGCACAGGGGCGAATACTTAACGCATCGCCCCAAGACAGGACGCTCGCTAAGCACTCTAGAAAGATGAGAGGATGCCCCTCATTTCTCATTCCCCACGCTTAAGGCTCGTGCGCAATACAATTTATCCTTATTAAGTATTTTCAAGAAGTTTGAGATGAAAAGAGAGGAGACACAAAGGAAACTCTAAAGGAGAACTAAGAGTCCTAATGTTATCATGCATGGGTGACCTACGGTTAGTGAGGTTTGACGACAACCTAAACCTAAAGGAAAAATATGAGAGAAGGAAAGAGTAAGGGTGACCATGGATACTTATCCACACCCTTAAAGAACTTACCTTAGTCCCTGCATAAAAGGTTAGTATGAAACAGACATAGGTGATATCAAAGCAAAAGAAAACCAAACAATGGCATATAATAATGATAACAATTCAAACATGAATTAAGAAGTCAAATAAACAACCCCAAAACAATGGCACAAGTGCCTTTTTAAACAGGTAACCAGACAGGATCAAGGGTGTGCGTACAAGAAAATCTCACACAAAGAGCCATTAAACAAATAGTTAAACAACTTCTAAAATCACCAAATTAAATATCAAAGTTGCTCAACCAGAGACAAACAAAATACCAAAAACTCCTGCAAAAATTCAAGATGTTAGTCATTCAAACAATCATACAAAGTTCAGATGAGGAATATGACTTAATATGCAAAAAGGAGGACCAAAATGCAATATGAAATAATTTTAAAAATGAAAGAAAAATGTTTTAATCCACTTCAGAATGTTATCTAACAAATGCAAAAAGAACGGATTGAAAATATTTTATGGATGCAGAGAAATAAAATAAACAACTTTAAATATGCATGATATGAGTAATGCAAAATGAAAATAATCTAAATAATTAATTTAGATGATAAAAAATAAAATAAAAACAAAAAAAATAAAATTTGGAAAATTTTATAAAATGATAAAAAGTATGCATGAATTTTCTGGGATTTTTCAAATGCATATAGCTATTTTTTAAAAATTAAAAATGAAATGTAATGATTTAAACAAAATAAAAATAGAAAGAAAATGCCAGGGGGTGTAAATAGTGAATAATCGCGTTAAAAATGATAGCTGGGCCAGAGGGGGTGTAAATAGCGAGCCCAGTCCATCAGAAAAAAGAAATAAAATAAAAAAGGGAATACAAGGGCCTTAGTCAACGAATTGACTCAACGCGGTCCCTTGGATTGATCGCACGCCCTGCAATTAGTCAACAAGATCAAAAGTATCTATGATTAACGGTCAAGATGAGGAGAACACACTAATTAGGATGCACGTGCACACACCAAACGGCTCAGACATATTATACGCCCCCACGTGATTAGCACATGGCTTTTTTATTTGTTGGCACATTACTAGCCGTGTGATTAGATCAACGCTTCAGGGTTAGTCAACATAAACTAAAAGTAAACAAAATAAAAAACCTGGTTGGTGGAACACGGTAGGAACGGAGGGGTAATGTACACATGAACACAAAACAAAAATCAGAAAAAAAAATAAAAAGGGAAAAACGTGGCACGATGATAGCCACACGATGAGATAGATCAACGGCCCAGAACCCATCACCTACCTCCAGCCACCCTCGCCGGACTGGTTCGACCGTCGCCGCCGGAGTTAGGGTTCCGCTCCCTTCTCCGGTCACCTGCAACTCAGACTTACCCAGAAATTTCATGCGAATATACCATTTTGATCAGAAAAATGTGAGGATTCCAAATATGCAATCGAAAATCACCAATAACCAACACATAAAGAAAAACGAAGAGAAATATGTTAGGGCTCAAAACTTTAAACTCAAGGTACAAGCAATACATACGTCGAAACACCAAACAAATTACATCAGAGTTATCAGTGACAACCACACATCAATTTGCGCACTTAAAAACTGAGTTTTATGATGATCAAAAGAATGGCTAACCTGAGATGGTGCACTCCTAATCCTTGCTTTTGGCTTCAAAGGGTGATTGGTTCGTGCTCTAGAGATCACAAGGGTTCTGTTGGTGAAAGAATTTCTTGAAAACTCCTTGTAGATTGAGAGATATGAATGTGAGGTGCTTTAGGGTTCAAGTTCTCCACTCCTCCAAATGTCACGTCCTCCAACCCTAACCAGTGCATGAATTGGTTTAAATATACTAGGGTTTCTCACTGATAATGATTTGGGCCTTGGTAATTCCTTGTCTAGTAAGTTTTGGGCAAATTTGGAATTTTGCATTATGTGAGATACACCTCCTCCCATGCATGGATATCCAAATATTTCATGATGGATCACTTATGTTTGAATTGCTAACCACACCCACATTGCAATTGGGCCTTGAAACAATTTGATTCATGAGTTTCCAATGACTTGGCAATTTTGAATAATGGAGAATAAATGATAACTATACCATGGATTCACTTGATTCAAAAGCCTATAATGACCCTTAAGGAGTGTCCTTTGATTTTAGCATGTGACATGAAGCAATGGAATTAATTATAGGTCACTATGCCAAAGTTTGTGAAAATGGAATCATGAGAAACCCTAAAAACCACTTTGCCTTCTTTTGATCATAAGTTGAGTTTCACAAATGATATGGAGACCCACTAGTACTTGTTGGAAAGAGGAGAAAAATATATTCAACTTTCATGTTGGAGAGAAAATCATTTGAAGCTTTCTTGATGGTTAAAAATCAAGTTGAATGCAGTGCAGGAACTTGCCCAAAAAGGAAACTTTCAAATTATAGGTCATTTCCATATTTAGTAACTTTTGCACCAACTCCTGATTCTTGATAAATGGTATGAAAATTGACCCTTGAAGACCATATGAGGATGTGAGACCTTGAAATCCTTGAAGAGAACCTCAAAATTCCACAGTTGACTTCTCCTCTCACTGTTGACTTTTCCCCAAATTCTCTTGATTTACAATCCATTGGCCAATTGAACTCCTCCTGAACCAAACTGATGGACAATCTTCCATTCCTAGATACTTATGGACCCAAGGAATACCATGGAATCAATTCTTTACCAAAAAATAAGAAATAAACTGACTTTATAGCAAACCCTAATTTTGGTACCCTCAGTCTAGGAGGAAATAGCAGAGTCTCCAAATCCAAATTCCTCTGAATATGATGTGTATCCTCTCCAACAAAGACAAGATATGCCATTTGGTGATGATAAAAACCTAAGGAGCTTGCCCATTAGAGCAATAAACCCAAGAATCTCAAAACCCTAATTCCTGCACTGGTTAGGAGAGAGTGATCCACTTGAGATCCCTTGCCACTTGTGAACTCTTGATGATGTGATAGACCAGATAGGACCTTCTTGAACCGCCTCAAGCACCTTGACCCCATGCTAATGATATGCATACATGATAATGCAAAAAATGAAATGAAACATAAGCCAGTTAGTACTAAAGTAAGGAGGTCAAATTTTGGGGTGCAACACATGTTGAACTTCTCCCAAGGAGGCAACGAATTCCACGCCTTTTCAATTGACCTTTGGCCATGATGCAGTACTACCAGTCGAAATCTATCTTCAGTCGGTAAGAATTCAGAGGCACCATGAGATCTCATCTGAGTCGTATTGGAATATGATGTTGGATGAATTGGTCGACTTAGATGAGGAAAGGCTCAATGCTTTAGAATTGTTGAAAAGGCAGAAGAAGAAAGTAGAACAGTCTTATAATAAGAAAGTCAAAGTGAAGACTTTCGCGCCTGAAGAGCTGGTTTGGAAAGCAGTCTTGCCTATGGATCGAAAGGACAGGTCTTTGGGAAGATGGTCTCCTAAGTGGGAAGGCCCTTTTCAAATCATACAAGTTTTTTCAAATGGTGCTTATGAGATCGAGAAATTAGATCAAGATAGGAGGATCTTGAGGGTAAATGGAAAGTACTTAAAAAAGTACAAGCCTGCTCTTCAAGAGGTAAAAATAGCTAGAGAGTATAAACGAAGCTAATATGGCAAAATAAACAACACAGTGCCAAAATGGCTAAATTCGTTACATCAAAGGCGAACAAGCATTACAGAGTTCAAGGAATAATGAAAAAGCAAGAAATAAAAGTCTTTGGAATCTAGAACTGCAAGTTGTTTTTCATGGTGAAGTACTTCGCCCTCAAAACCTTTAGCCGCCTCTCATAAAGGGAGTGGTTTCACCTCATGGTCTCCAGTACTGCTTCTAGTTTCTGAGCTTTGTCAGCAGAATCTAGACCGATGTTAAGCTCTTTCTCCATTCGGGAATTGTCGAATTTTTCAAGCTCGGCGTTCTGTTTCTTAGCATTCGAAATCTTCGCTTGCAGCTCTTTTATCTGTGCCTCCCAGGTTTTGATGTTTTGGTCATTGGTTTCGATCTGAGCCTTGTTTTGCTCTTGAATTTGCTCTAAGTTTGCCAGTTTATTGGTGGATTCTGTAGCAGTGTCCCATGCAGCCGCAACCGAGCCAGTTTGATGTTCAATATCTTTTGAGATTTGTTTGATTTTGGCAAGGTCCGCAACAATTCGATCAACCATCGAGGTCAACTCCAAGATGATATTTGCAATTTCTGGAGAGGCAAGTAGGATATCAACCTCTTCGAAGAGACTCTTCAAAGCAGCTGGAGAAGTGGGGTCAAACTCAATAAGTCGAAACAAGTCACCCTTGAAAACCTTTTCTTTAGTCTTTGATAATATCTGGCTGGAAGGATTAGTAGTGGTTTGACCACCAGATACAGAGGGCGAACTGAGGGTTTTGTCTGACGAACTTCCCCTGGAACCAAGTAAAACTTTTAAGTACTCACGAGGATTGTTCCTTTTCAGGGCCTCTAGTTCTTCTGTAGAAAGCATCATGGAGGTTTTGCTCGAATCCTTTGCAGTTGACAGATTAGGGTTAGGAGCTGTTTCGACAATTATCTCCTCTTGAACGTCTCCCTCCCCTTCTGCATCTTGATCATTACCAGCTTCGATGTTTTCATCATCGTCCATAAAATCCTCAATAGTCATTGATTGGTTTCTTCTTCCATAACATCATCTTCAGCGACATCTGAAGTGTCGACTCTTGGAGATCTGTCATCAGTTTCTTCTTCAACTTGCACCACAGAGTTGTCCACTGCCATGTCAGCCCTAATTGTTTCAGCTTGTGTGCCTTTGTCTTGATCATCTTTGTGGTCAGACTCGCTAGTGTGAGAAGTTTGTGTGGTGGTCTTGGGTGGAGAAATTTCACATCGTCTCTCGACCACCTGGTTGATTTCGCTCAGTGAACTCTTCTTAGAATCATTTGACGAAGTAGGGTGGTATGTTGGTTCACCTTCGCTATTGAAGATTGTTGGGTTAGTTGATTCGGCGGCTGGTTGAGTCGAAGTTCCTGCATCATCCTGAAAGACATCAACAAAGTTATTAGTCGAAGGAAAAAAAAACCAAGGGCAATAAGGTATATATGTGAATCATTTTCGTACCTTAGGAGCTTCTTCCCCGGGACTTGAGTTATCACTTTCAGGTTGCTCCGCAGCCTTTTTCGCCGTTTCTTTAGGTGTTGGCTCCAAGATGGTCAGTTTGGTGGGTTTCTTGATCACGCCTTTCGCATGAGATTGAGCAATGATTTCGTC
Organism: Lathyrus tuberosus; assembly: GCA_022829125.1. NCBI lineage: Eukaryota > Viridiplantae > Streptophyta > Magnoliopsida > Fabales > Fabaceae > Lathyrus > Lathyrus tuberosus. Next base: position 10,630,976 of record JALAZF010000042.1, read on the forward strand.
GATCTTTGGTTGTTTTTTATTTTTCTTCAAAGGTTGTTCAGCAGTTGGAGATAAGTCTTCATCTTCAGATTCGATGATCACTAGTACATCATTTGTGGTCTTCCTTTTCTGGGGAGTCGGAGGTTGTTTTCGAGCGCCCTGAAGAAGAAAATGTTAGAAAATAATGGATATATAATGACAAATTTAATAAAGGGTGTGAATATACCTTTGTTGTTGTTGCTGTCTTGCTCCCTTCTTCTTCCTTCACTTCTGCAGGCTTTCGAGTTGGTGGTTTCTTCGGAGGAATTTTTGTGTCTAAACAAACAGAAAAAACAGTTATTATATGTGAAAATAAGTAGGCAAGAAAATGTTGGATCGAAATACTCCCGTTCCACACCTTCATATATTTCAGATTCGATGCGAACATCTTCGATCCCAATATGAAGATGCCCTTTAAAACTGTCTAGTGTATGCTTGGTCAGAACCACCCACTGTGCTTTTGGTTTTGATTGCTGACGAAGGATTTTGATAGAATCCCCACAGACGAACCAATCTGGAATTGGAGGGGCAAGGGCCACTCCAAAGTCAGCACTTGGCAGTCGAGGGAATTTTGGAGGAAACAAATTGCAAGCCATTTAGTATCGTTTCTCAGGAGGAATGTACGAAGGTATCTTTAAGTTCTCCATTTTCTTTAAAAAAATTTCCTTCAGAGTGACAGCTGCATCGCGAATGGTTCTACCAAGATCATTTGGTCGATAAACAATTTCAAAGTATTTTTGGAAGGCTTGGATTTCTTTAATAAGCGTCGAAGTACCTTTCTTCACTTTTTCCTGCACAGAGAGGAAATCCTTGTTAATTTGGTACATGAATGCAGGCACGTCAAAAAATTCTTCAGCATAATATGTCTTCCACCAGTCGTCAAATTGCTGAGTGTAAAGAAAGCTTGGTTCGAAAGCCACTGGAAGAAGTTGTGTTCGACCAGCGTATCGTGCAATCTTCTTGATGGCCATTGCTTCACTATGGCTGGCATTGTAGAGAAGGAGAGCACATTTTTTGTCATAGATTGGTCGAGGTAAAGCTTGAATCAATCCAAATTGTCGAGCGACGAGATTTGGTTGGGAAGCTATCAAGGTCACTTGGCTTTTTGAAAGGTTAAACCTGAGGGTTAAGACCCTAGGGGTTAAGAAGGCTTCCTAAATCGAAATCGATTCTGCTGTTTCTGTTTTTGATGGCGCTGGGAATGGCCTGGTGAACCACTCAGGACCACACTTCCTTGCAGCAAAAAGAGCCATGTTGGGCGTAAAGTCATAGTGTTTGGCAAACATCATGATAAAGCTGGTGAATGCTTGTTGGACAGGTCGACCATCATCGGCAGGTGTCAACTTTGCCAAACGAGGGCCTTCTACTCTTTGATTTTTCACCACATCAGCATCCTCGTTGACTTGATTTTTGAAGGGGGATCAAGCTTCAAACGATGCATTTAGCCACTACTGAAGCATCCAGAAGGGACCAGAGAGTAGCAAACTTCCTTTGTCAGCTAAGCTTTTGAGCTGGGTGACCCTTTCGCTCATGGACTCATAAAGGCTGGCCAGAATCAACTCGCTCAAGCATAAGTCATGACCAGCGTGTAATTGGTTCGCCATGGTTAGAAACTTTCTAGCGACCTGCAGTGACTTCGAGCAGAAGACGCAGCGTGACAACCACAAAGCTAAGAAAGCTATGTGTTCGATGTTCGATACCTCCTTCGTGCTCTTATCGTGATAGTGAGCTATGTGGGTCGAATAAGCCGCCTTAGAGGTAGTAAAGCCTATGCTATCCTCAGCCATGAAATCAGAATCATAGGTATTCCCAGTAGGTTTAAGCCCTGTGATAGCGGCTATGTCGAAAAGGGTAGGAGTCATCATGCCACATGGGAGATGAAGGGTGTAGTGGGTGCTATCCTGGAAGTACAAGGACGAAATCAGCATATTCGAACAGTAATCAGGACCCACTTTCGATAGCATAATCAGGTCATAAATGCCCATTTTTTTCAAACGTCAGATTTCGTTTTTTCTAATTTACTCAACTACCCTAAGTAATAAGAGGGATCCTTAAATGACGAGCTTTCTCTAAAAGCCCTAAAATGATTCAAGTATCTAAGGTAGATGGCTTCTTCAGTCGAAGGATCGTTGGGATTAGCAGGATTTTCAGTGATAGCCTTAGGTTTTCTACATTATCCTACAAGTTTGTATTTGTGATAAGAGGGAAAATATTCCTTAAGCCTAGCAGGGTCTATTTTCAAATCAGCTAAAGGGCCAAACAAAGCCAATGGCTTATTAGAGACAGTGTTGTACCCCAAATTTTACCTCTTAGATGTCATAACATCTTGCACTTACATGTAGGGATCAATCATCTATGCATTGTTAACTAACCACTTCATCTTGCAAGTTTATTTCTGTCGTGTGAAAGTCAGGACCTACACAAGAAAGAGGGCAAAGCCTCCTAAGCCAAGCTCTCACATGATTTAAGGTCTCCTAAGACACTCTTTGGCTCTATAAAATTCTCACAAGGGTTCTCCTAGCTTCCTCTTGAGTGCTAAAACTCTCCATTTGGATGGATATTCACCAAGTTACAATGTCCCAAAGTTGGTGTCATGGAAAGCTTAAGTTTCATAACTTATAGTTTTCTAAGTTTGTTTTTTTCATGGACAAGTTTTGCTCCTCATTTTTCTCATAGACATGTGTTTTTGTTTCAAGTTGAATTAAACATGAAATCTTTCTCCCATCTTTTTCCTAGTTTCCATTGGATCCAAAATTTTGTCATTTGAATCAAAGGTCATGAAGTTATGTGGATTTAAAGTGGTGTTCACGTTTGGTTCAACAACAAGGCACTATACATAATTCACTTCATTTGTCATGCCTCATGTTATTTTAAAAAAAAATCTGAGATATCTTGCGTGTAATGCACCCCTTTTGTGAGTCTCTAAATATTACCTTTTTAAGCTCATCATCCCATGACATAACCAAAAGAGCTTTTGAACACTACATTGGATTAGTGAAATAAATGGTACAACATGAAAGACTGTCCCCATGATGCGTAGGGATCCATAATCCTCAATCCCAACTATTACCTTTTTCACTCTCTCTCATATGACACAACAAAAAGAGATTTTGGAATATATGTTGAAGAATGAAAACAACAGACCTACACCTTATCCTCCGCTGCTTTTGTTCAGCATATGAAGCATTGTGTTCTCCAAGGTGGACTAGGTACAAAGACTGAAGGAAGGTCCATGCAAACCCTAATTTTTTTCTTCTATAGACAAAGCATATGTCCACTGTATCTCAAAGACTCGGACCAAACTTCTCAGGCTATAAAAGGAGAGCACTTCTTTGTTCATCACCAAGAAAATACCAGAAAATCTCTCAAAAATCCCTCTACCTCTCCATCCCATAATCTTGCAAGTAACCTTCAAAATAATACTTGCAAGGAACTTACCCTGTTTCATTTCCCGTCAAACACTTATTCACCAACATAAACACAACATCAGAACACTCACACGTATCATGCAAAATCACTAGCAACTTGTGATTTTTCTGGAGGGTTAGAATAGTTCTGTAGTAGCTGGAAATTTGAGGGAGAAGGAGCTCATCCATTTTTTTTTCAGAATTCGTATCTGTGAAGAGGCAGTGGACCTTTTCCACTAGGTAACACTCACTCTTTGTTACTCCGTTTCCAAAATGCCATGATCATTGCTTCATACTGTTATCATGTTAATGTCTGATTCTTGAGTAAATGTTGTAAATCATAATGTGACCTCGTTTGATGTATCGTGAACTGGGTCCGTGATTTATGTTTGAAAACTGAACAAAGAAAGGTTGTGATGGCGCCTGCCATGCCTTAATGTGGCACTGTCCATAAAACATGGCGCGTGCCATGAAGATGTGTGGCGCTGGCCATGAGGGAGTGAAGCACTGGCCATGAAATATGGCGCCTGCCATGAGAGATGTGTGGTACTTGCCATGCTTTAGATGGCGACTGCCATACTGTTAGTGTTTAACTTAGTTTTTTTTTATAATTTCACTTCTCATAGTCATTTTATTTTCTTGTTTATTTCTAAAAATTTCAAAACAAAAATACGCATGGACCTACATTTAATTCTTGGACCTTTTTGTGAAAAATCATCAACTTTTTCTTAAAGACCTTTGAGAATTTTCTTTGGAGTGTTCTGTGGCATATGCGATATTTGTTTGAGAGTTGTTCCTTGACTTGGATAAGGTCATTCTATTAGGATGTTGTCTGTACGTCTTGGCCTTTATTGCTAAGTCTCATAGCTTTGACATGTCTCTAATTTCAAACTTTGAGGATGTTATCTTTGCCTTACTTATGTGCTCACTGTTTTCCATGTTCGTACTTGGAATTTTATTTCATATATTGATTAATGTTTACTATCTTTGAATCCTTGAACTCATTTTGTTCAATTTCTTTTCCTTTCAATCCCTTGTTATTCCCCCTCCTTCCAAAGAAAAGTATCCCTATTGACCTCTAAGTCATAGATAGCTCATTATCTTCCCTTGACCTCATAGTCATAGGATTCCCTGTTGACCTCATAGTCATAAGTAACTTCTCCCTGTTAACTCAGCTTTAGGCTTGGAGTCGCCACACTCCATGTAGGTGTCTTGCTGTCAGACCCTACTTTCCCGTGGACACTTCTTACCCATTTTACTTTGCCTTAGGTTTGAAGTCGCCGCACTCCATGTAGGTGTCTTGCCGTCAGACCCTACCTCCTCTTGGAACTTTGGCCACAGTCAATGGTTTCTCTCTCACCCTTATTGAGGGGAACTACGGACGCTCTGATTTCTCAAGTTCATCTTGAGAATACGTAGGCATAGGATTGCGAGATCCTAGCGAGCCACCTTTTCTTTTTTCCACGTTTTCTTTTACACCCTTTTACCCCGTAGTGAGGGGAACTACGAATGCTTTGATTCCATTCCCGTCAGGATACCTAGGCACAAGATGTGATGTCTTGGCGAGCATACTTAGTGTATATATCCCCAGGTCTTTACCTTAGCACATATCCCTTAGCAAGCAAACATAACAATACACAAATACTAATAAGAGGTTCCTGTAGAGTACTACAGATACTTAGGATGTTAACACCTTCCCTAGGTATAACCAACCCCCGAACCTTAGATCTCTAGCTGTGTTCCTACATAGCGCACTTAGGGTTTTTCGATCTTTACCCTTTCCTTTGGATAAATCAAAGCTTGGTGGTGAACTTCATGTTTTGTGATTCAAGTTAATTCAATAGCTTGGTATCCGATTCTCACTGCAACAGACAGTTAAGGGAATAAGTACCTGAGAAGCGTAGATTCTACTTTTTTTCTTCATCATCTTTGATGACCTTAGCAGCGTCTTTGGTAGATCGTGTAGAGGAAGCCATTTTTGTTGGAAAATGAAGAAGTTTGAGGTTTTTTGAGTGCAGAAATCGTTGGGAGATTTGAAAGGAAGAGGATGCAAAAAGTGAAAGCAATTGCGGGAGTTGGTATTTATATGTGGGTAAGTGGAAGTGGTTTGAAAATTTGCTAAAAATTATACTAATCGTGGGACACGTGTTTCCCCCACATTTCTTGATGAAACGGTAGTAATATGTACCTACCTCCCCATGATTCCCTAGACCCTAGGGAGGAGTAATAATCACTGAGATTTTGAGTGATTTGAGAAGACATGTCAGATTTAGCAATGATGGCTACGACTTCATAGGTCTGGTGAAGGGAAGGTGAACAGTTGAAGCCACTAATAAACGTCGAAATAGTACAAGGTCTAAATAAGGCGTCGAATTACATTTTCAAAAAATGTCTTTTTCTGTAAATAATATCGAAAATGACATTTTTGAGGGGCAATTTGTTAGCTCCCAATTTCGAAGCCTGATGTTGGATTAAGAGTTTTTTTGAGAGATAAGATAAGATTCTACGAGACTTCGACAGAAATGTTGTTAGTAGGAAAGTCTAGTCGAAAGGTATCTTGCTTCGGAGAAGAGAGGGTCTAAATACTTAGAAATATTTCTAAGATTTTGAAAGGATTCTTAGACAGAAGGCTACAAAGCACTGTTCGATTTGGAAATTTAAATTCAAAAATAGGAGGGAATAGTTGTTCTTATCCGTTTCTGAAGGAGGACATGTGGCGTTCATCCAAGAAGCGAAGACATGCACGACGCCATGTGTTTCGCCCTGATTAGTAGCCCGTTAGTGTGTAGTTATTTTTAACCATTATAAATAGCAAGTCTTAACAATGGATTAGTGTGTTCAAGTGTATACAAAAAACTCAGTGTGCTCAAAGTACCAGCGTAGAGAAAAAAGCGTGTGAGAATGTATGTTGATGTAACACCACTTCTTTCAATTCAATGCCATTTAATAAGTTTCTTTCATTAAAGTTCCTTTTATTTCATGCAAGTTAACTTTTGCATTTTTGCCCCGACAAGTGAAGGGCATTCTCCGAGTTCCTAACGCCGAACTCGAAGAAATCGATCAAATCGCTAAACAGGATGCTCACCTTGCTGTCTTGCTTCGTGGCCAAATCTGCCCATCACGCACTCCCATTTTTTAAGCTCATGCGCAAAGAGGCCATGTTCGATTGGACCGAGGAGTGCGAATAGGCATTCCTCCACCTCAAACTAGTCCTTTCGCAGCCCCCGGTTCTCTCATGACCAGAAAGCGGGGATAATTTATACTTGTACCTCATCGTTGCAACCGAGGATGTCAGCGCGGATCTTATCCGGGAAACCCCTGAGTGACAGAAGCCGATATACTTCACCAGTAAATCCCTCCAGGGCCCCGAGATTAGGTACCAACAGATCGAGAAGGTCGCTCTGGCCCTCGTCATTGCGGCTAGAAGGCTGCGACATTACTTCCTAGCCCACACGATCGTAGTAAGGACAGACCAACCTGTGAAGCAACTGCTCGGCTGTCCCGACATGGCGGGCAGAATGCTCAAATGGTCGCTCGAGCTATCCGAGTTTGACTTCTAGTACAAAAGTAGGAAGGCCCTGAAGGCTCAAGTACTAGGTGACTTCGTCGCGGAGATGACCGCCCCGACGCCCTCGACCGACGATCCCGGAAGTGGACGATCTACGTCGACGGGGCATCCAGTTCGACGGGAAGCGGAGCGAGTATCATCCTAGAAAACAAGGAAGACATCTTGATCGAGGTCTCTCTCGCATTATCCTTTCCGACATCAAATAACCAGGCCGAGTACGAGGCCTTCCTTGTTGGATTGCGCCTGGCCGAGGACCTCGGCGCGTAGGAGGTAAAAATATTTACCGACTCCCAGCTCGTGGCCTAGGACCTCATCTTTTCTTCCGCCAAGTCGAATTTTTTCATTTTTTCATCTTTTGTCCCTAGTGAAAGAAAAGATGAAAAAATTCGACTCGGCGGAAGTAAGTCACGTTCCGTGCGAACATAATACGCGGGCAAACATCCTATCTAAGTTGGCAAGCATGAAGAAAAATGGAGGGAACAAGTCCGTCATCCAAGAGGTGCTTCCCCGACCAAGCATCGAGAAACCCACATTGACCGTCGACGTAAACGCCATCGGCCACGGCCACTGCTAGATGACCTCGGTGTACGAGTACCTCAACACTAGGAAACTGCTCGGCGACTCCAAGGAGGCCACTATAGTTAGGCGACGAGCCTGCTCGTACGTCCTGGTCGAGGACAAGATATACCGACGGGGTTTCTCCACTCCCCTCCTCAAATGCGTCGAGGAGTCCAAGGTCCCTAGCATACTCTAGGAGATCCACAAAGGGATCAATGCGCAGCACCTCGGCGGACGGTCCCTAGCCCGTAAGGCATTACAGACAGGGTACTATTGGCCCACCATGCAACAAGACGCCAAAGAGCACGTCAAAAGTGTGACAAGTGCCAACGACACGGGGACATGCACCTGGCCCCATAGGGTCGTACCAGAACAAATATTTGATTGTCAGCGTCGACTACTTCACTAAGTGGATAGAGGCCAAAGCCGTTGCCAAAATCACGGCCCACAATATACTCCGTTTCTACAAAAGGAACATACTTTCCCGGTTTGGCGTACCCCAGGCAATCGTCACTGACAATAGGATGCAGTTCACCGACAAGAACTTCCAGGACTTCGTCACCAAGCTGGGTACAAAGTAACACTTCACGCGGTCGAGCACCCGCAAACCAATGGGCAAGCCGAGGCTGCGAATAGAGTGATCCTACGAGGCTTGAAAAGGAAACTGGGCGAATCCAAGAAGAGGTGGGTCGGGGAGTTGCACAGCGTGCTTTGGGCCTATAGAATGACCCCACACTCGACCACCGGGGACACCCCGTTCAGACTGTCCTACGGAACCGAAGCAGTGATCCCGGTACAAATAAGGGAACCCTCAAGGAGGACTGAGTCCCCCCTTGACGAGGAGGCAAATGATGAGGCCCTAAGGGAGGAGCTCGACCTAGTCGAAGAGATTTGGTCGGGGGCATCCCTCCGCGAAGCCTCACTCAAGCAGAAAATAACTTTGCGGCGCGACAACAAAGTCATCAAACGCGAATTCCAGGTAGGCAACCTAGTCTTTTGGAGGAATCAGAAAGATTCGCGCAAGGGCAAGCTTGCCGCGAACTAGGAGGGCCCCTATCGCGTCCGCGCGAAGACGGGGACCAGAGCATACTACCTAGAAAACCTGCACGAGGAGGAACTTGCTCAACCATGGAACGTTGAGAGGCTTAAACAATACTATAGTTATACACTGCCTGAGATGCACCTGGTTCAGCCACAACGAATGGCATCCCGACCACGGGAGGGCGCTAAGGTATAAGTGCGGCTCCTAAACTCGAGACAAGACGACAAGGGCCCGCTCATGTGTGTGCGAGAAAACTCTTGATCCGACAGGGATGCCTCAACCAAGCTCCGCCGTTGCTGTACCGATTGGGCAGAATGTCCAGCTCACGATGGGAAGTTCACACCCCGAAGCAAAGGCCTTGATCGAGCTCTTAGCTTTGTTGAAGGTCGGAATCCGACTCCGACCCCTCGACCAGTTCCCTGCACTATCGAGGAACAATCACGTCGAGCAAAGACCCAAATTACTTCATAAAAACATGCAACACGATATTATGTATTCACGAGGTAAAATAAACAGTACTCGACATACAACAACACAAAAAAAAAACCAAAATATCAAAGAGAACTATGCATTAAGAGGGGAAAATCCTGTTGTCCAAAGATTACAAAACCCGTGGCACGCAGGCCAGGCAAAGAGATTACAAAATCATGGCATGCAGGCCGAACAAAACCATATTCAAACGTGGCGCGCATGCCAAATAACTAAAAGAAAACTAAACAACAGCTTCCTCCTCGGGACGAGGCTATCCATCGCTCTGCCTAACTTCATTATCAACTGTCGGAGGGGCAACTATTTGGCCATCGACCACCTGATAGAAAGCACTGATCCTGTCGGCGCGAGCTGAACCCTAGAGTTAACAATTTGAAGCTGCTCCACGGCCATGTTGAAGCCAAGATCAAGGGTCCCTATGCAGTCCTGCTCGAGCTCCTTGATCCGGGAAACCAAGTCACCCCAAGTCCTCAAGGTCTGTTCCTCATCAGTTTCGTCCTCGAAGGGTCGGGCAACTGCCTCCAACTCGGCCACCCTCGCTTGGAGCCGCTGCTGCTCTTCGGCGGCCTTGCCCATCTTCTCTTGCAGCTCCTCCACTTCGCGGAGGAGGCCAACCTGGATCTCATATTTCAACTTGTAGTCGAGAAAACCGTTCTCCGCTTTGTTCTTCTCCGACCAAAGGATAGAATTCTCACATCGCAACTTCTTCAGCTCTGAAGAGGGACTAGTTTCATCGTTGAGGACCAGGGCTGTCTCGAAAATCCTCAGCATGGCTGCCATATCCTCGCACAGGGCCCTCCTTCAGCTCACCCTGTCGACCTCCATGATCGCCTTGGACTCCATCGCAGGTACGATCAAAGACATTTCCCTGTTGAAGAGCTCTTGATGACGGTGGCAAGGGGGCAGAACGAATCTGTCCCTGACAACCCCCTCCAAAAGGTCGATGGGACCACACTCCTTGATACTTTGATTCTTGCCCGGATGTTCTTGAGATCCCGAGGATTGACTCCCACGAGGAGAGGAATTAGAACCCTTGGGTTGCTGATCGGCCTTCGTGGCCTGCTGGATCTGAAAGACACGACCCTTGGGGGGACCTTCTTCCCGGCCTTCTTCGTCGTAAGCCTCAGCACGCGATCTTGAAGGTTTGACAAATGACCTGCAACACAGAAAGATAGAGTCAGAATAAAAATGATAAACTAGAAGTCGAGCAAACAAAAATGTTCACTACCTAAGATCCTCAAAGCCTCCTCGTCGGAACCAGGAGCGCCTTGGTATTTATTAAACGGGCCTCGACGGCGATCTCCCCGTTGACCTCCCTGACGAAACTCCCATCTTTGTGCACGCACTTGGTAAGGGTAAAGCTATCGATGAAGCCCACAATCTTGTCATAGGCAATCTTATCATCCTCGTCTAAGTCTTGGGGCTTCGCGATATAGCTCTCAGTCCCCTTTTTGAAGTGGGTACTATGTCATTCCAGAGGAAACTTAGCCTTCAAGTTCACTTCCGGTTTCCTGTCAACAACCGTCTCCACACGCTCGAACAAGGAATCAACAGCAGTGTGAGTCCCCGGCTTCACAACGAATAACCTGTCCTTAAAGGAACGGACAAAATCCAAGTATACTTTGAACAACCTTTTCGGTTACTTCAGGGACACCCAGCTGTGTCGACCATGTTGAGTTTGACACTGCAAATGGAAGAGACGAAAGAACAAAGGGAGTGTGGCCCCGACGCCGAGGTGTCGACAGACGAGCTCATATTCCCACATAAACGCAATGGCATTGGGGTGAAGTTGCGAAGGCGCCAACTCGAGTAGCTGGATAACCGCAACTTGGAAGTCGGTGAAGGGAAAGCAGAGACCCGCTCCCCGGAAGACGAACTTGTACATGGAAAAATGTTTCCCTTCATATCTCGAGCATATCTGGTCGGTTTCTTTAGGCCGAATAACTTTTCACTTGGCCGGAGCCCCCTCAACCCGGTTCTCGATGATAGCAAATACTTTTGAGTCGTCGTGGACAAATCGTGAAACTGAGGAAAAGAGTTCCAGCCTGGCCCAGGCAGAACGTGGCTCATCGTTCACAGCTGAGGGAGACTCATTGTTCATGTCCCCTGCGCTGTTTTCAGCGTCCCCGTCAATGACAACGGCATTGACGACCTCTTCGTCGAGCATGACAACGTCCTCGGACTTGGGATCCATTTAACCTGAAAAGAAGAAAGGAACAGTGAATTCGACGATAAGATCAATTCCACCCTTCCACCGCAGATCAAGTGAAAGGGCAAGGATATGTTCGACACACGTCCTCGACTAGACCCCTTTCCGACAAGGGCGTGATCGTGAGGAAAACCCCTTCGTCATGGGGTACAAATTCCCCCGCGGAGAAGAGGAGTCCCCTCGACACGAGTCCTCCCCGGCAAAAGGATCCCTTCAGTACGCTCGCGCCATGGGGAGACGTGTCCCCGACGTCGGGACCTCGTGGGGTGCTCGCAGCCTTCACCGGGAACACTCATTCCTTTTCCTGAACCTTCATGACATTCTCAGAATCTTCGTTGGAAACTTCATAGTCTCGCCGGAAACTTCATGAAGACGCCGAAAAATTCACGAGTTTCCCAGAAATGTCGCTGAAAATCCCATAAGATCCCGGGAAACTCTTCCTAGATTCAAGACAGCCCTCGAAAAACCCATAAAATGCAAGGAACCTAAAGAAGGGGGCGAAGAACTTACTTGAATGTGGAAGAACTCTGGACGGAGAAGGAGGGAAGATGGAGGAGGAAGTGGCAGACGTACGTTGGAGAGAAGAAGGCATTTTGAAGGACTTGAGAGAAATTCTAAGGTAGAATATAGGGGAGAATGCAAATGAAGTGGACTCCCCCCATTTATGAACCCTGACACGGGAAGCAAAACGTCTCTAGGCACTCAATTACCCTTACGCCGAGCCGCCCTATGCACTTATTGCTCCTGACAAGTGGCCCTAGTAAACTCCACGGGCATCCTTTCAAGTGCTTCTTCTGCCTGAAACCAGACATGCCCCTCATGCATCTCCCCCACGGTCTCCACGTGCCCCTCACATGGGGACACATCATAAGACAGCTACTCGTGTCCTAAAAAATAGGTCAACCCACCTTCCGAAGATCACAGGGCAGTTGACCCAGGGCGAAGACCACGTGTTGATCTTCGCTACATCACGTAGATTCTGGAAGTTACTCGTATTGGGCCTAGCAATCCAACCCAATGCAAAGTAACCGTTGGCCCGACGCTGGGGGTTCACTATAAATACCCTCTATCACTAGAGGGTCATGTATTCCATTCTCACACCATCTTTTCTGTACTTGCTTTCTTTCTTGCTGAAACTTACTTTAGTATCGGAGTACCTTGCAGGTACACCCCCTCCTCTTTTCCACCACCGACGAACGAATGAGCTCACGACGTGTGCTAGCTGCTGATCCTTTTCTGATCCGGTAAGATCAGATGTGTACAAACTTAAGAAGACACCTTATGAGTTGGAACAAGCTCCCAGAGCTTGGTATGCAAGACTCACATAATTTATCACCAACAATGGCTAAGTTCGTAGGAAAATAGATAAAACTCTATTTGTTAAGAAAGAAGAAGCAAAACTCATGATAGCTCAATTCTAAATGGATGATATTGTGTTTGGAGGAATGTCAAGCAAGATGTTAGAACATTTGTCCAATAAATGCAATATGAATTTGAAATGAGCTTGGTTGGTGAACTTACTTACTTCCTTGGGTTTCAAGTTAAACAAATGAAAAATAGCATCTTTGTGACGCAAAACAAGTATGAAAAAAATGTAAAGAACCTTGGTCTAGAAAGTTCAAGGCATAAACACACATTTGTTGTCACTTGTACAAAAAAAACACTTGTTAAATCTGGTAAAAATGAGTTTTTAGGTAGGGATGGCAACAGACCGAACCTGAACCTGAACCCGAACCCGAACCCGAACCCGAACCCAAAGGCTATTTGGGTGGCAAAATAACATCCACGCCCACACCCGTTGGGTTCAGGTTTTTCCATCCAAACCCGAACCCATAGAAAAAACACAAAAATACAACAGCAACATTGAAATTTGAAACACAAGAATTCCATCAGGTCTCTCAAAGAAATTAAGGATTTAAATTTTAACTTTCCATTAAGTTTGGTAGCATTACAATTAAAATTAAGGTCTTCAACATCTTAACATTACAATTAAAAGTAAAGTCTACAATCCATATATATTAAAGTCTACAATACAAAGCAGTGGATTTAGGTCTTCAACAACTTTCCATCAAATTAAAGGTCTTCAACAACTTTCCATCAAATTAAAGTGTACAACCCATAGCAAGCTCTCTCAACTAGCAGCCCTGCAACAGACAAAACAAATCAGTGGATTCAACATTCAAGTTCCAACATATATATTGATCCTCATTCATCAATATATTCAACACAAAATTTATATGAGCATATATATATTGATCCTTACAGAAATATATATGATCATATATATTGATCCTTATTCATTAATTTATTCAACAGGCAATGAGCATATATATATATATATTCAACATTTCATGAGCTTGGTCTTATTCAAGTATTCACAGTGCATGTAAATAAGCAACTAGCAGGCCTGTAACAGAACAAATCACTTGAAAGTTGAATATATATGCCTTCGTCGATACTCACAATGTTAAAACAGACCTCCAACAGCAGACCTCCAACAACAATACTCACAATGTTAAAACCTAGAAACAATAATACTCACCATGTTAAAGCATAGAAACAACAACTTCTAATCTTCAAAATAGTAACCCAAACAACTTTCCATCAATTCAGTTGTATTAAGAAGTACATTGAAGTTAAATAAAACACCAAAGCTTAAAACTTTTACACTAAATGAAGTACAAAATACCTTCATCGCCAGACTCCATTTCATTCAGCACAGTAGAAAATTCTTCTGCAACTCTAGAGGTTCCTATATATATATATATATATATATATATATATATATATATCACATGTAGAATAACAAAGAATAATTAGTTAACAATATGTAAAGATTATTTGACATATTATTCTCAGCAGCCCATAGCCAACTCCTAGCACACATCAAAGCCTATACAGTAGTCCAGTTAAGTCGGCTACGATGAAGACTCAATATACGACCACTATTACTGAAGGCCGATTCAGAAGCTACTATAGAGATAGGAATAGCTAACACATCTCTTGCAATTTCTTGAAGTGTTGGATACACAACTCCATTTACCTTCCACCAATTCAAAATGGAAAAATCTGGAGTTTTTTTTTTATAACTGGCTCCTTCAAATAATGATCCAACTCATACTTAACACTTGAACTTGAGTTTTCGGTAATCGTCTCAACGTATGCATTAAATTCAGCCTCGTCATCAACAACAGCAGCTGTACCAATGGATGGAGCGGTAGGTTGTGCATCTCTAAGTCTAATCTATTGATAATCATTGAGCAAATCATAACACATCTCTTTGATTCTACTAACTTGTGCACTTAAATCTTGGCCATACAACTTAGGAAACCAGAAATCAAGTACATCCATCTTCTTCCTAGGGTCCAAAACTGCAGCAACTCCCATCATATCATGAACACCACTCCAATAATTTTGAAAATTTTCCATCATTTTTGTGGCCATCATCTCAATAATTGAATTGGAGGACTTCTTCCATTCCTCTATTGCCAACTTGATCTTACAAATCTTAGGAAAGTACAAGTTGGCAGTTGGATATTTTGTACCAGAAATCAACTCAGTTACTTCATGAAACAATTTCAAGCACCCATAAACATCTTTAGCAAATTGCCACTGTGAATTAGTTGGCAAACAAGTGTATAAAGACTCACGTTGCTTCAACCAAATAAATACATCCTTGTACTCTATAGCAATATCAAGCATCTTATATGTGCTATTCCATCTTGTTGGACAATCTAGAGCTAACTTTCTAGTACAAACAATTCTCAATTGTCTAGCAGTATCTTCGAATTTTTCATGCCTTTTAGGTGTAGCACTCCAAAAGGAAAAACTATCCCGAATATTTTCTACCCCATTCTTAAGCACTTGTTGCCCCTCCTGAACAATTAAATTTAGGATGTGCGCACAACAACACATATGTAACAAAGACCCATCCCTTATCAAACTTTCCAACGAGAACTTATCCTTAATTTTCCCAATCATGAAGTCATTTGTGCTACAATTATCTAAAGTAACCGTACAAAGCTTTGAATCAATGTTCCAGTCCATTAAACAATTAACAAATGCTTCAGCAAGTCTTTCACTAGTGTGAGGGGCTGGAACATAAATGAACCTAACATAATAATATTCACACTCAATCATATTGTCATTAAGAACAAAAAAATGATACAATTAAGTTATAAAATATAAACTTTGTTACCTCAAGATTCGACTCTGTAAAGTCCACGAGCCATCAATATAGTGAGCCGTAACCGCCATATAACCTTTTTTTTGGTTGCTTGAAGTCCACATATCTGTGGCAATCGCCACTCTTCCACTACAAGAAAACTGCCTATTAGCGTCGGCCAAAAGCCCTCTCTAATAGGTTAAACCGACGCTAATACAAGTTAGCGACGACCTAGCGTCGGGGTCGGGGCGGACATCTTAAGGCTTGTAGCAAAGCATAATCACGAGCCATCACTAACTTAGCGTCGGCGGATGTGACGCTAGTGTGACGGTAAAATAGTCACACCGATGCTAGTTTACTATTTTTTAATGAGTAGCGACGACTATTGTCGACATAAGGTTCACATAGTGGCGGTTTAAAGCGACACTGAAATAATCTTTTCATTGCATTAGCGTCAGTTTTAGGTGACACTATATTCTAACTGACCATTTAGCGTCGGTTGTTAGAGACGCTACTTGGGGTTTTTAAACATTACGACGCTAAAAACCGTCGCTACCTATCCACTATCGTATATGTTAGCGTCACAAATAACCGACGCTATTGGTTTTATTTATTTTTAAAATTTAATTTAGCGCCGGTTTTTGTTGACGTTATACTTTTATAAAAAATACATGAGCGTCGGTTTCAGCCGCCGCTAAGCTTATTTTGTTTTTTGTTTCTATAATTCATTTATTTATATTTATTCCTGTTTAAAATCAAATTTATTTGCTACATTAAATTTACTGACCCTATTCTTAATTTCAAACTATTTATTGATATATTATCACATCAAAATTTATTTGCTACATTAATTAAGATGTCAAAGTTACATCAAAATATTGACACTATATTAAACTTGTGCCAATCCATAATATTACTACATAAAGATGTCAAAGTTACATCAAAATATTGAAACTATATTAAACTTGTGCCCATCCACAATATTGCTACATAAAGATGTCAAAGACGAACACAAAATATCAAATTTGTGAAAATCCACAATAATTTGAACAAATCCCAAAACAAAGAAAAAGAGAATTCACATGACTCAAACATCAATCACTCATATCTTCTAGATCCAATGACTGCTCATCAGAGTCATCATCATAATGGTCATGAGTATTAGGATAGACACTAGAAGCAGGAGCAGTGGAAGGACCCGCCTGACTCGCCTTCCAAGCAAACATCTCTTTTTGAAATTCTTGAAATTTCCTTTTCAAATCTTCTGTCTCCGCCATAGCTCTGTCTGCACATGCATTAGCTGATGCATCCTCTTCACGTGCTATAACAGCCTCAGTTCTAGCCGCCTCAATCGCTTGGCTCTCCGCCTCTCTATTCTGATTTAAAACTGTCACTTGTGTCAAATAAGACACACCATATCGTATGTTAACCGCCATTCGGGCAGTTCCATAACAACGGCCGCGCGACTTACCGCCGGCAGCTTTTTTCCAAATTTGCAGCCTTTCTGACCCATCCACATTATTATCAGTTTGAGTGGCTTCTGTCAGACGGTTCACATAATCTTCCTGTAAAACACAAGACACATATGAAATCAGCCCCATTTCAAGAATTCTATAACAGTAGGCCAAGTTCCAATTTCATGAATATATATATAACAATAGTTCTAGTTGGAATCGTTTTGTTCCTACTCACTACTCACCAACCAAACAAAACAACCACTGCCTACATAAACCTCAAAACCCTTTTGTTCCTCTTAGTCATATACAACACAAACTCTACAAACATGACAACAACTAATCCACATAACATGTATTGTTAGAAAACTGAACAAACCAAACTTCATTTTTATGTCCAGTTAATATCTGCAGCGATGGAAAAGGAGGACATTCTTATTTGATAAGTAAAACATGTATATATTAAATGTTCAAAGCAAGAACTTTAATTAGGACATTTATCTTCATGGTTTCGAATCTCATCCATGCTTTATTGCCACATCAAAACAACCCAAAATAATTAATCTCTTTCCATATGGCCCTAATAGACCAATTCCGGATAGGGAAACAGACAGACAAGAAACATATTTTTGACAAGCTAATAAGGTACAAGAAAATAGCAATTACGTAAGTGGAAGAATTAGAAACATAAGGATGCTTAACTAGATACACATTATCTCTAAAGCATTTATATTTCACAGAAGTCATTAAAATCACACCTGACAAAACATGCAAACATGATAGTCATTAACAAAAGGCAGACTCAATTTATCCCAAAAACCCGTTTCCTCAACACATCCGCAGCCCAGAAACCCGTTTCCTCAACACATCCAAAGCCAGAGTATCCTCACCCCGTTTCAAATACTCCAAAACACACTGTTTAAAGACAAGAAACAAAGAAGGCTCTACTGATTCACCTAACATATCCCTAATAGAATCAATAAAACCAGCACATTCATCCCAATTTCCATTCAAGACATGAGCTAGTCAAGTAACTGTCAGATGGTTCAAAATACAGATCAAAATACAGATTAACTGCTACCCCCCTCTTAATAACGGCTCAGACTTACTTTTATTCTGCTAATGCTGCATATTAACCACAGTCTACAGCTACCAACATCTTTTTTATCTTAATTGAACAAGAAAAACGTTGCAGGATATGAGCAGGACAGAGGAGAAAATAATTGCTTTGATTCATATAATTGGTCTTCGACACAAACTGGACATACACAAATTGCTTCCTAAACTTTTCCACACTTTCTACATCATTCCAAACAACAATAACAGCCATGGAGTTATCATTCAAAACAACAATACTCCGGAGTTTGCTAATGTTCAAATGAATAACGACATGATGAACAATGATGGACTTATAGGTATTACAAGTAGCTATATATCAAGAAAGGAGTTACATGTGTTTTTTCTGCACGACGGTCAACCCACTGCCCATTCTTCTTTTTGTGGGTGGCCATGAAGAGCTCGTCAGGATATGGTGGTCGGTCTAACTTCTTCTCCTAAAAATAAAGACAACATATATATGGTTACAATGAATATCAGATATAAATATTTTGGCGCATATTATAATTACAATTAGAATACACACCAATTCTAGAGCAACATCATGATGAGCTCTACGTCTTCTGGTATGGACCGCCCCACCTCTAGTTGATGATCGATTAATCTTATTTTGTTCAGAGAGCTTTTTGAATTCTTCAGTTTCCCACCTCTTAAGAAGATACGCATAATCATTTTCACCCATCCAAGACGGCTTTGTCCCATTTCGCCTAATCTTACCAAATATATCAATTATCCTTTTACCACAAGCTTTGTGAAACAAATCTTCCATTTTGCTGTCATCACATGGCTCCCACTGAACAAAATCCTGGCAAAAGAAATAGGATTAGTTTTTGCATAATAACTTTTGAATAATATAAGGAGCATGAAGAAATTACGTCTTACTTTAAAAATTTTAAAGTATTCAGCTCTCTCCTTTGTTCTACCATCTCCTTTAAGCTCACTATACCGCATGAAATTTCCCTTATAATTTTTTATTAAAACTTTTCTAATAGCTGCAGCAACAATATCGCTTTTGGATAACCTACAAAACATAAATCAAACAGAAATCAAACATAAATTACAATATCAACCTAACAATACCGCATGAGATTGTGATTTCAACCTAACAAATATCAATAGTTGTGAAAATTATCAACATTCATTCAATTCATTTGCATAATAACTGAAACTGAAACTAAAACTTCCATAACATTTGCATAAATTTGAAGGTCCACAAGCACAGCACAGCTCAATGGAATGTTGCATATACCATTCAAATACTCTCAAGACTGGAATGCTGCACAAGCACAGCTGAATGGAACAGTTCACTGTGAATATCCTAAATGGGTTGAGTTCCTCTTCCATGATATCAATGTTCATATTCCTCACCACGTGTCTCCAAAGATACGAAGCTATAACTTACGTGCAGCGCACGAGTCACTGCAGCAGAATTGGGGTAAGTAAATGAATGAGGCTAGATGGAATTGGAGATTGATGAAAACAATCATGACAAAATATCATGTGTATGACAAGGAGAAAAATTATGTTCCATTTGATCAACTCGACCCTAAAGAATCTCGTCCTATTACACTTTTGAGGAAACTCATGCCTCAATATGCCTAATTTCTTCTATGTTCAACTATCGCCAGTTAGCTCACTCGTTTTAGAATAAACTGTATATATCTTGTCATCAAATTACATGACAGTAGAATATAATTCTCTTTAAACATACACATCAAAAAATAACAAGTATTGATTCTTTTTATATTTATTAATTTATACCATTGTGCCGACAGTAGAACACATATTTCCATGTTATTGTTGTTTTTATGTGAAACAAAAACGTTTACCTTTTATGACTAGTTACAGTAGAACACATGCTTAATCTATAAAGGTCAACAAACTAAAAACATAAATTCTAAACTATAATGTCATGCATGAACAATGAGTAGATTAGTGATTGTCAATCAAAAAGTGTGCGTACTCTACTAAATTTCTTACCCTTGGCCCACAATGTTAATCATTGGCCTTTGCCCACCAGAAAATGCTTGTTCCACGACCCCCTCTTCCTCATCATGAGCTGTTTGGTCCCTCTCCTCTTCCTCCACCGCTAACGTGGTGTGATGGACAGCTGGACCTTACAAAACTTGTTGTGTCACTCCCGGGGTAGGAACAAATGTGTATTCCTCAAAAGACGGTGGTGATTCGGTTGTATGACGTGGTGGTGCTGCGGTTGTATGAGGTGGTGGTGGTGCTGCGGTTGTATGAGGCGGTGGTGGTGCTGAGGTTGTTTGAGACGGTGGTTGTGGTGTTGCGGTTGTATGAGGTGGTGGTGCTGCTGCGGTTGTATGAGGCGGTGGTGGCGCTGAGGTTGTTTGAGACGGTGGTGGTGGTGTTGCGGTTGTATGAGGCGGTGGTGCTGCTGCGGTTGTATGAGGCGGTGGTGGTGTTGCGGTTGTCCGAATTGGTGGTGCTTTCATTCTTTGACACGTGCTAGAAGTGGTGCTTTTGTTCTTTGTGTCATGCTTCATGCGAGATGTGTTTATAGCTAGAGCCCCAGGTGGCATATGTCGTGTCCGGCATAATCTATCAACAACACTGCATTAACAAGAATGCATCAAAAGATATTAAATTTTAAAGAAAGCAAACAGTGAAAGTTTTTGTCATCTTACAGTTTCATGCCCGTTGGTGCTCCCTTCTTAGACCCTTCTTTTGTCATTTCAAATTACAGAGTACGAGCCACAAAAATCTACACAATTTAGGCAAAAACCATTTCACCATTGGGAACATTAGCAATTTTAATATAAGAATCAGAATGTGAATGCAAAATCAAATACGGTGTTACGTACATGAAAGCTAAAATCATATACAGTGATATGTACATGAAAGCTAAAATCATATACAGTGTTATGTACAAAAGCTCAACATTATTCAGCTCAAGCACTAAAGCGCAGTAACCAAATTTCAACATTCAATTTGAAACAACATTCCATTACCAAACACAGTTCATAATCACAAACACAGTCCATAATCACAAACACAGATCATAAACACAGTCCATAGTCACAAACACAGTTTTCAATTACAATTCACTTAATCCAAGCCATTCAATTCAATTTAAACAAACACAAATCGCTTATGAAAAACAGAAAATAGTGGATTGAAGAAACAGCGCAAAAAAGAGCGATAGACATACCATTTGCATGTGGTTCAGGCGTTTCTACTTGGAAACGAAATTGAAAGTTCTGCAATTCACAATTGATGAATTTGGCATTTTATTTAAGTTTTATTTAAGTCTTGTTATGTTATTATGTGAACCTTTAAACAATCTTTCACTAAGAAATTCATTAAACAGAAAGCATGTAGCACAACTATCAAATGATATCTCTCAAATTTCATTCATTTTGCATATTCAAAGTTGTACATTTCTTTCACTAAGAAATTCATAACCTTCAATATCTAACTTATATTGGATCATTTATCACTAGTACTGGCTCGACCTCATCAATTAATTCTTCATCGGCTAAACCACGTATTTGTTCAAGTTCTGTAATAGGCACAACTAGTGACATTTCATCAGATTGATAAGGCATTTCATCCTCGGTGTTATCTATCTCCACATAACCCCTTGGTTTTGTGGTGATTGCAACACACCATCCACACATGTTTCTACACATATCTGGATATGGGACATAATACACCTGTTTTGCTTCTTGTGCAAGAATGAACGGATCATATTGACGATATCGTTTATTCATCTTTATGTCAACAATATTGTACTCCTTATTAACTCTTGTGCCACTATTATTTGTTGGATCAAACCAAGCACAATAAAATAGGGAAATCTTGTTGCTAAAGCCATGGTATTCCAATTGAAGGATACGTTGGATGATACTGTAGAAATCATCTTCTCCTTCATTTGTAATTCCTTTAACATATACCCCACAATTAGTAGTCTTTTTACCATGACTCCATTCTTCAGTGTGAAACTTGTACCCATTAACAAAGTAGATGTGCCACGATGTTGCCTTAGGATTAGGACCAAGAGCTAATGCCTTCACGTATGGGCTAGGTGTTCCATTTCTCTCATCATTCACCTAAAAAAAATATACATCTAACCTTAGAGCGATTACATTGGCAAACTACATCAATGTGAGAAGTAAACTTACATATTCCTATAGCCATGAAGGAAATTGCTCGTGTATAAGACCAGAAGCATCTTCCTCATTGATACGATGATATTGCATGAACAATCTGACACCGAATATAAAATTTATGAAGTATTTATACACGATGGTTAATAACAAAGCAGTTGTTTTACAAAATGTACTTACTCGAGGTACGGTTTAATCTCATCACAATTGATTAGGACGTGCATGTGAGCAGAATGCCATTCATTATCAAGCACCCAGTAGTCCCGAGACTTTCCACTAGGACGACCACATTTGTTAAAAATAGAAAGTGTTGGTTGGACATTGTCATGATATGATGATCCAGGATCGTTTCTGAAACTTGTACTTGGCAACAAACTAACCGTCTTGAAATAGTGAGAGCAAAAATAAGTAGTTTCACGATGCAAATAGGCAGTGCATATTGAACCTTCAACCCTGGCTTTATTTTTCACTGAACGCTTATAGTCTCCCATCAATCTAAGAGTGAAACGGTTAAAAGATGTTATTTCATTAAAGTAATCTACAAAAAATTACACATCGTTTACCTTTCAAATGGATACATCCAACGATATTGTACAGGACCACCAAGAATTGCTTCATTAGGTAGGTGAATCGGGAGATGTTCCATCGAGTCAAAGAAACCTGGTGGAAATATTATTTCTAGCTTGCATATGATGATGGGAATGTTCTGTTCCAACCTAAAAAGGTCTTCCAACTTCAATGTATTACAACACAAGTCTTTAAAAAAATGACTTAACTTGGTTAGCGGCTTCCATATCTCATTAGGCAACGAACGAAAAGCAATTGGAAGCAAACACTCCATGAATACATGACAGTCATGGGATTTCATCCCCTTCATCCTACCCTTGGAGACATCAGCACATCTAGAAAGATTAGAGGAATAGCCATCAGGCATTTTTAGTTCCTTAATCCATCTACATATTAGCTTTGCCTCTTCGGGTGTCAACGAAAATTTTGCCTTTGGCTTAGCCATCTTTCCATTAGGTAGAGGACGCAACTCTAAATCCCCACGTAAACAGTTAAGAGGTAAATCCAATCTTGCCTTCTCATTGTCCTTTGTTTTTGTAGGATCATTCATGACAGTGTTAAACACATTATCAAATATATTCTTCTCTATGTGCATCACATCAAGGTTATGCCTTAACAAGTTGTCTTTCCAGTATGGAAGATCCCAAAATATACTTCTTTTGATCCAATTATGATGTTTCCCATACCCTGGAAATTTGGTGGTCCAGTCACTGTCTGTGACTTTTGGAAAATCACAGACAGCTTCCCATAGATCATGGCCAGTAAACATATAAGGTGGTTTTTTTTTCTTTATCTTGTTTTTTTGTAAATCTCTTTTTACTTTTTCTAAATGGATGATCCATTGGTAAAAAACGACGGTGACAATCGAACCAAGATTGTTTTCCACCATATCTTAAGGTGAAAGCCTCTATACTATCCATGCAATAAGGGCATGCTAATTTACCTTGTGTCCCCCATCCAGACAACATACCATATGCTGAAAAATCATTGATTGTCCACATTAAATGCGCTCTCATTACAAAATTCTGCTTCATAGAGATATCATATGTCAAAATGCCATCTCTCCACAAGCGCAACAAAACATCAATTAAAGGTTGCAAATAGACATCTATTTTAGCTTTTGGGTTGTACAGTCCAGGTACAAGACAAGTCAAAAATAGGTATGGTTTGGTCATGCACATTTCAGGAGGGAGATTGTAGGGTGTGACTATTATCGGCCAACATGAATACGGAGAACTAGAGGCTTGAATGTAAGGTGTAAACCCATCAGTACACAAACCCAATCTTACATTTCTGGGGTCACTAGCATAATCGGGATAAACTTCATCAAGGTGTTTCCATGCTTTTCCATCAGATGGGTGACGCAGAACATTTGGATTGCTTGTGTTCTCACGATGCCATCTCATTTGAGCTGCAGATTCCTTTGAAGCATAAAGTCGTTGTAACCTAGGAATGATTGGAAAATAGAACATTCTCTTCGCTGCCACATCTTTGAATTTTCCCATTCCACTCTTTCGAGGAATATACCTAGCAGCCCCACAAACTCTACAATTAGTTAAAGTGCTATCTTCTTTATAATATAATAAGCATCCATTCACACAACAATAAA
This sequence comes from Lathyrus tuberosus, assembly GCA_022829125.1. NCBI lineage: Eukaryota > Viridiplantae > Streptophyta > Magnoliopsida > Fabales > Fabaceae > Lathyrus > Lathyrus tuberosus. Next base: position 10,655,311 of record JALAZF010000042.1, read on the forward strand.
TTTTCTCAACCTCCAATCCCAACTTAGACACCAACTTCTTCACTTGGTAATGATTTTTAGGTAAACATTGATTTGATGGATAAACATCAATAAGCATTTGAGTGAAAAAATCCATGGCCTTTTGAGGAACATGCCAATTAGACATGGTAGCCAACAACTTAACTGAAATAGATAGTCTGGATTCAGAAGCCCCCTCGTAAATGGGTTGGTTTGCAGAGGTCAATACATCATAAAATCGTTGAGCTTCTTCATTTGGTACCTCGCCATCACTAACTGTTTCGTTTTCCATATTAGCATTCACATTGGGAACATTAACAAATTGCCTACTAGCATCATACACCATTTCATTCATTGCATCAAATTGTTCTTCATCACCCGCATTATCTCCACTAACATTTCCACCACTACTAGAATGACCATCAAAGTCTACATTCTGATTCTCTTCTCCATGATCAGTCCATGTGTAATAGTTGGGCAAAAAACCGTCTTTGTACAAGTGATGTCTAACCTCACTAGGCGTCTTCAGGGGAATGCAGACGCATTTTACACAAGGACACCTTATCCCTCCCTCATTTAAAAATTCTGGCCGATTCATGGATTTATTGACAAAATATTCAACTCCACTAACAAATTCATCTTTTAAACCATACCTATTGGAGTTTACTCTATCATACATCCAACTTCGATCCATTTTCTACATGAAAAATAAACATAAGTTTCTAAATAAACATCTTTAATTCTACATGAAATTGTGAAAGTTTGATGTGAATTATAAAAGTCACATCAAAATTATACTAAAATTACTAATAGTAATAATGATGTAACGAAATTGATACATGACTGTATTTGACAACTTAGTTGGGTAAAATTACTCATTTTCATAATAGATAGATAAGAATTTGCTTTGTTTTATTAATAGTAATTGTTAGGTGTGTTTATCATATTATGAACAATCAAACCTTTTATTTTTGCGTGCGTTTTTTAATAGTAAAAGTCAATCAACTTTTTCTCCACTCTCCAATTTTTTATTCATTTCTTTAAAAAGTACCCAAATTTTAAGGGATAAATAATTAACAAAAGATTAATCACCAAAAATGAAAGCAATTGCTTAGCAAACATTAAAGTAAGTTTATGTAACTTATGTCACCTAAATCACAAACCTGATGAATAATGCCCTGGTCAGATTCCACAAAAGGAGCCCCTTCACCCTCCCATGAAACTATACCACCAAAAGCAGGAATAACAAAAAGCAATGATTCCCTTGGTACCTGAATAATTAAACCACAACAGTACAAGCAATGTCAAAACATGTGCACAACATAACCATTTGAGTAATTCCAAAAAAAGGCCAAGTCTAAACATAGTTTCTGTGGTGATAAAAGTAGGTAACTTAATGCATGCCGATTGATTATTGAATCGAGGCTAACAAATTCAAGAGAAGAATTTTTCATAATCTTTTGCTCTACATGCAACTCTTGTAACCTTATTAACACTAATAAAATGATCACTAATTGATGTTACCTATCCAATTATTAAGCATATCATAATTTGATTCAACATCCTAGTAAGTTATTTTACATCCCTCATTATTTAAGTTATTAGCCTTTGCAGCAAACCCTGCTTCTCTAAACTTCATTTTGTTCCCATGCCAAGTCCACATAACTTTTAGATAACATGACTCTGCCAACAACCCGGCCAGGCAAATAAAAAATACAAGCAACAAATACATCAACCAACTAAAAAAAAATTAATTTTCACAACCACATAACTAGTTTTTTATTTATTTAAACACCACATAATTTAGGGAGCCTAATAACACTCACTGTTCAGAATTATGAATCCAGTATCTAAGTATGAGTTCTTGCAGCTATCAAGTGTGTTTTATTTCGAGACAATATTATTATCACTTGATCTAGTAAATTTGACACTAGTTATTATTTATGATTACAGAGTACACACATAGTTTACCTTTACCTACTTGTAAACATAGTTTACCTTTACCTACTTGCAGCTATCAACCTTAAGTACGAGGGCTGTTACATCACCTACTTGTAAACATAGTTTCTGTGGTGATAAAAGTTTATTTTGAATAAAGAAATTGTGTAAAATAAATTTTAGTTATAATAAAATGAAAAGTGATTTATATTTGAAAACAAGTTAGTTAAATAACAAATTTGAATATAAAGTTCACGTTTGAATCACAAACTACTAATTATACTAATTATAGTTTTAAATTAGAATAATTTCAAAGATAAAATCAATCACAATTACAATCGATAACAACTTCTATTATAGTATTCTATCCAGAATCATGTTTTTATCTAAATTATTAATTTCAATATCTTAATAAATTCTTTTATAGTTTTTTTTAATAAATTTTCTCTTACTTATAACTATTTGATTTCTCTCTGTCTGATATATCCTTTTATCACAAAATCTAAGTCTTTTTTCGTCAATATCATCTAAGTCTATTTTTCAACATCTTTGGAGTAACCATAATTATATGTGTAAAATTAATTTTTGATATGGTTTTATATAACCATTTGGTACCTGAATAACTAACTGAAGCACTAACCATTGCAATTCACTTCCAAAATTCACCAACAGTTCAAAACTAGCCTAATACCTAGCATCTCTACCTATCAAAATTGCTAACTGACAAACACACTAACAGTTAAAACCTCTAACTGTCAAGACACCTCATTCAATTCATTTTCTATTTCCCACTTCTAACCACAATCCTAAGCTTTCGGATCCTATCAAGTGACAAACGTAGAGATACCTCTCAACAATATATTCTTATTTCAATGTGTTTGTACCATCCCACTATATTAAATAAATAAGTTATTGTTGTTAACTAGTTATCATCATTATCATCATGAAACTAACAATTTATTTTCTATAGCTTCCCTTCTGCTAATGAGAATTGAAATATTATCTTGTTGATGGATCATTCGGTATTGAGCTGAAGTACAAGTAGTAATTCTAATAATTTTTTTTATCAATGATTTATATGTTGGTAGATATTATTAGGTGACACAAATGCTCAAGATATTAACAAAAAGCACTAGGAACATGATATACCAAATCTTTGATGGTAGGTAGTCATTAGTGAAGTTGTTTAGTATATATTCAGAGGAGTTGTTATTGTTGTTTTTAGTATTCCACATATTCAAAAAGTTTAGATAAGATAAAGATCTTGCCATCTTAAAGCAATAGTACAGCTAAATTTGATGAGATTTGCTATCAAAAACGTGCTAGTACATGCACTTGATCAGTTGATCAAGGGACCCTAATTCCTCTAACTGTCAAGACACCTCATTCAATTCATTTTCTATTTCCCAATTCATACCTTACATTAAAGCCATGACATGTTATAAATTCACATTAGGAGATAAAAACAAACATTATAAAGATAAGTTACCTGGATTCTATGTCCAAATACTCTTCTTCAAGCTTTGTGAGACTGAGAGCGTTTCTGCCAAAAACCCTAAATGAGTTAGAACGAAAATGAGACGAGAAACGCAATGCGATGAGAAACACTTACACTCGAAACGACGAAATTGAGAGACTGAGAAGCGTTTCTGCGAATCGTTACTGCGAAGGAGACGAACCTGAAAAATGATTTCTTTGTCAAAGATCAAACTGAGTTCTATTATGTATCAAAGGATTCAGATGATGATAATAAAGACAAGGAAAAGACAGCAAATGATGATAAATGGTGGTTACTTACAAATTATATTGAATCTCTTTCTAAAGGATTCAGAAATAGAGATCCCTGAAAATTATATTGAATCTCTTTCTAACTTCTAATTATAGAATAGGCAACTGTTTTTTTCTAACCATTAACTAACTCTTTTGTTTCAAAATGCTAATGCAATTCACCTTTAATTTCCAAGCTAGCTAACAAATTCATCAATTGTCAAGTAGGATTCTAACAGTTAAATAGTTTTTCAAACTAGTAACCAAACTTACACAATACCAACTGCTTCCTAATTAACTTTTCTTTAAACACTAACAATTGATGCCATCAACCTTCATTTTCCTAATTCTTTCCCAATTTCTAACATAACAGCTCCGAATCCCAACTGGCAGTCACTAACTCCATTTCAAACTAACAGCAACTAATAGTTAACAATACCCTAACTTTTTTTTGAAATACTAAATCTTCCAACCTAAACTCACATTAGGAGTATATGATTACCTTACATTAAAGCCATGACAGGTTATAAATTCACATTAGGAGATAAAAACAAACATTATAAAGATAAGTTACCTTGGATTCTATGTCCAAATACTCTTCTTCAAGCTTTTTCCTTGGATTCTCTACTCTTGAACCGTCATTATCTACTGGTATTTCTAATCTGATAAAAATCAACAGTTGAAGGCATGGGTTAGACACAAATAACAATTCAGAAGAAAGTATAATATCATACAACATATCCTAAATTTCTTAATCCATATATACAATTATTTTAAATGAAGAAAGTGTAGCAGTTATTCTACTGAATATTCCATATTCCGAAGAATCGAACCGAATATACAAGAATCAAACCGAATATACAACAAGAAACACATATTAAAACCCTAAATCAAATGCGAAGAAACACTTACACCAAATCAAATGAAGATTAAGCTTTGTGAGACTGAGAGCGTTTCTGCCAAAAACCCTAAATGAGTTAGAACGAAAAATGAGACGAGAAACGCAATGCGATGAGAAACACTTACACTCGAAACGACGAAATTGAGAGACTGAGAAGCGTTTCTGCGAATCGTTACTGCGAAGGAGACGAACTTGAAAAATGATTGCTTTGTCAATCAAACCTGGAAACAAACCGAATCGTTACTGCGAAGGAGACGAACCTGAAACGATTTCAACAAATTCAAACTCTACTGTTTATGGTATTAACACTTGTAGGTGATTCGCTTCCGGTTCAGGTTCAATCGCTCAGATTTGTGTTTGATTGTTCAAGTTTGTTTACTCTTGTTTCGCTCTCTTCTTCTACTCGTTTTTCGTTTCTTGGAATGAGGGTGAGTACGTCGAAGATTTGTGAGAGTTGAGGTGGAGGAATTTGAAAAATAGAAGATTCCTTTTGTGTAACAGATTAAAGGTGATTACTATTGGGTTTTAGGTTGATGAAAAATGAGGTTTAGGTTGAAGGAGAAGAAATTTGAGAAGGTAGAGCGATGAAAAGAATCTGAGGATTTTGAGAAATTATTTTATTATTTTATTTTATTTTATTTAGTTTTATTTTATAATTATAATTATAATTATAACTTTATTTAGTTTTATTTTATAATTATAATATTGGTTTTATTTTATTGAGTTTAATATAGTTTTGATTTTATTTTATTAATATTTAATTTTATTTTATACATTAAGTTTTAGTTATAATTTATAGTTTTATTTCATAAATACTTTTATGAATTAATATTATTTTATTAATTTATATTATTGATTTATTTTATTTTAAAACAATAAACAAAATGAACGAAATTGGTGGGTAAATAAAAATAATTTGGCACCAATATTAGCGTCGGCTTATATCGTCGCTAGAACCCTAAAATATAATAATTTAAAACAATATATATAAAGGAGGCAAACAAAATTTTTAGGGGGAAACGAAATTATTTCGCACTTATTTTAGCGTCGGTCTAAGCCGTCGCTATAGCTAAAAACAAATAATTATATATAACAAAATAAATAAGAAGGAGGCAAACAAAATTTGTGGGGGGAAACGAAATTATTTCGCACCTATATTAGCGTCGGTCTAAGCCGTCGCAACGGATAAAAACAAATAATTATATAAAACAAAAAATAAAAAGGAGGCAAACACAATTTGTAGGGGAAACGAAATTATTCAGCACCTATATTAGCGTCGGACATAGTCGTCGCTCCTGATAAAAACAAATAAATATATAAAACAAAAAATAAAAAAGGGAAAATTTACGTATCTTAGCGTCGGTCAAGGCCGGCGCTACAATTAATGTCCTAATAAAAAATTAAACAAATGATTTTCCTCATATAGCGTCGGTTTAGAGAGACGCAATGGCGTCGCTACTAGCGTCGAAGTCGTGGCCGACGCTAAAAATTTGCAACTAAAACATGATTTTTTTGTAGTGTTCCATCATGGCTATCTAACATCTTGATAGCACATTTTTTCTCAAAATCATAAGCTTTCAATACCTCCTTCTTGATTGTGTTTCGAGTAGGAACTTTAAACAATGGTTGGAGAGAAACAAGGACTCTTCTAAGACCAACGTGGTCCATAATTGATAGTGGATAATCGTGCATAATAATAGCTTCAGCAATCAACTTCTTCACATTTTCTAGATTATAAGTTCCAATTCTCAACTTTTCCTTTCTGTTGTACCTCAAATTTTACCCTCATTTTTTCTGCTAGTTGATGTTTTATTTTATTTAACTTAATATTTATTTTAACATCTTTATTTGTCTTTAATTTAATTTAATTTCAATATGGCCTTCTTTATTTAATTTATATTTAATTGTTTTATTTTGTTAATTTAATTTCCAAACTTAATTTAATTTTTAATTTTAACTTTTCTAAGGAAATTTGGTTTAATTAATTAGTTTTTAATTTAGTTTACTTTTTCTAACTAATTTAAATTAGGTTTTTTTTAATTTATTTGTCATATTAATGTCAAATTCAAAGAAAACTAAAACACTTTTTCATTAAGAACCTTATTTTTTCCACCGTGTCCTATTTACTTTCATAATTGGATGTTTCATCAATCACCAACCAATGAAAATCAGGTTTGTTTGCTTTGACTTTTCAACCCAATTTTGGCCATTGAGAGAGAGACATGTGGTTCATGAGAAACAATAGAATTTGGTTTTGTCTCTTCTTCCTTGCGTAGCGAATCAGATTGGAGGGAGAAATTCGAACCAAGCTCATTAGCTTGTCCCAAATTGTATCCGTTTCAACCTTTCCCATTTCAGCTTCCAACGACTTGGTTCCTAAAAGTGGTTCTGAGCATTACCCTATTCATCATCAACCCTCTGCATCCTGAAAACGACGTCTCGACAACGATCAAAAAATTAAAATAAAGGTAAGAAACAATTTCTGTTTTGAGAGAGGATATAGAGCAGAGGAAGCGAAGAGGGAGTGTGGGGGGGGGGGGGGGAGTTCAAACGACCGCAAGAGGCATAGTTTGCATTTCTGGGTTTTACACTTTCAAACAAAAAACCAGAAACAAAATTATCTCAAACAACAACAAACCCAGCTCCTCCTTCAACCATCCACCCTCTTTCAACCTTCAATTAACAGAACTTCAACAACAACGTCTGAACTCACAATTGTGTCCTTCAACCTCTAACCAAATCACAACCTTCAAACCCTTTTCAAAATCTGACCTTCCACAACAACAACGCTCACATCACAACCATTATAGACCACAATCACAAAACTAAACCTTTCTTCGTTCGTTCCATCTGCATCCTCATCAACACAAAATCTGCAAAAATGAATCACCCAACTTCTTCCCTTCAGAGCCTCTTCTTCCAATCATTACAACCAAATACTCCTTCCAACCTGTTCATCTCCTCACATCAAACATCAACAATAGCTAAAAACTAACTCAAACCTCAAAAACCTAATCGACCCTCCTCCGGCTTTTTTCTCAGATCTCTCTCTAAAAATCGCTCCACCACCTCAACCCAGAAATCAAAATCAAACTCGAACCAGAAGAAGGGTAGAAAAAGAGAACCAAATTGATACCAAACTAAGCAAAGTAGAACAGAGCTGAAACGAAACGTAATCACCTCTTTAATCAATCCGCACAGCGAGAGAGATATTGAGAGGAAGAGGGCTTCGCGTAAGGTGAAGATTGGACCGAATACGGTTTTGCGGTTACTATTCTTCGCTTCCTCATGTTCGCTGGCTGTTTGTTTTTTGTGTGGATGGTTGTTACGATTTCATTCCCGATTTCCCTGGTTTGTGGTTGACCGTGTTCTCGCCGTGAACACCGCTTTACCCTATTTTCATTAGCAGATGCGTTAACAAACCATGCGTTCTTGTTTCAATTGACTGATAGCGGGTCATGCTTCTTTCTTTTTTTTTCTCAAGGGAAAACTGATTTCTATTGGGCTTGGCCCACGATAAATGATATCAGCGCACCACCTTTTCGTTGGATCACACACCACCTTTGTTTTATTTGATTACCCGGGTGTTGTTGGTAAAAGGGTGATGGGCCTTTGAGCCCACATGATCCCATTGATTTTCTCACCCCATTTTCAGCGCCTCACACCCTTTAATCAATTTCAAACCCCTCCTTTTTTATGTTTTATTTTATTTTGCTTTAAAATCTTTTTGAATATTTAGTTTCTGAACTTTAATGGTTAAATAGTGCTTATTTTGATTTTGAGTTTTTTTCATATTTTTGGGCCAATGATATCATATAAATCATGACTTGTTGGTTTATTTGTGAAATCACTAAAAGTCTAGATTTGTAGGAGGCCACCTCTTTATTTTGGTCGATGAAAGTTAAAAATCTAGGATTATCGATTTGTCGATTGAATCTTGATTTAAACGAGACCAACTTGCTTTTATCCACTTTTTATTTTGGTCGATGAAAGTTAAAAATCTAAGATCATCGATTTGTCGATTAGATCTTGATTTAAACAAGACCAACTTGTTTTTATTCCGAGTCTATTTTGGTCGATGAAAGTTAAAAATCCAAGATCATCGATCTGTCGATTAGATCTTGATTTAAACCAGACCAACTTGTTTTTTTATTCCGATTCTATTTCGGTCGATGAAAGTTAAATGTCAAGATTATCGATTTACCGATTTAAATCTTGATTAAGACGAGATCAACCTCTTTTTTATTTTATAATCTTTATTTAGGCCGATGACGGAACACAAATCTTGACTTGGATCATTTCAAATCAATAAAGTCTTGATAAATGTGAGGCTACTGTTCATTTATTTTTGTTGGTTAATGAAAGTCAAATATTAAGATTATCGATTTCTCGATTAATTCTTAATTTAGACGAGACCGATTTTATTTCGATTCCGCCTTCTTTATTTTTGGTCGATGACATAATAAACCTCATGGTTTGGTTGTTTTCATTGAGTTCACAAAACTTTGATCAACACGAGATCACTTTTTATTTAGTCGATGAAAGTCAAGAATCATTGATTATCGAGCTCTCGATTAAATCTTGATTAAGACGAGACTATTTCTATCTTTTTTGCATCTCATATGTAATTCTCACTTTGCATTGATATCATGATTCTCACCCATATCATTATCTTAATTCATGTATTATTGTAGTACATTATATCTCTTTATCTTGATAATTCTTATAACTATTATATTCCCCCATCCCAAAGGAAGATAAACATGTTGACTCCTAAAGTCATGACCCCCCACTTTAACCTAAGTAACCTCTTAGGAGAAAACTTTATTTCTTGGCCTCATCAGAGCCATAGAAGTCACAACTAGCTTTAGGAGAGAGTTCCTAAACTCTTAGTCATATTCATCCTAATGAATTTATCACTTCCCCTACTGACTAAAACATAACATAGGTCCATTACAACTAGATTTAGAGAGTTCTTAAACTCTACAATGAGCTTATACTCATTTCCCCTCTGAATATTGACCATAGTCAATCATTCAGTAGAAGTAGAACTACGCATACTCTGATTCTATTCCCGAGGATACGTAGGCGTAAGGTGCGATGCCTTATCGAGTATACTTAGATACTAACCCCTAGGGTTTCGACCTTTAGCATAGAACCTTTAGCAAGCATAAGATAACATTAACAAGAGTTTCCCGTTGAGTACTACGGATGTTTAGGGTGCTAATACCTTCCCTAGGCGTAACCAACCCCCGAACCTTAGATCTCTCCCCTTTAGGTTTTTCTAACGATCTTGAACCTTTCTTTTGGATAAATCAAAGTCGGTTGTAAAAGAAATATGATGCAAATTAATTAATAATTTGTTATCCGATTTTCACCGCAACACTTTCCTTCTGAGATAGTAGGTAGGAGAAATGGTTGTCCTTTGTCATGATTTTTATTCTTAATTTTTTTTTAATACAACTAAAGAGATGTCCTTTCAAGTGATTTGTTCAATTCTTTGAAGTGCCACTAAGTTTTTTTTTACACCAGATGCATTCAGCCTTATCTTTTCCATTCACTTTCATCTTTTTAAATTCTTTCCACACATTATTTCTTAGTTTCTTTGATGCAGGTTCTAAGCTTGTATCAATTTCTTCTTGTTGCCCAATATCAGGTGTCGGACTCGGATTAGAAGATACCTCCTGAGTTGGTGGACATGTACTTTCTTGTGTAGGATTAGATGTTCCTTCCGGTTCTGGGGTTGTGTTCACTTGATCCATTTGACCTATTAGAATTAGAATTGCATGAATTAAAAATTATTGGAAATGAAATGCTAAATTAACTACTTGTTATACAATGACACCGAGTAGAAATTGAAAGACGGAGCGCAGAAATACCTTTTGGGACGGAGATTGAGGAGTGAGAAATTGAAGAGACAGTGGTGGCGATGAGAGATGGGAGGAGGGGTGGACGAAGAGACGGTGGTGGCGACGAGAGAGGGGAGGAGGGGTGGACGAAGAAATTGAAAGACGGAGGGAGGGGTGTGAAACCCTAATTTGTTACAGTTATATATATTTAGAGGCACTTATGTAATTTCATGTCTAAGCGAGTGTGGTTTCGGGTTTCGGGCGTGGGTTTCACACTACCCAAACCCGCACCCGAACCCAGTCAACTCGGATTTTCACCCGTTAACTCGGGTTCGGGTGCGGGTGGGCCCCCCGGGTTTGGGTTTGCCTGCCATCCCTATTTTTAGGACTGTTCCATACCCGACATATGAGTAGGCATTGTAACAAATAATGACATGTTGAACTTTTAACTTGACTTAACAAAAATATGATTTAGTCGGGTAAAAGTTTAATCGACCTGCATACTCTCCAACTGCTCTGCATTATTATGCAAACAAAACATGAAAACTATTTTTGCTAACAAACATCAATAAACACTAATTCATCCATAATCTTTCAAAAGGCAATCCAAACCTAAAAGTGCATGTAAATGATAGAAAATAAAATTGAAAGAGAAGGAAACATGTATTGGAAATAAGAGTAAGGGATGTATGGAATCTCCACTCATACAAGCTGTAACTACATTGACTTGTTTGCTTTTAGGCCGTGAGTACTGAGATGATTGACACAAATCTTGATGGTTTATGATTGCCGTAAGAGATGCTGTTATGAATAATCAATGAGATGCAACATTGCTAAAATATTTTGACAAATGAATCCCTACTTGAATAAATTTTCAATATAGGTCTTTAATAGCATGCAAAAAAATGATCATTATCATGTTCTCTCCATTATTCTTGAACATCTATTGAAGCTTGGATAAAGACCAGACAATAAGTCTGCAAAACACAAGCATTAATGAACTAATAAAAACATCAATTAAGAAAAACTACCCACTGCATAGAATTTACATACCATAAAATCCTGTTTCATACTACAACCAAAATTCAATACTATATTGTGACAACAAGTATTAATAAAACTATGGTATTCAATACTATACTGTGACATCAAAGTATTGATAAAACCATAGATTCAGTACCTATATTATAACAAATATTATATTATGACAACAAAATCTTGGCAACGGGAACAAGGCAATTTGTTGTGCAACTAGCATTGGAAACAATATCAAGCTATAGTTTGTATTCCTTCTGGTAACACTAACGTCAAACATATATGCATCTTTGTCTTAGACTTCACTACTTTTTAATTATTGAGTTGTCCCATACCTAGAATAAATAGAATGCTTCTGAACTCAACCTCAACCTACAGAGTTGAAGACTCATACCAATTGTGAATGCTCAAAGAAACACTACTAAAAATACTCTGTGGATTTTATATATGGATTTTAGTTAAATTTCTGTAGGAAACACGTTTCATGCAGTTTTTCCTGCCGTTTTTTATTCCCAGCTAAAACCTTTGTGGATAATATATTCGGTAGGAAGATCTGCCGGTAAATCTGCAGGAAATAACCTAGGGTAAATCTGCAAGAAATATTCGCGGCAAATTTTAAATCCGCAGAAAAATTCACAAGTATTTTCTATCTCAAATTAAATTTTTTAGTTTTAATTTAAAATGTTAAATTTATATTATGGTTATTTTAATAATAATTTTAATTTAAAATATTTTAAATTTAAATGAGACAAATTCAAATTCATAGAACTAAAAACTGCTACAAAGTTAGTAACAAGTACTTGTACAGTCACATTATTAAAAATGACTTTGACAACCAAGCTCCTAATAATCATTAGTCCAACCGAGTTAAAAAGATAAAACAATCCAAATTACAACCTAGTAAAGAAGAAGAAAAATACAAAATAAAATTTCACTACTAAGGTCTTCATTTGATTCATCGACACCATCTACATTTGTGTTTAATTTCACTACAAAGATCTTCATCTGATTCATCGACATCATCTACATTTGTGTTTGATTTCACAACTAAGGTCTTTATCTGATTGATTGACGCCATCTACATTTTTGTGATCAGTTTCATTAGTGGGTTACATGATTTTTATTTCATGGGATAGCCAAATGTCTTATATCGATCATCATCGAATACATATTGAGCAATTAAAGCTTAGAATAAACTGACATTCTTTTCAGATTCACTACCGCAACTGCTTCAATTAAGTCACTGGAAAACAATTTTGCTGAATTTAAAGTTGTTACAAAATCCAACCCTTGATCCACTGTCAAGTCCCTACTTTTAAGAAACACAATCTTTATCCCGACAACTGCCAGTGATGACTTGCTAGCAATTCCTGTGTATGCCCCCCAATTAGTATAATATGATAAGTCACAAGAATATTGAATCATCTAATTAACAATAATGAAGGAAAAATAGAAAGAAAGAAACCAACTCTGAGCAAGTTCCTTAATGCCTTCATCCAGCTCATATTGCGAATGAAAACTCAATAAAACACACCCAATTCTTTTGCCTCCAAACTAGAGAACCTTTTAGCCATCAATGTAACACCCCAAACTGCTTTCAGGATTACCGACTGACCCCACAAACTAACACGAGTCTTTTCATCATGTTTTTTCCTCACTCGCACACTTTCCAGAAAACTTCTTAGAAGGTTACCCATCTTAAAATTGCTCCAAAGTGAAGCACGATTAGTTGTGGAGTTCTTACGGAACGGGATAACGAAAAGAAAATGTATCTTGTTGGTTAGGTAGTACCAATTAATCCTTATAAACATTCCTTCAACCATGCAATCTCATACATGCACAACCTCAGGATCCCTTTCATTCCAATGTGAATTTGGTTTTTCCTTAGAAACTGTTAGGAGTGTCTCATTGTCATGCCTCATGCACCGACAACGACTCCCTCGCCCTCGAGTGTTACATGTAACCACTCTCTACTCTCTTCGGCCTCGAGTGTAACAGTGAAAGCCAACTCCATCGTGTTTCCCAAACCAACAATACTCGACAGTCTTTGAAGTGATCCTAGATCAGCTGCCAAAGCCAAATCCACTTCTTTCACTGAGAAAAACGCATCCTCGCTACATACCCCTATGTCACAAGCGGTTATGATATCGATTCCACCACTGATGCAACCTTCATGTATACTTGCAATCACAGGTTTTTGACATCGTTCTAGAGTAGTAAATCATGAATCAACATGGTTGGATCCATCACAATACACAATGCCCAACTAATTTGATGCCTAATGTTAAGACCATCAGATGGTTAAATCCATTAGATGGTGATTTACAGAATAAAACCTTTTTGGATTTTCACTAATCACCTTTTCAAGTATAGATTTGAAAATTTGAATTTGAGACTCCATAACTATAACCTTTTGAATCATACCATCCCAAGACTTATCATTATCATAATTACCTACACAAGACCAAACATCTTCCAACTTGAACTTTAACATATTTTCACCATCACCACTTGTTATCATTAAAACAAAATGTTGAATAAGAAATTACAAACTTTCACATAAACAAATGACTAAAACATGTTCCTAAAAGAGGTGCTTATAATCAAAACAAGAAAGAGCATTATATATATATATATATATGGGAAATGCTAACAAACACAAAAAAAATGGTGGGCTCCACACAAAAATACACTACATCTATTTTTTTTCTATTTTTTTTCATCTTTCTAATATGGGTCCCACCCAAAATTGGTGGGTCCCACAAAAAAATACACTAAGGTGTATGTTGCTAATGCACACCTACATGGGTGTTTATTAGCATAACCCTATATATATATATATATATATATATATATATATAGGGTTATGCTAATAAACACCCATGTAGGTGTGCATTAGCAACATACACCTTAGTGTATTTTTTTGTGGGACCCACCAATTTTGGATGGGACCCATATTAGAAAGATGAAAAAAAAAAGAAATAAAATAGATGTAGTGTATTTTTGTGTGGAGCCCACCATTTTTTGGTGTATGTTAGCATTTCCCATATATATATATATATATATATATATATATATATATATATATATATATATATATATATATATATATATATATATTGCTACTAACCTATGACAGCTTCATGATAATCTTCCAAACGATCATCGATGTTACAATTGGCTTTCTCTGGAAAATGACAAGATAAACCAGATTTTTTACTCAATGTGCAGAATCTAAAAAAACTACATAGAAATCTACAACTAATACACAATACATGCTATTCAAGAAAGAAAGCACTATTACTACAAAACAATAAGCTACCATATACATTATAAGTTAACAATCAATGTTGACAGACCAGCAATTGCCTCAATCAATTTATGCACCATGACACAACACATACAACTCAAATTACATAAGAATAAAACCATAACAATAGGTGGTGCTACAACAATGTCTTTAAAACTAACAAATTCTTAATGCAAAAATTTGCTTTCTATTAATCTTCATCGTGACCACCATCATTGGAATCATCTTCATCTTCATTTTCTTGCATCATTGGCAAACTAACCTCTTCACCATCAACTTCACCATCTTTTAGGTGGTTAATTAGGTCATCTTCAATTGTTGCATTAACTTGTGACTCTTGCACTTGAAAATCAACCTCTAATGTATGTTTATCATTAACAACCCCTATTGGTTTTATCTTTTAAACTACCAACATATCAACCTCATATCTTGGGCCCCTAGGATAAGTTGAATAATAAACTTGAGTTGCAACTTTTGAGAAAATAAATGGATCAAATTTACTATATTTATCCCCTTATGAACTTCTACAATCTTATACTGACGATGTATTCGCATCCCATGTCTTGAAGGGTCGAACCAATCACAGTAAAATAAAACCAACTTTTTTGTTGTTTGACTTGGCCATTCAAATTCTAGAATCTCTATAATAATGCTATAATAGTCATTTGAGGTTTCGTCTTGTCATATTCCACTAACACACACCCCACTGTTATAGGGTTTTTTTTAGCATTTCTTATCACACCACCCTTGTTTCTTAGGCACCATCTGAATTTTCGGTTTTGCCCCCTGATTCCGGATATGCACATCCGGACGCACCATTTTTTTTAAAAACGCTGATATGTTCCGGAAGTGCACATCCGGAAACATTCCTGATCTGCAGATCCGGAAAACAACAGAACTTTATTTTATTTTTAAATCAGTGTTTTTGCTTGGTCCCATATGTTAATAAATCGTCGCAACTTAATATACATTTGACAACATCCATATATAAAATAAAATGATATATATATATATATATATATATATATATATATATATAAAAAATAAACTTCTGTCATAATACAGTGCATACATGTAATATAAATATGATACATAAAAAAAACTACTGCATATGGCGAAGGATCTCTCCTGGCTCCCCTACTCCTCTGCCCCTACCCCCCAACCTGGATCGATGTCTGCGGTACTGAAGTGCCCCCCAGAAATCGCAATCATCCTATCCACGGCAAGTCTGGCACCAGAGCCCTCAGGGAGGTGACCATCCGCAATGGCCTGCTGCCCTATCTGTACTATCTAACGACAGCGTGGTAGGACATCCTGAGTATGGTCCAGCTGAGACTGTCGCTCCTCTAATATCTCCTGATGAGCAGGTCTGGGTGGCGATCCCTCAGCAGTGGGCACCATGCATGGGTGTGACTCGACAGCATCGCTCCAGTCCGTCTCCGCTCTGGTCGCCCGAGCCTCCTCTAGTACCAAGTGGGACTGGTAGTCAGCATATAGCTCATTTATCTTCCTGCAGGTCAAGCCTAGAGGAGCAGACTCATGAGGCATCCTGGGGATCGTCTGCGTATAACCGAACTGACGCAAGACGCGCTCTGGGAGGTATCGGGCAGTAACGGTCGAACTGCATGCCAACCATTCTGAGAACAAACAAACCTCATCGAACGGGCCCGTCACACGGTGAGCGGCATAGGGGCAATACAAAACGCCCTCAGCAGCCATCCGATCTAGATACACTCTGAAGGGGTCTGGTGCCTGGTTCCCTCTGAGCAGGACAAATGCAGCAGCATGTGGCATATGCTCAGTGTACCCCTGGACACTCCCCCAACCAGTAATGTAGGGAAAGTGCTGTAAAATCCACGTCAGGGAACGCGTCCTATGGATCGCCGCGTCAGCTGGATCACCATCTGCCCGTCCTGCCTCTACAAACGCCTCAGCAAATCTATCCATCAGAAACGAGAACCGGACGTGTGCGCCCCTCAACCGGTGTACCTCCGCATGTGCCTTCTCTGGGCTAGCCCTAAGCTCTGCACATCCGGTACGTATTTTGAAGTTTAAAAATGGCAGCCATGGCCACTGTAACATACAAAAGGGCATTTTAATGCCCTGATCGTCCGTTTGAAGCAGTAAAAATGACCTACATTGTCTCTAACCTATGTTATTCATACAACCTAACAATTTCTACACCTAAATGTCTACCTTAAATCGATTACTCGAAAATTACTCCGAAACTCTAAAATTTAAAAACTTACCGATTAAAATGAGATACGGAGGATTTGGAGTGTGTTGATCGTTGTAGAAGTTGCTATGCACCGAACTCGAGTGGAAAAAATCGATATTTGTGGTGATTGAAAATTTGAGAGTTTGAGAGAGTTTGAGAGAGTTTGAGAGATTTTGGAAATGGAAAAGTGAAGAATGAGGGGGAGGAAGAACGTCTGGCGCGAATTAATAAGAAATTCTTCCGGAAGTGCACATCAGAATTGTTTCCGGATATGCATATCCGGAAAAGCTCTGCATTTTTTTAAAATTTGGTGCGTCCGGATGTGCACATCCAGAATAAGGGGGCAAAAAAATAATTTCACGTGGTGCCTAAGAAACTTGGGTGATGCATTAAGAAATGCTCTTTTTTTCTTTCACCCCAATAAGTTGTGTCGAATTTGTATCCATTTGTAAAATAAATAGTCCAAGATTTCGCTAGTCTCAAAGACCCCCTTGCCAAATCATACAAGTTAGAATTTTGTCTCATAAGTTTGTGATTCATCGCCACCTAGTCAAATAAATCAATTCATACATCTTAGTTTAGAAGAAAATTCTACATCTTTGTTCTAACTCAAATATCCTAGAGTTGAACACTTTAAAATATGCTTACGTATTATTGAACCCCGCGCGGAAAATCAACTTCTAGTTGTTTATCAATGATATCGTCATTAAGATCCCCGTACATACTTTTCAAACATTGGACATACATACTACATAAGATATTGTTAAAAATTAGTGTCGTTATTAATTGAATAAATATAGATATCTTTATTGTTCAATACTTACTCAATAAATAGCTTAAGCTCTTTGCAGTTTAAGAGAACGTGTAGTTAGGCAGCTGCCATTTGTCTATCCTCGAGCCACCTTTCACAATATTTTTCTGTTGTTTGGCCATTTAAATGTTCAAATATAGACAAAGTTGGTTGAATATGTTCTTGATGAATCCCTTTTTTTATGCCAATAATACTTGAGTATTGAGCAGGAAGCAGAATGTAAACAAATAGGATGTCTCTTGCACCAAATATGCTTCACAAATACACCCTTCCACATTTCTTTTTATTTTACTCTTTTTTTTTATAATTTTATTTAAAAATCTTTTAAAGGGATACATCCAATGATATTGAATCGGTCCACTCATCTTACATAATATCAAGGGAATGTTTTTTTTTTCATTTGTAATAAGTGATCTTCTTACAACACGGTTGAACACGAGTCTCTAAAAAATTGACTAAGCTCGGTTAAGGTCTTCCATATTGGTTCGAGGAGAGCACCAAAAGCTGTTGGAAGTAGACATTTCATAAAAATATGGAAATCATGACTTTTTATACCAAAGAGCTTTTTTTGCTTTAAATCTACACATCTACACAAATTGGGAGCATAACCATCAAGCATCTTCAATCCTTTCACCCATTCACATAGATCAATTTTTTGTTCATTCGTCAAACAATATTTGGCTTTGGGTTTCATATAGTTCTCATTAGGATTTTTTTCAGCAACAACTCTTTTCTATTAAAACATTTTTCCAAGTCTAGTCTTGCATTTTTCGTTGTCCTTAGTTTTCTCTTTGTTGTCCATAACAGTATGAAAAACATTTTCAAAGACATTCTTTTCTATATGCATAACATCAAGATTGTGCCTCAATAAGTTGTGTCTCCAATAAGGCAAATCCCAAAATATGCTTCTTTTGGTCCTATTGTGTGAAATTCCACAGCCACCAATAATGCATTTGCGCGTGTTAGTTACCTTAGGAAGCCCATAAACCTTTTCCCATATTTGTTCACCAATTAACTTTGGAGGAGGCTCCCCTGTCTCAATTCTATTTTTGTAAAACGCAAACTTATTTCTTCTAAAAGCGTGATCATTAGGTAAAAACTAACGGTGGCAATCAAACCAAGATCTCTTTTTTCCCTTTTTCAATGAGAAACCTTTTAAACTTCCCTTGCATACTAGACAAGCAAATACACCATCATTCCACAATTGTTGCAATTCGTCTATCAACGGTTGCAAGTGCACATCAATTTTACCTTTTGGATTGTTTGGACCTGGAATTATCAAGGTCAAGAACATATAAAGTATCATCATACATATCTCGGGAGGTAGGTTATATGGTGTGACAATTATTGGCCAATAAGAATATGGTTTTGCAGATTGGCTAAAATGGGTGAAGCTGTAACACCCCCTTTCTATACCCCCAAATAATCACATAATCATTGAGGCACATATTTAAAATTTCGTCAGAGTATAATTATAAACACAGTATAAAAGAGGTATGTCACATTATACATGAAATTAAAACATTCAACACCTGCTCAACATTGATATGCAACAGTGGGGTGACTTTGCAACAGAGGAACTTAGTCCTTACACCCACATCTCAATATTTAGAATAAAAGCGGAAAATCTAAACATTGAATAACATATAACATATATACATATATATATCCTCAAGTATTATCCACCAACATAATTCATGTTTACATAAACATTCATCAGCAAGATACATGTACAATGTATCACAAAAGAATCATATACATCCTAGCTACCTGGTGCTACATATCAGAGCCGACCGACCAAAAGAATGAAGACATGCTTCACAAAAAGACCACCAGCATCCCTACTCTGCAATGCCTCATAGAGCATCATAAAACAGCAGAAGGGCGAGAAATATTATCATAATAACAATGCATAAAATTATATATCTTAGCATAAAAGTACACATATTCCACATTCTCACCACAATTCACTCATATACATTACAATGTATATATATACAAAGCCAAGCATATTTATCATGCATACTTTCACAATCCTTATCAATCCACATAAACATACATATTTATGTTTATTCATCAATTCACAATTATAAAGATGATAAATGCAAATCATAGAGACCGACTCACGACTCTATGCAAATGCAATGCGGTACCGACTCAATCATCTCAAGTTCACTCAGGAACTTATTGGAACCATCGCTCGTTACCAATGTAACTCCCCGTCGGGCCTACGATGTTCACCCATTACTCACACCCCACATGGGCACACAATGTTTATGGATCGCTCACACCCCACACGGGAACACGACCCGGTCGCTCACACCCCACATGGGCACACGACCTGATTGCTCACACCCCACATGGGGACACAATCGTTTGTAATCACCGCTCACACCTCACATAGGCACACGACGTTACAACAGATTCTCATTAGAATCACACGGCACAAGAATGCACATCATTATGCTCCACATACAAAATGACTCAAGACACTCTTGAAATGCATACATATTTACAATATATTCATGCATTCATCTTATACCATCACATACAATCTATATACATTCACATCAATGCATTATTGTATGATTCACATCCAAACACACATTCCAAACGGTAAAAGTCGCTAAATAACACTATTCCCGACTTTCCGACATAATTAAATCGGCTAACAATTTCCAAATCACCATAATAAGAAAGTACAGCTCAATAGCTTCACAACGATACCAAGAATGTAAAAATCGGATAAGCGGATCAAAAGTTACGAAAGAAAAACGAAAACGATATTTGAAAAATCCCATTTTTACACTTGGCCTGACCATACGCGTATTGCCCAAGGCCATACGCGTATGGGCAGAAAATATTTTCTTCCCAAAAATTCACGTTTTAAAAATCCATACGCGTATGCCCAATACCATATGCGTACCATCAGATGGTCGGGAAAAGTCACATTCCATACGCGTAACGTCTAGGCTCATACGCGTATGAACATGCCCCATACGTGTACGGCCAGGGAAAATGCAGAAAAATTCTGCAGAACTTGGTTCTGCGTTTTTCATCCAACCACACCTAAATTCATCATCCAAACTCAGAAAAATACCAATTTGATGTACAACAACATGTATCATTCGTGTATCAACAACAAGGGACACGAAAACATCATTTTCAACACGATTAAATCGATTTCTACCTTTTCTACACAATGGGTTTATACCAAAACTCATAAAAATCAATCAACAACAACAACACAATCATACATAATGATATACATTGATAAGATAATAAGATTTCACACCCTTACCCGAATTAATCGATTCCTAGAAGTTGTTTTTGAAGATTTCCTAGCTTTCCTCTTTTTCCTTCTCTTTTCTCCTCTTCCTCTTTCTTTCTCTCATTTTTCTCTCTATTTTTCTTTTCTTTCTCTTTCTCTCCTATTTCCTCTTCTTATCTCTTTTTCTTTTCTATTTCTTATTTTCTACTCAAACTAAATTAATTCATTTTCTCACACAATTCTATTTCCACTAAATTTCTAACTTATCATTAATTGAGAAATGTCTAAAATACCCTCCATTCTAATTTTTCCCGAAAACTCTCGAAAATGGTAAAATATCATAACATGTCAACATAGCATATTAACACACCAATTCCACAGATAAAATAATTTATCACTCAATTTAAATAAAAGACTCAACAAAATGGAAATAATCGGAATCGGGGTGTTACAGAAGCCATTAGCACATAGACCAAGTCTAACATTTTGAGGTTCTGAAACAAATGCAGGATATACTTGGTTAAAGTGTTTCCAAGCTTCCCCATCACCTTCTTCCCTACAATTTTCATAGTGCCACCTCACATGCTCTGCAGATCTCGTTGAAGCATATAATCTTTGAAGGCGAGGGTTTAAAGGTAAGTAATACAATCTCTTACGAGGAACATCTTTAGAGTTTTCCTTACGCTTACGCAGAACCTTACGACTCTCGCATCCTACTCTCTAGCTCCCAAGTCATATTACCTTCCGCAGCGCCTCCCTACGCTACTTTCACAAGCGCAATATCATTGCCTCTTAGCTTCTTAACTTCACGGTCCAAAATCCTAATCGGTAAAGCTTCAACCGTAAGGTTATCTCTCACTTCAACCTCGTCCATAGGAATAACATGTGACGGATCCGGAACATACTTCCGAAGTTGCGAAACATGGAATACATCATGCAAATTTGAAAGATTCGGAGGCAACGCCACACGGTAAGCCACAGCACCAACTCGCGCAGAAATTTGATACGGACCGATAAAACGAGAAGTCAACTTCTTCGACTTCAAAGCACGACCCACACCTGTAACCGGCGTAACTCATAAAAACACATGGTCGCCTTCTTGAAACTCAAGATCTTTCCTTCTCTTGTCATGATAGCTCTTTTGCCTACTTTGAGAAGCTTTCATCTTCTCACGAATAAACTTCACTTTCTCCGTTGTTTGTTGTACCATTTCCGGTCCAACTATCGTCCTCTCACCGGTTTCATGCCAACACAAAGGTGTTCGACATCTCCAACCATACAAAGCCTCAAATGATGCCATACTTATACTTGAATGAAAACTATTATTGTAGGTGAACTCAATCAACGCCAAATAATTATCCCAAGCACCACCTTGCTTGAGCACACAAGCACGCAATAAATCCTCTAACGATTGAATTTTCCTCTCAGTTTGACCATCCGTTTGCGGATGATTAGCCGAACTCAATCTTAGCTTAGAACCCAAAGCCTTTTGTAAACTCTCCCAAACCCTCGATGTGAATCTAGGATCTCTATCCGATACAATACTCTTAGGAACTCCATGTAACTTCACAACCACAAGAACATAAATCTCGGCTAACTTCTCCAAAGGATAACTAATATCAATTGGAATGAAGTGAGCAGATTTAGTAAGCCTATCAACGATTACCCAAATAGCATTATGACCACTTTGCGTATTCGGCAATCCCGTAACAAAATCCATCGATATACTATCCCATTTCCACTCCGGAATGTCCAACGGTTGCATCAATCCACTAGGCTTTTGATGTTCCGCCTTAGACTTTTGACAAGTTAAGCATGCATACACAAATTGAGCCACATCCCTCTTTAATCCGGACCACCAAAAGATTTTCTTCAAATCTTGATACATTTTATTCGCTCCCGGATGAATACTTAAGTTACTTCGGTGTCCTTCTTCCAATATCATCTTTTTCAACTCCGCATCATCGGGAATACAAATACGACCACGGAATCTCAAAACTCCAAAATTATCAACCTTGAAATCCTCATTCTCATTCATCATCAAATCAACGAACTTCAAATCCAACTTTTGCTTTTCACATACGGTTGTAAGAAAATCATTCGTAACATGTACCATACCAAGTCTCACACTTCTCGGCGTCATTTCACAAATCAAACTCAAATCTCTAAAATTCTCCAAAAGTTCCCATTCTCTCATCATCAATGCGGACATATGTAACAACTTCCGACTCAGGCATCGGTCACCACGTTTGCCTTACCCGGATGGTAATTCAAACCAAAATCATAATCCTTCAAAAGCTCTAACCACCTTCTTTGTCTCATGTTAAATTCTTTTTGATCAAATAAATATTTCAAGCTCTTGTGATCACTAAAAACCTCAAATCTTGCACCATAAAGATAGTGCCTCCAAAATTTCAAAACAAACACTACGGCCGCTAACTCCAAGTCATGTGTCGGATAATTCTTTTCATGCACTCTCAATTGTCTTGAAGCATAAGCCACAACTTTTCCATCTTGCATCAAAACACCACCTAAATCAGTCAATGAAGCATCACAATACACAATAAATGGTTCCGTCGGATTTGGCAAAATCAAGATTGGAGCCGTTGTCAACCTTCTTTTTAGCTCATTGAAACTCTCTTCACAATGAATATCCCAAATGAAAGTCTTTCCTTTACAAGTCAATTGCGTTAACGGAAGTGCCAACTTCGAAAATCCCTCAATAAACCTCCGATAATAACCCGCCAAGCCTAAAAAGCTTCGAATCTCCGTAACCGATCTAGGAGCCTCCCATTGCATCACCGCATCAATCTTGGATGGATCAACACTAATTCCACTCCGGAAATGACATGTCCGAGAAAACTTACTTTCGACAACCAAAATGCACATTTCGACAACTTAGCATACAATTGTTTCTCTTTCAAAATTTGTAACACAATCCTCAAATGTTCTTCATGCTCCTCTTGAGACTTAGAGTAAATCAAAATATCGTCGATGAACACAACCACAAAACGATCTAACTGTTCATGAAAAATACGATTCATGTATTCCATAAACACACCCGGCGCATTAGAAACCCCGAATGGCATCACAGAATATTCGTAATGGCCATACCGTGTCCTAAAGGCCGTCTTTTGAATATCCTCTTCTTTCACACGAATCTGGTGATATCCCGATCTCAAATCAATCTTGCTAAAAATATGCGCATCAACCAATTGGTCCATCAAATCATCGATCCTTGGAAGCGGATACTTGTTCTTAATTGTCACCTTGTTCAATTGTCGATAATCAATGCATAATCGCATACTCCCATCCTTCTTCTTTACCAACAATACCGGAGCACCCCAAGGAGAAACACTTGGCCTTACAAATCTCTTATCAAAGTTTCCCCTATGCTTGCCCTTATCAACGGGTGTCACATAAGGTCCACCTCTAGCTTGTTGCTTTCCCTTCCTCTCGTTCAAACTTTTGTAATGTGTAGAACGAGCCTTGCTATCTTCCTCGAAGATTCTACAACATTCTGTCAAATCCGTAAACCTTCTTATCCTTTGATATCCCATAGCTTGTTTAATCTCGGGACGCAAACCATTCTCATATTTAATACACTTTGAGAACTCAGCAGTAATTGCAGCATAGTGAGGATGGAATTGAACCAACTCCACAAACTTAGCAGTATAGTCCACCACGGACATACTACCTTGTTTCAGTTCAAGGAACTCCATCTCCTTCTTCCCTTTCACACTTTCAGGGTAATACTTCCTCAAGAACTCGGTACGAAATAAATCCTAAGTTATCTCTTCATCATCCACCTCAAGAATTTGACACATACCGACCCACCAATCGTCGGCTTCTTCCTTCAGCATGTGAGACCCAAGCCTCACCTTATTCTCCTCCGCACAGCCCATGACTCTGAAGATCCTTTCAATCTCTTTCAACCAAATTTGAGCTCCATCGGGATCAAATCTTCCTTTGAAGACCGGTGGTTGATTCTTCCTGAACTCGTCATTAGCATTCACGTTCGGCGCACCTTGCACCGCCCTAGCCATTGCATCCAAAGCAGCAGCCATCGCATTGTCGTTCCTACCAGCCATATTCTGATCATTCCCAAAATCACAACAAGGTTAAACAACAGTTCAACCATCACAACAACAAGACAGACACAACTGACTCAACACTGGCCCTGATACCACTTAATGTAACACCCCCTTTCTATACCCCCAAATAATCCCATAATCATTTAGGCACATATTTAAAATTTCGTCAGAGTATAATTATAAACACAGTATAAAAGAGGTATGTCACATTATACATGAAATTAAAACATTCAACACCTGCTCAACATTGATATGCAACAGTGGGGTAACTTTGCAACAGAGGAACTTAGTCCTTACACCCACATCTCAATATTTAGAATAAAAGCGGAAAATCTAAACATTGAATAACATATAACATATATACATATATACATCCTCAAGTATTATCCACCAACATAATTCATGTTTACATAAACATTCATCAGCAAGATACATGTACATTGTATCACAAAAGAATCATATACATCCTAGCTACACGGTGCAACATATCAGAGCCGACCGACCAAAAGAATGAAGACACACTTCACAAAAAGACCACCAGCATACCTACTCTGCAATGCCTCATAGAGCATCATAAAACAGCAGAAGGGTGAGAAATATTATCATAATAACAATGCATAAAATTATATATCTTAGCATAAAAGTACACATATTCCACATTCTCACCACAATTCACTCATATACATTACAATGTATATATATACAAAGCCAAGCATATTTATCATGCATACTTTCACAATCCTTATCAATCCACATAAACATACATATTTATGTTTATTCATCAATTCACAATTATAAAGATGATAAATGCAAATCATAGAGACCGACTCACGACTCTATGCAAATGTAATGCGGTACCGACTCAATCATCTCAAGTTCACTCAGGAACTTATTGGAACCATCGCTCGTTACCAATGTAACTCCCCGTCGGGCCTATGATGTTCACCAATTGCTCACACCCCACATGGGCACACAATGTTTATGGATCGCTCACACCCCACACGGGCACATGACCCGGTCGCTCACACCCCACATGGGCACACGACCCGATTGCTCACACCCCACATGGGCACACAATCGTTTGTAATCATCGCTCACACCTCACATAGGCACACGACGTTACAACAGATTCTCATTAGAATCACACGGCACAAGAATGCACATCATTATGCTCCACATACAAAATGACTCAAGACACTCTTGAAATGCATACATATTTACAATATATTCATGCATTCATCTCATACCATCACATACAATCTATATACATTCACATCAATGCACTATTGTATGATTCACATCCAAACACACATTCCAAACGGTAAAAGTCGCTAAATAACACTATTCCTGACTTTCCGACATAATTAAATCGGCTAACAATTTCCAAATCGCCATAATAAGAAAGTACAGCTCAATAGCTTCACAACGATACCAAGAATGTAAAAATCGGATAAGCGGATCAAAAGTTACGAAAGAAAAACGAAAACGATATTTGAAAAATCCCATTTTTACACTTGGCCTGACCATACGCGTATTGCCCAAGGCCATACGCGTATGGGCAGAAAACATTTTCTTCCCAAAAATTCACGTTTTAAAAATCCATACGTGTATGCCCAATACCATATGCGTACCATCAGATGGCCGGGAAAAGTCACATTCCATACGCGTAATGGCCCAAAACAAGCCAATGATACGCGTAACGCCTAGGCTCATACGCGTATGAACATGCTCCATATGCGTACGGCCAGGGCAAATGCAGAAAAATTCTGCAGAACTTGGTTCTGCGTTTTTCATCCAACCACACCCAAATTCATCATCCAAACTCAGAAAAATACCAATTTGATGTACAACAACATGTATCATTCGTGTATCAACAACAAGGGACACGAAAACATCATTTTCAACACGATTAAATCGATTTCTACCATTTTCTACACAATGGGTTTATACCAAAACTCATAAAAATCAATCAACAACAACAACACAATTATACATAATGATATACATTGATAAGATAATAAGATTTCACACCCTTACCCGGATTAATCGATTCCTAGAAGTTGTTTTTGAAGATTTCCTAGCTTTCCTCTTTTTCCTTCTCTATTCTCCGCTTCCTCTTTCTTTCTCTCCTTTTTCTCTCTATTTTTCTTTTCTTTCTCTTTCTCTCCTATTTCCTCTTCTTATCTCTTTTTCTTTTATATTTCTTATTTTCTACTCAAACTAAATTAATTCATTTTCTCACACAATTCTATTTCCACTAAATTTCTAACTTATCATTAATTGAGAAATGTCTAAAATACCCTCCATTCTAATTTTTCCCGAAAACTCTCGAAAACGGTAAAATATCATAACATGTCAACATAGCATATTAACACACCAATTCCACAGATAAAATAATTTATCACTCAATTTAAATAAAAGACTCAACAAAATGGAAATAATCAGAATCGGGGCGTTACATAAGCCATTAGCACATAGGCCAAGTCTAACATTTTGAGGTTCTGAAACAAATGCAGGATATACTTGGTTAAAGTGTTTCCAAGCTTCCCCATCACCTTCTTACCTACAATTTTCATAGTGCCGCCTCACATGCTCTACAGATCTCGTTGAAGCATATAATCTTTGAAGGCGAGGGTTTAAAGGTAAGTAATACAATCTCTTACGAGGAACATCTTTAGAGTTTTGCTTACGCTTACGCAGAACCTTACGACTCTCGCATCCTACTCTCTAGCTCCCAAGTCATATTGCCTTCCGCAGTGCCTCCCCAAGCTACTTTCACAAGCGCAATATCCTTGCCTCTTAGCTTCTTAACTTCATGGTCCAAAATCCTAATCGGTAAAGCTTCAACCGTAAGGTTATCTCTCACTTCAACCTCGTCCATAGGAATAACATGTGACGGATCCGAAACATACTTCCGAAGTTGCGAAACATGGAATACATCATGCAAATTCGAAAGATTCGGAGGCAACTCCACACGGTAAGCCACAGCACCAACTCGCGCAGAAATCTGATGCGGACCAATAAAACGAGAAGTCAAATTCTTCGACTTCAAAGCACGACCCACACCTGTAACCGGCGTAACTCTTAAAAACACATGGTCGCCTTCTTGAAACTCAAGATCTTTCCTTCTCTTGTCATGATAGCTCTTTTGCCTACTTTGAGAAGCTTTCATTTTCTCACGAATAAACTTCACTTTCTTCGTCGTTTGTTGTACCATTTCCGGTCCAACTATCGTCCTCTCACCGGTTTCATGCCAACACAAAGGTGTTCGACATCTCCAACCATACAAAGCCTCAAATGATGCCATACTTATACTTGAATGAAAACTATTATTGTAGGTGAACTCAATCAACGCCAAATAATTATCCCAAGCACCACCTTGCTCGAGCACACAAGCACACAATAAATCCTCCAATGATTGAATTGTCCTCTCGGTTTGACCATCTGTTTGCGGATGATAAATCGAACTCAATCTTAGCTTAGAACCCAAAGCCTTTTGTATACTCTCCCAAAACCTCGATGTGAATCTAGGATCTCTATCCGATACAATACTCTTAGGAACTCCATGTAACTTCACAACCACAAGA
The DNA here is from genome assembly GCA_022829125.1 of Lathyrus tuberosus. NCBI lineage: Eukaryota > Viridiplantae > Streptophyta > Magnoliopsida > Fabales > Fabaceae > Lathyrus > Lathyrus tuberosus. The sequence goes on from JALAZF010000042.1 coordinate 10,684,089, forward strand.
ACATAAATCTCGGCTAACTTCTCCAAAGGATAACTAATATCAATTGGAATGAAGTGAGCAGATTTAGTAAGCCTATCAACGATTACCCAAATAGCATTATGACCTCTTTGCGTATTCGGCAATCCCGTAACAAAATCCATCGATATACTATCCCATTTCCACTCCTGAATGTCCAACGGTTGCATCAATCCACTAGGCTTTTGATGTTCCACCTTAGACTTTTGACAAGTTAAGCATGCATACACAAATTGAGCTACATCCCTCTTTAATCCGGACCACCAAAAGATTTTCTTCAAATCTTGATACATTTTATTCGCTCCCGGATGAATACTTAAGTTACTTCGGTGTCCTTCTTCCAATATCATCTTTTTCAACTCCGCATCAACGGGAATACAAATACCACCACGGAATCTCAAAACTCCAAAATTATCAACCTTGAAATCCTCATTCTCATTCATCATCAAATCAACGAACTTCAAATCCAACTTTTGCTTTTCACATACGGTTGTAAGAAAATCATTCGTAACATGTAGCATACCAAGTCTCACACTTCTCGGCGTCATTTCACAAACCAAACTCAAATCTCTAAAATTCTCCAAAAGTTCCCATTCTCTCATCATCAATGCGGACATATGTAACAACTTCCGACTCAAGGCATCGGCCACCACGTTTGCCTTACCCGGATGGTAATTCAAACCAAAATCATAATCCTTCAAAAGCTCTAACCACCTTCTTTGTCTCATGTTCAATTCTTTTTGATCAAATAAATATTTCAAGCTCTTGTGATCACTAAAAACCTCAAATCTTGCACCATAAAGATAGTGCCTCCAAATTTTCAAAACAAACACTACGGCCGCTAACTCCAAGTCATGTGTCGGATAATTCTTTTCATGCACTCTCAATTGTCTTGAAGCATAAGCCACAAATTTTCCATCTTGCATCAAAACACCACCTAAACCAGTCAATGAAGCATCACAATACACAATAAATGGTTCCGTCAGATTTGGCAAAATCAAGATCGGAGCCGTTGTCAACCTTCTTTTTAGCTCATTGAAACTCTCTTCACAATGAATATCCCAAATGAAAGCCTTTCCTTTACAAGTCAATTGCGTTAACGGAAGTGCCAACTTCGAAAATCCCTCAATAAACCTCCGATAATAACCCGCCAAGCCTAAAAGCTTCGAATCTCCGTAATCGATCTAGGAGCCTCCCATTGCATCACCGCATCAATCTTGGATGGATCAACACTAATTCCACTACCGAAAATGACATGTCCAAGAAAACTTACTTCCCACAACCAAAATGCAAATTTCGACAACTTAGCATACAATTGTTTCTCTTTCAAAATTTGTAACACAATCCTCAAATGTTCTTCATGCTCCTCTTGAGACTTAGAGTAAATCAAAATATCGTCGATGAACACAACCACAAAATGATCTAACTGTTTATGAAAAATACGATTCATGTATTCCATAAACACACCCGGCGCATTAGAAACCCCGAATGGCATCACGGAATATTCGTAATGGCCATACCGTGTCCTAAAGGCCGTCTTTTGAATATCCTCTTCTTTCACACGAATCTGGTGATATCCCGATCTCCAATCAATCTTGCTAAAAATATGCGCATTAACCAATTGGTCCATCAAATCATCGATCCTTGGAAGCGGATACTTGTTCTTAATTGTCACCTTGTTCAATTGTCGATAATCAATGCATAATCGCATACTCCCATCCTTCTTCTTTACCAACAATACCGGAGCACACCAAGGAGAAACACTTGGCCTTACAAATCTCTTATCAAAGTTTCCTCTATGCTTGCCCTTATCAACGGGTGTCACATAAGGTCCACCTCTAGCTTGTTGCTTTCCCTTCCTCTCGTTCAAACTTTTGTAATGTGTAGAACGAGCCTTGCTATCTTCCTCGAAGATTCTACAACATTCCGTCAAATCCGTAAACCTTCTAATCCTTTGATATCCCACAGTTTGTTTAATCTCGGGACGCAAACCATTCTCATATTTAATACACTTTGAGAACTCAACAGTAATTGCAGCATAGTGAGGATGGAATTGAACCAACTCCACAAACTTAGCAGTATAGTCCACCACGGACATACTACCTTGTTTCAGTTCAAGGAACTCCATCTCCTTCTTCCCTTTCACACTTTCAGGGTAATACTTCCTCAAGAACTCGGTACGAAATAAATCCCAAGTTATCTCTTCATCATCCACCTCAAGAATTTGACGCATACCGACCCACCAATCGTCGGCTTCTTCCTTCAGCATGTGAGACCCAAGCCTCACCTTATTCTCCTCCGCACAACCCATGACTCTGAAGATCCTTTCAATCTCTTTCAACCAAATTTGAGCTCCATCGGGATCAAATCTTCCTTTGAAGACCGGTGGTTGATTCTTCCTGAACTCGTCATTATCATTCACGTTCGGCGCACCTTGCACCGCCCTAGCCATTGCTTCCAAAGCAGCAGCCATCGCATTTTCGTTCCTACCAGCCATATTCTGATCATTCCCAAAATGACAACAAGGTTAAACAACAGTTCAACCATCACAACAACAAGACAGACACAACTGACTCAACACTGGCTCTGATACCACTTAATGTAACACCCCCTTTCTATACCCCCAAATAATCACATAATCATTTAGGAACATATTTAAAATTTCGTCAGAGTATAATTATAAACACAGTATAAAAGAGGTATGTCACATTATACATGAAATTAAAACATTCAACACCTGCTCAACATTGATATGCAATAGTGGGGTAACTTTGCAACAGAGGAACTTAGTCCTTACACCCACATCTCAATATTTAGAATAAAAGCGGAAAATCTAAACATTGAATAACATATAACATATATACATATATACATCGTCAAGTATTATCCACCGGCATAATTCATGTTTACATAAACATTCATCAGCAAAATACATGTACAATGTATCACAAAAGAATCATATACATCCTAGCTACCTGGTGCTACATATCAGAGCCGACCGACCAAAAGAATGAAGACACACTTCACAAAAAGACCACCAACATACCTACTCTGCAATGCCTCATAGAGCATCATAAAACAGCAGAAGGGTGAGAAATATTATCATAATAACAATGCATAAAATTATATATCTTAGCATAAAAGTACACATATTCCACATTCTCACCACAGTTCACTCATATACATTACAATGTATATATATACAAAGCCAAGCATATTTATCATGCATACTTTCACAATCCTTATCAATCCACATAAACATACATATTTATGTTTATTCATCAATTCACAATTATAAAGATGATAAATGCAAATCATAGAGACCGACTCACGACTCTATGCAAATGTAATGCGGTATCGACTCAATCATCTCAAGTTCACTCAAGAACTTATTGGAACCATCGCTCGTTACCAATGTAACTCCCCGTCGGGCCTACGATGCTCACCCATTGCTCACACCCCACATGGGCACACAATGTTTATGGATCGCTCACACCCCACACGGGCACACGACCGGTCGCTCACACCCCACATGGGCACACGACCTGATTGCTCACACCCCACATGGGCACACAATCGTTTGTAATCATCGCTCACACCTCACATAGGCACACGACGTTACAACGGATTCTCATTAGAATCACACGGCACAAGAATGCACATCATTATGCTCCACATACAAAATGACTCAAGACACTCTTGAAATGCATACATATTTACAATATATTCATGCATTCATCTCATACCATCACATACAATCTATATACATTCACATCAATGCACTATTGTATGATTCACATCCAAACACACATTCCAAACGGTAAAAGTCGCTAAATAACAATATTCCTGACTTTCCGACGTAATTAAATCAGCTAATAATTTCCAAATCACCATAATAAGAAAGTACATCTCAATAGCTTCACAACGATACCAAGAATGTAAAAATCGGATAACCGGATCAAAAGTTACGAAAGAAAAACGAAAACGATATTTGAAAAATCCCATTTTTACACTTGGCCTGACCATACGCGTATTGCCCAAGGCCATACGCGTATGGGCAGAAAACATTTTCTTCCCAAAAATTCACGTTTTAAAAATCCATACGCGTATGCCCAATACCATACGCGTACCATCAGATGGCCGGGAAAAGTCACATTCCATACGCGTAATGGCCCAAAACAAGCCAATGATACGCGTAACGCCTAGGCTCATACGCGTATGAACATGCCCCATACGCGTACGGCCAGGGCAAATGCAGAAAAATTCTGCAGAACTTGGTTCTGCGTTTTTCATCCAACCACACCCAAATTCATCATCCAAACTCAGAAAAATACCAATTTGATGTACAACAACATGTATCATTCATGTATCAACAACAAGGGACACGAAAACATCATTTTCAACACGATTAAATCGATTTCTACCATTTTCTACACAATGGATTTATACCAAAACTCATAAAAATCAATCAACAACAACAACACAATCATACATAATGATATACATTGATAAGATAATAAGATTTCACACCCTTACCCGGATTAATCGATTCCTAGAAGTTGTTTTTGAAGATTTCCTAGCTTTCCTCTTTTTCCTTCTCTTTTCTCCTCTTCCTCTTTCTTTCTCTCCTTTTTCTCTCTATTTTTCTTTTCTTTCTCTTTCTCTCCTATTTCCTCTTCTTATCTCTTTTTCTTTTCTATTTCTTATTTTCTACTCAAACTAAATTAATTCATTTTCTCACACAATTCTATTTCCACTAAATTTCTAACTTATCATTAATTGAGAAATGTCTAAAATACCCTCCATTCTAATTTTTCCCGAAAACTCTCGAAAACGGTAAAATATCATAACATGTCAACATAGAATATTAACACACCAATTCCACAGATAAAATAATTTATCACTCAATTTAAATAAAAGACAACACAAAATGGAAATAATCAGAATCGGGGCGTTACAGAAGCCATTAGCACATAGACCAAGTCTAACATTTTGAGGTTCTGAAACAAATGCAGGATATACTTGGTTAAAGTGTTTCCAAGCTTCCCCATCACCTTCTTCCCTACAATTTTCATAGTGCCACCTCACATGCTCTACAGATCTCGTTGAAGCATATAATCTTTGAAGGCAAGGGTTTAAAGGTAAGTAATACAATCTCTTACGAGGAACATCTTTAGAGTTTTGCTTACGCTTACGCAGAACCTTACGACTCTCGCATCCTACTCTCTAGCTCCCAAGTCATATTGCCTTCCGCAGCGCCTCCCCACGCTACTTTCACAAGCGCAATATCCTTGCCTCTTAGCTTCTTAACTTCACGGTCCAAAATCCTAATCGGTAAAGCTTCAACCGTAAGGTTATCTCTCACTTCAACCTCGTCCATAGGAATAACATGTGACGAATCCGGAACATACTTCCGAAGTTGCGAAACATGGAATACATCATGCAAATTCGAAAGATTCGGAGGCAACGCCACACGGTAAGCCACAGCACCAACTCGCGCAGAAATATGATACGGACCAATAAAACGAGAAGTCAACTTCTTCGACTTCAAAGCACGACCCACACCTGTAACCGGCGTAACTCTTAAAAACACATGGTCGCCTTCTTGAAACTCAAGATCTTTCCTTCTCTTGTCCTGATAGCTCTTTTGCCTACTTTGAGAAGCTTTCATCTTCTCACGAATAAACTTCACTTTCTCCGTCGTTTGTTGTACCATTTCCGGTCCAACTATCGTCCTCTCACCGGTTTCATGCCAACACAAAGGTGTTCGACATCTCCAACCATACCAAGCCTCAAATGATGCCATACTTATACTTGAATGAAAACTATTATTGTAGGTGAACTCAATCAACGCCAAATAATTATCCCAAGCACCACCTTGCTCGAGCACACAAGCACGCAATAAATCCTCCAACGATTGAATTATCCTCTCGGTTTGACCATCCGTTTGCAGATGATAAGCCGAACTCAATCTTAGCTTAGAACCCAAAACCTTTTGTAAACTCTCCCAAAACCTCGATGTGAATCTATGATCTCTATCGGATACAATACTCTTAGAAACTCCATGTAACTTCACAACCACAAGAACATAAATCTCGGCTAACTTCTCCAAAGGATAACTAATATCAATTGGAATGAAGTGAGCAGATTTAGTAAGCCTATCAACGATTACCCAAATAGCATTATGACCTCTTTGCGTATTCGGCAATCCCGTAACAAAATCCATCGATATACTATCCCATTTCCACTCCGGAATGTCCAACGGTTGCATCAATCCACTAGGCTTTTGATGTTCCACCTTAGACTTTTGACAAGTTAAGCATGCATACACAAATTGAGCCACATCCCTCTTTAATCCGGACCACCAAAAGATTTTCTTCAAATCTTGATACATTTTATTCGCTCCCGGATGAATACTTAAGTTACTTCGGTGTCCTTCTTCCAATATCATCTTTTTCAACTCCGCATCATCGGGAATACAAATACGACCACGGAATCTCAAAACTCCAAAATTATCAACCTTGAAATCCTCATTCTCATTCATCATCAAATCAACGAACTTCAAATCCAACTTTTGCTTTTCACATACGGTTGTAAGAAAATCATTCGTAACATGTAGCATACCAAGTCTCACACTTCTCGGCGTCATTTCACAAACCAAACTCAAATCTCTAAAATTCTCCAAAAGTTCCCATTCTCTCATCATCAATGCGGACATATGTAACAACTTCCGACTCAAGACATCGGCCACCACGTTTGCCTTACCCGGATGGTAATTCAAACCAAAATCATAATCCTTCAAAATCTCTAACCACCTTCTTTGTCTCATGTTCAATTCTTTTTGATCAAATAAATATTTCAAGCTCTTGTGATCACTAAAAACATCAAATCTTGCACCATAAAGATAGTGCCTCCAAATTTTCAAAACAAACACTACGGCCGCTAATTCCAAGTCATGTGTCGGATAATTCTTTTCATGCACTCTCAATTGTCTTGAAGCATAAGCCACAACTTTTCCATCTTGCATCAAAACACCACCTAAACCAGTCAATGAAGCATCACAATACACAATAAATGGTTCCGTCGGATTTGGCAAAATCAAGATCGGAGCCGTTGTCAACCTTCTTTTTAGCTCATTGAAACTCTCTTCACAATGAATATCCCAAATGAAAGCCTTTCCTTTACAAGTCAATTGCGTTAACGGAAGTGCCAACTTCGAAAATCCCTCAATAAACCTCCGATAATAACCCGCCAAGCCTAAAAAGCTTCGAATCTCCGTAACCGATCTAGGAGCCTCCCATTGCATTACCGCATCAATCTTGGATGGATCAACACTAATTCCACTACCGGAAATGACATGTCCGAGAAAACTTACTTCCGACAACCAAAATGCACATTTCGACAACTTAGCATACAATTGTTTCTCTTTCAAAATTTGTAACACAATCCTCAAATGTTCTTCATGCTCCTCTTGAGACTTAGAGTAAATCAAAATATCGTCGATGAACACAACCACAAAACGATCTAACTGTTCATGAAAAATACGATTCATGTATTCCATAAACACACCCGGCGCATTAGAAACCCCGAATGGCATCACGGAATATTCGTAATGGCCATACCGTGTCCTAAAGGCCGTCTTTTGAATATCCTCTTCTTTCACACGAATCTGGTGATATCCCGATCTCAAATCAATCTTGCTAAAAATACGCGCATCAACCAATTGGTCCAACAAATCATCGATCCTTAGAAGCGGATACTTGTTCTTAATTGTCACCTTGTTCAATTGTCGATAATCAATGCATAATCGCATACTCCCATCCTTCTTCTTTACCAACAATACCGGAGCACCCCAAGGAGAAACACTTGGCCTTACAAATCTCTTATCAAAGTTTCCCCTATGCTTGCCATTATCAACGGGTGTCACATAAGGTCCACCTCTAGCTTGTTGCTTTCCCTTCCTCTCGTTCAAACTTTTGTAATGTGTAGAACGAGCCTTGCTATCTTCCTCGAAGATTCTACAACATTCCGTCAAATCCGTAAACCTTCTTATCCTTTGATATCCCACAGCTTGTTTAATCTCGGGACACAAACCATTCTCATATTTAATACACTTTGAGAACTCAACAGTAATTGCAGCATAGTGAGGATGGAATTGAACCAACTCCACAAACTTAGCAGTATATTCCACCACAGACATACTACCTTGTTTCAGTTCAAGGAACTCTATCTCCTTCTTCCCTTTCACACTTTCAGGGTAATACTTCCTCAAGAACTCGGTACGAAATAAATCCCAAGTTATCTCTTCATCATCCACCTCAAGAATTTGACGCATACCGACCCACCAATCGTCGGCTTCTTCCTTCAGCATGTGAGACCCAAGCCTCACCTTATTCTCCTCCGCACAGCCCATGACTCTGAAGATCCTTTCAATCTCTTTCAACTAAATTTAAGCTCCATCGGGATCAAATCTTCCTTTGAAGACCGGTGGTTGATTCTTCCTAAACTCGTCATTAGCATTCACGTTCGGCGCACCTTGCACCGCCCTAGCCATTGCTTCCAAAGCAGCAGCCATCGCATTGTCGTTCCTACCAGCCATATTCTGATCATTCCCAAAATCACAACAAGGTTAAACAACAGTTCAACCATCACAACAACAAGACAGACACAACTGACTCAACACTGGCTCTGATACCACTTAATGTAACACCCCCTTTCTATACCCCCAAATAATCACATAATCATTTAGGCACATATTTAAAATTTCGTCAGAGTATAATTATAAACACAGTATAAAAGAGGTATGTCACATTATACATGAAATTAAAACATTCAACACCTGCTCAACATTGATATTCAACAGTGGGGTAACTTTGCAACAGAGGAACTTAGTCCTTACACCCACATCTCAATATTTAGAATAAAAGCGGAAATCTAAACATTGAATAACATATAACATATATACATATATACATCCTCAAGTATTATCCACCAACATAATTCATGTTTATATAAACATTCATCAGCAACATACATGTACAATGTATCATAAAAGAATCATTTACATCCTAGCTACCCGGTGCTACATATCAGAGCCGGCCGACCAAAAGAATGAAGACACACTTCACAAAAAGCCCACCAGCATACCTACTCTGCAATGCCTCATAGAGCATCATAAAACAGCAGAAGGGTGAGAAATATTATCATAATAACAATGCATAAAATTATATATCTTAGCATAAAAGTACACATATTCCACATTCTCACCACAATTCACTCATATACATTACAATGTATATATATACAAAGCCAAGCATATTTATCATGCATACTTTCACAATCCTTATCAATCCACATAAACATACATATTTATGTTTATTCATCAATTCACAATTATAAAGATGATAAATGCAAATCATAGAGACCGACTCACGACTCTATGCAAATGTAATGCGGTACTGACTCAATCATCTCAAGTTCACTCAGGAACTTATTGGAACCATCGCTCGTTACCAATGTAACTCCCCGTCGGGCCTACGATGTTCACCCATTGCTCACACCCCACATGGGCACACAATGTTTATGGATCGCTCACACCCCACACGGGCACACGACCCGGTCCCTCACACCCCACATGGGCACACGACCCGATTGCTCACACCCCACATGGGCACACAATCGTTTGTAATCATCGCTCACACCTCACATAGGCACACGACGTTACAACGGATTCTCATTAGAATCACACGGCACAAGAATGCACATCATTATGCTCCACATACAAAATGACTCAAGACACTCTTGAAATGCATACATATTTACAATATATTCATGCATTCATCTCATACCATCACATACAATCTATATACATTCACATCAATGCACTATTGTATGATTCACATCCAAACACACATTCCAAACGGTAAAAGTCGCTAAATAACACTATTCCTGACTTTCCGACATAATTAAATCGGCTAACAATTTCCAAATCACCATAATAAGAAAGTACAGCTCAATAGCTTCACAACGATACCAAGAATGTAAAAATCGGATAAGCGAATCAAAAGTTACGAAAGAAAAACGAAAACGATATTTGAAAAATCCCATTTTTACACTTGGCCTGACCATACGCGTATTGCCCAAGGCCATACGCGTATGGGCAGAATACATTTTCTTCCCAAAAATTCACGTTTTAAAAATCCATACGCGTATGCCCAATACCATACGCGTACCATCAGATGGTCGGGAAAAGTCACATTCCATACGCGTAATGGCCCAAAACAAGCCAATGATACGCGTAACGCCTAGGCTCATACGCGTATGAACATGCCCCATACGCGTACGGCCAGGGCAAATGCAGAAAAATTCTGTAGAACTTGGTTCTGCGTTTTTCATCCAACCACACCCAAATTCATCATCCAAACTCAGAAAAATACCAATTTGATGTGCAACAACATGTATCATTCGTGTATCAACAACAAGGACACGAAAACATCATTTTCAACACGATTAAATCGATTTCTACCATTTTCTACACAATGGGTTTATACCAAAACTCATAAAAATCAATCAACAACAACAACACAATCATACATAATGATATACATTGATAAGATAATAAGATTTCACACCCTTACCCGGATTAATCGATTCCTAGAAGTTGTTTTTGAAGATTTCCTAGCTTTCCTCTTTTTCCTTCTCTTTTCTCCTCTTCCTCTTTCTTTCTCTCCTTTTTCTCTCTATTTTTCTTTTCTTTCTCTTTCTCTCCTATTTCCTCTACTTATCTCTTTTTCTTTTCTATTTCTTATTTTCTACTCAAACTAAATTAATTCATTTTCTCACACAATTCTATTTCCACTAAATTTCTAACTTATCATTAATTGAGAAATGTCTAAAATACCCTCCATTCTAATTTTTTCCGAAAACTCTCGAAAACGGTAAAATATCATAACATGTCAACATAGCATATTAACACACCAATTCCACAGATAAAATAATTTATCACTCAATTTAAATAAAAGACTCAACAAAATGGAAATAATCAGAATCGGGGCGTTACAGAAGCCATTAGCACATAGGCCAAGTCTAACATTTTGAGGTTCTGAATCAAATGCAGGATATACTTGGTTAAAGTGTTTCCAAGCTTCCCCATCACCTTCTTCCCTACAATTTTCATAGTGCCACCTCACATGCTCTACAGATCTCGTTAAGCATATAATCTTCGAAGGCGAGGGTTTAAAGGTAAGTAATACAATCTCTTACGAGGAACATCTTTAGAGTTTTGCTTACGCTTACGCAGAACCTTACGACTCTCGCATCCTACTCTCTAGCTCCAAAGTCATATTGCCTTCCGCATCGCCTCCCCACGCTACTTTCACAAGCGCAATATCATTGCCTCTTAGCTTCTTAACTTCACGGTCCAAAATCCTAATTGGTAAAGCTTCAACCGTAAGGTTATCTCTCACTTCAACCTCGTCCATAGGAATAACATGTGACGGATCCGGAACATACTTCCGAAGTTGCGAAACATGGAATACATCATGCAAATTCGAAAGATTCGGAGGCAACGCCACACGGTAAGCCACAGCACCAACTCGCGCAGAAATTTGATACGGACCAATAAAACGAGAAGTCAACTTCTTCGACTTCAAAGCACGACCCACACTTGTAACCGGCGTAACTCTTAAAAACACATGGTCGCCTTCTTGAAACTCAAGATCTTTCCTTCTCTTGTAATGATAGCTCTTTTGCCTACTTTGAGAAGTTTTCATCTTCTCACGAATAAACTTCACTTTCTCCGTCGTTTGTTGTACCATTTTCGGTCCAACTATCGTCCTCTCACAGGTTTCATGCCAACACAAAGGTGTTCGACATCTCCAACCATACAAAACCTCAAATGATGCCATACTTATACTTGAATGAAAACTATTATTGTAGGTGAACTCAATCAACGCCAAATAATTATCCCAAGCACCACCTTGTTCGAGCACACAAGCACGCAATAAATCCTCCAACAATTGAATTGTCCTCTCGGTTTGACCATCCGTTTGCGGATGATAAGCCGAACTCAATCTTAGCTTAGAACCCAAAGCCTTTTGTAAACTCTCCCAAAACCTCGATGTGAATCTAGGATCTCTATCCGATACAATACTCTTAGGAACTCCATGTAACTTCACAACCACAAGAACATAAATCTCGGCTAACTTCTCCAAAGGATAACTAATATCAATTGGAATGAAGTAAGCAGATTTAGTAAGCCTATCAACGATTACCCAAATAGCATTATGACCTCTTTGCGTATTCGGTAATCCCGTAACAAAATCCATCGATATACTATCCCATTTCCACTCCGGAATGTCCAACGGTTGCATCAATCCACTAGGCTTTTGATGTTCCACCTTAGACTTTTGACAAGTTAAGCATGCATACACAAATTGAGCCACATCCCTCTTTAATCCGGACCACCAAAAGATTTTCTTCAAATCTTGATACATTTTATTCGCTCCCAGATGAATACTTAAGTTACTTCGGTGTCCTTCTTCCAATATCATCTTTTTCAACTTCGCATCATCGGGAATACAAATACGACCACGGAATCTCAAAACTCCAAAATTATCAACCTTGAAATCCTTATTCTCATTCATCATCAAATCAACGAATTTCAAATCCAACTTTTGCTTTTCACATACGGTTGTAAGAAAATCATTCGTAACATGTAGCATACCAAGTCTCACACTTCTCGGCGTCATTTCACAAACCAAACTCAAATCTCTAAAATTCTCCAAAAGTTCCCATTCTCTCATCATCAATGCGGACATATGTAACAACTTCTGACTCAAGGCATCGGCCACCACGTTTGCCTTACCCGGATGGTAATTCAAACCAAAATCATAATCCTTCAAAAGCTCTAACCACCTTCTTTGTCTCATGTTCAATTCTTTTTTATCAAATAAATATTTCAAGCTCTTGTGATCACTAAAAACCTCAAATCTTGCACCATAAAGATAGTGCCTCCAAATTTTCAAAACAAACACTACGGCCGCTAACTCCAAGTCATGTGTCGGATAATTCTTTTCATGCACTCTCAATTGTCTTGAAGCATAAGCCACAACTTTTCCATCTTGCATCAAAACACCACCTAAACCAGTCAATGAAGCATCACAATACACAATAAATGGTTCCGTCGGATTTGGTAAAATCAAGATCGGAGCCGTTGTCAACCTTCTTTTTAGCTCATTGAAACTCTCTTCACAATGAATATCCCAAATGAAAGCCTTTCCTTTACAAGTCAATTGCGTTAACGGAAGTGCCAACTTCGAAAATCCCTCAATAAACCTCCGATAATAACCCGCCAAGCCTAAAAAGCTTTGAATCTCCGTAACCGATCTAGGAGCCTCCCATTGAGAAATGTCTAAAATACCCTCCATTCTAATTTTTCCCGAAAACTCTCGAAAACGGTAAAATATCATAACATGTCAACATAGCATATTAACACACCAATTCCACAGATAAAATAATTTATCACTCAATTTAAATAAAAGACTAAACAAAATGGAAATAATCGGAATCGGGGCGTTACAGAAGCCATTAGCACATAGACCAAGTCTAACATTTTGAGGTTCTGAAACAAATGCAGGATATACTTTGTTAAAGTGTTTCCAAGCTTCCCCATCACCTTCTTCCCTACAATTTTCATAGTGCCACCTCACATGCTCTACATATCTCGTTGAAGCATATAATCTTTGAAGGCGAGGGTTTAAAGGTAAGTAATACAATCTCTTACGAGGAACATCTTTAGAGTTTTGCTTACGCTTACGCCGAATACATGTTTTATATCGAGGCTCATTGCAAAACTTGCACTCCTTAAAATTTATGTTTTGTTTGTAATACAACATACACCCGCCAATGCAACAATCAATCTTTATCCTTGATAAACCCAATCCAGATGCAAGTTTTTTGGTTTCCCAAAAGTTATAGGGAATTACATTCTCTGGGTGGCTTGATTCCTTCATAAACTTCACCACGTCATCGAAACCTTCCTGTGACATGCTGTGTTCAGATTTTAAACTCAACATCTTAATAACAACAGATAACTCTATTGTGTTTTTACATCCCGACCACAATGGTTGCTGAGTTGAATTCAACATGTCATAAAATGTTTTTGCTTCCGTGTTTGAAGGTTCCTCTTCATGTTGTACAAAATGTTGCTCGCGATGAAAACCGACATCATCAAACACCATGTCTTGGTATCTATGAACATGTTCATAACTCCACTGTTGACTACTGCTGCAAGGCGCAACATTATTTAGATCATCATTGTCGCTATCATTGATGTGATGGATTATCTCTCTCTGGCATGTCCAATTTCAAATTTTGGTGTAAATGTTGGTGAATGTGAGTTTTTGCTTTATCTGGGTGAGGTGGTCCTCGTTTGTACACATCTTACATGAACATCTTATTACACCATCCATTAAATACTATTTTTGCTGACAAACAAAGTTTATAAACTCTTTAACACCTTTTAAAAATCCATATTCATGTCTACTCTGGCCAAGAAGAAGCCTATTATACATCCATGTTCGAAGCGGAGGTATTTTCATTTCCATTGAAGCTTCAAATGTGTTTTGGTCTTCTAGATATAAAAATTCTATTTTCACTCACAATGTAAACTAAACTAAAAAAAACTAAAATAACTAAAAAATGCTTATTATTACTTCAAGATTATTCTAAAAATAATTATTTTATTATTACTCAGGATCTTATCATGAATACTTAGAATAAGATGCATATGAAAATGAGAGAGAATCAACTATTAATCTATTTACTTACTATCACATGCAGGGCACTATTATTTTTTTTTATAAGCAAAAGGGATTGAATTAAAAAGCACTAGGGGTGCTTAACCCAAATACAAAAAAAAAAAAGGAAAGGAAAGGTAGCCACAAAAACCAAAACCAACCCAAGACCGAACAAACATCAACGAAAGAAAACCGTTGGATTAACACTCCAATCCGGCCACGCAATATTAAGAACACCTCTAAACAAAACCAAAAACCACTCCCAAGAGAGTTTCTTAATAAGCCCCACCCCATCAATATTAGACAAAAAAAGACCCTTAAAAAGAATATCATTCCTACATTTCCAAATTACCCAACAAAAGACCAAACCAAAAAACCAACCGGTGTCCAACTTCCAAGCCGCCTTACAATTCTTGTCCAACAAAAGAAGGCCTTCCAAAATAGAGGTAACCGAAGAAATATGATCCACACGGAGCCAATCACACAAAGTACTCCACTAACCTCTAGAAATAGGACAACTCAAGAAAAGGTGATCTAAATCTTCCTCAACTCCAAAACAATAAGGACAAACCAAAGAATGCGGTCCCGACAAAATACCACGTTTCGATAATTCCCTTTTCATGGGGAGTCTATTCCAAATCAATCTCCAACCAAAAATTGAGATTCTACTAGGAACTTTAGAATTTCAAAGACGAGATAAGGCTAAAGAGATGTTGTTGTTCAAATCCTCTCTCGGAAAAAGAGAAGAAAGAATGGAATTGTAAGCATTACTAACCGAGTAGCCTTTGACATTTTTCCACCAAACAAAACGATCGGCGTGAGAGGTGCCCGACCAAACTTGCTACAAAATCAGCCCCAATTCGCGTTGTTGGACAGCAGCCGGATCTTCATCATGAATATTACATAACGGAAACAACCATCTCCACTCTTCACCATGCCAAAAACCCATCTCTGCCACTTTCACATGAGGTTGACTAACCAAAAGAAACAAGTCCGGGAAAAGAATGTTGAATGGCGATGTACCAATCCAACAATCAAACCAAAACTCCACAAGGTACCCTGTACCAAGCTTGCACAAAATTGAAGTAAAGAACTAATTTGGATATTGCCCGACCGAACAAAGATCCCTCCACTAAAGAGACACTTTACTACGGGAATAAAAAGAAGTCCCAAGACGCATTGCTCTTTTAGTATCACTGTACCTGCAAGAAAGAAAGTTAGTCCAAAAAGAGTTATCCTCATTCAAAATCCGCCACTTCCATTTACTAAGAAGAGCAAGATTGAAATTTCCGCAATGTTTCACTCCAAGACCCCCATCTTTCTTTGGAAGGCAAACCTTTTCCAACTAATCCAATTAATCTTCCTTCTCACCTCATCCCCACCCCAAAGAAAAGCTCTTTGAAGCTTAATAATCTCATTGATAATAGCTCTTGGAGCCTTATAGAAGGAGAAGAGAAATTCGAAATAGTTGATAAGATGGAATTTAAGAGAACCACTCTCCCTCTAATCAAAAGATGTTTGTTATGCCACCCTCCTAGCCTTCTCTTAAGCTTCGACAACAAAGGTTTCCAAACCTCACATCTCCTTGGATTTATACCAACCGGAATTCCAAGAAACACAAAAGAAGAAGAACCGATGTCACACTTGAGAAAAGACGAAGCCGCATGAATATAATTCGAGTCCAAATTCACTCCAAGAAGCTTACTCTTGTTCAAATTAACCCGCAAACCGGATATTAGCTCAAAACCCCGAAGAATGGCCTTTAATGCCCAAACATTATTCCAAGAAGCTTCTCCCATTAAAATAGTATCATCGGCAAATTGGAGGATATCCAAATTAGTATTCTCATCCACACGGAAACCCTTGAAGTCTCCCAAAGAAGAGGCCACATTAACCATGCCCGCTAAACCCTCCGCCACCAACAAGAAAAGAAACGGAGAAAGGGGATCCCCTTGACGCAAACCTCTTAAAATCGAGAAATCCTTAGTCGGGCTACCATTCACTAGGATAGACATCAAGCTATTAAAAACTAAAGCCTCAATCCAACTTCGCCATTTGACTCCAAACCTCATCCTTTTCAACATGTATCTAAGAAAATCCCACGACACACAATCATAAGCCTTCTCAAAATCAACCTTAACAATCATACAACTCCTCTTAAATCTCTTGGAAAAGTCTAACACTTCGTTAACAACAAGAACGCCATCCAACATGTTTCTACTAGGAATAAAAGCAGATTGACACTTAGAAACAAGCTTTCTCACCACCTATTTCAATCTAGAAGCAAGTAACTTGGCCAAAATCCTATACATACTACCAATAAGGGAAATAGGTATAAATTCATCCAAAGAAATAGGATTATCAACTTTAGGGATCAAGGCCAAGAAAGAAGCGGTGACCGCTTTAGGCAAAATAGCAAACGAGTGAAACTCATTAACAAACAACAACACTTCCTCCTTCAAAAAAGACCAACAGGATTTATAAAAATTCATCGTGAATCCATCCGGACCCGGACTCTTGTCCCTATCACAACTCCAAATAACTTTTTTCACTTCATATTCCAAAAAAGGAACTTCCAAGGTAGCGGCCTCCACCATGGAAAGAGATTTAAAAGAAATACCATCCAAGAAAGGTCTAGAACTCATAGTCTCCTTAAATCTCAAAGCAAAATGAGCCGAAATATCATCTTTAACCGAATCCACTTTGTCAATCCACCCATTTGAAGTATTCAACCCCAAAATCGAGTTACGTCTAATACGATGTTTAATCGACTTATGAAAGAATTTTGAATTGGAATTGCCTTCCTTGAGCCACGGCACCCTAGCTTTTTGGCGAAGCACACTCTCCTTGAACCGTAAAGAATCCCAAACTCTAGATAGAATTATCCACAAGACACTTAAAGGCAAGAGCCTCCAAGTCCGTCAAACCGGAATCGGAAGCCAGGATATCTAACCCATTCAGCGCATCAATAGCGGACTCCACCTCAAGGTTCAAAAACCCAAACACCTCAACATTCCACTTCCGCAAGCATCCTCTCATCAACTTCAATCTCTCCTTAAAAGAGAAAATCGCTTTTCCCTTAACAACAGAAGACTTCCAACTACTTTCCGTAAAAGCCAAAAAATCGTCATGCCTAGTCCAACAATTGAAGAATTTGAAAGGTTTCGGCCCCCAATTAGTAGAATTGCATTTAAATGATATAGGACAATGATCCGAGATATCCCTAGTCCCCACCACTTGCCCTTCCACTTTCCAAGCCTCAACCAAACCTTCCGATAGTAAAAATCTATCCAAGCGACTCATGGCCCTACCATCCAAACTGAACCAAGTAAAAGATCTCCCTACCGGCACCGGATCAATCAAATCCATCAACTCAATAAACTCATTGAACTCTTCCATCTCACGCCTGTTCACAAACCGGGTAATGCCTTTCCGCTCCACCTCCAATCTAACCGCATTAAAATCTCCCCCCAAAATCCAATCCCCAACAGGAAACTTCAATTTTAAAGCCTTTAAATCCTCCCAAAGCATTTTTTTCTTGACAATAAAACAAGAGGAATAAATGTTGACAACATAAACCATTCATTCCTTCCACATACCACACACACCCACAAAACCCTCTCCTGCGAAGTTGAACAAGGAGGAAAAAGAACCTCATTTCCAAAGAATTAACAACCCGCCTGAATTTCCACAAGAAGGTTTGAACGACCATTCAACATTAGTCCCCCCCACACTTCAAACACATCTTTCTCCGAAATCAACACCGATTTGGTCTCTTGAAGCAAACAAAAATCAACACAATCTCTTCTGAACCGAGAGCTCAATCTCTTCCTCTTGATAGAACAACCCAACCCCCGAATGTTATATGAGATAAAATTCATAACTGACCTGTTTGGAAAACTCCCTTCTGACTTTGGATTAACTCATCTCTGAGTTCCAAAGAATTGATCGCTTCTAACACCGCCTCCTTCGAAGCCCCACCCTCCATACCATAAGCCGACGCCCTTGTCCAAAGCTTAGAAGTCACCTCCCTTCTTTCATTTGCCCAAAACCTATTGTTTCCCTGAACAAGATATGAGTCCGAAATCTCATCGCAAGCTGACTGACCCGACGATTACGCCACCTCCGCCGTTGCCTCCTTACTGCTTCTTCTTTGAATCCCACCTGACCCATCATCAAAGAAACCACTTGATTCTAAATTAGCAAATGAAACCACCACAGTTGGAATTTTCGGTCTCCGAAGCGGGAGAAAAGAGTTACTGACTGGAATAGGAGAAGAAAGCTCCGTGCCCCCGTTTGAAACAGGCACCGGAACCGCAACCTCCTTAGAAGCTTGCACCGTAAACGTAGGGAGAGAGTCCGCGCAAAAAGATGAAGAATGTGAAAACTGAGAAACAAAATTCCTTCGTTACTTGTTTGATGCGCAGTGCGATGTGACCTTCTGTGAATGATGGGACGAGGCAGGAGAGATAAGTTTGCTGACTTGAACCAAATCCTTCGCAGTAGGAACCCCTTTCGAGAAACCGGACTTCAAAGGATCTGAAAGAAGCAAACGGTCCTCCAAATGGGCCTTAGACTTAGCTGGCCCAAGACCACGTAATGCCGTGTCAAAACGGCCCACAATGACCGAAGCTGTCCTTTTTTTGGAATCAGAATACAAAGTAACCAGCTGTTTCTCTTTTAATGAAATAACTACGTTGGACTTAGAACCAGTGTGGCCCTCTTCAGAAATCTGCTCATTGCAATAGGCTGACCCTATTGCATGCCCCTTACCTGCTGTCCCACAGACTATACCTTTATCTTCCCCTTTAATAAGCCTAGAAAAACCAACATCACCAACCTCAGGATTAGCAGTTGCCAAAACCATGCAATCCCTGTCAACCTTCTTAGCACGAAGCAAGGAAAAGTCAACCAGATCAAGCTCCCAAGTTTCAATTTCCTCCGAAGCTCCACCGTCAAACTCTGGCAAACCACCACCTACCTCATCGTCATAAAAAAGCTCCGAGGACGCAATATCTGAATCCATAGACCCTCCCGTATCAGCATGCAGAAGGCCACAAGAATCTTCAATCAACTTTAGACGCACCAAGATTCCATTGATCTTCACAGAGATTATCTCATCAATGCCCTCTAAGCAACAAGTCCTAACAAGGATCCGAGCGACATCGAATCTGTTCTGAGCTAGAGTAATTTCGTCGCACCGGATAAAGGTTCTGACTGGTTTCGCGATGAAAGCAAAAAAGGACTCATGTCAAACATGACACGGTAAACCGAACAATCTAACCCACGTAACTCTCTCTCCGCCAATGACCTTCGAATCCCACCGCTTCACCTCGCTAAACCACTTATCCAACCAAGAAGCTTCATTATGCATGAGATTATCCAAGGCACCGTCTATCACATGCAGTTCACTATTAATCTATGTAGACTTATGGTTACTAGTGACAACTGAGAAGAGAATAGATGATGACATTTACTATTCACTAACCTCATTGAAATTGGGAATTTATTTGCTTGTCAAACCAGATGATTCAATCTCTTCACAACCATCTTCTGACCTTGAAAAGCCTTGGAAATGATATCATCGTGGAGTGAAACATGGTTTCTACAATTACAACAACTATACAAACGAGGCACTATGAGTTCCGCCATGAATAATTTGGTAACTATATTTCAGATTGAAAATAACTCAGATGCGTGACCAATACGATAGAGCCTGCAATAATAACAAGATAAGAATGAATGATATAGAGAAAAAGTATTAATTAATTCATTCATTCATCACATAGATAACTGAAAAAAGTATTGATTGATTATGCTTTATCAATCTTCAGATATTAAGTGCATGCAAGTTTTGAATATGTTTTGTAAGTACATTCATGACTACTAATATGTTTTGTAATTATTGGTGTACAAGGTGAAATAATGATGAACAAAGAAGAATATATTATAGAGAATGACGGCTACAAGGATTACAAAAAGATTCTAAAAATACTCACTACCACTAGTCTATTTATAAGCTAAAACTAGGGCTACAAAAGCAACAATAAAATACTAAAATACCCTCTAACAAACTTGGTCACCAAGTTTGTGAATATTAATTAAAATATAAATTATTAATTCCTAATACCATCCCTTAATTTATATTTCCTCAAAGCTAACAACACCAATTCCATCCCTTAAGCGAAGAAATTGATCCGTCTTGATAGCCTTCGTCAGAACATCTGCCAACTGCTTCTGGGTGCTACAGTGCAGAACTTCTAACACTCCACTCTGAACTTGAGTTCTCAGATAGTGATACTTGGTCTCAATATGCTTGCTTCTCCCATGCAACACTGGGTTTCTGGCAAGATTGATTGCAGACTTGTTATCAATCATCAGCTTCAGAGGTTTGTCAACTTTGATCTTCAGATCTTCCAGCAAGTTCAGAATCCACACAGCTTGACATGCAGTAACAGCACCTGCAATATATTCAGCTTCACAGGTTGATAGCGCAACAACAGATTGTTTCTTGGAACACCAAGAAATAGGGCCTCCTAGAAACTTAAACAAGTATCCAGAAGTACTTCTTCTATCAACTCTGTCTCCACACCAATCAGAATCTGAATAACTCAGAAGTTCTGATTCAGTCTTTCTTCCAGAAGGGAACAACACTCCATACTTCAGAGTTCCCTTGATATACCTCAGAATCCTGACAGCAGCTTGGTAATGGGACCACTTGGGTTTACTCATGAATCTACTAACCATTCCAACTGCATAGCAAATATCAGGTCTGGTATTACACAAATACCTCAGAGAACCAACCAACTGTTTGAAGGTTGTAGCATCCACATCCTCACCATCAGAATCAGAATCTAGTTTCTGATTTATATCTGCAGGTGTGATAGCAGCCTTACAATTCTGCAGCTTAAATCTCTTCAGAAGTTCTCGTTCATACTTCAGCTGATGCAAAATGATACCTTTCTCAGAATATCTGAACTCCATCCCTAGAAAGTATGTCATTTTCCCGAGATCAGTCATTTCAAACTCATTCATCAGCACCTTCTTGAACTTAGCTAATTCTTGTTCAGAACTTCCGGTCAGCAGTATGTCATCAACATACAAACACACCAGAATCATATTTCCTTCAGAAATATGCTGAACATAAACACCGTATTCCATCTCACATTTCTGAAAACCCTGCTTCTTGAAAAATGAATCAATCTTCTGATTCCAAGCTCTGGGCGCTTGCTTCAATCCATACAAAGCTTTATGTAATCTGTACACCATCCCTTCCTGATTCTCTTTCACAAATCCAGGAGGTTGTGACACATAAACTTCTTCTTCTAATGGACCGTTTAGAAATGCAGATTTCACATCTAAATGCATCAGAGGCCAATTCCTGTTAGCAGCTATTGCAATCACCAATCTGATTGTTTCATGTCTCGCTACAGGTGCAAACACTTCAGAATAATCCAGCCCAGGTTTCTGCAGAAATCCTCTTGCTACCAACCTCGCTTTGTATTTGCCAATTGATCCATCTGGCTTTAGCTTCTGCTTGAAAACCCATCTGACGCTGATGGCTTTCTTGTCCTTTGGAAGTTCTGTCAGCTTCCAAGTCTTGTTTCTCTCTATGGCCTCAAGTTCTTCTTTCATGGCCTTTAGCCAGAACTTCTTCTTGAGAGCCTCTTCTGTACTCACAGGTTCAGAGTCTACTAACATGGCACACTGAATAATCTCTCCCTCAGAATCTACTTCAGTGTCTTGCAACATGTCAAACTCTTCAAATCTTCTTGGAATGTTTCTGATTCTCTGTGGCCTCTAACCTCGTTCAGAATCTTCTTCAGATGCTTGAACCCCAGAAATTCTGTCCTCAGAAGTTTCTCCTTCAGAACCTCTTGCTTCAGAAGTTGGACTTCCTCCAGAACTTTGACCACCTTCAGAATCTGGCATATTCCCAGAATCTGAATCACCACTAGAATCTTGATCATCATCGGAATCTGGATCATCAGAATCACCTTCATCTTCTGAGTCTCCTTCAGAGTCAGAATCACCATCAGTTTCAGAAATTCTTATTTCTGACCTTTCTTCAGAAGTTCTCACATCAGAATCAGATTGAGACTTATCCCAATTCCAAACTTCTGATTCCTTCACAATAACATCTCTGCTGAACTCAACTTTATTAGTTTCTGGACAATAAAGCTTGTACGCACCCGTACTGTGGTACCCCACCAGTAACATTACTTTGCTTCTATCATCCAACTTCTGTCTTCTAGCTTCTGGAACATGTTTGTAACAAACAGAACCAAACACCTTTAGATGACTAACACTCTGCTTATCTCCCGTCCACTTCTGAATAGGAATTATTTCCTTCAGCTTCTTCGTTGGACATCTGTTGAGCACATATGCTGCGGTGGCAACAGCTTCTCCCCAGAAGTTCTGAGGAAGCTTCTTCTCCTTCAGCATGCTTCTCACCATATCAAGCAAAGTACGATTTCTTCTTTCAGCAAGACCATTGTGTTGAGGAGTGTAAGGAGCAGTAACCTCATGCTCAATTCCATTCTCCTCACAGAACTTCTGAAACTCCTTGGAGTTATACTCACCCCCACCATCGGTTCTGAGAATCTTCAGAGTCTGACCACTCTAATTCTGAACCTTCATTCGGAACTTCTTGAATTCAGCAAACACCTCGTGTTTGAACTTAATAAGGGATACCCATATCATTCTCGTGAATTCATCAACAAATGACACGAAGTATTTATTCCCTCCGAACGATTCTACTGGAAATGGACCACACACATCAGAATGTACTACTCCCAAGGCATGTTTTGCTCTTGGAGCAACTTCTGACGCAAATGGCAATCTTGGTTGCTTTCCTTCCATGCACACTTTGCATGACTTCTCAGGCTTCTTAATTGTAGGAATTCCATGTACCAGCTTCTTCGAATTCAGATGTTCTAAGCTTCTGAAATTCAGATGACCAAATCTTCTGTGCCACAACTCACTTTCTTTCACAACACTTGTTGCACTAAGACATTCAGAGTCAGAAGTTCTGACATTCACCTTGAATGTTCTATTCCTTCCTTGTTCTGACTCCATAATCAGCTTCTGATTACAGTCATACAGCTTCAGAAGATTGTCCTTCATGGTAACTGAAAAACCTTTCTCAATTAATTGTCCCACGCTCATCAGATTGCTTTTTATGCCAGGTACATACCACACATTCTGAATCAATGTTGTTTTCCCATTATTCAGAACAACTCTGACATTTCCCATACCTTCAGCGTTAAGATATTTGTCATCAGCACATCTGATCTTTGTCCTCTTCTCAGAATCAAAATCAACCAGCCATTTCTTATTTCCAGTAAGATGATTTGAGCAGCCAGTGTCCATATACCACCAGTCTGTCAAATTCGTATCATCAGATTCAGAAGCCATCAGTAGCACAGATTCATCATCAGAACTTCTGGTTATATTTGCTTCTTCTGACTTCCTTTCTTTGTTTGACCAACAATCTCTAGCAAAGTGACCAAACTTCTTGCAACAGTAACATTGGATCTTCTTCTTGTCATACTTCTCTTTTCCCTTCTGAGCATTCTTTTGCCTATCAGAAGTTGAGGTTTCTGACTTCTGACCACCATCAGATCTTCTCTGCTTCTGATGTTTCTTATCAGAAACTGCTTTCAGAGCCTGCTGCTCTACTTCCCTTTCAGAAGTTCTCTCAGTCAGACGCAACTCTTGCGCTTCTAGACTGCTTTGCAGCTCTTCAATTCTCATGGTACTCAGATCTTTAGAATGTTCTATTGCTACCACAATGTAATCAAATTGAGGAGTAAGGGATCTCAATACCTTCTCAATGATTACTTGTTCAGAAAGAGTTTCTCCACACGCCTTCATCTCATTAGTGATCAGAATCACTCTGGAGATGTACTCAGAAACTTTCTCATTGTTCTTCATGTTCTGATTCTCGTACTGCTTACGTAGAGACTGAAGCTTCACCTTCTTCACTGATGCGTCACCACCGTAACATCTGACCAGTGTGTCCCACGCCGCCTTTGCCGTCGTTGAAACTGCAATCTTCTCAAACACATTCGCATCCACACACTGATGGATGTAGAACAATGCTTTCTGATCTTTCTTCCTTGTATCCTTCTGCGCGTTCTTCTGCTCCTCCGTCGCATCTGCTGCTACCGGAACATATCCTTCGGTGACAAGATCTAGAACATCTTGAGCACCGAACAGTACACGCATTTGAATCATCCAACGATTCCAGTTTTTGCCATCAAATACTAGAAGCTTGGTGTTCATGCCGCCGCCGCCGTTCATCATCTTCAACCTTGTACAGTACACTCAGAATCTCACCGCACACAGTGTTTCCCAACCCACAGAATCACAAAAAATTATGATTCTGATCATATTTTGTTCAAGATTCAACAAGAATCAAGAACCAAAATCAATCACACAAAGAAATCCTCACGTTTCACTCGTGTTTCCCGTGTTTTCCCGTTGATCCCAATCGGAGCTCTAGATACCAATTGTTGGTGTACAAGGTGAAATAATGATGAACAAAGAAGAATATATTATAGAGAATGACGGCTACAAGGATTACAAAAAGATTCTAAAAATACTCACTACCACTAGTCTATTTATAAGCTAAAACTAGGGCTACAAAAGCAACAATAAAATACTAAAATACCCTCTAACAAACTTGGTCACCAAGTTTGTGAATATTAATTAAAATATAAATTATTAATTCCTAATAGTAATTACATTTAAAACCATTTGATACAAACGTGACTGAGGTTGGGTAAGCATTTTGCTATATTCTCAAATTCTATGAATATAAATCACACATGTAATGAATATGGAACTGATTACGAAAACTTGACCATATACATAGTTGCTGCTGCAAATTTAAATCTGGATTCAAGAAATGAATCCAAGTTGAACAACAATAAAATTATCAATATATGAGAAGTATTATAAATCATTGCCAAAAATCAATTACAATTTCATCAACTTGAGGTTAGCAATAAAATTGTCAATACAGAAGAATCCATTACCATTACGATTACAATTACAACAAATCAAACACGGCTAACAGCATATTCTACAATCGTAGCTAAATCGCATACTCTCAAACAAATTCATATTTAAAAGTTTCACATAAATGTAGAAAAACTCATCCAAAATGAAACTGATACGAGTATGATTTTGTACAAAAACTGAGGAACAAACAAAAATCAGATGATAGAAATAGAATAGAGGATAAAAGGAACATTGATTAATTTACCTGAGTTGAAAAACTAGTAATAGTAATTGAAAAAAAAAAAGTATTCCAAATGTATTAAATTGAAGAAGATATTAAAAGTATATTCGATAGGATTTTAAAAAAAAAAAGTGATTATAATATTTTATATATTATCTAAATATTTAAGAGTTATATTAAATTGAAAATAAAAAATATTATACTTTTTTAAATATAATATAAATTATTATTTGTTCTTACAAAATTTGATATTTGCAAGAATAACTTTTTTAAAATTGAAGTTATTTTAAATAATTTTATTTTTAATATTTAAATTTATGATTGTTAAAATTGATTTGTAACTTATAAGAAAATAAGTCTAATGTAATTTTTATTCTATTTATATGCAAGAGTGATCTTCTTTAAATTGATTTGTTATATTTTTACCTTTTGCGTTTTGAAAAAATTTATTAGAATTGTTATGCTTAAAAATGTTGGTTGATTAATAGAATATGTATCAGTTTGATCACAAAGAAATAATAAATGAATTTCTTAGACCAGTGACTCATATTTATGTCTTTTATTAGAAAATTCTTGAGTTTAATCCTAGAAATTCTTGAGTTTAATCCTTGAAATGCCACATATTTTTATATGATTTTTTCCCACATTTTATAATTTTGGGTTAAATATACAAAACCTCCTGCAATGTTAACGAATTTTGCTTTACCCCCTGTTGCCAAAGGCAGGTTTTGGCAACGGTTTTTTTTTTAAAAACCGTTGCCAAAAGGCAGGGAGGGGGGAAAAGCAAAATTCGCTCACATTGCAGGGGGGTTTTGTATATTTAACCCTATAATTTTTTTTCTAAATTTTATACTTTTTATAAAATTATAACTTGAAAATTACACAACAATTATACCATAAACTTATATTTTTTATTTTTCTAATTTTCACAATAATAAAAATAAATAAATAAACAAATTTTCTTTAAAAAAAACTTAATTAATATAGTAAAATAAATTTCCTTAAAAAAATATAAGATTTTAATATTAAATTAAAAAATGTCTCAAAAATGGAATCAATATGTCAGTTATATTTTATAATTTTATTTATAAATAGTAAAAATATAATTAATTTTTAAAATAATTTAGTACTAAAATATCTGCCACAAAAACTGCAGTAAAAGAAAATTCTACAGCAATTCCTATGGAATTTCCAATGAATTTTGAGATTTTATTGAATAACTATTTCGTGCAAAATCGTAGTTAATCCGCTGATAAATTGATATATAATTTTAACATCAAAAGCATCAGGTAAAATCTCAGGAATTCCTACGAAATATGCTCTTTGATCGGAGCGCACCAGAAGGAGATCGTCGCGGCCTTCGTGTAGGGCAAGAGTTTATGCTCGTAGGAGAGGAGAATGGGGGGCGTATCTGCAAGGTACTCCGATGCCAAGGTGAGAGTTTGGACAAGAGGAGAAAAGCAAGTACAAAGTAAGAAGGTAAGAGATTAGATACCTGACCCTCTCAAGTGAGAGGGTATTTATAATATACCCCCCAGTGCGGGGCCAATATCTCTCCTCGCGAGCAGGATGCCTGCTCGGCGAATGAGAGACTGCCAAGTGGAGGACACAACGCGTGGTCCTCTGACTTGGTCCAACTATCCCCGCAAGATCCGGGGAGGTAGTTGGTCTCGTAAACTGACAACCGAGTGGGGGGACGTGCCCAACGACTATATTGTGCCCAACGGCTATATTGTGTCCAACGGCTATATTGTGCCTATTGGGCCTGTTCGCCAACTATAATTGATTGGGCCTGATCCTTAAGGGCAGGAAGCCCTGCCCGGTCCAGAACATGAGCCCCCCAAGTCGTTGCTCTGCTGGAGAGTAATGACTTAAGACAGTTGTGACTACAACCGTACTATCGGGGACGTGTTTGTTCGCGTGGAGTGTCCCATTCGTGTCCCGACCAGATGTAGTCGTTAGATGATTACGTTGAGTGTCGGCCAAGATTCGTTACGTGCTCGCAGAAATTGGCGTTTTTCGCCGAGCAACCATGCAACTAATGCGTTCATTTTTGACGAGGAGATTTGCTCGTGTGGGAGCCAAGGACTTGGTGTATTTTCTGAAATAAGCCAGGCGAAGAGTTTTTGTGACACGTGGTGAGCATGCATGGCTTTTGTCAGTCCTAGGGCCGCGTAGGCTATGATGACCTTCACGATCCCCCACGATCAAATGGTTATAAAAGGTGGAGGAAGGTTTTATTTTCACATTCTCACAAGTTCTCACTCCTTGCTCTTATTTGCTCTGTAACTAGTCCTCCCGCCGGAGTTCCTCTTCGCCACCGTTGATC
The DNA here is from genome assembly GCA_022829125.1 of Lathyrus tuberosus. Classification (NCBI taxonomy): domain Eukaryota; kingdom Viridiplantae; phylum Streptophyta; class Magnoliopsida; order Fabales; family Fabaceae; genus Lathyrus; species Lathyrus tuberosus. The sequence goes on from JALAZF010000042.1 coordinate 10,712,479, forward strand.
CTAATCTTCTCCGTCAACTTCTTCTTCTTCCTGTAAGTTTGTTCTTCCTTTTTCGTATTTCTTATGAACCTTCGAGTTTTCTGGGTGTTGTTCATGGATTCTCCGGTGGGTTCATAAATTTTCCGGTTGAACTTCATGTGTTCTTTGATGAACATATGAGTTTCTGGAAAATCCATGAAGAACATGAAGATTTCTAGGATAATTGTAGAGAATGTTTTGATGTAGATCTTTGTAGATTCTGGTTAGGCGTATAGTTTAGGTTTGTAGTCGGGCACTAGGCCTGTTCGGTTCCTTGTCGTGATTTTGGGACGCGACGAGCCTGTGTCCTCGTTTTGATCCTTGCTATATTAAGTCGCGGGGACTTGCTCTGCTGGTTGTTAGACAGATGAGTTAGAACGGGCTCGAGGTTGTCCTCGGCTTCATCCTCGCCCTTTCACTTGATTAGTGGTGGAAGGGTGGATTTGATCTTAGATGTCGAATTCACTTATCCTCCTCTGCTTTTCAGGTGAAAATAGTTGACCCTCGGGATGAAGTTGTGCCCGACCTTCAAGAGACACAAGAGGAGCCGGATGCACCAGCCAATTATTCCAACATCAAGGTCGCAGAGGGGGACCTGGACTGGATAGCGCACGAACCTCTGTCGTTCCAATCGACTTTCACCGAAGAGGAGATTCGAGAGTTCTCTCTGTTGGAGAACCGGGTAGGGGAAGTTCCTCGGCAATGGAAAGCATTTCGTCCCAGGGAGAATGATAGAATTTGCTCAGGGTATCCGGGATTACGTTTCCCAATGTACGAGTTTGCTTTTACGGAGGCCAAGATGTGTCTCCCGTTCACTGATTTTCAAGTTGCTCTCTTCACCCATTTGGCGTTGTGCCCGTCGCAGCTTCACCCTAATGCTCTGGCCTTCATTCGGGCATTTGAATTAGTCTGCCATCATCTCAATGTCGGGGCGACCGTGGATCTCTTCTTTTGTCTCTTCCAACTTCAAAGGAGTACCACGGGGACGAAACAAAGTTGGGTTTCGTTCAAACAGCAGAGCAGGCTATTCTAGCCGTACTCTGACTCGATTCGCCACTTCAAAGATAGGTTTCTGATCGTGAAGCCTATTTCCGAGGAGGCGAAAAGATCTATCTCGACTATCGAAAAGGTGACGGTTGATGGTCGGGAGGTGGATGGAGTTGTATCCATGTTTCCTCTGGAATGGGTTTATTCCCATTTTAAGCGTAGGACCGACCAATTCTTGGTGAAACACGAATAACTCTGCGAGGCCGACAAGGAGTTGTACAGGATCCTCCATGCTTATGTGGAGAGTTTTTCCCCGGCCTTCGTAGTTGATCGGGACGGGAATAAGCTGATCGGGGATGATGGGGAGTCTGTCCAAGCAGTTAGATATATTAACATCAAAGCTCTCCTCGAATGCGATAATGATGATGATGCGATCCAATTACTTGGTATGGTCCGCTGTTTGTTTTCATTTGTTCGAATTTCTGAGTTTTGACTTGTTTTGTGTGTTCGCAGGTATGATGGCAGACATGAGGGAACGCCTGATGAGATCTCAAGCGGCGAAAATTCACAAGAAGTCGACCACAGGTGCCAAGGTCGGGGTGCCTAAGCAGACTGTTCTGGAAAATTTTACAGCTGGTCCTACCCTTGTCCCGGAGAGAGCCTCGACGCCGCTGACCCCGGATACCACCCATAAGAGGAAGAGAGATGTTGCAGGGACTTCTACGGCCGCTGGCCCGGGAGGTTCTGGCGCCGACCAGTATGTTTTGCCCCCGTGTTATTCGCGTGGAAATATGTTTAATGAAGGGAACTCAATTGTCGTTCAGGATATTGAAGTCGAAGCCTTTATGAGCGCCAATCCTCAGGCGAGGAGGAAACAACTTTGCCAGGACGCTGCGGGCATGTTCAGGGTGCTCGAAGCGGCTCTTGCCCTAGGGGACGATGAGGCGGCTTCCCGTGTTAACCTTCGCACGGCCAAGGCGAAAATTGCCAAGTTGGAAGTTGATAACAATAAGTTGTACAATAATCTGAAGCAATTCGAAGGTCACGAGGAGGCCAAAATATTGCTTCAGCAGGAAGTTACCCAGCTGAAGTTGCAGATGACCGCGGCCGACAAGGAGAAGGCACGCTTGCAGGCCAGAATAGCTGAACTGGAGGGTTTGTCAGCGGCCGTCGAGGGTGAGAATGATTATGAGAAATCCCTGAGGACCAGAGCTGAGCTGATTGGAAGGATTCGGATCCTTGGCGAGGTTAACTTGAAGGCGGCTGAGTTCGGTTTCAATGCTGCTTCAGAGCAGATGAAAGCCCTTAACTCAGACGTGCAACTTCTGACCGACGGAATGGGTCTGTTCAACAGGGTTATTAATGGTCAGGTTGTTCCTCTCGAGGATGGAAGCGAAGTTTAGGACTTGGTTGTTTTTTAACATATTTTGTGGGCCTGCGTGCCCTTACCATTTTATATGGGTGCTGCCCCTTTTGTACTTATAACATTACCCGGTTATGACCGGTGTTTAATATACTTGGATTTTGTGTAAAAATGTTTTATCTTGGACGTTTGCTTTGTTTATTCATATGTGTGTGCTCGGCGAGTTGTGAAACCTACCGAGGAGGGCAAAGTGGTTTTGCCCATGATGAGGCTAGGACTTCGTTTGAGGTACTAATCTCATAGGCTTGGACTATTCCCATCGCGAGCTGGGTGTCCTGCCTGAATGGTGCGGCAACGGTGGAGCTCGGTCGAGGTATCCCCGTTGTGCACAGGATCTGCTCGTAGAATGAGCAGAAGATGGTCGGCGTTGTAATGCGTGTCATGCTTCACTAGGGCTTGATACGATGGCTGTGCAAATTTCCCCATTTTGGGTGATTACGTCGGCAATTTGTCTAGCCTTGTGGTTAAGGACTTAGCTGTAGTACTGCTTGAGTTTTTCAGCATTCCATGGTCGAGCAAGTGGTTTTTGTCCAATGTTTCCAAGTAATATGCTCATGTGCCCGTTTTGGACTTGACCCTATAAGGTCCTTCCTAGTTTGCTGCCAGTTTCCCTTCGCGCGAATCCTTCTAGTTTCTACGCAGGACCAGACTGCCCACGGGGAAGTCACGTTTTATGACCTTGGCGTCATGTCGCAACGTTATCTGTTATTTTAATGTGGCCTCGTGGAGCGCAGCTCCTGATCTTATTTCTTCGACCAGGTCGAGCTCCTCGCGTAGAGCCTCGTCGTTTATTTCTTCGTCGAGGGGAGCTTCTGTCCTTCTGGAGGGTTCCCTTATCTCCACCGGTATTACCGCCTCTGTTCCATACGCTAGTCGGAATGGAGTTTCCTCGGTGATGGAGTATGGTGTTGTTATATACGCCCAAAGGACGCTGTGGAGCTGCTCGACCCATCTTTTCTTGGCCTCGCCTAGCCTTCATTTTAGCCCGCGGAGGATCACCCTGTTCGCGGCCTCCGCTTGCCCGTTAGTCTGGGGGTGCTCGACGAAGGTGAAATGTTGTTTTGTCCCTAGTTTGGCGATGAAATCTTGGAAGTTTTTGTCCATGAATTGGGTTCCGTTGTCGGTCACAAGGGCCTGAGGTACCCCAAATCTTGCGAGGACGTTCCTTTTGTAGAAACGCAGTATGTTGAAGGCTGTGATCTTGGCGAGCGCTTCGGCTTCAATCCATTTTGTAAAATAATCGACGGCCATGATTAGGAATTTTTTTTTATAAGATCCCATTGTAAAGGGGCCTAGAATGTCCATCCCCCACCAGGCGAAGGGCCACGGCGAGGAGAGAGTCTTCAACTCGTTGGGGGGTACTAAGTGTATGTCCCCGTGGCGTTGGCAACGGTCGCACTTTTGTACGTGCTCTTTGGCGTTGTGTTACATGGTTGGCCAGTAATATCCTGCTCGCAAAGCTTTCCGGGCCAAGGATCTTCCCCCTAAGTGTTGTGCGTTGATGCCCTCGTGAATCTCTTGTAAGATTTTGGGGACCTGGGCCTCGTCGACACATTTCAACAGGGGGATGGAAAATCCTCGTCGATATAATTTGTCCTCGACCAGTACGTACGAACAGGCTCGTCGTTTAGTACGCTGGCCTCCTTACTGTCCTCGGGGAGTTCCTCTTTGGTGAGATAATTGTACACAAGGGTCATCCAACAAAGGGGATCTCCAATGACGTTAACATCTAGTAGGTCGGGTTTTACAATGCTCGGGCGAGCCAGCATTTCTTGTATGATGGATTTGTTCCCACCTTTTTTCCTGGTGCTGGCTAGTTTAGAGAGGATGTCTGCTCGGGTGTTTTGCTCGCGCGGGACGTGCTGAACTTCCCATGCTTCAAACTCCGTTATTTTTTCTTTCACCATTTCCAAATATTTGGCTAGTTGGTCGTTCTTTGCTTGGAATTCTCCCCGTACTTGGGACGCTACGAGCTGGGAATCAGTGTAAATTTTTATTTATTTCGCGCCAACGTCTTTGGCCAATCGTAATCCTGCGAGGAAAGCTTCAACTCGGCTTGATTGTTGGATGTTTTGAAGGATAGGACCAGGGATACTTCGATCAGGGTCCCTTCCTTGTTCTCGAGGATAATTCCTGCTCCGCTGCCTGAGGGGCTTGATGCGCCATCCACGTAAATGATCCACTTTCGCGTCCCTCCTAGAGGGGATAGTTTCGGAGTCATTTCTGCTACGAAGTCGGCCAGGACCTGTGCCTTAAGGGCTTTCCTCCCCTCGTAGTGAATGGAAAACTCAGACAATTCAAGGGACCATTTTAGCATCCTGCCCGCCATATCTGGTCGGCTTAACAGCTTCCTAATAGGCTGGTCGGTTCTGACGACGATAGTGTGCGCCAGGAAGTAATATCTGAGTCTCCTCGCGGCAACTATGAGAGCAAGGGCCACTCGTTCTATTTGCGTGTACCTGACTTCGGGTCCCTGCAGGGCTTTGCTGGTGAAATAGATGGGTTTCTGCCCATCAGTCATCTCGCGAATAAATACTGCGCTTACAGCTTCATTGGCCTCGGAGAGGTACAGGTATATGGTCTCCCCGCGATCTGGTCGGGACAATACTGGTGGCTCGGACAAAGCTTCCGTCCACTCAAAATTGGCTTCCTTCCTGAGTAATTTGAAGAAGGGCAGAGCGTGCTGGGCGGATTTGCTCACGAAGCGAGCAAGGGACGCGAGCATCCCGTTGAGGGATTGTATCGCCTTCTTCGACCGCGGAGTGGGGAACTCCATGAGTGCTCGGCATTTATCTGGGTTTGCTTCTATTTCTCTTTCAGTGAGGTAAAACCCAAGGAATCTCCCTGCTCGTACACCAAAGGTGCATTTTTCTGGATTGAAATGCATTTTACACTTTCGTGCTTGGTCGAACACCTTTTGTAAGTGGGTGGTATGGTCGGATTCCTGGGATTTCACGATCATATCATCCATATATACTTCGAGCATGTCCCCGATTTCTGATCGGAAGACTTTATTCATCATGCGCTGGTACGTGGCCCCGGCATTCTTTAGTCCAAAGGGCATTACGTTGTAGTAATAGTTCCCCGAGGAGGTCATAGACGTTGTATACCTCTTGTCCTCGTCTGCCATTGGGATTTGGTTGTATCCCGAATAAGCGTCCATGAAGGACAAGAGCTTGAAACCTACGGAATTATCTACGAGTTTATCTATGCTCGGTAGCGGATAAGCGTCTTTCGGGCAAGCCCGATTGAGATCAATGTAATCAATGCACATGCGCCATTTTCCATTACTTTTCTTTACAAGTACAATGTTTGAGAGCCAGGTCGTATACCTGGCCTTGGAAATAAATTTTGCCTCTAAGAGGTCTTGTACTAGTTTCTCAGCAGCTTGTGCATTTTCCTCGGATTGCTTTCTTCTTCGTTGGACAATGGTGCGAGCAACTGGATCGATTGTCAAGTAGTGACATGCAGTTTCTGGATCAAGGCCGGGCATATCCGCCGCACTCCAAGCGAACAGATCGACGTTGTCGTCAAGATATTTCTTCAGCTCCTTCTTGATCTCTTCGGGGAGACCAGCACCTATCTTCACTCCCCTGTTGGGGTTATTGCTGAAGGTGATGATCTCGAATTCCCCATCTGGGACTGGTCGTAAAAGTGTAGAAGCCGGGGAGCTTGTTGCTCCTGACTGTTTATCTTCGTCACGATCCTCTTTATCCTCTTCAGGAAGCCTGTTGTCCAGGTCAATGATATGCACGGGAAGCGTGGGCTTTTTGTCTGGCTGACCACCTTCAGCTGGAACCTCATCCTCTCTTAGACGCTTTGCTGATTTTGCCGTCGTCGCGATCTGGTTCTGCCCTTTTGTTGCGGCCTCAAAGCATCTGCGAGCAGCCTCGACGTCGCCATGCAGAGTTGCGACGTGCCCTTTCTCAGTATAGTACTTGAGTTTGAGGTGGACCGTAGAGGGGACAACAATGAGTTCTGCAAGAGCTGGCCTGCCGAGGATGCACTGATAAAGTGACGGGCAATCAATGACTAAGAACTGCGTTTTGATTGTCCGAGATGCCTCTTCCTCGCCAAAAGTGACTGGTATCTCCACGTAACCCCAAGGTCGGGTTGTTGCCCCGTTGAATCCTTGGAGGTCCGATCCCACGTATGGTGAGAGGTTGGACTTATTCAGTTTCAATGCGCAGAACAGGTTAGTATACATGATGTCCACGGAACTGCCCTGGTCGACCAGGATTCTCCGAACATCGGTAGAGGACAGTTTGGCCCTGATCAGCAGAGGGATATGGGAATTTGGGGATCCCCCGGGCAGTTCTTCTCGGTAAAACATGATGGGCTGCGAACGCCCTTTACTTTTTTCGATCGCGGACAACTGATCGGGGCTACTGTCTATCATCTGCTCAAACTTTCGTTTGATGGACCCTATTGTAAGCTCATGGTACCCCCACATGAGATGACCATGGCCATAAGAAATGCTTCCCAGGTGCTATGTATGAATACCTGGGAAGTCGTGTCGAGGTGGTCATGAACGAAGAAGTCCTCTGGTCGGCTGATGGCCATTGCGACCTGCGGGGGAGGACTGGATTAGGCTGATTCTGCCTCTTTCTTCGAATCGGATGTGTCTCGTCGGGAGGACTCTCCCTTCTTCACGTACTGCTTTAGGTGACCCTCTTTGATGAGGATCTCTATCGCGTCCTTAAGATGCACGCAATCTTCTGTCACGTGGTCGTGACTACGGTGGAAACGACAATATTTGCTTTTGTCGACGTTCCCTTTGGATGTGGTCGGTTTAGGGAACCTGACACCCCTTTGTTTAAATTATGTGTTGATGCATTCGGAGAGAATGCGCTCGCGCGAGGTCGTGAGCATGGTGTACTCCATAAATCGGCCAGCTGGCCCTTTGCTTTTGCGAGGATGCTCGTCGCGCTTTTTCTCTTTCCCTTGCCGGGATGATTCCGGCTCGTCTTTTTTTGATGCCCGGGGCGCTTCGCGATCTCTTAAGTCCCGGGTATGGAATGCAGCTTCTTTTTCCTCGTAACGGATGTAGTCCTCAGCTTTGCGAAGGAGTTCCGTCAGTGTTCGGGGAGCTTCGATCCCCACTGCCTTACGGAAATCGCTTTTGGGCCGGAGTCCTTTTTCGAGGAGGTACTTTTTCATGTGATCCGTTGTTCAAACTTCCACCGCTTCTTTGTTAAATCTTTCAATGTATGCCTGCAGGGATTTATCCCTGCCTTGTATAATGGCCTCCAGTGTAGCCTCCGACTTAGGATGTCGTTGGGAAGCTGTGAAATGGCGGGAAAACTGGCTCTTTAACTCTCTCCATGAAGAGATGGATCCGCGAGGAAGTCATTTAAACCATGGCATCGCTCCCTTTCTCAAGGTGATGGGGAACATTTTGCATCTGATAGCCCCGGAGACACCGTGATATTGGAGCATAGCTTCTATATTTTCGATATGATCGCGGGGATCAGACGTCCCATCATAGGTTGTCAACGTGGGTGGTTTCTCCAATCCGCGGGGGATTCGAGTGTCCAGGATGTCTCTTGTGAATGGGCCGTGAACGTCATCGTCACTGCTGGAACTAGGAGAGAGCGAAAGGGAACGGCTGTGACCGCGGCTTCGACTTCGGCGAGGAGAACGTCCGCGGGTGTGTCGGTGCTCGTACTTATCCGAGTGTCGAGACCTCTTGGATACCGGGGGAGACTGATGGCGTCGTCGTGCTAGATCAGGTGTAGGGTTCCTTGATCTTGAACGTTTCCTCTCTGGGGAAAGGCTGTCGCGTCTTCGCTTCGAGGGAGTTCATGGATGCGGGGAAAGACTCATCAGTTTTTCTGAAGCAAGGCGTTCCTGAATGATAAGCTCGAGAGCATTGATCTTCTACCCCTGCTGGAGGATTAAGAGGTTCGAGTTATTAAGAGATGTGATGAGCGCTGCGGTGCTCTGATCAGCATCCTGGGGAACCGGGATGGGCTCGAAGGTGAGCTCCACAGCTGGTGCCCGTGGCTTTGGTTCGTCGGGTTTCGGGGAAGCAGGTCTTCCGTCTCTTCGGTCACTTTCCTGCGGGATATGCCCGACGAAAGCATGGTCGTTGTTGTTGGCCGCAGAGGCCACAAAGTCTTGGTGAACATCGTTCTTGATGAAAGCCATGTCGATCTGAGATTTGAAAGGATGAAGCTTTGGTCTTTGTTGTGCAAGAGAGAATCTTGGTTAAAGACGGGGAAGCTGGGATTTCCCACAGACGGCGCCACTGATCGGAGAGGACTAGAAGGAGATCGTCGCGGTCTTCGTGTAGGGCAGGAGTTGATGCTCGTAGGAGAGGAGAATGGGGGGCGTATCTGCAAGGTACTCTGATGCCAAAGTGAGAGTTTGGACAAGAGGAGAAAAACAAGTACAAAGTAAGAATGTAAGAGATTAGATACCTGACCCTCTCAAGTGAGAGGGTATTTATAATATACCCCCAGCGCGGGGCCAAGATCTCTCCTCGCGAGCAGGATGCCTGCTCGGCGAATGAGAGACTGCCAAGTGGAGGACACAGCGCGTGGTCCTCTAACTTGGTCCAACTATCCTCGCAAGATCAGGGGAGGTAATTGGTCTCGTGAACTGGCAAGCGAGTGGGGGGGACGTGCCCGACGGCTATATTGTACCTATTGGGTCTGTTCGCCAACTACAATGGATTGGGCTTGATCCTTAAGGGCAGGAAGCCCTGCCCGGTCCAGAACACTCTTATCTCATATTTTTCAAGAAATAAATGTTCACAATATAAGTTTGCAATTAAAATTGTGGGCATACCTGTGGATAATATTCCGCAGGAAGATCCGCAGATAATCCATGTATATGTAGTAGTTTATCAATAAAATTTAGTGTAAATCAAAACAAAATATAATTTTATTACCGTCATTAAAGGTCTTCATCATTGTACATTACTATATTCTAAGATATATTGCAAAGTTTTAGGATGTATTTTTCCTTAAGTAACAACTAGTTGACCATTCAAATTCAAATTCGGATCGAATATATGACTACGTGTGTATGCTCATGTGGCACTGACTAATTAATAAGACTTTTCAATTATGTTATGTTTTTTGAAATGATTTCCCATTAGAGCAAGACTTCAATGCTGGGGAAATGATGCCATTGTTTCATTAGAAATAAGGGTGAAAATAGGCCAGTAGGGAAGACAAAAGGCCGGGTCGGGTGCGAGTTTTATATTATCTAAATTTATATTCGAAATCACCATCCGAACTCGAATCCGAATTCAAAAGTTATGTCGGTGGTAAAATAACATTCACGCCCACACTCGTTGGGTTCGAGTTTTTTCACCCAGACTCGAATCCGTAGCAAAAACTAAAAAAAAAATTATATATATATAGTGGGTGTGGTTTCGGGTTTTGGGCACGGGTTTTACACTATCCGAACCCGCACCCAAAATATCGGGTGGCACCCGAACCCGAACCTGAACCCAGCCAATTCAGATTTTCACCCGTTGACTCGGATTCGGGTGCGGGTGAGCCCCGCGGGTTTGGGTCTGCCTGCTATCCCTATAGGCCAAGCCGATAACAAATACTTACGGTAGGTCAAGATTTTTTTTTTTTAAATAGAAAAGATCAAGGATTTTTTATAAGTCTATTTAGTAAAAAAAAAACTAAGTCTCAAGCCATAAAAAAACATTTTAAACCTAACAAGCCGGCCTATTTAAATAAATATGAATAATTCTTTATTATCATTATGTTATGTTTTGTACTTTGAGTTAAAATACATAAATAAAAATTGGTTATCTTAGAGAACTTATGAAAATAAGATGAAAATATCTTATGAACAATGTTATAAGTTGTTTTTATAAGTTATCTTAAACAAATAGTCTCACAAAACTTATACTAATAGGTAAATTAAAATAAATCAATGCAAATAAATTTTTAATCTCATTGATTTTTTAATTTATTAGTCTATTTAAACATTATTTTAATTGCTTATTTATATATATATATATATATATAAAATAATAGGTTTTTATGTAGGCTAACCAGGTCTTAGAAAAGACCAAATTTAGGCCTAAAAATAAGCTTATGACAGATTACAGGCCAGACGTAGACTTCAGTTTTTTTGACAAGACAGACTTAGGCTTGGTAAAGCCTAGCTCGGCCCAGCCTATTTTCACTTCTAATTGGAAATTATATTCAAACCATGAGTTAGTACATAAACAAATGTAAAATTATAAATTGAGGAAAATCAAATCCATAAGTTAATACATAAACTAATGTAAAATTATAAATTGAGGAAAACTTATTGTCACTCTTTTTTTTTTGTGCTTATCGCACTCTGTTTCCTAGGGGAAAGGGGTCCTAGTAATCCAGAGCTCGTGCGGAAAGACATGCGCACTGGCCAAACATGTTGTTCCGTACCTGGGAATCGAACCCGGTATTCCCCGAGTACGTCTTTGGACGGAGCTCCTTTGCCACTGGAGCACAACCGTTTGGTTTAAAATATTGCTTGTTTTCGTATGTTAATATGTTATAAATAAATCCTTCAAATTTCCGTTCTTATCCTTTTATTTTGACACGTTTTAAATGAAAAATGATTATTGATCATTTTCTAAATTTGGTCAATAATTCAGAAGAATCTTTCTAATTTTAAAATGGGTGAGATCCATTATTGAAATATGTTGAAATATGATTAGAAGTAAGCCAATAAAACACAGTAAATCGAATCAAATTAAATCAAAAATCATAAAAAAAATTATATTTGATTCAAATGTGTTTGAGTCATTTTATAACAAAATCGCATGTTCGATTTGGTTTACAGTTTGTAATTTGCAAACTAGCACCATATACCTCTCGGTTTAATAAAAAAACTGAGGGAAAAATATATATTTTTTAAATACTCATTACATTGTTTAAACAGAATATTAATAAATTAATTTGTTTATAAACTACATTGTTTATAGCGAATATTAAAATAAAGATATTGAATCTGATTCATCGTTATCGCTGTCGGTGAAGAATAAGTGCTGGATATTTTAGAGAAGAGTAAATGTTGGGATCCTTGTTTCATTGATCTTGAGGAAGATCAAGCGTCTGATATTAAAAAAAAAAAAGTAAATAAATAAAATAAATATCCAGTTATATGATTATTTAAGAACACAAACCTAGAACCCAGAAATTTTATGCTCTCCCAAACAAAATAAACGCTTTTTAAAGTTTCAAATTTTTCACGTCAAATGCTTCATTATCAATTTTTAATATTCAAAATGCTTTTATAATGAAGGTTTTAGGTTTCACGAGGATCACTAATGACAGTGTCTTAAGAGTTGATACTCATTAAATGGAGGATAGAGATTTGTTTAAGAACAGTGAAGAAACTGAATAAACACGCTAATATTTTACCTCGATTATTACTCAAAATCGAGGTAAAATGTGTTTCTTTTTAGATAAAAAATACAATAAAATATGTTTCACCCCAAACACTGTAACGCCCCAGTTTTGTTAGATTTATTTAATGGAGTAGATTTAATTGGTTTTGGTTTTATATTATTTTATTCTTGACTTTTATTTGACAATATATTATTTTTCATCGTTGTTTATGTTTTGTCGCGTTTTGAGAGCGTTTGTGAGATATTTGAGCTGAGGGGTATTTTGGTCATTTGGGTAGTTAGATATTATAAATAGAAGTGGAAAGAAAAAGAGAGAAAAGAAAAGGAAAAGAGAAAGAAAGAGAAGAGAAGAGAAAAGAGAGGAAGGAAAAAGGGAGAAGAGGAAAAGTGGAGAAATCAAAGATTCGTCCGTTTCGAACACGATTTAATCGGGTAAGGGTGTGAAATATTATTATCTTATCCATGCTTATGATTATGTATGTGTTTTGTGTGGATGTTTTGGTTGGTTTTCCATATTTTTCCGTTTAGGTCGAATTGGACATAATCGATAGAAATCGATGTTTTCACGGATGAATTTCGAAATAAATTGCGTAGATTAGTCGTATGAGGTTAGACCGAGATTATAGAAACTCGTTTGGTTGAAATCGGTTGATATTGTGAGTTTTGACATTTTTGGGTTTTGAGAATGTGAGATTTTGGTGAAAATCAAACGTCGTAGAATTATCGTTTTATGGTCCTAAAACGTTGATATATATTTGGTAAGGATTACTGTGTATTTGTTTCGTATCATAGAATTGAATCGGTCGGATTTTCGGGCAAAATAGCCGAAATCCGTAGCAGCCGCAGGCGTACGGACGCGTGCTGTAGGTGGAAAATCCTGATTTTTCGGAAAACTTCGGAAATTCATATCTCTTGAACCGTAAGTCGGTTTTGATCCCCGTTCGAAGCGTTGGGAAGCTAACGAGATGTTCTTTCTAGGAAAAATAGTTTTGAGGTCTGAACCTAGTCCAATCGGTACAGTTTTTTCGAACCGTTTCGTAGTGTCGGGCGTCCGGTTTATGTTTTTGCGTTATTTTGAAATATTCATATCTTCTTCGTTGTTTATCGTATTTAAGTGTTCTTTATACCGAATCGAAGCTGTCGATGAGCACTTTTTGATGATGATAGAAAATATTATTTTTGGCCGACTTTTAGCCGACTTTTTCGAGAAACCGTAAAAATGGAATTTTGAGTTATTTTCTATATTGTGCGATATGATATGATATGTAACGTATGACTTGTGTGAGGGATGTTTGATGGGTATATGATGTCGTGGTGAAGGTTTGTAGCCGTTTGGAAAATATGTGCATTGTATTATATGTACTTGAAATGCATGATTTACTGTATGAGTCTTGATTGCCATGGGTCATTATATGACATGCATCATGCATGAAGACATTGTAAGATCCCTTCGTGGGTGTAAACAATGCATGAAGACATTGTAAGATCCCTTCGTGAGTGTAAACAATGCATGAAGACATTGTAAGATCCCTTCGTGGGTGTAAACAATGCATGAAGACATTGTAAGATCCCTTTGTGGGTGTAAACAATGCATGTTGAATTGTAGATCCCTTATGGGTGTAAGCAATTGTTGTATTGATCGTGTGCCTATTATAAAGGACTAAAAACGATCCATAACGTCGTATGCTTGTTGATAAGTGGTAGCGACGGGGAACATCGTAGGCCCGACGGGGAGTTACTCTATGTAACGAGCGATGATTTCAGCAGAGTTCCTGAGTGAACTAGTGGTGATTGAGTCGGTACCGCATTGCATCTGCATAGAGTCGTGAGTCAGTCTCTATGAGTTGCATTTGTCATCATTGTATTTGTGCATTGATGAATAAACATATATATGTATATGTTGATGTGGAATGAGTAGAATTGTGCAGGTGTGCATGGATGGATAAACATGAATATGTGTGTTTATGTTGAATAATAAGCATTATGAGGAATATGCTTGGTTTTATATATATATATGCCTTGCGATGTATATTGAGTGAGATGTGATGATTGTGACATAGTAAACATAATATGTATGTTTATGTGGTATGATGGAATGGTGAGAATATGTGGTATATGTGTATTTTTATGATTGAGATATATAATTATATGCATTGTTATTATGATAATGTTTCTCACCCTTCTGCTGTTTTATGATGCTCTACGAGGCATTGCAGATTAGGTATCTGGTGGTCTTTTGTGAAGTGTGTCTTCATACCTTTTTGGTCGGTTGGCTCTGATATGTAGCACCTGGTAGCTAGGATGCTTATGTTTGATTCCTTTTTGTGATACATTCGTGTATGTATCTTGCTGATGAATTTGTGTATATAAACATGAATGATGTTGTTGTATCATACTTGTTGATGTATATATATATATATATAATGTATATATGTTTGATGTTATCAATGTTTAGATTTTCCGCTTTTATTCTAAATGTTGACATGTGGGTATAAGGACTGAGATCCTTTATTGTTGAAAGTTACCCCACTGTTGCATATCTTTTTGAGCAGGTGTTGTATGTGTTTAATTTCATGCATTTAATGTGACATTCTCTTTTTATGCCGTGTTTACAATTATACTCTGATGAAATTTTCAATACGTGCCTAAATGATTTAATTAATTATTTGGGGGTATAGAAAGGGGGTGTTACAATAAGTGGTATCAGAGCCAGTGTTGAGTCAGTTGTTGAGTCTGTTGGTGTGACAGTTGAATACTGTCGTTGTTGTTTGTCCCTTAGTACGTGATATGTGTGTGAAACACTGTCAGTGCTTTCTGGTTTTCTAATCCTTTGTTTTCAGGAGTTAGAATGAGATAAGTGGGGGAGAAGCTGGTACTTCTCCATGTTGCTTCAGGTGTGGAGCGCTGGCTCAGTGTGTTGTGAATTGCAAGATTGTAAGTGTTGTTTGGACAGTGTTGTTCCCGATTCCGTAAGAAATGCGGAGGTAAGGTTTATGTCAACTAAGGATTTGTGCCTTAGGTAGTTTTGGGTATGGGATGCAAGAAAGGCTATTATAGTTTGGTAAAGACGGTTTATGCCCCATCATGATTGTCGACTGTCTATTGGCAAATTGAGGAACTGATCACCCTTAATCTCTTGTTGATAGCAGACGGAAATTATGTTGGATGGAATAGGCGGGTCTTTCCGGCTTTGATAGTGTGTGAAATGAATTGTTTGGAATTTAAGGAGATGATTACAGATTGTTTTGATGAGTCGATGAAGATGCTAATATCGGAAGATGAAATGGATTAGAGGTTTTGGTGTGTTAGTCCAGTTGGGAAGTCATTGAGAGAGAATGATTGGGTTTTATTTAAGGACTGCTTCACAGAGAGTAGAGATTGAACTTAATTGGACGAAGGTGAATAGTTGAGGTTTATATCTGCTAAGTAAGTAGGAAACTCTTAGTAGATGGGAATAATATGTTTGTTTTGTCTGTGATGGTAGTGTTCTGGGAATTGGCAGGAAGTCGCAGTGATGGGCCGTCAGTTGGGCATAATTTTCATATGTGTTTTTGGATGTAACATTGTGTTTGAGAATTCTTTTTGGTTGGTTGTTGATACATGTTGGAATTGCGGAATTGGACGGTCAGGAGAAGAAATTGGGTATGGATTACTAATAGTTGAATAGGGTAATGATTGAGAATAAGTGTCCACTTTCATGAACAGATGACTAGAATGGTTTGGTTGAGTTTGAGTGAATTACAATTGTTTGGAATGTTTGATAAGAGTGGTGAATTGTGTGAGTTGAGGCTTTGATCGATTTAATGTGACTGGTTAGGTTTGTTATCCTCGGAATAGGTTGTTATTTACTCGGTTAAGCTTGTATGTGAGTAACCAGTTACCCAGTGAAAAGTTTTGCAAAAGCTTTAAGGATTTATATCTTTTGGATTTTGGTTGGGAATTGCAACGTATAGTGATGGTATTTGGTGTTAGTAACGCGTCTCTAATGCTTATGGAGTAGAGGAATCGTATCTTCCATATTTAATTGGATAAGTTCGTAATGGCTTTGATGGAGGATATTCGGATCTGTTGTAAACTCAAAGGAAGAACAGGTAGAGTGTTTGGGATTTGAATTACAAGTGTCAAAAAGAGATGAAGTTTTATGCTAAGTTATTCAAGTGAGAATTTGGGTTGAAAAAGGTTAGTTTTCTTGGATATGTTATTTCAGATGAGAGTATGGTTATGGATCCATCGGAAGTAGATGTAGTTCTACAATGAGAGGCTCCGAAGTTAGTTAAGGAGATTAGAATCTTTTTGGACTTTTAGTTGGTTATTACCGGAGGTTATGGAAGGCTTTTCCAAGTTAGCGTTTTCGTTACTTCAGTTGACACGCAGAGGGTGAGTCGTTTGTTTGGATGTTCGTTGTGAGTAAGTTTTGGTGAGCTGGAGTAGAAGTTGTCTACGGTTTCAGCTTTGATTTTGTGTGATCCTAATAAACCGGTTGTGGGGTATTGTGATGTGTCTTTGATGAGTTTAGTCAACGTGGTAATGCAAGGGGGTAAAGTCGTGGCTTATGCTTTACGACAATTGAGGATTTATAAAAGGATCTGTATTATTATGGATTTGGAATTGGTTGCGGTGGCATTGTGTTGGAATATTTGGAGGTATTATCTTTATGGTTCTAGGTTCGAAGTGTTTGGTAATCGCAAGGATATTGAGTACTTGTTTGGTCTAAAGGAATAGAGTATGAGACAACAAGGATGATTAGAGTTCGTGATGAGTTATGAATTTGGCTTGGATTATCCTTCGGGGAAAAGCTGTTGTTGTGCCTGAAAAGTTAAGTTGGAAGTTTCTATGCATGTCTATTTTGATGGTCAGGGAGTTAGAATTATTTGAGCAATTCCGAGACTTGTGTATGGTGTATGAGATAACACAGGAGAGTGTGAGGTTGGTAATATTAAAGTGAACAGTGATTTTTGGCGAATATGAGAAAGAGTTAGACTTTGGACGTGAAATTGATAGTTTTGATGGTTGCGAGTAATCAGAGTGCTCAGCGGAAGCGTGAGGTGGCACATTTTGTATTTACATGTGGGACTTATAAGAGTTCATAGGTTGAACATTGGAAACATGTAGGAGTGTTGAGACCATTGGACGTTTCAGAATGGAAGTGTTAGGTGAAAGGTTTAGATATTCTTCATGGGCTACTATGTAGATGGAGGTTTTGGTTGTATGTTCGATTGGTGAATCGTAGCATGGTTGTAATAAGGTTGTGTGACAAGGATGTTGGTATTCTAGTTTTGTTGAGGTTGTTGAGACAATATGGTGTAGTGGAACTTGTGTTCTTGTTTGTGTTGTTGCCTCGTTCCTATCGTGTTGGTTCGAGTGCGAGTAGTTAATTCCTGTGTGGGGAGTTAGGGGAGTGTTACCTAGAGTGAGGGTAACGATCTTGTTGTGTTTCGGTTCAAGAGTGAACCTGTGTGTTGGTATCGTGGTTTTCCTTGAGTTGTGAGTTGGTCGTCAAGTGCATTGTATGGGTTTTGCATCTTGTCGTTGTAGTTGTCATCGTTGTCGTGTCGTTGTTGTAGCTGCGGTTAGCTAGGTGGTTTGTCAGTTTGTGTTATTCGTGGTGTGCTTTTGTTGGCATGTTATTTTGTTGGTCGGATGCGAGAGTCGTATCCGGAGTTATTCGTAGCGGTTATATTTTCGAGGACGAAAATGTCTAAGTGGGGGAGAGTTGTAACGCCCCAGTTTTGTTAGATTTATTTAATGGAGTAGATTTAATTGGTTTTGGTTTTATATTATTTTATTCTTGACTTTTATTTGACAATATATTATTTTTCATCGTTGTTTATGTTTTGTCGCGTTTTGAGAGCGTTTGCGAGATATTTGAGCTGAGGGGTATTTTGGTCATTTGGGTAGTTAGATATTATAAATAGAAGTGGAAAGAAAAAGAGAGAAAAGAAAAGGAAAAGAGAAAGAAAGAGAAGAGAAGAGAAAAGAGAGGAAGGAAAAAGGGAGAAGAGGAAAAGTGGAGAAATCAAAGATTCGTCCGTTTCGAACACGATTTAATCGGGTAAGGGTGTGAAATATTATTATCTTATCCATGCTTATGATTATGTATGTGTTTTGTGTGGATGTTTTGGTTGGTTTTCCATATTTTTCCGTTTAGGTCGAATTGGACATAATCGATAGAAATCGATGTTTTCACGGATGAATTTCGAAATAAATTGCGTAGATTAGTCGTATGAGGTTAGACCGAGATTATAGAAACTCGTTTGGTTGAAATCGGTTGATATTGTGAGTTTTGACATTTTTGGGTTTTGAGAATGTGAGATTTTGGTGAAAATCAAACGTCGTAGAATTATCGTTTTATGGTCCTAAAACGTTGATATATATTTGGTAAGGATTACTGTGTATTTGTTTCGTATCATAGAATTGAATCGGTCGGATTTTCGGGCAAAATAGCCGAAATCCGTAGCAGCCGCAGGCGTACGGACGCGTGCTGTAGGTGGAAAATCCTGATTTTTCGGAAAACTTCGGAAATTCATATCTCTTGAACCGTAAGTCGGTTTTGATCCCCGTTCGAAGCGTTGGGAAGCTAACGAGATGTTCTTTCTAGGAAAAATAGTTTTGAGGTCTGAACCTAGTCCAATCGGTACAGTTTTTTCGAACCGTTTCGTAGTGTCGGGCGTCCGGTTTATGTTTTTGCGTTATTTTGAAATATTCATATCTTCTTCGTTGTTTATCGTATTTAAGTGTTCTTTATACCGAATCGAAGCTGTCGATGAGCACTTTTTGATGATGATAGAAAATATTATTTTTGGCCGACTTTTAGCCGACTTTTTTGAGAAACCGTAAAAATGGAATTTTGAGTTATTTTCTATATTGTGCGATATGATATGATATGTAACGTATGACTTGTGTGAGGGATGTTTGATGGGTATATGATGTCGTGGTGAAGGTTTGTAGCCGTTTGGAAAATATGTGCATTGTATTATATGTACTTGAAATGCATGATTTACTGTATGAGTCTTGATTGCCATGGGTCATTATATGACATGCATCATGCATGAAGACATTGTAAGATCCCTTCGTGGGTGTAAACAATGCATGAAGACATTGTAAGATCCCTTCGTGAGTGTAAACAATGCATGAAGACATTGTAAGATCCCTTCGTGGGTGTAAACAATGCATGAAGACATTGTAAGATCCCTTTGTGGGTGTAAACAATGCATGTTGAATTGTAGATCCCTTATGGGTGTAAGCAATTGTTGTATTGATCGTGTGCCTATTATAAAGGACTAAAAACGATCCATAACGTCGTATGCTTGTTGATAAGTGGTAGCGACGGGGAACATCGTAGGCCCGACGGGGAGTTACTCTATGTAACGAGCGATGATTCCAG
Source organism: Lathyrus tuberosus (assembly GCA_022829125.1). Taxonomy (NCBI): domain Eukaryota; kingdom Viridiplantae; phylum Streptophyta; class Magnoliopsida; order Fabales; family Fabaceae; genus Lathyrus; species Lathyrus tuberosus. The sequence goes on from JALAZF010000042.1 coordinate 10,731,661, forward strand.
CAGAGTTCCTGAGTGAACTAGTGGTGATTGAGTCGGTACCGCATTGCATCTGCATAGAGTCGTGAGTCAGTCTCTATGAGTTGCATTTGTCATCATTGTATTTGTGCATTGATGAATAAACATATATATGTATATGTTGATGTGGAATGAGTAGAATTGTGCAGGTGTGCATGGATGGATAAACATGAATATGTGTGTTTATGTTGAATAATAAGCATTATGAGGAATATGCTTGGTTTTATATATATATATGCCTTGCGATGTATATTGAGTGAGATGTGATGATTGTGACATAGTAAACATAATATGTATGTTTATGTGGTATGATGGAATGGTGAGAATATGTGGTATATGTGTATTTTTATGATTGAGATATATAATTATATGCATTGTTATTATGATAATGTTTCTCACCCTTCTGCTGTTTTATGATGCTCTACGAGGCATTGCAGATTAGGTATCTGGTGGTCTTTTGTGAAGTGTGTCTTCATACCTTTTTGGTCGGTTGGCTCTGATATGTAGCACCTGGTAGCTAGGATGCTTATGTTTGATTCCTTTTTGTGATACATTCGTGTATGTATCTTGCTGATGAATTTGTGTATATAAACATGAATGATGTTGTTGTATCATACTTGTTGATGTATATATATATATATAATGTATATATGTTTGATGTTATCAATGTTTAGATTTTCCGCTTTTATTCTAAATGTTGACATGTGGGTATAAGGACTGAGATCCTTTATTGTTGAAAGTTACCCCACTGTTGCATATCTTTTTGAGCAGGTGTTGTATGTGTTTAATTTCATGCATTTAATGTGACATTCTCTTTTTATGCCGTGTTTACAATTATACTCTGATGAAATTTTCAATACGTGCCTAAATGATTTAATTAATTATTTGGGGGTATAGAAAGGGGGTGTTACAAACACCACATACGGTTTCTATTAAAAATCGAAGGGAAAAACTTTTTTTTTATATTTACATTGTTTATTAAGAATATTAAAATAATTTGTTTAAACAAATCAAGATTTTGACAATGGATTCTTGGAGAACAATATATCTTTTCAAATTTTTGATAAGTTATCTGTTCCAACTAAGATAAAAAAGTTATGTACTTGCACTCCATCTCAAAGAGATTTCATTATCTTGAGCAAATACTTTCACATGAAAGAGAAATGGATGATTGTGTTTAGAAATAAATTTCTCAATGTTGTCAACCGAGCAAAGCAATAAATTAAGGAATGTTTTCTTTGATTGACAACATAGGAAGGTTATTCTATAAATACAACAACATCAACAACATCAAGATAGAAGAACAATGAAGATTTTTTCTATCTTGCAATCCATCACAAAGTATGATGCGTATAAGTTTGGAACAGCTACATATTAGTTAGGTTTGGGGCAAAATATAATTAACGAGTGTTTTTATAGTAAAATTTGATAATCTAATCCATCGGTTATTAAATATAATCGAAGGAATATATCATTAATTTAAAAATGAAATAAAATAAAATAAAAAGAAAGACATCACTTTAAAAAAAATAAAAACATAAATTATTGTTGCTAGGATTTGAAGTATGTCTTAAATTATTTTTTTCCGTGGTTATATTTAGAAATTGAGGGAATATGTTGTATTCATTTAAAAATAAATAAAACATGGCGCGCCTTGGCATTGTACATTGGTTTTTTGTTGGGTGAGGTGAAAGTTTTGTCATGAAATGTATTATTTGTAACAATGTATAAAAATATTGTAAAAAATCGAACCAACCAAACCAATCCAAACCGCATTTGTTTGGTTTTATTTGATTTTAAAAAGTCCACTGAACTAAACCGAACCATACATTTTTTCTCTTGTAGTTCAGAATATTTCTAGAGTTAAAATTGTCAAAATCGCACCACGAACACCCCTAATTAGCGGTATATTTTGCACCTAACGTAAAGATATCTATAAACGTTTGAACACCTAAGCCAATGAAATTTGAGAATAAGAGATTTTAGGATTAAAGGTACTATAATCTTATTTATAAATAACTACTTTAAAAGAGTGAGGTAAGTAATCTATTATCTCTAATATAATGGCTTTAAAACTCTCATCAACTTTGTTTTCGTGTATGTGAGAATAAATTAGGCCGAGTTAGACTTTGACAAAGTTAAATTTGACTTAGTATAAAATATTTAAAGTCAAAGTCGAGTTTATAGTCTGTCAAAGATATTTTTCAAGTCTGGGTTTGACATTTTTGAATTTTGAATTGCTTTAATAACTTTTTAAAAGTCTGATAAATTTAAAAAAAATGTAATTAAGCAAATTAAATTATATTTAAATAGCATAACAAATTAATAGAACAATGAGACTAAATATTTGTTTGGAATACCCTTTAATATAAAGTAGTTTCTATCTTAAAATTTTGTCAACTTCTATTAAAAATATTTGGCTCTATTTATATTTTTATTTCATTTAAGTATTCAAATTTTAAAAGTAATAAAAATCTTTTTTTTTTTTTGTGCCGTTTTTTCACTTTTTTTTTAAAAAATTTACCCAAATAATCCAGCTTTACAAAAATATTTCTAAAATAACCCACTTTTAAAAAAAAAATCCAAACTACCCCACTTTCAAACAAATAAGTTTTGAAATGCAGTGGTGGCGCCAAGCGAATTGACGAATGCACTTATATTTCCAGTGGTGGCACTAATTAGATTGGCGCCTCCATATAGCATTGTCAGCCCAATTGACACTAGTGTACATGATTTCAATGGTGGCACCAATTCATATAGCGTCAATGTGTATTGTGTTTTTATTTTTATAAAAATAATATATTATATAAGAACTAAAATAATATTTAATTTATATTACATTTACATATGAAAAAAAAGTAACACTAACGAGGACGACTGAGTTGGTCATACCGGCCACCGATTCCACGCCTCCTATCTACCATAACTCGTTGCACTCGTTGTTGATTTACCATAGGTGTTTGAAGATTTGAGGTCCCAAGAACATCAACATAATCCCTAAGAAGGCTTGTGTATGAATTGACAAAATTGAGTCCATGACCCATACCAGAGTAGTTGGGTTGTGTTTATGGGGTTATTGGTGTGCAGCCTGGACGACTGAAGAGAGACATTAGTGTGAACGATTCGTTGGAGAAAGGTTGAAATGGTTGATGTGGTGTTTGATAGCCATATGTTTGTTGCATATTCTGGTGTCATGATGTTTGAGCGTTTTAGCTATGGTAGAAGGAAGGGTTGGTGTTATGTGTTCCTTGTGTATTTTGGCTATGGTAGAATGATGTGATGGGGGCATATGGATTTTGGGTCTCTTGATAATAATCATCTTATTAGCGATGGTATGGGGTATGCTCTTGGAATTGTAGTTGGGTGTCTGACATGTTTTGGCTGTGGATTTGTGTGTTTGTGGGTCGTTTATTTTGTTGGTTAGGGATTGTGAGTAACTGGTCTGATAATTTTGTTTGGGGTTAGACTTTGAAGTTTCTTATGTGTAAGTGGTTTGACGTGGCTCGTATAGATACCTATATTCAGAGACAAACCCAATTTTAATTAATTTGTATTAAGCCATATAATTATTAGTTGAATTAGATTTAGTTGGCATCACAGCGTCACGTAAGACATGGTCATGATAGTGCCTCCATTTACGACACTAGGATTTAGCGAAGTCTTTCCAATTGTTAAAGGCCCATTATTCATTAATTTTGCGTTGGTGCCTCCATTTAGAGAAGTGATTCATGGGAGATAAGTTATAAACATCCACCTCACACTTGCACCGCCACTAATATTGCACAGGATCACCGTAAATTAAACTCTGAACAGATATGTCAAGATCTTTTGCCTCTTGTTAGCAAGGACCCATTAGTGAAGGTGAGTATAATCATCTCTCATATCGTTACACTGTATAATTATACTCCCTCATACAAAAAGTGTGGATTGCAAGAACAACGGCGGTTCAATGAGTATACAAAAATTGGGAAGATTCATTCAAAGAACTTCCACAAACAACAAATAAAAGAGACTTAACACCAAAAAATGTCTAAGAGATTACAACAATCAAAACAATATCATCTGATGCAGACATCATATCCCTAATATCATTGTCATCTTTACCTCACACCCACATACGCTACATAACATTATTGTCATCTGCAATTGAGATATACTCAATTATTATGATTATATTTTGCAAGTTAGTATAAGATTTGATTTAAGTTCAAATATTGCCACATATTTTATTTATATTTATTGAAAACAAATTATTATCGTGTGTTATACCCCAAATTTTGACCACCAAGATTTTCCATCATTGTGCAAATCATCATCACAATATGGATGAATCATCATGCCTCATCAATCTCCTCAAAGATGGTTGAGCATCCACTACAATCAAAGATTAGGGTTTTGAACCCTAAAACAATGTTAATATATGATTTGAATCATCATTCATCAAGAAAAAACAAAGAAAGTGAGTTAACTTGTAAAAGGGGTAACCATACAAAACTTAGAATTTTTCTAAGTTATGGAATAAAGTGGCTAGGATACCAACTTCCAAGGACCATAACTTGAGATCCAAGCAACCATTTTGGGTGATCCAAAGCTGGATTTGTAGGTCTTGCTACACTCTACAAAAGCTTCAACTACATCAAACTCCAATTCCTCATGGCTTTTAAGTTATAGAGTGATCAAAATGGATAAAAACATGAAAATGACATTTTTCCAACACTTAGTGAAATTTTCACTAAGTCAGAATCTGCCTTACTTTTTCCAAAATGTAGGGATATTTTTCACCTTGATCCAAGTCAAACCAGGTCTAGGGGTGAACATCAAAGTTAAAGTATGCCATAAGGGCTTTCCAACAAGTACCAGATCATCCCCAAATTCAATTTGAGCAGGGAGATACAACCCTTGAAACATGGCATCATGAACTGGTTTTACAAGGAAAAATTGTGCACATTTGCTCGATTTGTCCAAATTTGATAACTCCAAGCCTTGTCATCAATTTCGACACATCAGAGGATCAAATCCAAGGGGGTGATCTGATCTCCAAGCCTCCCAAGTCCAAGAATCTACATTAGGCTTGTCATCCCTAAAAAGGCTACAAAGATGCCAGGACTCCAATTTTGTTTCCAAGAATTCAATGGATACACCAAGGTGGCATGAACTGAGCCTATTCCAATTGAATTCAGTCAAGACTTATCTCTGAACCAAAGCTACAATGCTTGTGCCCTAACCTCAAGTCAATGGCTAAAGGAGACTTGAGATTCCTTTTGCATAACATTGGCCAAAGGCCTGCTGCAGTTTCCATTCACTATTGCTTACAAAACAAACTTGCTCCACTATAAATAGAGCTCATTTGTGCTCAGTTTGAGTACACCAAAGCACCCAAACTGATACTTTCCTCAAAATCACCACTTTCACTCCAATTTTGCCTTCTAACTCAAGTCACTAACGAATTTTGAGTTTGAGAGCAATTCCAACCAAACCAATCACACACACACACACCTTACATATAACATATAGAAGTGATCCAAACTCTTACATAACATCTGTAACATCAGATTCTCAAAATCACCAGCCAATTGCTCAAGTTCTTGACAGATTTACAGTTGAGGTACCACAACCAGTTCCAGATCATTTCCATCCATTCCAAGCATTCAAACACACTCTTTGGCACCTAAGGAAGCTGTCCAGATCATTGGAACTAACTTACAACACCTCCATCACCAAACTCGATCACCAGCTGCAAGAGGTAAGCATGAACTCTTCAAACTCCATGATGCATGCATATTTTACTGCACAATAATTTTGCCACATGTTCATAATCATGTATGGAGTGATAACCCTCAATCAATTGCCATGAATCAATCGTGTATGGAATTTCATGGTGTTCATGCTGAAATTAGTGTTCTTGAGGTTTTCTTCTGATTTCTCACTCAATACTCAAAATCAATGCAATTAATCTATATGGTTGTGATCCTTGTTCAAAAACGAACAAGATTGGTACTTGAATCGTGCAAAACCATTGAGGAATCATGGAGAAAAGTGAGAAAATGCAAATCTGCAGAAACAGGGCACGCGGGCAAGAACTTGGCGTTCTTGGCGCCCTTTTTTAAATTTTTGAATATTTGAATATGTTGATGTTTTTGTTAATTGATTCAAAAATTAATTTCTCTCTGAATATTTATGTTTTTGAATTGATTCTTTTTCTCAAAATTCACTAAAATGTTTAAATATTTTATTTTACAAAAAATCCAATTTATATTATTTATTTAATATAGTTATAATTTTTGTAATTAATTTCATTTTAATTGTTTTTAAACATTTATAAATGGAATTCCCACTTTGATTTTTCAAAACCAATTGAATTTCAAACGCTCATGTAATTGAACTTGATTTTTCAAAATATTTTTCAAAGTGTACAACTTATTTTTTAATATATTTAGTATTTTATATAATTTTTTTCATTTAATTTCCTTTGAAAAATAACATTTTTATTTAAAATTAGGGTTTTCTCTTGATTTTAAAATTTCAAACACTTTTGGGCCTCTAATAGAGTGTAAGACCCAATCCCTTTTTAACCAAAACCATTTTGGGCCTCAGACATTGTATAAGTCCCACTGTATTTTCAAAAAAAATCTCGGCGCGATCGCCAGTTCAAAATCAAATCACTTAGGCCTCTCCCTGAGTTGTAAGCCCCATCACTTGTACAAAAATAAATCTTTGGGCCTCTTGAAAGAGTGTAAGACCCAACTCTTTTGTAAATAAACCTTTTTGGGCCTCAGTTGTTGCATAAGTCCCGATACGATCTTCAAAACAATGGTGCGATCACTGTTAAACCTTGGGCCTCTCTTTGAGTATAAGCCCCAACAATCTTTTCAAAAACAAATTCTCTTTTGATTTAGATTCAAATATACAGTTGTTATCAAAACTTTCTTTAATTTCTTTGAACAACTAACAATACAGCATGGAAGCTTGCTCACCTGTAAGTTTTATTAGCTTTCATTTACTTGCTTTCCTATATATATTTGTATTGTGGGAAGTTACTCCCCTGTAAGTCCTTTTTTCATATCCTTTTAAATACTTGTATATCTATTTAGAGTTTTCCCCGACAACTAGGTCTAGAACTAGGTAAAGCCAGTCAGTCACTCTTAAATACAGTCAAAACTAGATCCCCATAGGATTTCCATATACAGTATTGCCTTCTCTTGGGCTTAAACAATATGGAACAAAGAGAACGCCAGTATTCTCGGTGAACCTTTTCTCAGACTGTCACTATTAGAACTTGTCAAAGAAATTCAGTATCCCCAGAGAGGATTAATTCCCGGTGAAACTTCTCTTGAATTTCTTCAAACCCTAGAACTGTTCACTAAAGAAAAGATTATTCTCGGTGAAACTTTTCTTGAACTCTTCTTAAGTTTGGACCCACAGGCTTCCTAAAAGCATCCCCGCCTCCTCTTGGGCTTTGTACAAGGACCTGCTGGCTTCTTAGAAGTTCTCATGCCTTCTCTTGGGCTTAATACAAGGACCCTGAAGACCTCTTAAAGGTATAAGACAGAACTTAGTCATCCTTTGCTAGAGCAGTCTTTCCAGTGTCAAATCTCAGACCAATTTAGGGTTGATTCTCATCCCTTAAAACACTTGCCTCCTCTTAGGCATCATACAAAGATAAACTCTTCCATGCCAGTAGACTTGGACAGTCTAATCTTGAGTCTCAAAGACATTCTCAAGTTCCCTACAAACATAGGAGAAACCTTGGTCATTCTGGATCAATCTCCGGTAGAGTTAAAACCCATGGGTTCTAAAACCCAGTCTCTCTCCTAAAAAAATCCCCAGCCCGGGTCAGTTTATTATCAGTATAACACTATCACAACCTTAAGGCATCTGATACATCAACTCTTCTGTAACCCTTTGTAGCACGATTTTTGTGGTTTCGAATCACTATCACTTTGGTACTACAGTTCGATTCATTTTTTATCCTGTGAAGCTGATTAAGGAAGGTAAATAGATGTCTCCAATTAATACTGAATTTAAACAGATGACTGTTGGTTTACATATGCTATCAAAAGGGGGGTCTTGTCTTAGGTTATTTTGCTTAAGAATACCGTGTCTGGACTATTTGCGAGGCTTTTGGTAAGGTGTTAGATCTAATGCTTTTGGTTGATTGACGGAGGTACTGGATTTTGAGTTTTTGATTAGTATGCTCGCTAAGATTTCACAATCTTATGCCTACGTATTCCCTTTTAATGAAACAGGGAAATCAGAGCGATCGTAGTTCCCTCCTATTTTAAGGGAGGAAAAAGATGTTTTGGTGTCTTGTTCAAAGCCCAAGATTGAAGCTAAAAGTGATTTGTATCTTGTTCAAAGACCAAGATATGAAGCTGAAGGGTTTTTTTTTGTGTCTTGTTCAAAGCCCAAGATTGAAGCTAAAAGGTTTGACTGAGAGAGAACTTGTCATCTCTAAAGAGGAACTGTTGATGTTCGTATGCCTTGATTAAAGCACAAGTTTGATGTTAAAAGGTTGATTGACTCAACCGGGGGTTTCTCTATACAAAGCCTAAGAGGAGGCTATTGACCCAACAAGAGGGTGTTTATTATTTGTCTCGTACGAAGCCCGAGATAGAGGCTAAAAGGGTTGACTCAATAAGAGAGTACTAACAAGTGACTGACTCAACAAGAGAGTGTTTTATATGTCTTGTTCGAAGCCCAAGACGGAGGCTAAAAAGGTTTGACTCAACAAGAAAGTACTTTTATCTGTCTTATACAAAGCCCAAGACGGAGACTAAAAAGGTTGACTCAACAAGAGAGTCTTTTATACTCAACAAGAGTGTGATTTGCTGTCTCGTACGAAGCCCGAGATAGAGGGTAAAAGGAAAGTGACTCAACAAGAGAGTCTTGAAAAGTGATGGACTCAACAGGAGAGTATGAAAAGGTTAAATCCGCTAAGGGAAATCATTGTACAAAGCCTAAGAGGAGGCTGACTTCGCTGAGGAAGAATCATTATACAAAGCCTAAGAGGAGGCTATACTTCTGCCGGGGATTCTTGAGATCCTGAGGCAGGTCCAAGAAGGGAATCAATCCTTGCAAGGGAATGTAAAAGGAATTGATAGATCAGAAACCTTGAGGCTCTGGTTTGAGATAGCGTTATCTCACTCGAGTCGGGGAATTTTGGGAGAAGGTTGGGGTTTTAGAACCCGCAAAGTTCTAACTCGGCTGGAGATTAATCCAGAATCCGGGGTTTCTCCTATGTTTGAAAGGGACTTGAGAATGTCTTTGAGACTCAAAGGGAATTAGACTGTCCAAGTCTACTGTTAGAGTTTTATCTTTTGTAGGATGCCCAAAAGAGGGCAAGGGCCTTTAGGGATGAGGATCAACCCTGAGGTGGCCATAGGTTTGACACTGGAAAGACTGCTCTAGCAAAGGATGACTAAGTTCTGTCTTATACCTTTAAGAGGTCATTAAGGGTCCTTGTATTAAGCCCAAGAGAAGGCATGAGAGATTTTAAGAAGCCTAAGGGTCCTTGTACAATCCCCAAGAGGAAGCGGGGATGCTTTTAGGAAGCCCGTGGGTCCCCAAACCAAGAGAAGTTCAAGAAATGAAATTCACAGAGAAGAGATAATTCCAGGAAAGTTCGAGAATTTGGAAGAAACTTAAGAGATGCTATTCACGAAGAATAGATCAACTCTGGGGAGTAGAGTTTCTTTGACAATATCTAAGGGTGACAGTCTAAGAAAAGGTTCACCGAGAATACTGCCATTCTCTTTGTTCCATATTATTTAACCCCAAGAGAATGGAAGACTATATATGGAATCCTATGGGGATCTAGTTTTGTTTGTATTCGAGAGTGACCAACAGGCTTTACCTAGTTCTAGACGTAGTTGCCGGGGAAAACTCTAAATAACTATACCAGTATATATACAGTTGATATATGACGAGTATTTAAAAGGATGTGAAAGAAGACTTACTGTGAAACAACCCCACAATACAGTTATATATATATATATATATATATATATATATATATATATATATATATATATATATATATATGAGAGCGGTAAATGAAAGCGGATAAGCACTTACCCGTTGTAGAGCTTCCATGTTGTTTTGTTAGTTGTTCAACAAAGAAACTAAAGAAAGCTTTGATAACAACATATATTTGAATTTAAAATCAAAGGAGAAAGTGCTTTGAAAAGATTGTTGGGGCTTACAGCTCAAGGAGAGGCCCAAAAAGTTTTTATGTACAAGGGGATGGGTCTTACACTCTATTAGAGGCCCAAAGATTTATTTTTGTACAAGAGATGAGACTTACAACTCAAGGAGAAGCCCAGGGTTATTTGTTTGAAAATGGCGATCGCGCCGAGGTTTTTGAAAACACAATGGGTCTTATGCAACATCTGAGGCCCAAATCATTTTGGTTTCAAAAAAGGGGTTGGGTCTTACACTCTATTAGAGGCCCAAAAGTGTATTTTATACAAATGATGGGGCTTACAACTCAGGGAGAGGCCCAGTTAATTTTGTTAAAAAGGCGACGATCGCGCCGAATGTTTGAAAATATACATAGGGACTTATACCATGTGTGAGTCCCAAAGGTATTATTTACAAAGGGGTTGAGTATTACACTCTATTAGAGGCCCAAAGAGTATTTTAAAGAAAAGAAATGGGACTTATAACACGAGGGTAGGCCCAAATAATTTTATTTTAAACTGGCGATCGCGCCAAGATTTTTGAAAACTCTGTGGGTCTTATACAATGACTGAGGCCCAAACTATTTTGGTTTCAAAGAGGGATTGGGTCTTACACTCTATTAGAGGCCCAAAAGTGTTTTTGAAAAAGATTTGTTAGGGTGAAAATCAACAAAACCCTAATTTCATCATTCTTTAAAGTAATTTTCAAAGAAAATTAATTAAAACGATAAAAATACCAAATAAGTTTGAATGAACAACTTGTGATTTTTGGTTAAGGTTTGAAAAATGATGTTTTAATCACAAGATGAACTAAAAATCATTTGGTCTTGATTTTTCAAGGTGGATATTCATTTTTAAAAGGTTTAAAAATAATAAAAAAATGAATTTATTTACAAAAATATCAACTATATTAAATAATTAATATAAATCTGATTTTTTTGTGGAATAAAATATTTTAACATTTTTGTGATTTTTTGCAAAAAGAACCAATCAAAAATCATTAAAATTGAGAGAATTATTAATTTTCCAAATCATTTAAAAATAATATGAAAAATAACAAAAAGTGGGAAAAATGATAAAAAGAGGATCCGGGGCGAGGGGGATTCGAACCCCATACCTCTTGTGTGCAGCGCGCACCCTCTACCACTGGGATGGTGATACATTCGTGTATCAAAACCACCCCATGGATATATGAGGGTTGCTTTGTTTTTGGCCTGGCCAAGGCAAGGCAAGGCAAGATTTTGGCCAAAAACGTGAAGCTTGTAACTTTCTCATTTCTCCATGGATTGGGACAAAATTTAGGTCTATCCTGCCTAGAATTTCACAAGGAGTCCAATGATGGTGGTGGTTTTTTCAGATGAGGCTCCTATTGAAAAACCCGATAGTGGTTTTGAAATAGGCCATGATTGGCATTTTCTATGCTACCTCTTGTTACAGGCATGAATTACATGATGAATTGGTTCAAACACAACATATATAACATGTATAAGATGTGCATGATCAGTGGACTTCAAAGTAATGCATATTTCAAAGAGTTCAAGTTGTGATGCTTACCTCTTTATGAGCTTTTTGTGCAATCTGACAAGTGCTTTGTTCCAGAAATAATTTGATGCTTTGGACACCCTCAAATGATCACTTAGAAGCTTTTAGGATGGTTGGAAACAAATGGAATCCTCAGGAACAAGTTTGTGCTCTTTCTTGCAAAAGGGACAAAAGTGACCAATATAGCAACTCTCTCAAATGGTGTTCCAGATGTGGGGAACCATTTGGGATAGTTCAAGGATGATATTTAGAGTGTGTTTGAGGTTTTATCTGGTTTTGAAAGTGACTGAATCAAGACATGGCTTGAAAATGCAAAGAAGTCCAATTTTGAGGTTTTGAGATGGGACTTTGTGATTTTGGTGTTACAAGTCACTTGTAAGAGTTTGGACAGCTTAGATATGACATATTGGATGTGTTTGGATCATGAGTTATGATGGAAATGCTCTCTAACTCGAAAACTCAGAGTTACCTTGCTAAAGAAGGTATTTTTGCCTAGAGAAAGAGATTTTGAGGAAAGCAAGTGTTGTAGTACTTTGGTGTACTTAAACTGAGCACAAATGAGCTCTATTTATAGTAGAGCGAGTTTGTTTTGCAAGTAATGGTGAATGGCAACTGCAGCAGCGCATTGTCCAATTGCGTCACTTTGGAATCTTAAGTCTCCTCTAGCCATTGACTAGAGGTTAGAGCACATGCCTTTGGTTCCCTAGTTCATAGATCATCCTTAACTTATTCAGTTGGAAAAGGCTCAGTTCATGCCACCTTGGTGCATCCATTAAATGCTCCAAAACAAAATTGGAGTCTTGTCCCCTTTTTAGGCATTTTTGTTTGGCATGCTACTTTTAGTTCCAAAGACTTGGGAGGCTTATGGATCAGTGTTTGTTCCTCCTTGGTCTCCCCCTGAGGTGTTCAAATGGATAAACTTGTTTGTCATTTTCACAATTTGATCAAATCGAGCAAAATGCATAAATCTGCCTTGCCATGACAGTTGCAGCAAGGCATATTGTCACTGTCATAACTCTTAGCTCAAATGGAATTTGATGGAGTTCTTGGCCATTTTGGAAAGCTATCATATGATACAACATATGTGTGATCATAGTTTGTCTTGCCACTTTTTGGATCTAAGTGAAAAATCCCCCTACATTTTGAAAAAAGTGAAACAGATTCTGACTTAGTGAAAATTTCACTAAGTGTTGGAAAAAATGCCATTTCATGTTTTCAGCCATTTTGATCACTCCATAACTTATAATCCATAATTAAATGGAATGAGATGTAATTGACACTTTTAAATTATGCCATGAGAGCTACAAATCCATCTTTGGATCAGCCAAAATGGTTGCTTGGATCTCAAGTTATGATCCTTGTCAGTTGAAACCCTTGCCAATTTATTCCATAACTTAGAAAATTTCTAAGTTTTTTATGGTTACCCCTTTTACAAGTTATCCTTCTTTTCTTGATTTTTCTTGATGAATGATGATTCCAATCACACATTAACATCATTTTAGGGTTATGGAACCATAATTGATCAAAAAATCAAAAAGTCAAGCTTTGACTTTTGGGCACAGTTGACTTTTTATCAAATGAATTCCAAACGGTGCGATCCTTTATGAAATCAAGTCCTTGACCTAAATCAAACTTGATGAATTGATTTCATAGGTGTTATAGGGTGTATTGAATCATGTCCCAAGGTTTGGGAGCATGTCCTGGTCAAAAGTCAAATGTACAGTTGACTTTTTCTTCAAAAACCCTAACTGTGGTTCAGATGAAATTGAAACTTGTGGGTCAAGCTTCATGGATCAATCCATTGTTGCAAATGGATCAATGTGGTTTATTAGAGACCCTCAAATCATGTCTTGAGGTCTTGGCTCATGTTTTGTCCCAAAAGTCAACTTAGGGGTGAATTAGGTCAAGAAACCCTAATTCCTGATTTTTGATAAATGCATCCCCTGAGGCTAAATTGCCTTGATGATTGGGTCCATGAGGTCCCTTGGAGTATCTTGAGTTATGTTTTGAAGCATTGGCTCATTCCCAGAGGAAAATTTCCATCTGGAGGCCCTAGTCGACCAAAACCCTAATTTGGTGACACTGGCGATCTTGAGGCTTGATCCACTTGAAAGGTAGCAACTTTGTGGCTGATCCTTGATGTGGGAGTCCTCTTGATCCTTTATAGGTGTTGGAGAGTTTGGAAAATTTGAAGATCATGTTAATTCTTAATTGATCCTTTGTCTAAATGCTCTGAGAGGGCTTAAAACCCTAATTCTGATTGTAGTGAATGCTCAACCATCTTTGAGGAGATTAGTGAGGCATGATGGTTCATCCATATTGTGATGATGACTTACACAATGATGGGAAATCTTAGTGGTCAAAATTTGGGGTATGACAGATGCCCCTATTTAATCTTCTTGGACCCGAAGGTGTGAATGGCGAAGGTATTCGGGCATTCGGGGTGCAAGAGGATTAAATATCGGAATACCCAAAATTTTGATGGTGGTTATGAATGGCAGCCTGCTCATCCATCTTCTTTTGCTAAGCGATGACGCTTAGAAAAGGGTGAAACTTCCCCCTCGATCCTAGTTTTTAGCCACGGAACTGGTCTTAGTTTCTGATGTAAACTTCCCCTCGATCCCGGTTTCCTACCAAGGAACTGGTCTAAGTTTCTGAAATAAACTTCCCCTCGATCCTGATTTCCTACCAAGGAACTGGTCTAAGTTTCTGAAATAAACTTCCCCTCAATCCTAGTTTCCTACCAAGGAACTGGTCTTAGTTTCTTTTGTCAATAAACTTTCTTGACAAGGGACACTATTCGTAGCGGTTTTTCCTCAAACTTTTCGCCGAATTTTCCTAGGGAGATACCATTTGATGGGAAAAAGTTATGATGTCAGACCTGTTGGGGAACCCATTAGTCTGAACTGTAGAGGTGTGCAAACTTCTCTGTTAGAGACGCCATTTGTTGACTCTACTGGGGAAAACGAGCCTTTTGAGAGTCTGCTTTGAGCTTGGGGATATTACATCATACTTTTCTTCGAGATCTTCTCGGAGAAATTCCATACAATGTCTCCCAATTTTGAGGTGCTGATGACTTCATTAACATTGACTCTTTTGGAGAGAAAAATCAATGTGTTGCTGAGAGTCTTTAGCTGTGAGGCTTTCTCTGGGGATTTTCCTTAATCCGGGAAAGCGAAGATGTCATCTTCAATGGCGAAGAGTGACATTTGTCGAAGGTTTTCTTGTCTCTCAAAGGTTCAAGTTATCAAAGTGGTCAAAGACCGTCTCCATCCCAGAAATAAACTGGGGAGAAAGATGGTTAAGATAAAACATCCCCTGACGAGGAAAGAACTAACAACTCGAGCGAGAGGACTTTTTATCACTTAGGGGATAAGACCGACTAGAGTGATAGTGATGCAATATGAATATGAATGTAAATCAATAATGCCTGATGTATGTATGTATATGTTGACAAAACTGATGCGACATACAAACTAGTAGATGAACACGACTGGATACTCGGCCACTGCGGGGGATGAAGAAGTACCGCTGGTTCAAGATAGCAATTCTGCCTTGCTTAGGAAAAAATAGTCCCTGTGGGGAACAACTTTGGTCGGGCTTAGGAGGTAAGAACTCTGCCGAGGGTGTCAGACGGAATATCCGCATCTGACACAGCTGATCCTTCGTTCAGGCGTACTGGTTTAGAAGGAGTACTTTGATTCTGCACTTTGAAGCTCGATTACTTCTGGAGAAGTGATCTATGTTCTTTCGATGTTCAACAGTCAAAAGAAATTGCCATCTTTGTTTTAAAAGTAGAAAAATTTGACAAGTAAATTCATTTTTGTTTTATTTCAAGAATCGCTAATCATGTTAAAACGTCGTTCTGTAAAGCTAAAATAAATAAGAATTGCAAACAAAAGCACAAGGGCTCAAATTTTATTGATAGGATGGAAATCAGCCAAGCGCATGATTCCATGGAGCATTTACAAAGTTTAGGAAATGGTAATTTAAGGGAAAAGGGCTATATTGAAACTTAACGACCGCTATCCTTCTATCAAATTTGAATTCTGGACATCCTGAGCTTCCGTCGAAGATGACCTTGACTGGAGTTTTCTGATGGATGGCATTACTGCTACTAGGGGATTTGCCCCTGTTAGACGTAGTTACTTGCCATTAATCCCTAATTTTTGCCTGGATTGTACTTTGAGATTTCCAATCCACCGGGATTATTTTTTATTATGTCTCTAATTTTTGCCTGGACCTCCCTTTCGGGTTTTCAATCCACCGAGACTTTTTTTAATTTTTTTTAGGTGAAGTATTTCTTGACTACGTCAACATTGTGGGGTAGGCAAACTCTTCTCCACCATGGTTGCAAGTCTCAGGGCACCGCCTGAGAAAGCTTTCTTATCCACATAGGGGCCGTCATAATTCGGAGTCCATTTGGCCCGAGAATCAGTGAGAAATAATTGTATCTTCTTGAGCACGAGGTCTCCTTTCCTGAAGACGCGAGGTCGAACCTTTTTGTCAAACGCCTTCTTCATTCTTTGTTGATATAACTGACCATGGCATAGAGCCGTTATTCATTTTTCCTCTATCAGATTCAGCTCATCGTGCCGACTTTGACACCATTCAGCTTCTGTTAGCTTAGCATCCATCAATACCCAGATTAATGGGGTCTCTACTTCGATGGGGAGCACTGTTTCCATGCCATATACTTGAGAGAAAAGGGTTGGCCCTGTTGAAGTGCAGACAGATGTGCGATAATCGTGAAGAGCAAAGGGTAACATTTCGTGCCAGTCTTTGTAGGTTACAACCATCTTTTGAACAATCCTCTTGATGTTCTTGTTAGCCGCTTCTACCGCTCCGTTCATCTTAGGTCGGTAGGGAGATGAGTTATGGTATTCGATTTTGAACTCAGTGCAAAACTCCTTCATCATCTTATTGTTCAAGTTAGATCCATTATCCGTAATGATCTGGTTAGGAACACCGTAACGACAGATGAGATTATTTTTGATAAAATGGACCACGACTTGTCGGGTTACATTGGTGTACGATGCTTCTTCGACCCACTTAGTGAAGTAATCAATGGCTACCAAGATGAACCGATGTATGTTTGAAGCTTTGGGTTCGATCATGCCAATCATGTCGATTCCCCATATGGAAAAAGGTCACGGGGAAGAAAGAACTTTGAGATATGTTGGCGGTACATGGATTCTGTCAGCGTATATTTGACACTTGTGACACTTCCTCATGTACTTATAGCAGTCGGATTCCATGGTCAACCAGTAGTATCCTGCTCTCAGAATTTTTCTCGCCATTGTGTGTCTGTTGGCATGAGTGCCAAAGGATACTTCATGAATTTCTTTCATCAGCGTGTTTGCTTCTGGTCTGTCTATGCATCGGAGCAAGACCATGTCAAAATTTCTCTTATAGAGTGTATCACCGCTCAGGAAAAAGTTGCCTGCTAGCCTTCTGAGAGTTTTCCTGTCTTTTCTTAGTGCCCCAGGTGGGTACTCCTGTTTCTGAAGGAAGCATTTGATATCGTGATACCAAGGTTTATCGTCTATGACTGCTTCGATCATGAAGATATAAGCGGGCCTCTCAAGGCGCATTATGTCGATCTTAGGTATGTCTTTCCATTGACCTACACTAATCATGGAAGAGAGAGTGGCTAATGCATCAGCCATGTGATTCTCCTCACGAGGGATATTATGAAACTCGATTCTGTTGAAGAATGGTAACAACCTTCTCGCGTAATCTTTGTAAGGAATCAGTCCTGATTGGTATGTGTTCCAATCTCATTTGATTTGATTGACGACTAGAGCTGATTCGCCATATACATCCAAGTTCTTGATCCTTAAGTCGATCGCTTCTTTGAGACCCATGATACAAGCTTCGTATTCGGCCTTGTTGTTTATGCACTTGAACGTAAGTCGGGCGGTGAAAGGAATATGGGTACCCTGAGGTGTTATGATGATTGCCCCAATTCCATTTCCATAATGATTTACAGCTCCGTCAAAGATTAGTCCCCATTGGGAACCTGGTTCTGGCCCTTCACTGGGTAGCGGTTCATCGCAATCTTTCATTTTTAGATACATGACATCTTCGTCTGGGAAGTCAAACCCGATTGATTCCTGATCGTCAATCGGTTGATGAACCAAATGATCGGCTAAAACACTTCCTTTAACGGCTTTATGAGCGTGGTATTCTATGTCATATTCTGATAACAACATCTGCCAATGGGCAATCCTTCCCGTGAGAGCAGGTTTGTCAAAGACATACTTATTTGGATCCATTTCAGAGATTAACCAAGTAGTGTGACAAACCATTTACTGGCAAAGACGTTTGGCTGCCCAAGCCAGAGCACAGCAAGTTTTCTCAAGCATATTGTACCGAGTCTAGCAGTCGGTAAATTTCTTGCTTAGGTAGTAGATGGCAGACTCTTTCCTTTTTGTTGAATCTTATTGGCCAAGTACACAGCCCATAGAGTCTTCCAAGACTGTTAAGTAGATGATCAGTGGTCTTCCTTCCACTGGAGGTGATAGAATCGGTGGGTTCAACAGGTATTCGTTAATACTGTCGAAGGCGGTTTGGCAGTCTTTTGTCCAAACGCAGTCCTGATTCTTTTTGAGTAATTTAAAAATCGACGCACAGGTCCCGGTCATGAGGAATATGAATTTGGAAATGTAGTTCAAACATCCCAGGAATCCTCTGACTTGCTTTTCTGTTTTTGGAGAAGGCATTTCTTGAATGGCCTTGACTTTGTCTGGATCAACCTCAATTCCTTTCTGGCTAACGATGAACCCTAAAAGTTTCCCTGAACGGACATCGAAAGTGCACTTATTGGGATTCAAGTGAAGTTTGTACTTTCTCAACCGCTCGAATAATTTTGACAGGTGGGTCACATGCTCCTCTTCTGTCTTAGATTTGGCAATCACATCATCGACATATACCTTGATCTCCTTGTGTATCATGTCATGAAACAGAGTAGTCATGGCCCTTTGATAGGTTGCACCGGCATTCTTCAAATCGAACGACATTACCTTGTAACAAAAAGTACCCCATGGGGTGATGAACAAAGTTTTCTCCATGTCTTTCGGCACCATTTTTATATGATTATGGCCCGAGAATCCATCCATGAAGGAGAAAACCTTGAAATTTGTTGTACTGTCAACCAGCATGTCAATGTGTGGTAAAGGAAAGTCGTCATTTAGACTAGCCTTGTTTAGATCTCTGTAATCCACACACATTCTGACCTTTCCGTCCTTTTTCGGAACTGGTACTATGTTGGCTAACCATTGAGGATATTCTGATGTGGCGAGGAAACCCGCGTCAATCTGTTTCTGTACTTCCTCTTTGATTTTGATGGCCATGTCTGGATGAGTCCGTCTCAACCTTTGTTTTACTAGCGGATATTCCGATCTTAACGGTAGATAATGTTCCACGATGCTGGTATCCAACCCTGGCATGTCCTGATAGGACCAAGCAAACACATCGGGGAATTCTTTGAGAAGCCTTATCAAACTTTCTTTGACAGTTGGACTAAGCAGTGCCCTAACCTTGATTTCCATTCTCTCTTCTTCTGAACCCAAGTTGAACGTTTCCAACGGCTCTTTGTGAGGTTCAATAGACCTTTCCTCTTGTTTGAGTAATCGGGAGATCTCTTCTGGAATTTCGTCGTCAACTTCTTCTTCAGCCCCAAATACCGGGAACTCAAAGTTGGGAGAAGACATTGAATCGTATGTTTCAGTGGGGTTTAAAACAAGCAATCTGCATGACGTGATGATTGTTTTTAGAAGAGATAGAGAGAATGCAAGAGTGTGTGCAGTGTAATTTTTTGGAAAACTGCTTATTTTTATTATTGAGTTGTGTTTTAGGATTACCATTTTCTGAAAAAGCAAAAAGAGAAAACAACAATAAATGCGTAAATTACAGAACGACATTATTTTATTTATGATCTTGTCGATTCTTGAAACTACAGCCCTATAAAACAAACCTCTGTCGCTTTGGGTGAAGCGAAGAGGTACATTTACAGAAAGTGAGCCCTATCAAAACATTCGTTTCACCTGGGAAGGGCGAAAGGTTAAGATAAAGACGAAAATCACTTTGACTTATGAACAATCTTCGGAACATCGAATGCAACCCATTTGCGGTGAACTCCTCGGTGAATCACAAAGTCTGGTACCTTCCTTGATTTGTCTTCAGACATAACTCTGATTTCTGGTGGAGCAGGATCATTGGAATCTGTCTCCCATGCAGAGTTGTTGTAGGAGGACTCCCCTGTTGTATTTTGCATAGTATTTGCGTTCTCAGGTAAATCTCCCCATCCAGTTGGCTGGATGTCTTCGAGCTTGATACGAGAGCTCTCAGGGGCAGTGTATTTGACCAAGAAGTCGTATTTGCCACTTGGTTGTCCTAAGGTGTCCCACACTTTTTTGGAACTGGAGGAGTCATCTCTCTCGATGACGTTGACCTCGGGAAAAGCATAGTTGATGAATTCTAGCCCTGCAAGCTTTACAAATTCATTGTCCTACTAGATAGGTTCTGAATACCCTGAGTGTTGATCCCATCACATGGTGGGGACGCAGGTATTCTTTTCAATGATGCTCAGTTGATATGCATCGTTCGGCTGATTTTCTTGCCCCGGGTCTCTTGGGTACGACTGCCAGATAGGAAGGCCTTCCATCGGGCCATAGTAGTCGTGGTCAAAGTTGTCTTTCATCAGAGTGTCCTCCTCTAATGAGTTTGGTGGAGCACGGCATCCTTCTGGATCACAATCTCTGTATATCATTTTGACGTCTCACCTTGATATAAATCTCGGACTCTGTGCGGGATAGCAAAAGGGCGTATGTACCTCTTCCTGAGACATATAACCGTCCTCGTTAAGATAGGACTTCCACTCTTTATCCGTATCGGAGGAGTCACCTTCATTGATGGTATGTACTTCTTGAGATACTGGGTGAAGAAAACCTCCACTATGGAAAAAGTCCTGAATGGGATGAAGACTTTCATTATTAATAGCAGTCTGGGTACAGGTTGCAGAAAAACCAAGACCCTTCTTTGTTTTATTGCCAGTAGGAATGACAAGTTGTCCTCATCCCTTTGCATTGTTACTTTTGATCACTTCGAGAGCATCTTTATACGAGGAAATTGACGTTCCTTTTTCTGATTGATTCTCATTGCTCATCGACAGTGCTTGGAACTGAGTTCCAACAACCTCATCTGGTTCTACACAAGTAGACGATGATAAGTTACTCAAGATCAAGGCTTGTTCTTCACAGACTGTGACGAGTTGATCGTTCTTGACGAACTTCAGTTTTTGGTGCAGTGTTAGAGTGACTGCCCCAGCCTAGTGTATCCAAGGTCTTCCTAATAAATAGATGTATGATGCCCGGACGTCCATGACCTGGAAAGTGACCAGGAAAGTGTGAGGACCGATAGTTATGGGAAGGTCGACTTCACCAATAACTGCTTTCCGGGATCCGTCAAATGCTTTGACGATGACCTCACTACCCCTCATCGGGGATCCTTTGAATGATAGTCACATTAAAGTAGACTTCGGCATAACACTGAGAACCGATCCGGTATTTACCAGTACACTGGCTAAGGCATCGTCTTGGCAGTTAACTGTGATATTGAGCGCCATGTTGTGACTTTTGTCTTCTTCTGGAAATTCCTCATCGCTAAACCCCAAGTTGTTGCAGGAAGTGATGTTGGAGATGATGTTGTCGAATTGTCTTATTGACACATCCTGTTCCACAAAGGCCTATTCTAAGACTTTCTGTAGAGCTTCTCTGTGGGCTTCGGAACTGAGTAAAAGAGATAACACAAAGATCTTTGAAGTAGTTTGTAACAGCTGATCAACAATGTTGTATTCACTCCTTTAGATGAGCTTCAGCATCTCATCGTTGTTTGTTGAAAGGTCTGGATCACTGGACTAACCGACCGGTTGATCAGGAACTTCTGCTTGAGGTTCCTTTTCTCTGTTAGGTTCTCCAACTCCTCGGTTGAAGATTCGACCGCTCCGTGTTACTCGACTGATGTCTGCAATATTCACGACGGAGGGTAATGGAATTTCCTTTCCATTCTCAACTGTTGTTGCACCGTATTTGTAAGGGATAGCCTTATCAGACTTGTACGACACTGGTCCCGACAGATAGATAACTACAGGAGCCTTCTGATTTTTTTTACCATCGTAAGTAACTTCAATCAGTTCCTGGTTAACAAATTTTGATTCATTGAGTAGAGGGATGATGGTACAAACATCCTTGGTCCTCTCAGGATCAGAGACTACAACAACATCTTTGATTTGATCAACGAAGTAGTCAGGCATCAAATTGATGGACCCCAAAACTGGACATGGTTGAATCTTTTCGCGGTCCAACTGACTCTGAAGGGATGCTCGCACGAGGTAGCATCCTTGGTTATTCTCCAAGCAGACTCTACAGTGCTCGTAGTTATGTAGTGGCACCCAGCCACGTCCGCTTTGAATGTAGTGTAACCTTACTAGGTCCGCTTCCATGGATCGAACATCTTGACTTTGATGTCTAGTAGGGTTCCCATCAGTCATACTGACTTGTTGTGTGTCTTCATCTAGATAGGTCGGAAGCCACCAGTGGTTTAACAAATGTTGAAGTGTCCTTTGAACGAGTGCACATCCTTGGTCACTCTCACAGCATACTGTACAGTTCCGATACTCATGCGAAGTCAGAAAACCGAGCTGGACTTGCATAGCGTGTAATTCTACCAAGCTGGTATTCATCAAGCGAATATCGAAGATTTGAATCATGTTGATCTGATAAGGATTTTTATCATGGTAGTCTTGGATCCATCCAAGATCCATTTGACGCTGGAGGGCCTCTTATATAAAAGAGCATCCTTGATTATTTGCCGAGCAAATCAGACAGGAATTTTAATCGTGACGCGGCAGATTATGATACTGGCTTTGTCTTGAGTGCATTTCCACCAAGTTGACATTCATCGCACGGATGTCGTGGTTTTAAATGATGTTGGAATTCGTATAAGTCATGTTAAATCCACGAACTCGATGCTCTTGGATCCACCCGAGATCCAATTGTTCCTGTAGAGCTGATTGCACCACGGAACATCCTTGATTGTCTTTAGAGCAGACATCACACTGGTGATAATTATGAGGTGGTATATGGCCATACCCGCTCTTTCTGTGATGCATCTTGACCAGATTGGTCCTCAATAAGAGTACATTATGAATTTGATAGCTGTTATTAGACTCACCTTCTATCAAATTTACTGCAGCTTTCTCGTGTTGAGGCAATGGGTTCGTGAGAACATTCGGATTCGTATCTTTGAAAGATAAGACCCCACTCCTAACAAGCTTTTATACGTCAGATTTGAAACTGAGACAGTTTTCTATGTTATGCTCTGGTCCTCATTGATGGTAAGGACAAGTCTGATCCGCCTTGAACCAAAAAGGTGGATTCTCCATTACTGTAAGAGGAGACCTGGTTTGGACATCCCCCTTGACCAGTAAGAGTGGAAATAATTCTGCGTACAACATCGGTATAGGGTCGAACCCTGGCGGTGGCATTGTACGGTTGTTGTTGTATTGAGGATGAGCCTGTTAAAGAGGTGGTTGTGCCCTTTGCGGATATTTTTGTTGATTCGGTTGGTTTTGCGCAACCTGAGGTTTATACGTTGGAACAGACGCAGGGTTGATAGCAAGAGTTACAGTTCTACTAGTTGGTATCGTCGCCTTTACTTTCCGAGAGAGATATTCCCAATATCCTACTCTTTTTTCTTAGGGAAAACACTACCGTATCATTTTGTACTACTCGATGATCCAGTGTCTTTAACTAAACGTCCTTCTCGGACGACTTCCTCAAGACGAACTCCCATGCCCACCATCTCGGTGAAGTCACTGAGCGCACTGGCGATCATTCTGTCGTAGTAAAATGAGCTCAAGGTTTTCAAGAAGATATTTGTCATCTCTTTTTCCTCAAGAGGTGGACAAATCTGGGCGGCAATTTCACGCCATCTCTGAGCGTATTCCTTAAAGGTTTCCTTGTCCTTCTGCGACATGGCTCTGAGTTGATCTCTGTCCGGTGCCATGTCCAGGTTATACTTATATTATTGAACGAAGGCAGCACCGAGATCTCTGAAAGTAGCGATCTTAGTGTGGTTTAAACCCATGTACCATATGAGTGCGGCACCGGTTAAACTATCTTGAAAATAATGGATCAGCGGCTGGTGGTTCTCTGTCTGTGTTGACATCTTTCAAACGTACATCACCAAATGACTTTGAGGGCAAGAGTTGCCCTTATATTTTTCAAATTTGGGCACTTTGAACTTGTGTGGAAAATTCACATTGGGGATCAAACAAAGGTCTGCGGCGTCTTTTCCAAATAGATCCTGACCGCGAATGGCTTACAGTTCCTTCTGCATTTCCAGGAACTGTTCCTGGAACTCTTTTATTCTATTATTCATACTTTTGTTTCCACCAGAAGGTATCTGTGGAATTTGTCCTTCCGGGACAGTGTGTACCACGGGCGGTGGTATAGTCATCATGGCTGTGACTCTTGGTGCCTCCCAAAGTTTGTAACCTTCAGGAGTTGTCGTCGTGCCCCTGGCATCCTCGTTTTCCCGAAGTTTGTAACCTTCAGGCCCAGCGGTTCCTGTTGTAGTTTTCGGATCTTCAGTGATCGGCGGAATATATCCTTCCAGGATATAGTTGAGTGGCATGCCCCAGGGACGATCTTTGGGCATGGTATACCGAGGGTCATACTTTTCCACTATGGGCGTCGATGTGATCTCTGAGATCACAGTCTGTTGTTGTTGCCTCTGAGCTACTGCCAGAGCTTGCATGTCACCGTGAAGTTTTCTCAGATCCTCCTCAGAGCGTTGATTTCTTCTTTCAGCTCTCTGTTCTTTTCCTCGAGATTATCCATTTTCTTCTGAATTTTGGCTCGAGTATTGTACGAATGAGACAGTTTGACTCTAGAATCGAGACACAAACGTGAGATTCGTAAGTAAGAAGAATGCGTTACGCGAGAATGATGAATGATATGCAATGATTTTTTATTTATTTTTTGTTTAATCAAAATAAACTTTGACAATTTGGATTGCAAATATCAAATAGTGGGGAAACCCCGTTTTATTGAATTCAAAGATTGCGGAAATGGAAATACAGTAATTTACATAGTGCTGTAAAAGGAAATCTCTAAACTAATGGATCCTGAGTCCTATCTGAGGAGAGCTCGGGTGTTGGGTCTGGTATTTTCCTCTTCTTTGACCGTGGCTCTTGAGCCGTTGTCGGGTTGTCATTCCTTTGCCAAGTGAAAGGAGCGAGCAAATTCCTTTGGTCTTTTTGATTTTCTACAGCATGTTGCTCTAAAATCTCGATCAGAGCATCTTTATCTTACAATAGTTGCTGTATTTTCTTACACTCCACGTTGAGAATACGGTACTTGTTCTTCCAAGACTTCTTCTCCTGTAGAACTTTGTTGAGAGTAACCTGAAGCTTTTCCGTATCAGACATAAAATAAAGGACAGGGTCCCTTAATGGAAGAACTTCCTGACGAGGGTAAGGCATCCTCAGCTTGAGAGCTCTAGTTTGTACCTAGTGGAGATAAGGTTCCACCGAGACACAGTCTGGTTTTCCTATAGACTGTCTTCCTTTCCTATGAACGTGTTTCCAGGCATGCACTATTTCTGTCTTTATTGCTCTGTCATTTTCTCCTTCCTTGAAGAAAAGACCTTCCAGATGAGCATTACGCGGGACATGCCTCATCGGGTATCCAAATTGACGACGAACTAAAATCGGATGATAATTGATTCCTCCCTTAGTTCCTATGAGGGGTACGTTAGGGAAATTTCCACAACGGTCAATGATTCTGATCCCGTCATAGATTTGATTGTACCAATCGATGTCAGAGTTGGTAAGAGACATGATTCTCTGCGACCAACGTAAAGTACTCTTTTGATCCCAAAATACGGCAGACTTTGGCAAATGGGAAATAAACCATTTGTATAGCAGGGGTACACAACATGTGATCATTTCTCCGCTGTACAAATTCCTTAAGTGTACAAAATGATAAGCATCTGTGAGCAAGGTAGGTACAGGGTTTCCAATTAGAAAAATCTTAATGGCATTGATATCAATGAAGTTATCAATGTTGGGAAACAAAAATAACCCGTAGGTGAGCAAAACAAAGATGCTTTCGAAAGCGGCTACGTTCCCTATACTAGCAAAGTACAGAGCTTTCTTTATCAAGAATTGGGCTGGCAAACCCTGGATACCACCCTTAATGATCATGTGATTCCTGACTTCTGACTTGTCCAAATAAATTGCCCTTGCAATGGTTTGATCTTTTGGAATTTCTTCCAGTCCGAAAAAGGGAGCTTGATCAGTGATAGCTAAATCAGTCAAGTGAGAGTACTCCTCCAGTATCGGTGCTAGCTGATAATCCGGGAATGTGAAACAGTGATAAACCGGATCGTAGAACTGGATTAGCATGGACAGGATTCCCTCAATTACATGGACCCTTAACAGAGACAGCAGTCCCCCATACTTAGCTCTGAAAACCTCAGGGTTAGTGATCATCCTTGCCAACCCTCTTAAATCCTCTAGTTTTGGAACTTTGAAGGT
This sequence comes from Lathyrus tuberosus, assembly GCA_022829125.1. Classification (NCBI taxonomy): domain Eukaryota; kingdom Viridiplantae; phylum Streptophyta; class Magnoliopsida; order Fabales; family Fabaceae; genus Lathyrus; species Lathyrus tuberosus. The sequence continues at coordinate 10,758,001 of JALAZF010000042.1, forward strand.
GTACTTGTGAGTCCTCCTTCTACCGAAATCCATAACGTAATCTCTTTCTCTGACATTTGTAATCATTGTCTTAGTTTAATTTGAAAAAGGAGAGACTAGAAGAGAAAAATTTTCTTTGTTTTAATGTTTTTTAAATGAATGTATGAATACAGCACACAAAAACATAGAAAAAACATGGGGTCAAAGGGTCGGTGTCATGAAGTTAAGGCTCTACCCATCCCCAAAGGTTTATACTGGTGATTTTTGTACCTGTCCTCAAAATCACTGACCCCTCTTGGGATAACGACAATAAGCGAATCACTAAGCGAGCTGTAGCATCTTAGAGTAATCTCAAATGAGGGTAGTATCGCGTGACAACTATTTTTATAGCTTTCGCACTACAAAATGGTTTCAGTCTACTAAAATCCTCAGTTTCTCAGATAACCCAATGGAACAATCTGCTTTCAACAACCGAAGTCGTATAGGCATTGAATCCACAAAGGGCATCTCCACTGATTCGATGGTCTACTAGGACCTCTTATTTGGGATTCACTCTCAATAAGATTACCTGTCTCGTGCCATCACCTATCTTAGGTCTATACTCAATCTTTCCAAATGTGACATCACACGCATTCCCATTAGCGGAAAAATAAACAAGGATATCAATTAGGAAAACCAGTATATATATTTGTCCTAACATCCTAGACCTCTAGTCCTATGATCCTATACAGATAATGACTCCCCAGCAGAGTCACCATTTCTGTGGTACTTTGTTTTTTCACCTAAGACTGTAAGAAAGAATGCCTCCCACTATGGTCGCCATTTTTCTGTAGCGCAATTTTTGTGGTTTTGAATCACTATCGCTTTGGTACTACAGTTCGATTCATTTTTTATCCTGTGAAGCTGATTAAGGAAGGGAAATAGATGTCTCCAATTAACCCTGCTTGCAAACTGAATTTAAACAGATGACTGTTGGTTTACAGATGCTATCAAAAGGGGGGTCTTGTCTTAGGTTATTTTTCTTAAGAATACCGTGTCTGGACTATTTGCGAGGCTTTTGGTAAGGTGTTAGATCTAATGTTTTTGGTTGATTGATGGAGGTACTGGATTTTGAGTTTTTGATTAGTATGCTCGCTAAGATTTCGCAATCTTATGCCTACGTATTCCCTTTTAACGAAACAGAGAAATCAGAGCGATCGTAGTTCCCTCCTATTTTAAGGGAGGAAAAGAGATGTTTTGGTGTCTTGTTCAAAGCCCAAGATTGAAGCTAAAAGTGATTTGTATCTTGTTCAAAGCCCAAGATATGAAGCTGAAGGGTTTTTTTTGTGTCTTGTTCAAAGCCCAAGATTGAAGCTAAAAGGTTTGACTGAGAGAGAACTTGTCATCTCTAAAGAGGAACTGTTGATGTTCGTATTCCTTGATTAAAGCACAAGTTTGATGCTAAAAGGTTGATTGACTCAACCGGAGGTTTCTCTATACAAAGCCTAAGAGGAGGCTATTGACCCAACAAGAGGGTGTTTATTATTTGTCTCGTACGAAGCCCGAGATAGAGGCTAAAAGGGTTGACTCAACAAGAGAGTACTAACAAGTGACTGACTCAATAAGAGAGTGCTTTATATGTCTTGTACGAAGCCCAAGACGGAGGCTAAAAAGGTTTGACTCAACAAGAGAGTACTTTTATCTGTCTTATACGAAGCCCAAGACGGAGGCTTAAAAGGTTGACTCAACAAGAGAGTCTTTTATACTCAATAAGAGAGTGATTTGTTGTCTCGTACGAAGCCCGAGATAGAGGCTAAAAGGAAAGTGACTCAACAAGAGAGTCTTGAAAAGTGATAGACTCAACAAGAGAGTCTGAAAGGTTAAATCCGCTAGGGGAAATCATTGTACAAAGCACAAGAGGAGGCTGACTTCGCTGAGGAAGGATCATTATACAAAGCTTAATAGGAGGCTATACTTCTGTCAGGGATTCTTGAAATCCCGAGGCAGGTCCAAGAAGGGAATCAATCCTTGCAAGGGAATACAAAAGGAATTGATAGATCAGAAACCTTGAGGATCTGGTTTGAGATAGTGTTATCTGACCCGAGTCAGGGAATTTTAGGAGAAGGACAGGGTTTTAGAACCCGCAAAGTTCTAACTCGGCTGGAGATTAATCCAAAATCTGGGGTTTCTCCTGTGTTTGAAAGGGACTTGAGAATGTCTTTGAGACTCAAAGGGAATTAGACTGTCCAACTCTACTGGTAGAGTTTTATCTTTTGTAGGATGCCCAAAAGAGGGCATGGGCCTTAAGGTATGAGGATCAACCCTGAGGTGGCCATATGTTTGACACTGGAAAGAATGCTCTAGCAAAGGATGACTAAGTTCTGTCTTATACCTTTAAGATGTCGCTAAGGGTCCTTGTATTAAGCCCAAGAGAAGGCATGAGAGCTTTTAAGAAGCCGAAGGGCCCTTGTACAACGCCCAAGAGGAGGCGGGGATGCTTTTTGGAAGCCCGTGGGTCCCTAAACCAAGAGAAGTTCAAGAAATTAAATTCACAGAGAAGAGATCATTCCAAGAAAGTTCGAGAATTTGGAAGAAACTCAAGAGATGTTATTCACGGAGAATAGATCAACTATGGGAGTAGAGTTTCTTTGACAATTTCTAAGGGTGACAGTCTGAGAAAAGGTTCACCGAGAATACTGCCTTTCTCTTTGTTCCATATTGTTTAACCTCAAGAGAAGGGAAGACTGTATCTGGAATCCTATGGGGATCTAGTTTTGTTTGTATTCGAGAGTGACCAGCAGGCTTTACCTAGTTCTAGATGTAGTTGTCGGGGAAAACTCTAAATAACAATACTAGTATATATACAGTTGATATATGACGAGTATTAAAAAGGATGTGAAAGAATACTTACAGTGAAACAGCCCAACAATACAGTTATATATATATATATATATATGAAAGCGGTAAATGAAAGCGGATAAACACTTAACCGTTGTAGAGCTTCCATACTATTTTGTTAGTTGTTCAACAAAGAAACTAAAGAAAGCTTTGATAACAACATATATTTGAATTTAAAATCAAGGGAGAAAGTGCTTTGAAAAGATTGTTGGGACTTACAGCTCAAGGAGAGGCCCAAAAAGTTTTTATGTACAAGGGGATGGGTCTTACACTCTATTAGAGGCCCAAAGATTTATTTTTGTACAAGAGATGGGACTTACAACTCAAGGAGAAGCCCAGGGTTATTTGTTTGAAAATGGCGATCGTGCCGAGGTTTTTGAAAACACAGTGGGTCTTATACAACATCTGAGGCCCAAATCATTTTGGTTTTAAAAAAGGGGTTGGGTCTTACACTCTATTAGAGGCCCAAAAGTGTATTTTGTACAAATGAAGGGGCTTATAACTCAGGGAGAGGCCCAGTTGATTTTGTTAAAAAGGCGACGATCGTGCCGAACGTTTGAAAATATACAAAGGGACTTATACCATGTGTGAGGCCCAAATGTATTATTTACAAAGGGGTTGGGTCTTATAATTTATTAGAGGCCCAAAGAGTATTTTAAAGAAAAGAAATGAGACTTATAACACGAGGGTAGGCCCAAATGATTTTATTTTAAACTGGCGATCGCGCCGAGATTTTTGAAAACACCGTGGGTCGTATACAATGACTGAGGCCCAAACTATTTTGGTTTCAAAGAGGGATTGGGTCTTACACTCTATTAGAGGCCCAAAAGTGTTTTTGAAAAATATTTGTTAGGGTGAAAATCTACAAAACCCTAATTTCATCATTCTTTAAAGTAATTTTCAAAGAAAATTAATTAAAATGATAAGAATACCAAATAAGTTTGAATGAACAACTTGTGATTTTTTGGTTAAGGGTTGAAAAATGATCTTTTAATCACAAGATGAATTAAAAATTATTTGGTCTTGATTTTTCAAGGTGGATATTCATTTTTAAAAGGTTTAAAAATAATAAAAAATGAATTTATTTAAAAAAAATATCAACTATATTAAATAATTGATATAAATCTGATTTTTTTTATGGAATAAAATATTTTAATATTTTTGTGATTTTTTGCAAAAAGAACCAATCAAAAATCATTAAAATTGAGAGAGTTATTAATTTGCCAAATCATTTAAAAATATTATGAAAAATAACAAAAAGTGGGAAAAATGATAAAAAGAGGATCTGGGGCGAGGGGGATTCGAACCCCATACCTCTTGTGTGAAGCGCGCGCCCTCTACCACTGGGGTGGTGATACATCCGTGTATCAAAACCACACCATGGATATATGAGGGTTGCCTTGTTTTTGGCCTGGCCAAGGCAAGGCAAGGCAAGATTTTGGCAAAAAACGTGAAGGTTGTAACTTTCTCATTTCTCCATGGATTTGGACAAAATTTAGGCCTATCCTGCCTAGAATTTGACAAGCAATCCAATGGTGGTGGTGGTTTTTTCAGATGAGGCTCCTATTGAAAAATCCGATAATGGTTTTGAAATAGGCCATGATTTGCATTTTCCATGCTACCTCTTGTTACAGGCATGAATTACATGATCAATTGGTTCAAACACAACATATATAACATGTATAAGATGTGCATGATCAGTGAACTTCAAAGTAATGCATATTTCAAAGAGTTCAAGTTGTGATGCTTACCTCTTTATGAGCTTTTTGTGCAATCTGCCAAGTGCTTTGTTTCAAAAACAATTTGATGCTTTGGACACCCTCAAATGATCACTTAGAAGCTTTTAGGATGGTTGTAAACAAATGGAATCCTCAGGAACAAGTTTGAGCTCTTTCTTGCAAAAGGAGCAAAAGTGACCAATATAGCAACTCTCTCAAATGGTGTTCCAGATGTAGGGAACCATTTATGACAGTTCAAGGATGATATTTAGAGTGTGTTTGAGGTTTTATCTGGTTTTGAAAGTGATTGAGTCAAGACATGGCTTGAAAAATGCAAAAAAGTCCAATTTGAGGTTTTGAGAGGGGACTTTGTGATTTTCGTGTTACAGGTCACTTGTGAGAGTTTGGACAACTTAGATATGACATATTGGATGTGTTTGGATCATGAGCTATGATGGAAATACTCTCTAACTCAAAAACTCAGAGTTACCTTGCTAAAGAAGGTATTTTTTCTTAGAGAAATAGATTTTGAGGAAAGCAAGTGTTGTAGTACTTTGGTGTACTTAAATTGAGCACAAATGAGCTCTATTTATAGTAGAGCAATTTTTTTTTGTAAGTAATAGTGAATGGCAACTGCAGCAGCTCATTGTCCAATTGCATCACTTTGGAATCTTAAGTCTCCTCTAGCCATTGACTAGAGGTTAGAGCACAGGCCTTTGGTTCCCTAGTTCAGAGATCATCCTTGACTCATTCAGTTGGAAAAGGCTTAGTTCATGCCACCTTGGTGCATCCATTAAATGCTCCAAAATAAAATTGGAGTCTTGTCCCCCCTTTTTAGGCATTTTTAGGTTTGACATGCTACTTTTAGTTCCAAAGACTTAGGAGGCTTATGGATCAGTGTTTGTTCCTCCTTGGTCTCCCCCTGAGGTGTTCAGATGGATAAACTTATTTGTCATTTGCACAATTTGATCAAATCGAGCAAAATGTACAAATCTGCCTTGCCATGACAGTTGCAGCAAGGCATATTGCCATTGTCATAACTCTTAGCTCAAATGGAATTTGATGGAGTTCTTGGCCATTTTGGAAAGCTCTCATATGATACAACATATGAGTGATCATAGTTTGTCTTGCCACTTTTTGGATCCAAGTGAAAAATCCCCCTACATTTTGAAAAAAGTGAAACAGATTCTGACTTAGTGAAAATTTCACTAAGTGTTGGAAAAAATGCCATGAGAGCTACAAATCCATTTTTGGATCAGCCAAAATGGTTGCTTGGATCTCAAGTTATGATCCTTGGAAGTTGGTACCCTAGTCACTTTGTTCCATAACTTAGAAAATTTCTAAGTTTTTTATGGTTACCCCTTTTACAAGTTATCCCACTTTTCTTGATTTTTCTTGATGAATGATGATTCCAATCACACATTAACATCATTTTAGGGTTAGGGAACCATAATTGATCAAAAAATCAAAAAGTCAAACTTTGACTTTTAGGCACAGTTGACTTTTTATCAAATGAATTCCAAACGGTGCGATCCTTTATGAAATCAAGTCCTTGACCTAAATCAAACTTGATGGATTGATTTCATAGGTGTTATAGGGTCTATTAAATCATGTCCCAAGGTTTGGTAGCATGTCCTGGTCAAAAGTCAAAGGTACAGTTGACTTTTTCTTCAAAAACCCTAACTGTGGTTCAGATGAAATTGAAACTTGTGGATCAAGATTCTTGGATCAATCCATTGTTGCAAATGGATCAATGTGGTTTATTATAGACCCTTAAATCATATCTTGAGGTCTTGGCTCATGTTTTGTCCCAAAAGTCAACTTAGGGGTGAATTAGGTCAAGAAACCCTAATTCCTGATTTTTTATAAATGCATCCCCTGAGGCTAAATTGAATTAATGATTGGGTCCATGAGGTCCCTTGGAGTATCTTGAGTTATGTTTTTAAGCATTGGCTCATGCCCAGAGGAAAATTTCCATCTGGAGGCCCTGGTCGACCAAAACCCTAATTTGGTGACACTGCCAATCTTGAGGCTTGATCCACTTGGAAGGTAGCAACTTTGTGCCCGATCCTTGATGTGGGATTCCTCTTGATCCTTTATAGGTGTTGGAGAGTTTAGACAAGTTGAAGATCATGTCAATTCTTGATTGATCCTTTGTCTAAATGCTTTGAGAGGGCTTAAAACCCTAATTCTGATTGTAGTGAATGCTCAACCATCTTTGAGGAGATTAGTGAGGCATGATGGTTCATCTATATTGTGATGATGACTTACACAATGATGGGAAATCTTAGTGGTCAAAATTTGGGGTATGACACCCTCAACAAGAGTTGATTCCCAGTTGGACCTGCCTCAAGATCTCAATAATCCTCAGCAAAAGATAGCCTCCTCTTAGGCTTTGTATAATGATCTTCCCTCAGCATAGCTAGCCTCCTCTTGGGCTTTGTACAATGATTCTCCCCAGTGAAGCTAACCTTTTTAGACTCTCTTGTTGAGTCCATCACATTTTCAGACTCTCTTATTGAGTCAATCACCTTTCAGCACTCTCTTGTTGAGTCAACCCTTTTAGCCACAATCCTGGGCTTTGTACATGACAGATAAAAAATGCTCTCTTATTGAGTCAATCTTTTCCAGTCTCCTCTTAGGCCTGGTATAAAGATTTCCCCTAGAAGAAGTCAGCCTCCTCTTAGGCTTTGTATAATGATTTCTCCAGCTTGTTCAGCCACAATTCTGGGCCTCGTACAGGACAGATAAAGGCACTCTTTTGTTGAGTCAAACCTTTTTTAGCCTCAATCTTGGGCTTTGTACAAGACCTAAATCTTCATAACCTTCTCTTAAGCTTGGGACAAATTTCTTCCCCAACGGAGTCAAATCCTCCCAGCCTTCTTTTAGGCTTTGAGAAATAATTTCCTAAGCAGAGTCTCATTCAGCCTCAATCTTGGGCTTTGTACAAGACAAATAATACTCTCCCGTAGAGTCAAACTCATTTCAGCCTCTATCTTGGGCTTTGTACGAGATACCTAAAATATCCTTAACCGAGTCAGTAAAGTCTCCATTTAGCCTCAAATCTTGGGCTTTGTACAAGACAGATAAAGATTTATTTCCCACTGAGTCAGTTTCTTTTCAGCCTCAATCTTGGGCTTTGTACAAGACACATACAAACCCTCCCCAACGGAGTCAAGCTCTTTCTAGCCTCAATCCTGGGCTTTGCACAAGACAGACAGAACATTTCCCCAGAAAAGTCAAACTTTTAGCCTCCTCTTAGGCTTTGTATAATGATATCCCCGAAGAGTCAGTCTCTTTCCAACCTCCTCTTAGGCTTTGTATAAGGACTTCCCCATTGGAGTCAATCAACCTCTTAGCTTCAACCTTGGGCTTTGATCAAGGCACACAAAAATCAACATCCCCTCAGAGGAAATCAAAATCCCTCTGTAGGAAGTTATTTCTCTGTTTATCACCTATCAAAACAGACCTTCAAAACAAACCCTAGTCCCAGATAACTGCTATAAGTGGCATACTTGTTGATTCAAACATCCAAGATGTTGTCCATCTTTTATCCTCGTAAATCCTCTCTTTCATCTAATTGCTGTAAGCGGCAAGCCTCTGGATTATTTACATCGACGCTATTGTCCCTCTCTTAGCATGAGAAATTCCTAAGGAAAATGGCATTGCTCAACACTAAGTTAAAGTTTTCTCCTTCAGGATAAATCCCTCACAAAGGAAACTATGGGATTGCTGGATTCATATATCCTAGTTAAAGTAATCTTCCTTGATAAACAGTCACCCAACAACTGTGATAAACAGACGAGGTGTCTCCCTTTAGAGATGACAAATTCTCTCTCATTCAAACCTTTTAGCTTCAATCTTGGGATTTGAACAAGACACAAATACAACCTTTAGCTTCAATCTTGGGCTTTGAACAAGACACCAAATATCTTTTCCTCCCATAGAATAAGAAGAACTACGATTGCTTTGATTTCCCTGTTTCATTTAAACGGGAATACGTAGGCATAAGATTGTGAAATCTTAGCGAGCATACGAATAAAAAACTATAGGTCCAACACCTTCATATCAATCAAAACTTAGGTCTAGTACCTTACCAAAAACATCAGAAAAAAACCCGAACTTCAACATCAACTCACTCTCTCTCTCTCTCTCTCATAATTTCCCAAGAAACTTTCCCAAACCATTAACGGATAAACACCATCAAGTACAAAGTGAAACCTAAAGCTAACAACCTGTGGATAACCACATATAGGAAGGGTAATTGACAACTCCCCATCGTATAACCTGACCCTGACTCCCCGAATCTCTTTAAGCGTTTGTTCAGTTAAACATTCGCGTGCAAGGTTAGTTTTAGATAGTTTCCCTTTCCCTTCCAGCTTCATGGGATAAATAAGAAATCAGAAAGTAGCAACCCCCTCCTCTTCATTAAGGAGAAAACCCAAATTCCGCGATAAGGTGGTCACGTCACCGACAAAAATCGCGCGCTACATCGTGCTTTTTACATTAATTAATAAAAGATATTAATCAATGAAAGATATGTGACCTGTATTTTTCAATATATTTTTCATGTGTTTTTAAGTATATGTGATCAATATTTATACCCGATTTTTTTAATAGTAATTAATGATAAACTTTTTACTTATGTTTTATTTTAGCCAATAACAAATATTAGTGTTGTATATATTTTTTTTTTGTGTATTTGAAAATATTTGTCTCATATTTTATATATAAGTATCAATCAAAAATATTTATTATGTGTGTATTTACATTAGTTAGTAACAACTAGTTATTATATATTTTATTTGTTTTTATGGTAAAATACCCTTTTTGGTCCCTTAATTATACCCCCTGGTTCACTTTGGTCCCTTAATGTTTTTTCGTGCCATTTTGGTCCTTTAATTATCTAAACATATCCACGTTAGTCTTTCCGTTAATGGAATGTTAGTCAAATTTCAAAAAAAGACTCCAGCTGGTAGTTTGAATGCTGAGGCGGGTAAGTGAAATCCATATGGCATTGGTTCTACTTACGTGTACTACCAAATGTAATGTAAGAGAAATAAAATATTTTGAAGTCATTCATTCTTGTCAAACCACGAAGAGTCATACTGGAGAAGAAGAAGAAGCGACTGCGAAGACGAAGAAGAACCAGATGCGAAGACGAAGAACAAGGGTAGACTGAAGACGAAGCAACTTTGAAGAAGAAGGATTCCATGTAAGTATTTTTTCCATAAAGTTTTTAGGGTTTATTTCAATTTAGGGTTTAGATAGATTTAGGGCTTTTTGTAGATTTAGGTTAAAACTAGATCTACTTAAGTTGAAACAATGTTATTGAACTGTGTTAGGTCATAATGGAAGAATTTTTGGAGCTTAAAATTCACCATAATGGTGAATTCATTGAACCTGAACTTAGTGTGTATGTAGGAGGAACGGTAGATGAATTGAAAGTGGATGTTGATAGGTGGAGTTTTTTTTAGTTAGTAGGTGTTTTGAAGGACTTAGGTTATAGTGACTTTGAAATGATGTATTACAAGGATCCACAATTTGGGATGATAGCCCTAGTTGATGACAAAGGTGCTTTAGATATTGCAGACCTTTACAAGGTGCACCGAAGTGTTGACATTTACATTCAACACACTTTGTCTCAGCCTGATTATTGTGATGGACAAGTGGATACACGAGTTGAGGAGCCTGAGATCATTGTAGATGAGGTTCAAGAGTTACTTAATAAGTTGCATGATGCGTTAATTGATAAATTGGATGAGACTAATGTTGTTGTGGAAGAAGGAGAAGCTGGGGTGAATGATACTAATGTTGTTGTGGAGGAAGTAGGTGCTGGGGTGAGTGATACTAATGTTTTTGGGGAGGAAGTAGGTGCTGGGGTGAATGATACTAATGTTGTTGTGGAGGAAGGAGACACAAGGCCGAGTCATGGTAATATTGGTGAGGTGCATGATGAATCTACTTCTGATGATAGTGAGGATGAGAGTTTCCATTATGATAGTGCACTTGATATAGCATTTGATGATGAATCTGATGGGTATGATGAACTTGATGATCTCATTAAATTTAAAAGTGAAGGAAACTCAAGTGGGAACAAAAGTGCACACAAGATATAGGAGAGCTTAAGGGGAGTGATAATGACAGTGATGATCTTCAAAGTGGTTGTGATAGTGATGACAGTAGTGTAGTTAAGAGGAAGAAGTACCCACTTTTCAAAGAAAGGAAAGATATGTCCAATTACAAATGGGAGCTTGGTATGTATTTTACTTCCAAAAGTGACATTAAGGATGCAGTTTCCTCATATGCTGTAAAAAATGGTAGAGACTTGAAATTAAAAAAAAAATGACAACAAAAGGGTGAGGGTGAGGTGTAAGGATGGTTGTGATTGGGAGCTCTATTGTGCCAAGCTACCAAATGAGGATTCTTGGTAGCTATAGGAAGGGATCCAAATGATCAGGGTTGGATGGTTGCTTCTTGAACGGGCTTTGTGGAGGGCAAATTCTGGCAGTTATAGGAAGGGATCCCAATGATCAGATGCTTCCTATAGCATTTGCAGTGGTGGAAGGTGAAAATAAGGAAAGCTGGACTTGGTTTTTAGAGTTGTTGATTGCTGACCTAGGTGGTACTACTGAGTGTCTAACATACACTTTCATTTCAGACCAACAAAAGGTACTTAGTTGTTGACATTTACATTATGTTGCTTTTTTTTCTGTTTTGTAAACTTGTTATTTATGTACATTGTTATTGCAGGGGATTTTACCTGCAATGGATGAGTTGTTGCCCAATGCTGAACAACGCTTTTGTGTTATACATTTGTATAACAATTTCAGGAAAAGGTTCCTTGGTAAGCTGTTGAAGGAAATTATCTGGAAGGCTGCAAAGTCAACATATGCTCAAGCTTGGGAAAGAGAGATGAGGAGAATAAGATTGGCCAATGAAGAAGCATATCTCCATATGATGAAGACACCACCAAGATTTTGGAGTAGATCATATCTTAGGACAAATAATAAGTGTGATGTTGTGTTAAATAACATGTCTGAGTCATTTAACAGTGTCATTGTTGACTCCAGAGGAAAACCACTTGTGACAATGCTTGGGGAGATCAGAACTTACATTATGGAGAGATAGGCAAAAAATAGAATGAGGTTCCAAGATGTATCTGGTAATGGTATTTTCCCCAACATTAGAAAGAAACTTGAGATAACTAGCAATTTTACAAACTTATGGCTATGTAGCATGTCAATGCATTTTGGAACCTTTGTGGAACTATCTGTATGTCTTTCTACAATATCAATTAAAGTCAGTTTGTGTTCATCTTTGAGTAATGTTATAGGTTGTGTCAATTTGATATATGTTTGAGCCAAAAATGTATCAACCAAATAATATGTTGCTAGAAATAAACATATAGCAAACAAAAAAATTCATAAAATTGAGTAAATTGTGATCTGTTACACATTACAAAACATCCTAATAATCACATAAATTTCCACTCCTAAAACATCCTAAAAAACCATACACATAACATTACAAAACACATTATTTTCCACTTCCACATCTTGTTCAGTTGAACTTGAATTTCAGTCACAACCTTTCCTAGTTCTTCGTTTCTAAACTTCAATTTTTCAAAATCCTTTGATAAGCTTTCCAATCTATTCACCAAAACTTAATTTGTGTCTTCTGCTAATTCTTCATGGAACCAAATGAAAAAACCACATCCTCTTTGTAAGGACCCCTGCGAAATAGATATGGATCAAAATTGTATTTTTACCAGATTTTAACTCAAACAAAATTTAGGGTTTACCTTATAATTGGGACAACACCAAAATTTATTTCCGAAATTCTTCTCAGTGTTTGCCCTATGAAGCACAGCCTCATCTCCACAAAGACACAATGGTACAACTCGCGAGCAACTTTGAACACATGAATGTCCATTTTCAGATTTGTTCTCCTTCAGAAATGAATGGCCATGGCTAACCTTCATCTTGAAGCAATAAGAACGATGAAGAAGAAGAAGAAGAAGAAGACAATACATACTATGAAGCAGAAGAAGACTACAACTTGTTTTCCTATGAAGAAGACAACAATGGAACGATGAAGAAAAGTAAGTACATTTGGAAACAATGAAACGATGAAGATGATATAAAGAAAAAGGTGCCACGATGCCAGCTCAGACGCTAGGTGGATAAAACAAACGGTCGTTTGAGTCAAATGGACGGAAGAAACTCTTTTGCATCTTTTATATAATTAAAGGACCAAAATGGCACGAAAAAACATTAAGTGACCAAAGTGAACCAGGGAGTATACTTAAGGGATCAAAAGGGTATTTTGCCTATTTTTATTGAACAACAAATTGAGTTGATGTTTGTTTGTGTAAAATAATGTAAAAATATTTAAATTGGTCAATACTATTTATTGTATCAGTAACTAAAATTAAATAAAAATAGAGAAATATCTAAAAAAAAATCTTATGTGATATATATATATATATATATATATATATATATATATATATATATATATATATATATATATATATATATATTAAAAAAGTTATTGTGTATAATAATGAATCTATAGGAATGTCTGGGGGTCTGTTGTCAATTTGGAATAAGAAGGTGTTCAAAGCTCATTATAGTTTCAGAGGTTCTGGTATTTTGGGAGTTTATAGTGAGTGGAAAGGTTATAACTGTTGTATTGTTAACGTATACTCATAGTGTATTCATATGGAGAAAAGAAAACTTTGGGAGGAACTTATCAAATGGAAAAATAATGGTATCACTAGGAATGAATGGGCGATTAGGGAAGATTTTAATGCTGTAAAATCAGAATTGGGGAGGAAGGGTAAGAGTAGACCAAATTTTGGGGAGATAGAGGAGTTTTCTTCATTTCTAGATGTCATGAATCTGATAGATATGTCGGTAGTGGGGAATATGTTTACTTGGATCAACACGAGCGACTTGTGCAAAATTAGACTTGACAGAATTCTATTATCTGAAGATTTAGTGAGAAAATGGAAAATAGTTGCTAAGAAGGTGGGGGATAGAGATATATCGGATCATAGGCCGGTGTGGTTGGTATCTAATCATATGGATTGGGGGTCTAAACCTTTTAAGAATTTTCATGCGTGGTTTGAACATCCGGGATATTTAGAGTTTGTAAAGGAATCTTGGGAAGAGATTGAGGTACAGGGGGATGTTGGTAACATACTGATAACCAAATTGAGGGGCCTTAGAGACAAGCTCAGATGGTGGAATAAACATGTGTTTGGATGGTTTGATTTGAAGATAGCTGAAGATTGGAAAATCTGAATAGTATCGAAGGGGACATGGTTGAGGGCAGTGTGGAGGCTTTTGAAGATATGCTTAAAAAGAGATGTGAAAGACAAGAGGCTATGTGGAACAAATTGCATTAGAAAGAAAACATACTCAACCAAAACTCGAGAGCAAAGTGGATGGCTGAAGGTGACTCAAATACAAGTTACTTTCATGCGTTGATTAACTCGAGGGCTATATTGAATTTCATTTCACCTGATAACGTTGGTCTTGAAGGAGTGGGGTATGTTTTTTGTCATAAAATAGCATGTCTGTGATCATTTTGCAAATTCAAAGAGTGTGAATAGAATAGACCTAAGATGGATCTTACGGATTTGGAAAAACTGACACAGGCTGTTAATATCATGTTACAAGAACCTTTTACCAGTGAGGAGATTCTTTTGGTCATCAATAACTGCGACGGTAACAAGAGCCCAGGACCCGATGGCTTTAATATTGCTTTCCTTAGGAAGTGTTGGAGTGTGATTGGTAAGGAAATTGCAAACTACATCCAAGAGTTCCACAGTTCGGCTACATTCCCAAAAGCGATTTCTTCTGTATTTATTACTCTCATTCCTAAATGCGATAATCTACAACAATTAGATGAATTCAGGCCTATAGCATTAATTGGAAGCATCTATAAGGTAGTGGCTAATTTGTTGGCTAGAAGACTTAGCAATGTCATTGGAAAAGTAATATCACCCTCACAAACAATATTCATTCCTGGGCGTCAAATTTTGGATGGAGTCGTTTTTACTAACAAAGTTATTGATTTGTTGAATAAAAAGAAGAAATCATGTATATTACTTAAGGTGGACTTCTCGCAAGCATACAATTGCGTTGATTGGGGGTTCTTGTTTAATGTTCTTGAGGTCATGAACTTTGGAGAAACTTGGATCAAAAGGATGAAAGGTATGATTCTGAACTCATTTCTATCTGTTATAATTAATGGAAGCACGGCAAATGATTTTAAGTCTAGGCGAGGCTTGCGTCAGGGAGACCCCTTGTCTCCATTTTTGTTCACTTTGATTGTGGAATGTTTTGCAATGTTGATCAAAATGGTTGTTGATAGAAATCTGTTAACTGGGGTTTCGGCAGTTGGTGTAGATTCAACAAACATCCTACAATTTGTGGACGATACGATTATTTTATGTGATAAGTCATGGTTGAACCATTGGGGAATCAAAGTTGTTCTTAAAGGCTTTGAAGTAGTTTCTAACCTCAAGATCAATTTTTGGAAAAGTAGTTTGATCGGTGTCGGGGTGGATGATTCATTTCTGGAAGCTGCCTCTCATTTCTTGGCTTGTAAAATTGGAAAACTGCCTTTCAAATTTCTTGGTTTGAACATAGGTGGGAATCATAGAAGGGCCTCATTTTGGAAACCAACCATAGAGTGTATTAAAGTGCGTCTATCATCTTGGAAAATGAGGCTTCTCTCAATAGGCTGAAGGGTGACTTTAATTAAATAAGTTCTTTCCAATATGTCGATACATCATTTGTCTTTTTTCAAGGCACTAGTGAAGGTCTTAAAAGAGATTCGGGTTATTCAAAGAAAATTCTTGTGGAATGGGACTGTGGAAAAAGATTTGATTTCGTGGGTGAAATGGTCTACGGTTTGCAAAAGCAAGAACCATGGTGGGTTGGGAATCAAAGATGTAGCAATGTTTAATAAAGCTTTATTGATGAAGTGGTTATAGAGAATAGTTAAGGAGCCAAAAGCATTGTGGAGCGATTTACTTGAAGTAAAATATGGTAATATTAGTCGTAGAATTCTCACGAGTAATGTTGATGCGAATTCAAGGTTGGAATCTAATTGGTGGAAGGATTTAATGAGATTGGGTAGTGCAGATTTTTCAGTTGGTTTTCTTAACCAACTGTCATGGAAAGTGGAAGATGGCTTAAACACTCCATTTTGGTTTGCTAATTGGACAGGAGGGCCTTTAAGAACTGATTTCCCGATTCTATATGAAGGTTCGGATAATAAAGGAGCTATTGTGAAAGACTGTGGCTTCTGGAATGATGATACTTGGATGTGGAATCTGACTGCACAATTTCGGCAGCAGTCTCAGCTCTACACATAGGATATTAATAGACTGATGCCACTGCTTGAGGAATTTCTGCCAAGCAAGGAAGGTTTGGATGTCATAGACTGGGTTGTGGGGACTGACAACATCTTTAAGGTTAAGGAATGTTATTCCTTCTTAGCAACGGAAGATTGCGAGCTAACTTTGGAACAAAACGAAGTTACTGCATTGAACTGGTTATGGAATTCAAAGATACCATTAAAAATTAAGATATTTGGTTGGAGACTTATTTTAAATAGATTACCGACGCGGTCAAATTTGGAGGTGAGAGGTATTATTTCGAATGACTATGACAAGGTTTGCGTTTTATGTTTTAATAATGTTGAAACAGTCGATCATTTTTTCATTTCTTGTCTAAAATCAAAATTAGTGTGGCAAGAAGTGGAGAACTGGTTAGGCTGTGAGGTTTCGGTAGCTATGAATTGCGTGGATCATTTGTTGGAATCGTTTGAGGATTATCTTTCTAAAAGTTAGCACTTTTAGTTTGGTTGTCCACTTATTGGAACTTATAATGGTTTAGGAATCAAGTAATCTTTAATGATGGTTTTGCTGTTCCTAAAGAGATTTTCTATAGAATCATTCGTATGTCGTGGTGGTGGATAGGTATAGCTAATAGGAACAAGATCAATTGTAACTACTACGAATGGTATAAAAGACCTTGTGATTTTTAGTAGGAGTGGCATTTAATTCCTTGTTGGTGCTGTAAATTCTGTAAATTCTGTTGATTATCTGTGTAAGATTATTGTATAGATCTGTTTTGTAATGGGTATTGGATTCCCTTGATTCAATTGGAATACATTTGATTATCAAGGAAAAAAATGTTTTTGAGTATTTTCTTAAATCTATATTAGATTCAGATTATTATACTATAAGTTTAATTGTTATACATGTCGCGATAAAAAAAAAAAGTTTTACACTATCAAAATATTTATAACAATCATTCTTAGAAGTACATGATTCTAAAGATACTTAATTTTAAGTAAATTATCATCAATAATTTAAAGGTCTTAGAAGTACTTGATTCTAAAGATACTTAATTTTAAGTAAATTATCATCAATAATTTAAAGGTTAAATATGTTTGTGATTCTTCTAAATATCTCAAATTTTATTTTTAATCCTCTAAAATATTTTTTTTTAAGAATTTAAATTTTTCATTCATACTTTTGGTCCCTAATACTAAAATTATCACTAACTCAATCGTTAAATAATAAATTGTCGTTAAAACCATCGTTAATTTTGTCACTAAGTTGTAAAACTCGTCGTTAAATTGCAAGAGAAACCAAAAAAAATTAATGAAAAATTTTAGGATGATCATTCTTTTAAAAAATATTATAAAGGATTAAAAATAGATTGGTTTAATTGTAACTTTGATCTCCCTATTTAATTATATTTTAGATTTTGATCTCTCCATTTTAAAATTCATATTTTTGGTCACTTTTTTAAAAAACTGTGTTGAATTTTAATCCTAAGAAATGATCAAAATCAAATACAGAAATTTAAAAAGAACCAAAATCATGATTTTTAAAATAAAGTGATCAAAATTCAAAATAATACAAAATAGAAGGAGCAAAATTGAAATTAAACTAAATAAATTTTGAGATATTTAAGAAAACCACAATCATAATTATGATTGTGATGGACATACAATAACTTTTTACATTAATATTTTATATCAATTAAATTGTATATTATTATATTCACTCTCATAATTTTTTTTGGGTTAATACCTATTTTCTCCCCTGCCATATGGACATGTTTTGAAAAACACCCCTGCGAAAAAAAAAGTTGCATAACTAACCTTAACAAATTTTAAAGGTTTTGATTTAAACCTTTGTCAGGCCACATCATCAAAAATGCTTATGTGGCAATCATTTTTTTAATGTTTAATTGTAACATATTTCCACATCAGTTAATGAGGACATGCAATGACCATTTTGCCCTCACACAATTTTCTTAAAAAAAAACCAAGATTTTTGGACATTTGAGAAAGGTCTCGTTTCAAACCCTAACTAATACCGTTCTTCATCTTCATCTTCCTTCCTTAAGCTCCTTCAAGTTCGTTCGTAAGTCAACTGCATAAGCACTATCGTTTGCATTCCAACATCCGAAAGAGTTCTTGAAACAAAACCTCCAGAAGTTTGATTTTGAAAGGTACGTACTATTCTCAAAGTTTCTATTCTCATCCAAGTACAATAATGTGGTCCCAAGTGAGTATCTTTCTAACAATATGTAGGGTTTATTCTTTGTATTCTGCAGACATGACCGTGTTTAGTTTAATATTTCACCATGGGGGAAATTTTGTTCAAGACAGGCATACGTATTATAGAGGGGGTAGGGAGACAATTGTTGAAGGGCTGGACGAAGATAAATGGAGCTTTTTTGAAGTTGTTAGTCTGGTTAAAGATTGGGGATATGAAGGTTTTAGGCTTTGGAGAAAGATTCCTCATATGGACGAAGGTTTTACAAATGTTGTTGATGATGCACAAGCTGTAGAAATTGCAAAGCATTGCATGTCTTGTAAGGTTGATGGCCATCTATGGGTAGAGCATGGTGTAAAAGACATGATGACCAAGGTGCTTCATCCTGATGTGGATGCCTTCATAACTTCTAGTGAAGATGATAGCACAGATTCTGATGTTGATGTTGGACAATGTTTCGATGACAGTGAAGAGGAAAGAGCATGTGAAGTAGAAGAGGAAGAATTTGAACAAGTGGAGGTAGATTATCCAGCTAGTGGGAATAGGGTGGATGTCAATGGAAAATCACTGAGAGTCAAGCTTTGTGCATCCAAGGATCCAAAGAAGATGAAATCAAGGAGCAAGGTAAAGAAGCTGAATCTTTTGGTGCCCAAAAGGGTCTTAGGATCCTGTTCACAGAGGAATGCAACAAACTGTGAGGATGTGGAGTATGCTAGTGAGGAACTTGGTAGTTCAGATGCTGATGAAAGTGACATGGATGACAAACCTACTAAGCCAAAGTATGAGAAGTTCATATCAGAGATACTTAACAAAGACTTTCAATTCAAATTAGGTATGGAGTTCAAATCTCTTTCTGAATTTAAAGATGCTATTAGAGAATGGTCAGTTTTAAATGGTAGGGAGTTAACTTTTGTTAAGAATGAGAGTTATAGGGTTAGGGCTGAGTGCAAGGGCAAATGCGGTTTTTTAGCCTTGTGTAGCAAAGTGGGGGATAGGCACACTTATCAGATAAAGACTTGGGTGGGGACCCACACATGTGCTAGGGTATTAAATAACAAGTCTGCCAATTCCAAGTGGGTCTCTAAGTTAGTGGTTGAAAAGAGGAAATCACAAGGGAAAGTAAAAGTTTCTGAGATAATGTCTGAACTAAGACAGAAATATTCAATAGGCATAACCAAAGGGAAAGCTTGGAGAGCTAGATGTATGGCAGAGGAAATAATTGAAGGAGATGCAAAGGAACAATATAATATGTTATGGAGTTATGCAGCTGAGTTGAGAAACCACTGTGTTGGGAATACAGTCAAGATAAGTACTGAGAGGCCACATCCAACACTACCACCAAGATTTGGGAGATTTTATTTCTGTTTGGATGGCTGCAAGAAAGGGTTTACCAAGGCTTGTAGACCCTTTATAGGGGTAGATGGATGTCATCTTAAGACACATTTTGGAGGACAGTTATTAATTGCTGTAGCAAGGGACCCAAATGACCAATATTATCCTTTGGCATTTGGTGTGGTGGAGACTGAGACAAAGGAAAGTTGGAGATGGTTTATGCAGTTGCTTATGGAAGACATTGGAGAGGAGAGAAAGTATGTTTTTATTTCAGACCAACAAAAGGTACATAGTGTAATATGTTATGCATTTTTATGAATTTATATGTTTATAGATTCAAACTAATGTTATATTGTTTTGTTGTTTGTGTGCTTCTAGTTTTAGGGTCTTGTTAGTGTCTTTGAGGAGATGTTTGAGTAAATTGAACACAGGGTTTGCCTTAGACACTTGTATGCAAACTTCAAGAAGAAGTTTGGTGGTGGAGCTACCATTAGGGACCTTTTAATGGGGGCTACAAAAGCAACATACTTCCAGGCTTGGGAGAAGAAGATGAATGAGCTTAAATAACTTGATAAGAAGGCATGGGATTGGTTAATGGGAGTGCCAACAAAACTGTGGTGTAAGCATTCATTTTCATTCTACCCTAAGTGTGATGTTTTGATGAATAACTTGAGTGAATCTTTTAATAGTACCATTTTACAAGCTAGGGATAAGCCAATACTCACTATGGTAGAATGGATTAGAAACTATTTGATGAATAGGATTGCTAATAGTATAGTCAAGCTTGACAAGTGGAAGCACAATGTGATGCCTAATCCTAGGAAAAGGCTAGATAAGGAAACACTATTAAGTGGAGAATGGCTGCCTACATGGAGTATGGGTGATTTGTGGCAAGTCCACCACCCATATAATGGGCTGCAGTTTGTTGTTGATGTAGGGAAAAAAACTTGCACTTGTTGCTTTTGGGATCTTGTAGGCATACCTTGTAGGCATGCTGTTTCTGCATTGCAATATCAGAATTTAGATCCTGAGAAATATGTTGACCCTTGCTATATGAGGGAAGCTTACAAGACATGCTATGAAAACAATGTCAGTCCAATCAATGGTATGGACATGTGGCCTACTGTGGATGCTGAAAACTTGTTGCCACCACAATACAAGAAGGGCCCTGGAAGGCCTAAGAAACTGAGGTTTAGAGAGCTGGATGAGACTGGTTCAAGGATGAGGAGGGTAGGTGTATCATATAGATGCACAAAGTGCGACAAATTTGGCCACAATTCAAGGAAGTGTCAAGCTAAGGAACAAGATCCTAATGCACTGAAGAGAAAGGTAAGGTGTATCATGTAATGTTTCTGATTTATATGTTGATGTAATATGTGTTCTTATATATGTTTCTGCATTATGCAGAGAAAGACACCAAGGACCAAAGCCTCTACAAAGCCTGATGCACCACAAACATCCACTGCACAAGCTGATGGAAATGTTGATGGAAATGTTGATGACCCAGAGTTAGATGCATTGCTGAATGAAATGATGAGTCTTTATGAGGAACAACAATCACAACTTGTTAATCCCACACCTGAACCAAATGATTCGCACCCTGCTACACAAGTTTCACAAACACAGGATGCAGAACTTGCTACACAAGATGCTAC
The DNA here is from genome assembly GCA_022829125.1 of Lathyrus tuberosus. Classification (NCBI taxonomy): domain Eukaryota; kingdom Viridiplantae; phylum Streptophyta; class Magnoliopsida; order Fabales; family Fabaceae; genus Lathyrus; species Lathyrus tuberosus. Next base: position 10,779,159 of record JALAZF010000042.1, read on the forward strand.
ACAACCTGCTACACAAGATGCAGAACCTCCTGCTACACAAGTTTCACAAACACAGCCTGCTGCTAGTCATGATACACTACCTGCTGCTATCAATGTCAAAAAACCTTCTGCCAAGAAAAAAGCTGCAAGTAAGAAGCCATCAAGAAAGAGGTGCAGTGAAAGGTTGAAAGAAGTAAGGAATGCCAAAAGACATGGTGGGCCTGGATCAACACCTGATGTGCCATTAGTTTTTGATGATGGAAGTAATGCACAACGTGGGAGTGCATCAAAGAATAAGTGGAAGGATATTGCTAGGCGCATGACTCAGTAGTTAAGCACATAATGAGCCATTTTGTAACTTGGATTTGAAACCTTTGTTTGTTATTTTGTTAAGCACATAATGTGCCATTTTGTAACTTGGATTTGAAACCTTTGTTTGTTATTTTGTTAAGCACATAATGTGCCATTTTGTAACTTGGATTTGAAACTTTTCTGTTTGTTTGTTATTTTGTTAAGCACATAATGTGCCATTTTGTAACTTTAACTTATTTTGTGAACCATATCAGTTATGTGAACATCTCAGTTATTTTGCAGTGAACATCTTTTATGTATTTGTGTGATAATTGTTATCTATCCAACTTATTAGTTATGTTCTTGTTCTTTTATGTTCTTGTTATCTTAACATATAACAGTGCAATATTCCAATAAAAGCAATAAAATCATATAACAGAAACAACAACTAAATTTATTCACTTAGGTATGTACATAAACAAGTTACATAAACAACAACTAAAAGCAATACAATCTGATAAGTTACAACAAAGTTACAATCACTTCAGTTACAACATGACCTAAGAAAGAAATGAACACAGATACAAATTAAAGCAACTAAAACATAATTCATCTTCTTTGTTAACCCATCAAGCTTTTTCTTCATTTCTTCCATCTTGCTTGTAATATCACTCAGTTGAACTATTCCTTCATCAGAGTAGCCGAAAAACTCATCATCCCAGTGAAATGCGTTGCAATCGTCACCTTTACCCCAAAACTTACATTTCCAATATTTTCTCCCAGGGTTTGAAACTGATTTCGATACAAACATCTTCATGGAGACATTGTGGCCACATTTGGGAGTTACTCTTCCATTGGAAGATAAGCTTGAGTTAGACGAAAATGTTTGACTATCGTAGCTGGATTTCATTGACGAAAACGAAAAAATAAAGAAATGGATAGGGAAACGAAATAAGAAGAAAAAAGAAGAAGACGAGAAGAAGACTTAGAAGAAAACGAAGGAGAAGAAGACTTAGAAGAAGACTTAGAAGAAGACTTAGAAGAAAACGAAAGAGAAGAAGACTTAGAAGAAAACGAAGAAGAAGAAAACAAGGAAGAAGACAACGTAGAAGATGATGGGTTAGGGTTTTTTTTAAGAAAATTGTGTGAGGGCAAAATGGTCATTGCATGTCCTCATTAACTGATGTGGAAATATGTTACAATTAAACATTAAAAAAATGATTGCCACATAAGCATTTTTGATGATGTGGCCTGACAAAGGTTTAAATCAAAACTTTTAAAATTTGTTAAGGTTAGTTATGCAACTTTTTTTTTCGCAGGGGTGTTTTTCAAAACATGCCCATATGGCAGGGGGAAAAATAGGTATTAACCCTTTTTTTTTTAATCAAGATAATACTTATTAATTCAAAAAAACAATTACAAGCAAATGGTGATCACAAGGATCCAACCAACCAAAAAGACCGCAAGCCTACACAAGGCACTACATCATTAATCTAGCAATGTGGTTTCTCAACTTGCTATTGATCCATCCTCTATAAACCACACTTTCTATGATTTTGCTATCTATATTTTTGTTATCTACATGATTGTCAAAACATATACTATTTCTATACATCCAAATGTTGTGAAGAGTTTCAGTAAAAGCCATCTTCAATATGGATGCCCTCCACCCTTTCCCTTTGGTTTTATCAATTATCCAAGGAAGCTCTTCCTCCCAATTCAAAGGCACATGATTATTCAAAAAATAAGTTTAAATTTAAAAACTTAGTAGGTAACATATTCGTTGCACGGATTGTACGCTAGAATACCTTTTAAACCGATTTGTTTTCAATAAAGCAATTTGAATAAAATTGAGGTATAAAAAATAATTATAGTTATTGTATCAACTGTTCTTACTTTAATTTAACGATATTAATAGAAAAACCTCTAATTAAAATATTTTTTTTGATAAAAAGTATTTGATCAGTGTACGATTTTTATAACAAACTCAAATTAATATTTTATTATACTTTTATATATTAAAACTCTAATTTTGATTAATTATTTCGTCAAAAATACTAAAACGTTGTTTGATTTCATGTTTGGAACATTAACAATTTATATTTGAAGTGTGAAATAAATTTTTAGAATATTTGATTGTTTTAAAGTAGAATTTATACTTTTTCAAAAATTAATTTTGTTTTAAAGGTAGAATTTAAAGCTTTTGCGTTTAAATGTGATTAACACACTAAAAATATTATTGTTCAACTCACTTAGAGCAAAAACAATTTTATCAATACAATACATTCAAAAACAATTTTATCAATACAATACATTCAAAAACAATTTTATCACAGTAGAATCTAACTTGCATTAAATTTATAATTGATTAATGATAAATAAAAATTGGTTATAATCATGCCTAATATAAAATAGGGAGCAGGAGGGGATGAGGGAGGCCGAAAAAGACGGCGCCACTGTCACCGGAGAAGTGTGCGGATCAATTTCTATAGACTGGAGATGCTCAACAAGGAAGTACAGGTATCAAGACCACCTTAGATTGTAATGAAAACCAACATGCTAAGATTGACACGGGAAAAATTGAAGGAACCTTAGAAACTGATGTTACTAAAAATGGGGAAAATTTTCAAAAGGAAGGAAACTATGGGTCGATGTGCTTAGTGAAAACAAAAATCCGGCCAAAGGGATGACAATTAAGTACGTTGCGCCAACCCTAGTGGACGGGAAAATCGAAATTTAGATTGAAGACGAAGATGTCGAATCTGAGATGAAATTTTAGGAGTCTTCTCTCATTATGTATGTTCTTTGAGGAGACTTGAGTATGAACACGGTGAAGCAATTTATGTTGAAAGCGTGGAATTTTGTCCAACCGCCAGATTTGTACTACCATGATGAGGGTTATTTTCTCCTCATATTTAGATCACATAAGGATATGGACACCGTGATGATGAAAAACCCTTACATCATTCAGAATATGCCAACGCTCCTCAGAGAATGGAAGATAGACTTTAACCTTAAGAAGGATATGCTGAGAACATTGCCGATATGGATCAAACTTCCTCAACTTCCTCTCCATCTTTAGGGGGCAAAAAGTCTTAGCAAGATTGGGAGTGCATTTGGAAACCCGTTGGTAACAGATGAATGTACTGCTAACAAACTCCATGTCTCATATGACAGAATTTTGGTGGAGGTAGATGTCACTTGATAACTTACTTTATGTGAGATATTTAATCATTTTATATTTGAATTTTAGGGTAATTTATATCTTGAGTAATGTCATTTATTTATGTTTTATGTTGCTTTAGTTAATTTAGGATAGAGCACACTAGGTGCTCTCTTTTGTCATTTTTATGTGTTTTGTGCTTGTGCAGAATTAGCTCAGGTGTAGAGTACTGTCACGCCAGGAATCCGTGAACACCATCCAGCAGACCTTAAGTTAGAAGATGCTGGTATGAGTTCTCAGCTGCAATGCTAATGCTGACGTAGCAAAGATTTCAGAAGAAAATAGGGCTGAGTTGGAGAAAATGAATGGATAAGGATGAAAGATACAAGACAAAGGAGAAAATTAATGGATACGGGTTAAACACTACAAGACAAAACTCTGAAAAGCTGTTTTTGGCATGCTGCTGTTGTACCGTTGCTGCTACTGCAATTCTGCCACAGTGTCATGTTGTCTCCCATGTGCATTGTACTATCATAGTACAGCATAAAGGAATATGTCTTATTCTTTGAGCTTAAGCTAATGGATCATTGTAAAGGCCCAAGAACCAAAGAGAGATAATATGCAGCTGGAAATCCTCTATAAATAGACCTGCAATGTAATGAACAAAGTGGTTTTAAAACTTAGGAAAATTCTGCGGAAGTGAAATAAAGGAAGACAAAGACGAAAAGGCGAGGGGAGGCGTGGCAACTGTCATCACCTGTTGTTTAGCAAATTACAAGTGATTAAATTGTCATCCTTAGGTTTATCATTTCTATCTTTTTGCTTAGGAATGTGTAGCTTAAGATCTTTCTGTGTTGTTCTTACCTTACTCATTATGAGCTAAAGTTTCTTTGTTGGATAATGTGAAGTTTAATGAATTAGTAATCTTTTGAATGTTATGAATGAGTTGTCTTGATATATTTTACTCATGTGAATTTATGCTATATATTTATTCCTTTGTCTGGCCACCTTGGGAGTAGATAACAACTTGTTAATGTGAGAGATCCTTTAACAAGTGGAACTCATAAGTAAATATGGTTAAAAATAGTAGGATAGAGATATTCATTAGATTAGCTACTTAAGAGATAAAGAGCTACACTCATAGGGGAACTTCAAAATGAACCCAGACATGCACCAAGGTTACAAGTGAGGCTTAGAGATTTGTCCTCTTGCTTTGATGTATATGTTTATGATGTTGTAGAGACACACCACTAGATCACGTTCTGACCTCATATGTCATGACAGAACACATCAGAAGCATACATTAGATGAATTCATTAAATGGAACATTGTCCAACATTTTATTTCACTCTTTGTTAACCTTAATTATCTTCTCTATTTTTTCACTTTCTTAACCACGTGACACACACCATTATTTTATTACATTTGCTCATGTTTACTTTACAACTTCTTGTATGAAAATAATTATGCCTAATATAATCTCTGTGGGATCGATACTTTTTCTTATCACTTGCTACTAATTTGACCGTGTATACTTGCACGTATATAAATTAGTCATCAAGTTTTTGGCGCCGTTGTCGGGGATTGTTTCATTAAGATTTTGATTTTTCATTGAAGTTTGTAAAGTATACATTTGAGCATTTAATCTTTTCTGTCTTTTAGTGACACGACAGGTTTGCAAAAGTGCTGCATGCGTTGGTTGATTTCTGCAGAATGGAGGTCAGAAAAACCACTGTTTTGGCTGTTCAACTGGCTGAAATACACAACATGCTAAAGTCCTTTATGATGCCAACTGGTGTGACAGTTACTGCACCACTAAATGTCATGACATATGACATTGATTTTTCTTATGGAGGATGGATGAATCACCCTAGTTCCGCTCCTAATGCAAGTGTGACAGTTAATGGAACTAACCAATTAGAGTCTATTTTGGCAAATTTCATGCAAGAAACAAAGTTGCAATTTCAAGCTCAAAAGGAGAGTATAAACATTGGGATTCTCAAATTGGTAAAATTGCTACTACTTTAACCTCAATGGAGTATGAGGAGCCAAAGCCAACTGATATGTCAGAAGAAGACACTCCAGAAGCTGAAGCTCAACAACCCACTACTGTCACAAAAGTTGATGATTTATTAAATTTAGATCTCCAAAAGGGGAAGTCTTTTGTCACATCACCTGCAACTATATAGACACCATCTGACATGACTAAATATGGGGTATCAAGAGTTTTTTTTTCAAGAAATACCACCTCCATCATTCCCTCAAAGGAGAGGGATAACCAAGGAAGATCATTTGTTTGAAGAGTATATGTTCATGAAGGGTGAAGAACTCAATGTGGAAGGTGTCTTAAGAAGACCTCCACCAAAGTCACCCGATGCAAGTTGGTTGAAAAGGTATGAAATGTCGGAGATGACCTCTGACATGACACTTACACAGAAGATTCCACCTATATCACTTCAGAAGATTTCACTATATTTTGTACTCAAGAATGAGCATGGGAAGGCCTTTGTTTCCTCCCTAAAACTAAAGAAAAAGAAGCTTGAATTAAATGATGCTCTTGTCCAAGAGGCAAGCTCTGTCATGCCTCCTGAGGTTGAACAAAGTTGGATGAAGGAAGTAGAGAAACTGTGGAAGAAGAGAAAAAAGTTCCAAAAATCTGGAACAAGGAAAACCAGTAGGCTTGTAGCCTAACAGTTATTTCTCACTTAACCTATTAACCATTTCATGATTAACTTTAATTTTATGTTCTTAGTTACTGTCTTGTTCCGTCGTGCCAAGACCCATCAGGCTAATTGTGAGAACATTGTTCTTACTTTAAGTTTGGGGGTGTGATACCTTTTTTATGTTGCTTTATTTTAATTTCCTTTGAATTAGTGATTTTTTTTTTATTTTGTGTTATTGTGTGTTAAAAAAGAGAGAGAAATAATGATTAATAAAGTCTTGAATCAGTAGAATTTCAAAAACATCTTAGAAGGTTTTTCATTGGATTGTTGAAAAATATTGGAAACAAAGTCTTAATAAAAAATCAATGCATCTTCTTGTGATTTTCTGATTACCCCTGTCGCGCATTTAGTAGTCAGGAAAGTAGTTAGCCTCTTAAAAAGTTTGAATTGTTCTAAACTATGGAATAAGATTCAATGTAGGATTTAGTTTAGCGTAGGAAAACACTAGTAAAATAAGGCTAACACAAGGATCTACTGCATCTACTAAAATGTTAAGAAAAAAAACAAAAAAAGTGTTAAAAAAATGAAAATGCCAAAGAGCATGATGAATAAAGTTCCTGTGCCCGAAACTGGAGGAACAGTGGATGTCATCACCATTAGTAACAGGTTGGACTCATTACAAGTGAGATCCCGTCAGGTGAAAAGGTGGAGCATCTAGCAAAAGTTACTAAGAAAAGTGATGCAAGTAGAATCCCCAAGTTCAAAAAGAACCAAAAAGCCAATACATACAGTAAGCTAGTTAATACCCCCATTCTTAATTGAAAAATGAAATCTTGGACCATAGGATAGATTAACCAAACTAAGATTTAGGCTAATTATCTTGAATGAAGACTTCTGGCATGACATGCAACATCATGGGTTATACACACACGCATCAAATGAGCTAAAATATGATAAAGACTGAGTTGTGCTAATGTTTAGATACAATCCTTTAAGAAAGATTCAGGTTTTAAGAAATGCTCTAGTGATTTAAATATTTTGTGTGGTTATTATTTCTTTTTGATGTTATATGTCGCATCACCTGAGGACATGTAATGATTCAAGTTTAGGGGTGTGATAACTTACTTTATGTGAGATATTTAATCCTTTTATAGTTGAATTTTTGGGTAATTTATATCTTGAGTAATGTCATTTATTTATGTTTTATGTTGCTTTAGTTAATTTAGGATAGAGCAAACTAGGTGCTCTCTTTTGTCATTTTTATGTGTTTTGTGCTTGTGTAGAATTAGCTCAGGTGTCAAGTACTGTCACGCCAGGAATCCGTGAACACCATCCAGCAGACCTTAAGTTAGAAGATGCTGGTATAATTTCTCAACTGCAATGCTAATGCTGACTGGCAAAGATTTTAGAAGAAAATAGGGCTGAGTTGGAGAAAATGAATTGATAAGGATGAAAGCTACAAGACAACGGAGAAAATTAATGGATAAGGATTAAACACTACAAGACAAAACTCTAAAAAGCTATTTTTGGCATGCTGCTGCTGTGCCGCTACTGCTCCTGCACTGTTGCTGCTCCTGCAATTCTGCCACAGTGTCATGTTGTCTCCCATGTGCATTGTACTATCATAGTACAACATAAAGGAATATGCTTTATTCTTTGGGCTTAATCTAATTGATCATTGTAAAGGCCCAAGATCCAAAGAGAGATAATATGCAGATGGAAATCCTCTATAAATAGATCTGCAATACAATGAACAAAGTGGTTTTAAAACTTGGGAAAATTCTGCAGAAGTGAAATAAAGGAAGACAAAGACGAAAACGCGAGGGGAGGCGTGGCAACGGTCATCACCTGCTGTTTAACAAATTGCAAGTGATTAAATTGTCATCCTTAGGTTTATCATTTCTATCTTCTTGGGTAGGAATGTGTAGCTTTAGATCTCTATGTGTTATTCTTACCTTACTCATTATGAGCTAAAGTTTCTTTGTTGGATAATGTGAAGTTTAATGAATTAGTAATCTTTTGAATGTTATAAATGAGTTGTCTTGATATATTTTACTCATGTGAATTTATGCTATATATTTATTCCTTTGTTTGGCCACCTTGGAAGTAGATAACAACTTGTTAATGTGAGAGATCCTTTAACAAGTTGAACTCATAAGTAAATATGGTTGAAAATAGTAGGATAGAGATATTCACTAGATTAGCTACTTTAGAGATAAAGAGCTACACTCATAGGGGAACTTCAGAATGAACCCAGACATACACCAAGGTTACAAGTGAGGCTTAGAGATTTTTCCCCTTGCTTTGATGTATATGTTTATGATGTTGTAGAGATATACCCATAGATCACGTTCTGACCTCATATGTTATGACAGAACACATCAGAGGCATACATTAGATGAATTCATTAAATGGAACATTGTCCAACATATTATTTCACTCATTGTTAACCTTAATTATTTTCTCTGTTTTTTCACTTTCTTAACCACGTGACACACACCATTATTTTATTACCTTTTCTCATGTTTACTTTACAACTTCTTGTATGAAAATCATTATGCTTAATACAATCTCTGTGGGATCGATACTTTTTCTTTTCACTTGCTACTAATTTTACCGTGTATACTTGCACGTATATAAATTAGCCATCATCACTCAAATATTAGCAAAAGATATCACCGTCAAAGATCATGAGGGGAGAAAGCTACTTGGAATCTAATCTTAAAATCCTCCCTCCAAATGTCTCAGATCATGCCCTCTTGTCATACCATAATTTTTAACCCTAAGATTCCACCTCATTTGTATCATTTTTCATGACACCAAGCATCTCATGTGTATGTCTTTTATACATTACAAACCCCATTGAAAATACAAAAATATGTGCCTTGCTTTGCTTTGATTACAAGTTAGGGTTTTGGCACCAAAGAGCTCAAGAAGTTGATCAGACAAGGATTTATGTGGTCCTCAACATCCCAAGGTCCCAATTCATTTCAACATGATCAAGAGTTTCCCTTTATCCACAATCAAGTGCAACATCACATCAACACAATTTCATCAAGCTCCAATTCATCTGGTACACCAAATTAGGGTTTTGACCAAAATCAGCTCAGGGTTGACTTTTTTATCTGAGCATGATCTCATCTATCAAGACATGATTCAAAGGCCTAAAGTACGTCATTTTAGTCCATTCATATGTTTTTATTAGTTCAAGAAGCTTGATTTGTTGACATTAGAAAGATTTTAGTTCAACTGAGAAAAGTCAATTGTTGATCAAAGTCAAAGTTTGACTTTTGGGATTTTTGGTCAAACATAGAGTTCACAAGTCAAAGATCATGAAAATATGGAGGATGATTGAATTTGATCATGATTAATCAAAGAAATCATTCAAAGATTAAGAATTGATGAAATTAGGGTTTCTTGATTTTTTCTAAGTACAAATTCTCATGGTTAAGTGACCTACTTTCCAAAGGTGTAACTTTTTCCTCAAGCATTCAATCGAAACACTTGAGAGCTACTTTAAAAGAGGGCATTTTATACTATAAGTTGGTGGAAATTACAAGTCAAAAGCTTTCTTGTAATGTAAGATATTGATGTCCAAAGTTAGGGTTTCAAGTTGTGTGAAAATCCAAAACACTTAGAAAATTTTCTAAGTGTTTAGCATTGTCAAGTGCATGACTTTGAGGATCCCTTGTGAACAATTCAAGCCACATCTTTTGATGCATGATAGCTTTAATTAAATACCACATTTCTTACTTCATTTTGGTGAACTAATGGATCCAAAATCCCTTACCATTTGAAAGATATGATTGACCAAAGTTGGTATTTCATCATGATCAGCATGGCTCAAATTGAACCAGAATTTCACTAAGTACCTAGCCAGTTTGGTCACACGAATTGAAGGCCACTTTTCCAACTTTCTAAGCATTTCCAAGACATGTAATCAACACAAAACTTTTTGTATCCAATGAGATCTTTAGATTGGTACCAAATTTGTGAGAGATTGATCTCAATTCAAAGTGCAAAAGGTCACTCCAATGGTCCATTGTGAATTACATGTTGTGCATCACATAAAGTAAACTTTTGGATCAAAACCTTTTCCACAAGTTATGCAGCTCATATGATCATCCAATATAGTTTATCCAACCAAGAGTGATTTCTCAGAATGTCAACTTAGGGGCTGCACCAAAAGCAAACTCTATGTCGTACCTTCCACCAACTTTATGAAAAGTTGCTTTATCCATCAAACAATGCATGCATCTGATCCAAACCATTTATCCAAGCCTCATATAACTTCCCTATAAATAGGAGGCCTTATTCATCAGTTGAGACACACAAAAACTGTTGCAAGAGCTCTATAGTCTCAGAATCACAAGTTCTTGCAAATTTTTAAACTCCATTGAAGTGAAATTCCAATTTCACAAACCAGCCACTTTCCTTATCATTTATCTATCCAAAACACCTTCCATATACCTCACATAACTTGTCCAAAGCATCAGAACCAACCTGTAACAGCTCTAACACATTCATCACAACCTCACTTTTCCAACTTGCAATTTGATTTGGCCAGAGAGATTCAAAGCATTTCAAAGCAAAGTGAACATTGCAAAACATTCCTGGAGATTCATATAAGCTGTAGGGATCATCATTTTGCAACTGGGAGTGCTCTAAGGCAGAAAACAATTTCTTCATTTTGAGGTAAACTTTCATTTCTGGAACTCAATGTTATAGGCATCATTTTGAATGTTTCTTGATACCAATATGCTTGCCATCATGTAGTGAATGAAACCCTTATGCTAATTGTCATTGATTGTTGCTCATTATAATTTCAATTCATTTTTAGTTTTTTAGGTTTTTTGTGTTCTTTGATTGATTGCGTGAGATAGAGTAAAAATAAATGAAATTAAATATCATGGTTAGAATCCTCATGAAATTCTGAGCAATTTGGTATCCTTTTACTATCCTTTTAATATCATGGTTAGAATCCTCATGAAATTACACAAAAAATAATTGTTTACCATCCTTTTAATTATTCATTTTATTTATTTTAATTTAAAACTTTAAAATTACAAAAAAAAAAACATTTTTCTTTTTATTCTTCACATTTTTAAAAACCTAAATATATTTACTCTTTCATTTATTTATTATATTTCTTATTCATTCCTTTGATTTTATTTTTATATATTTGTTTAAAATTATTGTTGGTTGATCATGTTTGTTTCAATTTGTTAAAATGTTTAGAACTTGGTTGATTGCATTCTTGACTTAAATTCCATGACGAACCTTTGTCTTGTTCCTAGTTCATGTGTTACTATTGTCTTGTATGACCATGTTGTGATAATGATGATGTGTTTATAACATGTACCATATTTTTTGCTTGATGATTCATATTGATCTTGTCCATACTTGAACCATGTCTTGTGTCTTTAAACTTGCCCTTTTGTTTAATCATGTGTTCAAAAGTTATGTTGATGTTGTGCATCATGTTTCTCACACTTAATTTCTCTGTTGAATGTTTGTATGCATGTTCATCTTGTTGCCTAATCCAAAGGGAATGACTTTTTGTTGACTTTATGTCATTTGCATATGCATTCTTGTTCTTCTTTGCGTCTTCTCTTACTTGTATGATCATTGTTACCTTTAGCATGCTTATCTTTAGTTTTTTTCACTTAGGTTAGTTTCCCTTAGGATAATTCAACTTTAGATGACACAATTAGGTTCCCTTTTCCCAAACTCAAAACCTTCTCAATAAAAACCTTGACATTAGGTCATTGACTTTTCAAACTCTTTTCTTAATAAATGCTTCAAGACATCTTAAGCATATTCAAACCTTTTTCACAAGACTAAAATACACAAACCTCATTCGAACCTTTTGCCACCTTGGCTTTTCCATCTAAAACCTTTTCAAATAGATTAGACATTAGCCATCCCTAGTTGAGATGTAATTCTCCTACCCCATGACATTGTAGAGAAATATATTGATTCTTTTCCACTTGATAGAGGTATGTGGCATACTTGTTGATTATATATCTAAGTTGGAGCCTTTCTCTCAATGTGAAGCAAAGATCCTTCTTTCACATGTTTGTGGTGGATAAGTTGAGTATTCTTCTTAAAATGAAAATTTGTCTCTTCTTCATTAAAATCCACCATAACAACCTTTTCAATTTATACTCCGAACTACGAGGTTGTGATCCTTCATTGGTACATAGGCACAAAACTTTGTGTCTTGCCAAACACAAAAACAATAAAAAAACTTCTCTTCTCATCTCCCCAATCAATCAATAGCAAACAACTTTAGCAAAAAACACAAATACAACAAGAGGTTCCTATAGGATACTATAGATACTTAGGGTGCTAGTACCTTCCATTAGTATAACCAACACCCGTACCTTAGATCTCTTTATTGCATGGTTTTTCATTGCATATTTATGGGTTTATTTGATCTTTTACCCTTCCCTTGGATAAATTGAAGTTCGGTGGTGACATCTTATGATTTGTGAGCCTAGTTAACTAATAGTTATGGTCTCTAATTCTCAGCACGACACCTCCTTTGTCTGACCCAGTAGGGCAGGCATGAGACTAGAAGAACTCATTTTAAATTCCTAAATTGTGTGGTAGATATGAATGGCTATGATGAAGATGTTATGCAGAGCTAGAATAAACTATTGCTGGCAATCCTATGTATGTGCTTTGGTGGAAGTTAAGGAGAATCCATCCTATATTGAGAAAGCTCAACAGGCTTGTGTTGAACATCCAACAAAACATAGCTAAAGCCAGGTTTGCATTGTATGCTGCACAATATGCTCTTTCTGATGATAGAGCGAATGTCAACAAAATTGAGGATGTGAAGAATTACATTATAGAGGTTATTAATTAGAATGAAATTGAGGAAAAAACTCTCAGACAAATGGTAAAGTTGAACTGGCTTAGGTTGGGTGATGGGAATAACTCCTTTTTTCATGCTTCCCTCAAGGAGAAAAACAATGCTAAAAGAATGAACATGTTGTACAGGGAAGATGACACCCTTATCACAACTCCAAAAGACATAGAGGATGATGTGTTGAACTACTACATAGGTCAACTGGGTGTTAGATGTCAAACTTGCTTTAAATTGATCATTAATTATTGGTATTTTTCAACTATTTTGTGTTATTTTGTTGGATTTACGCTATGATAGCATGCTATTCTTCAATTTTATGAAAATACCTTAGGCATGAAAGCATCAAAGTGGGAGACAAAAGCAATTGGACAAGGAAGCCAAAGGAAGAGAATAATATTAGCATGTTCGTTGTGCGAACAACCAGCGAGAAGTGCCGGCAAGGAGTGATAGTGAATGTTCGCTTTGAGAACATTTGGCGAAGTCCTAACGAATCCTCTCAATTTTGAGACAGTAGCAAAAGGACAGTAAGTTCGCTGGGTGAACAACCAGTGAATGTTCGCTGTGGCGAAGTGTCAGGGAAGAGCCAGCGAACCATCCCAGACTTGAGGCAATAGCTAAAGGACCATAAGTTCGATGTGCGAACTTGTAAGCGAGGTAGTTCGCAGTGCGAAGAATTTCTCGTACAGCGAATTTTAGATATGTCTCAGGGGTAGTTTAACTATTCAGAGGCACATCAGGTGCCTAAATTGGTGTTCGTTGGGCGAAAAAGCAGTTCGCAGTGCAAACGTGATAGATTCTAAAAGTACTATATAAGTACTTTTCACTATTTTTGGGGATCATTACCCATCTTTACACACCACAACTGTATTTTCTGAGATTTCTTCACCAAAAGGTGATATTTTACAAATAGAAGCTGGATTCGTATCTGAGTTTGATTCTTTGACGTGGATGCTCATTCATCTCCTTCCAAAACTTGTAAAGCAAGATACCATGGTTATGGGTAGCTAATCACTTTTTTGTCAAGATTAGAGGTAGTTAACCTTGCTTGTATGTATTTCTTTTGATTTTTTGTGTGCGAACAAGGTTGATGATCAATATATGATGAAGTTATTTGTGTTTAATGTTATAATTATGGTTTGAATCACTCTAGACATAGATTTTCCAAATCTTGATCTAATATCTTCATCTATTAACAAACAAAATCTAGACGCAGATTTGGGAATTAATATTTGCTTTGTATTGTTCTTAATGTTTATTGTTTCGATTGTTGGTTCGAGAAATCATCTAATGATTTAAATAATAATACCCACGAAGTCGCTTTAGAAATAAACGGATTCACGGGGATACGCGATTGTATTGATTGAAACAAGGTTTACATGCTTGATTAATCGGATATGTATGAAAGGGGTTAACAAAATCTAATCTTGACATGCTTTTCTTAAAACAAAACATCTTTGCCCTAAGTTACTCTTTGTTACAAAAACATATGTTACTCAACAAGAACTCTTTGAAAATCCTTTGCTTAGAACGTTAGACTATTGAACGGCAAGCATCTAGATATCTGAACAATCCCTGCATATACGATAAAACACCCACCTAAAATACTTTTCAAGAATGGTAAACTCAGATAGCATTGTGTAGCACCCAAAAATTTGACCCTTTGTTCTTAACTCTAACTGCCTTATGTTTCTTTTCATGTTGCATTATCATTTGTGCATATCATTGGTTCTAAGCATGAGATCAAGGTATCTTAGTTAGTTCAAGAGGAGAGTTTGTTTCTCAGAGGTTCAAGCAAGAGATTATATTCAAGATAGGGGAACTTTGTTCAAGGCATCAAGGGAAGAGGTGTTCTCAATGTCACTATCAAGCTACAAGGGCTTCTTACGTCTCAAGGCATCCTAATATGTCCATCACTTCATCAAATGGTTGAAATTGGCAAGAGGGTTGAAGTGGATCACTTCCTCCTATCTTTGGTCATCAATTTAGGGTTTTTAGATATTTGGGGTGTGTGGCACCTCCATGGGCAACAATTTTGAAGCCTCATCATTATCTTGTTACACTAATCATCTTTGTTTAAGGGATCCTCCATCATGTTCAAAGGAATTAGGGTTTTCAAGATGCGCATCCATCTCCTATCTTTTTGGGACCAAAATTAGGGTTTGGGATAAATTCAGTTTATTTCTAATTCTTTGAGCAAGACTTGATTCCATGGTTCTCTATATGTTCTCAAGTGTCTAGGGGTGGAAAATTGATCACCAATTTGAATCAGAGGGCCTTCAATTGATCAGATGATTGAGAATCAGTTGAATTGGGGACAAAGTCAAATGTGCATGGAAAACGTCAACTCCTGACTTTTTGAGTTCAATTTTGTGTTTTTCATGTCAAATATTACCAATGGGTGGAATTTTATCAAGAAATGTCAAGGTAATCATGAAAAATCAAGATTTGAGAAAAATTGCCAATTTTGGAAATTAGGGTTTTAAGGAACTTACTATTTTTGGCAAGTTTTCATGTTGTGCAGCCACTTTCATGGCCAATTTTCTCCATGTTCAAAGCTTCATTTCACTTTTTGTCAAACATGAAAGTTGTAGTGCTTATTTCAAGCTTTACAACCATATAAAATTCATCTCCATTGGATCATTTTTGAGCAAGTTATGGTTGTTGGAAGTTGGGACATCTCAAACTTTTATGTTTCAACACTTAGAATTTTTTCTAAGTGTTTAAGGTCAGTTTGTGTGCCAATGTTCAAGCTCGTTTTTGAGTGGCTTCCAATCCCCATTTGGAAATCACTTTTAAATGAAAGTTGTAGATTGTGATCCCACCTTTCCAAAAAGTCCAAGAATGCCCCATTTCGATCAATATTGCTCAAGTTATGGTTTCTTAAAGTCCAAGGTTTTCACATCCATTTTTGGTTCCATAACTTAGTTTTTCTCAAGTTCTTGGACAACTTTGTGGACATAACTTCAAGGTCAATTCTCACATAGTTCCAAGCATTGTTTCAATTTAATATCAACATAGAACTTGTTCATTGTTCTCCCTACTTCATCATGGGCTTGATTTCTTTTCATTTAAGCAAAATTTTCACCAATTTATGCTCATGTAAAATGGAGAGCTTCAATAGGTTTTAAGTTGTGTTACCTTTGGTTCTTTTGGCATATTGCAGCAAAATTATTCCTCAGAAATTACACGCATGACCTTACTAAACCTTGCCACAAATGACCAAACAATACACACATCTCATGCTTCCTCAAAATTCAAATATTTTTCAAAATTGGTGAGGTTTCTTGGTGTACCAAATTACTCCTCCCACGTGCCAAACCTTTTCAGCACTCATTCATAACTTTCATGCTCTATTCCACTCTAAAAAATCACACAAAATGCACCTAAAACCATAGCAAACCCGAGCCTACACTTAACACATGCATTTTTCTCCAAACCAAGGTATAACCAAATCTTACCCTTTGGCTCATTTCCTGGCTTTGTACCAACCCTAAAAACACTCTTATTTAAGCTCCTTCACTCTAAACCTAGAGGGAGGACACAATTTTTCAGATCACAAAACTTCTCTTTCTCTCAAATTTTCCAAGCTTCGAATCACACTATTGCTGCAAGTTTCTTTCATTTTATGGGTGGATTAATCATTCTTGAAGGTTGTTGAAGTAGATAGTGAAGTTTTCCACAAGTTTTCGTACGTGTTGAAGAGCCAACGAAGCTTCTCCGTTAGGTAATTTTTCTCAACTTAGATCTTTCATTTTAAGCACATTTTAGGATCATGTTGGGTGCATCTGAAATCCTCTAATGATGGAGGCCATGTTTGTGTATGATTTGTTTCTGTTTATGGAAGTTTCAGTTGGTGTTTTGAATTTTCGGGCCCTTGTTTCATGAAGATATCACGCTTTAAAGTCATTTTTTAGGCTAGATTTGGATTCCTCGTGAAATTTCCTTCAAGATGATGTGTGGCTTGATCTTTTTTGTGATGTTTGATTTGTAACTCCGGCGTGTCTAGCCAGAGAAGACGACTGGAGATAGGGCTCCGATGTCTGACTTGTTTCATCCAGCGTGGCCGTGGACTTGTGGACTGAGGTGGGGTGGCGCACGGGTGGCATGAGGTGGACAACACCTCTGATTAGTGAAACGATTCATTTCACTTACATGGTGTTTTTGTTTGTTTCTGATTCTCAAATGGACTGGGCCTTGTGCATTTATGCTATTCACACTCCCCTATTTCTGAGCCCATGCATGTATTAAATATTTCCTTTGTTTCTAAATATTGCTTATACACCCCCCTCTGCCTGGCTGTCTATTATTTTTCTTATTTTTATTTTCTTTTCAATTCCATTTTTGTTTTATTTCTTCCAAGCATGATAAAAATCCACAAAAATATGGTTATGATTGTTTGACTTCTTGAGATATTTTTCTTATTTTTTATTTTATTTTTCCATTTATTTTTCTATTTTATTTGGAATTATTTTTGAAAGGTGCTTTCCATGTTTGCCTTGTGATTAGGGTTTATGTTTGATACTTTGTGGATCATTTTATTGAGCCAGTGTTTTTGCCATGTTTTAACACTTAAATTAGGATTGTTTGAATTCCATTATTCTGCCTTGGTGATCAATTTTTTATTTTTTTCATGTGGTTTTTAATGGTCCTCGATTATTACTCGACTTAGTTGCTATGTGAGATGTTTTGATCCAATTTGTGATGCAATTTTACAATTATTGTTGAGATCTTTTGCACATTTATTCTTGAGGGATATAACATGAGTTTGAGCATTTATTTGTATTTTTATGAGGCATTTTTCTATTTTTGGTTGATGCTTACATGTGGCTTGAATTTGAATGGAACATGCTTGATGCTTGACCTAGTTTGGTTTCTTTTTTACCACTTGTGTTTAAGTGAAGCTTAAAATGATTAATTGATGTGATCACATGTTGTCTTAGATTGATTAAAGCTTTGGATTCATTTTCATTTGATCATTTTCCTATTTGTGGTTGAATTTCCAAGTTGATAATGTTTTGGCCTTGCTCCTTTGATGTTCTTGAACTAGTTCTTTGTGATTCTATCTTGTATGATCTAATGGATGCTTATGGATTCTTGTTTGCTTTGAATAACATGTTTAAGATGCTGATCATCTTGCTTTGATGTCCATTGTGTAATCATTTCTCACTTCTTTTCTCACATGATCATTTGTTTCTTATATGGATTACTTAAGTGAATGTTTGCCTAGTTTGGATGTATGTTTTGAAGTTGATCCTTGGTGCTTCTTCTTTCCATTCATGAATTGATGCTTGGATTGATATACATGATCATGCTACTGCCATACTTGGTTTCATGCCCTAATCTCACATGTTTGCCCTTTTGAAGTGTGTCTTACTTGAGTTATTTGTTGACAAATGATTGCATGTTTGTTAAGATGCATGCCTTGAACCTTCTTGCCCTTTCTTTGCTCATTAACATGAGATGAATGTGATGTGATTTAGATACTTCCCCATTTTTTTTCTCATATCATTTGACTTCACTTCACTTTGTTTGATGGTTGATAATACTTCTTGTTTGGTTTTATGTCATTGTTGTGTTCATTAGTGCATTGTTTTGCATAATTGCTTTGACTTCCATTCTTGGAGTTTGGTTTGAAGTGTGTGCACTTGGTGTTGGTGATTATTTTTAATGATTGAATATGATGCTTGCATTTTTTAGTGCTTATGTCAACTTGTTTGAACTTCATTATTTGACTATCATGATGTTGCATCTTCTTCTTCATCTTTTTCTTCTTTCTTTTCCTTTAAGCCTTGAGACTTGTTTAAGTCTTGAGTTAGCTTTTGTTGGTGATTGATTAGTATAATGGTTACTTGTGTTTTTTCACATGATCCCTTAGGATTCCTAGCACAACTTAATCTTTGATTAAGTTAGAGGTAGGAGAGACATTAGGCTTTCAATCCTTTACATGATGACAATTAGGATAGTTCCTTTTAAACCTTAACCTTAGGTTCATCTCTTTGCATGCTAATATTAGGTAGAGTTCCCTTCTATCTCAACTTTAGGACCATTGTGCATGACAACATTAGGATCTAGTTTCCCTTAGTTGTTTTCTTTTCAACCTTTGAGTCCTAACGAGGACGGTTATATGTCTCAGGAAGAGGTGCCTACGCCATTTTTCTTTCCCGCACAAAGTCTGAGATTTATACCGAGGTCAGATGTCAAAATGATATACGGAGATTGTGATCCGGAAGGATGTCGTGCTCCACCAAACTCATTAGAGGAGGACACTCTGATGAAAGACAACTTTGACCACGACTATTATGGCCCAATGGATGGCCTGCATATTTGGCAGCCGTACCCAGGAGACTCAGGGCAAAAGAGTCAGCCGAACGATGCATATCAGCTGAGCATCATTGAAAAGAATACTTGCGTCCCCACAGAATCATGGGATCATTAATCAGGGCATTCAGAAAATATCTAGAACGACGATGAATTTGCAAAGATTGTAGGACAGCAGTTCATCAACTACTCTTTTCCTGAGGTCAACGTCATCGAAAGGGATGACTCCTCCAGTTCCAAAGAAGTGTGGGACACCTTAGGATAACCAAGTGGCAAATTCGACTTCCTGGTCAAGTATACCGCTCCTGAAAGCTCTCGTATCAGGCTCGAAGACATCCAGCCCACTGGATGGGGAGATATACCTGAGAGTACAAATACTGTGCAAGATACAGCTGACGAATCGTTCTACTACAACTCTGCCTGGGAGACAGATTCTAATGGTCCTGCTCCACCAGAAATCAGCGTTATTTCTGAAGATAAACCAAGGAGGAAGGTACCAGACTTTGTGATTCACCGAGTGGTTCGCCGCCAATGGGTTGCAGTCAACATTCCAAAAGTTGTTCATAAGTCGAAGTAATTGCCGTCATTATTTTAACCTTTCACCCTGCCCAGGTGAAACAGATGTTTTGATAGGGCTCACTTTCTGTAAATATATCTCTTCGCTTTGCCCAAAGTGACAGAGTTTTGTTTTATAGGGCTGTAGTTTCAAGAATCGACAAAATCATAAATAAAATAACGTCGTTCTGTAATTTCCGCATTTATTGCTATTTTCTCTTTTCGCTTTTTCAGAAAATGGTAATCCTAAAATCAACTCAAATAATAAAAACAAGTAGTTTTTAGAAAATACATTGCACACACTCTTGCATTCTCTCTATCTCTTCTAAAAACAATCATCACGTCATGTAGATTCCTTGTTTTAAACCCCGTTGAAACATACAATCCAATGCCTTCTCCCAACTTTGAGTTCCCGGTATTTGAGGCTGAAGAAGAAAATGACGAAGAAATCCCAGAAGAGATCTCCCGATTACTCAGACAAGAGGAAAGGTCCATTAAACCTCACAAAGAGCCACTGGAAACAGTAAACTTGGGTTCAGAAGAAGAAAGAAAAGATGTCAAGATTGGGGCACTGTTCAGTCCGAATGTCAAAGAAGGTTTGATAAAACTTCTCAAAGAGTTTCCCGATGTATTCGCTTGGTCCTATCAGGATATGCCAGGGTTGGATACCAGCATCGTGGAACATCATCTACCGTTAAGATCAGAATGTCCACCGGTAAAACAAAGACTAAGACGGACTCATCTAGACATGGCCATCAAAAATCTCAAAACAAATAAAAAACACTTAATAAATACAACGAGTATTGTGCGTCATGAGCCTTAAGTACATGGGAAGTGATAAGCGAGAGTCCCTCCTTACCTTGTCTAGGGTGTTTTGCATACGTCCTGTCTTGGGTCGATCTTGCAATCCATTCGATCCTATGTCATAGACTTTAGTGCAATTCGAGTTTCAAACTAACTTAACTCACTCCTGTCTAAAAAACACAAATCAAATGTAAATCTTTTTGTCCTTCGGGATAGGTTTCAAATCGTTTTCAAAAAAGAGCCTGTTATTTCCGTTCTGTCGCAAGCAGACGTCGACCCTAACTGCTGGATGCGAACCTGACGTCGCTCATAAAAGACACTTATTGACTCGTACGTTGAACTACGACTGCTCTGATTTCCTCTTTCTTGTCCTATTGAGGATACGTAGGCACAAGACGACGATGTCTTGGTGAACAGCCTTCCCCCTTTCACCTGAAGTCTTACGAACTACGTTGACTCTGACTTTCCCATTGTACGAGGGAATACATAGGTCTAGGACGGCGAAGTCTTATCGAGTTTCCTTTTATTTTTTCCCTTTTAGTTTCCGTTTAGCAGTAGAGCTTTAGATAACACACCCTTTGATTAGACGACAAGCGTGGATCCCATTGAGTACAACCGACGCGAGGGGGTGATAATACCTTCGTCTCGCGCAATCGACTCCCAAACCCAGACTGTGATTACGATGACCATGTATTCTCCCTTTGTGAGGTTTTCTTCGATCGTTTCCTCTCCCTTCGTCAGGATAAATAACGTTTGGTGGCGACTCTTCTGTTTTTTCCGCCGATTGTTTTACGCAGTTGCGACACATTGTCCAACACATTGATTTCTTTGCCATGAGGGGAAGGCCTTAGCTAAGCATGGAGCAGAGAGAGACTTATGGACCCTATTAATGAATAGGAAATTATTAAATCCCTGAATGGTATTAGGGATCTGAAAGCTCCTGGGATAGATGGTTTTAGAGCCAAGTTCTTCAAGGCTAGCTGGCTGATAGTCAAGGGTGATGTAATTGTTGCTATCCTGGATTTCTTTGAAAATAATAAGTTGTACAGGGCCTTTAGCAATACTCTGGTGACTCTGCTGCCAAAAAATGATGAGGTAAGGACCATCAAGGATTATAGACCTATTGTTGTGTGCACTACTATTTACAAAATTATCTCCAAGATAATCACTAATAGACTGAGTAAGGTTCTTGGAACTGTCATTAGCAAATCTCAGGCTACATTTGTACATGGTCAACATATCCATAATCACATTTTTTTAGCCTATGAATTGACTAAAGGATACACTAGGAAACATGGCACCCTTAGATGTATGATACCGATAGATCTCCAAAAGGCCTATGACATGGTGAATTAGTCAGCTCTCGAGTGCATCTTCAAGGAGATAGGATTGCTTAATCAGTTTGTTACTTGGATCATGATAGTTGTATCTTCTGTGTCCTATAGATTCAACATCAATGGGAATCTTTCCAAGATTTTGAAGGCTAAATGTGGGATTAGATAGGGTGACCGAATATCCCCCATCTTATTTGTTGTGGTCATGGAGTACTTGAACAGAGCTTATATAAAATGCAGTTAGACCCAAATTTTAACCATCATGCCAAGTGTGGTAAACTCCATATCAAGAATTTGACATTTACTGATGATGTTCTATTATTTTCTAGAGGAGATAAAAGATATATTAAACTCATGATGGAGGATTTCAACAACTTCAGTAAATCAATAGGCCTAAGAGTAACTCCGAACAAGTGTAATGGGTTTTTTGGTAGGGTGAATGTTGAAACCAAACAGGACATCATCAACATCACCAATTTTAGAGAGGGCTCCATCCCCTTCAAGTATTTAGGGTTTTCTTTTACCTGCAAGAAATTATCTATCCACCATTACATGCCTTTGGTTGATAAGATCGTGGGGCGTATCAGACATTAGAGCACAAATCTACTAAGTTATGCAGGGCAGGTGCAACTAATCAGGAGCGTCACATTCGTCATTACAAACTACCGGATACAATGTCCCCCCATTCATATTATTCGAAATATTGACTCAATTTGCAGGTCCTTCTTGTGGTCTAGTGGGGCGGATACTAGCAGAAAAAGCCTTGTCTCTTGGGACATAGTGTGTCAACCTAGAGACTATGGTGGTCTTAATATCATCGACCTAATGACTTGGAACAAGGTGACAATGTTGAAGCTTCTTTGGAATATTAGTGGAAAATCTGATAGCATTTGGATGAAATGGATCCACAATTATTATTTCAAACAGCTCAACTTTATGGCAGCAAGTATCAAGAATAATCATTCTTTGATAATGAAGAATGTCTTGAAAAGCAGAGATGTTATGAATGAAGTCCAATAGAGATGGGATGAGCTGCAGTGCAAGGATAAATTTTGAATGAAAGACATGTACAACATGATGAGGTCAGACATGCCTAGGGCACCCTGGTTCAATTTTTTTTGCATGAATGATGCTAGGCCAAGAGCATTGATGATCCTATGTAGGGGTGGAAATAGGCCACACCGATAACATGGGCCTACAAGCTAGCATACACAGGCTCAGGTCAGGTCAAGATTTTTTTAAATAGAAAATACCTAGGTTTTTTTATAAGCCTATTTAGTTAAAAAGGCTAGGCCTCAGGCCATAAAAATAAGCCTATGACAGGCTACAGGCCAAACTTAGGCTTCAGGCTTTTTGGCAGGCCAGGCTTAGGCTTGGCAAAGCCTAGCTCGGCTCAGCCTATTTCCACCCCTAATCCTATGGCTTGCGTGCCATGGACAGCTAGCCACGAAACAGCAGTTGTGCAAGTTTGGGGTGCTAGTTGATAATAGATGATGCTTCTGTACCAAGAAAGAGACATTATACCACTTGTTTTATGGCTGTCACGAGCTCAAAAGCATTTGGTCTCAAGTCCTAAAGTGGATTCAGGTGAAGTATGACCCTCATGGTTGGGATGAGGAGCTGGATTGGTTAATTTGCAATACGAAAGGAAAGGGATGGAGAGACTCTTTGTTTAAATTAGCCGCAACGGAGACCCACTATGGTGTTTGGAAGTACCATAACGACATTAGTTATGGTAATAGTGTAGATAATACTAAGATAACTCATAATATTTTGGATATGATTATTTATAGGGGTTGGTATAGAGGGGTGCTTAGAACTCATATTGCTAAGTTGATGATGTTCTAATTCCTCATTTTTTGTTCTTTTGTCTTTTTTGAGGGTTGGATCCGAACGATCTCGCCTTGTACTTTTGTTGTCCTTTTGAATTAATACAAGTCTTTTTATTCAAATAAATAAATAAATAAATAAATAAATAAATAAATAAAAATTGGTTACGTGTATGAATTATATGTGTCAATAACTTTTTTCATGATTCATTCTTTTAAATATCGATTAAAAATTATAGTTACTATTGCATAATTGTTCTCATTTTTATGTCTATGATATTAAGAAGATATTATTTTTAATGATTTCTTTAGTAACATATATTTCTTTTGTGTATGATTATATTAATAAACTCAAAGTATTAATTTTTAATAAATTCAAATTAATAAATTATAGTTATTTTAATCTTTTAATTAATGATATTAAAATATATTAAACAAATATTTATCATGTCTAAAAATAATATGTGCCAATAAATTCTTAAAAATCTCAAATTTTTCAAACAATGTTAGAAAATTATTTAGAATTTTTTCCTAATTGTATATAAACAAGAGTTTTTTTGTCTCTTTATTGGTCTTGATAAAGTACACTACTCGAGCTTGGAAAGCATGGACTAGTTGGACAAAAATATGTCCCAATTAATTTCTAGCTACTCAAGCATTAATTCCTACAATTCCATTACACATAACCTTAATGTAGTTCTTAGTTTTTCAAATTGAGTGTCGTCTAGGGATTTTGTAAAGATGTCTGCTAGTTGTTTTTCAGTAGTAAAATGATTAAAAGAAATCATTTTTTCTTCTACAAGCTCTCTGATGAAATGGTGTATGATGTCAATGTGGTTGGCAAGACTATTTTAGACTGTATTCTTTGAGATGTTCATAACACTCATCTTGTCACAGTATGATGTCGTGACATTTTGTGTGACATTATACTCTTTTTAGCATCTAATTCATCCTTATTAGTTGAGTGTACCTGATTCCTACAACAATGTACTCAAATTCTGCAATGGATAAGGAAACACAGTTTTTCTTTTTGCTGAACCAAGATATGAAATTGTTTCCTAGGAATAAAGATACACCATAGGTGTTATTTTTATCATATGCATTACCTGCCCAATAAGTATCACAATATACAACGATAAAGGATTTGGTATCAAAGAAGTACATAAGACCATAGTCATAAGTACCAATTATATACTTGACGATTCTTTTGAATTGTGTGAGATGACTCATTTTAGGATTGGCTTGAAAATTAGCGCACAAAACCATGGAGAAATTAATGTGTTATACTCCTATAAATACTTTGATCAACAGTCACTCCATGATCATCTTTGATAAGCTTGACATTAGTCGCGGGTGGAGTGCATTTATGCCTAGCATTTCTCAAACCAAACTTCTTCACTATATTTCTAGCATACTTGCTTTGGAAAACGAAGATGCCATATTTCATTTGTGTAACTTGAAACCCAAGAAAGTAAGTAAGTTCACCAATAAAACTTATTTCAAATTCATATTGCATTAGTTAAACAAAATATTTCACCATTTTGCTTGACATTCCACCAAACACAATGTCATCCATGTAGATTTGAGCTATCATGAGCTTCTCTTATTCCTTTTTAACAAACAGATTTTTGTCAATTCCTTCAAGAACATAACCATTGTCATTGAGAAATTTTGTGAGTCTTTCATACCAAGCTCTAGGAGCGTGTTTCACCCCTTAAAGAGCCTTCTTAAGTTTATACACATGATTTGGAAGACATGGATCATTGAACTCTTTTGGTTGTTGAACATACACTTCCTCATTCAATTATCCATTTAGAAAGGAACGTTTCACATTCGTTTGGTATAGTTTGAATTTCAAAAGGGATGATACTCATAGTAACAATCTTATAGCTTCTACATGAGGACTAAGGCAGAAGGTTTCATCAAAATCAACTCCCTCTGTTTGAGTATAACCTTGAGATAACTTGCATGCTTTTCTTCTTGTTACATTCCTATTGTCATCAAAATTTATCTTATAGATCCATTTAGTATCAATAGTGTTGGCAGAGTTAGGTCTAAGTACTAGTTCCCAAACTTTGTTCTTTTCAAATTGAACAAGTTCTTCATGCGTAGCATTGATCCGATATTCGTCCTTGAGGGCTTATTTCACATTTTTGGGCTCATTTTTGGATACCAAGCACATATTGGCTATCAATTCTTTATAGTTGATAGACCATTTGGATCAAGTTGTAACTACATTATTCAGATTCCCAATTATATTTTTAATGTGATTCCTCTGTATCCTTATGGAATGTCCTATATTTTATTGAGCATTGCCTTTATTAATTTCTATATTATCACCTACTATTGGTAGAAGGATGATGATATTCTTGTCAGAAACATTATGTGGGACATGTTGCTCTGGAAAAGCAAAATCCTCCTCTTATTGATCAACAACTTCATATTGGATACCATCAACAATGCTTTTATGGATTCCATCATGAATTTTGTTCGATTATTTAACACATGGTAAGCCCTACTATTTGTGGAACATCCCAAGAAGATCGTATTTGCTCTCCATCTGCAAGGATGTAGCATTTGCAAATCTTTTAGGCTTTTAACTTACATAGGTCCCATGAGATCCATGTGAAATAGTTCAAGTACTCTAGTGGCAGTAAGATGTCGAACCATCTTATGTGACATATTGGCCTGCTTTCCTATTAGACATTCACCACAAATTTTACTTTCTTCAATTTTTAGACTAGGAAGACCAACAATATTAATAATCTTTCTGAGACAATCTTTCTTATACTTCTAAGGTTTATTCTTCTCTTGAGGACACTACACATAACAATTGTCAGTTGATCTAGATCCATTCATTCACTAAACATGATTTTTGTTAGAGATTGTACATTTAGATCGATTGAAATTGACACACAGATCTTGACCACAAAGTTGATCGATAATGATGAGATTTGCAGTGAGACCTTCGACAAACAACACATCATTCAGACATGGGAGAACATGACAGTCTAACTTTCCTTTTTCTACCATTTTTCCTTTGGCTCCATCATCAAATATAAAATAACTATTAGCGTATAATTTAAGGTCCTTCAAATAATTCTTTTCTCTAGTCACACGTCTAGAGCAACAACTATCAAAATACTAATATTTACATGAAAAAACTCTTACGAAAATATAGACAATACGCCTTTGATTCTCCCCTTTAGCTTTTCAAATTTGATGAGAATATGATTTTTTGTAGTCTGGTATAGTACCAATCTTCATGAGAAGAAACTAATAATGTATCAATGGTTTAATCTTAAAATCTATGTTTCACATTTCTTATCTGAATTAATTATTAAATTAAAATTAATTTCAACCGTTTCTATATATTTTTTTAGGGTTGTCCCTTTATTTTCACAAGAAAATAAATAGTAAGGTTAAAGTTTAATTCTTTTCATATTCAAGATCTATTTTATCTTGATTGAACATGTAGAGTCTTAACATAATGACATAAGCTTAGGATCATATGATTGTATTATTTATAATATTATTACCGTTATTTTAGGTCATCATCGTTGTACATCATATTCTAAGATACATTGCAAAGTTTTAGGATGTATTTTTCCTTAGGTAACAACTAGTTGACCATTCAAATTCAAATATGGATCGAATATATGACTACATGCGTATGCTCATGTGGCACTGACTAATTAATTTCTAAAGTCGACAGTGGCCCCATTGAATATTCTTCAAGACTTTTCAATTATGTTAATGTTTTTGAAATGATTTCCCATTAGAGCAAGATTTCAATGCCGGGGAAATTATGCCATTGACTCATAAAAATTTATTCAAATCCATGAGTTAGTACATAACAAATGTAAAATTATAAATTGAAGAGAACTTATTCTCACTCTTTAAGCAAATAAAGTATTGCTTGTTTTCATGTGTTGTAGATAAATCCTTAAAATTTCCGTTCTTATCTTTTTGTTTTGACACGTTTTAAATGAAAATAATTGTTGATTATTTTCTAAATTTGGTCAATGATTCAGGAGAATCTTTCTAATTTAAAAAATATAGGTGTGAGATCCATTATTGAGTTATGTTGAAATATGATTATAAATAAAGGTGTTTAAAACTAAATTAGATTAATAAAAAAATTGTAAATCGAATCAAATCAAATTGAAAATGGTAAAAAATTATATTTAATTCAAATTTGTTTGAATCATTTTATAATAAAATCGTGCGTTTTGTTGTTTACTGTTTGTATTTTATAAACCAAATCGTATTATGTTATAAAATATTATAAATTATTATATATATTTTTTAGTTTAATACACAAATCAACAAATACTATGTAAATATTTTATCATCTTTTTTTATATTTATTTTAATTTATATATCAATAAAATATTATTTATTTATAAATGCTATTGTTTTTATTTGAAATGAAATTTTCATATTTTATTTGCTTTTATTTTTAATTTGTTGACATCAATAAAAATAAGATTAAAGGAAAAGCTTAATTTACATTACTTATATATATATATATATATATATATATATATATATATATATATATATATATATATATATATATGAGAAAAAGGAATATACACTGACAGTGTAAAATATTTTTACACTGTCAACCAATGACACGCGTGTATCCCGCCACATCATACTTTTATTTTTAAAATACTGTTATGATTTTGCACTTTAAAATAATCTGATTGGATATATGTGTAATATTTCTTTACACTGACAGTGCACTACCTTTAAACTATATATATATATATATATATATATATATATATATATATATATATATATATATATATATATATATATATATATATATATATATATATATATTGATAATAAAAAAGAAATTAGTGTTATAAAAGTAGCATGTAACACCTCAATTTTCAATTAAGCGAGTTAATTGATTTATTTGTGTATTTATTTAATTATTGGTGTTTAATTAAATAAATTATTGTTTGATTATATACTATGTGGGGCGTAGAGAATAGTCATAGAGTATGAAAGAGAATTAAATCTTATTGGAATTAATTGGAATAACTAGAAAGGTTAGTATTTTGATTAAAATAATTAAAATAAGATAAAATAGTAATATTGGGCGAAATATTGAATTAATAGACTTATAGTAAAATAAATAGAATTATGAGGTGAATGATTAAAATAGCATCGTGATAGAAAAATAAGGAATATTAGATTTATTATTAAAATAATAAATAAAAAATAAGATGTGTAGAGAAATTGAGGGCAAAGTTGGAATTAAGGAAAATATGGAGGATAGAAAGTGAATATAAGGATAGGTTGGGGATAAAAGGGGAAAAGCCTAATTAGAAGGGATTATGTTTTGGAATAAAATAAGGGATTTGGAGAACCTGAGAGTGTCGGTACGTATTTTTGGAGAGTTGGAGCAAAAGAGGCAAAGAGAGAAAGAGAGAACAATGGCTTGAGGTTGAGGAAGGACTCTAAGAATCAAAAGTGATTTTTCTGGAAATCAGGTAAGGGGGAGATGTGCTTCTATAATGGGTGTTAAAGCATGAGGGCTAGATGGAGGGACCCTTAAGCCCAAATCGAGTGTCGTTTGAAGCGTTAGGTAGCTGAAATAGAGGGCTATAACTTTGTTTCAGGGATACAATATTTTTGGTGATGATTTAATGGACGTTTTTGGAGTTGAAGAAGATGAGAATCTTGCTGGAAATTTCAGAAAAACAATAACTTTTTAGTAATTCCTTCTTGCGCGGTTTTGATGTGTTGACAAGGCCCGTATTGACAAATTATTTGATGTGTTGTGAATGATTGTGAGACTGTTGTGGTATTTGGATCAAACTCTAGTGTCGACAAGGATAATTTCATGGTTCGAAAGAAGGTTTAGTATGAAGTCGAAGTCTGTTCACATGTTGATCTTGTATGCTGTAGTCGAAGTCTGTTCGAGCATACTGTCGAAATATATTAACTTGTAATTTAAGTTAGTATGTCGAGTTAGGTCTTGCTTGTAAGCCCAATTGTTTAAGTTAGCTTGTTCCCTAAGTTAACTTGTGTAATGGGTCTGTGTGTAAAAGCCCATTAGGTTTGTATGTTAGTTTTCTTATAAATAGCATGCTAGTCTCTCATCTTTGAAAGGGTGGTGCAAATCTTAATTAGGATGAGAGAGGTTAATTGTTGGTATTCACTTGTAATCTTTGAACCCTTATTGAGAAAGTGAATAGTAAAATAGATTTAACCAATTCTCTATTCTTCTTCCTTCTTCTCTTTTCCTTTGTGAAACCTAATAGAGTTTCTTGTGTTTGTTCAAAAAAACTCAATCTTTATCTCATAACTTTGTTTTGTTATTGATGACATCGATTCACAACAAATTGGTGCGGTGAGCGTGGAGGAGAATATGTCGTCAACAAAGTATGAGATTGAGAAATTCATCGGTGTGAATGATTTCAGTTTGTGGCGCTTGAAGATACAAACCTTCTAGAAAAGCAATAGACACAAACCTTAGCCATGTAACTCCTTTAAACTTTTCACCATTCTAGAATCTATCATGTTTGCAATGCGAACAATTATTCGCCTAGCGAACTCATTCGCCCCAGGTTCGCACAACGAACTCAGGGCGAACATGACAGTAACTCAAAAATTCTGGTTTTTCTATTTGTGGTTTATTACAACACTCTTTCACCATAACATTTTCTTATTGAAACAATCAAACTTTAACAATCACAAAATGCATCCTCAAGCTAATAAAAAATAAAGTTTGAGAAAAAACAAAAAAATTTCCTAATAACCTAACAAAATTGAATCAAACTAAATAAACATAAAGCTATACAAACTCAAAAATCGTTGGGTTGCCTCCCAACAAGCGCTTGTTTCACGTCGTTAGCTCGACACCTTTATTGTGCTTTGCTAGTGACTTCCTCACATACATGTCGATGCTTTGTCAAAGAGCCAACCTAAAGAAAGTGTCCTAACCAAACACTTGAACAAACGTTACAGGAACAAAATATATTCAACACTTGAACAAACATAATGGAAGACAAAAGCAAAACAAGTATCTATACAAGCCTATATACAATTATGTGCAAAGCTTAGAAATATAGAAACTATCGCAATGCGACTCAATATCAAAACCAATCCCCGACAACAGCGCCATTTTGTTGAAGCGGTAAAGCGGCAAGTAAAAATATTATTTTTGGAAGAATTCCTTCCGGGATTTATGTCGTCTCCACAGGGATCGGTGCGAGGGAAAGAATGTCGTTCGACAATCTCCACGTCTCTAAGCATGGGTTTGAATGGTTTTAAAGAGTAAGATGCAAAAGAAAAACATAAGAC
This sequence comes from Lathyrus tuberosus, assembly GCA_022829125.1. Classification (NCBI taxonomy): domain Eukaryota; kingdom Viridiplantae; phylum Streptophyta; class Magnoliopsida; order Fabales; family Fabaceae; genus Lathyrus; species Lathyrus tuberosus. The sequence continues at coordinate 10,810,301 of JALAZF010000042.1, forward strand.
AAGAAAATAAATACATCCTTAAGATATGAGCAAACTCATTAGGCATTGCATTTCAATCTACCCATCAAGCACTAAAAAATCTATGGGTCAAATGAACGTCACCTAAATCACTCGTCAATATCATCACGTATCGCTCAAAACAGAGGTTATGTCTAACACAAAGTTGAGAGAACAGCCGCATTGCCTCATCGGTGATGTCTCACGCAACTCGACAACATAGAACATTAAGAATCGATACCCACATGAATATTAGACCTAAATCTATGTCTAGAGTTTAGAATCTAACAGATGTTCATCTTAGATCGAGTTCGAACCGTATATGTCTATAGTAATCCAAACTCATTAAGTAAAAAATCAAATATGACACCTCTAAAGAGTTGTAAAAGAGATTTTATACAAAGATCCATAAATATACATACAATCAAGATAAACTTACATACAAAACCCCAACAAATGAAAAATACATAGAGAGGAAGGAAGAAGAACGCAAATCTCACAGTTTGTCAACTCCGATTGAAGTGGATTCAACTCCGGATCATCAAGATATACACTCCATGTGTTGTTTCTAAGCTAAACCTACTCAAGAATGTGTTTGATGAAGTTGGGGTAAAAAGTTCCCAATAACATAACCTAAAAAAATGCTGAAAAATGACTTAAATAGGCAAAAATGGGTTCCAGTGTTCGCCTAGTGAAGTCTCGTTCGCCCAGCGAACATATGTCGCGTTAGCTACTACCAAAATAGTGTTTTCCACACTTTTTAGAACTTTTTGTTCGCCTAGCGAACATGACATCAAACCAGCACTTGTTTCGACCGTAACTTTTGAACCGTAACTCAGTTTTATGCGCGGTCAGAAGCGTTGGGAAACTTATTCAATGCTCTATATGATAATGACAAAGTATCATTGCTCGTATACCTACAAAAATGAGATAAAAACAATTAAACTCAATAATATTTACACGATACGTAATATATACATTATAATGTAAACTATACAAAATATGCACAAAAGTTAAGGTTTATTGGTTGAATTAAGCCAATAAGTGCCAATTATTTTTACTCAATATCACTCCAATTTAGCACTTATCAGGAACTCGGAAGAGGGAATTTGGGATTCCGAAGAAGGAATCAGGTTCGTATAATAAACCATTGATGAGAATTGGTACCACATACATGTCGAGTCGGTAAATACTATCCAGAGTACATAAAGTAATCATATGCATGATTAGTTAAAAAGTTGAATATTCAGAATTTGTTAAAGTTTGAAAAAAATTGTAATTCTTTAACAATAGGATTGACAAAAAATATGATGTCTTTGGATATAATTGAATACAATGAAGTCATCATTAGGGATGTGGAACAAGCCCATATCTAATTAATCATCAATAGTGAAAACTCAACTCAAACTTGATTAACGTTAAGTCTTGAGTTCAATGATGAAAGTACACTATTAGAGTGATTGAAGTACTTAATGATAGAAACATTCCAAGGGGTAAAAGTACTTGGACCATAAGAATAAGTGTGGTAGGATGAGGTTTTCCTCTTAATAGACATATAGCATATATTTGCTGGAATGCATAATTATGAGTGGATTTCTGATATAGTCTACCTATATGAGAATGAAGTGGTACCGCTTCATAGAGTTCACGAGGTTGACTCTTAAATTCTCATGAAAAAGATACGAGACAAAAGGCCTTATTGAATGTCTCATATTAATAATTCGATCAATGATACCGAGATTTCATGTGTGAGTTATGTAACATCCCAAATTTCGTAAGAATATTTATTTAATTTATTTAAATATTATATTTGTGGTTTTCTGTGAATTTTTGGTGGTTGGTGTCGATGTCGGTATGTTTGGTGAAGTTTGGTTATTTTAATTAAATAATAGTATATAATATGAATATATTAGTATTATTATTATTTTAAAATAATATTAGAGGAATTAAGGGTAAGATGGACATTTTAGGAGTATTAGTGAGGGTATTATGGAGAAAGCTCATATTTGAGGCCCAAGAGTTAAATTAATCAAAAAGGAGGAATTGAGGAGAATTAGGATTCATTTGTGGAGATCGTGAAAATAAGGAGAAAGTGCAGAGCTCTGAGGAAAAAGGGAGAAGGCGAGGATTTTCGTGAAGGTTTCCAAAGGCTCAAGAGAGAACTCATCGGATCGACAATCTAAGGTATGAGGAGTAATTGCCATTCATTGTTTTCATTATAGGATTCGATTGATTAAAGTGGATGTTGGGGATTTTGGGGTTTATGGGTTTTGAGGTAAACTGATGACTTTGAGGGCATTCTGTAAGATCGATTAATAAGAGTCGAATTTAATCGGTAAAATAGACCTTTGGGGCAGACTTCCCCGTTGTTGTAGTTTTAACCTTGTGGTGAAGGATTTATGGAGTTTATATGGAGTTTGAGAGTTTTGAAGGTTTAGGAGAAATTAAGGTTTCCCGTAGTGTCCTGAATCGACCTAACAGACGTAGATTTTAGGCCTTTAATTTCTGTGATATGTTAGGACTGTTTTAGGGATGATTTTGGGTCATTTGAGACTGTAATCGCAGGTGCTTTGAAGGTTAGGGAGCCACTGATGCGTAGCAGCGAATTGCTGTAATCGCAGGTTCGCTAGGCGAACCGTTGCTTCGCTAGGCAAACGTTCGCCAAGGCTCGCTAGGCGAGCAGCGCAGCGAATACGCGATAACGTGGGAGGGAGTACTGAGATGATTCTGGAGAGGAGAGGTGGGCTTCGCTGGGAGTTTCGCTAAGCGAAGGAATCAGCGAGTGGGTTCACTAGGCGAGTTCATCAGCGAGTATGACAGATGGTTGTGTTTCTGGTGTTGAGGGTGGTGTCTGTGAGGTTCGTTGGCCGCTTCTCTAGGCGAAGGCCACAGCGAACAGGTTCGCTAGGCGAACCCTGGACCAAACGTCTTCCGTTTGTGAATTTTTGTTTGTGCTGTTGTGATGTTTCGATGCTGTGATTTTTATGATGATTTTTCATGATGTTACTGATGAGTATATGATGATGTTTTGGTGATTATTTGACGAATATGTGACGACATGACGTATATGAGAAGTGATGAATGATGATGCACATTGTGATGTTTATTTTGATGATGATGATTAGTGATGTTGTGTATCATACATTCATATGCATACTCTGTGACGACGCTTCATTCCCATTGTGCGGATATGAGGTAATTATGACGTGCTCCGGTTCCAAATGCGGGATCGATCCTATTGACGAGGATCTTTTGAGGGTTGATGACCTAGTGCCCATCTATTATGAAGATTGGTACCACATGCATGAGTCTTGTTATGCATTGCATTTTATGTGGCATTGATGAATTTGTGATATGGTGTTTCCTGATGTTTTCCTTGATGATGACCTTGATGATGTCGTTTATGAAGTTAAAGCCATTTTATGTATATCTTGTTTTATAATGATTATTATGAATTGTGATTACTCACCCTGCCTGTTTGAATGTTGCCTCCACGTGGGTAACGTGCAGGTGATCAGGTTTAGTCGTGGATGCTTTCGAGGACTTGAAGTTTATTTGCTTTTGGTCGATTTAGAGGGTCTTGCTCTGATAGTGTAACATCGGGTTGGGGTCCTTTGAGTGAACTATGTTGTTTCCTTATTTTTGTTGTCATTTGATGATATGGTTTTATTTTGATTATTATGACGGTTGTTGAAAAACCTTTTATTTGAGAATTTTGAGTTCCGCTGCCATGTGAAGGATTTTTAATTTATTTTGAGAACCCTTTGTTTACAGGGTAATTGTGTTATTTTGATTTAATGAGAAATGTGCACCCTTAGAGAGAAGTTTTATGCCTTACTCTGATATTTGAGTTGTTTCTGCTGCAACATTATTGGGGGTAGAAAAGGGTGTTACATTAGTGGTATCAGAGCCTGGTTGGTCCGTCCGGTCGGGTTTTTACTTGATGTCTGTCCCTGTCAGTCGACGAGTGTGTGTACACTGTCGATGTTTTAGTTCTTCTAACCTTGTTGGTGGTGTGCAGATGGCTAGAAGAAATGATCGTACGATTGCTGATGCGTTAGAATCGGTTGCTAATGTGATGGCGTAGTTGAATCCAAATGGTGGAGTTCCTGATGAGTTTCGCGCGTTGGGGAAGTTTCAAAGGAACAATCCACCGACTTTTGTGGGTACGCATGATCCAGCAAGTGCACACAAGTTGCTGAAGGCGATCGAGAAGATTTTTCGAGTGATGGGGTGTTCTGATGAGCAACAGGTTCAGTTCGGAACGCATATGCAGGAAGAGGAAGCTGAGGACTGGTGGGATAACACCCGTCAGAGACTTACGGATGTTGGCACTGTGATACCTTGGGTTGTGTTTAGGCAAGAGTTTCTGGGAAAGTATTTTCCAGAGGATGCTCATGGCAAGAGAGAAGTGGAATTCCTTGAGCTAAAGCAAGGAGACGTGACTGTGGCAGAGTATGCTGCAAAGTTTGAGAAGCTAGTGAAGTTCTGTCTGCACTACAATCGTGCTGATGCTGAGATGTCTAAATGTCTCAAGTTCGAGAATGGGCTGAGACCAGAGATTAAGCAGGGTATTGGGTATCAGCAGATCCACGGGTATGCTGAGTTGGTTGACAAGAGTAGGATCTATGATGAGGATAGCCGAGCTCGATCTGCTCACTATAAGCAGTTGAGTGAGAAGAAAGGGCAGTATAGGGGTAAGCCTTATACGACTTCAGCTGACAAAGGGAAGCAGAAGGCTTCAGATGGGAAAAAGACAAGTGGGGGAGCAGTTCCCGCTTCTGGAAAGTGTCATAAGTGTGGCGAGCAAGTTCATTGTGCTGATGCGTGTACCAATAATGTGGTGAAGTGCTATCGATGTGGTAAGAAGGGGCATAGAGCTACTGACTGCAAAGATGAGGGTCCGACCTGTTTCAATTGTGGTGAGAAAGGTCATATCAGTACTCAATGTCAAAAGCCGAAGAAGACTACTACTGCTGCCCAGACCAGTGGCAGAGTGTTTGCTTTAAGCGGTGCAGAGGTGCCAGAGAAGGACAACCTGATTCGAGGTACTTGTTTTATTAATAATATCGAGTTGGTTGCTATTATTGATACTGGTGCTACTTATTCTTTTATCTCGTTTGAATGTGCTAATAGATTGGGTTTGAAGTTATCTGATATGAATGGGAATATGGTAATAGAAACTCCAGCTAATGGTTCTGTTACTACTACCTTTGTGTGTTTGAGATGTCCTGTGATGATTTTTTAGAAGAGTTTTGTGATGGATTTGGTGTGCCTACCCTTACACCAAATTGACGTGCTCTTTGGGATGAACTGGTTGGAGTTTAACTGTGTTCATATCAATTGTTATAACAAGACTGTAGAGTTTCCTGAGATTGACGATAGTGGGGAGTTGATGTTCTTGTTTGCTAAGCAAGTAGAGGAACTTCAAGAAGACGAAGCTTTGGTGTTTGCAATGTTTGCATTGTTGCAAATTAATCGTGAAGCTGCGAGTGTGGAGTTGCCTGTTGTCTGTGAATTCCCAGATGTGTTTCTAGATGACATCAGTGATTTGCCTCCAGAGCGTGAAGTGGAGTTTGCAGTGGACTTAATACCAGGTACGAGTCCAGTGTCGATGGCTCCTTATCGGATGTCAGCTTCTGAGTTAAGTGAATTGAAGAAACAGTTGGAAGAATTGCTTGAGAAGAGGTTTGTTCGACCAAGTGTTTCTCCGTGGGGTGCTCATGTGTTGTTAGTGAAGAAGAAAGATGGAAGTATGAGGTTGTGCATTGATTATCGACAGTTGAATAAAGTGACGATCAAGAATAAGTATCCACTTCCAAGAATCGACGATTTGATGGATCAGTTAGTAGGTGCTTGCGTGTTTAGCAAGATTAATTTGAGGTCCGGTTATCATCAAATTCGAGTGAAGCCTGATGATATTCCGAAGACGGCTTTCAGAACGAGATATGGACACTATGAATACACTGTGATGCCGTTTGGTGTATCCAATGCACCTGGTGTGTTCATGGAGTATATGAATCGGATTTTCCATGAGTATTTGAATAAGTTTATGGTGGTGTTTATCGATGATATCTTGATATATTCTAGATCTGAAGAAGAGCATGCCGAGCATTTGAGAACTGTGTTGCAAGTCTTGAAGGAGAAGAAGTTGTATGCAAAGCTGTCGAAGTGTGAGTTTTGGTTGAAGGAAGTGAGTTTCCTTGGCCATGTGATTTCAAGTGGTGGTGTTGCTGTTGATCCTTCTAAGATTGCTGCCGTGTTACAGGGGGAGACTCCGAAGTCTACTACTGAGATACGGAGTTTTATGGGATTAGCGGGTTACTACCGCAAGTTTATTGAAGGATTTTCTAATTTGGAATTACCTTTGACTCAGTTGACTCGAAAGGGTCAGACTTTTGTGTGGGATATAGCTTGTGAAGAGAGTTTTGTGGAATTGAAGAAGAGATTGACTACTGCTCCAGTGTTGATTTTGCCTAATCCGAGTGAATCTTTTGTGGTGTATTGTGATGCGTCGAAGATGGGTCTTGGTGGAGTATTGATGCAAAATGGATAAGTTGTTGCTTATGCTTCGAGACAATTGCGAGTCCATGAGAGAAATTATCCTACGCATGACTTGGAATTGGCCGCGGTGGTGTTTGTGTTGAAAATTTGGAGACACTATTTGTTTGGCTCTAAATTTGAAGTGTTCAGATATCATAAGAGTCTAATGTACTTATTTAATCAGAAGGAATTGAATATGAGGCAGAGGAGGTGGTTAGAGCTGTTGAAGGATTTCGATTTTGATTTGAGTTATCATCCGGGCAAAGCAAATGCAGTGGCCGATGCATTGAGTAGAAAGTCATTACATATGTCAATGCTTATGGTGAAAGAATTAGAGTTGCTTGAACAATTCCGAGATTTGAGTTTGGTGTGTGAAGCGACTCCTGACAGTGTGAAGTTGGGAATGTTGAAGTTGACTAGTAGTATTCTGGAAGAAATCAGAGTGGGACAGCAGTCTGATTTAAAGTTGGTTGACCAATTAACTTTGATTAACCAAGTTAATGGAGGTGACTTCCGGATTGACGAGGATGGTGTGATGAGGTGTCGAGATAGAGTATGTGTTCTGGATGTTCCAGATATTAAGAAGAGCATTCTTGAAGAAGGACATCGAAGTAGGTTGAGTATTCATCCCGGTGCTACGAAGATGTACCAAGATTTGAAAAAGTTGTTTTGGTGGCCAGGTATGAAGAAGGATGTCGCGAAGTTTGTTTATGCGTGTTTGACTTGTCAGAAGTCGAAGGTTGAGCATCAGAAGCCTTTAGGTATGATGTAGCCGTTGAGGATTCCAGAATGGAAATGGGATAGTATTTCCATGGATTTTGTGTCGGGATTGCCGAGGACTGCTAAGGGAAATGATTCAATTTGGGTGATCGTGGATAGATTAACTAAATCGGCTCATTTCTTACCGATGAAGATTAATCATTCCATGCAGAAGCTAGCCGAGATGTATATTGAGGAGATTGTGAAGTTACATGGGGTACCTTCGAGTATTGTGTCGGATAGAGATTCGCGGTTTACATCGAGGTTTTGGAAGAGTCTGCAAGATGCTTTGGGTACTAAGTTGAGGATGAGTTCTGCATATCATCCGCAGACGGACGGTCAGACAGAAAGGACGATCCAATCTTTAGAGGATTTGCTGAGGGCTTGTGTGTTGGATCATGGAGGATCGTGGGATAGCCATTTGCCGTTGATTGAGTTCACGTACAATAATAGTTTTCATGCTAGTATTGGAATGGCGCCCTACGAAGCTTTGTATGGGAGAAGGTGTAGGACTCCTTTGTGTTGGTATGAGTCGGGCGAGAGTGCTGTACTCGGACCTGAAATTGTGCAAGAGACGACTGAGAAGATTAAGAAGATCCAAGAGAGGATGAAAGCTTCGCAGAGTCGTCAGAAGTGCTACCATGATAAGAGGAGGAAAGCACTTGAATTCCAAGAGGGAGATCACGTGTTTTTGAGGGTGACACCAGTGACTGGTGTGGGTCGAGCTTTGAAGTCTAGGAAGCTCACTCCACGTTTTGTTGGTCCATACCAGATATCGTAAAGGATAGGAGAGGTAGTCTATCGAGTTGCTTTACCGCCGTCACTTGCGAATTTGCATGACGTGTTCCATGTGTCTCAGTTGAGGAAGTACGTTCTGGATTCGTCGCATATGATTCAGATGGATGATGTACAAGTGAGGGATAATCTGACTGTGGAAGCATTGCCTGTACGTGTCGATGGTCGAGAGATGAAGCAATTGCGGGGTAAAGACATAGCTTTGGTGAAAGTGTTGTGGGGTGGACCAGCTGGCGAAAGTTGGACTTGGGAACGTGAAGATCAGATGAGGGAGTCGTATCCGACTCTATTTCCTTGAGGTAATTTTCGGGGGCGAAAATTCTTTAAGTGGGGGAGAGTTGTAACATCCCACATTTCGTAAAAATATTTATTTAATTTATTTAAATATTATATTCGTGGTTTTCTGTGAATTTTTGGTGGTTGGTGTCGATGTCGGTATTTTTGGTGAAGTTTGGTTATTTTAATTAAATAATAGTATATAATATGAATATATTAGTATTATTATTATTTTAAAATAATATTAGAGGAATTAAGGGTAAGATGGACATTTTAGGAGTATTAGTGAGGGTATTATGGAGAAAGCCCATATTTGAGGCCCAAGAGTTAAATTAACCAAAAAGGAGGAATTGAGGAGAATTAGGATTCATTTGTGGAGATCGTGAAAATAAGGAGAAAGTGCAGAGCTCTGAGGAAAAAGGGAGAAGGCGAGGATTTTCGTGAAGGTTTCCAAAGGCTCAAGAGAGAACTCATCGGATCGACAATCTAAGGTATGGGGATTCATTGCCTTTCATTGTTTTCATTATAGGATTCGATTGATTAAAGTGGATGTTGGGGATTTTGGGGTTTTGAGGGTTTATGGGTTTTGAGGTAAAATGATGACTTTGAGGGCATTCTGGGAGATCGATTAATAAGAGTCGAATTTAATCGATAAAATAGACCTTTGGGGCAGACTTCCCCGTTGTTGTAGTTTTAACCCTGTGGTGAAGGATTTATGGAGTTTATGTGGAGTTTGAGAGTTTTGAAGGTTTAGGAGAAATTAAGGTTTCCCGTAGTGTCTTGAATCGACCTAACAGACGCAGATTTTAGGCCTTTAATTTCTGTGATATGTTAGGACTGTTGTAGGGATGATTTTGGGTCATCTGAGACTATAATCGCAGGTGCTTTGAAGGTTAGGGAGCTACTGATGCGTAGCAGCGATTTGCTGTAATCGCAGGTTCGCTAGGCGAACCGTTGCTTCGCTAGGCGAACATTCGCCAAGGCTCGCTAAGCGACCAGCACAGCGAATGCGCGATAACGTGGGAGGGAGTACTTAGATGATTCTGGAGAGGAGAGGTGGGCTTTGCTGGGAGTTTCGCTAAGCGAAGGAAGCAGCGAGTGGGTTTGTTAGGCGAGTTCATCAGTGAGAATGAAAGATGGTTGTGTTTCTGGTGTTGAGGGTGGTGTCTGTGAGGTTCGCTGGCCGCTTCGCTAGGCGAAGGCCACAGCGAACAGGTTCGCTAGGCGAACCCTAGAGCGAACGTCTGCCGTTTGTGAATTTTTGTTTGTGCTGCTGTGCTGTTGTGATGTTTCGATTCTGTGATTTTTATGATGATTTTTCATGATGTTACTGATGAGTATATGATGATGTTTTGGTGATTATTTGACGAATATGTGACGACATGATATATATGAGAATTGATGAATGATGATGCACGTTGTGATGTTTATTTTGATGATGACGACTAGTGATGTTGTGTATCATACATTCATATGCATACTCTGTGACGACGCTTCATTCCCATTGTGCAGATATGAGGTAATTATGATGTGCTCCGGTTCCAAATGCGGGATCGATCCTATTGACGGGGATCTTTGGAGGGTTGATGGCCTAGTGTCCATCTATTATGACGATTGGTACCACATGCATGGGTCTTGTTATGCATTGCATTTTATGTGGAATTGATGAATTTGTGATATGGTGTTTCCTGATGTTTTCCTTGATGATGACCTTAATGATGTCGTTTATGAAGTTAAAGCCATTTTATGTATATCTTGTTTTATAATGATTATTATGAATTGTGATTACTCACTCTGCCTGTTTGAATGTTGCCTCCACGTGGGTAACGTGCAGGTGATCAGGTTTAGCCGTGGATGCTTTCGAGGACTTGAAGTTTATTTGCTTTTAGCCGATTTATAGGGTCTTGCTCTGATAGTGTAACATCGGGTTGGGGTCCTTTGAGTGAACTATGTTGTTTCCTTATTTTTGTTGTCATTTGATGATATGGTTTTATTTTGATTATTATGACGGTTGTTGAAAAACCTTTTATTTGAGAATTTTGAGTTCCGCTGCCATGTGAAGGCTTTTTGATTTATTTTGAGAAAAAAACCCCTTGTTTACAGGGTAATTGTGTTATTTTGATTTAATGAGAAATGTGCACCCTTAGAGGGAATTTTTATGCCTTACCCTGATATTTGAGTTGTTTCTGCTGCAACATTATTGGGGGTAGAAAAGGGTGTTACAAGTTATGCACGCTTGTTTTAATGAATAATTGGTTCAAAGCTTGTCTACCAATCTATTCGGGGATAAGTGAAAACTTAACTTAAGTAATGGTTCAAATCGTAAGATACCTTTATCTGAAACCATGAAATTTCCTGAATAATAGATTTAGATATATTTTGAAAATGGTAGGGATTGTTGAAGAAATTTCTAAAACATTAAATTGATAAATAGTAATGATTTAATTGATTTTATGAATTTTTATAATCATAAATGGCTATGTGTTGTAGTGGTTATGGCTTTTTCTATAAAGTAAATGATTATGGATTTGGATCCTTGATTGAGACATTTTTTGGATTTATTTGGTGAAATAACAAAATAAATGGTCAAAAGTTGCACCTGCCAGAAATTGAACTTGAGACCTATTGAATAGAGGGTGTCGCAAGTTGCATCTATTACCACCAGACCATCACACCTTTTCGTGAAACAATATACTGTTATTGATAGATAACTGTTCACGAATAGCCATGTTGAAACCATTCAAACATTGTTTCTCCCCATCAATTGGTACAAGTTTTTATATAAATAGAGATACTTGTTAGACATAAAAAGGACACACGAAAATTAATTGTTTCTAGTGCCAACAATTATATCTAAGTATTTCTTTTATTTTTCCGGTGCACGAGAATAAATTAGAGAACTTTATTTTGTAAAATATCGTTGGTCAATATGATTAATGTGAACGTGCGATTCATGTTAAGGTTTCTAAACACTACTAAAAAGTTCACGCTCAGTGACCGAATTATAGACCAAAAAAGCCTAAAAATCGGTCACTATAACGTTTAGCGACTAATAACGCGACCGATTTTTAGCGACCATTTTCAATTGTTTAAAAAACTTAAAATAAAACAAAAAATTTGTCTCTAGCAGGAATCGAACCAATGCACTTTCTTTTATGAGGTTTTCGGGTGTCCACTAAGCTATTTGGTTTTTGTTGTTCAATTTACATTTGAAATGTATATATTATTAATGAAATAGAACTTTCAAATATTGTTTACAAATTTTTTAACACTAATTATCATTAAAATTATATTTGTATCTAAATTAATAAATTTGTTGAGTGAATTATTTATAGGCTTAAATGCACTTTTAGTCCCCCTATTTGCAAATTTTTAACTTTTAAGCCCCCTATTAATTTTTTCAGCTTTTTGGTCCCTTTAGTTGTAAATTTTTAGGATTTTTGTTAGTCCCCCCATAGATTTTGATTATGTGGCGCTTTTTTGGCTGAGTCATTTTTTGCCATGTCATTTTTTGTAACACATGTTTAATGACTAGGCAATGGATAAAGGTTTTGTTTTTTTTTTATTGAAATTAGAAACCTTTTAAACTACTATTCAGACTAAAGCACACAAACCTTAAATCTCCTAAGTCTCTTGACGTTGTTGAAGAATTGGAAGCTCAAACGCACACTGACAATGGAGAACGAATGTCGTCCAAGATCCTAAGCACGTCGTCTTCTTCTTGTTGCTGAAGTACGTCATCTTCTTCTCACGTATTGCTTCTTCTCTCGTCTTCTTCTGCATACCAAAGATCCTAAGCATTAATGTCAGGTTCTTCTCAAGGTTACAGTCGCACAAGATCCCAATCGAGCTTCAAAACAAACCGACGTGAATGCCTTTGTGGACTCGATGCTCCACTGATGACTTCATGGACGGAATCTAACCCGGGACGACGGTTTTATGGCTGCGGAATGTACAAGCTTCCTGGACAAAAGAGATGTAGTCATTTTGTCTGGTACGACAAAGAGATGAACGAAAGAGCGAAAGAACTAATTACGTCTTTGCAGGAAAAATTAAGTGCAGAGAAGAAAAAGGTTAATGAAGGCAAGCTCAAAGAGGAAGAGTTGAAGATGAATATCAAGTTTCTTAACATGCAACTGAAGTTTACCTGTCTTATGAGTTTTGTCTTGTTATTAGGTTTAGTTTTTTCAAATGAAATGAAGTAGGTGTTGTTGTTTGTAAATCTTTGTTGTGTTGTAACCCTTTGATAATTGATGAATGAGAATTGTTGTTGTTTGGTAATTGATGAATGAAGACTTGTTTAGTTGTTTATAAGTTGTTCCATGAATGCAGTAGGTACTTTATAACTTGTTCCATGAATCCTGTCACTACATAAGTTGTTCCAATTAGTTTATGGTAACATCAGTAGGTACTCTACAACTTGTTCCAATCATCCTGCCACAACTAATAACAGCAGTAGGTACTTTAATGTAACAAACAATAACACCAGAAACTGCATAATACTAACATTTGTATACTAACAGCAGAAGGTAGTTTATAATGCATTATACTTCAAAATGTCAAACACCAGTACATTCTACTTAATCTTAGAAGGTAGTTTATAATGCATTTTACTTCAAAATGACTAACATAAGGTACATAAACCTTGTTGCATAACTTACATAACTTGTTCCAAAATACATAACTTGTTCCAAAAGTACATGGACAAAAAGTGACATTCAAAATAACATAAGGTACATAACTTGTTCCATTACATATTAACTAGTACAAAATTACATAACATTGACCCTAAGATGATCTAATCTTGAGAAGGTTATGGGGTTTGTGATGAACTCTCAATTTCTGCTGCCTTATTTTTCTTTTCACCTTTTGTTTCAATTTTCAGCCTCTTTCCATCCTTTGATGCATTCACATTTGTCTTGCTACCACCTTTGGGTTTCTTGTTACCACCTTTTAGAACGGCTCTCTCAGCAGCCCTTTTGCCCTTGCAACTTCTTTTGTTGTGTCCCATTTCACCACATTTGTGACAACTAACAGTTGTAAGCTTCCTAGGGAGGACATGGGGATTTCTTGGCTCATCATTCACTTTATTCCTCAGCTTATTTGGTCGACCTATGGTCCTTCTTAGAACATGTGGATTGATTGGGACCTGATCCTCCAACAAAGGCCAAAGTTGGGGCCCATTTGTGGGGTAGATTATATGAGAATAAGTGTCCATGAAAACAGATTTCCTGCACAACAATTTAACTCTATAAGTCTAAGTCATACTATGCAAACATAAACCAACAATATGCAATAATTCACATACATGTAGTAATCAGATACATAATCCTCAGGTTTTTTTTTTGCTTTGCCAGATACATGAAATTGCATGACTACAAGGAATTCCTGTCAAATCCCATTTTCTACATGCACATGTATGCTGTTTCAGATTCACAGAATATGTTTCTAGACCATTTGTGACACCAAAGATTGCAAGTTCATCATCACCATGCCAAGTAGGTGTCCAACTTTTTGCATGTTTTTTGTTCTTCTCAATTATCAACTGTATTCTAGGGCATAGATCACCACTGTATGAGGTCATTAACTCTTTTTGACTACTAATCCTTTTAGTTAAGTAGTGTTTAATACCCTTCAACAGTGTAATTATAGGCTTATCCCTACATTCTAGAACTGTCCTATTAAATGCCTCACACATGTTGTTAACTTGGAGATCACACTTAGAGTATGTTTTGAAATGTGACCTGGTCCATAACTATGCAGGGATATCAAGCATGTCTTTCCAAGCAGGTTCCTTCAGAGCTTTTAACCTTTGCATTGCCCTCTCCTAAGCTGGAATGGTTGTAGCTCTTGCAGCACTCCACATTGCTTCTTTAAATTCAAGTCCTGGATGCTTCTTCTTCCAATTGCCATAGAGATGTTTCACACACAATCTTTGCTCCACATGCTCACTTACACTTTGAACAGCAGGAACCAAACCCTACATAGTAATTTAAATACAAATCAGAATGAACAAGTTATTTAAATACAAATCAGAATGAACAAGTAATTTAAAGCATACCTTTTGCTCATCAGAAATGAAGGCATAAGGCCTGTGATTAATTTCCAAAAGGTCTTCAAGTAGCAGATAAATAAACCACTCCCAGGATCCTCTAGTCTCAGCTTCCACAATAGCATATGCAATAGGAAAAATCTGATTGTTTCCATCCCTTCCAATGGCTGCCATCAATTGCCCACCAAAGTCACCCTTCAAAAAACATGCATCTAACCCTATTAATGGCCTACAGTACTTGGCAAATCCATACTTGCATGCTTCCAAACAAATATATATTCTTTCAAACATAGGTCCATCATTGGAGTCAACACATTGCACATAAACTATACTATTTGGATTTGACTTTAGAAGTTCTTCAACATAGCTTCTTAAATGTGAAAATTGATCAATTCCAGTACCTTGAATCATATCCATTGCCTTCCTTTTTGCTCTGTAAGCTTGATCATGTGACAATTTAACACCCCATCTATCAAATGACTCAGTAATTAGACCAACAGGTTTCATATTAGGGCTATGTCTTAAAATATTAGTAAACTTCTTAGCTAGCCAACCTGTTGTTGCTTGCCTATTCTTAGGGGTTCTACAACAGTCATGTTCATCCACAAGACTTACAATTTGCCAGAACTGATTACCAACCCTTTTGCTTAGCCTCATGTAAAACCTACAACCTTCCATACACCTTACTACCATCCTCTTGGCATCATTTTTCTTAATGAAGACATTTTTCTTCATATCCATTGCATAGTCCTTAACAGCCTTTCTCACTAAATCTTTGTTGTTAAACACCATGCCCAACTGAAACTTTAATCCTTCACCACTTCTATGAGCTGGGAATTTTCAGTCTCTTCATCATGCTCACTATCAGGATGAGTAAATAGCTGATCAGAATCATCTTCACATTCTTTCTTGTCATTTCTAAGAACCTTCTCACTACCTTGTAAAACTGTGGTCCAATCCACATTAATGGACTCAGTTTCATCCCCACTTGCAAAATACTCATCACCTTCACTTGATGAATCATCCTCACTTACAACATACTCATCATCCCCTTCACTTAATGAATCCACATTACCATCCACTTTATCTTCCACATTCACATTATCTTTTTCAGGAACATTCACATTATCCTCAACATTCACATTATCCTTCTCAGCAACATTCACATTATCCTCAACATTCACATTATCCTTCTCAGCAACATTCACATTATCCTCAACATTCACATTATCTTTCTCAGCAACATTTACATTATCATTTTCAGCAGCCCTTTCCTCATTAATCTTATTACCAACATCCCATTATCCTCCCTTTCCTCGTTAACCTTTTCAGCAACATTTTCCTCCTCTATTATCTCAGCATCATCTATAACATCCAGAATACACACAGAGTGCTCTACATAGACATCTACAACTTCATAGTCTTCAACATCAGCAATGAATTTCAACACATCTCGATCAGAATTTAGGGGTCTAAGTCCACTTGCAAAACTAAACTTGGGGTTCCAGTACCATAAACACTTAATATTTGTGTATCCCTCAATGTGAATCATCTTTTCTAACTGCATATAAGACACATAATCCATATCCCATTCCCAATTCATTTCAGATATTACCCCATTGATATACCACTTAACAGGTTTGGACACTAACTCTCCCCTAAGATGAAATCGTATCCTAATCCCTTTACTTTGCCTTGGTCTGCAATTTAAATAACATAACAAAAATAAGCAACAAACCCTAATTCGTAATAAACAACAATAAACCCTAATTTCAGAATAAACAACAATACTCTTGTAGGACCACATTCAAGTTAAAAAACATTGTTGGGACCACATTCAGAATAAGGTAAAAAGAAGTTGGGACTACATGTTTCAGATACGGTAACATTTTGGTAAAATCAAAAACCCTAAATACAGTAAAGAAATACGACTAACCTCATGCAAAAGTTCACTTTTCCTTCGATTTCGCACTTGGACGCCATTCGTTCTCCATTGTCAGTGTACGTTTGAGCTTCCAATTCTTCAGCAACGTCAAGAGACTTAGGAGATTTAGGGTTCGTGTGCTTTAGTTTGAATAGTAGTTTAAGAGGTTTCTAATTTCAATTAAAAAAACAAAACCTTTATCCATTGCCTAGTCATTAAACATGTGTTACAAAAAATGACTCAGCCAAAAAAGCGCCACATAATCAAAATCTATGGGGGACTAACAAAAATCCCAAAAATTTACAACTAAAGGGACCAAAAAGCTGAAAAAATTAATAGGGGGGCTTAAAAGTTAAAAATTTGCAAATAGGGAGACTAAAAGTGCATTTAAGCTTTATTTATATAAATATATGTTTTATTTGTTAAAACAATAAAAATGTAAAATTTTGATTAAAAAATAAAAAAAAAATAAAAGGAGAAAATTGGGAGGAAAATAACTAAATAATGAAAAAAAAAACAAAAAAAATATTAGTGACCGAAATTTCGGTCTCTGAATTTTTTTATGAATTAATTTATATAAAAACGATTATTTGAGACAGAAAATTATGGTCCCAAAATATCAGTCGCTAATTTGGTGACTAATTTTATTTAGTGACCGATTTAGTGACATTTACAATTTTACTAACATAATGTCTAATTTTGGTGGCTAATTCGGTTACTAGAGTGACCGAAATTTTTCAGTCACAAATTCGGTCACTAAAAGTGTATTTTCTCGTAGTAAAAGTATCCTGAAGGGGATTCGCCGGATTATCCAATTGTATCCAAGTTGCCTAAATTGATGAGGGGCGAATCGAATCTAAAGCTTAGTGTAAACACATGTTTTAAAATTTATTTTGTGCAACTTTCATTATACCTTATTCATCTTCTTCTTGTTCATATTGTACTGCGAACCTTAATACAAGATCTAATAAAAAAACATGTCTATTATTTTTTATATATCAATGAAAGATATGTCACCCTTTTTTTTCAATATATTTTTCTTGTGTTTTTAAGTATATGTGATCAATATTTATACCGTATTTTTTATAGTAATTAATGATAAAAGATTTTTACTTATTTTTTATTTTAATCCATGACAAATATTAGTGTTGTATATTCTTTTATGCATCAATGAAAATCTTTGTCTCATATTTTATATATAAATATCAATACAAAATATTTATTATGTGTGTATTTACATTAGTTAGCAACAACTATTTATCATGTATTTTATTTTTTATGGAACAACACAACCGAGTAAAGTTTGTTTGTGTAAAATAATGTAAAAATAATGTAAAAATATTTAAATTCATTAATACTGTAGCAGTAGTTAAAAATAAAGAAAAATAGAAAAAACCTAAAAAAATTTGTTTTATATATATATATAATTATTCCGTCAAATATACTAAACCATTGTTTGATTTCACGTTTGGAACATTAACAATTTATTTTTGAAGTGTAGTATAAATTTTTAGAATGTTTGGTTGTTTTAAAGTACAATTTATATTTTCTCAAAAATTATTTTTATTTGGGTCATGCTAACCAGTGTTTCAGGAGCACTGTTTAAGAATTATAAATAAGAAAAATATTAGATGTTTAGTTCATTAAATACATATAAGATTTTTTAAAAAAATTAATTATTTATGTTTTCAATTCATTGAATATACATATTTTTAGAAAAAACATGTATTTATAATTTATTAAAAGATGTTTAATTTACCTTTTAAATCTCTTAACGAGTGCTCCAAGGACACTCGTTAACATTTTCCATTTTATTTTAATGGTAGAATTTGAAACTTTTGAGTTTAAACGTAACTAACACACTGAAAATTATTGCCCAATCCACTTTAAACAAAATCAATTTTATAAATATAATAGTACATTCAAAAATAATTTTTATCACATTAGAATCTAACTTGCATTAAATTTATAATTAATGTATCTGATTTGCATTATAGATCAGATACATTAATTGTTTAATAAATCTAAAAAAAGAGAAATATTTTTTATATCGGAGATAGTAATAAATATAAATTGGTTATGTGTATGAATTATATGTGTCAATAACTTTTATCACGATTTGATGTGGAATGTGGAAGCTTTGGGCATTGCTGCCAACAATTTTTCGATCGTTAACTGTGCGGAATTGCAGATGTTGTTGAACGAAGTATGTCCTGCATTTGGGGTTGAGGATTCGTTGGTTTGGCCTTGGAGTAGCAACAAAGTTTACACAGTAGCATCTCATTATGAAAGGCTGCAGCAGGATAATGTTGGTTTTGCACATCAGTATGCGCATAATAATACACTCAATTTAATGTGGAAAACAACCATGCCATTATAAGTTAAAGTGTTTGGTTGTGTTGGTGTACAAGGTGAAAATAATGAAGATGAAGAAGAGAATATATTATATTGAATGACGGCTACAAAAGGATAAAAGATACAAATGATTGGAATGACAACTACCCTATTTATAAGCTAAAATTAGGGTTACCAAAAGCAACATTAAAATACTAAAATACCCTCTAACAAACTTAATGACTAAGTTTGTGAATATAAAATAAAATATAAATTATTATTCTAATACCATCCCTTAATTTATATTTCCTCAAAACTAACAACTTCAATTCCATCCCTTAAGCGAAGAAATTGATCAGTCTTGATAGCCTTCGTCAGAACATCTGCCAACTGCTTCTGGGTGCTGCAGTGCAGAACTTCTAACACTCCATTCTGAACTTGACTTCTCAGATAGTGATACTTGGTCTCAATATGCTTGCTTCTCCCATGCAACACTGGGTTTCTGGCAAGATTGATTGCAGACTTATTATCAATCATCAGCTTCAGAGGCTTGTCAATTTTGATCTTCAGATCTTCCAGCAAGTTCAGAATCCACACAGCTTGACATGCAGTAACAGCGCCTGCAATGTATTCAGCTTCACAGGTTGATAGCGCAACAACAGGTTGTTTCTTAGAACTCCAAGAAATAGGACCTCCCAGAAACTTGAACAAGTATCTAGAAGTACTTCTTCTATCAACTCTGTCTCCACACCAATCAGAATCTGAGTAACTCAGAAGTTCTGATTCAATCTTCCTTCCAGAACTCAGAAGTTCTGATTCAATCTTTCTTCCAGAAGGGAACAACACTCCATACTTCAGAGTTCCCTTGATATACCTCAGAATCCTGACAGCAGCTTGGTAATGGGACCACTTAGGTTTACTTATGAATCGACTAACCATTCCAACTGCATAGCAAATATCAGGTCTGGTATTACACAAATACCTCAAAGAACCAACCAACTGTTTGAAGGTTGTAGCATCCACATCCTCACCATCAGAATCAGAATCTAATTTCTGATTTGTATCTGCAGGTGTGATAGCAGCCTTACAATTCTGCAGCTTAAATCTCTTCAGAAGTTCTCGTTCATACTTCAGCTGATGCAAAATGATACCTTTCTCAGAATATCTGAACTTCATCCCTAGAAAGTATGTCATTTTCCCGAGATCAGTCATTTCAAACTCATTCATCAGCACCTTCTTGAACTTCGCTAATTCTTGTTCAGAACTTCCGGTCAACAGTATGTCATCAACATACAAACACACCAGAATCATATTTCCTTCAGAAATATGCTGAACATAAACACCGTATTCCATCTCACATTTCTGAAACCCTTGCTTCTTGAAAAATGAATCGATCTTCTGATTCCAAGCTCTGGGCGCTTGCTTTAATCCATACAAAGCTTTATGTAATCTGTACACCATCCCTTCCTGATTCTTTTTCACAAATCCAGGAGGTTGTGACACATAAACTTCTTCTTCTAATGGACCGTTCAGAAATGCAGATTTCACATCTAAATGCATCAGAGGCCAATTCCTGTTAGCAGCTATTGCAATCACCAATCTGATTGTTTCATGTCTCGCTACAGGTGCAAACACTTCAGAATAATCCAGCCCAGGTTTCTGTAGAAGTCCTCTTGCTACCAACCTCGCTTTGTATTTGCCAATTGATCCATCTGGCTTTAGCTTCTGCTTGAAAACCCATCTGACGCTGATGGCTTTCTTGTCCTTTGGAAGTTCTGTCAGCTTCCAAGTCTTGTTTCTTTCTATGGCCTCAAGTTCTTCTTTCATGGCCTTTAGCCAGAACTTCTGCTTGAGAGCATCTTCTGTACTCACGGGTTCAGAGTCTACTAACATGGCACACTGAATAATCTCTCCCTCAGAATCTACTTCAGTGTCTTGCAACATGTCAAACTCTTCAAATCTTCTTGGAATGTTTCTGATTCTCTGTGGCCTCTGACCTCGTTCAGAACTTTCTCCGGATGCTTGAACCTCAGAAGTTCTGTCCTCAAAAGTTTCTCCTTCAGAAGTTCTTGCTTCAGAAGTTGGACTTCCTCCAGAACCTTGACCACCTTCAGAGTCTGGCATATTCCCAGAATCTGAATCACCACCAGAATCTTGATCATCATCAGAATCTGGATCATCAGAATCACCTTCATCTTCTGAGTCTTCTTCAGAGTCAGAATCACCATCAGTTTCAGAAATTCTTATTTCTGACCTTTCTTCAGAAGTTCTAACATCAGGATTAGATTGAGACTTATCCCAATTCCAAACTTCTGATTCCTTCACAATAACATCTCTGCTGAACTCAACTTTATTAGTTTCTAGACAATAAAGCTTGTACGCACCCGTACTGTGGTACCCCACCAGTAACATTACTTTGCTTCTATCATCCAACTTCTGTCTTCTAGCTTCTGGAACATGTTTGTAACAAACAGAACCAAAAACCTTCAGATGACTAACACTTTGCTTTTCTCCCGTCCACTTCTGAATAGGAACTATTTCCTTCAGCTTCTTCGTTGGACATCTGTTTAGCACATATGCTGCAGTGGCAACAGCTTCTCCCCAGAAGTTCTGAGGAAGCTTCTTCTCCTTCAGCATGCTTCTCACCATATCAAGCAGAGTACGATTTCTTCTTTCAGCAAGACCATTGTGTTGAGGAGTGTAAGGAGCAGTAACCTCATGCTCAATTCCATTCTCCTCACAGAACTTCTGAAACTCTTTGGAGTTATACTCACCCCCACCATCGGTTCTAAGAATCTTCAGAGTCTGACCACTCTGATTCTGAACCTTCATTCGGAACTTCTTGAATTCACCAAACACCTCGTGTTTGAACTTAATAAGGGATACCCATATCATTCTTGTGAATTCATCAACAAATGACACGAAGTATTTATTCCCTCCGAACGATTCTACTGGAAATGGACCACACACATCAGAATGTACTACTCCCAAGGCATGTTTTGCTCTTGGAGCAATTTCTGACGCAAATGGCAATCTTGGTTGCTTTCCTTCCATGCACACTCTGCATGACTTCTCAGGCTTCTTAATTGTAGGAATTCCATGTACCAGCTTCTTCGAATTCAGATGTTCTATGCTTCTGAAATTCAAATGACCAAATCTTCTGTGCCACAGCTCACTTTCTTTCACAACACTTGTTGCACTAAGACATTCAGAATCAGAAGTTCTGACATTCACCTTGAATGTTCTATTCCTTCCTTGTTCTGACTCCATAATCAGCTTCTGATTACAGTCATACAGCTTCATAAGATTGTCCTTCATGGTAACTGAAAAACCTTTCTCAATTAATTGTCCCACGCTCATCAGATTGCTTTTGATGCCAGGTACATACCATACATTCTGAATCAATGCTGTTTTCCCATTATTCAGAACAACTCTGACATTTCCCATACCTTCAGCGTTAAGATATTTGTCATCAGCACATCTGATCTTTGTCCTCTTCTCAGAATCAAAATCAACCAGCCATTTCTTATTTCCAGTAAGATGATTTGAGCAGCCAGTGTCCATATACCACCAGTCTGTCAAATTTGTATCATCAGATTCAGAAGCCATCAGTAGCACAGATTCATCATCAGAACTTCTGGCTATATTTGCTTCTTCTGACTTCCTTTCCTTGTTTGACCAACAATCTCTAGCAAAGTGACCAAACTTCTTGCAACAGTAACATTGGATCTTCTTCTTGTCATACTTCTCTTTTCCCTTCTGAGCATTCTTTTGCCTATCAGAAGTTGAGGTTTCTGACTTCTGACCACCATCAGATCTTCTCCTAGCTTCTGACTGCTTCTGATGCTTCCTATCAGAAACTGCTTTCAGAGCCTGCTGCTCTACTTCCCTTTCAGAAGTTCTCTCAGTCAGACGCAACTCTTGCGCTTCTAGAGTGCTTTGCAGCTCTTCAATTCTCATGGTGCTCAGATCTTTAGAATGTTCTATTGCTACCACAATGTAATCAAACTGAGGAGTAAGGGATCTCAATACCTTCTCAATGATTACTTGTTCAGAAAGAGTTTCTCCACACGCCTTCATCTCATTAGTGATCACAATCACTCTAGAGATGTACTCAGAAACTTTCTCATTGTTCTTCATGTTCTGATTCTCATACTGCTTACGTAGAGACTGAAGCTTCACCTTCTTCACTGATGCGTCACCACCGTAACATCTGACCAGTGTGTCCCACGCCGCCTTCGCCGTCGTTGAATCTGCTATCTTCTCAAACACATTCGCATCCACACACTGATGGATGTAGAACAATGCTTTCTGATCTTTCTTCCTTGTATCCTTCTGCGCGTTCTTCTGCTCCTCCGTCGCATCTGCTGCTACCGGAACATAACCTTCGGTGACAAGATCTAGAACATCTTGAGCACCGAACAGTACACGCATTTGAATCATCCAACGATTCCAGTTTTTGCCATCAAATACTGGAAGCTTGGTGTTCATGCCGCCGCCGCCGTTCATCATCTTCAACCTTCTTGTACAGTACGCTCAGAATCTCACCGCACACAGTGTTTCCCAACCCACAAAATCACAAAAAAAATGTGATTCTGATCAGATTTTGTTCAAGATTCAACAAGAATCACGAACCAAAATCAATCACACAAAGAAATCCTCACGTTTCACTCGTGTTTCCCGTGTTTCCCAATGATCCGAACCGGAGCTCTAGATACCAATTGTTGGTGTACAAGGTGAAAATAATGAAGATGAAGAAGAGAATATATTATATTGAATGACGGCTACAAAAGGATAAAAGATACAAATGATTGGAATGACAACTACCCTATTTATAAGCTAAAATTAGGGTTACCAAAAGCAACATTAAAATACTAAAATACCCTCTAACAAACTTAATGACTAAGTTTGTGAATATAAAATAAAATATAAATTATTATTCTAATAGGTTGGAGGGTGATCTTGGATAAATTGCCTACAAGTAAGAGATATCATTAGTAATTCACATGAATTGGTCTGCGTTTTGTTTTAGGGCGGTAAAAAATAGAAATCATATTTTCTATGAGTGTCGTCGTACTATGTTGATTTGGAATAAGGTGTTGGAGTGGGTAGGTATTCCATGGTACATAGAGGAAGAATGCTGTGATTTTCTGCTGGTATGGTTTGTAAGGACAAGAAGGAAATGCTTAGTAAAAACAACGTGCATATTATGGTTTGCGATATATTGGTGCATTTGGTATTCCAGAAACCAAATCATATTTAATAAGGAGGTTGACAATCCGTAGGTTATCGTCCAGAGGCTCATCTCTTGCTCTTGGATGTGGCTAGTTTTAGTTTCCAAAACTAGAATTAGGTGCTATTACTATGAGTGGTTTATGGTTTAAGTGTCCTTGTGATTTCTTATAAGTTTGGTACATTTGGTTGGTTGTTGTAATACTATTTAGGTTGGAGTATCCATAGTACTCCCATCTAATTCATGTTGTTTGCTTATAAAAAAAACTTTTATCACGATATTTTAAAATATCGATTAAAAATTATAGTTACTATAGTATAACTGTTTTCATTTTTATGTTTATCATATTAAAAGATATAATTTTTAATGATTTCTTTAGTAACATATATTTCTTTTGTGTATGATTTTATTAATAAACTTAAATTATTAATTTTTAATAAATTCAAATTAATAAATAATAATTATTTTAATCTTTTAATTGAAGATATTAAAATATATTAAACAAATATTTATCGTGTCTATAAATCATACTTGCCAATAAATTCTTAAAAAAACTCAATTTTTTTCAAACAATGTTAGAAAATTATTTAGAATATTTTCTCAATTCTATATAAATATTATTAAAAACATTAGTTTTATCTGTGGTGTTGTGATTTTGTTTTTTTAGCATGCATATTAAAATTATTTATAAATGATATTATCAAATTAATTTATTGTAATTGAAGTGATAATAGTAGTATTATGAATTTAATATGGTGGCAAAAAATTTAGGGTTAATATCCCTTTTGTCCCCTGTCATATGGGCGAAATTCCAAAAACAACCCTGTAAAAAAAAACACAGATTCCCTCCTTGTCATTTGAAGATTCTACTGTTTTGACCCCTCTTGAAATTCAGTCAACAATTTCTATGACGTGACAATGTTTTTTTATTTTTTATTATTATTTTTAATTACGTGGACGAATTATGTGGCATTTTTTATTTTTTAAATTTCATGTGGCATTTTTTTCGTATTATTTTTTATTTTTAATTTAATTCTATTTTTTTTTAAATTAATAATTTAAAAATTATTTTATTTGGGCCAAGTACATATTCCAAATTTATTAGCCCAAATATTTTTCCATTTAATATACATTACACAAGTGTCTTATATAAAACCTATATTTTTTTCTACATCAAACGATGTGGGACAACAGTTCTCTTCATCATCAATTTGCATCACACTGTTCATCAATTTTTCCTGCATCAATTTTCAACATCCACTCTTGAAAACGTGAAAACTTGAGCTGAGACCTTCTCTTCTTCAGGTCATTCAACATCCACTACACAAACAAATTCATCAACTCATCCTCAATCTCTCCTCATCTTCAAATCACCTTCAGCAATCCTGCACCTTAAACACAAAATTCCTCACGCACAACATAACATGAATAAAAACATAACATGATCCCCTGACAGTAACAAATTGATGCTAAGAAAACTTCTACTCCAGTCAAGAGTGTAAACTCATCTTCCACTGCACAGGTAAGTTTTTCAGTGTCTACTATATTAATTGACCATTCCTTGTGTTGTTTTCTTTTAATAATTTGAACAAGTGCTATGAACTAGTATTTTATAGTTCTTCTGACTTGTACATTTGTGATTAAGTTTGTCGGTTGTCTAATATTGTTGTTAGATATTAAGGTTTCTTAGTTGCAAACGATTGACTGTATTATAATTTTTTTAGAATATTGTGGGAATGTATGTCAAATCAGATACTATACTTATTGAGGAACAATCTCAGGAGCTATTTCCTAATTATGATATCTTTCTACTCCACTGTGGTTAACTTAACTTGCACATGTTGAGATTTTGCAACAGTACTGTGCTACAATTTGGCATGGATGAAACCATTCATGCGTTTTCTAACGTGGATGTAAAACCATGCATGAGTTTTCGCCTAACAATTAAGTTTTTGAAGAATTGGTTCATGCCATGGTATTGAAGCTTTTATGACCAAGTGGGCTAGATAGATTTATGTAAAAGTTTGTCTCAACACAAGGTAGATAGATTTATGTAAACTAATCTTCTTTGGTAGGTAGGGATCTATGAAGATATGATGGCTTAAATTTAGTGTCCACTCTTTTATGTAATTAATCATATTTGTGTTTATGGTGCAGGATTGCTGAAGGTAATTTGAAGATGAGGATAGATTGAGGATGAGTTGATGAATTTGTTTGTGTAGTGGATGTTGAATGACCTGAAGAAGAGAAGGTCTCAGCTCACGTTTTCACGTTTTCAAGAGTGGATGTTGAAAATTGATGCAGGAAAAATTGATGAACAGTGTGATGCAAATTGATGATGAAGAGAACTGTTGTCCCACATCGTTTGATGTAGGAAAAAATATAGGTTTTATATAAGACACTTGTGTAATGTATATTAAATGGAAAAATACTTGGGCTAATAAATTTGGAATATGTACTTGGGCTAATAAATATTTGGGCTAATAAATTTGGAATATGTACTTGTTCCAAATAAAATAATTTTTAAATTATTAATTTAAAAAAAAATAGAATTAAATTAAAAATAAAAAATAATACGAAAAAAATGCCACATGAAACTTAAAAAATAAAAAATAATAAAAAATTCCACATAATTCGTCCACGTAATTAAAAATAATAATAAAAAATAAAAAAACATTGCCACGTCATAGAAATTGCTGACTGGATTTCAAGAGGGGTCAAAACAGTAGAATCTTCAAATGACAAGGAGGAATCTGTGTTTTTTTTTTACAGGGTTGTTTTTAGGATTTCGCCCATATGACAGAGGGCAAAATGTGTATTAATCCAAAAATTTAAAACACTCTTATAAAAGCAACCGTGTCACAATTAAAGATCAAGATAATAGGATACATAAGTCTATTTGGTGGTTATGACTTTTCTCAAGTCTATAGCATATTGTTACCCTTATTTCAAATCCTCATAGCTATATCACTCACTGTATAGATATTTTACATTATTGGCAACATTTCATAATGAATTTGAATTTTCCTTACCATTGAATATGGATCCAATGTATGATGATTATGTGCGTGCGCTTATATCACTAATACAGAAATATTTTTTTAAACAGGGTTTTTAAATAAGTTAGCATGTAATATAACTAAACAAAAAATACATGGTGTTCTTGTAATTATGTTTAACTTTTTAAAGTCAGATTCAATTTTAGCCAACTTAAAATTAATAAAACAATTTTTAAATTAACTTTCTTAAGTTTTTCGTTTTTTTTTTTAAATAAGACTACATAGCAAAAAAAAACTGATACAAAGAAGAGAGGGATCTAAACAAAACTCTCTAAAAAAGAAACGAATTTATAGAATGATAAACCAGGTCTATTATTTACAAAATTAGCCTAAAAAATATGGGATCGAAGTACAGTTAGTGTAATTAGTAATCGCAAGCTCTATGTTAGCAAGCGAGTCCGCGCAGCTATTCCCTTCTCAAAAAATATGAGAAGCCACAAAGGACATGTTCGTAGTGATACTAATACAATTTATCCATCTGGTATGGATTTGCCAAAGAACTTTGAAATGGGGATTGAAAGCTTGAACCACAACCATAAAAGCCGATTCTAACCAAATTTTCCGCCAACCCTTCTCATGAGCGAACTTAATTGCTAACATAGCACCAGAAAGTTCGAAGATGGGAGAATTAGAAACCCCGAGAAAATTAGCAAAAGCACTAAGAAACATGCAATCAGAATCTCTAACAATGCCTCAACAAGCAGAAGACCCGGATTGCCTAAAGAAGCACCATCACAATTGATCTTGATCCAATCACACGAAGGCGGCTTCCAAATAACTTCTAGAATCTTGGTAGAACAAGGAGACTGAATAGTGACTTTGAAATACTTCAACAGCTCAAAATTATGAATATTGATAAAGGAAAGAGTTTCGAAATTATTTCTAGCCAACCCACAAACTGACATAATACTAGAAATTGAAGAAGAAGTAGAGATTTTCTTGTATTTAAATATGACAATGTTTCTAGCAAACCAAACAACATTAAACAGGTGGATGACAATAACATTAAAAATTAACTTACATTGATCCGACCAATTGTGGTTGGAGATGCTCCAAATATCATCCACTTCTTTATCAGCAAACTAATATTAAGAGCTTTGGACAACCAATGCCAAAGATAGGAAACATAAGAGCACTAAAAAATGGTTAACAAATTATTCTTCAACAAAACAGAGGCTGCACCTAGAAGGAAAAACAAAATTCCTACGCTTCAGCTGATCATCCGTAAAAAGTTTAGACAACACCAGTCTCAAAACCGTAAATGACTTAGAAGGCGGGATAGATTTCTCCCAAACCCACCTCCACTAATCAAAACGGACACCAGGCAAGCGCTTAAACTCATAAGCATATTTGAGATTAAGCTCCCCTGTATAACAATGATTCCAAATCCTTTTATCAGTACGAAGATCGAAAGGAATAAAACAATTTCAAATTCTAACCTGAATCGAATTTGGAATAATATTATTAGCATCCAAAAAATTCCAGCTCCGAACACTAATGAAGGAGCTAACAAGTAGATCTTTCGGCACCGACACCGATCCCATCTCCAAGTGAAAGGGATCGCCATACCAATTATCATACCAAAAACTAATTGATCTTATGTTTCCAAGAATCCAAGACGAATCGCCATAAATCAACGAAATCAAAAATTTGATACTAGTCCAAATAAAGGAGAAAATGCGATGATTAATGAAATGATTATTCCTCAAAACCGACTTTTGAGAAGAGAAGCCCAAGGATATTCTGAATTAATAAAATCCCAACCAAGTTTAAGGTTGGAAGCCTCATTCAAAGTGACCAAACATCTAAGCCTAACTATTGCTACAACGAAAACATGATGACTCCTTAAAGTCTCAATAAACTGCTTGTAAATACTCTGATAGCTCACATCAATCTTCTTCTCTTCTGAGCAGCTCTCTCAATACACCTAGCCAAAGAAACCGGCCACGCATAAATAGACATGGAATGGACAAGCATACCTTGAATTGAAGTCTTGACCAACTCGACTCGACCCACAGAGGTAATAAGAGAACCTTTCCAAGATGCAAACATAAGAATGATTTTATCCGCAATCGGTTAAAGGTGTTTAGCATTAGGTCTTCCTTTAAAAATTGGCACTCAAAGATTAAAAAAATAATCAGAGCCAATGCAAAAACCAGTGAGATCTGCCATGATATTAAGGCAAGAAGAAGTCATAGCGCCTCCATAAATAAAGGACTTCCCACAATTAACAAACTGCCCAGAAACCGCACTATAGTCCTTGAAAATAGCAGTAATATTTTTTATGTTAGATACACTGCCTTTGTAAAAGATAAGGACGTCGTAAGCATAGAAAATATGAGAAGAAACATTAATTTTCCTTGGCCCCTTAATCATATTCATGGAACCGTAATTAACCAACATACTGATATTCCTATTAAGCACTTCTTCAGCGAGGCAAATAAGATAACATATCCCTTTGACGGACCCCTCTGGTATAATTAAAAAATCCATGAAGTAACGCGTTAACAAAAATAGATACCCAGGAAGAATTCAGAATACTCATAATCCAATGACAGAAAGTAGCATTGAAACCAAACTGCTTCAGAACTTTGAGAAGAAATTGCCATTTTAGCATGTCGAAAGCCTTTATGATATCCATCTTGAGTGCCAAATTCTCGCACTAGGACTTAGAATTAAGTAAGTTAAAAGCTTCTGAATCCAAAGCAATGCAATCTTTGATATTTCTACCATGGATGAATCCTCGTTGTTCATGATGTTAAACAAAGGCGACTTATCTAGAGAGGGGGTGAATAGATCCCACGTAAAAAATTTGCTTTACATAAACTGTTTTAAAAAACAATGGCTAGCAAAAGTGACTTGGATTGAATCTTCTAAACCGAACCTCTATCAAAAAGCTCAGATATGCGTATATGAAAATCAATCAATGATAATAATAAACAAATAAATCAATATGCTTTAATCATAAACCCTTGAAAGCTACTTAACAAGTAACGCTATATCTAATGATAAATCACACACAAATACCATTGAGACAAATTATCGAACACCTTGTGTGCAATTGATTTTGTTTGAAAATTTCTATAGTTTTGTTGATCTTAAAATCCAACCACTATCTAAAGGATTGTGATCAATTAAACAAAACGTTTTTCAAATGATTTTTAAAAGAATTAACCAAACGTACTGATCGCACAAAGGATGAACTCTACAATTTTAAAATGATATATATATATATATATATATATATATATATATATATATATATATATATATATATAGAGAGAGAGAGAGAGAGAGAGAAAGAGAGAGAATACACACGGATTTGTTTAGGGAGTTTTGTAACAGCCGGGCCGGGACTCCCCCACAGACACCACAGACACTATTACTCACAAGTCAAATCACTAGCCCCCTTCACTACTAGTGTTTTTGGCTTATGAGTAATAGTGTCTGTGGTGTCTGTGGGGGAGTCTCGGCCCGGCTGTTACAAGTTCCCTAATCAGCCTCGCTATGGGTACGTCTGCCCTCAATTTGAACTCGAATTGAGATAGTGAAATTAACCTTACTTTGCAAATGTAGTTTACAAGATAAATGTAGCAATGCAACCCTACAAACCACATGTTTGATGTTGATCCTAACACTTTCTATTCCCTTTATCTGAGCTTGATCAAGTCACCCAACAATACCAATTTGATTCACCATCTCACGTAACTCCTTTGTAAGAACCACAGTTCTTCAAAGCCTTCACTCGATTGAATCCTTAGTGTGAATTATTGTAACGTAAGATTTACCAATTTGATTCACCGTCTCACGCTACTCCTTTGCAAGAACCTCCCTTCTTTAAAGACTTCACTCAATCGAATCCAAATATGTGTAATCTTGTACAAAACCTTAAAATCCCTAATTGATCTTGAAGGAAATCCCACTTTGGTTTTCTTAATTGAAACCCCCCAAAGATCTCAATCCAAATCACAATACCACAAGCTAAACTAGGTGTTATCAACTTGATTCTAGATGACACCCTAACAATGAATTATTATGTGTACTTTGTTTGTGTGTATGCATAAAATCAAGGTTGAAGATGAAGAAGACTCTTTGTATGATCCATGTTTTGTTTATGATTTTCGCAAAATCATTGAAAAGAAATTATGCATGTAACAAGTATATATATGTGAGCAAGTCTGAAGAAAAAGGAATGCAAGGCATTAGTCTCACTCCCTATGTCATCCTTGTCCATTATTACCATAGCTATGATCCAAGAAGTCACAGATTTCTCGGTAAATTAAGCATAATGATAATGATTCTCATTTTGGGTCGAGATCATATGATTAATCTTAGCAATCGTAGTTGCATACTTTGCATCCAATTTTTTGCGCATATCCAATTTTTTTTTTAATTTCATGTTATTTCTTATTTTCTTGTGAGTTTGTTCTCACATTAAGGGTCGCTAAGTAATTATATGATTATGAGGAATGAGACAAAGCTTACGGATCCGACCTACATTTTATGGGCAGTACGCCTTGTAAATTTAAGACTTTTTCCATTTAATTTATTAATTTGTCTAGTAATTTTGATTGTGTTGCACTAGTCAGGAAAGACTTTTGACATCGGGCGAAAATCACATTTTACATCGGATCTGGGTCCGATGTAAAGCCAAGCGATGTAGTAAGTCAAACACATTTTACATCGGGTAATAGCCCGATGTGAAAAATACACCTACTACATCGGTTGACTATTACGTCTGATGTGAAATATGAGTTTAATTTTATTTTTTAAAATAAATGCACATTTAACATCGGTTGCCTTTCTGGCCCGATGTAAAATGTAGGTTGTTACATCAGTTGTCTTTCTGACCCGATGTAAAATATAGGTTTTTACATCGGTTGCAAGGCGCGTCCGATGTAATATGTATGCTATCTTTCTTAAAAAATTAGACTATTTTTTAGCGGAATCGAGGTGGAATCCCTGTAATTTTTTTGGTACCTAATTTTTCATATTTTTCCAACATCACACATACCATATTTAAGTCGTTATTTGGTATCTAATTTTTCATACAAATCATACAAATCATGTTCTGTTAATTCTGTTGGGTCATCAAATAATTGCCCAATAAATTCATAATTTTTTCATGAAAAAGAAATCCCAATTTCCATGATGAAACTAAAATTGCAGTGCAGTTTCAACAGAAGCATATTATGGATTATGCTCATTTGGGCTCAACATATCAATAGAACAAAAGAAGCCTTTCAAGTTTACCAATGACAAGATACCATGAAAGCAGAAGAAACTAGGCTTTTGATGAATAACAGAGAAAGTTCAGGTGGTTAATTATCTTTCATTAATTCTAGCTGCTGTTGAAGGCCGGTCCACGGGCTTGGTAGGTGTCACTGAAGATTTCTTATTTCCAGGACCTAAGGAAACCTTCGCAAAGGCAGACCTTAAAACCTTATCTTTAAGTACGAAACCTCGTCGGGATTATTTAATTATAATCCCTTCCTTGAACACTTCAGACTCCTCACGTGTAATGGCTTCATGTAGCTGCAACGAAAGTAATTCAAAAACAAATTAAACAATGGTAATGTGGATAACTTTTTATAAGTTTCTAGCAAATATGCCTTCTACAGGCAAGAATAGTGTCCATACTCCATGATTGTTTTCATGCATAGTATGTGGAGAAGGCCCGCATAAGATAGGCAAAATAGATTAGGCAGAACCAACACTTCAGATTTAATGCGTGTGATTACTTATTACATTCAATAATTTAATTTTCTCAAATAATTATTTAAGCCGACATGTCAGTGTTATGTGTGGTGTTTGCGTGTGTTCATAGTTCAGTTTAGACTCTGGTGACTCAGCACAGTCAGTTACAAAGTTTGTTACTTATTGTAACTCAACTAATTTACCTCCTACTCTATTTACTCCAAATCTAACTCCATGAAAGACACAAACCAAAGAACAAACTAATTGTTGCATTATCCTAGATTCTTCTTCGGTCATTACAGTTGCATTCAAGTGTTAGCTAGTTATTCTGTTAACTATTAATAGCTTGCATTCTATAAGCTTATCTACTCTAGAAAACCTAATATCAGAGACTATAATTAACTCATTTTTGCAAGGAAATCAAACACAATTTCTCTTATCAGACACTCTTATACTTACCAAGAGATTAAAAGGCTTGCCAACTATTGCTACAACGAAAACATGATGACTCCTTAAAGTCTCAACAAACTGCTTGTAAATACTCTGATAGCTCACATCAATCTTCTTCTCTTCCGAGCATCTCTCTCAATACACCTAGCCAAAGAAACCAGCCATGCATAGATAGACATGGAATGGACAAGCATGCCTTGAATTGAAGTCTTGACCAACTCGACTCGACCCACAGAGGTAAGAAGAGAACCTTTCCAAGATGCAAACATTAGAATGATTTTATCCGCATTCGGTTAAAGGTGTTTAGCATTAGGTCTTCCTTTAAAAATTGGCACTCCAAGATTAGAAAAATAATCAGAGCCAATGCAAAAACCAGTGAGATCTGACAGGATATTAAGGCAAGAAGAAGTCATAGCGCCTCCATAAATAGAGGACTTCCCACAATTAACAAACTGCCCAGAAACCGCACCATAGTCCTTGAAAATAGCAGTAATATTTTTTATGTTAGATACACTGCCTTTGCAAAAGATAAGGACGTTGTCTGCATAGAAAATATGAGAAGGAACATTAATTTTCCTTGGCCCCTTAATCATATTCAGGGAACCGTAATTAACCAACATACTGATATTCCTGTTAAGCACTTCTTCAGCGAGGCAGACAAGATAACATATCCCTTTGTCGGACCCCTCTGGAATAATTAAAAAAATCCATAAAGTAACCCGTTAACAAAAATAGATACCCAGGAAGAATTCAGAATACTCATAATCCAATGACAGAAAGTAGCATTGAAACCAAACTGCTGCAGAACTTTGAGAAGAAATTGCCATTTTAGTATGTCGAAAGCCTTTATGATATCCATCTTGAGTGCCAAATTCCCGCACTAGGACTTAGAATTAAGTAAGTTAAAAGCTTCCGAATCCAAAGCAATGCAATCTTTGATATTTCTACCTTGGATGAATCCTCGTTGTTCATGATGTTAAATAAAGGCGACTTATCTAGAGAGGGGGTGAATAGATCCCACGTAAAAATTTTGCTTTACATAAACTGTTTTAAAAAACAATGGCTAGCGAAAGTGACTTGGATTGATTCTTCTAAACCGAACCTCTATCAAAAAGCTCGAATATGCGTATATGAAAATCAATCGATGATAATAATAAACAAATAAATCAATATGCTTTAATCACAAACCCTTGAAAGATACTTAACAAGTAATGCTATATCTAATGATAAATCACACAAAAATACTATTGAGACAAATTATCGAACACCTTGTGTGCAATTGATTTTGTTTGAAAATTTCTATAGTTTTGTTGATCTTAAAATCCAACCACAATCTAAAGGATTGTGATCAATTAAACAAAACGTTTTTCAAATGATTTTTAAAAGAATTAACCAAACGTATTGATCGCACAAATGATGAACTCTACAATTTGAAAATGATATATATATATATATATATATATATATATATATATATATATATATATATATATATATATATATATATATATATATATATAGAGAGAGAGAGAGAGAGAGAGAGAGAGAGAGAGAGAGAGAGAGAGAGAGAGAATACACAAGGATTTGTTTTGGGAGTTCCCTAATCGACCCCGTTATAGGTACGTCTGCCCTCAATTTGAACTCGAATTGAAATAGTGTAATTAACCATACTTTGCAAATGTAGTTTACAAGATAAATGTAGCAATGCAACCCTACAAACCACATGTTTGATGTTGATCCTAACACTTTTTCTACTCCCTTTATCTGAGCTTGATCAAGTCACCCAACAATACCAATTTGATTCACCGTCTCACATTACTCCTTTGCAAGAACCACTGTTCTTCAAAGCCTTCACTCGATTGAATCCTTATTATGAATTTTTGTAACCTAAGATTTACCAATTTGATTCACCGTCTCACGCTACTCCTTTGCAAGAACCTCCCTTCTTTAGAGACTTTACTCAATCGAATCCAAATATGTGTAATCTTGTCCAAAACCTTCAAATCCCTAATTGACCTTGAAGGAAATACCACTTTGGTTTTCTTATTTGAAACCCCCCAAATATCTCAATCTAATTCACAATACCACAAGCTAAACTAGGTGTTATCAACTTGATTCTATATGACACCCAAACAATGAATTATTATGTGTACTTTGTTTGTGTGTATGCATAAAATCAAGGTTGAATATGAAGAAGAGTCTTTGTATGATCCATGTTTTGTTTATGATTTTCGCAAAATCATTGAAAAGAAATGATGCATGTAACAAGTATATATATGTGAGAAAGTCTGAAGAAAAAGGAATGCAAGGCATTAGTCTCACTCCCCTATGTCATCCTTGTCCATCATTACCATAGTTATGATCCAAGAAGTCACAGATTTCTCGGTAAAATTAAGCATAATAATAATGATTCTCATTTTGGGTCAAGATCATATGATTAATCCTAGCAATCGTAGCTGCATGCTTTGCATCCAATTTTTTAGGCATATACATGAGAATTTCTGTCACATAGGAAGCAAAGGCTTCAAAATTGGCATCTTCAAAGGCATCTCGTCTCCTACAATCTTCCTCATAACGCTCATCTTGCCTTAGCTGCATGTTCTGAAAAAGTCATGATGGATGGAGAATCACCTAATCCAGCACCAAAAGTATTACCATGAGCATCCCCATGAGTAACATCTTGCATTAGAGCATCACCCTCAAGAACATCATGAGAAGTACCAATTGGTTGAACATCTAAAATATGTGTCTCAACAACATCGTTATCAAACTCTGCATGATCATCAAAATTATGAATCTTCCTACCATTCTTACCCATACGAAAGTAGTACGCCCGACGATTTACATCCCAACAGTAGCCCATGTTGGTTATGGTACGTTGTAAGAACTCTTGAGCCTGGCCAGGAGATCTATAAGTAAGATTAGGCATACCAATGTTGAAGTAGTTCAAAATCTTGGCAATCATGGAGACATATTCAAAATGATTGCGATAGGCGATGCTAATAATCTACCGTGAACCTAAAGTAGTTGATGTCACACTTAATTGTCTTACTGAGATGGTAAGTTCCAATATCTAGTTAGTATTTAATGCTAGGTCCGTTGTCAAAAGAGTGGTACTTGTAAATACTCCGACAAAATCGGTGATTATACGAGGCAAAAAAATAACATTTTAGGTTAAAATTGTATGTACTTGCATTTGATGTTTGTCTCCCTTTATATAGGTCCCTTCTAGGATTTAAAGGGCGTAAAACCTTCTATCTTAAAATAGTTGTTTAATGGACAAGTGTCGTGTTTTATCCTTTCTATGATCTAATAAGTTTTGTTCAATCACTTACTTTAATTAGTTATTTGTTTAGGGTAAAATTTAGCATGTTCGCGATGTTTTATGACCTTCTTCGAATGTGTTGAAAGGGATATTTATTAATTGATCTAAATGAATACGAGTTTAGGGTTTAACCTCAGAATTTTTTTTTTTATGTTTTCTAAAGAATTAATTTTTTTTAATGTTTTCTAATGAATTAATTTAAATAATTATTTTTACTTATAAATTAATAACTGAAAAAAAATAAATAAGAATACAAAAATTTAAAAACGATGTTAAGATAATTATCCGTGTAGATATGAATAAGCACAAAAAGCAAAAAGTAATTAAAAAGAATTAATTATAGGGATGGATGTGTACAGAAAGTAATAAAAATTATTATTATTCTACTACTTTTTCCATTATTTTGTCTTTCACTCGATTGATATATCGGACATTTAAAAAAAAATTAGATATATCAGTTTTGTTTTTTGAAATAGATATATCAGATTGTTTGCATTAATGTTTGAAAGAAACATGTAAACAACTTGATGCAGAGAATTTAAACAAAACAAAAATATAACAAAATAATATATTAAAAATGTCATAATCATATTGCAAGTCCGAAATCAAAATTTTAAAGTTTCAAACAATATTTTAAATCTAAGATCGGTGATTAGTCCCCGTTAAGTTATTAGATTATTGATTTATTGATTATAATAGATGGTTCATTGATCGAATTATATGATAGTTGATCAAATACATCTAAAAA
Source organism: Lathyrus tuberosus (assembly GCA_022829125.1). Lineage (NCBI taxonomy): Eukaryota > Viridiplantae > Streptophyta > Magnoliopsida > Fabales > Fabaceae > Lathyrus > Lathyrus tuberosus. Next base: position 10,847,493 of record JALAZF010000042.1, read on the forward strand.
ATTAATTAACATAAAACTGTAATTGCTAAACCTTTAAAAAAATTTCAATAAAACTTAAACAAAATTTCAAAAACTTAAAAAATCAAATAATTATATAAAATAAAGTTAGATAATAACACAAAATTATTAATATATAATCATTTCATATTTAAAATCATTTTAAATATAAATCTTAACATCAATGAATCATAAATCTTTAACAAAATAACTTAAATCAAACAATAAATATTAAATGAAAAAAAATATTAAAATTGAATAACAATAAAAATAATATAAATATATAGTAGTTTTCAAGATTAAGTTTAATTTTTTTAAACTTATGCCACGTGTTAACATGATCTAACTTTAAAAGTCATGTAGTGGCCCCTTTGACGATTCTTCAAGACTTTTCAATTTCTTAAAAGAATTTTGAAATGATTCATTTACCAAGAAATTACAATTTAATCCATCATCCACTACAAAACAAATGTAAATTCCATAAAACATCATATTCATTCTTAAAAAAAAAAGTATCACTTGTTTTTTGATACCTTATGAATAAATCCTTCAAATTTTCGTTCTTATCAAGTCCTTATTTTGATACGTAGTGAATGAAAATTGATCATCCATCATTTTTAAACTATAGTCAACATTCAAAATATAAATTAAATCTAGAAAGGAAATTACCTTTCATTTTCCTCTTTAAATATATAAGCATCTAGATAGATGGAGAAAACGTATATAATAGTAATATGATTGAGTGTGAAAGGTTGGCCTCATAGTTCTTTCCCACATACAACAAGTCAACATTAGCAACGAATAAGGTCGCCAATAACTAATTTAGTTAATGATTTTTCTCTTCAAAATAATTAATTTAGTAGATGGTTTTATATTGATTATAAAAATTGTATAATTAAAAGAGAAAACTTTTACGGAAATATTTTATTTATATATTAATTATTCTTTCCTTCCTAAAATAATTATCATGTTTAATTATTTCATATTGGTTGAAAAATATGATATATAAAATAGGAAGAATATTAAATTTATAAAATTATTTTTATTGCTATCGATGTATTGTAATTATTTTATTTTATTGTCTAGCTTTGGATGACTCTTATTAGCCTCCCTCTCTAACTTGACTTTTTACGTAAGGTAATTTTTTTAAAAAATTTTTACGGTTAACCCTACACTAATGGTGCATTTACTCCAACAATTTTGACTTATGTACTGGTCAAAAAGTACAGGTGTACGTAATATTTCTATAAGGGTAAAGGATACTTAAATATCGTACTAGATTTATAACAATTAGAAGTTGTCCGTGGTGGCGAGAGGTCCCTTATGATGGTGTTTACAGAGTTTATGGTGGCATAAGAGGGCAACTCATGTGAGGTGAGCGACTCTGTGATATGCTTAATAATAGTTAAGTTATGATTTGTCTTATATCCTCCAAGGGTCAAATGTTTACAGAGGATCTTGGACCTAAGATTTAGGAAAACTTAAGAAGTGGTAATTGCTCCCCCTTGACTGGGGGAGATTGCTGACCACCTATTTTTAAGGGAGTCTTGGCATGACTCGTTCTTTTGTGACTAGTGAGGAGATAACAGTATTATACACGTCATATGTCCTAAAGGCGAGACCCCATGCTCCGTAAAGGTAGCGCCCGGGCGATGCCTTACTAGGCGAGGGCCTTGGCGTCATCTCTATCTGACACTCTCACAAATATAACATTACACAGTCTCTCCAGCACGAGGGCTTGTAAAAGGGCGAAGTGTTTTAAGGCTTATCTCATATTTTGTTTTTTTTTGTGGTATGAGGTGAGTCTTTTAATGGGAGGCATGTCCCTTGTCTTGGGGTGTGGCCCTTTTGAATGGGAGGTGAGTTCTTAAGCTTGAGGCGAGTCCTTCAGCTTGAGGCGAGACCCTCAGCTGAAGGCAATATTTTGAAGGAGAGGCAAGTGCCTCAGTTTGGAGCAAGTCCCTTGACTGAAAGACGAGTATCAATCTTTGGCCAGATGCTTCCTAGATAGCCAGGTGCTAATGGGATATGTCAAGTTTCTTTTGATTGAACTTTGAGTTATCAAAACGTCAATCAATTAAAAGCTTGAATGCTTTAGTGAAAAAAGAGCGTGGGTAGCATTTAATGCAAATCATGATGACATTCTTGGGAAAATCAATCTATCCAATTTCTATCACACACGTCTTCCATGTCTATGAAATTTTCCACTTTTCACGGCAATTATCCCCTTAGGCGGATATATTGCTTATGCTATTAAATTTCTATAGAGAGATTAATACACTGCTCTAAAAAACTTTTTCTCTTTTCCCTCTTCTTTTCTACTTTTCCCTTAGAAAAATACACATGCTCAATACAACTTTGGAGGAGAAAAGAAGATGAGGGTGAGTGATTCAGTCATTTCCTAGGCAGAAACACCAATATCCATGCCTTTACACTCGAAGCAAGAAATGAGTAAGAAAAACATCAAGCATATTCATGCTCGCAAAATTGCGTCCTTGTACTCCAATTCAGACATGGTCAATAGGTTTTGTCGGTCCATTAGGTTTTTCAATATAGGACGCGAGGAGGATGTGATATTGGAACACTGCTCAGAAATAGAGAGGGTCAATATGAACAACTCTATCGAGCCACCATCCCCTTATTTTTATTTTGACTTATACGTTATTCACGAGCTGGAAGTCTTGGTTCCTCTTACTTGTTTTGAGGTAGATTTTGTAACAACTGTCAATGTCTCCCTTTCCCAGATCACCCTTAATGCTTAGAACCTTCTAGATAGTCTTTTGTAGTCTGGGCGTCCCTCCCAGTGTTTGGGTATTCCTCTCTTTATTTAGCACAAAGATTCTTCCTAATAATGGATGGGCAACGTTACGCTCTTTTCCAAGAAGGTGCTTGTTGAAACCCTTTGTGAACCCTTATGATGATCATAAAGATAGGTTTGTGCGAGTGAAAAGAGAGGTAATTCCTCTCCGGTGACAACATGGGTGATGGGCACCCCCTCATTTCTCTATCGTGGATGCCAAATCCTAGGATATGGATGAAACTTCTATGGAAAAGAGGAGAGTGTGTTTGGTTTGGATTTAACTTTCGTAGCAGTGTGCGGGTTTTCCTCTACCCATCCATAAGGATTTGATTGTTGATGGAGGGAAGTGGCAGTGCAAAACATCCCTGGCTGGTGAGGCTTACCCTCCCAAGATTCCGAGGCGGGAGGAGGTCCCTTTGGACAATCAGAAAGCCGCCAGGCCACTGAAGAGGGTGAGAAAGCAGGAAAATGGATCTGACCCTCCTTGACCTTCTATGTGGAATGTCTATAAATTTAATGCGGTGAAGTTCTCGAATCCCCACCTCTCCCTTTCAAAGAGGTTTTCTTGTGATTACTAGTAACTTCTTGCCACATCTTTTGCTAGTTTATCAAACCTACTAGAGGTCCAACTTTTGCAGTGCCTTCTAGTAGGGAAAGCTTATAAGCAGATACATTTTCGCACTATCCGAGAATTACAGTCCAGAACGAACTATGTTATGAGAAATTCTCAAGAAGGAGGTGAGGCGATAAGAAAATTGAGAGAAAAGTGGGATGTTATGAAGACGCGCGCCAAAAATTAACTATTACGGCTCTTTCCTGATTCGAAGAGGTGTAGCGCCTAGAGAAATTGCTCTAGGAAGTTCTTAGTACTAGGGATAACTTAGAGGAGAGGGCCTCGTCTCTCAAGGATGAGGTTGTGGCTACTTCCGCCCAACATTTTAAAAGAGAAAAAAACAAGTTATTTTCTTTTATCCTAACCTAGACTTAAGCTGGATAGTCGGTTGGTGGATGATGAGTAGTCTCTCACACTTCAAACCTTTTGTAATATCCTCTTTTTGTAATAATAAATGGCTAATTGTTTTATGTTTTTTAATGTTAGCATTATAGCCCCATTTTTATGCATATACTTTACTCTTGGTTGACGTTATGGCAAAATGGTTTATCACATGGGGAGCTAGGGTACCTGTCAACAAGGTAGGTTTGTTGAATCTCCTATCTTGATTGTCAGTATAGTTTGGCGATTTAGTTAGCAAATGCAATTTTTTCATAATAATAAAATGAGGGGCCTCATTAAAAATCCTCATCCCAACAAGGTACATAGGGAAAAGAGTGTACCCTTAAAATAGTATATCCTTACAAATGGCAGAGATGTAATACTCGTCTAATCAAAATTAACAGTAAAGTAAATAAATGTCAATAAAGAAAACAACAAATCACAATAGATAAAGTGGTACTAGGGGACATTCCCTTTAGGATTTTAATCCTCGATCTCGTCGCTAGTTTAAGGGGAATCCTCTTCGCGTTTGCAAGCTTCTCCTGGTGATTTTATTCCTGAGCCCGCCTTCATGGTGTTCGCGTCTAGAGTGCAGACCCTTTTCAGCTTGAGGCTCTTTACGTAGCACTTCTTAGCAACTTCTTGATCTCCTTAGATAACTCCTACTCGCCCATCACAGAACAGGTACTTCATGCACAAATACAAAGTGGACAAAACGACGTCTAACTGATTAAGCTTTTTTACATGAAATTTGACGGTGATTAATATATAGTTATTTAATAATGGTGTCAACATCAAATATTGACCCCGAGATTGACATGCTTATCATTGGTTAACATCCCGAACATCTCGTCCCAGTGACATAAGAGCATCTATATCCATTATACTCATATGGATTCTTTAAATGGACCTCACTTAATTTTTTATGTTAGTACACACTTTCCAATTATTTAATCGACTCAATCTAATTTTATAAATATCCATACAACTCATCCAAAAAATTTAAAATTGGTCCCACTAAACCATACAATATACTCCACATTTATATTATATTATTATATTATCACATAAGAAAAGGAAAAAACGTTCTCTAGTTAGAGAGCATACATAAACTAAAGAATGCATTTCCCACTCAATTATCCAAGTATTTCTGACCATGTGTGTTTGGAAAATGTGTCAGGATGATGACATGGCACCAATACTGGTGCTCTAAGAGCATGAACATCGCCAAAGTTTCCACCGTTTCTACACATTATTTAAAGCCATTTGTCAGAAAACATTGGATATTTAATGATAAAGCTCGTTCATGGATCCACATACGTTCTCCAATTGGAGAACGGTTCTTCAACTGCATATAATTATATATTTATTTAAGTGACAAAGTCTTGTAATTGGCATATTGTGGAATTTTGTGGAACCTATTTTAAATTTTTTTGATGAATTGTATTGATATTTGAAAAATATAGTTAATGATTTAAATAATTTGAAAGTGTAATGTAATATAAAAAAATAACTGAGACCCAATTAAAAAATCCAAGTGAATATAATAGATGTTGATGCTCTAACGAGCTAAGTTAAGTTGTTAGTGACTTCATTATGGACCATAACTAGTGTGCCCTCTCATCTAAGGGATGTCACCTCCCCCTCTACGCGTAGCTTATGTAGCAAGCACCCTAAATATGTTCAACACTTATTTATTTATTGTTCTTTTATAGTATAACGTAAGAATTTACTTCACTAAATTATCCACCAAAGAATCAATCTTACCTCCATTAGATCCACATTAGATGTTTGCAACAGAGGTTGGAGCCTCAGTTGTAGGATTGTGATTGCCTCCGCTGTCATCATTATTTTGACACTACTTAAATTGGTTTATGGTTTATGGTACTACATCATCACTCACTTTTTTTTTTTAGAATAAAAAATTTAAAGTAAAAATTAAAATTATATTAAAAACTAAAAGTGACATTTATTTTAGATATTATTTTTCATAAATACGATATTTATTTTCAAACGGATAAAGAGTTGTATTTATCTATATCATAAACGGAAAGTTAAAAATATAAAATTCTGAGATTAAATGATATAAGTAAAGTAAATGGATAAGTATAATTAAAAAAAGAAAGTAATACATATTAGAAATTAAAAGATCTCCATTAATTTTGAGATATTTTAACATTAATAGCAATAAAATAAATATAGAAAAATATCATTGACTTTCCGAGAAATCTATATCTATATATAGAATTGAACAACTTGCTCAATCAATCTAACTTATACACTAACATTATCATAGCTACTTCTATAACTAAAAGGCCATTACAAGGGCTATTGCAAATTGCAAATTTTCTTTGCAATCCACAAACATGGCTATTAAAATCAACTCTATTGGTGTTCATGGTTGGGGCGAGATGAGAAGTCTCACCGTCCAGTTTATAACTGGACGGTGGTTTATCATGTTCGCCTCCTTTCTAATCATGGCAGCCGCCGGAGCCACCTACATGTTCGCCCTATACTCCGGCGTCCTAAAAGAATCACTTGGCTATGACCAAAGCACACTCAACCTTCTTAGTTTCTTCAAAGACTTCGGTGCCAACGTTGGTATCCTTGCCGGATTAGTCAACGAAATATACCCACCTTGGGTAGTTCTAACAATAGGTGCTATTCTCAATTTCTTTGGTTACTTCATGATTTGGTTATCAGTAACTAAGAAAATAGCAAAACCAAAAGTTTGGCAAATGTGTCTCTACATTTGCATTGGTGCTAACTCTCAATCTTTCGCAAACACCGGCTCACTTGTTACCTGTGTGAAGAACTTCCCCGAGTCTCGCGGCGCGGTTTTGGGAGTTCTTAAAGGCTATGTTGGTCTCAGTGGCGCTATCATAACACAGCTTTATTCTGCTTTTTACTATGATGACCCCAAGGCTTTGATTTTATTAATAGGCTGGCTTCCGGCGGTTGTTTCTTTCGCTTTTCTTCGTACCGTTCGATACATGAAACCTGTTCGACAAGTTAACGAGATTAAGGTTTTTTATAATTTCTTGTATATTTCACTTGCTCTTGCTGGTTTTTTGTTGGCCATGATTATCATACAGAAGGAGACTAATTTCACACAGAGTGAGTTTGGTATAAGTGCTGCAGTGGTTATTTTCTTGCTTCTTCTTCCACTTCTCGTTGTTTTCATCGAAGAGAAAAAGATTTGGAAGAGTAAGAAACTCGCCTTGGTTGATTCTTCGCCGGTGAAAATAGTAACAGAAGGTGAAATTGCAGAAACGGAAAGAGTCAACGCTGTTCATTCAGTTACAGTTTCATCTCCGAAGAAAGACCCGAAATGGTATGAAGATGTGTTTCATCCACCAGCAAGAGGTGAGGATTATACAATTCTTCAAGCACTTTTCAGCATTGACATGCTGATACTATTCGTGGCGTGTATCTCCGGTGTTGGTGGAGCATTGACAGCGATCGATAATCTTAATCAGATAGGAACATCGCTTCGATATCCGAAGAAAAGCATAAGCACTTTCGTTTCATTAGTAAGTATATGGAATTATCTCGGACGAGTTTTCTCAGGATTTGTTTCGGAACATGTTCTAGTAAAGTACAAATTTCCTCGTCCTCTCATGCTTACTTTGATTCTCTTTATCTCTTGTATCGGACATCTTTTGATAGCTTTCGATGTTCCGAATGGTCTCTACGCAGCATCGGTTATCATAGGATTTTGTTTTGGCGCGCAATGGCCATTACTCTTCGCGATAATTTCTGAACTTTTCGGACTTAAATACTATGCAACTTTGTATAATTTCGGAAGTGTAGCGAGTCCATTAGGATTATACGTTCTTAACGTGATGATCACTGGTCATTTGTACGACAAAGAAGGTAAAAAACAATTGGAAGCACTCGGACGAACGAGACGAGAAGGAGAACAATTGAATTGTGTTGGCGTTCAATGTTTCAAATTGTCTTTCATTATTATTACAGCCGCGACATTTTTTGGCGCGGTTGTCTCACTTATTTTAGTGGCGAGAACGAGAAAGTTTTACAGAGGTGACATATACAAGAGGTATAGAGAAGAAGCTGAAATGGTGGAAGTAAAGAAAGAGGAAGATGCCAAAGTTGATCAACCACATGTGGTAACATCTTAGGATTAGGACAAGGGGATAAGGATGATGTTATTAATATTAAACATGAAATTTAAAATGTTGTCATGCATATTATATATGATATGTAACATTATTGTGTTTATGTGTGCTAATTTTTCTTTGTTGTGATGTATAATTTTCATTTTCTTTTGTCACAAATTCAAAGAAGAGAAATTTGATTTCATTTTTATATTGTTATATAGTTAAAAAAAAATAAGATGTTGGTCAATGCTAGCAATAGTTTGAAAGAATCCAATCCATGTGAAATAGTGCATTGATTTTCTAAATATATAAATAAAATCTCTATGGAATCAGAACATACTCCAAAATTTCAACTCTGAAGTCAGTTTTGTGCTGTTTTTAGTAGGCAACTTGGTTATATTAAAATCAAAGATGCAGCAGAAATGTTGGAAATTTGCAATAGAAACGGCATCCCAATTAAGCATGGTTCTCAAATGGCACAAGTCTTGCTAAACCTTGATATTCTTGTCGATAGAAGAAGATCCATTAAATTATATTAAAAATAATAATTTTTATTATTTTTAAAATACTTTTCCTTACTACTTTAGCTATGTAAAAAGGGTTTCAAAGATAAATTCTACTAATATATATTTTTATTCACATTGTAGAAACTTTTATAGAACTCCTCTCCCTCGTGTCTCTCCTTGATAATAGGTGACTTTGATAATAAAAAACTAATCACATTTAAACAAATCATTTAATACTAAAAATAAAAATAGATCGCATCTCAATTTTTCATTCTCTCAATCAACAATTAATACCAAAAATATTAGTTTTAGGGTTAATAATATTTGACTTATTTAACATCTCCTTCACGTTGGAGCATGAATATCACACATTCCTAACTTGAATAAAGTTTTATTAAACATCTTTCTTGTTATTCCTTTGGTGTGCATATCAATTAACTGTTGTTCATACCTTACAAAAGAAAAAGGAAATTGTTCTAGCTTCAAATTTCTCCTTGATGAAATGTCTATAGGTTTTAACATGTTTAGTCTTATCATGTTGGACAGGATTACGAGCAATCTCAATAAATAATGTGTTGTCATAATACACACTCATAGATAGTCTCATTTGGTCCAAAGTCCAAGTATAATAACACACTTTTCACCAATGATAGTTCAAGTCCTCAAATTAGCTTCAACACTTGATCTAACTATTACCAATTGCTTTTTACTTCCAAGTTATAAGATTTTCTTTGAGAAAAGTGAAGTATCCCGAGGTTGACCTTCTATAATCTAAGACCATTTCTTAATACACAATTCTAGTTTCTTATACACCACGTGAAATTTCGTTTTTGTCCCCTGATTTCGGATGTGCACATCCGAACGCACCGTTTTTTAAAAAACGTTGATGTTTTCCAGATGTGCACATCCGGAAACATAATATAGCTTTATCATGTATAATTTTCGGAACTGCAGATCCGGAAAATAGCATAACTTTATTTTTTTTTAAATTGGTTTTGTCGGTTGGTCGCATACGTTAATATATCATCGCAAGTTAATATACATTCGAATGAGGGGAGCGAGAAGGGATTAGGTTTCCCGCCCATAGAAAACTTTGTTCTTCGTATCTCTTCAATAGAAAACTTTGTTGATCCTTTCTCTCCAGTGTAACCACTGCTCCTGTTATCTTTCTTTGTTGATCGTCCAACACTACAGATGAACTCAATATATTTCGGAGATAAACCCTTTTCGTTATTGAAAATAAGTAATGTGGCTGGTGCACCAGTAGCAGTAATGTCATCAGAAGTTATAACAAACTCTAGGGTTTGAGTCTCTCCGTCAATATAATGGTTGTCTTCGGCATTCTGATAAAGTTAGGACTCAATATATTTCGGAGATAAACCCTTTTCGTTATTGAGAGTAGTTACTAACTTACACGATACAAGAAAAGTGTTTGAATGCATAAATAACTCATTATTATTTACCATTATGGTTTTCAGGGAGTGGCGTGTGGCTTTCTATAAATCAACTGGGTTTAAGCCTAAAAGGATTATATTTTCCAGGTTCGAAGATTGTAGGACAAATCAAGATCAACAGTAAAACATTACTTCTTTGACGTTATCCAAGTTAAATGACATTGAAACAGTATAATATATACATATACATCAATATACATCAGTATGTATCATTTAGAAAAAACCAACGCGAACCTGTAAAATATAATCCTTTGAGGCTTAAACCCAGTTGATTTATAGAAAACCACACGACACTCCCTGAATTATCCTATCATGAGGAATACACAAATCTAACAAAATTATCTTATCATTCCAGCGGGCCGATTTCCCTTCTAAGGATCCACTGTTATTTTAAAGAGATCTTGAATTATCTCCTCGCAATGAACCTGAGCAGAAACAATTCCTCTGTATCTTGTGACCCAAAGTCAGTCCATTGGTTCTGCAAGTGGTAATAAGAGTACCACCAACTTTGTGTCGACTCAGCTGCCATTATTCTTGGATAACGTCAAAGAAGTAATGTTTTACTGTTGATCTTGATTTGTCCTACAATCTTCGAGGATAGATTTGGGAGTTCGGATAATGTCAAAGAAGTAATGTTTTACTGTTGATCTTGATTTGTCCTACAATCTTCGAGGATGGATTTGGGAGTTCGGATAACGTCAAAGAAGTAATATTTTACTGTTGATCTTGATTTGTCCTACAATCTTCGAGGATAGATTTGAGAGTTCGGATAACGTCAAAGAAGTAATGTTTTACTGTTGATCGTTATTCTTTTAAAATACATATTATTATTATTTCTTAAAATAAATATATTATTATTATACCTTTTTAAGTTTCAGCCATTTTTCTGGATGTGCACATGCGGAATACGCGTAATTTGTCATTCTGGATTTGTACATCCGGAACAAGGCAACGTTTTTTAATAAAACGGTGTGTCCGAATTGCACATCCGGAACTGGGGGGCAAAAAAATAATTTCATGTGGTGTATAAGAAACTAGGGTGGTGTATTAAGAAATATGAACCTGCCTATCAACATCAATGTAGCCTTCTACCGTTAAATGACCATGGTTTGAGAACAATATTCCTTTACATGTGGTGAATTTTAAGTATTTTAGTATCCTTTCTACAGCATTCATATGAGGCATACGTAGATCATACATAAATTTGTTGGATTTTGTGGTTGTTTGAAATATGTAGCAGCACTTGAACAAAGAAGGTGTTGATGAAGATTGCACTTGAAAATTCAAAGCGTGTGAATTTCACACTAACCTTTAGGTTCAGTTAGTCCCTACCAATTATTATATATTGGATGCAATAAGGATTAACGACGAATTCCCTTCAGGATACTATGAATACCTTAATGTGAATTGCACAAACACACTAATCTTATCTTTTGATAATAGTTTACAGAAAATTGTTTCATATACTTCACTCATGCATTAATGAAGTAAGTGATGATTTTAGAATAATTGAAATGATAAAAAATGGATTTGAATATTGCTATTTTTGTGTTCTCTTTCTGTTTTTCAAGTGTCCCTATTTATAAAGAAATTAACATCACTTGGTGAAAAGATGCACTTTTTAATTTAAATTCTGAACCGGAAATAATGAAGCAATATAACCTTTTGACATTCACTTTGTTTCACAAACATTGCAATGGTCTGATGGCAAGGCACTTGTTCATTATTTCTGAAATTCAAACTTTCCAAATAATATTTTGGAAATCACTCACATTCCCCCACCATTTACAAAATATAATTAAATCTCAAATTTTTGGAAATATCATGGTTTCAGATAATGGTATCTTATGATTTGAACCATTACTTAGTAAATTAAATTTTCACTCATCCCCGAATAGACTGGTAGACAAGCTTTGAACCAATTATTCATTAGAACAAGCGTGCATAATTCACACATGAAATCTCAGTACTATCAAAAGAATTATAGAAATTGACACATTTAATATGGCCTTGCGTCACGTATCCTTTTCACGAGAATTTAAGAGTAAAGCCCTTTAACTCTATGAAGCGGCCCACTGCATTCTCGTATAGGTAGACTATATCATAAGTGCAACCCATAATTATGCATTCCAGCAAACATATGCTATATGTCTATTAAGAGGAAAACTCAACCTTCCATCTTTTATTTATGGTCCCCAAGTACTTTTGCTCTTTGGGATGTCTTTATAATCAAGTACTTGCAATCATTCTAATAGTGTACTTTCACCATTGAACTCAAGACTTAATATTAACTAAGTGTGAGTTGAGTTTCCACTATTGGTGATCAATTAGATATGGGCTTTAGACCCATCCCCAATGATGTTTTCAACACCATGTCTTTTGTCAGACCCTTCGTTAAAGGATCTGCAAGATTATTTTCTGTTCTTACGAACACAATGGAAATTACTCCATTTGAAATTAAATCCTTCACATAGCTATGTCTTATACCAATATGTCTAGATTTTCCATTATATACTTGGCTATATGCTTTTGATAACGTGGACTAACTATCACAATGTATGGATACAGGTGCCATTGGCTTTGGCCAAATAGGTATCTCATACAATAAATTTCTTAGCCATTCAGTCTCTTTACTCCTGGTAGCTAGAGCAATAAATTCTGTAGCCATGGTGTAGTCGGCAATGCAAGTCTGTTTCTTAGAACCCCAAGAAACTGCACCACTACCAAGATTGAAGATCCATCCACTAGTAGAGGCACGATCTTCTACATATGTTACCCAGCTGGAATCTGTATATCCCTCTAAAACTGAAGGATATCCACTATAAGTTAAACTATAGTTAGTTGTCCCTTTCAAGTATGTTAATACTCTATTAACAGCATGCCAATGGTCTTTACTTGGATTACTTGTATACCGACTTAACCTACCAACAACATATGCAATATCAGGTCTGGTACAAGTCATACCGTACATCAAGCATCCGATTACCTTTGAATATTTAAGTTGTGCCACTGGACATCCTTCATGTGGCTGCAAATTAACATTTTGATCAAATGGGGGTAGAAACTGGTTAACAATTGAAGTGATCAAATTTCTTAAGCACCTTTTCGATGTAGTGAGATTGGGATAAACCAATATTTTCACCATCTCTTATGATTTTAATTCCTAAAATCACATCTGCTTCACCCAAGTCTTTCATATCAAAATTTTTGGATAAGAAAGTTTTAGTCTTTTCTACCTCATTTAAATCAGTGCCAAAGATTAACATATCATTCACATATAAACAAATCATGACACCTTTTCCATTGCTAAATTTACTATAAATACATTTGTCAGATTTGAAATTCTGGTTAAACAGATCACGAAGATGTCAGACAGGATGTCTTGACACTTGATATCTGCTTCTCACAAGGATCTAAGGAAGAACAAGCGAAAATAGCAGAAAGTAAATAACACACAGAAATTGTTAACCCAGTTCGGTGAACAACACGCCTACGTATGGGGGCTACCAAGCCAGAAATGAAATCACTAAGTAGAATTGGTTCTAAGCTAAACTCCAACGTTTACAACTTAGCACCTAGAAACTACCCTTCCTAGATTTCTACCTAAGACTCTCCTAGGTATGAGACCCTTCTCAATTCCCTTCCAATCACTGCAGTGACTGAAAATATTACAACTCAATAAAGCAGTCCTTCTCAAGTATTCACACAATACACGAGAGGCTCACAGAAAGTACAAACCCTAGTACTTATAAAACAACTGCAATAATCAACCACAAACTAGGTAACCCTAACCAATTTATAATGTAAACCACAGCTGGACTTGGGCTTCAAAAGCGCAGCAAATATCTTCCTCAGAATTAGGGACCTAATTCTTTCTTCAATCCCAAGTTACCAAAAATGTCTCCTTCACAAGGAAACCGCAAATTCCATTTAGAATCAGAATCTCTGGTTCCACAATCTTAGATGCCACTGGAATCCTAGTCATATTCCAATCACACCTGTTACCAAAAACAGTTATATCAAAATTGTAACAGACAAAGATGTCGAATCCTCTTGATATGACATCTTGCTAACATCTTAACCTGCAGTTAGTTCAACATGTTAGGACATCTTGTCCAACATCTCTCTGCTAAGTTAGTTTTACCAAAATTAATGCCAACCTCAAAAGCAGGGACTCAACAATCTCCCCCTTTAACAGATTTTGGCTAAAACTAACTTTCATTGACCTGAAGAAACATATCAGGGATACCACTAACAGAGTAGCAGCAGAATCATAACATGTCTCCCCCTCAATTAGTTCAGATCTACTCCCCCTCAGTGGTTAGTAGACAATCAGCAGTGGTTAGTGATGTTAGTAATTCTCCCCCTTTTTAGCCACAATATGACAAAGATAGAAGGACTAACTCAAAAACCAATAAACCAGTTCAGAGTAATAAAAGTACACACCCAACAGAAACGAAAAATATCCTGGGCATTCAGCCCTTACACAACCAAAGGAAAAACAAAACACACAAAAAGAAAACAAACAGAAAGAATTAAAGTGAAGACAACTCTCAGAGGTCATCTTCAGTCTCCTCCTCATCCTCTTCTTCTCCTGCACTCCCAACATCTTCCTCTTCTGCACCACTGTTTTGCTCATCACCCTTATCAACATTGACTCCAGTGTCTTTAATCTGCTTAGCAGACAGGACTTGTATCAGTTGTTCAACCTTCTCTTTTCGGGAAGTGCTTACCTTGATCATATCATCATGTTCTTTGCAGGTTGCTTCCAGCTCATCAATGGTATCATCTTCTGAGACTGTATCTGTCGATGTTGGAGTGGATGTTGAGACAATGTCTGGAGCATGCTTGCCAGTGAACAATTTGTAGTGCAGAGTTAAGGGAGATGCTCTTTTCATTGCCTGATCTGTAGAGTCTAGAACTTTTGGGTATTGATCCATAATTATCCCACAGATAAGCGAAGGATAGCATATAGGGAGTTTTACAGCAGTTGATGTAGATTGTTTAACAATTTGATTGAAGATGTGGGTTCCAAACTCAAATTGTCTTCCTTTGCCAATCATATAGACAAATCTGCCTAGACTAACAGAAATGGTTGAAGTATGATTGGTAGGTATCCAGTTTACGGTGCCAATTCTATGCAAAATTGCATACTTCATACTCAACTTCCTAGCTGGAAGCTTTCCATTTCTAGGCCACTGCTCAACAACATTGCAAGTAAGCTCTTTGCAGACTTGGTCATCAGTATCTTCACATTTAGGTTCAGAACCTTCAGATCTTTCTAAGAACTTGTTTATCATTCTGGGAGAAAATGTCACAGCATTTCCTCTGACATATACTCTCCTGTTGTTTGCATCACGGTAATTATCAGGAATGTTCACAACGAATTATTTCACAAGCTTTTCATAACATTTTCCAAGCTTAGTCATTGTCCTTTTCAGCCCTGTATCATTGATCAGTTTCATTACCCCAAGGCACTCTAATGCATTATTTCCAAGTTCTCTTTCCAGTGCCACCCTTCTTTGGTACACATATGGCCATCTGTGAACATACTCAGGTGCGTAAAAGGAGATATTGTCTGGTGGGGCCTTGGTAATACTGACAGTTTGTTTCTTTGCACTTGAAACCTTTGTGTGTATCATGTCCTGACTATCATCTGTGACAACATAGTCTGACTCAGTGTCTAACACCACTTTTCTTTTATCAGACACAACTGCAACCTTGCTCCAAGATTTCTGCGATCCAACAACAATTTTATTGCTTCTTTTGTCAGCCTTGTTTTCAGTGTCCCTATTTTTCCTTTTTCTTGTTTTCAGCTTCTAGACAACATTAGCAATGATCTCATCATCAGAAAGAGATTTATCTAGGTTGGTATCGTTTCTCCCTACCGTGATGTTCTCCAGTGTCTGTTCTAATGACTTTGCTAGGGATAAAAGTGTTTCTTGTTCAAGTCCACCCTTTTTGTTGCTAGACTCAATCCCTTCATTTGTAATTGTACCACCCACTTGTTCCTTACCAAGAGCCAACGTGACAGGTGCATTCCTATCAGTATTCACTTTGCACTTAATATTCAGTTCCTTAGCAACTAGTTTTCTTAATCTCTTATCGGTTTCAACATCAATTGCGTTCTTACTTCTTGGATCAAAACGAGGGTTTATAGGTTCAGAAATATTACCTGCAAGGAAGGTTTTAGCTTTTCGTACAGGAAATTTCTCAGGCTTGCATGGCACCATAGACAGAGGGGCAGCATCAATAGCATCTTCAGTTAACATCTTTCCGGATTTTGCCCTAGCAGCAAGAGATGTAGAAATTTCTTTAATTCCTCTTTGTTGGCCCGACATCATGGGAAGAACAATATTGGATTTTTCTTCGTACGGTGGAATCATGGTTACTGAGTAGAAGGGAGTAAGTTTAGCGCGGTTTGTGTCAATTTAAATTGATCTATTTTGAAACCCTCCTTTAATTTGTGGAGAACTAGCACATTCCTGACTAGTGTCCTTACCGGTTATCCTGTTTAGGCCCCACGCAAGATAAATCCCTAATTTTTCTTTTAGTTTTCTAAGCTTGTTTTTAAGGATATCAAGGGTACTCAGGTTATTATGAGAAAATATCACAACATCCTTTGTGACATTGGCTCTTGTTGCTGAGTCAATGGTGACCACAAAAACACGTCTTGTTTCCTCCAGATCATCTCTCATAACTGTCTTATGAGGAAGATCTTGTATTCTTGAGATAGTCTTTCGATGTGTCGTTTTAGTTAACCCTTCAATTTCCTATTTACCAGGGTTTAATTATGAGAGGCCTTGCTGCTGCTTCCTGATTGTCATTTTGGAGAGCTCTGTCAGTAAAGGAGTCCAAACATAGTAGTTATCTGTTGATCTGACACCCTTCATGAGAACCATATTTTTAGCATTTACAACCAGGCATTCAGATTTTGTAAAGTTAACCTTCAGGCCCTGATCACAGAGTTGACTGATACTAATAAGATTTGCAGTTAGCCCTTTTACATACAACACACTGTCAAGTCTAGGGTTTCCAGTTTGAACCATTCTCCCAACCCCTTTAATCATTCCTTTAGATTCATCTCCAAACGTGACATAGTTGGAAGAGTGAGCCTTTATATCCACCAGATAATTCTTGGCACCAGTCATGTGTCTTGAGCATCCACTGTCAAAGTACCACTTTTATCTAGTGTACTTCTTTTGTGAAGAATGAGCTATTAGAGCCACAGATTCATGCTCGGATCTCCTTTTCCTTTCAATGAACCTACCCTTAGGATATCCATGTAGCTTGTAGCAGTAGCGTTTGATGTGGCCATATTTGCCGCAATAATGACATTTCCAGTCTTGTCTTCTCTGATGTCTGTGATGATGTTGTGACACTTGGCTGGACATCTTTTTTTTTTAATTTATTTTCTTACTTAACAGTTCTTTATTGGTACAGTTAAGATTTCTGGTGTTTTCAGTATTTCTTCCAACCTGTTGTATCTTATCATTGTCGAGTTTGGATTCTAGCAAGGCAATTTCCTCTTGAAGATCAGATATGATACCAAGATGCTTCAATCTTTCAATCTCAAGAAGCATGATAATGTTCTGTTGATCTTCTCCATATTGGAAGATTTCTGCACTCTTGTGTACAACTCGTTGTAAGAATTGACCAAGGTATCATGGGATAAATTTCCAGTTTCTGATCCTACTTAAGTGTCAAACACCCCTGTGAGTGCAGATACTTGCTTTGGTGATCCCTCATCACTAGTAGAATCATCTTCTGACCAGGATGTATGGAGACATTTCTTATCTTTCTTGAGAAAGGTAGGGCACTCCTATTTGGTGTGTCAAAACCCTTCACATTCCAGACACTTAATTCCCTTGCCTCGGTTGGGTTGCTTATCATAGCCAGGTCTCTTTCCAAAATTTCTTGATCTGTAGATGTCAGAAGTCCGATCCTTGACATTTGTCATAGACTTCTCATCCAATTGCTTTGCCAGTTGATGAAACTGTTTTTCCAGGAACCCTACAGCTTTGAACAAATCCTCTTTGGTGTCACCCTCTTCTTGATTGGTCACCAGGGCAAGACTTTTCTTCTTTTCACCTTTTTCGTTGATAGTCATCTCAAAGGTTTGAAGTGATCCCATAAGCTCATCTACCTTCATGGTATTTATGTCCTGAGCTTCTTTAATGGCTGTCACTTTCATATCAAACCTCTTGGGAAGAGACCTGAGAATTTTCTGAACTAACTTGACTTAAGGAATTTTTTCTCCAAGGTCACTGGATGTGTTGGCAATATCAACAATATTCATATGAAAGTCATGTATACTTTCATCATCTCTCATCCTCAGGTTCTCAAACTTAGTAGTGAGAAGCTGAAGTCTTGAGGATTTAACTCGAGATGTTCCTTCATGTGCAGTCTTCAGGATTTCCCACGCATCCTTTGCAACAATGCAATTTTTTATGAGTCTGAAGATGTTCTTGTCCACCCCATTGAACAAGGCATTCAAGGATTTAGAGTTTCCTTGAGCAAGATTATCATCTTCATCGTCCCAATCTTCTTCAGGTTTTAGCTCCTCAGTGAGCTTCCCATCTTTGTCATTGATCTTTGGTGGATCCCACCCCTTGACCATAGACTTCCAAGCCTTTCCATCCATAGACTTGATAAACGCCACCATGCGAACTTTATAATAATCATAATTGGAACCATCAAGTACTGGTGGTCTATTTAGAATTCCTCCTTCTTTATCCATCGTACCAGAAAGTGTCATCCCTGAATCTCACCCAGATACAGAGCAGGATGCCTGCTCTGATACCAATTGAAATTCTGGTTACGCAGATCACGAAGATGTCAGACAGGATGTCTTGACACTTGATCTCTGCTTCTCACAAGGATCTAAGGAAGAAAAAACGAAAACAGCAGAAAGTAAACAACACACATAAATTGTTAGCCCAGTTCGGTGAACAACACACCTACGTCTGGGGGCTACCAAGTCAGGAATTAAATCACTAAGTAGAGTTGGTTCTAAGCTAAACTCCAACGTTTACAACTTAGCACCTAGAAACTACCCTTCCTAGATTTCTACCTAAGACTCTCCTAGGTATGAGACCCTTCTCAATTTCCTTCCAATCACAGGAGTGACTGAAAATATTACAACTCAATAAAACAATCCTTCTCAAGTATTCACACAATACACGAGAGGCTCACAGAAAGTACAAACCCTAGTACTTCTAAAACAGCTGCAATAATCAACCACAAACTAGGTTAACCCTAACCTATTTATAATGTAAACCACAACTGGACTTGGGCTTCAAAAGCGCAGCAAATATCTTCCTCAGAATTAACGACCTAATTCTTTCTTCAATCCCAAGTTACCAAAAATGTCTCCTTCACAAGGAAACTGCAAATTCCATTTAGAATCAGAATCTCTGATTCCACAATCTCAAATGCCATATGGAATCCTAGTCATATTCCAATTACACCTGTTACCAAAAACAGTCATATCAAAATTGTAACAGACAAAGATGTCGAATCCTCCTGATAGGACATCTTGTCTAACATCATAACCTGCAGTTAGTTCAACATGTTAGGACATCTTGTCCAACATCTCTCAGCTAAGTTAGTTTTACCATAATTAATGCCAACCTCAAAAGCAGGGACTCAACAAGATTTATTTATTTTGTATCCATTGGTTAACACAACATGGTCAAATTTTTGATGCCATTTTTTGGGTGCTTGTTTTAACCCATATAAAGACTTGGTTAATTTACACACTTTATGTTCTTGACGTTTGATGACAAATCCTTCAGGTTGTTTCATATACACCTCTTCATCTAACTCTCCATTTAGAAAAGCAGTTTTAACATCCATTTGATGGATTACAAGTTTATAGATGGAAGCAAGTGCCAAAAGCACTATAATTGATGCAATTCTAGCAACAGGTGCATACGTATCAAAGTAATCAATACCTTCTTTTTGTGTATACCCTTTAGCGACAAGTCTAGCTTTGAATTTTTCAATGGTACCATCGACTTTCATTTTTCTTTTAAAGATCCATTTACAACCTATTGGTTTTGATCCTGGTGGGAGATCTACTAGTTTCCAGGTTTTATTACCCATAATTGAGTCCATTTCTTCTTGGATAGCTTCTTTCTGAAAGGCAGAATCTTGAGATTTTATTGCCACTTCAATTGTTTCAGGATCATTCTCTAGGTTATAGAAAATTGGCCCATAACAATTTATCGAATCATTATTTCCTTCTACAAGGAACATGAAGAAGTCTGATCCATAGTTTTTCACTTTTCAGATTCTTTTACTTCTTCTAGGTTCTGAACATGCCAACATATCATTATTAGATACATTACTTTCTAGACTTTGAACACCATAATGAGCATTGTCTTTGGGATTTTGAATTGAGGTAAATCTACTTTCTTGAAAAAATGCATCTCTTGACTCAATCATGGTATTAATAGGATAAGAGTCATTAGATTCAATAACCATGAATCTGTATGCTTTGCTATTTTCAGCATATCCCAGAAATACACATTAAATTCCTCTTTCTCCCAATTTCTTTCTTTTTGGTTCAAACACTTTTACAATTGCTCTACAACCCCAAACTTTTAAATAATTAAGATTGGGTTTTCTTTTCTTCCAGAGTTCATATGGGGTTATCTTGTTTCTTTTATTAGGAACTCTATTTACTATATAATATGCAGTTAGCATGGCTTCACCCCAACATCTTTTAGATAAACCAGAATAGGATAACGTGGCATTTACCATTTCTTCTAACGTCCTATTTTTCCTTTCTGCTATCCCATTTTGTTGTGGAGAATATGGTGCAGTTGTTTGATGCACAATACCAGTGGACTCAAAATAATTAGGATGATAGAACTCCCCGCCCTATCACTTCAAAAACATTTAATGAAAGTCTCATGTTGAAGTTCTACTTGTGCTTTAAATATTTTAAATTTGTCTAAGATTTCATCCTTAGAATGCATTAAATAAACATAACAAAATCTAGTGCAATCATCAATGAAAGTGACAAAGTACTTTTTACCACCAATGGTGGGCCAACCATGTAAATCACACACATCCGAATGAATTAAATCTAACACCTTAGAACTTCTTTTAATTCCTTTAAAAGGTTTTCTTGTGATTTTAGTTAACATGCAAGTAGTACATGAATTTGAATTTTTGTCAAGAGAGGGAATTAAATTTGATTTTATCATATCATTTAATTTTCTAAAGTTAACATGTCCTAGTCGCATATGCCATAAATCACAAGACTCAACAATATAAGCAGAAATCACATTATTATTATTATTATTATTATTATTATAATTAACAACATTACACATGAACATATTCTCACAAACATAACCCTTCCCTACAAACATACCCCCTTTGGATAGAATAAATTTATCTCCCTCAAATACAGATTTGAAACCATACTTATTAAGTAAAGGTACAGAAATCAAGTTCTTCCTAACTTCCGGAACATAAAGAACATCTTGAAGAGTGAGTGTTTTTCCTGAAGTGAATTCAATCTCGACTGGTCATTTTCCTTTGACTTGAACAGTAGAGGCATTTCCCATGCACAAAACATTACCATTTTCTTCATTGATGGTCTTGAATAATTTTTTATTTTTGCACACATGACGGGTAGCACCAGAGTCTATCCACCAAGAATCAACATCTTCTATCATGTTAATTTCAGAAATGACAGCAACAAGATAGTCTTTTATTGCACTTGAATTCTTGTTTTTGTTCTCTCTTTTCAAGAACCTGCACTCATTTTTAAAGTGTCCTGGTTTTCCACAATGATAGAAATTTCCTTTATTTTTCTTTCTATTGTTATTATTGCTATTACCCTTATGATTTTCATAAGATTTTCCAAAATCTCATTTTCTTTTCTTGGAAGTTTTACTTGAATTTTCTTCTTCCATTACATGCACCTTCTCATGAGCAATTTGATTTTTAGTATCATCTTGTTTACGATACTCTTCTTCTAAACGAAGGTGATTACCCAATTGCTCAAGAGATATGTCCTCTTTCTTATGCTTCAAAGATTTTTTAAAATCTTTCCATGATATAGGAAGTTTATCTATTATGGAAGATACAATTATTGTTTCATTCATATGCATATCATGTTGTTTGTAGTTATTTAGAATACGTTCGATTTCATACATTTGTTCCATTACAGGCCTATTGTCTACCATTTTATAATTATTGAAATGAGAAACAAGAAACTTCTTACTTGTAGCGTCTTCTTGCATGTATCTTGATTCTAATTTTTCCCACAGTTCCTTTGCAGAATTGCTACTTTGGTAGATATCGAATAAAGAGTCTGACATACCGTTGAGAATATGGCTCATGCAAATGTAATCATCATTGTCCCATTTTTGCCTTTCTCTCGTTTCAGCAATGGTTTCTTCTTTCTTCTCTAATGGTCTTGCAGTGCTCAGAACATACACCACTTTCAATGTTGTAAGTAGAAACTTCATCTTTTTCTGCTAACGGATAAAGTTTCCTCCATCAAACTTTTCCAATTTCACAAAGTTGGATGTCGTTTCTTTGAGTGATGCTGCCATTGATAAGTAAAAAATAATTGAGCCTAAAGATTGTTGGATTTTGTGGTTGTTTGAAATATGTAGCAGCACTTGAACAAAGAAGGTGTTGATGGAGATTGCACTTGAAAATTCAAAGTGTGTGAATTTCACACTAACCTTTAGGTTCAATTCGTCCCTACCAATTATTATATATTGGATGCAATAAGGATTAACGACGAATTCCCTTCAGGATACTATGAATACCTTAATGTGAATTGCACAAACACACTAATCTTATCTTTTGATAATAGTTTACAGAAAATTGTTTCTTATACTTCACTCATGCATTAATGAAGTAAGTGATGATTTTAGAATAATTGAAATGGTGAAAAATGGATTTGAATATTGCTATTTTTGTGTCCTTTTTCTGTTTTTTAAGTGTCCCTATTTATAAAGAAATTGGCATCACTTGGTGAAAAGATGCACTTTTTAATTTAAATTCTGAACCTGAAATAATGAAGCAATATAACCTTTTGACATTAACTTTTTTCACAAACGTTGCGATGGTCTGATGGCAAGGCACTGGTTCATTATTTCTGAAATTCAAACTTTCCAAATAATATTTTGGAAATCACTCACAAAATTTACTTACAACATTCATTGCATAAGTGATGTGTATATGAGAGATAAATCAACTTCCCTACAAAGCTTTTCTATTTCCCTTTAATGCCAGTTGAGTTTAGGCAATGAAATAACTTGTGATTTTGTTAAATGAAAGGATCTGATGGTTTAGATGCAAGCATCACAATTTCATATAACAACTCAAGAATATATTTTTGTTTCAATTGAAAAAAATTCGTGTTTTGATCTAGCCACATCAATACCAAGAAAATATTTGAAGTTTTCAAGTTGTTTCATCTCAAGTTCAGAGAAAAGATGTCGCTGCAAACTCAAAATATTATCATTATAAACATACTTAATCAAGGCTATTATTTTTCTCTTTTTTTTTCTTTCAAAAATAAGATATGATCAAAGTTACTTTAGTTATAACCAAAATCCTTCATACACTAGGTGATGTTATAAAAAATGGTGAACCTCCAAAGAAGATTGAACAAGTGGATTATAATCAGAGGTGCGATACACATATCAAGGATTAACTCACATTTTTTATTTTCATTATCATAAGATAATTTTATACTTCATGTATCAAACTTACTCACATCATGATGTTCCACTTCATTTTAATTACCCTCTGACGTGTAGAATTAGTATGATAAAAAAAATCATGTTCATGAAATGTGACATCCATAGAGATATAAATTTTTTTTGATGATGGATGGTAGGCATAATAGCCTTTTTAGTTTATTTGAACCATACCTTACAAAGACACATTTAACAGCTCTATGTTCAAACTTTGTACATTGATGTGGATGTGGGTGAACATATATAACACAAACAAAAACATGAGAGGGTGAATGAACAAGGGAAGGAAGATTACAATAACAATAAAGCACATCTAAAGGTCTTCTAAAATTAAGAACACTATAATGGGGTTCGTTAATAAAATAAATAACAGAGTTTTCAGCTTCACCCCATAAATAGAATGGAACACAACCATCTATTCTGGACTGACCAAAACACCCAACGCACCACGATCCAATCTATCTCAAGTCCATTTTACTTGATCCAAAATATAAAGATAGTTCACATTCTATAAGAAGGTGCATAGTCTTTGATACTTAATTTCACTTTACTCATCTTGAATCTTGAACTGACTTTAGCGTTCGAGTGCTAACCATGCAAGTCGATCTTATGCTACCGTAAAAGCGACCGGTGCCATCGTTCAAAATCAATACTTATCCAACTTTCATCATTTCTAGTTCCTTCTTGAAGTTAGAACATCCTTTTCTGGTTCTCGAATGGAATAACGACGCTGTTTGTGGGAATTGACTTCTGATTCGTACGGCTTCCACGAGAAACATGTTCGCTTTGCAAAAACCATTGAACAAGTTTAGAAATTTCAAATCTAGAATCTCGCGGTTCAGATCTAGTTCTCCGATTTACCAATTTGTGACCTTAATAGGTCAGTTAATCAAGGATGAATCAAGTTCGAATTTCTGCATCTTCAAGGATTCCTCGACCGTCTCTCAATCATTTTCCATTTTCATTGATTACAGCCTCTCTAGATCTCATAATCAAGGAACATTTAGAGGAAAAACGGTGATCCATCATGATTGACTTGGTTAACCACTGTTTGCGACCCCAGACTTCGGAAGTTAAATCTCCAATTCTATCAAGAATTCAACAGAAAATCAAAAGAGGGATTTTAGATCCAGATCTAGGGTTTCACCGGGATTTGAAGGAAATTTCCATGCAGGCCGGATATAATACTCGCGATCCACATTTCACCTAGAGGCACCCATACTTAAAACACCCTAAACCCCAAACACTTATTTTTTAAAAACATGCAGATAATTCACTCAACAACAGGGTTTCGCATTTTCTTAGCATAAAACAACTTCCTCAATTAACATATTATGGAAGCATAAATAAATAATAACAACTCAATTTCATTTGTTTCATGAATAAAAATTAACTTCACTTCAACTCATAAAAGAAATATCCAACAGCTCTCAGAAAACACAAAACAGAAAGGTAACACATCCCAGTGTTACACTATTAGAGCGACACGCTGTTAGCTGGAATTTCGACGCTCAGGAGTATTTAAAATAAGCTAGTAGAGCTAAATAAGATATTCTGGAAAAGAATATATTGATTTCGACGAAAAACTTGTGAAGGCATAGTCGAAGAAGACCCTTTACATAGAGGGAGATTTTGGTCTGTGACTTAGAAATATTCTTGGGTTCAGACTTAAGTTCAATGAAGATGTTCGCTTGGAGTTGCGTTCGATGAGCATAATTCAAAATAAGGCTAATAACCAGTTTTTAGCCTATCCGTTTCTTGAGAAGACACGTGGAAAGTTGTATGTAGTGAAGTCCATGCAATCGAGAACGTGTCATCTTCTAGATAAGAGATCGTTTGTTATCGTTATTTTTTATTTATTAAAAATAGGGATCTTAGTGATTAGGGTTTGTGTGTTCCATTTTGTACAAAAACTCAAATATTACTCAAAGTATCTGTGTTGTTGAGAAATGAGTCCCTGAGTGCAATGTACGTGTGATCACCATTTTTACATTTTTTATATCAAATCATTTACGATTTTGTTATTTACATTCGTTGTAAATTTACTTTGAAGTTGTTTACATTGTTATTTACATTTCTGCGTTTCTTTACAAACTTTAACATTACTTTCAACGAAAGGAACATTGTCGAAATGTTTATAAGTGATAAAACTTGAAGAAAACAAAAGCACATGTCCTTAGTGTAGAGTGCGATTTTTGTCGGTGACGCGGCCACCTTATCGCCATGGGTTTCTCCTCACGACAATGGTAGGAGTTGGGTGCTACTTTCTGATTTCTTATTTATCCTATGAAGCTGGAAAGGAAAGGGAAGCTATTTAAAACTAACCTTGCACGCAAATGTTTAACTGAACAAATGCTTAAAGAGATTGGGGAGTTCGGGGTCAGGTTATACAATGGGGAGTTGTCAATTACCCAAGATTGAAGCTAAAGGTTATTTGTGTCTTGTTCAAAGCCCAAGATTGAAGCTAAAAGGTTTGACTGAGAGAGAATTTGTTATCTCTAAAGGGAGACATCTCATCTGTTTATCACAACTGTTGGGTTACTGATTATAAAGGAGAATTACTTTAACTGGGATATGTGAATCCAGCAATGCCATAATTTCCTTTATAGGGGTGTTGTCCTGAAGGAGAAAACTTTAACTCAATGTAGAGTAATGCCATTTTTCCTTAGGATTTTTTCATGCTAAGAGAGGGACATTGGCTTGGATGTAAATAATCCAGAGGCTTGCCACTTACAGCAACTAGATGAAAGGAAGGGGATTTACCAGGATAAGAGATGGACTACAACTTGGATTTTTGAATCAACAAGTGTACCACTTACAGCAGTTATCTGGGATTAAGGTTTGTTTGATTTTCTGTGTGATATACAGAGAAGTATCTTCCTACATAGAGATTTTGATTTCCTCTGAGGGGATGTTGATTTTTTTGTGTGCCTTGATAAAAGCCCAAGGTTGAAGCTAAGAGATTGATTGACTCCACTGGGGAGGTTATTATGTCTGTCTTGTATAAAGCCCAAATACAAAGCGTAAGAGGAGGCTAAAGAGATTTGACTCTTTTGGAGATATCATTATACAAAGCCTAAGAGGAGGCTGAAAGAGATTTGACTCTTCCGGGGAAATATTTTATCTGTCTTGTACAAAACCCAAGATTGAGACTAAAAAGGGTTTTTGATTCCACTGGGGAATATTTGTAGGTGTCTTGTACAAAGCCCAAGATTGAGGCTAAAAGGGGAAACTGACTCTACTGGTGAGAGGTTTTATCTGTCTTGTACAAAGCCCAAGATTGTGGCTAAAAGAAGATTGACTCTGCTGGAGAGTATGATTTGTCTTGTACAAAGCCCAAGATTGAGGCTGAAAAGAGGATTGACTTCTTCTTAGGGAAATTTTATATGTCTTGTACAAAGCCCAAGATTGAGGCTAAAAGATATTGACTCAACAAGAGTGTGTTTATGTGGGTGTCTTGTACAAAGTCCAAGATTGAGGCTGAAAAGAGACCGACTCAATAAGAGAGTGTTTATATGGTGTCTTGTACAAAGCCCAAGATTGGATTGAAAAAAAGGTGGACTCAACAAGAGAGTGCTTTTGAGGCTAACTCTGCTGAGGAAAATCATTATACAAAGCCTAAGAGGAGGCTGGCTTCTGCTGAGGATTATTGAGATCTAGAGGCAGGTCTAAGTCGGGGGATCAACTCTTGTTGAGGGTTTACAGAAGAGTTGAGGTATCAGGTGCCTTGGGGTTCTGACTTGGGATAGTGTTATCCTGATGATAAGCTGACCCTAGCTGGTGAAATTCAGGATGAAAGACTGAGTTTTAGATCCTGTGAGGGTTTTAACTATACCGGAGATTGGTTAAATGGCCAGGATTTCTCCTGTGTTTGTAGGGAACTTGAGAATGTCTTTGAGACCCAAGAGGAGATTAGACTGTCCAAGTCTACTGGTATGGAAGAGTTTATCTTTGTATAATGCCCAAGAGGAGGCTGGTGCTTTAAGGGATGAGAATCAACCCTAAAATTGGTCTGAGGTTTTGACTATTTAGAAAGACTGCTCTAACAAAGGATGACTAAGTTCTGTCCTATACCTTTAAGAGGTCTTTGGGTCCTTGTACTAAGCCTAAGAGAAGGCATGAGAACTTCTAAGAAGCCTGAGGGTCCTTGTACAAAGCCCAAGAGGAGGCTAGGATGCTTTTAGGAAGCCTGTGGGTCCAAACTTAAGAAAAGTTCAAGAAAGGTTTCATCGGGAATAATCTTTTCTTTAGTGAACAGTTCTAGGGTTTGAAGAAATTCAAGAGAGGTTTCACCGGGAATTAATCCTCTATGGGGGAAATAAATTTCTTTGACAATTTTCTAATAGTGACAGTCTGAGAAAAGTTTCACCGGGAATAATGCATTTCTCTTTATTCCATATTGTATAAGCCCAAGAGGAGGCAAGACTGTATCTGGAATTCCTATGGGGAACTAGTTTTGACTGTGTTAAAAGAGTGACCATTGGCTTTATCTAATCCTAGACCTAATTGTCGGGGAAAACTCTAAGTAGATAATATACAGGCATATATATATATATATATATATATATATATATATATATATATATATATATATATATATATATATATATATATACAGATGAAATATATACTGTATTTAAAAAAGGGTAGAAGGACTTACAGGTGAGCAAGCTTCCAGCACAAACAAATATATAGATATGTGCAAGTATGTACAAGAAAGCTGATAAAACTTACAGGTGAGCAAGCTTCCATTGTAACAGCTGTTTGGTTAGTTGTTCAAGAAATTAAAGAAAGTTTTGATAACAACTGTGAATTTGAATCTAAAAAGGGAAAGTTGTTTTTGAAAAGAAGATTAGGGCTTATACTCAAGGAGAGGCCCAGATAAAAAACAGTAATCGTACCGTTGATCTGAAAATTATATCGGGACTTATACAACGACTGAGGCCCAAAAAGGTTTTATTTACAAAGGGATGGGTCTTACACTCTATCAAGAGGCCCAAAGTGTATTTTAAAAAGAAAGATGGGACTTACAACACAAGGGAGGCCCAGATGGTTTTTGTTTAAAAGGCGACGATCGCGCCGAGATTTTTAAAATCGTTTCGGGACTTATATAATGACTGAGGCCCAAAATGCTTTCCTGTACAAAGGGGTTGGGTCTTACACTCTATTAGAGGCCCAAAGTATTTTGAAAAAGATTTGTGAGGGTGAAAATAATCAAAACCCTAATTTGATTTTAAAATGTATTTTATTTGAATAAAAATTCAATTAAAATGATCAAAATTATCAAACATGTGTGAAAAACAAGTTGTGATCTTGGATTAATGTTTGAAAAATCATGTTTCATTCATAGAATGATTTGAAAATCATTTGAATTTGCAAAATCAAGAGAAAGAAATATTTTTAAATGTTTAAAAACAAATAAAAACATAATTCTTTACAAAAATACCAAATATATGAAATAAATAATATATTTTTGTGAAATTTTTATAGAATAAAATATTTTAACATTTTTGGGAATTTTCAAAAAAATATTATTAAAATTGAGAGAGAAATTAATTTTGGAATTAAATAATAAAAACCTTCAAAATGTGAAAAATAGCAAAAAATATGAGAAAAGACAAAATGGTCTGAGTGGGTGTTGAACCCACGACCTTCCATTCAAACACACATGCACGCTACCACTAGGATGGTGATACATCTGTGTATCATAACCACCCCATGAATATATATGGGATGCCTTGTTTTTAGGCCTGGCCAAGGCGCCATGGCCTGACCCTTGCCCAAGGCAAGGCCTGATTTTAGGCCTCTTGCGTGAAGGTTCTAACTTCCTCATTTCTCCATGGATTGGGACAAAATTTAGGTGTATCCTGCCTAGAATTTCATAAGGAATCCAATGGTGCCCTTAGAATTTTTAGAAAATGTCCCTATTTTAAAATCCGACAGTGATTTCAAAATAAGCCTAGATTTGCATGTTCTATGCTATCTCATTGTACAGGCAATAATAGCATGATAAATTAGTTCAAACACAACATATTTGACATGTATGAGATGTCCATGAACAATGGACATCAAAGCAATGCATGATTTAGAGAGTTCAAGTTGTGACGCACTTACCTCTTGAAGCTCCTTGTGCCAGAAGTAATTCAATGCTTTGATCACTCTTGATTGATCCCTTAGAAGCTTTTAGGATGATCAAAACCAGCTGGAATCCTCAGGAACAAGAATTGGCTCTTTCTTGCAAAAGGGGCAAAAGTGACCAAGATAGTAACTCTCTCAAATGGTGTTCCAGATGAGGGAAACCAATTGGGACAGTTTGAGGATGATATTTGGAGTGTGTTTGAGGCTTGGTTTGGTTTTGAAAGTAACTAGATCAAAAAATGGCTTGCAAAATGCAAAACTGTCAAGATTTGAGGTTTTGGAGGTTGACTTTCTGATTTTAGTGTTTCAGACCAAGGGTAAGTGTTTGAACAACTTATATATGATACATGGGATGTGTTTGGTACATCCATATTGTGGTAATGATCTTCACAATGATGGGAAATCTTGGTGGTCAAAATTTGGGGTATGACAGATGCCCCTATTTAATCTTCTTGGACCCGAAGGTGTGATTGGCGAAGATATTCGGACATTCAGGGTGCAAAAGGATTAAATATCAGAATACCCAAAATTTTGATGGTGGTTATGAATGCCAGCAGTTTTCTCATCCATCTTCTTTTGCTAAGAAATGATATTTAGAAAAGGGTAAAACTTCCCCTCGATCCTGGTCTTCAGCCACGGAACTGGTCTAAGTTTCTTTTGAAATAAACCTCCCCTCGATCCTGGTCTTCGGCCATGGAACTGGTCTCAGTTTCTTTTGAAATAAACCTCCCCTCGATCATGGTCTTCGGCCATGGAACTGGTCTCAGTTTCTTCTTGTCGAGTTCCTTTCTTGACAAGGAATGCTATGTGTAACGGTTTTCATCAAACTTCTCGCCGAGTTTTCTACTTGGGAGACACAATTTGATGGAAAAAGTTGAGGTCAGACTTTATGGGGGGACCAATTTGTCTGAGTTGTAGAGGTGTGCAAACTTCTCTGTCTGGAGATGCCATTTGTTTACTCTACTGGGGAAAATGAGTCTCTTGAGAGACTGCTTTTTGCTTAGGGATATTGCATCATACTTTTCTTCGAGATCTTCTCGGAGAAATGCCATGTGATGTAATCCAATTTTGAGGTGCTGATGACTTCATTAACATTGACTTTCTTGGGAGAAAAACTAATGTGTTACTGAGAGTCTTCTAGTGGAGAGGCTTTCTCTAGGGATTTTCCTTAATCCAGGAAAGCGAAAATGTCATCTTCAATGGTGAAGAGTGACGTTCGTCGAATGTCTCCTTGCCTTTCAGGGGTTCAAGTTATCAAAGCGGTCGAGGACCGCCTCCAATCCAGAAATAAACTGGAGAGAGATTGTTCAGATAAAGAATTTCCTGACGAGGAAAGAACTTACAACTCGATTGATAAGAGAACTTTTATCACTTGGGAAATGAGTATGGCCCGAGTGATAGTAATGCAATATGAATATGAATATGAATCAATAATGCATGATGTATGTATGTTTATGCTGACAAAACTGACGCGACATACAGACTAATAGATGAACACAACTGGATACTCGGCCACAGCGGGGGATGAAAAGTATCACTGGTTCAAAATAGCAATCCTGCCTTGCTTAGGAGAGAAGGTCCCTGTGGGGAGGAAAGTCAACCGGTCTTATGAGATACGAACTCTGTCGGAGATGTCAGATGGGACATTACATCTGAAACAGTTGATCCTTCATTCAGGCGTACTGGTTTAAAAAGAGTATTTTGATTATGCACTTTGAGGTTCAATCACCTCTGGAGAAGCTATCGATGCTTATTTTGAAGTTCACAGTCAAAAGAATTGCCATCTTTATTTAAAACCAGAAAGATTTTAACAAGTAAATTCATTTTTGTTTTATTTCAAGAATCGTTAATCATGTTAAAAATGTCATTCTGTAAAGCTAAAACAAAAGCACTAGGGCTCTAATTTTATTGATAGGATGGAAATCAGCCAAGCGCGTGATTCCATAGAGCATTTACAAAGTTTAGAAAATGGTAATTTGAGGGAAAAGGGCTACATTGAAACATAACAACCGTTATCCTTCTACCAACTTTGAATTCTGGATATCCTGAGCTTCTGTCGAAGATGACCTTGACTGGAAGTTTTTCGAAGAATAGTGTTACCGCTGGGGGATTTCACCTTGTCGGACGTAGTTACTTGCCATTAATCCCTAACTTTTGCCTGGATTGCTTTTTGAGGTTTCCAATCCATCGGGATGATTTTTGCTTATGTCTCTAATTTTTGGTTGGACCGCCCTTTCAGGTTTTCAATCCACTGAGATGTTTTTTTTTATTTAGGCGAAGTATTTCTTGACTACGTCAACATTCATGCGAGTCTCAAGGCGCTGCCTGAGAAGGCTTTCGTGACCACATAGGGGCCGTCATAATTCGGAGTCCATTTTCCCCGGGAATCAGTGGGAAATGATTGTATCTTTTTGAGCACAAGGTCTTCTTTCCTAAAGACACGGGGTCGACCATTTTGTCGAACGCCTCCTTCATTCTTTGTTGATACAACTAACCATGGCACAAACCCGTTATTCACTTTTCTTTGATTAGGTTCAGTTCATCGTGTCGACTTTGACACCATTCAGCCTCTGTTAGCTTAGCTTCCATCAATACCCTGATTGATGGGATCTCTACTTCTATGGGGAGCATTACTTCCATGCCATATACTAGAGAGAAAAGGGTTGCCCCTGTTGAAGTGCGGACAGATGTGCGATAACCGTGAAGAGCAAAGGGTAGCATCTCGTGCCAGACTTTGTAGGTTACAACCATCTTTTGAACGATCTTCTTGATGTTTTTGTTAGATGCTTCTACCACTCTATTCATCTTAGGTCGGTAGGGAGATGAATTATGGTGTTCACTTTTGAACTCAGCACATAATTCCTTCATCATCTTATTGTTCAAGTTAGATCCATTGTCAGTAATGATCTGGCTCGGAACACCATAACGGCAGATGAGATTGTTTTTAATAAATCGGACCACCACTTGTCGGGTTACTTTGGTGTATGATGTTGCTTCGACCCACTTGGTGAAGTAATCAATAGCTACCAGGATGAACCGATGTCCGTTCGAAGCCTTGGGTTCGATCATGCCAATCATGTCGATTCCCCATATAGAAAAAGGCCATGCAGAAGAAAGAACTTTGAGATGTGTTGGCGGTACATGGATCTTGTCAGCGTATATTTGACATTTATGACACTTCCTCATGTACTTGTAGCAATTAGATTCCATTGTCAGCCAATAGTACCCTGCTCTCAGAATTTTTCTCGCCATTGTGTGTCCGTTGGCATGAGTGCCAAAGGATCCTTCGTGAATTTCTTTTATCAACATGTTTTCTTCTGGTCTGTCTACGCATTAGAGCAAGACCATGTCAAAGTTTCTCTTATAGTGTGTATCACCGCTCAGGAAGAAGTTGCCTGCCAATCTTCTGATGGTTTTCCTGTCTTTTCTTGATGCCCCAGGCGGGTATTCTTGTTTCTGAAGGAAGCACTTGATATCGTGATACCAAGGCTTGTCGTCTATGACTGCTTCGATCACGAAGATGTAAGCGGGCCTTTCTAGGCGCATTATGTCAATCTTAGGTACGTCGTTCCATTGATTGACACTAAACATGGAAGAGAGAGTGGCTAGTGCATCAGACATGTGATTCTCTTCACGAGGGATATGATGAAACTCGATTATGTTGAAGAAGGGTAACAATCTTCTCGCATAGTCTTTGTAAGGAATCAATCCTGATTGGTACGTGTACCAATCTCCTTTAATCTGATTGATAACCAGGGCTGAGTCTCCATACACATCCAAGTTCTTAATTCTCAAGTCAATTGCTTCTTCGAGACCCATGATACAAGCTTCGTATTCGGCCTCGTTGTTTGTGCACTTGAATATTAGTCTGGCAGTGAAAGGACTATGGGTACCCTGAGGTGTTATGATGATTGCCCCAATTCCGTTTCCATAATTTTTTATAGCTCTGTCAAAGATTAGTCCCCATTGGGAACCTGGTTCTGGCGCTTCACTGGGTAGCGGTTCATCGCAATCTGTCATTTTCAAATACATGACATCTTCGTTTGGGAAGTAAAATCCGACTGATTCCTGATCGTCAATCGGTTGATGAGCCAAATGATCAGCTAAAATACTTTCTTTGACGGCTTTTTGAGCATGGTACTCTGTCGTATTCTGATAACAATATCTGCCAACGAGCGATCCTTCCTGTGAGAGCAGGCTTTTCAAAGACATACTTGATCGGATCCATTTCGGAGATTAACCAAGTAGTGTGGCAAATCATGTACTGGCGAAGCCGTTTGGCTACCCAAGCCAGAGCACAGCAAGTTTTCTCAAGCATAGTGTACCAAGTTTCACATTCGGTAAATTTCTTACTCAAATAGTAGATGGCAGACTCTTTTCTTTTGGTTTCGTCTTGTTGGGCAAGCACACAACCCATAGAGTCTTCCAAGATGGTTAGGTAGATGATCAGTGGTCTTCCCTCCATTGAAGGAGACAAAATCGGTGGATTCAACAGATACTCTTTGATACTGTCGAAGGCCTTTTGGCAATCTTCTGTCCATACACAACTTTGATTCTTTTTGAGTAGTTTAAAGATTGGCGCGCATGTCGCAGTCATGAGGGATATGAATCTGGAAATGTAATTCAGACGTCCCGAAAATCCTCGGACCTGTTTCTCAGTCTTTGGTGAAGGCATTTCTTGAATGGCCTTGGCCTTGTCAGGATCAACCTCAATTCCTTTCTGGATGACGATGAACCCTAAAAGTTTCCCTGAGCAGACACTGAACGTGCATTTGTTAGGATTCAAGCGGAGTTTGTATTTTCTCAGACGCTTAAATAACTTTGAAAGGTGGGTCACATGCTCCTCCTTTGTTCTAGATTTGGCAACCATATCATCGACATACACTTCGATTTCTTTGTGCATTATGTCATGAAACAGAGTAGTCATGGCCCTTTGATAGGTTGCCCCAACGTTCTTCAAACCGAACGGCATTACCTTGTAACAAAAGGTGCCCCATGGGGTGATGAATGAAGTTTTCTCCATGTCTTTCGGCGCCATTTTGATTTGATTATAGCCCGAGAACCCATCCATGAAGGAGAAGACTATGAACTTTGTTGTACTGTCTACCAGTATGTCTATGTGCGGTAAGGGAAAGTTATCCTTTGGACTGGCCTTGTTCAGATCCCTGTAGTCTACACACATTCTTACTTTTCCGTCCTTTTTCGGAACTGGCACTATGTTATCTAGCCATTGAGGATATTCTGAGGTGACGAGGAAACCTGCATTAATCTGTTTCTGCACTTCCTCCTTGATTTTGATAGCCATATCCGGGTGAGTCCGTCTCAGCCTTTGTTTCACCGGCGGACATTCTGACTTCAACGGTAGATGATGTTCCACGATGCTGGTATCCAACCCTGGCATGTCCTGATAGGACCAAGCAAACACATCGGGAAACTCTTTGAGAAGTTTTATCAAGCTTTCTTTGACAGTTGGACTGAGCAGTGCCCCAGTCTTAACTTCTTTCCTCTCTTCCTCTGATCCCAAATTGACCATTTGCAACAGCTCTTTGTGAGGTTCAATGGGCCTTTCCTCTTGTCTGAGTAATCAGGAGATCTCTTCTGGAATTTACTCGTCGTCTTCTTCTTCAGCCTCAAATACCGGGAATTTAAAGTTGGGAGAAGGCATTGGATCGTATGTTTCAATGGGGTTTAAAACAAGCAATCTGCATGACGTGATGATTTGTTTTTTAGAAGAGATAGAGAGAATGCAAGAGAGTGTGCAGTGTATTTTCTGAAAAATGATTGTTATTGTTATTTTGAGTTGTTTTAGGATTACCATTTTCTGAAAAAACGAAAAGTGAAAACAACAATAAATGCGTAAATTACAGAACGACGTTTATTTATTTATAATTTGTTGATTCTTGAAACTACAACCCTATAAAACAAAACTCTGTGGCTTCGGGCAAAGCGAAGAGGGACATTTACAGAAAGGTGAGCCCTATAAAAACATCCGTTTCACCTGGGCAAGGTGAAAGGTCAAAACAAAGATGGCAATTATTTAGACTTATGGACGACTTTCAGGACATCGACATCAACCCATTGGCGACGAACTCCTCGGTGAACCACAAAGTCTGGTACCTTCTTTCTTGGTTTATCTTCAGAAATGACGCTGATTTCTGGCGGAGCAGGATTGTTGGAGTCTTCCTCCCAGGCAGAGTTGTCGTAAACGAACTCTTCTGTTGTATCTTGCACAATGTTTTCACTCTCAAGCAGATCTCCCCATCCAGTTGGCTGGATGTCTTCGAGCCTGATATGAGAGTTTTAGGAGCGATGTACTTGACCAGGAAGTCGTACTTGCCACTCGGCTGTCCTAAGGTGTCCCATTCTTCTGTGAGAGTAAAGGAGTCATCCTTTTCAATGACGTTGACCTCAGAAAAAGCATAGTTGATGCACTCTTGTCCTGCCATCTTTACAGATTCATCGTTGTGCTGGATATCTTCAGGATGTCCTGAGTAACGATCCCATGACTCAGTGGGGACACAGGTATTCTTTTCAATGATGCTCAGCTGATATGTATCGTTGGGATGACTCTTTTGCCCCAAGTCTTTCGGGTACGGCTGCCAGATAGGCAAGTCATCCAAGGGATCAAAATAGTCATAGTCGAAGTTGTCTTTCATCGGATTGTCCTCCTCTAATGAGTTGGGCGGAGCACAACATCCTTCCAGATCACAATCTCCGTAGATCATCTTGACGTCTGATCTTGGTATATATCTCGGACTCTGCGTGGGAAAGCAAAATGGCGTATGTATCTCTCCCTGAGACATATAACCGTCCTCGTTGAGATAGGACTTCCACTCTTTATCTGTATCGGAGGAGTCACCCTCATTGATGGTGTGTACTTCTTGAGTCACTGGGTGGAGGAAGCCTCCACTGTGGAAGAAGTCCTGAATGGGATGAAAACTTTCATCTTTCTTGGCAGTCTGGGTATACGCTGAAGAAAAACCAAGACCTTTCTTCGTCTTGTTATCAGTAGGAATAACAACCTGTCCCATCCCTTTACGTCGTTACTTTTGATCACTTCGAGAGCATCTTTGTATGAGGAAATCGACGTCCCTCTCTGATCGATTCTCATTGCTCATCGAGAGTGCTTGGAATTGAGTTCCAACGACCTCCTCAGGTTCTACACAGGAGAATGGTGATAATTTGCTCACTATTAAGGCCTGTTCTCCGCATACTATGACTAACTTGTCATTTTTTATGAACTTCAACTTCTGGTGAAGTGTCGAAGTGACTGCCCCAGCTTCATGTATCCAAGGTCTTCCTAATAAACAGCTGTATGCTGCCAGGATGTCCATGACCTGGAAAGTGACTTGAAATGTGTGAGGACCGATGGTTATGGGAAGATCAACTTCGCTGATAACTATTTTTCTGGATCCGTCTAAGGCTTTGACGATGATCTCACTGCCTCTCATCGGAGCTCCTTGAAATGATAATCGCATCAGAGTAGATTTTGGCATAACATTTAGAGCTGATTCTGTATCTACCAGTATGCTGGCTAGAGCATCGTCCTGGCAATTGATTGTAATATTAAGTTCCATATTGTGATTTTTGCCTTCTTCTAGCAGTTCTTCATCACTGAATCCTAAGTTGTTGCAGGAAGTGATGTTGGAGATGATGCTGCCAAATTGTCTTATCGTTACATCTTGATGCTGCCAAATTGTCTTATCGTTACATCTTGTTCTACGAAATCTTGTTCTAAGACTTTCTGCAGAGCTTCCCTGTGAGCTTCGGAACTGAGCAAGAGAGATAACACAGAGATTCTCGAAGGAGTTTGCAACAGTTGGTCTACAATGTTGTACTCACTTTTCTGGATGAGCTTCAGCATCTCATCGTGGTTCTTTACCAGTTTTGAATTACTGGATTGACCGACTGGTTGATTAGGAACTTCTGTTTTAGGTTCCTTTTCCTTGGTAGGTTCTCCAACTCCTCGGTTGAAGATTCGACCACTCTGTGTTACTCGACTGATGTCGGAAATGTTTACGATGGAGGGTAATGGAGTTTCCTTCCTATTTTCAATTGTTGTTGCACCGTACTTGTAAGGGATAACCTTATTGGATTTGTACAGTATTGGTCCCGACAGATAGATAACCACAAGAGCCTTTGATTTTTCTGACCATCGTAGGCAGCCTCAATTGGTTGGAGGTTGAGAATCTTTCTACTATCAAGAGGAATTATTGATTCATGGAGTAGAGGGATTATGGGGCATACGTCTTTGGCCATTTCATGATTAGAGATTAAGACAACGTCTTTTCTTTGATCAGGGAGATAATCGGGTATCCCGTTGGTCGACCTAGAACTTCAACATGGTCGGATCTCTTTGTGGTCCAACTGATTTTGAAGAGCCACTCGCACGAGGTAGCATCCTTGGTTGCTCTTTGAGCAAACTCTACAATGCTCATAATTGTCTGGTGGCACCGGACCACGTCCACTTTGTATGCAGTACAACTTTACTAGATCTGTTTCCATCGAGTGGACATCCTAACTTTGATACCTATCAAGATTCTTGTCAGTCATACTGATCTGTTGTGTAGCTTCATCCAAGTAGATTGGAAGTCACCAATGGTCCAACAAGTGTTGAAGTGTTCTTTGGACAAGTGCACATCCTTGGTCGTCTTCATGGCATTGTTCACAATCCAGATAATCGTGTAAAGCCAGAAACCGAGCCTGACTTGCTTAGCGTGTAATTCTACCAGACTAGTATTCATCAAGCGAATATCAAAGATCTGAATCATATTGACTTGATGGTTATTTCTCTCTTGATAGTCCTGAATCCATCAGAGATCCATCTGACGCTGGAGGGTCTCTTGCACAAAAGAGCATCCCTGATTGCTTATTGAGTAGATCGGACAGGAATTGTAATCGTGTCGTGCCAGATCATGGTATTGACTTTGCCTTGAGTGCATTGCCACTAAGTTGAAGTTCATCATCAAAATGTTGTGGTTCTGGACAATGTTGGGATTTGTGTGAGCCATATTGACTTCACGGATTCGATGATCTTGAATCCATCTGAGATTCATTTTTTTTGTAGAACTGATTGCACTATGGAACATCCTTGATTATTCTTTGAGCAGATATCACACTGGTGATAATTGTGAGGTGGTACATAACCGTACCCGCTCTGTCTGCAATCCATCTTGACCAAATTGGTTCCTAATAAAAGTACATCGTAAATTTGATAATTGCGGCTAAATTTTTCTTCTATTAAATTTACGGCAGTCTTCTCATGTTGAGGCAACGAGTTCGTCTGAACGTTTGGATTAGTATCTTTGAAAGATAGGACCCCGTTCCTGACAAGCTTCTGCACATCAGATTTGAAGCTGAGGCAGTTTTCAATGTTGTGCCCCGGTCCTCCTTGATGATAAGGGCACGTTTGATCTGCTTTGAACCAAAAAGGTGGATCTTTCAGTACTGTAAGAGGAGACCTAGTTTAGACGTTCCCCTTGACCAGTAGTAGTGGAAACAGTTCTGCGTACAACATCGGTATAGGGTCAAACCCTGGTGGTCGTGTAGTACGATTGTTATTGTTGTACTAAGGACGAGCGTGAAGAGGTTGTTGTGTCCTTTACTGATACTGTTGTTGATTTGGTTGGCTCGGAGTAACCTGAGGTTGATACGTTGGAGCCGGCGTAAGGTTGATAGCGAGAGTTACCGCTGCTACTAGTTGATACCTTCGCCTTTGCTTTCTGAGAGAGATATTACCAATATCTTGCTATTTTTTTTCTTTGGGAAAGCATTACCGTATCTTTTGGTACTGCTTGATGGCTCTGTATCTTTGACCAGTCGTCCTTCTCGGACTGCTTCTTCAAGGTGTACTCCCATGTTCACCATTTCAATGAAGTCACTGGGCGCACTGGCGACCATTCGATCGTAATAGAATGAGCTTAAGGTTTTCAAAAAGATCTTTGTCATCTCTTTTTCCTCAAGAGGGGAACAGATCTAGACAGAAATTTGACGCCATCTCTGAGCATATTCCTTAAAAGTTTCCTTGTCCTTCTGCGACATTGCTCTGAGCTGATCCCTATCTGGTGCCATGTCCAAATTGTATTTATACTGCTGAATGAAAGCAGCGCCGAGGTCCCTAAAAGTACTGATCTTGGTGCGGTTTAAACCCATGTACCATTTGAGTGTGGCACCGGTTAAACTGTCTTGGAAGTAATGGATCAATAGCTGTTGATTCTCTGTCTGAGTTGACATCTCTCGAGCATACATCACCAAATGACTTTGAGGGCAAGAGTTGCCCTTGTATTTTTCAAAGTCAAGCACCTTGAATTTGTGCGGTATTTTTATGTTAGGGACCAGACAAAGGTCTGCAGCGTCCTTTCCGAATAAATCCTGACCGCGAATGGCATGCAGTTCCTTATGCATTTCTAGGAATTGCTCCTGGAACTCATTCATTCTTTTGTACATGTCTTTGTTTCCACTAGAAATTATTTGTGGAATCTGTCCTTCCGAGATAGTGTGTACCACTGGTTGTGGTATAGTCATTAAGGCGGTGACTCTTGGTGCTTCTATGCCCCGAAGTTTGTAACCTTCAGGTGTTGCTATCATAACCCTTGCGTCTTCGCTTTCCTGAAGTTTGTAACCTTCAGGCCCAACGGTTCCTGCTGCAGTTTTTGGGTCTTCAGTGACCGGCGGGATGTATCCTTCAGGGACAAAGTTGATAGGCATGCCCCAGGGGTAATCTTTAGGCATGTTGTACCGAGGATCATATGTCTCTATTATGGGCGTAGATGTGATCTCTGAGATCACAGTCCTTTGTTGTTGCCTCTGAGATGCTGCCAGGGATTGCATGTCATTGTGAAGTTTTTTCAGATCTTTCTTCAGAGCGTCGATTTCTTCTCTCAGCTCTCTGTTCTCTTTCTCGAGATCGTCCATTTTCTTTTGTCGATTGGCCCGAGTATTGTACGAATGAGACAGTTTGACTCTAGAATCGTGACACATACGTGAGACTCGAAGATAAGAAGAACGCGTTATGTGAAAATGATGAATGATATGCAATGATATATTTTTATTTTGTTTTAATCAAAAAGAAACCTCAACAAATGGATTACAAATATCATACAGTGGGGAGACCCCTTTTTTATTGAATTTAAAAGATTACAGAAAGGGAAAATACAGTATTTTACAAAGAGTTGTAAAAGGAAATGTCTAAACTTATGGATCCTGAGTCCTCTCTGAAGAGAACTCAGATGTTGGTTCTGGTATTTTCCTTTTCTTTGACCGGGGCTCTTTAGCCGTTGTCGGGTTGTTAGTCCTTTTCCAAGTGAAAGGAGCGAGCAAATTTCTTCGGTCTTCTTGATTTTCTACAACATGCTGCTCTAGTATCTAAATCAGAGCATCCTTTTCCTTTAGCAGTTCCTGAATCTTAGTACACTCCACATTGAGAATTCGGTACTTGTTTTTCTAAGAGCTTTTCTCCCGTTGAACCTTGTTGAAAGCGACCTGGAGTTTTTCCGTATCAGACATAAAATAAAGGACATATTCCTTTAACGGGAAAACTTCTTGATGAGGGTAAGGCATCCTCAGCTTGAGGGCTCTAGTTTGTACCCATTGGAGATAAGGTTCCACGGAGATACAGTCTGGTCTTCCTAGAGACTCTCTTCCTTTCTTGTGAACATGTTGCCAGGCATGCACTATTTCCTTCATTAGTGCCCTGTCATTTTCTCCTTCCTTGAAGAAAAGACCTTCCAGATGAACATTATGCGGGATATTCTTCATCGGGTATCCGAGTTGACGCAAACTAAAATTGGATGATAGTTGATTCCTCCTTTAGTTCCTATGAGGGGGTACATTAGGGAAATTTCTACATCTGTCTATGATCCTTATCCCCTCGTAAATCCTATTATACCAATCTATGTCAGAGTTGGTAAGAGACATGATTCTCTGTTACCAACGTAGAGTAATCTTATGGTCCCAAAAAACAGCAGACTTGGGTAAATGAGAAGTGAACCATTTGTAAAGTAAGGGTACACAGCATGTGATCATTCCTCCGCTGTACAAATTTCTTAAGTGTACAGAATGATAAGCATCTGCAAGCAAGGTTGGTACGGGGTTCCTAATCATAAATATCTTAATAGCGTTGGTATCGACGAAGTTATTGATGTTGGGAAAAAGGAATAACCCATATGTGAGCAGAACAAAGATATCTTCGAAAGCAATTATGTTTCCTACACTGGGAAAGTATAGAGCTTTTTCTGTCAGGAATTTAGCTGGTAAACCCTGGATTCCTTCCTTAGTGGTCATGTGAGTCCTGATTTCTGACTCGTCCAAATAGATTGCTCTTGCAATGGTTTGTTCCTTTGAAATTTCTTCCAGTCCAGAAAAGGGAGCTTGGTCAGTGATGGGTAAATCAGTCAGGTGAGAGTACTCCTCCAGTGTTGGTGTTAGTTGATAATCCGGAATGTGAAACAGTGATAAACCGGATCATAAAACTGAATTAACGTAGACAGGATTCCTTCAACTACGTGGACACTTAACAGAGACAGCAGCCCTCCGTGCTTAGCTCTGAAAGCATCAGGGTTGGTAATCATCATTGCCAACCTTCTTAAATCCTCTAGTTTTGGAGCCTTGAAGGTGTACTTGTGCGTCTTTCTTCTACCGAAATCCATAACGCAATCTTTCTCTATGATATTTTCAATTATTATTTTAGTTTATTTTGAAAAAGAAAAGAGGAAGAAGAAGTATATTTTTCTTTGTTTAAGAGTTTTTTAAATGAATGCATGAATACAACACACAAAATCATTGAAAAATCATGGGTTCAAGGGTTCAACGTCATGAGCATGGAGTCATGGCTCTACCCATCCCCAACGGTTGTATTCTGGTCAATTTTTGTACCTGTAGAACGGGTTGAAGGTTCCCAAAATCATTGACCCCCCTAGGGATATCAACAGCAAGCTGGTTCACCCGAGCGAGCTGTAGCATCCTAGGGTAATCTCATTTGAGTGTAGCATTGCGCAACAACTATTCCTGATAGTTACCGCTCTACCAAATGGTCATATGGTTAATGTCTACTAAATCCTCAGGGTCATGGGTGCCGCACTGGGATAACGTCTATTTTCACGACGATTGTTGTTCAACATAGTATCCACACGGGCCCTCACCTGATTTGATGGTCGACCAGGATCGCTTATTCGGGAATCACTCCCTGTAAGTCTACTCGTCTATGCCATCACTTATCTTAGGGTTCTCTCAAACCTTCCACGTGCGTATCAATCGCA
Organism: Lathyrus tuberosus; assembly: GCA_022829125.1. Lineage (NCBI taxonomy): Eukaryota > Viridiplantae > Streptophyta > Magnoliopsida > Fabales > Fabaceae > Lathyrus > Lathyrus tuberosus. The sequence goes on from JALAZF010000042.1 coordinate 10,890,498, forward strand.
TTCCCCTTGATAGAAAAATAAACACGGATATCAAGTAGGAAAAGCAGTATATATATATATATATAGTATGTAGAAAATGTCTAACAACCTAGACCTCTTAGGAATTCTAATCCTAGTCCTAGACAGATAAAATCTCTCCCCAGCAGAGTCACCATTTTCCTGTAGTGTGCGATTTTTGTCGGTGACACGACCACCTTATCGACATGGGTTTCTCCTCACTGCAATTGCAGGAGTTGGGTGCTACTTTCTGATTTCTTATTTATCCTATGAAGCTGGAAAGGAAAGGGAAGCTATCTAAAACTAACCTTGCACGCAAATGTTTAACTGAACGAATGCTTAAAGAGATTGGGGAGTTCGGGGTTAGGTTATACAATGAGGAGTTGTCAATTACCCATCCTATATGTGGTTTTCCACAGGTTGTTAGCAATTTTCCTTACTGCTTTCTACTTACTAGTGTTTGTCTGTTGTGGGTTGGGAAAGTTTCTCCTTTGGGAGTGTTTGAGAGAGAGAGAGTTTTTGTTTGATTTTGGGTTTTTTGAGGTTTTTGATGAGTGAAGGTACCAGACCTAAAGTTTTTTATTGGTATATCAAGGTACTGGACCTAAAGTTTTTGATTGGTATGAAGGTACTAGACCTAGAGTTTTTGATTTGGTATGCTCGTATTCCCGTTAAAAATAAGCAGGGAAATCAGAGCAATCGTAGTTCCTCCTATTCTAGGGGAGGAAAAAAGATATTTGGTGTCTTGTTCAAAGCCCAAGATTGAAGCTAAAGGTTATTTGTGTCTTGTTCAAAGCCTAAGATTGAAGCTAAAATATTTTACTGAGAGAGAATTTGTTATCTGTAAAGGGAGACATCTCGTCTATTTATCACAACTGTTGGGTGACTGATTATAAAGGAGAATTAATTTAACTGGGATATGTGAATCCAACAATGCCATAATTTCCTTTATAGGGGTGTTATCCCGAAGGAGAAAACTTTAACTCAGTGTAGAGTAATGCCATTTTTCCTTAGAAATTTTTCATGCTAAGAGAGGGACATTGGCTTGGATGTAAATAATCTAGAGGCTTGCCACTTACAGCAATTAGATGAATGGAAGGGGATATACCAGGATAAGAGATTGACTACAGCTTGGATTTTTGAATCAACAAGTGTGCCACTTACAACAGTTATCTGGGATTAAGGTTTGTTTGATTTTCTGTGTGATATACAGAGAAGTATCTTCCTACAGAGAGATTTTAATTTCCTCTGAGGGGATGTTGATTTTTTTTGTGCCTTGATCAAAGCCCAAGGTTAAAGCTAAGAGATTGATTGACTCCACTGGGGAGGTTATTATGTCTGTCTTCTATAAAGCCCAAGATTGAGGCAAAAAAGAGAGACTGACTCTTTCGGGGATATCATTATACAAAGCCTAAGAGGAGGCTAAAAGAGATTTGACTCTTCTGGGGATATCATTATACAAAGCCTAAGAGGAGGCTGAAAGAGATTTGACTCTTCCGGGGAAATATTTTGTCTGTCTTGTACAAAGCCCAAGATTGAGGCTAAAAAGGGTTTTTTATTCCAATGGGGAATATTTGTAGGTGTCATGTACAAAGCCCAAGATTGAGGCTAAAAGGGAAACTGACTCTACTGGTGAGAGGTTTTATCTGTCTTATACAAAGCCCAAGATTGTGGCTAAAAGAAGATTGACTCTGCTGGAGAGTATGATTTGTCTTGTACAAAGCCCAAGATTGAGGCTGAAAAGAGGATTGGCTTCTTCTTAGGGAAATTTTATATGTCTTGTACAAAGCCCAAGATTGAGGCTAAAAGATATTGACTCAACAAGAGAGTGTTTATGTGGGTGTCTTGTACAAAACCCAAGATTGAGGCTGAAAAGAGACTGACTCAACAAGAGAGTGTTTATGTGTCTTGTACAAAGCCCAAGATTGAGGCTGAAAAAGGGTTGACTCAACAAGAGAGTGCTTTTATATGGTGTCTTATAAAAAGCCCAAGATTGAGGCTGAAAAAAGGGTTGACTCAACAACAGAGTGCTTTTGAGGCTAACTCTGCTGAGGAAAATCATTATACAAAGCCTAAGAGGAGGCTGGTTTCTGCTGAGGATTATTAAGATCCAGAGGCAGGTCCAAGTCGGGGGATCAACTCTTGCTTAGTATTTACAGAAGAGTTGAGGTATCAGATTCCTTGAGGTTCTGATTTGGGATAGTGTTATCCTGATGATAAGCTGACCTTAGCTGGTGAAATTCAGGATGAAAGACTGAGTTTTAGATCCTGTGAGGGTTTTAACTCTACAAGAGATTGGTTAAATGACCAGGGTTTCTCTTGTGTTTGTAGGGAACTTGAGAATGTCTTTGAGATCCAAGAGGAGATTAGACTGTCCAAGTCTACTGGTATGGAAGAGTTTATCTTTGTATGATGCCCAAGAAGAGGCTGGTGTTTTAAGGGATAAGAATCAACCCTAAAATTGGTCTGAGGTTTTGACTCTTTAGAAAGACTGCTCTAACAAAGGATGACTAAGTTCTGTCCTATACCTTTAAGAGGTCTTTGGGTCCTTGTACTAAGCCCAAAAGAAGGATGAGAACTTCTAAGAAGCCGGAGGGTCCTTGTACAAAGCCCAAGAGGAGGCTGGGATGCTTTTAGGAAGCTTGTGGGTCCAAACTTAAGAAAAGTTCAAGAAAAGTTTCATCGGGAATAATATTTTCTTTAGTGAACAGTTCTAGGGTTTGAAGAAATTCAAGAGAGGTTTCACCGGGAATTAATCCTCTCTGGGGGAAATGAATTTCTTTGACAATTTTCTAATAGTGACAGTCTGAGAAAAGTTTCACCAGGAATAATTCCTTTCTCTTTGTTCCATATTGTATAAGCCCAAGAGGAGGCAAAACTGTATCTGGAATTCCTATGGGGAACTAGTTTTGACTGTGTTAAAAGAGTGACCACTGGCTTTATCTAATCCTAGACCTAATTGTCGGGGAAAACTCTAAGCAGATAATATACAGGCATATATATACAGATGAAATATATACTGTATATAAAAAAGGGTAGGAGGACTTACAGGTGAGCAAGCTTCCATCCTAAACAAATATATAGATATGTGTAAGTATGTAAAAGAAAGTTGATAAAACTTACATGTGAGCAAGCTTCCATTGTAACAGCTGTATAGTTAGTTGTTCAAGAAATTAAATAAAGTTTTGATAACAACTATGAATTTGAATCTAAAAAGGGAAAGTTGTTTTTGAAAAGAAGATTGGGGCTTATACTCAAGGAGAGGCCCAGATGAAAAACAGTAATCGTACCGTTGATCTAAAAATTGTATCGGGACTTATACAACGACTGAGGCCCAAAAAGGTTTTATTTACAAAGGGATGAGTCTTACACTCTATCAAGAGGCCCAAAGTGTATTTTAAAAAGAAAGATTGGACTTACAACACAAGGGGAGGCCCATATGGTTTTTGTTTAAAAGGCGACGACCGCGCCGAGATTTTTAAAATCGTATCGGGACTTTTACAATGACTGAGACCCAAAATGGTTTCCTGTACAAAGGGGTTGGGTCTTACACTCTATTAGAGGCCCAAAGTGTTTTGAAAAAGATTTGTGAGGGTGAAAATAATCAAAACCCTAATTTGATTTTAAAATGTATTTTATATGAATAAAAATTCAATTAAAATGATCAAAATTATCAAACATGTGCGAAAAACAAGTTGTGATCTTGGATTAATGTTTGAAAAATCATGTTTCATTCATAGAATGATTTGAAAATCATTTGAATTTGCAAAATCAAGAGAAAGAAATATTTTTAAATGTTTAAAAACAAATAAAAACATAATTCTTTACAAAAATACCAAATATATGAAATAAATAATATTTTTGTGAAATTTTTGTTGAATAAAATATTTTAACATTTTTGGGAATTTTCAAAAAAATAACCATAAAAAATATTAAAATTTAGAGAGAAATTAATTTTGGAATTAATTAATAAAAACCATAAAAATGTGAAAAATAGCAAAAAATATGAGAAAAGGCAAAATGGTCTGGGTGGGTGTTGAACCCACGACCTTCCATTCAAACACACATGCGCGCTACCACTGGGGTGGTGATACACCCGTGTATCAAAACCACCCCATGAATATATATGGGATGCCTTGTTTTTAGGCCTGGCCAAGGCGCCATGGCCTGGCCCTTGCCCAAGGCAAGGCCTGATTTTAGGCCTCTTGCGTGAAGGCTCTAACTTCCTCATTTCTCCATGGATTATTGGGACAAAATTTAGGTGTATCCTGCCTAGAATTTCATGAGGAATCCAATGGTGCCCTTGGAATTTTCAGAAAATGTCCCTATTTTAAAATATAGACCTAGATTTGCATGTTTTATGCTATCTCATTGTACATGTAATAATAGCATGATAAATTGGTTCAAACACAACATATATGACATGTATGAGATGTCCATGAACAATGGGCATCAAAGCAATGCATGATTCAGAGAGTTCAAGTTGTGATGCACTTACCTCTTGAAGCTCCTTGTGCTATCTGTCAGGTTCCTTGTGCCATAAGTAATTCAATGCTTTGATCACTCTTGATTGATCCCTTAGAAGCTTTTAGGATGATCAAAACCAGCTGGAATCCTCAGGAACGAGAATTGGCTCTTTCTTGCAAAAGGGGAAAAAGTGACCAAGATAGTAACTCTCTCAAATTGTGTTCCAGATGAGGGAAACCAATTGGGACAGTTTAAGGATGATATTTGGAGTGTGTTTGAGGCTTGGTTTGGGTTTGAAAGTAACTAGATCAAGACATGGCTTGCAAAATGTAAAACAGTCAAGATTTGAGGTTTTGGAGGTTGACTTTCTGATTTTAGTGTTTTAGACCAAGGGTAAGTGTTTGAACATCTTATATATGATACATGGGATGTGTTTGGATCATGAGCTGTGGTGGAATTGCTCTCTAACTCAAAAACTCAGAGATGACTTGCAAAAGAAGGCATTTTGGCCTAATGAGAGATATTTTTAGGAAAGTATCAGTTGTAGTGCTTTGGTGTACTCAAACTGACCACAAATGAGCTATATTTATAGTAGAGCAAATTTGTTTTGTAAGTAATAGTGAATGGCAACTTGGACAGTCCCTTGGCCAATTGTAGCATAAAGGAATCTTTAGTCTCCTATATCCATTGACTTGAGGTTATGACACATGCCTATGATCCTTTGATTCAGAGCTGAATCTTGACTCATTCAGTTAGCAATGTTTCAGTCCATGCCACCTTGATACATCTATTAAATGCTTGGAAACAAAATTGGAGTCTTTGAGCATTTTAGCCTTTTTAGGGCACTTATGGCTACATGTAGTTCCTTGAACTTGGGAGGCTTGTGGATTAAATCTTTTCTCTTGGATATTATCCTCTGATGTGTCCAAATGGATAACAAGGCTTGGAGTTGTCCAAATTAGCTAACTCGAGCAAAATGCACAAATCTTCCTTGTAAAAATCAGTCCATGATGCCATGTTCCAAGGGTTGTATCTCCCTACTCAAATTGAATTTGGAGATGATCTGGTACATGTTGGAAAGCCCTCATGGCATACTTCAACTTTGATGTTCACCAAGGGACCTGGTTTAACTTGGATCAAGATGAAAAATGTCCCTACAGTTTAGAAAAAGTAAGGCAGATTCTGACTTATTGAAAATTTCACCAAGCGTTGGAAAAATGGTCATTTTCATGTTTTTGTGATTTTGATCAATCCATAACTCAAAATCCATGAGGATTTGGAATCTCTTGTAGTTGACATATTTGAAGTATGTCAGATGGACTTTCATTTGAGCTTTGAATGGGAGAAAAATGCCTTGTGGTTTAGGAGTTATGACCTTGCAAAGTTGGGTAAAAACCACTTTTGTTCCATAACTTAGAAAATTTTTTGTTTCTCATGGTTGCCCCTTTTACAAGAAACCTCACTTTTCTTGATTTTTGTTAAAGAATGATGATCAATACCATACATTAACATTATTTTTTACTTAGGGGAACCATATTTGTGAAAAATTCCAAAAAGTCAAACTTGATTTTATGCATAGTTGACCTTTTGTCAGATGAAATCCAAACTGTGTGATCCTTTATGCAATCAAGTTCTTGACCTAATTCAAACCTAATGGATGGATTCCATAGGTATTTTAGAGTGTATTGAATCATGTCCCAAGGTTTGGGAGCATGTCTTGGTCAAAAGTCAAAGGTACAGTTGACTTTTTCTTCAAAACCCTAATTGTGGTCCAGATGAAAATGAAACTTGTGAATCAAGCTTCTTGAATCAATCCATTTTTGTAAATGGATCAATGTAGTGTATTTGAGGCCCTCAAAACATTTCTTGAGGTCTTGGCTCATACTTTGCTCCAAAAGTCAACTTAGGGGTGAATTAGGTCAAGAAACCCTAATTCCTAATTTTTGATGAATGTTTCCCCTGAGGTTAAATTGACTTGATGATTAGGTTCATGAGGTCCCTTGGAGTATCTTGGGTTATGCTTTGAAGCATTGGCTCATGCCCAGATGAAAATTTTCATCTGGAGGCTTTGGTCGACCAAAACCTAATTTGGTGACACTGGCGATCTCGAGGCTTGATCCACTTGGAATGTTGCAACTTTGTGCTTGATCCTTGATGTGTGAGTCCTCTTGATCTCTTATGGATGTTTGAGAGGTTATACAAATTGAAGATCATGTCATTTCTTGATGGATCCTTTGTCTAAGTGCTCTGAGAGGGCTCAAAACCCTAATTCTTGATTATGGTGAATGCTCACCCATCTTTGAGGAGATTGATAAGGCATGATGGTACATCCATATTGTGGTAATGATCTTCACAATGATGGGAAATATTGGTGGTCAAAATTTGGGGTATGACACTTGGATCAATCTAGTCGATTCTAAGAGTAACCAAAAATATAGAATTTGGAATACTCGTGCTTGTTTAGCAATTTTTGCGGTAAACAAATTAGCATGCCCAGTGGGACAAGTGCTTTTGCTTAATTTCTGAAAATATATAAAATTTCTTCATTTGTGGTTTCTCTAACTTCGTTGCATGAGATTAGGAAGTGGTAAAAATAGCCATTAATAACGAAGCAATACCAAGAAGGAGATATATAAGAAGGATGGCTGATCCGCCAAATAACAATGGAGAACAACCCCCTCTTTCGATAGGGGAGACTACGACCACAACATTTGTGTCCGAAGCAATTCCATCCACGGCTAGTACGACGACCTTACCGTCGAGCACTCACAGTGGACCAATTTTATCTCCTGTGAGGACGCAAGGTCAACCGGTGACCCCTCCTCCCGTGGGAACTGGTACATTTAGGCCTTATGTGCCTGAATTTACAATGCCTTTGAATGGTCGCGAATATATGGCATGCCAACTTCGATGATGGCAAATTTTCACAATGTGACATCAACATTCTCTGACCCATTGGTGAACATGTTTTCGCCTTTGCAAGTGTCTGGATCGGCTGCTAACAATATGGGTCGAATCAACCAAGCCCCATGGATAGGATTTTCTGCCCAACAAATGCTCACTTTTACTACAAACTCTGTAGCAGTCTTAAGGTAGAAAATGGACGAAAGTAACCATGACATGGTCCATATGCTTGCCCAATAGATGGGCACAATATTCAATCCCTTTATTCAAAACACCACCCAAAAAAACCAACAGATTGCAGCGCAGATGACTCGAATTGCAGACTTCTTTGGGGTTCCACAAGCACCTCGACAACTTCGAAGGGAATGGGTGGTAGAAAACCAAGGAACAATCCTTGAGGAGGGTCCTATCATTAACCAAGCCCAGCGAAATGCACCTTGTGCAGATGTGGCAAATCAAAGACTTAGAGTTAAACCCCCCAGGGTCGAATAGCTAGTGCCAAGGGAGAGGGAACCAAGGGTGGTAATGGTTAACAAGAATCCAGACGCAAATCTATTTACTTATGAGAAAAATAATACTGTAACAGTTTGGATGTTATCTAATATCAACATATAGTTGTTTGTTTTAGAGGAATAATTAAGTTACCAAAATATATAATAGATGAGTAATTATTTAAAATTCAGTTTTAATGAAGTGCAATATATTAAGTTATTTTAACTAAAAAGTTGGCACTAAGTTAGATCTGCAGGAAGAATAAATTCTAAAAAATGTTAATAATTGGTTGAATGAGTGGAAAAGTTAGATCGACAAGCTACCAAAAGTTAGAGGCTTCCCCTAAAGAATGATTCTTCTATCAGTCATCAATTTGATATTAATTAATTAAGAAAAATATCATATGTTAAATTTAAAAAAAAAATCTATATTAATGCTCAAGATTCAAGTTTTAGAGACCGTGACAAAATGGTATGACAGATACCAATATCATTATTAAGACATTAATTAAATATTTATTAAACATCTTTCTTGTTATTCCTTTTGTGAGCATATCAGCTAACTTTTGTTCTGACCTTACAAAAGAAAAGGAAATTGTTCTGGCTTCAAGTTTCACCTTGATGAAATGTATATCGATTTTAATGTTTTGTCTAATCATGTTGGACATGATTATGAGCAATCTCAATAGGTGATGTGTTGTCATAATACACACTCATATATAGTCTCATTTGGTTCAAAGTCCAAGTCTAATAACACATTTTTCACCCATAATAATTCAAGTACTAAAATTTTCTTCAACACTTGATCTAGCTATTACCAATTGCTTTTTATTTCTCCAAGTTACGAGATTTCCTCTTTAAAAAGTGAAGTATCCCGAGGTTGACCTTCTATAATCTAATGAACATCCCCAATTGGCATTAATGTAGCCTTCTATCCTTAAATGACCATGGTTTGAGAACAATATTCCTTTACCTAGAGTGGATTTTAAGCATCTTAGTATCCTTTCTATGACATTCATATGAGGCGTACGTAGATCATGCATAAATTTACTTACAACATTCACTGCATAAGTGATGTATAGTCGTGTATATGAGAGATAAATCAACTTCCCTACAAATCTTTTCTATTTCCCTTTAATGCTAGTTGAGTTTAGGCAATGAAATAACTTGTGATTTTGTTAAATGAGAGGATCTGATGGTTTAGATGCAAGCATCACAATTTCATATAACAAGTCAAGAATATATTTTTGTTTCAATTGAAAAATTTTCATGTTTTGATCTAGCCACATCAATACCAAGAAAATATTTGAAGTTTTCAAGTTGTTTCATCTCAAGTTCAGAGAAAAGATGTCGCTGCAAACTCAAAATCTTATCATTATAAACATACTTAATCAAGGATATTATTTTTCTTTTTTTTTCTTTAAAAAATAAGATGTGATCAAAGTTATTTTAGTTATAACCAAAATCCTTCATACACTAGGTGATGTTATCAAAAATGGTGAACCTCTGAAGAAGATTGAACAAGTGGATTATAATCAGATGACTATAAACCATTTGGAGGTACGATACACATATCAAGGATTAACTCACATTTTTTTTATCATAAGATAATTTTAAACTTCATGTATCAAACTTACTCACATCATGATGTTTCACTTCATTTTAATTACCCTCTGACGTGTAGAATTAGTATGATAAAAAAAATCATGTTCATGAAATGTGACATCCAGAGATATAAATTTTTTTGATGATGGATGGTAGGCATAATCGCCTTTTTAATTTATTTGAACCACACCTTACAAAGACACATTTAACAGCTCTATGTTCAAACTTTGTACATTGATGTGGATGTGGGTGAACATATATAACACAACCAAAAACATGAGAGGGTAAATGAACAAAGGAAGGAAGATTACAATAACAATAAAGCACATCTAAAGGCCTTCTAAAATAAAGAACACTATAATGGGGTTTGTTAATAAAATAAATAACAGAGTTTTCAGCTTCACCCCATAAATAGAATGGAACACAACCATCTATTATGGACCGACCAAAAGGCCCAACGCACCACGATCCAATCTATCTCAAGTCCATTTTACTTGATCCAAAATATAAAGATAGTTCACATTCTATAAGAAGGTACATAGTCTTTGATACTTAATTTCACTTTACTCATCTTGAATCTTGAACTGACTTGAGCGTTCGAGTGCTAACCATGCAAGTCCATCTTATGCTACCGTAAAAGCGACCGGTGCCATCGTTCAAAATCAATACTTATCCAACTCTCATCATTTCTAGTTCCTTCTTGAAGTTAGAACATCCTTTTCTGGTTCTCGAATGGAATAACGGCGCTGTTTGTGGGAATCGACTTCTGATTTGCACGGTTTCCACAAGAAACATGTTCGCTTTGCAAAAACCATTGAACAAGTTTAGAAAATTCAAATCTAGAATCTCGCGGTTCAGATCCAGTTCTCTGATTTACCAATTTGTGACCTTAATAGGCCAGTGAATCAAGGACGAATCAAGTTCCAGTTTATCCATCTTCAAGGATTCCTCGATCGCCTCTCAATCATTTTCCATTTTCACTTATTGCAGCCTCTTTAGATCTCATAATCAAGGAACATTCAGAGGAAAAACTCTGATCCATCATGATTGACTTGGTTAACCACTGTTTGCGACCCCAGTCTTCTGAAGTCAAATCTCCAATTCTATCAAGAATTCGACAGAAAATCAATAGAGGGATTTTAGATCCAGATCTAGGGTTTCACCGGGATTTGAAGGAAATTTCCATGCAGGTCGGATAGAATACCCGCGATCCACATTTCACCTAGAGACACCCATACTTAAAACACCCTAAACCCCAAACACTTATTTTATAAAAACATGCAGATAATTCACTCAACAACCAAGATTTGAAGGGAAAAATATCTTTGTTATTTCCCTTTTGTGCTTGTTGAGTTTAGGCAATGAAATAACTTGTGATTTTGTTAAATGAGAGGATTTGATGGTTTAGATGCAAGCATCATAATTTCATATAACAAGTCAAGAATATATTTTCGTTTCAATTGAAAAATTTTCGTGTTTTGACCTAGCCACTTCAATGCCAAGAAAATATTTGAAATTTTCAAGTTGTTTCATCTCAAGTTCAAGGACAAGATGTTGATGCAAAATCAAAATTTTATCATTTTAATTTCGTGTCGCTACCATATCATCAACATCCATAATCAAGGCTTCTATTTTTCCTTTTTTTTTCAAAAACAAGGTGTGATCAAAGTTACTTTAGTTATAATCAAAATCCTTCATACACTAGGTGATTTTGCCTAACATGCTCTTGGAGATTGTTTTAATCCATGTAGAGCTTTGTTTAACCTGCATACCTTAATCATATTTGAATTTGACATGTCTGCTAGAAGATCCATATATACATCTTCTTGTAGGTCTTCGAGCAAAAACACAATTTTGACATTGAATTAAAGAATAGGCCAATTCCAGTTTGTTTGTTAATGACAAAATTATTCTCACAGTGCAGAGTTTGGTGACTGGTGAAAATGTCTCTTTATAATCTACATCATAAGATTGAGTGTAACCTTTAGACACTGGTCATGCTTTATACCATTCAATTCCTCCATTTTCTTCGTACTTGATCGTAAAAATCCATCTGCATCCTACAATTTTCTTCCTTGTTGGTAAAGGAAGAAGATCCCATTTATTTTTTTATTTTTTTAAGAGCTGTCATTTCCTCATTTTTTGCTTCGGTCCATCTAGGATTTTCCAAAACTTCTTGTGCATACTAGGAATAGTAATTGAGGATGATTGAGATATAAATGATGCATATGACTTAGATAACCTGTGACATGACACATGATTACGAATAAGATTTTTCACTTTGGATTGAAGGTCTGGTTCATATCGTACTGGAGGTTGACCTTATTTAGAGCGAGGTGAAAAAAATAAGCAGTGGAATCGATTGCAGGGGGATTACAATCGATTGCAATGCCTGGAAGTATGATTTTTATGAAGTCAGCACCGAAATGTGTTTCTGTGACAATCAATTGCACCAGATTACAATCAATTGTCATAGGCCGAATAGTGAAAAATTCTGCTTTTGTTTTTGTTGCGTTGCTCGACGATTTTGGTCGTATCTTTTGATCCGTAGGTCCAAATGATGTGTCGTTTGAAGTGTTAGAAAGCTAACGCACAGAGCTACCTCTTGGTGGTGCTTGAAGAAATGTTTAAGTTGTAGTAATTTAATTACTGTAGGGATGTTTGTAATGACTTGTATGATCGGTTAGCGAATCGTTATGTTTATACGATGATGTGTTATTGTTTTGGCGAAGTAACATGAATGAATGCCTATGAAGTTATGTTTGATGAGTTACTGTTGTTTGTTGCTATTTATTGATGTGGTAAGATGAATTAATTGTTGCTTATGCTTAATGATGTGATGCATAAATGGTGAGATGTGTATGGGGATCCTTTTGGTGAAACATTTGGTGATAATGCATGTTATTGAGAGTCATGCATCACGGTGCAAGGGTTTCGGTCTAGTTTTGGTGTGCTCTGGTCCTATGTCGGGGATTGGGAAAGAGTAACCAATTTTAGGTGGGAATCGGTGAAGCGTTACCTATGGTGATGGTAACGGTTTGGCGTGCTCTGGTCCTATGATGGGGATCGGGAGCGAGAAGAACCTGAGTGTTCATGAATGGTACCTCATACATAATGAGTCAGTTGTGAAGTACATTTGCATATGTTGTTGATTGTTCATGATTTTGATGATTGGAAGTGATTATGTAATTATTGTCATGAATTTAGTGTGAGAATATGTTGTTGATGGTTGTGTAAAAAATGTGTACTCTCTACCTTAGAATTCTTTACTCTATTTATATTGGTTTGTCATTTCTCACCCACTTTGCTTTCATGTTGTCCACCATGGACATCTTGCAGATACTTAGAAGTAGAGTTTGCTGTTGTAAGTGGAAGTTAGCTCCTGGAGTTACTTTGTTTAGTTTAATCATTGTTTTAGAAGTCTTGCTCTTATCCTGTAACATCGGGGTTGGGAATTTAATACCCCAAATTCGTCCTACCCTTTTGTCATACCCCAAATTTTACCCTCAGATATTCTGATCGTTTGCATATCATTTTAAGTCGGTCTCTGTTTTTGCATTTTTAGTTAAACATTATTAATCATGCATTTTCTAGCTGATCTTATCATTCCTTGTCATTTCTTGATTTCTTTTATTTAGATCATTATTTTAGATTATTTAAATTTAAGTGTAGAATTTTTTTAATTAAGTTTTATTTTGACGTAGTCTAATTTCAATTTTTATTTATTTAGTTCATCTTTAATTTAGTTTAACTTTAATTTCAATTTAAGTAATTTATTTATAATTTAATTTTTCTTATTAACTATTGGTTTAGTTTAATTTCTTATTTAGTTTAGTTTTAGTTTATATTTTAATTAGGTTTAATTTTAATTAGTTTATAATTCAATTTAATTAGTCTTTTTCTATTATTATTTCATTTAAGACATTTGTCTTGTTTTAAAAATATTGATTCAAAAATATATAATAAAAAGTTCAAAGTCTTCATCATGCCTCTCTACCACAATACTGCAACAACACGCCAAGTACTCTGTTCAACCGTACCAAAACTCTGCTCTCATCAAACTAACACCAAAACATGAAAACAACATCACACTGCACCACGCCTTCTTCATTTTAGCAACAAAAAAAACCTGCACCAAGAAAATGACTTTTAGAAGCAATCCAAATTTGAGCAAATCCTGCCACAACATCCAACAAAAAGCTGCAGAATTTGAGCTTTGAAAGTGAGACATCATCACAACCAAACAAAACCTTGTGCACCTCTAAACTTAATTCACAAGTTTAATTATTTTGAATAGAGATCATAAAAGGGGAGCAACAACAACATTGAAAAAAAGGTCCACCAAATACACATAAAACAACCTTCAGTCATACCCCAAAATTTGCCCTTTCGTTGTCATATCATTTGGCATGAGATTTCATTTCATTGCATTGCATTCAAGCATAGAAAAATAAAACATAAAGCATTGCATTGCATCTTGCATAAGGGCATGGGATCAGGTGATTCTCAAAGGTGTTGATCATCCAAAGCAAGGGAACAAGAGCCAAGGGTCTTCAAACAATCCTCAAGGGTCTCTTATGTCATATATCATCTCAATTGATCCCACAAGGCATTGGAAGAGGAGAGTTCATCAAGAAGATTGGGCAGTGCCTCCTCTCCTACACAAAGCAGTCTAAAATTGGGATCTGACCCTCAAATGGGCAAGCTCTTTGAGTTTTTATAACCTCTAGATGACATATCTCATCTTTTTTAGATGGGATATACATCATATTCAGAGGGATTTGGATTTGGAGGATGTGTTATTTCCTCCTAACCAGGGGGTGCCAAAATTAGGGTTTGACATAAAATCAGTTTATTTCTGATTTTTTGGACCAAACTTGATCTCATGGTATTCCTTATGTTCTTAAGCGTATGGGGATGGAAAATTGCCCATCAATTTGTTTCAGAAGGGTTTCAATTGGTCAGAAGATTCAAAATCAGGAGAATTGGGGAAAAAGTCAACTGTGCAGTGGAAAAGTCAACTCCTGACTTTTTAAGGTCAAATTCATGAAATTCATGTTATATTTGTTCATTGGACAAGATTTGATCAAGAAATGATGGAGGAATTATGAAAAATCAAGAACTGTACAAAGTTTCCATTTTTGGAAATTTAAGGTTTCCAAAAATGGCAAGTTTGGACCATTTTGCACCACACTTTGAGGCTTTCTTTCTCCAAGATAAAAGCTCCAAACCTCAGGCCCAAGTTGAGCCAATTAAAGTTCATGTTCCAAGCTTCAAATCAATATGAATAACATCTCCATTGGATAAATATTGAGGGAGATATGATCAATCAAAGTTTGGTAAAACTAGGTCCAAAACCAAGTCGTGGCAAGGCAAGACTAGGCCCATGCGCCATAATTTTGACAAACACATGGTGTGCCAAAAGTCAAGCCATTTTTCTCCAAGATGGAAGCTTCAAATGGGAAACTTTCCAACATCAAAGTTGTTCCTTTCCTTGCCCTCTTCAATGTTCATGTTGGACATTTTTTAATTTGAGCAAGTCATGATGGAGATATGATGGTCTCAAGTTAGTATGTTCATGCTGAAAATCCATAGGCCGTGTTGCCTTGCCATGCCAAGTTTGCCACGCCCTCAAGTCAGTTGTGGATCCACTGAGTTCATGTCCATTTTTAGGTGTGTTTGAGGTCCCATTGCAATCCAATTTCCATACCAAACTTATTCTCCCATGAATCCTCTTTCCATTGACATCAAAAGTAACTATTTTCATTCACTAACAAGAGAACAATTCCTCATCAAACTCCCATATCTCCATTGAAATGAGGCTGCTATGAAATCATAAAAAATAAACATTGTTGTTGTTGTTACTTCAAGCATTCACACGCACACTTCTCCACACTTCCCTTTACCTCATTTGGCCAAGCAAGATTCCTACACATACATACATACATACCTTGCCATGCACCAAAGGAGAAAGAAAAAAGCATGTCGTGCAAGTCATGTCCCTTGCTGCTATATCAGAACAGCACATCACCACCACTCTTTCTCTTTTAATCTCCACCATAACACCATGAATACACTACATCATATCACTCCTCTCCTCACTCGCCCTAACTAACTTGACTCAGTTAGTTAGGGACAACTCAATTAACCTCACATCAAATCACTAAACTCACTCATTTGACCACGGGTTAAGCTACTAAACCACACATATAAATTCACATTTCACTCACAATTTCAGTGTTCAACTCTCATTTTCCACACTCACTCCAAGAATTCTTCTCACTTTTCTCTCTACTCTCTCTGATTTCACACGACCTCAACAATCTTCTTCCATATTTCACCTTCATCATCTTCAACATTTCATTACTGATCAAGAACAAAGGAGAGGAAGTTCCATTATCCAAGCATAGCATCATCACAGTTTGGAATTCTTTTTGTCCTCAAGATCTCCACATCAAGTAGCATTTATTTTGCTAAAGTTGAGGATCTAGAAGCTCAGGATCTCAAGTTCTCTGGTTTTCTCAACAACTCCAAGTTCTGCAAGTTTCAGGTGCCACAATTTTCAAACCTTTTCTTGCCTGATTTCTTATCTGTTTGGTTGTTTTTGTGTTGATTCAAAGCTTATTAGAAGCTGTGTTCGTCCTGGCTAGTTGATAAGCTCTTTAGGAGCTTAGGTATGATTTTAGGGCAAAATGTATTGGTTCGGTTTGTTATGTACGTGCATGATCTATGAAAAATAATTGCATATTCATGATGTACTTCACTTCCTCTTCATTTTGGTATGCGAATGGTGGATTTCTGGACATGTGTGAGTTTGCAGGTGGTGGTTGCTCCCCGGAGAAGACGACCGGAGGTCCTTCTCCGGCCGGTGAGTTGAAATATTAGGGTTTTGCAAGTTTGAATTGTGACTGTTTGATCTCTTGAATCGTGTGGTTTAAACTGTGCCAACACATTAATGAAAGTTGCTGCGTGTGCGTGAGTGTATGGTAGGTAGCATGTGCTTGCATTCTCATTCGTGTGATTGTTTGGTTTTCTTGATGATTGGCTGATTGATTGATCTGAGGGCTCACAGCTTGCCAGCACATTAATGAATGTGTGGTCCCTCACATGTTATTTTTTGTTTAAGTTAGATGGATTGCATGTTCGTGTGTGCATGGTAACTGTGGTGTGCGTGAGTTATAATCCATTGGATGCGCTTTCCCTTGATGATGGATTTATGGTTGACTGATCGTGTGGCTGTGAATGAATTGCATGTTAATTGAACCTACACCATATCACACGTGCACACTTTTGTAGTGGACTGGGTTCTAATTCCTATTTGCACACCCTATTTGAAGCCCAATACACTTTTAAACGTGCCTTTTACTTCTTTTACACCCCCACTCCATTTTCTTTTGTTTTTTTTATTTCTTTTCCATATCTGTTTGGTTTGTTGATTTTAAAAATAGTAAAACACTTCTAAAAATCATAAATAAATTCATGTGGGTTCTCAATACATTTAAATAATTTTTTCTAATTTTTAATTCTGACTTTGCTGATTTTTGAGCATAATTCCAAGTTTGCCCTTTAATTTCTTTTGAATGATATTCTTCATTGATGATCCAACTTGTGCATTTTGTTTCTCATATTCCACACAACATTTTCAATCCATTCCTTTTGCATTGGTTAGACAACATCTTGGAGCATGTAATATAATTTTCATTTGAATTTTAAGGTCATTTTATCATGTGCTTTGATGCTCTTATTTGATCTTTCTTTTGAGATGTTTCAAGGGGAATTAGTGAGCCTATTTGAGCATGATGCTTGTTGAGTTTTGTGCTATACTTTTAATATAGGATCCCATTTTGACTTAGTTGATTGATGCTCTATTTTCATGATTTTTAAAATTAATTTGCTATTTGTTTATACATGTTAGATTAGAGGAATGTTTGTGAAATCTTGCTAGCATCTAAGCTTTAGTTTTTGATGAGGCATTTATGCCACCCTTTAATGTTTGTTTGTGCATCTTTTATAGATCCTTTGCATGATATTCTAAGTCATTTTAGTTCCATTATAGGTCACTTTGATGTGCATTTGCATTTGGCGTGAGTTTATGTGTTATAACTTGAAACTTTGACATGTTTTCATTCCTTATCTCTTCTTGTGCACTACTTGCCTTATGATTGCATTTTGTATGATGTTTTGAACCTTCCATTAGCATCTTATAATTAGCATGCCACTGCCTATATGCATTCTATAATCATGTTACATGTTATGCATCTTTGATATGTCATTTTGTGCATCTAATTGAACATGTTTCTTTTTCTTACTTCTTCTTCATCTTATCCCTTCTACTTGTAATATTTTAAACATGAGTTGTGTGGTATTTCATATACCTTATAAGACATATGTAAATTGAATGTAATTCTGACTTTGGTCTTTCATGAGGCATAATTGCACGATCACCTTGCATGTTCACTCATTCTTCATCTATTTCTTCCATGATTCACTTCTTTAATGATTAGTGCTTTGTTTGTGCATAATTCATTTGTGTTTGATATCTTAACATTAGAGATCACTCTTATTGTTTAGATTCTGACTTTGATTAGTTTGTATCTCTTAAGATCTTTGTTCCTTGGTTCTTAATGGATTTGATCATTACTTGTTGTTTCTCCCTTTATTTCCTACTTGTAAATAGTTTTGTGAGCTAACCTTTTCATGTAGGTGCATGGTAAGTAAGGGTGTGGACTTGGTTCCACATACACTTATCTCCCTCATCTTCTCTTATTGCTTTTAATAATTCAACTTGTGATTTTATTGAGCATTTACATGCTTTCCTTGAATAACTTCTTCTTCACCCCTCTTTAAGACCAACTTAACTTCCATCTTGGAAGTAAGTTGCTTCTTTTGTTCTTCTTCTCCTTTATTTTAGGATTAGATTTCTTAAACCACATTAACCTTAGGACTTCCAAGCATGATAACATTAGGGTGAGTCTTAGTTCCCTTTAGTTTTCACCTTTGCTCCTCCATTTGAGTCCCTTCTTCTCATCTTGAAACAAAAGTAAAAAACACTTAATAAAGGTTAAATGTGTATTGCGCATGAGCCTTAAATGTGGGAAGTGAATAATGGGGGGGGGGGGGGGGTGTTTCCCTTCATTCTTCTAGGGTATTTAGTGTATGTCCTGTTGGGGACGATACGCGACGTATTCGTTCCTATGTTGTAGACTTGTGTGCAATGCAAGTTACAAACAACTTCAAAGACACTTCTTTCTAAAAAACTTTAAACAAACAATAATGTCTTTCCTTCGGGAATTCTCTTCTCATCTCTTCACTCCTTCCCTAAGGACTCTTCAATTCAAACAAACTTCAGTGTTTCCTTTCCCTCTCTTGGGATAAATACACATTGCTGGCGACTCTGTTTCGGTGCCACTTTCGCGTTTGTACTTGGATGAAAATCCTGGGAGCGACAGCTGGCGACTCTGCTGGGGATCGAACCCAGAATCTCTGGTTTCCTTAGCGAGTCAATCCTAGTGCTTGTCTGTTTTCTTTCATTGGGTGTTTACTGTTGTGCTGTATTTTACTGTTTTACTGTATAGTTATTTACTGTATTACCATACTTTGTTGTTTTTACTTCATTACATATCATTATATGCTGGACTGTGCTGGTTTTTCTGTTTGGTGGGCAGGGTGTTCTGAGAGATAAGCCCACTACCCAGGCTTGAGCATACACATAGGTATTAGCATGGGTGGACGTGTCGCTCCCGTGGTGTTTGGCCACGTGTGGGTGTTCACGAGACCTACAACCAGACGAGGTTCTATCCGGAGCTATCTGCTACTGTATGTTTGATACATGCCAGTAGATATTCTCTGGAGGAATCGTCGACTCTGGTGACCATTCCCGAGGACTCAGTTGCGGCACTCCTCCCGAGTTGTGACAGTGGCAGACCACACTTTGTGGCAAACCCATTGCACATTCTCGATCCGAGGACCCAATGATGGGAACTTGCTATAGGATATCCTTTTTTAGGGGAATCAGTTGAGGCCTCCTCGATTGATGATGATGCCAAACCAGAAATGGTGAACGTATCATCATTTCTCGACCTGAGAGCCAATGATATTGAGGATCCTCACCTTTCTAGTACCCACATGTGAGAGGGACAGGCTGTTTGCAGGTTTGCAGGTACCCTCGACTTTCAACATACCTGGTACACTGGATTTCTCATCAGTATGGTTTATCTGTGTGGTTACTCTGTTGTTCTGAAATTCTGGAGAACTTGAGCCCTGAATTTATTCAACTATTACAGTCCAGCACAGACACGTGGCACCTTGATCCCATGCCTTGCATTGCATCTTTTTCTCTAACATTCATATTTTTTCATTTTCCAGGTAGTATCTGATTTTGATTCTAGTCAAAGGGCAGTCATAGGGATGGACAACAAGAAGGGTAGGAAGAATATCATTGTGTACAAGTTCCCGAAGCTCATCCTGGGTCAGATTTGTAAATTACAAGAGATGGCCAGTCCGGAAGTGCTAGGAATGTTCGGAGAGAAGTATGGTTGGATCCTATCCTTTGTTCGTAACATCAGTGAATATGAATATAACGGCTTGCACACCTTGATGCAGTTCTATGATCCGTTCCTGAGATGCTTTGTGTTGACAGATTATGTTTTGGTTCCCACTCTGGAGGAGTATTCCAACATCCTGGGAATTTCCATCAAAGAAGGTGTTCCTTTCTGTGGGTCGAAGGCAGATCTTGATTTCCAAGCTGTGGCGGGTGCTCTTTATTTGAGCAAGTTAGCTTTGGAAGCTGATATCTCTGGCAAGGGAAAGGTTCATGGCTATCACTTATCATACTTGGCAAGCAAAGCTCAAGAGGAAGCAAAGGAGGAGAAGTGGAATATCTTCAATGCAGTGTTGGCTCTCTGTGTGTATGGTATTGTCTTGTTCCCGAACGAGCCCGATTTTGTTGACACAGATGCTATTAAGATATTTGTAACTCAGAATCCGGTGCCGACCTTACTAGGAGACCTTCATTATGCTTTATACAACAGGAACGAGAAGAAACGAGGTGGGACAGTTTATTGTTGTGCATCTCTTTTCTATAAGTGGTTTGCCAATCGTCTACCCCAGTCAGGTGCTTTCAAGGATACTAAGAATTCTCTGAAGTGGAGCTAACGTCTGATGGGTCTAGACGCTAAGGATATTGTTTGGGTGAATCACAGAGTGCTGGGTAAAGACATTTTGCACAGTTGTGGTGAATACCCCAATGTCCCGTTGATAGGGAGAAAAGGAGGTATTAACTATAACCCTTCCTTGGCTATCCGGCAGTTTGGGTATGCTCTAAGAAGTCCCCTAGTTAAAAAGGAATTGGAAGAGTCTCTGTATTTTCACATGGCTGGCGATGGATTAGATATGGCGCAGAAAGCTTCCAAAGCATGACTCAGTAAACAGAAGAGAGGAAAAACCATTTGGGGTGTGCCTAACAATCAAACTTTTCCTCCATATGATCAATGGATAAAGAAGAGAGTCGAAGAGTACTATTTACCTTTTAATTGGGCGCCTCCCTTGTATCTCAAAATGATAGAGGAAAGAATCACCGTACCAATTGAAGAATTCGATAAGCAGCGAAAAGTGGTGCAAGATATGAGAGAGGAAAATGCTAGTATGAGTAGCAGACTTCAGGGCGCTTTACATGACAACTTGGAGATGAAATGGAAGGTCCAAGATTTGACAGAGCGTTTGGGAAAAAGGGAGAAAGATCTTGATGACAGAGCTCAACATTGTAGAAAGATCAGTATGACTGCTGAATCATCCGGCAAAGCCTACAGGGAAACCAAAAAGCTCTTGACCAAAACTGAAGACAAGCTTGCCACATATCAGGAGATGTGGGA
Source organism: Lathyrus tuberosus (assembly GCA_022829125.1). Taxonomy (NCBI): domain Eukaryota; kingdom Viridiplantae; phylum Streptophyta; class Magnoliopsida; order Fabales; family Fabaceae; genus Lathyrus; species Lathyrus tuberosus. The sequence goes on from JALAZF010000042.1 coordinate 10,911,832, forward strand.
AGAGCTCAAGATTGAGAATGGGGAGTTAAAAGAAGAACTTCAAAGGATGAAGGAAGATAAGAAGCACTTCTCTGGTAAGTGGAAAGTAGCACAGAAAGAAATTGAGGAGCTCAAACTGCGAGCGGGAATCAAGAAGTCAAAGCACGAAGGAAATGATGTTGAAGAGCAGATTGCTAGGCTGAATCAGGACGTCGAGAAGAGAAACAGACTGATCAAGGGGTTGCTAGAAAGACCTACTCATCCAGACACTGTGAACCTTCTTGAGGAGATTGAAGTCAGTTTATTTGGAATTGACTTGTAGTAATTCTGTTGTTTGTATTTTGCTATGATTACCATCAGGATTGTTGATGGAATCACTTTTGATTGTATCGAACCTATCTGTATGACTTCTTATGCTATGATATTACAATATTTGGTTCAGTCGTAGTTGTCTCAATAGCTCCCAGTTGTTTAAAAGGGGTCTTCCTTTGATTGATTCTGCAATATTTCTAGATTTGGATTTATTTTCCAATATTGTGTCCAATCCCTTGCCCGATTTCAAAGCTGGAATCAAAGCGGATAGGCCCTGGAAATGTTTAAATATGATTGTTTGCATTTGCATCTGCATCATCATAATCATAAGCATTTTTGCATAACAGGTACTTGCTCCGGTCTTTCTAACCTTTATTTGGTTTCAGGCATTATAGCTGAGAATCACGTACACCGATACTCAACTCGAAGAAATCAGGCAAGGATAATGGATGAAATGCAGAATGATTTGGCTGAAATGAGGGCACGCATGGACCAGTTCATGACTCTCATGACTGGTATGGCACAGACTCAAGAGAGATTGAGACTTCTGGTCGAGCGTCCAGAGAATACGCCGGGAGGTAATCAGGTTGACAATTCACAGACTCATGGCACTCCTCCTCCTGTTGGCAATCCTCCCCCTGTTGGTAATCTGGGTAATGGAAATGTCAGAAATGCTGGTGTTGTTCAGGAAGATGTTCAGGAAGATCAGTTTACCCTGCTGGATGTTGATATGGGCAATCCTAATGATAGAAGGTACGATGAGTTGGCTGAGAAGATAAGGGCTATGGAGTGCAAGAATTCTATGGGCATTGATGTTACCAGTCTGGGTCTAGTACCAGGAGTCAGAATTCCTCCAAAATTCAAGCCGCCCACTTTTGACAAATATCATTGCAATACGTGTCCCCAGACACATATTCAGGCTTATTTTGGGAGGATCTCGGCTCACACTGATGACGAGAAGTTATGGATACATTACTTTCAGGACAGTTTGGCTAGAGCTTCTTTGACCTGGTATATGAAATTGAACAGAGCTGCTGTGAGAAGTTGGAAGGATCTGGCAGAAGCGTTCCTAAAGCAATTTCAGTACAATATCGACATGGCGCCCAACCGTACTCAGCTACAAGGGTTGTCACAGAATGCTAAGGAAAGTTTTAAAGAATAAGCTCAAAGGTGGAGAGAAATGGCTGCCCAGGTTCAACCCCCTTTACTGGAAAGAGAAATGGCAGATATGTTTATGGGCACCCTGCAAGGGGCATTCCTGGATAGACTGGCTGCCTGTCCATCAACAGGATTTTCTGACATTGTGATTGCGGGTGAAAGGATCGAGAGTCTGTTGAAACTCGGGAAGATTCAAGATGTAAGTGGAGCTGGTTCCTCTGGAATGAAGAAACCTTTTGCTAGCGGTCAGAAAAGAAGAGAAGGTGATACAAACGCTGTGTATAGAGGATGAGGAAGAGAACGTTCTCAGGCCTATCACCAAGTAGGGGCAGTGATAATCCCAGCACCATCTGTTCAGCAACAACAACCACAACAGCAGGTTCAGCAACAACAACCTCCTTTCCAGCAAAGATCTAGGCAGAGGGACCGCAAAATTGACCCTCTCCCTGACCTATTCAGCACTGTTACCCCAGTTACTCAAATTAAAGTTGGTCGAGCTTCGTACTATGAAAGCTCCTGCTGCTGGAAACTTGCCACCTAATTTTGATGTCAACGCTCGCTGTGATTTCCATTCGGGTGCTCAGGGGCACACCACTGAGAAGTGTTAGACATTTCAGAATAAAGTGCAAGATCTGATAGATGCTAAAGCAATCAATTTCTCGCTACCTCCTAATGTTCTCCAGAACCCCATGCCTGATCATGGTGTGGCAGATGTGCATGCTATTGAAGGCGGAAAGAGGTTGAACTTGGTAGCAGATATCAATCAGGTGAAGACTTCCTTGTTGGTTGTAAAAGATCGTTTGTTGAAGGGAAAGGTGTTCCCAGGTTATGACCAAAATTATTCTGAGTGTATGAGTCAATAGAATGGCTGTGATAAGTTGAAAGTTGGTTTGCAGAGTCTGATTGACGAGGGCCGTCTACAGTTTGACCGGGCTGTGAAGGTTACTGATGAGGTGTCAACTATGACCATCTATTATACTCCTGCTGACATTCAGGTACCTGCAAGGGCAGCTCCTGTAGCAAGCATTGTGCCGGAAAGACCCAGTCCTGTTACCATCACGGTGTCAGGACCTGTTCCGTTTACCTCTAATAAAGCAATCCGATGGCACTATGGGGTAGACGTGTATTATGAAGCGAAAAAGCAGGAAGTCGGGACATCAGCCAGTTTAAATATTGATAACGTGGGTGGTGTAGGAGGCTTTACAAGGAGTGGAAGGTTGTTTGCTCCCCGAACTTTGCGCAGTGATAAAGAAGTTGAGGCTGCGGCAAAAGCTAAAGGAAAACAGGTGGTCGAGAGTGTGCCCGTGCCCGAAACAGATACCAAGATTACTTTTGACAACGAGGTAGAAGAGTTCATGAGGATAATAAAGAAAAGTGATTACAAGATTGTCGATCAACTGAGCAGACGCCCTCGAAGATTTCAATTTTGTCATTGTTGATGTGTTCTGATGCGCACCGAGAGGCTTTGTTGAAAGTGTTGAAGAGAGCCTATGTTCCACAGGAAATTACCGTCAATCAGCTTGAGGGTGTGATTTCTAATGTCAACGTCAGCCATGGATTGGGTTTCACGAGCAGGGATTTGACTTCTGAAGGAAGAAATCACAACAAAGGTTTGCACATTACAATGGAGTGCAGGGGTGCAGTGTTGTCTCACGTATTGGTAGACACTGGTTCCTCACTCAATGTCTTGCCTAAGAAGGCGCTAATGAAGCTAGAAGTTGATGGTTTGATTTTAAGGCCAAGTGAGTTGGTTGTCAGAGCATTCGATGGGACAAAGAGATCTGTGTTTAGTGAGGTGGAATTACTAGTGCAAATTGGACCGCAAGTGTTCAAATCTACATTCCACGTGATGGATATACAGCCTGCTTATAGCTGCTTATTAGGCCGCCCATGGATTCATACGGCCGGGGCTGTTACATCCACCTTACACCAGAAGCTGAAATACGAGTTCGAGGGACAAGTTGTGACAGTGTGTGGTGAAGAGAACATTTTTGTCAGTCATTTGTCCATGTTTAAGTATGTTGAGATAGATGGGGAAATTCACTAAATGCTTTGCCAGTCGTTTGAAGCGGTAAATATTGACAACGTGCCTGAATCTTCCCTTGCACCAGATAGAGCCGGTACATCCATTTCGTCCTATAAGCAAGCTGTCGAGGTTGTCAGAGCAGGCAATGCCCAAGGCTGGGGCAAGCTGATAGAGACACCAATGAAGGAGGACAAGTTTGGTATTGGCTATCATCCCTCTATGACTTCAGTTGCAGAGAACAGTGGACCCATCACTTTCAGCAGTGGGGGAATCATTTACCCAGATCAGTCTTGTGCAGCTACAGAAGATGGTGTTGACAGTGACTGTGACTTGGACAACTGGGTACGCCCACGTGCTCCGGGACAACCATTGCAGAATTGGTCCGTTGAAGAAGTCATCCGAGTTACTCTTCAAACAGAGTAATTTTCTTTGTTTTTCTAACCATAATGCATGTTAAAATCTTGCGCTCTGCCCAAGGCGTATAGATTCATTTGTAGGGCCACCTGTTTGCATTTGCAATTTTAATCATCAATAAAGGACGTTTTGCAATCAAATTTTGTTCCCTGTCTTTCATTTTTGTTTTTGCTAAAAAAAAATTATAAATGGCAATGTTTCATTTCTTTTTGTTTTAAAATAAATTCTAAAATAAAGCATGAACCCATTCGGGAAGACTTGATCCTCCGGATTCCATTGATAACGGTTCTGCTATGGCTATGTATGACTTTGACAAACCGATTTATTAGACCGAGGAAGTGGATGAGAAGGGCTGTGAACTCCCTGAGGAACTGGCCAGATTGTTAAAACAAGAGGAAAGGACCATCCAGCCTCATCAAGAGACCATAGAGATCATCAATATTGGTACCGAGGATGCTAAGAAAGAGATCAAGATTGGCGCCAGCCTGCAAGCAGATGTGAAGAAAGCTTTGACTGAAATGTTGTGTGAATATGTTGATATCTTCGCCTAGTCGTATCAAGACATGCCAGGGTTGGATACCAATATTGTTGTACACAGGCTGCCATTGAGAGAAGAATGCCCGCCAGTCAAGCAGAAACTTCGTCGGACTCATCCCGATATGGCTATAAAGATCAAAGAAGAAGTTCAGAAGCAGTGGGACGCAGAGTTTCTTGCTGTGACCAACTATCCTCCTTGGGTTGCCAACATTGTGCCGGTACCAAAGAAAGACGGAAAGGTGAGAATGTGTGTGGATTATCGAGATCTTAACAAAGCTAGTCCAAAAGATGATTTTCCACTCCCCACATCGATGTGCTGGTTGACAATACAGCTCCGTTTTTAGTGTTCTCGTTTATGGATGGTTTCTCCGGGTACAACCAGATTAAGATGGCGCCTGAGGATATGGAGAAGACCATATTCATTACTCCATGGGGTACATACTGTTATAAGGTAATGCCTTTTGGGTTGAAAAACACAGGGGCAACGTACCAGCGGGCAATGGTAACTTTATTTCACGACTTGATTCACAAAGAGATTGAATGTTATGTGGATGACATGATTGCCAAGTCGAGAACAGAAGAAGAACATCTGATTAACTTGAGAAAGTTGTTTGAAAGATTGAGAAAGTTCCGCTTGAGACTGAATCCGAACAAGTGCACTTTTGGGGTGTGTTCTGGAAAGCTGCTGGGTTTCATTGTAAGTGAAAAAGGAATTGAGGTTGATCCTGCCAAAGTAAAAGCAATACAAGACATGCCTGAACCGAGAACAGAAAAAGAGGTTCGGGGTTTTCTGGGTAGATTGAACTACATTGCAAGGTTCATATCTCACCTAACAGCCACATGCGAACCAATATTCAAACTGCTAAGAAAAGATCAAACGGTCAGGTGGAACGATGATTGCCAATGGGCGTTCGACAAAATAAAAGAATACTTGCAGGAACCTCCAATTCTCATGCCTCCAGTTTCAGGAAGACCTTTGATAATGTATTTGACAGTGCTTGAAGGTTCTATGGGTTGTATTCTCGGTCAACACGACGAGACAGGTAGGAAGGAGCATGCTATCTACTACCTGAGCAAAAAGTTCAATGACTGCGAGTCCTGGTACTTGATGCTTGAGAAGACATGTTGTGTACTTGCATAGGCTGCTAAGCGATTGAGGCAGTATATGATAAGGCACATAACTTTGTTGATTTCAAAAATGGATCCTATTAAATACATTTTCGAGAAACCAGCACTAACAGGTAGAGTTACACGGTGGCAAATGGTTTTGACGGAATATGATATCCAATATACTTCTCAAAAGGCCATCAAAGGAAGTATCTTGTCAGACTATCTTGTGCAACAGCCGATTGATGATTACCAACCCATGAAATTTGATTTCCCTGATGAGGACATCATGTTTCTCAAAGCTAAATATTGCGAGGAACCACTCCCGGAGGAGGTGCCAGACCCTGATTCCAAATGGAGTTTGACGGGGCCGTCAACATGAATGGGAGCGGAGTTGGAGCAGTTCTTATCACGCCGGAAGGTGTTCATATGCCTTTCACTGCCCGAATAACTTTCGGGTGCACCAACAATGAAGCAGAGTATGAAGCTTGTATAATGGGGATTGAGGAGGCGATTAATTTACGAATTAAGACCCTCGATATTTTTGGGGATTCAACTTTGGTAATCAATCAAGTGAAAGGGAGTTGGTACATGCACCAAGCGAATCTAGTGCCGTATAGAGATTATACAAGGAGATTGCTGACATTTTTCACAACAGTAAAGCTGTACCATATTCCTCGAGATGAGAATAAGTTTGCTGATGCCTTGGCCACATTGTCTTCTATGATTAAAGTGAAAAGGTGGAACCATGTACCCAAGATTGAAGTGTCTCGTCTTGACGGACCTGCATTTGTGTTTGCTGTTGATGTGGCGTCTGATGACAAGCCATGGTTTCATGACATCAAGTGTTTCTTGAAAAGTCAAGAGTACCCGCCAGGGGCATCTACTAAAGATAAGAAGACTTTGAGAAGGTTGTCTGGTAGCTTCTTCTTGAATCAAGATGACGTGCTGTACAAGCGGAATTTTGACACGGTTCTGCTCAGATGCGTGGATAGACACGAAGCAGACCTGTTAATGCAGGAAGTACATGAAGGCTCTTTCGGTACCCATGCCGGAGGACACGCAATGGCTAAGAAACTATTGAGGTCGGGGTATTATTGGTTGAAAATGGAAACAGATTGTTGCAAGTACGCCCGCAAATGTCACACGTGACAAATTTATGCAGACAAAGTGCATGTTCCTCCAAATCCGTTGAGTGTCATGTCCTCGCCTTGGCCCTTTGCAATGTGGGGCATTGATATGATCAGAAAAATTGAGCCTACTGCTTCAAACGGCCATCGCTTCATCTTGGTCACCATTGATTATTTCACTAAATGGGTTGAAGCAGCATCTTATGCCAACGTCACTAAGCAGGTGGTCGCTCGTTTCTTGAAACGGGATATCATTTGTCGCTATGGAGTGCCCGAGAGAATCATCACTGATAATGGTTCTAATCTAAATAACAAAATGATGGCTGAGCTGTGTCGGGACTTCAAAATCGAACACCACAATTCTTCTCCGTATCGCCCGAAGATGAATGACGTTGTGGAGGCGGCCAACAAGAATATTATGAAGATTGTGCCGAAGATGGTGGTCACATATAAAGATTGGCATGAGATACTACCACTCGCCTTGCATGGGTACCGAACGTCAGTACGCACGTCCACTAGGGCAACACCATTCTCACTTGTATACGGTATGGAGGCAGTACTACCGGTCGAAGTTGAGATTCCATCCCTCAGAGTCATGATGGATGTCAAGTTAGACGAAGCTGAGTGGGTTCGCGCCAGGTTTAATCAGTTGAGCCTTATTGAAGAGAAACGACTGGCAGTTATACCAACGGAGGATGAAGCGGACATTCGACCAAAAGGTGCGTCCTCGGGTTTACAAAGTTGGAGATGTGGTACTCAAAAGGATCCTTCCTCCTAGTACATATCACAGGGGCAAATGGACTCCCAACTATGAAGGTCCATTCGTGGTTAAGAAGGTCTTCTCGGGCGGAGGCTTATTACTTACAACCATGGACGGCGAAGACTTTTCATCCCCTGTCAACTCAGACGTAGTCAAAAAATACTTCGCATAAATAGACCCGCTGGACAAAAAAAAAAAGAGAAAAGTCCAGGCATAAAAGGGCATCCCGGCGAACCACAAAAACAGAATAAAAGGGTTCGGGCAAAAATTAGGGATAAAATAAAAAAAAATTGTACACCCGGTGAGTTGAAAATCTGCAAGGACAATTCAGGCAAAAAGGGTATCCCGATGGATTGAAAACCTGAAAGGGTGGTCCATCCAAAAGAGGGATTTAAGCGAACGACTACGGTCTGAGTTATCTGTACTCCATCACCTTTTCAGCAACTGACTTTCCAAAGAGTAGGAATCGGTCTGATCATTCCTCAGAAGGCAAGGTCGGGGAGTCTTGAAGACATACTGACCATAGCAGAATTGAAACTCAGTGGAATGTCGTTTTCACATTGCCATTAGGATAGTTTATTTTCTCAATTTTCAGCAATCACCTCTTTCCAGGGATTGCTTTCGGATGTAATTGCCTATTCTGGGCTTTTCTTCAATAAATTGAATTTCAGTAAAAAAGCTTCGTATTTTGTTTTACTGCTTTGTTTGCAAAAACGTCCGAATTTTTGATAAAACATTGCATTTGAAACATGGTGGCTTTACAATAACATGCGCAGAAAAACATTTAAAATTACTTTGAATGTTGAATAATCCTGGATGGTGGATTCAGACCACACAACATTCCGGGGCATGTGTGTGTATTCTGTTGTTGCAGGTAAACATGTCTAGACGATTTCAAGCACAAGTGTCATTCCTCTTAGACGAGTAATCACTTATTCCCATGTAGTATACCGGGGCAATCATGTTCAGGAAAGGGTTCACATGTCACCCTTTTGTCACAACGTTTACCGATTGAGTCCATCATTCGGTCAACAGTCGCTCACGACGATTCGATATCGACAAGTTAATTTCCACTGGGTATCATTGTATCTTATTAAGTCGATTCTCCCATTCGGAACTTCTAACAGCTACAAGCTTTTCTGTGTCGATAGCGGTTGCAAAATCCCCAGTAGAGCTACCTTGCAACTAATGTTCAAGACTCAGTGAGTGTCCAGGAGTTGGAAGACGCCAAGTCTTTTGTAAAATCCTCTTGGGATGATTTCTTCAGATCAGTCTTGTATCATGGAGTAAAAAGCAAGGTGTTGACCTTCCTAAGCATGGGGCATCTTGAATCTCCCCGGCAGGAAATGTTCCAGATCTATTATCCCTAGTAGAGTTTGAAGATGCTTGGTCTTCTGTAAAATTCTCTTAAGAGACATTCCCCAGCACGAGACGCTTTGAAGCGGTTCTCCCCAACAGAGCTTGTTGTAAACTCATTATCCCCAATGGAGTCGTCAAGGGTAAAGTTCGCCTAACATGGGGCATTGTGACACTTATCCTAGGCTCGACAGTTTTGTTCCTCAGCAGACTACCGTGGAGTTGTTTTGTGTTTCCCCAGCAGATCTCTAGGGGTTTTGTCATAGCATGTTGCAACAGAATGTCTTCTAACCAGGATTTGCGTATCCCCGACGGAGTGGCCCTGATCCCCAGCAAGATCGTATCTCTGGTAGTTGAATTCCCCACAGAGTTCAGCATTGATTCTTGTCAGCAATACTCCCCAGCTGAATTGTTGTTCTCCCCGCAGAGGTTTATCAGATCAACAAGGTCTCTTCCTCAGCAAAGGGTTAGTACATTGTTTCCCCAGCCGAGTTAAAAGGTTGATGATCCCCGCAAAGGATCTCGAGTTTGGTAGATCTCCAAGCAGAGTTTTAATGACTTGTTTCCTCAGCAGAACGTCATTCAGAAAATTCTCATCCCCAGTGGAGTTACTGTGACCAGAATTCATCCCCAGGCAGATGAAATAATTTCTGGCAGAATCATCACTCCCCTCATTTCTCAAAGTCCAATTTATTTTTGGCAAACATGACGATTCGAAGCATACGGATTGTTCATTCATTCTCCAGCAGAGATATTATCCTTTCAGGAGTCTCTGAGATCAAATCATTGCTCATGGTTCCTCAGCAGAGTCAGCAGAGATGTCTGATATGCATGTAGAGCGCAATCCAATGTTGAATGTTTTTGCAAAGTCCAACAGCAGATTGGCAAAAGTCCATCTTAGGGTGGAAAATCGGCAAAGTCCAACAGCAGATTGGCAAAAGTCCATCTTAGGGTGGCAAATCATTAAAGTCCAACAGCAGATTGGCAAAGTCCATCTTAGGGTGGCAAATCAGCAAAGTCCACCAGCAGCGTGCCGAGCCAGTAGTCGTCTGGCGTCCTTCCAAAAGACATTGCTAAAGTCCACCAGCAGCGTGGCAAGCCATTAGTCGCCTGGAGTCATTCCAAGAGACATTGCTAAAGTCCACCAGCAGCGTGGCAAGCCAGTAGTCGTCTGGCGTCGTTCCAAAAGACATTGCTAAAGTCCACCAGCAGCGTGGCGAGCTAGTAGTCGTCCGGCGTCGTTCAAAAAGACATTGTTAAAGTCCACCAGCAGCGTGGCGAGCCAGTAGTCGTTTGGCGTCGTTCCAAAAGACATTGCTAAAGTCCACCAGCAGCGTGGCAAGCTAGTAGTCGTCTGGCGTCATTCAAAAAGACATTGTTAAAGTCCACCAGCAGTGTGGCGAACCAGTAGTCGTTTGGCGTCGTTCAAAAGACAGTTTTTCAATGTTATTCTTCACATCAGAGTTTTTCTACGAGCAAAATTCATTTGGCTGGGTATATATATCCCTTTTTTTCTTCTCCACGGAGTGCAAATTTTTTGGTTATTTTCGTATTCAATCCCTCCATACCTTGAAAGTTTGACATCAATCGCTATCATCCATTCAGGTCTACAGTGATTGAATAGAGGCAGCTGTCATACCCCAAAATTTGCCCTCTCATTGTCATATCATTTGGCATGAGCTTTCATTTCATTGCATTGCATTCAAGCATAGAAAAATAAAACATAAAGCATTGCATTGCATCTTGCATAAGGGCATGGGATCAGGTGATTCTCAAAGGTGTTGATCATCCAAAGCAAGGGAACAAGAGCCAAGGGTCTTCAAACAATCCTCAAGGGTCTCTTATGTCATATATCATCTCAATTGATCCCACAAGGCATTGGAAGAGGAGAGTTCATGAAGAAGATTGGACAGTGCCTCCTCTCCTACACAAAGCAGTCTAAAATTGGGATCTGACCCTCAAATGGGCAAGCTCTTTGAGTTTTTATCACCTCTAATGGCATATCTCATCTTTGTTAGATGGGATATACATCATATTCAGAGGGATTTGGATTTGGAGGATGTGTTATTTCCTCCTAACCAGGGGGTGCCAAAATTAGGGTTTAACATAAAATCAGTTTATTTCTGATTTTTTAGACCAAACTTGATCTCATGGTATTCCTTATGTTCTTAAGTGTATGGGGATGGAAAATTGCCCATCAATTGGTTTCAGAAGGGTTTCAATTGGTTAGAAGATTCAAAATTAGGAGAATTGGGGAAAAAGTCAACTGTGCAGTGGAAAAGTCAACTCCTGACTTTTTAAGGTCAAATTCATGAAATTCATGTTATATTTGTTCATTGGACAAGATTTGATCAAGAAATGATGGAGGAATTATGAAAAATCAAGAAATGTACAAAGTTTCCATTTTTGGAAATTTAGGGTTTCCAAAAATGGCAAGTTTGGACCATTTTGCTCCACACTTTGAGGCTCTCTTTCTCCAAGATAAAAGCTCCAAACCTAAGGCCCAAGTTGAGCCAATTAAATTTCATGTTCCAAGCTTCAAATCCATATGAAGAACATCTCCATTGGATAAATATTGAGGGAGATATGATCAATCAAAGTTTGGTAAAACTAGGTCCAAAACCAAGTATTGGCAAGGTAAGACTAGGCCCATGCGCCATAATTTTGACAAACACATGGTGTGCCAAAAGTCAAGCCATTTTTCTCCAATATGGAAGCTTCAAATGGGAAACTTTCCAACATCAAAGTTTTTCCTTTCCATGCCCTCTTCAATGTTCATGTTGGACATTTTTTAATTTGAGCAAGTCATGATGGAGATATGATGGTCTCAAGTTAGTATGTTCATGCTGAAAATCCATAGGCCGTGTTGCCTTGCCATGCCAAGTTTGCCACACCCTCAAGTCAGTTGTGGATCCACTGAGTTCATGTCCATTTTTAGGTGTGTTTGAGGTCCCATTGCAATCCAATTTCCATACCAAGCTTATTCTCCCATGAATCCTCTTTCCATTGACATCAAAAGTAGCTATTTTCATTCACTAACAAGAGAACAATTCCTCATCAAACTCCCATATCTCCATTGAAATGAGGCTACTATGAAATAAAAAAAAATAAACATTGTTGTTGTTACTTCAAGCATTCACACGCACACTTCTCCACACTTCCCTTTACCTCATTTGGCCAAGCAAGATTCCTACACATACATACATACATACCTTGCCATGCACCAAAGGAGAAAGAAAAAAGCATGTCGTGCAAGTTATGTCCCTTACTGCTATATCAGAACAACACATCACCACCACTCTTTCTCTTTTAATCTCCACCATAACACCATGAATACACCACATCATATCACTCCTCTCCTCACTCGCCCTAACTAACTTGACTTAGTTAGTTAGGGACAACTCAATTAACCTCACATCAACTCACTAAACTCACTCATTTGACCACAGGTTAAGCAACTAAACCACGCATATAAATTCACATTTCACTCACAATTTCAGTTTTCAACTCTCATTTTCCACACTCACTCCAAGAATTCTTCTCACTTTTCTCTCTACTCTCTCTGATTTCACACGACCTCAACAATCTTCTTCCATATTTCACCTTCATCATCTTCAACATTTCACCTTCATCATCTTCAACATTTCATTGCTGATCAGGAACAAAGGAGAGGAAGATCCATTATCCAAGCATAGCATCATCACAGTTTGGAATTCTTTTTGTCCTCAAGATCTCCACATCAAGTAGCATTTATTTTGCTAAAGTTGAGGATCTAGAAGCTCAGGATCTCAAGTTCTCTGGTTTTCTCAACAACTCCAAGTTCTGTAAGTTTCAGGTGCCACAATTTTCAAACCTTTTCTTGCCTGATTTCTTATCTGTTTGGTTGTTTTTGTGTTTATTCAAAGCTTATTAGAAGCTGTGTGCGTCCTGGCTAGTTGATAGGCTCTTTAGGAGCTTAGGTGTGATTTTAGGGCAAAATGTATTGGTTCGGTTTGTTATGTACGTGCATGATCTATGAAAAATAATTGCATATTCATGATGTACTTCACTTCCTCTTCATTTTGGTATGTGAATGGTGGATTTCTGGACATGTGTGAGTCTGCAGGTGGTGGTTGCTCGCCGGAGAAGACGACCGAAGGTCTTTCTCCGGCCGGTGAGTTGAAATATTAGGGTTTTGTAAGTTTGAATTGTGATAATTTGATCTCTTGAATCGTGTGGTTTAAACTGTGCCAACACATTAATGAAAGTTGATGTGTGTGCGTGAGTCTATGGTAGGTAGCATGTGCTTGCATTCTCATTCGTGTGATTGTTGGTTTTCTTGATGATTGGCTGATTAATTGATCTGAGGGCTCACAGCTTGCCAGCACATTAATGAACGTGTGGTACCTCACGTGTTATTTTTTGTTTAAGTCAGATGGATTGCATGTGCGTGTGTGCGTGGTAACTGTGGTGTGCGTGAGTTGTAATCCATTGGATGCGTTTTCCCTTGATGATGGATTTATGGTTGACTGATCGTGTGGCTGTGAATGAATTGCATGTTAATTGAACCTACACCATATCACACGTGCACACTTTTGTAGTGGACTGGGTTCTAATTCCTATTTGCTCACCCTATTTAAATCCCAATAAACTTTTAAACGTGCCTTTTACTTCTTTTGCACCCCCACTCCATTTTCTTTTGTTTTTTTATTTCTTTTCCATATCTGTTTGGTTTGTTGATTTTAAAAATAGTAAAACACTTCTAAAAATCATAAATAAATTCATGTGGGTTCTCAATACATTTAAATAATTTTTTATAATTTTTAATTATGACTTTGGTTATTTTTGAGCATAATTCCAAGTTTGCCCTTTAATTTCTTTTGAATGATATTCTTCATTGATGATCCAACTTGTGCATTTTGTTTCTCACATTCCACACAACATTTTCAATCCATTCCTTTTGTATTGGTTAGACAACATCTTGTATCATGTAATATAATTTTCATTTGAATTTTAAGGTCATTTTATCATGTGATTTGATGCTCTTATTTGATCTTTCTTTTGAGATGTTTCAAGGGGAATTTGTGAGCCTATTTGAGCATGATGCTTGTTGAGTTTTGTGCTATACTTTTAATATAGGATCCCATTCTGACTTAGTTGATTGATGCTCTATTTTTATGATTTTAGAAATTAATTTTCTATTTGTTTATACATGTTAGATTAGAGGAATGTTTGTGAAATCTTGCTAGCATCTAAGCTTTAGTTTTTGATGAGGCATTTATGCCACCCTTTAATGTTTGTTTGTGCATCTTTTATAGATCCTTTGCATGATATTCTAAGTCATTTTAGTTCCATTATAGGTCACTTTGATGTGCATTTGCATTTGGCGTGAGTTTATGTGTTATAACTTGAAACTTTGACATGTTTTCATTCCTTATCTCTTCTTGTGCACTACTTGCCTTATGATTGCATTTTGTATGATGTTTTGCACCTTCCATTAGCATCTTATCATTAGCATGCCACTGCCTATATGCATTCTCTAATCATGTTACATGTTATGCATCTTTGATATGTCATTTTGTGCATCTAATTGAACATGTTTCTTTTTCTTACTCCTTCTTCATCTTATCCCTTCTACTTGTAATATTTTAAACATGAGTTGTGTGGTATTTCATATACCTTATAAGACATTTGTAAATTGAATGTAGTTCTGACTTTGGTCTTTCATGAGGCATAATTGCATGATCACCTTGCATGTTCACTCATTCTTCATCTATTTCTTCCATGATTCACTTCTTTAATGATTAATGCTTTGTTTGTGCATAATTCATTTGTGTTTGATATCTTAACATTAGAGATCACTCTTATTGTTTAGATTCTGACTTTGATTAGTTTGTATCTCTTAAGATCTTTGTTCCTTGGTTCTTAATGGATTTGATCATTACTTGTTGTTTCTCCCTTTATTTCCTACTTGTAAATAGTTTTGTGAGCTAACCTTTTCATGTAGGTGCATGGTAAGTAAGGGTGTGGACTTGGTTCCACATACACTTCTCTCCCTCATCTTCTCTTATTGCTTTTAATAATTCAACTTGTGATTTTATTGAGCATTTACATGCTTTCCTTGAATAACTTCTTCTTCACCCCTCTTTAAGACCAACTTAACTTCCATCTTGGAAGTAAGTTCCTTATTTTGTTCTTCTTCTCCTTTCTTTTAGGATTAGATTTCATAAACCACATTAACCTTAGGACTTCCAAGCATGATAACATTAGGGTGAGTCTTAGTTCCCTTTAGTTTTCACCTTTGCTCCTCCATTTGAGTCCCTTATTCTCATCTTGAAACAAAAGTAAAAAACACTTAATAAAGGTTAAACGTGTATTGCGCATGAGCCTTAAATGTGGGAAGTGGATAATGGGGGGGGGGGGGGTTCCTTTCATTCTTCTAGGGTATTTAGTGTACGTCCTGTTGGGGACGATACGCGACGTATTCGTTCCTATATTGTAGACTTGTGTGCAATGCAAGTTACAAACAACTTCAAAGACACTTCTTTATAAAAAACTTCAAACAAACAATAATGTCTTTCCTTCGGGAATTCTCTTCTCATCTCTTCACTCCTTCCCTAAGGACTCGTCAAGTCCGTTCCACCCTAAACAGGTAACGCCTAAGTCTCCCTACAACGAACTGCAACAGCTAACTGCTGGGACGCTCAATCTGACGTTTCCACTAAAAAACACAAACAAAGCGACCCTCGTTGAGGGGAACTACATCGCTCTGATTCTCATGTTCCCGATGAGATATGTAGGCAGTGGGGTAGGGCCCATTCGAGCACTTCTTTTATTTTCCCTACATTTGTTTCTTCGCTTCTTTCCGTTCTCATTCCTTTTCCTTTCTAGTAGCAGCGGAGTTCCAGTTTTCTACACCCTTTGATTGAAGCAGCAACCGTGGATCCCATCGGGTAAGATAGACGTGAGGGGGTGCTAATACCTTCCTCTCACGAAACCGACTCCCGAACCCAGTTCTCTTGGTCGCAAGACCATGTTCTTTCCTTTCCCTCGGGTTTATGCAGTGTTTCCTTTCCCTCTCTAGGGATAAACACACATTGCTGGCGACTCTGTTTCGGTGCCACTTCCGCGTTTGTACTTGGATGAAAATCCTGGGAGTGACACCTTCACAACCTACCACTGGACACACATCAACTCTATTTTCAAACTTCCGACAACCTTGAACCATCTCCAACACCAACTTGATTCATTCGGAACAACAACTCCGACAGCTTCAAAACAAATCATGGCTCATGTAACTAAACCATTCCACTGATTTTTCATCATCACTTCAACCTTCAGTAATCATATTCATACCAAAACTCAACCACTTCGCACCTTTAACCGCCACCGAAAACCACAAGACCACACATCCTTCAAAACTACAACACAACAATAACCTTATCTCCACCAACATTCTTCAATCTTTAAACCGTAAACAACCCAATCTTCTCAAAACCAAATCCCAGAAAAAATCCAAACCAACAATAACTTCAAATCCTCTCTTTCGAACCTTGATTTTTTTCAGAAACCGCAATCAAACGCACAACCTTGGTCTCTTAACCCTTCTTCTACAGACCCTTCCCAGCCATAACAAATCACCTACCATCGCACCTTTCACGAACAACAGCAACAAACCAACAAACCGATGCCTCATCCTTCGCTGCGAGA
Organism: Lathyrus tuberosus; assembly: GCA_022829125.1. Classification (NCBI taxonomy): domain Eukaryota; kingdom Viridiplantae; phylum Streptophyta; class Magnoliopsida; order Fabales; family Fabaceae; genus Lathyrus; species Lathyrus tuberosus. The sequence continues at coordinate 10,928,300 of JALAZF010000042.1, forward strand.
AAGTGAGATTCGAGAGAGAAATGAAATCGAGAGCGGAGCAAGATCGTGACTTGAGAGGGTGGAGGTCAAAACGAGATCGAAGAACGAAGGATATGATACGCACCGTTGGCGATCCTTTTGGATCTAACATTGCTGCTGCACACCGGTTATTTTGTTTTTTTTTGTTTTGAAACTTTATTTCTGAAAGCAGAGAGTTGAACATTGCCTTGTGTGTTTCTTGAAAAAAACTGATATTGTTGTTTGTTTCATAAACCATGTTTCTGATTTTCACGTGACCTGGCCTTTTCTTCCCGTATTCCGTTTTTTTAAAGGAAAATAAAACCTATTGTTTCCTTGAGGATGATGCTTGGTTGCTAGGTAAAAGTGGGCCTTGAGGCCCATATGAACTCTTATCACTCTCTTATTTAATTTAAGTTGTTATAAAATTCATTTTTTTAATTTTAGCATTAAGATTTTGGTGTCTTATTTTGATTTTTGTTGTTTAACTATTTTAAGTTTTTCAATCTATTTTCATTTCAATTTTATTTTGCTACTTTTGGGCCAATGATATTACAAAAATCATGGTTTGGTAGATTTTATTCAAATCTCTAAAAATCTTGATAAATATGAGGCCATATTTCATATTTTATTTTATCGGTCAATGAGAGTCTAATGTTAGATTATCGATTTACCGATTTAAATCTTGATTTAGACGAGACCAACTTTATTTTCATTTCGATTTCCATTTCATTAAACAATTTTCAATTTCAAACTATTTCGCAAATTATTTTCAACTTCTGTATCAAACCTCGATCAAGCATCGAGTGACTTTTAAAACTGAATGTTAAAATCTGTTTCTAAATAAATGCAAAGAAGAGGACCGTTGGAATCTAGCATTCTAGCAGAAACCTCGAACGATTGGTCTCAAGTCTCGCACTTTGGGGTAGCCATTCATTCATTCTTTCGCTCCTTAAAATACCTTTAATTAACTTGGACAAATAAAAGCCGTCATGATCTAGCATCTTGGCACAACTCTTCGAACAATTGATTTTCATCAAGCGTTCATTGTCTATTAAACAACTTTAATATCAATTCGGACAAATAAAGGATCGTTAAGATCTAGCATCTTGACATAACTCTTTAAACAATTGACTTTCATCAAATGTTCGTTGTCTGATAAATAACTTTAAGTATCGACTTGTGCGAATAAGAGCCGTCAAGATCTAGCATCTTGGCACAACTCTTCGAACAATTGATTATCTTCAATAGTTCATTGTCCATCAAATATTTTTCATTTTAACTTGGATGAATTAGAGCCGTAGAGATCTAGTATCTTGGCGCAACTCTTGGACCATTGATCGCTATCAATGTTCATTGTCCAACAAACATTTTTCATACCAATCTTGAATGAAAAAAACTGTTAGAGTCTAGCACTCTGGCAAAACCCTTTGGCATTCTTAAAACATATTCAAGCCACTTTTAAACCACTAGCTTTTCCAAGAGATAGCCATTAATCTCTTGTGATTTTTAACCCTTCCTTTGACCTTCACAAGAGATAGCCATTAATCTCTTCTCCTAAACAACCAATCCTCACAAGCTTTGCTTTCAACCTTTTCACCCGTAGAGCCAGAACTACGGATGCTCTGATTTCTCAAGTTCATCTTGAGAATACGTAGGCATAGGATTGCGAGATCCTAGCGAGCCACCTTTTCTTTTTTTCTACTTTTTCCTTTTTCCTTTACATCTAATGCCTTCTTGGATTCCACCTTTTCTTCTACCTTTTCCTTTTCCCTTTACATCCAATGCCTTCTTAGATTCCACCTTTTCTTATTCCACCTTTTCTTTTTTCTACCTTCTCCTTTTTCCTTTACATCCAATGCCTTCTTGGATTCTACCTTTTCTTTTTTCCACCTTTTCTTTTTCTACCTTTTCCTTTTTCCTTTACATCCAATGCCTTCTTGGATTCCATCTTTTCCTTTACATCCAATGCCTTCTTGGATTCCACCTTTCCATTTTTCATCGTAGCCCCGAACTACGAAGGCTCTGAGTTCCTCATTGCACTATGAGGATACATAGGCACGAGATTGTGAAGTCTTGTCGAGCCCCCTAGTAATAAAACCTTTAGGTCCTTTCTCTTTAATAAAAAATATAAAAACATTTATCTCTCTCCCTTTCCTCCTTCAACAAGTAGAAGATTAGAAACAAAAGCTAACATACATTTAACCCTAACTAAATGGTTCCCGTTGAGTAAAACGGACGTGAGGGGTGCTAATACCTTCCCCTTGCGTAACCGACTCCTGAACTCAGACATTTGTTGCGATGACCATATCTTATCCTTTCTTTTTAAGGATTTTATTCGATATTTTCCCTTTCCCTATTTGGGAATAAATAAAGATCGGTGGCGACTATGTTAAGTCCATCCCGCGGGTGTGCGATTGCGCTTCGCGAGGTCGTTCTCATTTTTCGAGGTACGACAGATGGTGACTCTGCTGGGGAGACAGACTGGACTGGAGTGAGTCAAGCCTAGTTTAGTTAGGTTTTCGTATGTGTGTTTAGCTTTGTTTGTTTCTCTTCCTTCTTTGATTATATGTTTTATTTCTCTTACTTTACATATATATATATATATATATATATATATATATATATATATCTGTACATCATGTGTGGGCTTTGGGTATCTGATATCTTGAATAAAGCTCTACACCCGAGTTTTAGAAAAAGCAGAGAGAAAACATAGGTTTAGATTTTGTGGTTAGTAGTGTTAGACTACGAGGGCAAGCTCCTTGTAACAACTAACATGAAAGCTCCTCTAGAGTAGACCTGTTTGTAGATCTCGTTATAAAATAGCTTGCCTGTTACATGACGATGATTCATGAAGGGTCCATGACTCTAGGTCCCCCATTTAGAACCAGTGCTAGTTTGGTGGTTGTGTAATATTGGACTTCAAGGACATCTCCTTGCTCTAACCAATATGAAAACCCCGATCATCATAGACCTTTTCGTCACTCTCGTTGTAAAATGGCTAGCCCGTTGCATAACGTTGATACGACTAAGGTCCGTGACTCTGAAACCTTATCAAAAACCTAGAAAATATCTCGTGAGTGGTTTTATGGGTAGATAATCTAAAACTATCCGTTATAGGGAGACCTACCTAATAGGATGTTCTGATTTATTCGGGTTATCTCAGATCCTAACCACCCTACATTGCATTTTCTTTCTGCATCCTGTGATGCATGACATTGCATATTATTTGCATCTTTGCATGATTCATTGCATACGTCTATCTATCCAGTTACTCATCTCTAGTTGTCTCTATCTTCCAGTGTTTTCTGTCAGTCGTCAAGCTGATTCCTTGACACTGATACAGGACTAGAGCTAACATCAGACGCAGAATGTCAGAACAACCCTCTGCCAGGGCAAGTGAAACTTCAGCCGACTTCAGCTCAGCTACTTTCCGAAGACAGGACAACTCATTCATTTTGTTGACTAGTCATTAGGCCATGTTTCTGGTTGTTTGCATTTTCCTTGCTTTGTACTAGCTGTTTGCTTCCAAATTATGTTGGTGCTTTCATGTTAATGAAATAAGCATTTGTAACTTTTTGATTTAATTCATTTGTGTTTATTATTTACATCTTTATGCTTTCTTTTTATTTTATCTCTTTTCCACTTCCTTTTTGATTGTGCAAAGATTGGAGGGAGGATGATGAAAACGTCATACCCAAATTGTTGTTAGTATGCTTTCAAATCAAAACTTTGCTGACGATGTAAGGCATTGTTTCAACTCCTAAACATTGGAGAAATAAGGAAGTTAACCCCTCTTCAACCCCTTCGAGCCTAGAAGTAGGAGTTTCTTTTCTTTACAAATAAAAACCCGCAATCTTAACCTGGGGCAGGGTAGTTCTCAGTTAACTTGATTGTGCATTCAAATACAAAAGTTCACAAACTTTCCTTCGCACACAACAAGCAAGTGTCGAAGATGTCTTTCAAGTCAAGCGCCAATGATGGTTCACCGTAATTATTAAGCCAGACGTTCACAACCTTTCAACTCCTCCAAATTAAATGAATAAATGTAGTACAAGTTGTTCCCAAAGTAATAAATGAAGAAGGGTCATCAGGAAATACTTACTCAAAGAATGAGCCGAGTCCCTTCCGAGGCAAAAGCTAAGAAAGGCGTGAAGCTCATGACCTTATCTTATACAAAGAGAAGAAAGAACAAGCTTGTATGACAACCAAAAGTTGTAAGGAAACAGTGATCGTCATCTCAAGTCCATTGAATTTTGAACCATCATCATTACTATCATTAGTGCAATTTCCAACATATGGGAAGCTGAGTGCATAGTTTGAGTTAACTGAACATAGAATTGGAGATCATCACGAAGATTGGGTGGGTACAAATATACTTTGAGCCTTTATCCTTGTTTCTTAAACCGTGAACCAGGCCACGTTATAACCCTAAAAAGACCCAACTGAAGCAAGGTTATTTTGAAAGCATACTACAACAAGGTTGCGTAAACTGCCTCCCAAAGATCTTTGCAGATCATCTATTTTGACATTACCATTTTTGCTTAAACTTTTCACTTTAATGTATTGAACCACCGTGTTCTGACTAATGACTCATATACTTCGCCTTTTTCAAAAAATAATTGATTTCAAAAGTTGCATGAACTTTGCATTTACCATGTTTGTACAAGTACTTTTGTTTGCAAACTAGCTTTCTTCTTAAGGAATTTTCAAACAGTTAAGAAACTTGGGCGGTGATCCTATCAGGGGCAAGTTCCTTCCATATCCTGTTGAGAATCAGTTCAAGATTTGTGGTTTAATGGCGACTTCTCGGAATTGGTTTATACAGAAGTTTTTTTCAAGACTCATACTGGGGCAAGTTTTCCCAGTGCACGACAAAACAACCATTTCAGAATCGGACAAGCTGAAGCAATGATCAGCTCATCTACAACAGTCAGCTAATCTGGGGCAATTTACTTGAGGAATCCCCAAATAACTCTTCATCCTTCCTACAAGGACCATCATTTGATACAGTTTACCAGTGTGGCAGATGATGTGTTCAGCATTAGCATCTCTAGTCCCAAGCAGAATGGTAGTGATCTCCGTGTTGAGGAATCAGTCTTCCAGTCTTGTCTTCTCTCAGAAAAGGTCGAGTTGTGTCGTCTGCACCTGCATTTGCATTTGATCATAAATCATATGCATAACTCATATACATATGTATATCATGAGTGCTTCATCCTCATTTGCATTTCTCCCGAGGTCGTGTCGTTATCCACGTCTTACCTTGTGGTCAAAGTCCAACTTACTTGGTGCCTACCAAACTTTACCTAACCTTTCATTCAGTGCCATTCCTGAATGTTGTCGTTTCCTTGCGCTTCTAGTCCTGTTGTTAGATGTTTGTCTTCTTTCATTCCAGTGCTATTCCTGGATGTCTGTCTCTTTTGATCTCCAGTGCCATTCCTGGATATCTTATTCCTCTTGTTTCTCCCAGTGCTATTCCTGGAAGTTTTGACTCTCTTCTGTAATCCCCATCAAATTTGCTTGATATCTTGCAGTATCATTCCTTAAAGTCTTATCTGTTCATTCAGTGCCATTCCTGGATGAGCTTTCTCCTTTGCATTCAGTGTCATTCCTGGATGTCTTTCTCACTATCATTTGATGCCATTCTTGAATATAGTGATTTGCCTTTACTTTCAGTGCCATTCCTGAAAGTTTTTTCCTCTTATCCAATGCTTTCTTAGGTATTTCTTTGTTCAATTCTTTCTTGGACGTTGTTCTTTCTTTGTATCCAATGCTTTCTTGGGTATATCTTCATTCATTCAATGTTGTCTTGAATACCGTGGTTCCTTTTGTCCAATGCTTTCTTGGATTTCTATCTTGTTCACTTTCATCTGATGTCTTCTCAGATATTGTGAGTTATACCTTTCATCTAAAGCCATTATTGGATGACTGTTTTCTTTGCATTCAATGCCATTCTTGAATGTAGTCTCTGTTCACTCTTATCTAAAGCCATTATTAGATATTGTGATTATACCTTTCATCCAAAGCCATTATTGGGTGATTGGTTCCTTTGCATTCAATGCCATTTTTGAATGTAATCTTTGTTCACATTCATCTAAAGCTATTATTAGATATTGTGAGTCATACCTTTCATTCAAAGCCATTATTGGATGACTGGTTTCTTTGCATTCAATGACATTCTTGAATGTAGTCTCAGTTCACTCATCTAAAGCCATTATTAGATGTTGTGACTTATACCTTTCATCCAAAGCCATTATTGGGTGATTGGTTCCTTTGCATTCAATGCCATTTTTGAATGTAATCTTTGTTCACATTCATCTAAAGCTATTATTAGATATTGTGAGTCATACCTTTCATTCAAAGCCATTATTGGATGACTGGTTTCTTTGCATTCAATGCCATTCTTGAATGTAGTCTCAGTTCACTCATCTAAAGCCATTATTAGATGTTGTGATTTATACCTTTCATTCAAAGCCATTATTGGATGACTGGTTTCTTTGCACTCAATGCCATTCTTGAATGTAGTCTCTGTTCACATTTATCTAAAGCCATTATTAGATGTTGTGATTTATACCTTTCATTCAAAGCCATTATTGGATGACTGGTTTCTTTGCATTCAATGTCATTCTTGAATGTAGTCTCTGTTCACATTCATCTAAAGCCATTATTAGATGTTGTGATTTATACCTTTCATTCAAAGCCATTATTGGGTGTCCGGTTTCTCTACCATCCTATGCCTTTCCAGATGTGTCTCTCTTTCTGATGTTTTTCAGATCGATTCTTTGTTCACTTTTATCTAAAGCCATTATTAGATATTGTGATTTATACCTCTCATTCAAAGCCATTATTGGATGACTGGTGTTTTTTACATTCAATGCTATTCTTGAATGTAGTCTCTGTTCACACTCATCTAAAGCCATTATTAGATGTTGTGATTCGTACCTTTCATTCAAAGCCATTATTGGGTAATTGGTTTCTTTGCGTCCAATGCTGTCTTGGATCCCTACTTTGTTCACATTCATCTAAAGCCATTATTAGATATTGTGAGTTGTACCTTTCATTCAAAGCCATTATTGGATGACTGGTTCCTTTGTGTCCGATGCCTTCTCGGATTACCCTTTTTACCTCATTCTCATATGATGCCTTCTCAACTATTATGAGTTTACCTTTCATTCAAAGCCATTATTGGAGGTTTGGTCTCTTTTGTCATCTAATGCTCTTCCAGATGTGCCTTTCTCTTTCTGATGTTCTTCCAGATTGAGTCTTTGTTTTCTGATTCCCCAGTGGAGACCGTCTTTCCGGTGCTACTTCCATTAAGGATCTTGTGTTATCTCTTCTTTCTAAAGTGTCAGCCGGTCACGCCTGAACCAGTTGCTTCATCACCTTTGATTATTCCCCAGTTTTGTTTCAGCTTCCCCAGTGTTGTTGTCATCCCCAGTGAGTGATTGCTCATTGTGTGGACTTTGTCCCTGTCTGCTTTCTTCTTGCCTGCATTTTGCATTTACCATTCTGTGATTTTCATCATACTAGAGTTCATAGCATGTCAGCATCTTGTTTTATTTCTTTTGTCCATTTCATCGCATGTCAGTGCATCTAAGGACAAAATTTTCGGTCATCTATATTTAAATACCTTTCACCATGATTTCATGAAGATCTATCATCACTCATGTCATCCAGTGAAGATATTTAAATAGGGGCAACTGTCATACCCCAAATTTTGCCCTCAGATATTCTGATCGTTTGCATATCATTTTAAGTCGGTCTCTGTTTTCGCATTTTTAGTTAAACATTATTAATCATGCATTTTCTAGCCGATCTTATCATTCCTTGTCATTTCTTGATTTCTTTTATTTAGATCATTATTTTAGATTATTTAAATTTAAGTGTAGAATTTTTTTAATTAAGTTTTATTTTAACGTAGTCTAATTTCAATTTTTATTTATTTAGTTCATCTTTAATTTAGTTTAACTTTAATTTCAATTTAAGTAATTTATTTATAATTTAATTTTTCTTATTAACTATTGGTTTAGTTTAATTTCTTATTTAGTTTAGTTTTAGTTTATATTTTAATTAGGTTTAATTTTAATTAGTTTATATTTCAATTTAATTAGTCTTTTTCTATTATTATTTCATTTAAGACATTTGTCTTGTTTTAAAAATATTGATTCAAAAATATATAATAAAAAGTTCAAAGTCTTCATCATGCCTCTCTACCACAATATTGCAACAACACGCCAAGTACTCTGCTCAACCGAACCAAAACTCTGCTCTCATCAAACTAACACCAAAACATGAAAACAACATCAAACTACACCACACCTTATTCATTTTAGCAACAAAAAAAACCTGCACCAAGAAAATGACTTTTAGAAGCAATCCAAATTTGAGCAAATCCTGCCACAACAACCAACAACAAGCTGCAGAATCTGAGCTTTGAAAGTGAGACATCATCACAACCAAACAAAACCTTGTGCACCTCTAAACTTAATTCACAAGTTTGATTATTTTGAATAGAGATCATAAAAGGGGAGCAACAGCAACATTGAAAAAATGGTCCACCAAATACACATAAAACAACCTTCACAACCTACCACTGGACACACATCAACTCTGTTTTCAAACTTCCGACAACCTTGAACCATCTCCAACACCAACTTAATTCATTCGGAACAACAACTCCAACAGCTTCAAAACAAATCATGGCTCATGTAACTAAACCATTCCACTGATTTTTCATCATCACTCCAACCTTCAGTAATCATATTCATACCAAAACTCAACCACTTCGCACCTTTAACCGCCACCGAAAACCACAAGACCACACATCCTTCAAAACCGCAACACAACAATAACCTTATCTCCACCAACATTCTTCAATCTTCAAACTATAAACAACCCAATCTTCTCAAAACCAAATCCCAGAAAAAATCCAAACCAACAATAACTTCAAATACTCTCTTTCGAACCTTGATTTTTTTCAGAAACCGCAATCAAACGCACAACCTTGGTCTCTTAACCTTTCTTCTACAGACCCTTCCCAGCCGTAACAAATCACCTACCATCGCACCTTTCACGAACAATATCAACGAACCAACAAACCAATGCCTCATCTGTCGCTGCGAGAAAGTGAGGTTCAAGAGAGAAACGAAATCGAGAGCGGAGCAAGATCGTGACTTGAGAGGGTGGAGGTTGAAACGAGATCGAAGAACGAAGGGTATGATACGCACCGTTGACGATCCTTTTGGATCTAACGTTGCTGCTGCACACCGGTTATTTTGTTTTTTTTGTTTTGAAACTTTATTTCTGAAAGCAGAGAGTTGAACATTGCCTTGTGTGTTTCTTGAAAAAAACTGATATCGTTGTTTGTTTCATAAACCATGTTTCTGATTTTCACGTGACCTGGCCTTTTCTTCCCGTATTCCGTTTTTTTAAAGGAAAATAAAACCTATTGTTTCCTTGAGGATGATGCTTGGTTGCTAGGTAAAAGTGGGCCTTGAGGCCCATATGAACTCTTATCACTCTCTTATTTAATTTAAGTTGTTATAAAATTCATTTTTTTAATTTTAGCATTAAGATTTTGGTGTCTTATTTTGATTTTTGTTGTTTAACTATTTTAAGTTTTTCAATCTATTTTCATTTCAATTTTATTTTGCTACTTTTCGGCCAATGATATTACAAAAATCATGGTTTGGTTGATTTTATTCAAATCTATAAAAATCTTGATAAATATAAGGCCATATTTCATATTTTATTTTATCGGTCAATGAGAGTCTAATGTTTGATTATCGATTTACCGATTTAAATCTTGATTTAGACGAGACCAACTTTATTTTCATTTCGATTACCATTTCATTAAACAATTTTCAATTTCAAACTATTTCACAAATTATTTTCAACTTATGTATCAAACCTCGATCAAGCATCGAGTGACTTTTAAAACTGAATGTTAAAATCTGTTTCTAAATAAATGCAAAGAAGAGGGCCGTTGGAATCTAGCATTCTAGCAGAAATCTCAAATGATTGGTCTCAAGTCTCGCACTTTGGGGTAGCCATTCATTCATTCTTTCGCTCCTTAAAATACCTTTAATTAACTTGGACAAATAAAAGCCGTCATGATCTAGCATCTTGGCACAACTCTTCGAACAATTGATTTTCATCAAGCGTTCATTGTCTATTAAACAACTTTCATATCAATTCGGACAAATAAAGGACCGTTAGGATCTAGCATCTTGACATGACTCTTTGAACAATTGACTTTCATCAAATGTTCGTTGTCCGATAAATAACTTTAAGTCTCGACTTGGACGAATAAGAGTCGTCAAGATCTAGCATCTTGGCACAACTCTTCGAACAATTGATTATCTTCAAGAGTTCATTGTCCATCAAATATTTTTCATTTTAACTTGGATGAATTAGAGCCGTCGAGATCTAGTATCTTGGCGCAACTCTTGGGCCATTGATCGCTATCAATGTTCATTGTCCAACAAACATTTTTCATACCAATCTTGAATGAAAAGAACTGTTAGAGTCTAGCACTCTGGCATAACCCTTTGGCATTCTTAAAACATATTCAAGCCACTTTTAAACCACTAGCTTTTCCAAGAGATAGCCATTAATCTCTTGTGATTTTTAACCCTTCCTTTGACTTCATAAGAGATAGCCATTAATCTCTTCTCCTAAACAACCAATCCTCACAAGCTTTGCTTTCAAGCTTTTCACCCGTAGAGCCAGAACTACGGATGGTCTGATTTCTCAATTTCATCTTGAGAATACGTAGGCATAGGGTTGCGAGATCCTAGCGAGCCACCTTTTCTTTTTTTCTACTTTTTCCTTTTTCCTTTACATCCAATGCCTTCTTGGATTCCACCTTTTCTTCTACCTTTTCCTTTTTTCCTTTACATCCAATGCCTTCTTAGATTCCATCTTTTCTTATTCCACCTTTTCTTTTTTCTACCTTCTCCTTTTTCCTTTACATCTAATGCCTTCTTGGATTCCACCTTTTCTTTTTTCCACCTTTTCTTTTTCCACCTTTTCTTTTTTCCTTTACATCCAATGCCTTATTGGATTCCATATTTTCCTTTACATCCAATGCCTTCTTGGGTTCCACCTTTCCATTTTTCATCGTAGCCCCGAACTACGAAGGCTCTGAGTTTCTCATTGCACTATGAGGATACGTAGGCACGAGATTGCGAAGTCTTGTCGAGCCCCCTAGTAATAAAACCTTTAGGTCCTTTCTCTTTAATAAAAAATATAAAAAAATTTATCTCTCTCCCTTTCCTCCTTCAACAAGTAGAAGATTAGAAACAAAAGCTAACATACATTTAACCCTAACTAAATGGTTCTCGTTGAGTACAAAGGGCGTGAGGGATGTTAATACCTTCCCCTTGCGTAACTGACTCCCGAACTCAGACATTGGTTACGATGACCATATCTTATCCTTTCTTTTTAGGGGTTTTATTCGATATTTTCCCTTTCCCTATTTGGGAATAAATAAAGATCGGTGGCGACTCTGTTAAGTCCATCCCGCGGGCGTGCGATTGCGCTTCGCGAGGTCGTTCTCATTTTTCGAGGTACGACAGATGATGACTCTGCTGGGGAGACAGATTGGACTGGAGTGAGTCAAGTCTAGTGTTATACCCCAAATTTTGACCACCAAGATTTCCCATCATTGTGTAAGTCATCATCACAATATGGATGTACCGTTGTACCTCATCAATCTCCTCAAGGAATTATTGTGCATTCACTACAATCAAGCTTAGGGTTCCAAGCCCTCTCAGAGCATTTAGACAAATGATCAATCAAGAAATGACATGATATTCAACTTGTCTAACGTCTCAAACCTCTACAATGGATCAAAAGGACTCCCACTTCAAGAATTAAGCACAAGAGTGCAACATTTCAAGTGGATCAAGCCTCAAGTTCATCTAATACAAAGTCAACTGACGCAGAAAGTCAAAGTTTGACTTTTGGTTAACTTTGAGCTTCACAAGCCATTACTCAAGAAAATATGATGGATGATTTAATTTGATCAAATTTAAATCAAGAAATCATGCAAAATTGCAAAATTGATCAAATTGAAGGAAACTTAGAAATTTTTCCTAAGTTAAAATCATGTTCAAGTGAACAACTTTTCAAGGTTGTAAATATTGATCCAAGCATCCATTGATTTTACGTAAGAACTACTTTTAAAGAGGATATTTGATACTTCAAAATTGTAGAAGGAATCAACTCAAAATATCATAAGGATTGAAAGATATAGGTGATCAAAGTTGGGAATTCTTAATGTCAGATGTTCCAACATTTCATAGGACATCATTAATATTTTTCCAGCAAGAATGTCCCAACTTCAAGGATGTTTTTCTCCATGATCCAAGTTGATTCAAGCCAAACCTTGAACATCGAAGTTGAAGTACGTCATCTCACCTTTCCAGAAAGTCCTAGAAAGCTCATTTATCATTCTCGAGCAGAAAGTTATGGTCTCTGCAAAAGGCATTGATAAAACAGAATTTTCATGACAGCTTTTAGGACAGATTTGATCACACAAGTTCAAGGTCATTTTTGACAACTTTACAAGTCTTATCTTCACAAACCTTGAACATCAAAGTTGAAGTACGTTATCTCAGCTTTCCAGAAAGTTGTAGAACGTCCATTTATCATACTCGAGCAGGAAGTTATGGACTTTACAAGAAGGCTTGCTGCAGCTGTTTTTTAGGACAGATTTTGTGCACTTTTTCATGTGCCACACAATTTTCAAGCTTTGTCACCATGCAAGACAAGCATCAAGGATGCAATTCACTTCAACTCAAAATATCACAGTGGATTAAAATATACAAGTGATTAAAGTTTGGAATTATTAATGTTCTTAATGTCAGATGTTCCAACATTTCATAGGACATCATTAATATTTTTCCAGCAAGAATGTCCCAACTTCAAGGATGTTTTTCTCCATGACCCAAGTTGAACCAAGTCTAGGGTCAAACATCAAAGTTGAAGTATGTCATCTCAGCTTTCCATAGAGTCCTGGAACAGCCATTTATCATTCTTGAGCAAGAAGTTATGGATTTTACAACAAGGCTTGCTGCAGCTGATTTTTAAGACATGTTTCAGGACAGATTTGCACATTTCTTGTGCCACACGAATTTCCAAGCCTTGTCATCATTTTGGACACATCTGAGGATCAAATCCAAGGGGGATGATCTGATCCATAAGCCTCCCAAGTCCAAGATTCCACAAGTAGCATGCCAAACCTAAAAAACCCTAAAAGAGGGACAAGACTCCAATTTTGGTTTGGAGCATTTAATGGATTCTTAGAGGTGGCATGAACTGAGCTTCCTCTAACTGAATTCAGTCAAGATTCCTCCAACAACTAGGGAACCAGCAGCCTGTGCCTTAACCTCTAGTCAATGGCTAGAGGAGACTTGGATTTTCATTGGCCAACATTTTCCAAACCTCTGATGCAGCCACCATTCACTATTGCTTGCAAAACAAACTTGCTCTACTATAAATAGAGCTCATTTGTGCTCAGTTTGAGTACAACAAAGCCATCAAACAGATGCTTTCCTCAAATTCTCTCTTTCACTCCAAAATGCCTTCTTTAGTAAGGAAATTCTAATTTTTTGAGTTAGAGAGCATTTCCATCACAGCTCATGATCCTAACACCTCATAAACATCATATGTAGGTGATCCAAACTCTCACAAGTGACCTATAACACCAACATCACAAAGTCACCTCTCAAAACCTCAAAATTGGACTTTTTTGCATTTTTCAAGCCATGTCTTGATTCAGTCACTTTCCAAACCAGATAAAACTTCAAACACACTCCAAATATCATCCTTGAACTGTCCCAAATGGTGCCACACATCTGAAACACCATTTGAGAGAGTTGGCATTTTGGCAACTTTTGCCCATTTTGCAAGAAAGTGCTCAAACTTGCTCTAGAGGTTTCCAGCTGATTCCAACCATCCTAAAAGCTTCTAAGAGGTCATTTGAGGGTGTCCAAAGCATCAAATCATTTCTGGAACAAAGCACTTGGTAGGTTGCACAAAATCTCCAAAAAAGAGGTAAAATTCACAACTTGAATTCTTTGAATCATGCTTTCCTTTGATGTCCAAATACATGCATCAAATTGAACAATTCTTGAAGCAAAAATGTAATCCTTAATGTGTATATTATGATCCTCCTACTGTTTGCACTTTAACATGTTTATATGTGGAGTTTATGTTGTTTTAAACTTAAGGTGTATATCTGGTTTTTTGCCTTGTGTGTGATGTACATTAAGTTTCAGTATGTATGAGTGATACCATTGGGTTCCTTGCGAAAAATTGGTCAAGATAGGTTCTTACGGATTTGAATTTAGTTAAAAATTGAGAGAGTTATGTGTGTTGGAAGTTTGACGAGAAAATACGTCTAGAACTAAACATGCAGTTCTGGTTTTTTACTTTGTGTGTTATGTACATTCAGTTTCTGTGTGCATGAGTAATAGATAGGTTCTTACGGATTTTAATTTCGTTAAAAATTGAGAGAGTTATGAATGCTTGAAGTTTGATAAAAAGATGTTGAAAACCAAGGTGCAATTCTGGTTTTTTAAGATGTCGAATGTGATGTTGTGACATCTTCCCTTTTTCTCTTATCTTTAAAACTCATGAAAGATGTCGAATATGATGTTGTGACATCTTTCCTCTTTTTCTTAGTTTATCTTCAAAACTCAACCAATTCTTTTACATAGCAAAAATCATCATTTTCCAATTATGTTTTACACACTTCTTATTCATACTCCATAATATTTTAATCCACAAAAAATAAAAATAAAATATTATTATTTGATATATTTTTAATATATTCAAAAATATTGTTTTAAATTGATTTAAATGCTTTTAAAATGATTTCTTTTTCTTTATTTTTTAAAACCAAAATGATTTTAAATATTCATGTGGATAAAATACTTTTTCATAAACCTTAATCATTGTTTATAACATGATTAATGATTTTATTTGATATTTTTATCATTTTTTACTTTATTTTTCTTTGAAAAATGCCCTTTAAAAAATGAAATTAGGGTTTCTTTGATTTTCACCCTAACAAATCTTTTTTCAAAAACATTTGGGCCTCTAATAGAGTGTAAGACCCAACCCTTTTTGTACAAAAATATTTTGGGCCTCAGTTATTGTATAAGTCCCGATACGTTAAAAATCTCGGCGCGATCACCATTTTCAAACTGAAAATCATCTGGGCCTCCCCTCGTGTTGTAAGCCCCATTTATTTTCCTAAAATACACTTTGGGCCTCTAATAGAGTGTAAGTCCCACCCCTTTTGTAAATAAAATATTTTGGGCCTCAAATATTGTATAATTCCCTCGGTACATTTACAAAGTTCGGCGCGATCGTCGCCTTTTAACAAAAAAGACCATTGGGCTTCTCCTTGAGCTATAAGTCCCATTTCTTTTCATTTTTAAACCTTTGGGCCTCAAATAGAATGTAAGACCCAATTCCTTTGTAAATACCAAAATTTTGGGCCTCAATCACTTGTATAAGTCCCACGGTGTTTCCAAAACCTCGGCGCGATCGTCGCCCTTTTCAATATTAACCATTGGGCCTACCCTCGAGTAGTAAGACCCATTTATTTTCTTAAAACTCACTTGGGCCTCTTGAGAGAGTGTAAGACCCATTCCCCTTGTACAGAAAACTTTTTGGGCCTCAGTCACTTGTATAAGTCCCACTGTACAAACTCATATCACAGTGCAATCACTACCAAAACCCTGGACCTCTCCTTGAGCTGTAAGCCCCAATCTTTCCTTTCAAAGCACTTTCTCCTTTGATTTTGAAATATACTGTTGTTTTCAATTTTTCTTTGTTGAACAACTAACCAAACAACATGGAAGTTCTACAACCGAGTAAGCGTTTATATGCTTTCATTTACCGCTTTCATATACATATAACTGTATTGTGGGGCTGTTTCGCTGTAAGTCTTCTTTCATAAACTCATATCGAATGTGTAATAATAGTATAGATATTTAGAGTTTCCCCGGAAACTACGTCTAGCACTAGGTAAAGTCGTTTCGATCATTCTTAGAAATAGACAATACTAGATCCCCCATAGGATTACCAGATACGGTCTTCTCTTCGGCTGTCCTCCTTAGGAATTGTCAAGAAACTCTACTCCCCAGAGATGATCTCTTCTCCGTGAATTGCATCCCTTGATTTTCTTCCAAATTCTCGAACTTTCTTGGCTTGATCTATTCTTTATGTATAGCTTGTCTTGAACTTCTCGGGGTTTGGGGACCCACAGGCTTCTTAAAAGCATCCCCGCCTCCTCTTGGGCATTGTACAAGGACCCGTCGGCTTCTTAGAAGTATTCACAGCCTCCTCTTAGGCTTCGTATAAATGATTTCTTCCTCCGGGAATGATAGCCTCCTCTTGGGCTTCGTACAAATTGTCCCTCGGCTTGTTAAAAGTTTCCAGCCTCCTCTTGGGCTTCGTACAAATTGTCCCGGCGACCTCCTAGAGGTATAGGAACAGAAATTAGTCATCTTAATAGAACAGTCTTTCAAAGAGTCTAGATCTTTCTACCATGAACTTACTACTACTGTTTCTTTAAGCATAGTACAAAAGATAAAACTATAGACTTGGACAGTCTAATTTCCTTGAGTCTCAAAGACATTCTCAAGTCCCTTTCAAAAATAAGAAGACACCCGCAGACTTGGACAGTCTCAAATACCCTTTGGATTCCCCGTTTCCTTAAAGAACAGGAAACAATCCCGATTCTCAGATCAAATCCATGAGTACGACATTACTCATATAAGAACTGATTTTCTCTTAACCAACATACTGGACATGTCACTCAACTGAAACAGTACCCTTTTAGCCTCCATCTCGGGCTTCGTACGAGATATAAAGACTCTCTTGTTGAGTCAAACCTTGTAGCCTCCATCTCGGGCTTCGTGCAAGATACAAAGACTCTCTTGTTGAGCCAAAACTTTTAGCCTCCATCTCGGGCTTCGTACGAGATACAAAGACTCTCTTGTTGAGTCAAAACTTTTAGCCTCCATCTTGGGCTTCGTACGAGATACCAAAACACTCTCTTGTTGAGTATAAAAGGCTCTCTTGTTGAGCCAATCTCCCTTTTAGCCTCCATCTCGGGCTTCGTACGAGATACCAAAACACTCTCTTGTTGAGTATAAAAGACTCTCTTGTTGGGTCAATCACCTTTTAGCCTCCATCTCGGGCTTCGTACGAGATACAAAATCACTCTCTTGTTGAGTATAAAAGATTCTCTTGGTGAGTCACCATCTTTAGCCTCCATCTCGGGCTTCGTACGAGATACAAAAACACTCTCTTGTTGAGTATAAAAGATTCTCCTGTTGTGTCAACCCTTTTAGCCTCTCTCTCGGGCTTCGTACGAGACACACAAAAACTCCCTCTTGTTGGGCCAATAGCCTCCTCTTATTCTTTGTATAAGGAAAACCCCGGTTGAGTCAATCAACCTTTTAGCATCAAAGTTGTGCCTCGTTCACAGTACATAAACATCAACAACTCCTTCCCCTTCATCTAATCGCTGTAAGCGGCAAGCCTCTGGATTATTTACATCCATGCCACTGTCCTTCTTTTAGCATGAAAAATTCCTAAGGAAAGATAACATTACTCTACACTGAGTTAAAGTCTTCTCCTTCAGGTTGGAACCCCCCTATAAAGGAAATTATGGCATTGCCGGATTCACATATCCCGATTAAAGTAATTCTCCTTTATAAACAGTTGTGACAAACAGACCCTCTTTAGAGATGACAAATTCTCTCTTAAGACAACACCTTTTAGCTTCACATCTTGGGCTTTGAACAAGATACAAATAAACCCTTCAGCTTCATGTCTTGGGCTTTGAACAAGATATAAATAGACCCTTCAGCTTCACATCTTGGGCTTTGAACAAGATATAGATCACCTTTCGCTTCACGTCTTGGGCTTTGAACAAGACACCAAAACACCCATTTCCTCCCATAGAATAGGAGGAACTACGAACGCTCTGATTTCCCTGTTTTGGTAAACGGGAATACGTAGGCATAAGATTGAAAGAAAAATCTTAGCGAGCACACTAATAAAAAAACCTAAAGTCCCCTATCTCCACCCAATCTGACAAATTCCCCATGAATAGTCCCAGTTTCCACCTTAATAAAGTAAGAAGAAACAAAGGCCCCATTACCATATAGCATCTGTAACCTAACAGACCGCTGTTTAAACTCAGTATGCAAGTAGGGTTAATTGGAGACATCTATTTCCCTTCCTTAGTCAGCTCACAATAGGATAAAAAATGAATTGACCTGTAGTAAACCCCAAAGAGCGACAACGCTTAAGAACCGCGTCCAAAATCGTTCGCTACAGAAAAGTGGTGCCCACCGTGGGGCCTCTCATTCTTTCTTAACGTTTAAGGTGAAAACCTTGGACAAATATTTTTCATGGCAGTGGACACCACAGAAAAGTGGCGCCCACCGTGGGGCCTCTCATTCTTTCTTAACGTTTAAGGTGGAAACCTTGGACAAATCTTTTTCATGGCGGTGGCCACCACAGAAAAGTGGCGCCTACCATGGGGAATGTCTTTGGAAACTCAAGGTGAAAGCCTTGGACAAAACCTTCACTGGGAATATCACTGGGAATGAGACTTTTGTTGACTTCACTAGGATCTTAGGTCAAAAACCTTTAAATTGGGAAGGTACCACAGAATGGCGACTCCGCCGGGGAGCCATTTTCTGTCAGGAACATAGGATTCATAGCTCTTAAAAGTCTAGGACATTAGGATAAATATATATACTGCTTTTCCTAATTGATATATGTGTTTATTTTTCTGCTAATGGGAATGCGTGTGATGCCGTATGTGGAAAGATTGAGTATGCACCTAGGAAAAACCTCTTTTAGTGGTGCGGAAACTATCGAAAATGGTTGTCACGCGATACCACCCTCTTCTGAAGGTTCTTCGAAAAAACATCACCTAGCACGGTTCCCGACCCGCTGGTGTTTTCTCGACAAGAACTGATGATTTTGAGAGACAGGTGCAAAAATCACTAGTATAAACCTTTGGGGGATGGGTAGAGCCTTGACTTCATGACAACAACCCTTTGACCCCATGTTTTTTCTATGTTTTTGTGTGCTGCATTCATTCATTCATCTAAAAAACATTAAAACAAAGAAAAATTTTCTCTTCTAGTCTCTCTTTTTCAAATTAAACTGAGACAATGATTGCAAATGTCAGAGAAAAAGATTGCGCTCATGGATTTCGGTAGAAGGAGAACTCACCAGTATACCTTCAAGGTTCCAAAACTAGAGGATTTGAGAGGTTTGGCGAGAATGATCACGAACCAGGAGGCTTTCAGAGCCAAGTATGGAGGTTTGCTATCTCTATTAAGGGTCCAAGTAATTGAAGGAATCATGGATGCACTCGTTCAGTTTTACGATCCGGTCTATCATTGTTTCACATTCCCGGATTACCAGCTAGCACCAACGCTGGAGGAGTACTTTCACCTGACTGATCTACATATTACTGATCAAGCTCCATTTTCTGGACTGGAAGAAATTCCAAAGGATCAAATCATTGCAAGAGCAATTTATTTGGACGAGTCAGAGGTCAGGACTCACATGACCACTAAGGGTGGCATACAAGGTTTGCCGGCCCAGTTCCTGACAAAGAAGGCTATGTACTTCGCTAGTATAGGGAACGTGACTGTTTTTGAAAGCATCTTTGTTTTACTCACCTACGGGTTATTTCGGTTTCCCAACATTGATAACTTCGTCGATATCAATGCCATTAAGGTTTTTCTCATTGGAAACCCTGTACCGACTTTGCTCGCAGATGCGTATCATTCTGTACACTTAGGGAATTTGTACAGCAGAGGAGAGATCACGTGTTGTGTGCCCCTGCTATACAAATGGTTTATCTCCCATTTGCCTAAGTCTGCTACTTTTTGGGATCATAAGAGTGTCTTACGCTGGTCGCAGAAAATCATGTCTCTCACCAACTCTGACATTGATTGGTGTAATAGGATTTATGACAGGATCAGGATAATTGATCGTTGTGGAAACTTCCCCAACGTACCCCTTATAGGAACTAAGGGAGGAATCAACTACCATCCGGTATTGGTTCGTCGTCAATTTGGATACCCAATGAGGCATGTCCTGCGTAATGCTCATCTGGAAGGTCTTTTCTTCAAGGAAAGAGAAAATGACAGAGCACTAAAGATGGAAATAGTGCACGCTTGGAAACATGTTCATAAGAAAGGACGGGAGTCTCTAGGAAAACCTTAACTGTGTCTCGGTGGAGCCTTACCTCCACTGGGTACAAACTAGAGCTCTCAAGCTAAAGATGCCATATCCTCGTCACGGAGTTCTTCCGGCAAGGGAATCTGTCATGTACTTCATGACGGAAACTGAAAAACTTCAGGTTACTCTCAACAAAGTTCAATAGGAGAGGAGGTCTTGGAAGAACAAGTACCGCATTCTCAACGTGGAGTGTACCAAAATACAGCAGCTGCTGAAAGATAAGGATACTCTGATCGAGATTTTACAGCAACATGCTGTGGATAATTAGGATGACCAAAGGAATTTGCTCGCTCCTTTCACTTGGCAAAGGAATGACAACCTGACAACGACTCAAGAGCCCCGGTCAAAGAAAAGGAAAGTACCAGAATCAGCACCCGGTTTCTCCTCAGAGAGGACTCTGGGCCCATTAGCTTAGGTTTCTGTTTCCGCATCTTGTAATCTACTATATTTCCGTTTCCGCAATCCTTTGAATTTCAATAAAACGGGGTTTCCCCACTGTTTGATATTTGCAATCTAATTGTTGAAGTTTATTTTGATTAAACCAAAAAATAATTAATATAATCATTGCATTCATCATTCTCACATCACGTATTCTCCTTAGCTACGAGTCTCACGTTTGTGTCTCGGTTCTAGAGTCAAACTGTCTCATTCGTACAATACTCGGGTCAATCGTTAGAAAAAGATGGATGATCTCGAGGAAGAGAACAGAGAGTTGAAAGAAGAGATCGACGCTCTAAGAGAGGATATGAGAAAGCTTCATAACGACATGCAAGTCATGGCAGAAGCTCAGCTACAAAGAACTGTGATCTCAGAGATCACCTCAATGCCCATAGTGGAGAAGTATTATCCTAAGTATCAAATGCCGAAAGATCGTCCCTGGGGCATGCCTGTTAACTATATCCCGGAAGGATATATTCTGCCGATCACTGAAGATCAAGAAATCACTGCAGGAACCGCTGGGCCTGAAGGTTACAAACTTCGGGAAAACGAAGATGCCAGGGGCATGACAACAACTCCTGAAGGTTACAAACTTTGGGAGGCATCGAGAGTCTCGATCATAATGACTAAACCATAACCCGTGGTACACACTGTCCCGGAAGGACAGATTCCGCAGATACCTTCTGGTGGAAATGAAAGCATGTTCGAAAGAATGAACGAGTTCCAGGAACAGTTCCTGGAAATGCAAAAGGAATTACAAGCTATTCGCGGTCAGGATCTATTTGGAAAGGACGCCGCGGACCTCTGCTTGGTCCCCAATGTGAAAGTTCCGCACAAATTCCAAGTGCCCGACTTTGAAAAATACAAGGGTAACTCTTGCCCTCAAAGTCACTTGGTGATGTACGCTCGGTGAATGTCGGCTCAGACAGAAAATCAGGACCTACTGATTCACTACTTTCAGGATAGTTTAACCGGTGCCGCATTAAAATGGTACATGGGTTTAAACCGTGCTATGATTAGCACTTTCAGAGATCTCGGCACTGCCTTCATCCAACAGTACAAATATAATTTGGACATGGCACCCGACAGAGATCAACTCAGATAAATGTCACAAAAGGACAAGGAAACCTTTAAGGAGTACGCTCAAAGATGGCATGAAATTGCCGCTCAAATTTGTCCACCTCTTGAGGAAAAAGAGATGACAAAGATCTTCTTAAAGACCTTGAGCTCATTTTACTACGACAGAATGGTTGCCAGTGCACCCAGTGACTTCACCGAGATGGTGGGCATGGGGGTTCGTCTTGAGGAAGCCGTTCGAGAAGGACATTTAGTAAAAGACGCTGGATCATCAAGTAGTGCAAAACGATGCGGTAGTGCTCTCCCTAAGAAAAAAGAGCAGGATATTGGGAATATCTCTCTCGGAAAGCAAAGGCGATGTTATCAACCAGTAGCAAATGTAACTCCTGCTATCAACCCTGCGCCTGTTTCTACGTATCAACCTCAGGTTGCGTAGAACCAACCTAATCAGCAAAGGACACAACAGCCTCTTCAGCAGGCTCGTCCTCAGTACAACAACAACCGTACAATGCGTCCACCAGGATTTGATCCTATACCCGTATCGTACGCGGAACTATTTCTGTTATTACTGGTCAAAGAGCAAGTCCAGACCAAGTCTCCTCTTACACTACCGGAGAATCTGCCTTTTTGGTTCAAAGCGGATCAGACTTGCCCTTATCATCAAGGAGGTCCAGGGTATAACATAGAGAACTATTTCAGTTTCAAATCTGACGTGCAAAAGCTTGTTAGGAGCGGGCTCTTATCTTTCAAAGATACGAATCCCAATGTTCTCGCGAACCCGCTGCCTCAACACGAGAAAGCTGCAGTCAACCTGATAGAGGGAGAGTCTAACAATGTCTATCAAATTCACGATGTACTCTTGTTGAGGACCAATCTGGTTAAGATGCATTGTAGACAGAGTGGATATGGCCATGTGCCACCTCATAATTATCACAAGTGTGATATCTGCTTTAAAAGCAATCGAGGGTGTTCTGTGGTGCAATCAGCTCTACAGGAACAGATGGATCTCGGATGGATCCAAGAGCACCGAGTTCGTGGAGTTAACATGGTTTATACGAATTCCAACGTCATTCAAAACCATGACGTCCGTGCGATGAATGTCAACCTGGTGGCAATGCACTCAAGGCAAAGCCAGTATCATAATATGCCGCGACACGATTACAGTTCTTGTCTGACTTGCTCGGTAAACAAACAGGGATGCTCTTTCATACAAGAGGCCCTCCAGCGTTAGATGGATCTTGGATGGATCCAGGACTACCATGATAGGAATCTCTATCAGATCAACATAATTCAAATCTTCGATATTCGCTTGATGAATACCAACCTGGTGGAGTTACACGCAGAACAGGTCCGGCTCAGGTTCCTAGCATCACATGATTATCAGAACTGCAAAGCGGGTTGCGAAAACGATCAAGGTTATGCCCTTGTCCAGGAAACACTTCAGCACTTGTTGAACCACTGGTGGCTTCCAATCTATATGGACGAAACGTATACCTCATTCTGCTTTCCCACACAGAGTCCGAGGTTTATACCAAGGTCAGGTGTCAAAACGATATACGTAAATTGTGATCCAGAAGGATGTCGTGCTCCGCCAAACTCATTAGAGGAGGACACTCTGATGAAGGACAACTTTGACCACAACTATTATGGCCTGATGGATGGCCTGCCGATGTGGCAGCCTTACCCAGGAGACTTGGGGCAAGAAAATCATCCGACCAATGAAAATCAGCTGAGCATCGTTGAACAGAAGACCTGCGTCCCCACCATGTCATGGGATCAACACCCAGGTTATCCTGAAAATACCCAGCACGACGATGAGTTTGCAATGTTTGCAGGACTAGAGTTCATCAATTATGCTTTCCCCGAGGTCAACGTCATCGAGAGGGATGACTCCTCCAGTTCCAAAGAAGTGTGGGACACCTTGGGACAACCAAGTCGAAAATACGACTATATGGTCAAGTACACTGCTCCCGAAAGCTCTCACATCAGGCTCGAAGATATCCAGTCGACTGGATGGGGAGATTTACCTGAGAGCACAAATGCTATGCAAAATGCAACAGAGGAATCCTCCTACGAAAACTCTTCCTGGGAGACAGATTCCAATTATCCTGCTCCACCAGAAATCAGCGTTATTTCTGAAGACAAATCAAGGAAGGTACCAGACTTTGTGATTAACCGAGGAGTTCACCGCCAGTGGGTTGCTGTCGATGTTCCAAAGATCATTCATCAATTAAAGTAATTGCCATCTTTAACCTTTCACCCTGCCCAGGTGAAACGGATGTTTGATAGGGCTCGCTTTCTGTAAATTTCCCTCTTCGCTTTGCCCAAAGCGACAGAGTTTTGTTTTATAGGGCTATAGTTTCAAGAATCGACTTGTTCATTAATAAAATAACGTCGTTCTGTAATTTCCGCATTAATTGCTATTTTCTCTTTTTGCTTTTCCCAGAAAATGGTAATCCTAAAAAACAACTCAATAATAAAAACAAGCAGTAAAAAAAATACACTGCACACACTCGCATTTTCTCTATCTCTTCTAAACACAAATCATCACGTCATGCAGATTGCTTGTTTTAAACCCCGTTGAAACATACGATCTGATGCCTTCTCCCGACTTTGAGTTCCCGGTATTTGGGGCTGAAGAAGAAGTTAACGACGAAATTCCAGAAGAGATCTCCCGATTACTCAGACAGGAGGAAAGGTCCATCGAACCTCACAAAGAGCCGTTGGAAACGGTAAACTTGGGTTCAGAAAAAGAGAGAAAAGAAATCAAGATTGGGGCACTGCTCAGTCCAATTGCCAGAGAGGGTTTGATAAAGCTTCTCAAAGAATTTCCCGATGCATTCGCTTGGTCCTATCAGGATATGCCAGGGTTGGATACCAGCATCGTGGAACATCACTTACCGTTGAGGTCAGAATGTCCGCCAGTGAAACAAAGGTTGAGACGGACTCATCCTGACATGGCCATCAAAATCAAAGAGGAGGTACAGAAACAGATTGACGCGGGTTTCCTCGCTACGTCAGAATATCCTCAATGGTTAGCCAACATCGTACCCGTTCCGAAAAAGTACGGAAAGGCCAGAATATGTGTAGATTACAGAGATCTAAATAAGGCTAGTCCAAAGGACGATTTTCCTTTACCACACATTGACATGCTGGTTGACAGTATAGCAAAGTTCAAAATTTTCTCCTTCATGGATGGATTCTCGGGCTATAGTCAAAATGGTGCCAAAAGACATGGAGAAAACTTCATTTATCACCCCATGGGGTACCTTTTCCTACAACGTAATGCCGTTCGGTTTGAAGAATGCCGGGGCAACCTATCAAAGGGCCATGACTACTCTGTTTCATGACATGATACACAAGGAAATCGAGGTATATGTCGATGATAAGATTGCAAAATCTAGAACAGAAGAGGAGCATGTGACCCACCTGTCAAAACTGTTCGAGCGGTTGAGAAAGTACAAACTCCGTTTGAACCCTAACAAATGCACGTTCGGTGTTCGTTCAGGGAAACTGCTAAGGTTCATCGTCAGCCAGAAAGGAATTGAAGTTGATCCTGACAAGGTCATGGCCATTCAAGAAATGCCTTCTCCGAAAACTGAAAAACAAGTCAGAGGATTCTTGGGACGTTTGAACTACATCTCCAGATTTATATTCCTCATGACTGCGACCTGTGCGCCGATTTTCAAATTACTCAAAAAGAACTAGGACTGCGTTTGGACAGATGACTGCCAAACTGCCTTCAACAGTATCAAGGAATACCTGTTGAATCCGCCGATTCTATCACCTCCAGTGGAAGGAAGACCACTGATCATCTACCTCACAGTTCTAGAGGACTCAATGGGATGTGTACTCGGCCAACAAGATGAAACCAAACGGAAAGAGTCTGCCATTTACTATCTGAGCAAGAAGTTCACCGACTGCGAGACTCGGTACACGATGCTTGAGAAAACTTACTGTGCTTTGGCTTGGGCAGCTAAACGTCTTCGCCAATACATGATTCATCACATTACTTGGTTAATCTCCAAGATGGATCCAATCATGTATGTCTTTGAAAAACCTGCTCTCACGGGAAGGATTGCCCATTGGCAGATGTTGTTATCAGAGTACGACATCGAGTACCACGCTCAGAAAGCCGTTAAAGGAAGTATTTTAGCCGATCATTTGGCTCATCAACCGATTGACGATCAGGAATCAATTGGATTTGACTTCCCAGACGAAGATGTCATGTATCTAAAAATGAAAGACTGTGATGAACCGCTACCCAGTGAAGGGCCAGAACCAGGTTCCCAGTGGGGACTAATCTTTGACGGAGCTGTCAATCACTACGGAAACGGAATTGGGGCAATCATCATAACACCTCAGGGTACCCACATTCCTTTCACCGCCAGACTTACGTTCAAGTGCACAAACAACGAGGCCGAATACGAAGCTTGTATTATGGGTCTCGAAGAAGC
Organism: Lathyrus tuberosus; assembly: GCA_022829125.1. Lineage (NCBI taxonomy): Eukaryota > Viridiplantae > Streptophyta > Magnoliopsida > Fabales > Fabaceae > Lathyrus > Lathyrus tuberosus. Next base: position 10,954,570 of record JALAZF010000042.1, read on the forward strand.
GATCGACTTAAGGATTAAGAACTTGGATGTATATGGCGACTCAGCTCTGGTTATCAATCAGATCACAGGAGATTGGAACACATACCAATCAGGACTGATTCCTTACAAGGATTATGCAAGAAGGTTGCTACCCTTCTTCAACAGAATTGAGTTTCATCATATCCCTCGTGAGGAGAATCACATGGCTGATGCCTTAGCCACTCTCTCTTCCATGATTAGTGTAGGTCAATGGAATGACATACCTAAGATCGGCATAATTCACCTTGAACGGCCCGCTTACATCTTCGCAATCGAAGCAGTCATAGACGACAAACCTTGGTATCACGATATCAAATGCTTCCTTCAGAAACAAGAGTACCCACCTGGGGCACTAAGAAAAGACAGAAAAACCCTCAGAAGGCTAGCAGGCAGCTTCTTCTTGAGCGGTGATACACTTTATATGAGAAATTTCGACATGGTCTTGCTCCGATGCGTAGACAGACCAGAAGCAAACATGCTGATAAAAGAAATTCATGAAGGATCCTTTGGCACTCATGCCAATGGACACACAATGGCGAGAAAAATTCTGAGAGCAGGGTACTACTGGTTGACGATGGAGTCCGACTGCTACAAGTACATGAGGAGGTGTCACAAGTGTCAGATATACTCTGACAAAATCCATGTACCACCAGCACATCTCAAAGTTCTCTCTTCCCCATGGCCTTTTTCCATACGGGGAATCGACATGATTGGCATGATTGAACCTAAGGCTTCGAACGAACATCAGTTCATCCTGGTAGCCATTGATTACTTCACCAAGTGGGTCGAAGCAGCGTCGTACGCTAATGTAACCCGACAAGTGGTGGTCCGGTTTATCAAAAACAATATCATCTGCCGTTATGGTGTTCCAAGCCAGATCATTACGGATAATGGATCTAACTTGAACAATAAGATAATGAAAGAGTTGTGCGCTGAATTCAAGATCGAACACCATAACTCATCTCCCTACCGACCTAAGATGAACGGGGCGGTAGAAGCGGCTAACAAGAACATCAAGACGATCGTTCAGAAGATGGTTGTAACTTACAAAGATTGGCACGAGATGCTACCCTTTGCTCTTCACGGTTATCGCACATCTGTCCGCATTTCAACAGGGGCAACCCCTTTCTCTCTAGTATATGGCATGGAAGCAGTGCTCCCCATAGAAGTAGAGATCCCATCAATTCGGGTATTGATGGAAGCTAAGCTAACGGAAGCTGAATGGTGTCATAGTCGACACGACGAACTGAATCTAATCGAAGAAAAGCGAATAACGGCATTATGCCACGGTCAGTTGTATCAACAGAGAATGAAGAAGGAGTTTGACAAAAAGGTTCGACCTCGCGTCTTCAGGAAAGGAGATCTCGTGCTCAAGAAGATACAATCTTTTCTCACTGATTCTCGGGGCAAATAGACTCCGAATTATGACGGCCCCTATGTGGTCAAGAAAGCTTTCTCAGGCGGCGCCTTGAGACTCGCAACTATGGATGGAGAAGAATTTTCCTACCCCACGAATGTTGACGTAGTCAAGAAATACTTCGCCTAAACTAAAAAAAAACGTCTCGGTGGATTGAAAACCCGAAAGGGCGATCCAGGCAAAAATTAGAGACATGATCAAAAATCATCCCGGTGGATTGGAAATCTCCAAGTACAATCCAGGCAAAAGTTAGGGATTAATGGCAAGTAACTACGTTTGATCAGTTCAACTCCTCAGCAGTCATGCCATCCATCAGAGACTCCAGTCAAGGTCATCTTTGACAGAAGTTCAGGATGTCCCGAATTCAAAGTTGGTAGAAGGATAGTGGTCGTTATGTTTCAACGTAGTCCTTTTCCCTGTAAATTACCATTTTCTAACTTTGTAAATACTCTATGGAATCACGCGTTCTGCTGATTTCCATCCTATCAATAAAATTTGAGCCCTTGTGCTTTTGTTTGTGATTCTTACTTGTTTTAGCTTTACAGAATGATGTTTTTAACATGGTCAACGATTCTTGAAATAAAAAAAAAATGAATTTACTTGATAAAATTTTTTCTGCTTTTTTAAAATAAAGATGGCAATTTCTTTTGACTGTTGAACATCAGAAGAACATCGGTCGCTTCTCCAAAGGTGTTCGAACCTCAAAGTGCAGAATCAAATTACTTCTTCTAGACCAGTACGCCTGAACGAAGGATCAACTGTATCAGATGCGGCTTTCACATCTGATGCCCTCGGCCGAGTTCTCATCTCCTAAGCCCGACCAACGGTATTCCCCGCAAGGAATATCTCTCCTAAGCAAGGTAGAATTGCTATCTTGAACCAGCGATATTTCTACATGCCCCACTGTGGCCGAGTATCCATTCGTGTTCATCCTTTAGTCTGTATGTTGCGTCAGTTTTGTCAGCATATACATACATACATCATGCATTATTGATTCGCATTCATATTCATATTGCATCACTATCACTCTAGTCGGTCTTATCCCCTAGTGATAAAAGTCCTCTCAATCAAGTTGTCAGATCTTTCCTCATCAGGAAGTGAATCATCTAAGTAATCTCTCCCCCGTTTATCTCTGGATTAGAGACGGTCCTTGACCACTTTGATAACTTGAACCTCTGAGAAACAAGAAAACTTTCAACAAATATCACTCTTCGCCATTGAAGATGATATATTCGCTTTCCCGGATTAAGTAAAATCCCCAGAGAAAGCCCCTCAAAATTGGGGTACATCGTATGGCATTTCTCTGAAAAGACCTCAGGAAAAGTATGATGTAACACCCCTAAACGGAAATAGTCTCTCAAGAGACTCGCTTTCCCAGTAGAATCGACAAATGGCGTCTCCAAACAGAGAAGTTTGTGTACCTCTACAATTCAGAAGAATGGGTTCCCCAGCAAGTCTGACATCAAAACTTTTTCCACTCAAATGGCATCTTCCCAGGAAAATTCGGCGAGAAGTTTGAAGGAAAACCGCTACAAACAGCGTTCCTTGTCAAGAAAGTTTATTGACAAAAGAAACTGAGACCAGTTCCTTGGTGGGAAACCAGGATCGAGGGGAAGTTTATTTCGGAAACTGAGACCAGTTCCTTGGTAGGAAACTAGGATCGAGGGGAAGTTTACTTCAGAAACTGAGACCAGTTCCTTGGTAAGAAACCAGGATCGAGGGGAAGTTTAAATCAAAAACTAAGACCAGTTCCTTGGTAGGAAACCAGGATCGAGGGGAATTTTACTTCAGAAACTAAGACCAGTTCCTTGGTAGGAAACCAGGATCGAGGGGAAGTTCACAAAGAAAACTGAGACCAGTTCCTTGGTAGGAAACCAGGATCGAGGGGAAGTTTTTAACTTTTTCTAAGCATCATCGCTTAGCTAAAGAAGATGAATGCGTAAGCTGCCATCCATAACTGCCATCAAAATTTTGGGTATTCCGATATTTAATCCTCTTGCACCCTGAATGCCCGAATACCTTCGCCATTCACACCTTCGGGTCCAAGAAGATTAAATAGGGGCATCTGTCATACCCCAAATTTTGACCACTAAGATTTTCCATCATTGTGTAAGTCATCATCACAATATGGATGTACCGTTGTGCCTCATCAATCTCCTCAAGGAATTGTTGAGCATTCACTACAATCAAGCTTAGGGTTCCAAGCCCTCTCAGAGCATTTAGACAAAGGATCAATAAAGAAATGCATGATCTTCAACTTGTCTAACCTCTCAAACCACTACAATGGATCAAAAGGAGTCCCACTTCAAGAATTAAGCACAAAAGTGCAACATTTCAAGTGGATCAAGCCTCAAGTTTATCTAATACAAAGTCAACTGACGCAGAAAGTCAAAGTTTGACTTTTGGTCAACTTTGAGCTTCACAAGCCATTACTCAAGAAAATATGATGGATGATTTAATTTGATCAAATTTAAATCAATAAATCATGTAAAATTGCAAAATTGATCAAATTGAAGGAAACTTAGAAATTTTTTCTAAGTTAAAATCATGTTCAAGTGCACAACTTTTCAAGGTTGTAACTATTGATCCAAGCATCCATTGATTTTGCGTAAGAACTACTTTTAAAGAGGGTATTTGATACTTCAACATTGTAGAAGGAATCAACTCAAAATATCATAAGGATTGAAAGATATAGGTGATCAAAGTTGGGAATTCTTAACGTCAGATGTTCCAACATTTCATAGGACATCATTAATATTTTTCCAGCAAGAATGTCCCAACTTCAAGGATGTTTTTCTCCATGATCCAAGTTGATTCAAGCCAAACCTTGAACATTAAAGTTGAAGTACGTCATCTCACCTTTCCAGAAAGTCCTAGAAAGCTCATTTATCATTCTCGAGCAGAAAGTTAGGGTCTCTGCAAAAGGCATTGATAAAACAGAATTTTCATGACAGCTTTTAGGACAGATTTGATCACACAAGTTCAAGGTCATTTTTGAAAAATTTACAAGTCTAATCTTCACAAACCTTGAACATCAAAGTTGAAGTACGTTATCTCAGCTTTCCAGAAAGTTGTAGAACGTCCATTTATCATACTCGAGCAGGAAGTTATGGACTTTACAAGAAGGCTTGCTGCAACTGTTTTTTAGGACAGATTTTGTGCACTTTTTCTTGTGCCACACAATTTTCAAGCTTTGTCACCATGCAAGAAAAGCATCAAGGATGCAATTCACTTCAACTCAAAGTATCATAGTGGATTAAAAGATACAAGTGATTAAAGTTTGGAATTATTAATGTTCTTAATGTCAGATGTTCCAACATTTCATAGGACATCATTAATATTTTTCCAACAAGAATGTCCCAACTTCAAGGATGTTTTTCTCCATGATCCAAGTTGAACCAAGTCTAGGGTCAAACATCAAAGTTGAAGTATGTCATCTCAGCTTTCCATAGAGTCCTGGAACAACCATTTATCATTCTTGAGCAAGAAGTTATGGATTTTACAACAAGGCTTGCTGCAGCTGATTTTTAAGACATGTTTCAGGACAGATTTGCACATTTCTTGTGCCACACGAATTTCCAAGCCTTGTCATCATTTTGGACACATCTGACGATCAAATCCAAGGGGGGTGATCTGATCCATAAGCCTCCCAAGTCCAAGATTCCACAAGTAGTATGTCAAACCTAAAAAACCCTAAAAGAGGGACAAGACTCCAATTTTGGTTTGGAGCATTTAATGGATGCTTAGAGGTGGCATAAACTGAGCTTTCTCTAACTGAATTCAGTCAAGATTCCTCCAACAACTAGGGAACCAGCAGCCTGTGCCCTAACCTCTAGTCAATGGCTAGAGGAGACTTGGATTTTCATTAGCCAACATTTGCCAAACCTCTGCTGCAACCACCATTCACTATTGCTTGTAAAACAAACTTGCTCTACTATAAATAGAGCTCATTTGTGCTCAGTTTGAGTACACCAAAGCCATCAAACAAATGCTTTCCTCAAATTCTCTCTTTCACTTCAAAATGCCTTCTTTAGTAAGGAAATTCTGAGTTTTTGAGTTAGAGAGCATTTCCATCACAGCTCATGATCCTAACACCTCATAAACATCATATGTAGGTGATCCAAACTCTCACAAGTGACCTATAACACCAACATCACAAAGTCACCTCTCAAAACCTCAAAATTGGACTTTTTTGCATTTTTCAAGCCATGTCTTGATTCAGTCACTTTCCAAACTAGATAAAACTTCAATCACACTCTAAATATCATCCTTGAACTGTTCCAGATGGTGCCACACATCTGGAACACCATTTGAGAGAGTTGGCAATTTGGCCACTTTTGTCCATTTTGCAAGAAAGTGCTCAAACTTGCTCTAGAGGTTTCCAGCTGATTCCAACCATCCTAAAAGCTTCTAAGAGGTCATTTTAGGGTGTCCAAATCATCAAATCATTTCTGAAATAAAGCACTTGGTAGGTTGCACAAAATCTCCAAAAAATAGGTAAAATTCACAACTTGAATTCTTTGAATCATGCTTTCCTTTGATGTCCACATACATGCATCATATTGAACAATTCTTGAAGAAAAAATATAGTCCTTAATGTGTATATTATGATCCTCCTACTGTTTGCACTTTAACATGTTTATATGTGGAGTTTATGTTGTTTTAAACTTAAGGTGCATATCTGGTTTTTTGCCTTGTGTGTGTTGTACATTAAGTTTCAGTATGTATGAGTGATACCATTGGATTCCTTGCGAAAAATTGGTCAAGATAGGTTCTTACGGATTTGAATTTCGTTAAAATTTAAGAGAGTTATGCGTGTTGGAAGTTTGACGAGAAAATACGTCTAAAACTAAACATGCAGTTCTGGTTTTTTACTTTGTGTGTTCTGTACATTCAGTTTCAATGTGCATGAGTAATACCATTGGATTCCTTGCGAAAAATTGGTCAAGATAGGTTCTTACGGATTTTAATTTCGTTAAAAATTGAGAGAGTTATGAATGTTTGAAGTTTGATAAAAAGATGTTGAAAACCAAGGTGCAGTTCTGGTTTTTTAAGATGTCGAATGTGATGTTGTGACATCTTCCCTTTTTCTCTTATCTTCAAAACTCATGAAAGATGCCGAATGTGATGTTGTGACATCTTTCCTCTTTTTCTTAGTTTATCTTCAAAACTCAACCAATTCTTTTACATAGCAAAAATCATCATTTTCCAATTCTGTTTTACACACTTCTTATTCATACTCCATAATATTTTAATCCACAAAAAATCACAAAAAATCACAAATAATATTATTATTTGATATATTTTTAATATATTAAAAAATATTGTTTTAAATTGTTTTAAATGCTTTTAAAATGATTTCTTTTTCTTGATTTTTTAAAACCAAAATGATTTTAAATATTCATGTGGATAAAAGACTTTTTCATAAACCTTAATCATTGTTTATAACATGATTAATGATTTTATTTGATATTTTTATCATTTTTTACTTGATTTTTCTTTGAAAAATGCCCTTTAAAAAATGAAATTAGGGTTTCTTTGATTTTCACCATAACAAATCTTTTTTCAAAAACATTTGGGCCTCTAATAGAGTGTAAGACCCAACCCTTTTTGTACAAAAATATTTTGGGCCTCAGTTATTGTATAAGTCCCGATACGTTAAAAATCTCGGCGTGATCGCCATTTTCAAACTGAAAATCATCTGGGCCTCCCCTCGTGTTGTAAGTCCCATTTCTTTTCCTAAAATACACTTTGGGCCTCTAATAGAGTGTAAGTCCCACCCCTTTTGTAAATAAAATATTTTGGGCCTCAGATATTGTATAAGTCCCTCGGTACATTTACAAAGTTCGGCGCGATCGTCGCCTTTTAACAAAAAAGACCATTGGGCTTCTCCTTGAGCTATAAGTCCCATTTCTTTTCATTTTTAAACCTTTGGGTCTCTAATAGAGTGTAAGACTCAATTCATTTGTAAATACCAAAATTTTGGGCCTCAATCACTTGTATAAGTCCCACAGTGTTTCCAAAACCTCGGCGCGATCGTCGCCCTTTTCAATATTAACATTGGGCCTACCCTCGAGTAGTAAGACCCATTTCTTTTCTTAAAACTCACTTGGGCCTCTTGAGAGAGTGTAAGACCCATTCCCCTTGTACAGAAAACTTTTTGGGCCTCAGTCACTTGTATAAGTCCCACTGTACAAACTCATATCACAGTGCAATCACTACTAAAACCCTGGGCCTCTCCTTGAGCTGTAAGCCCCAATTTTTCCTTTCAAAGCACTTTCTCCTTTGATTTTGAAATATACTGTTGTTTTCAATTTTTCTTTGTTGAACAACTAACTAAACAGCATGGAAGCTCTACAACCGAGTAAGTGTTTATATGCTTTCATTTATCGCTTTCATATACATATAACTGTATTGTGGGGCTGTTTCGCTGTAAGTCTTCTTTCATAAACTCATATCGACTGTGTAATAATAGTATAGATATTTAGAGTTTCCCCGACAACTACTTCTAGCACTAGGTAAAGCCGTTTCGATCATTCTTAGAAATAGACAATACTAGATCCCCCATAGGATTACCAGATACAGTCTTCTCTTCGGCTGTCCTCCTTAGGAATTGTCAAGAAACTCTACTCCCCAGAGATGATCTCTTCTCCGTGAATTGCATCCCTTGACTTTCTTCCAAATTCTCGAACTTTCTTGGCTTGATCTATTCTTTGTGAATAGCCTGTCTTGAACTTCTCGGGGTTTGGGGACCCACAGGCTTCTTAAAAGCATCCCCGCCTCCTCTTGGGCGTTGTACAAGGACCCGTCGGCTTCTTAGAAGTATTCACAGCCTCCTCTTAGGCTTCGTGTAAATGATTTCTTCCTCCGGGAATGATATCCTCCTCCTGGGCTTCGTACAAATTGTCCCTCGTCTTCTTAAAAGTTTCCAGCCTCCTCTTGGGCTTCGTACAAATTGTCCCGACGACCTCCTAGAGGTATAGGAACAGAAATTAGTCATCTTAATAGAACAGTCTTTCGAAGAGTCTATATCTTTCTACCGTGAACGTACAACTACTGTTTCTTTAAGCATAGTACAAAAGATAAAACTCTAGACTTGGACAGTCTAATTTCCTTGAGTCTCAAAGATATTCTCAAGTCCCTTTCAAAAATAGGAAGACACCCGCAGACTTGGATAGTCTCAAATACCCTTTGGATTCCCCGTTTCCTTAAAGAACAGGAAACAATCCCGATTCTCAGATCAAATCCATGAGTACGACATTACTCATATAAGAACTGATTTTCTCTTAACCAACATACTGGACCTGTCACTCAACTGAAACAGTACCCTTTTAGCCTCCATCTCGAGCTTCCTACGAGATACAAAGGCTCTCTTGTTAAGTCAAGCCTTGTAGCCTCCATCTCGGGCTTCATACGAGATACAAAGACTCTCTTGTTGAGTCAAAACTTTTAGCCTCCATCTCGGGCTTCGTACGAGATACAAAGACTCTCTTGTTGAGTCAAAACTTTTAGCCTCCATCTCGGGCTTCGTACGAGATACCAAAACACTCTCTTGTTGAGTATAAAAGGCTCTCTTGTTAAGCCAATCTCCCTTTTAGCCTCCATCTCGGGCTTCGTACGAGATACCAAAATACTCTCTTGTTGAGTATAAAAGACTCTCTTGTTGAGTCAATCACCTTTTAGCCTCTATCTCGGGCTTTGTACGAGATACAAAATCACTCTCTTGTTGAGTATAAAAGATTCTCTTGGTGAGTCACCATCTTTAGCCTCCATCTCGGGCTTCGTACGAGATACAAAAACACTCTCTTGTTGAGTATAAAAGATTCTTCTGTTGAGTCAACCCTTTTAGCCTCTCTCTCGGGCTTCGTACGAGACATACAAAAACTCCCTCTTGTTGGGCCAATAGCCTCCTCTTAGGCTTTGTATAAGGAAAACCCCGGTTGAGTCAATCAACCTTTTAGCATCAAAGTTGTGCTTCATTCACAGTACACAAACATCAACAACTCCTTCCCCTTCATCTAATCACTGTAAGCGGCAAGCCTCTGGATTATTTACATCCATGCTACTGTCCCTCTTTTAGCATGAAAAATTCCTAAGGAAAGATAGCATTGTTCTACACTGAGTTAAAGTCTTCTCCTTCAGGTTGGAACCCCCCTATAAAGGAAATTATGGCATTGCCGGATTCACATATCCCGGTTAAAGTAATTCTCCTTTATAAACAGTTGTGACAAACAGACCCTCTTTAGAGATGACAAATTCTCTCTAAAGACAACACCTTTTAGCTTCACATCTTGGGCTTTGAACAAGATACAAATAAACCCTTCAGCTTCATGTCTTGGGCTTTGAACAAGATACAAATAGACCCTTCAGCTTCACATCTTGGGCTTTGAACAAGATATAGATCACCTTTCGCTTCACGTCTTGGGCTTTGAACAAGACACCAAAACACTCATTTCCTCCCATAGAATAGGAGGAACTACGAACGCTATGATTTCCCTGTTTCGGTAAACGGGAATACGTAGGCATAAGATTGAAAGAAAAATCTTAGCGAGCACACTAATCAAAAAACCTAAAGTCCTCTATCTCCACCCAATCTGACAAATTCCCCATGAATAGTCCCAGTTTTCCACCTTAATAAAGTAAGAAAAAAGAAAGGCCCCATTACCATATAGCATCCATAACCTAACAGACCATTGTTTAAACTCAGTATGCAAGCAGGGTTAATTGGAGACATCTATTTCCCTTCCTTAGTTAACTCACAATAGGATAAAAAATGAATTGACCTGTAGTAAACCCCAAAGAGCGACAACGCTTAAGAACCGCGTCCAAAATCGCTCGCTACACCTAGTTTAGTTAGGTTTTCGTATGTGTGTTTAGCATTGTTTGTTTCTCTTCCTTCTTTGATTATATGTTTTATTTCTCTTGCTTTACATATATATATATATATATATATATATATATATATATATCTGTACATCATGTGTGGGCTTTGGGTATCTGATATCTTGAATAAAGCTCTACACCCAAGTTTTAGAAAAAGCAGAGAGAAAACATAGGTTTAGATTTGGTGGTTAGTAGTGTTAGACTACGAGGGCAAGCTCCTTGTAATAACTAACATGAAGGCTCCTCTAGAGTAGACCTGTTTGTAGATCTCGTTATAAAACAGCTTGCCTGTTATATGACGATGATTCATGAAGGGTCCATGACTCTAGGTCCCCCATTTAGAACCAGTGTTGTTTTGGTGGTTGTGTAATATTGGACTTCAAGGACATCTCCTTGCTCCAACCAATATGAAAACCCTGATCAGAATAGACCTTTTCGTCACTCTCGTTGTAAAATGGCCATCCTGTTGCATAACGTTGATACGACTAAGGTTCGTGACTCTGAAACCTTATCAAAAACCTAGAAAATATCCCGTGAGTGGGTTTATGGGTAGATAATCTAGAACTATCCGTTATAGGGAGACCTACCTAATAGGATGTTCTGATTTATTCGGGTTATCTCATATCCTAACCACCCTACATTGCATTTTCTTTCTGCATCCTGTGATGCATGACATTGCATATCATTTGCATCTTTGCATGATTCATTGCATACGTCTATCTGTCCAGTTACTCATCTCTAGTTGTCTCTATCTTCCAGTGTTTTCTGTCAGTCGTCAAGCTGATTCCTCGACACCGATACAGGACTAGAGCTAACATCAGACGCAGAATGTCAGAACAACCCTCTGCCAGGGCAAGTGAAGCTTCAGTCGACTTCAGCTCAGCTACTTTCCAAAGACAGGACAACTCATCCATGTTGTTGACTAGTCATTAGGCAATGTTTCTGGTTGTTTGCATTTTCCTTGCTTTGTACTAGCTGTTTGCTTCCAAATTATGTTTGTACTTTCATGTTAATGAAATAAGCATTTGTAACTTTTTGATTCAATTCATTTGTGTTTATTATTTACATCTTTATGCTTTATTTTTATTTTATCTCTTTTCCACTTCCTTTTTGATTGTGCAAAGATTGGAGGGAGGATGATGAAAACGTCATACCCAAATTGCTGTTAGTATGCTTTTAAATCAAAACTTTGCTGACGATGTAAGGCATTGTTTCAACTCCTAAACACTGGAGAAATAAGGAAGTTAACCCCTCTTTAACCGCTTCGAGCCTAGAAGTAGGAGTTTCTTTTTTTACAAATAAAAACCCGCAATCTTAACCTGGGGCAGGGTAGTTCTCAGTTAACTTGATTGTGCATTCAAATACAAGAGTTTCATGCAAGACGCCTTTCAACAAAAGTTCACAAACTTTCCTTCGCACACAACAAGCAAGTATCGAAGATGTCTTTCAAGTCAAACGCCAATGATGGTTCGCTGTAATCATTAAGCCAGACGTTCACAACCTTTCAACTCCTCCAAATTAAATGAATAAATGTAGTACAAGTTGTTCCCAAAGTGATAAATGAAGAAGGGTCATCAAGAAATACTTACTCAAAGAATGAGCTGAGTCCTTTTCGAGGCAAAAGCTAAGAAAGGCGTGAAGCTCATGACCTTATCTTATACAAAGAGAAGAAGTAACAAGTTTGTTTGACAACCAAAAGTTGTAAGGAAGCAGTGATCGTCACCTCAAGTCCATTGAATTTTGAACCATCATCATTACTATCATTAGTGCAATTTCCAACATATGGGAACCTGAGTGCATAGTTTGAGTTAACTGAACATAGGACTGGAGATCATCACGAAGATTGGGTGGGTACAAATATACTTTGAGCCTTTATCCTTGTTTCTTAAACTGTGAACCAGGCCATGTTATAACCCTAAAAAGACCTAACTGAAGCAAGGTTATTTTGAAAGCATACTACAACAAGGTTGTGTAAACTGCCTCCCAAAGATCTTTGCTGATCATCTATTTTGACATTACCATTTTTGCTTAAACTTTTCACTTTAATGTCTTGAACCACCGTGTTTTGACTAATGACTCATATACTTCGCCTTTTTCAAAAAATAATTGATTTCAAAAGTTGCATGAACTTTGCATTTACCATGTTTGTACAAGTACTTTTGTTTGCAAACTAGCTTTCTTCTTAAGGAATTTTCAAACAGCTAAGAAACCTGGCCGGTGATCCTATCAGGGGCTTTGTAATCAACTCAGGCAAGTGATTTGAACGGTGGATTATACAAGGAATCAAGTCATCAAGATTATGTTAAATGTCATCAAGTGTAGCTTTTCTTGGTTTAAATATTCCTCAATGGAATCACCATTCCAAGGAGTGAACATGGCATGGTTTCAAGTTTCATTTGTATTCAATTTAAGAGGATATGGTACTTTAAAGAAGAATGGTATAATATTTGCCATGTGATCAAATTCAAAATGCCATGGAGATTCTTAACTGGTACAAGAATGAATTGAAAAGGGCCAAATTGCCACAAGCTTGAATTACAAAAGTACAAGTACAAAGTAGATGGAATTTCAAGGTACATTGGGTACAAAGTTCAAATTGCAAAGATTGTCACAAAGTACAAAAGTACAAGTACAAAGTAGATGAAATTTCAAGGTACATTGGGTACAAAGTTCAAATTGCAAAGATTGTCACAAAGTGCAAAGGATGTCAAAGCTTTGTTTCCAAGTTTCAAGCTATGGTCAATTTGATCTCAAGCCATGCTTAAATTTATTTCAAGTTTCAATCTATGGTTGGTTTCAAGATAAATTTGTGGCAAGCTATGACTTAATTGGTTTAAAATTGGTTTTAGGCCATGTGATCAATTTAGCCAAGTTATGATTCAATTTGTTTCAAGTTATTTTCGGCCATGTCTCGAGTAATTTTCAAGCCTTGTTTCAATTTTGTTTTAAGCCATGAGATTCAAATTAAGTCAAGCCTTGTTTCAAGTTTTTTTTCAAGCCATGATTAAAAGTTTTCAAGTTGTTAAGCCATGTGATCAACCTTGCTTCAAGCCATAAGTGGGAGTTGTTTTCAAGTCATGTTTGAATTGTTTTAGGCCATGTCTCAAAATGATTTTAGGCCACGTCTCAAGCTGTTTTAAGCCTTGTTTCAAGTTTATTTTTTAGCCTTGTAATCAACTTAGCCAAGCCATAACCAATTCATTTGCAATCCATGAGTAAACTTTATTTTCAAGCAATGGTTGATTTGTGATTAAATTGTTTAGGCCGTGTGAGGCCATTCTACACGTCCATTTCATGACAACAACAATACTACAATTCATGTCCAATTCATGACAACAATAATGCTACAATTTAAAGTTCCTAATTCAAGCATAATATCAGCACAAGAGAATTATAACCATTGATCTTAATTTCATTAAATGTTCCAAAGTACAAGGAATACATTCGCAAACTGCAAATAATTGAACAGGCTTTACAATGCACAAAATCACAAAGCTACCAATGACTACAACTACAGAACATGACAAAACCAAAATATCTGGGATTTTTTCATCTTGAACCACCTGGACACATCCTCAATTCTCCTCAAAATCCCACAAAATCGGGCACCTTTCTCACTGCTCTAACAACCTTGATTCCTTCACATGAGTCCTAAAATCCAATTCCATTCTTGTGGCACGTATGGAGTACATATATAAAAAGAACCACATCCATTTGCTTTAACACACACAAACCCTGCAAGAAAATAGTATTGTCAGAAACACCATACCCACCACTAAAACTCTGAAAAAAATTGAACACGCTTAGAGTTTCTCATTGAAATTCTAAGTGTTGCGAGCTCTACCCTAAAATCATTCACTCAACAACAACAACAACAACAACAACAACAAGCACAGAAGAAGCAGAGATGGAGAAGAAGGGAAGCAGAAATAAGAGAAGAAGGAGTCGAAGCAAAGTACCTGAGCACCTTTAGAAATTTGTTATTCAAAGGGTTAATTTGTGAAACTCTTTTTACCCTATAGAACTGATTGCCTTGCTTGCTGCTTTCTATAACTTTGATTTGATTGTTTTCTTGCTTGATTCTTGATTAGGGTTTGATTTAGGAAGGCTTCGGTCTAAGCATGTGGTTGGGTTTTTGGGGTAATTGATTTTAGATTTGAAAAAAGGGTAAAAAATGAGAGGGGGTGATGTAGATCTTTTTAGGTTTTGTGGTGGTGTTGCCGGAGAAGACGGCGGCGGCCGCCTTTGGCCACCGTCTTCTCCGGCCAGTAGTTAGGTTTCCGGCGGGTGGTATTTTTGCAGAGAGAAAGGAGATGTTGAGAGAGAGAGAGAGAGAGAGGAAATGAATCTGAATTATGAGTGTGTATCCACCCATTTCATGTTTTAAGTCTGGCTTATGCGTTGTCGTTGTAGACCTCCCCACCGATGACACGTGTCACCAGTCCATGACTCATCCCCATGGAATACCGTGTGTGTGTTCCCTAATTCCTTACCATGTGCGCATTTCCTGGCCACTAGATCTAGAGTCAAAGCTGACTCATGTTTGATCTAATGCTCATAGTGATCCCAGTGGTCAACTGTTGACCTAGAGTCCATCATGGACTATCTTTACTGCGTGGGCCTCTTGTTGATGTTGGGCCTGGGATTCTGATTCACACCCCCTTATTGCTAAAACAACCAAGCCCATTTAGGATTGTTTTTTCTAGTTTATTTCTTGCTGTTTATTGTCTTTTTTTATTTACTTCTTTTATTTCTTTTTTTATTTTCTTATTATTATTTTTATTGGTTTAATGTTTTATATTAAATATTCTAAAAAACCTAAAAAATATTTTTTATTAATTTTATTAAACATTTTCATTTAATACTAATTGATCCATTTAAGGATTAATTTTATTAAATGTTTATGTTTAATTTAATTAATTTCTTTTTTTTTTTAATTTCATTAAATATTAAAAATCCAAAAAATATATAATTGTTAATTACTTTAAATATTCTTATTTAATATTGATTAATTAAATTATTAATTAATCTTATTAAATATTTATATTTAATTTGACTAATAATTCTCCCTTTGCTTGATTTTATTTTATTCATGTGATATTTGATCTTATAATGCCTATACCTTTGCTCATGTGTTTGTTACTCATGCCATAATGCATTTAATTTCCATTCCTCATATTCTTGATTCAAAGCCTTTTCCAAACTAATATCTTGATTTAATATCAAGTCATTTTCAAACACCCTTGTAAGTCGATTATTTTCACGATCCCCAACAACCTCACTTAGCCTTCTCTTGGGCTTTCATGCAATGATACTTGGTTTGCATTCCATATTCTTATTTGCATGCATTTGTGTGATGATTTTATTTTGCTATGGCATGGTATCATCCCCATTTGAGAAAATGTATCCCCACTCCCATGAAGTGCAAATATTTTACCGTTGTACTTTGGTTGCTAGTTGCTTAGTGTTCTGGACTGGACCAATGGCTAGACATGGCCCAATCTGCTTCTACTCCAAAGCGGCTCAAATTGCCTAAGTCCAATCCATAAAGGGGCCAAAGTTACCTTTCTGCCCCTCCAACCGGGCAGTGACTGCATCGCTCCTCCCCGGAAACGATGCCCGTTACGCACAGCTCATCCACTCCCCGAACAACTATGGGCAGGTGCCCAGAACTATGCCTATGCCCGACATAACGACTAGTTTTGGGCACCCTGCCCGACATAACGGCTAGTTTGGGTAGTTACCAATTCTTCGGGAAAACGGTTATTTTGCCCCGAAAATAGGACCATTGGCCACGCGCTGGGGGCTCTATATAAACCCTCTCGCTTGAGAGGGTCAGGTATCCAATATTCATCCTACGAACTAATACTCTGTACTTGCCCCTTTTCTCTGAACCTTTCTTACTTGAGCATCGGAGTACCTTGCAGGTATACCCCCATCCTCTCCATACGACCAGCATCCCAGACGCACTTGGTGGCCCACTTCTACAGGATCTGATCCAGCCTTCACGATCAGTCGCGCCGCCTGTGGGAAGCATTATTCTCCCCATCTTTCTTTCCCGAAAACCAAAGATCAAAACAATTTTCAAAGATCATCATCATCATGGCCTCTTAAGATCGTGCCAAGGATGTTCTCCAAACCACCATCCTCCCCGTCAACAAATCTGACGTTGACGGCCAACCATCTCTCCTCAGAGATGCCCGTTTTCTAAGGGACGGAGCCACTGCTTCTCCTTCCCCTACCCCTGCTGATCGCAACAAGGATCAGTCTTCGTTTGACGTCCAGCCCGTTCCTGTTCCGCCCAACACCTACCCAGCCGTGGCAGCCCTCCTGGAGGCGATCTACAAAACCAACACCCTGATCCTGCAGTAAAACGAGAGGATCGGGGCGTTAGAAGAGTCCAACCGTGCAGGATCCCCTCCTCCGCAGAGGAACCAGCGACAATCAAGGAGCCCGCAGCCCCAGAGAGACATAGACCGAAGACTGCGCCAAGAGCCTGACCCTCGCGCCGCCCGGAAGCGTGACCAGATCTCCCCGCGTGACCAGCACTCTCCCGGCCACAAGAGGAGTCGAAGGAACGAGCAATCTCCCCCTGTCAAGTCTAAAGGCCGGACCCGTTCACCTTCTCCTCGAAGGAACTGCTCTCCTTCTCCCCGGAGGAACTGTCGCCGCGAGCGTCCCCTTTGGTCCCCATTATTCACCAGTTCGAGCAGCGATGACGAGCCTCACGGCCCGCTGTCCCAGGAGATCTTAGCTACTCGTCTCCTTAAAGGCCTAGAGAAGCCCCCGTCATTAGGCACGTACGACGGAACCACTGACCCCGACGAGCACATCGAGAACATCAATGCGCTATTAGACTACCGTGGCGTGCGGGGCACCATCAAATGCCGACTATTTCCTACTACGCTCCGAAAGGGAGCGATGACATGGTACAAGCAGCTGCCCGAGGAGTCCATTACCTCGTGGAGATAACTGGGCGGGATGCTATCGCGGCATTTCACGGCATCTCGCCGTCACCCCAAGACCGAGGCCTCCCTTGGGGCCATAATCCAAGGAAAAGACGAGCCTCTCCGCGCATACATCGAGAGGTTCAACAAGGAAGTAGTACAGGTCCCTACAACGAACAAAATGAAGAAGTTTATGCTCGAGTAAGGGGTCCGCCCGGGCTCCGAGTTTTCTAAAGGCATTGGCCTCGCACCACCGAGGAACTTAGACGCCCTCCTCCTCAAAGCCCAATCGCACATTAAGTACGAAGAAAAGGTTGCGGCCTGCAACGTCCGAGCATCACGCCATCAGGAGAACGCTCGGGCCTCCAGAGGAGAAGAAGCCTCGACATCTCGTCGAGGTGAGCGGAGGCGCGAGGACCGTCCACGGGACTCCCGTGACAGTAAGGGACCCTCCGGGCGTTTCCATGACTACACCCCCTGACCGCCTCCACCTGACCGCCTCCAGGGAGAAAATATTGTCCGAATGTGCCAATTCGGAGTTTAAGCAGGCAGGGGTCCGCTTCCCCAAACAACTGCCGGCCAGACCAAACGTGGACAAATCAAAATACTGCCGTTTCCACAAGAGTCACGGCCACACTACAGAGGACTGCATCCACCTGAAGGATGCCATTGAGATACTGATCAGGGACGGCCACCTGAAACAGTTCGCGAAGAAGAACGAAACTCCTCGGCAGGACGCCCAGGAGTCCAAGAAGATAGAGGAGGTAGTACCCTCCTCGGAAGACGCCAACATACAGGCCGCTATGTCCATATCGCGACCTGAGGACCTCTACGTCCCGGACTGGCTCAGCGCCCCTGCTTATTTCGCTGCCCACAGCCCGTGGGAGACTTTTCCCTCCGCCATGGTCATCTCTGGAAGGGGCTTCAATAAAGTCACTGTGGGCTCTGTAAAATGCAAATTTGAGCATCTGATCAACACGAGCTCCAATAAACTGACCATGCTTGATCAGGCCCATACGGGCTCCGTCCCCATCTCCTTCTACCAGGAAGAGCTCGAGTAATTTTCAAGCCTTGTTTCAATTTTGTTTTAAGCCATGAGATTCAAATTAAGTCAAGCCTTGTTTCAAGTTTATTTTCAAGCCATGATTAAAAGTTTTCAAGTTGTTAAGCCATGTGATCAACCTTGCTTCAAGCCATGAGTGGGAGTTGTTTTCAAGTCGTGTTTGAATTGTTTTAGGCCATGTCTCAAAATGATTTTAGGCCACGTCTCAAGCTGTTTTAAGCCTTGTTTCAAGTTTATTTGTTAGCCTTGTAATCAACTTAGCCAACCCATAACCAATTCATTTGCAATCCATGAGTAAACTTTATTTTCAAGCAATGGTTGATTTGTGATTAAATTGTTTAGGCCGTGTGAGGCCATTCTACACATCCATTTCATGACAACAACAATACTACAATTCATGTCCAATTCATGACAACAATAATGCTACAATTTAAAGTTCCAAATTCAAGCATAATATCAACACAAGAGAATTACAACCATTGATCTTAATTTCATCAAATGTTCCAAAGTACAAGGAATACATTCACAAACTGCAAATAATTGAACAGGCTTTACAATGCACAAAATCACAAAGCTACCAATGACTACAACTACAGAACACGACAAAACCAAAATATCTGGGATTTTTTCATCTTGAACCACCTGGACACATCCTCAATTCTCCCCAAAATCCCAAAAAATCGGGCACCTTCCTCACTACTCTAACAACCTTGATTCCTTCACATGAGTCCTAAAATCCAATTCAATTCTTGTGGCACGTATGGAGTGCTTATATAAAAAGAACCACATCCATTTGCTTTAACACACACAAACGCTGCAAGAAAATAGCATTGTCAGAAACACCATACCCACCACTAAAGCTCTGGAAAAAATTGAACACGCTTAGAGTTTCTCATTGAAATTCTAAGTGTTGCGAGCTCTACCCTAAAATCATTCACTCAACAACAACAACAACAACAACAACAACAACAACAAGCACAGAAGAAGCAGAGATGAAGAAGAAGGGAAGCAGAAATAAGAGAAGAAGGAGTCGAAGCAAAGTACCTGAGCACCTTTAGAAATTTGTTATTCAAAGGGTTAATTTGTGAAACTCTTTTTACCCTATAGAACTGATTGCCTTGCTTGCTGCTTTCTATAACTTTGATTTGATTGTTTTCTTGCTTGATTCTTGATTTGGGTTTGATTTAGGAAGGCTTCGATCTAAGAATTTGGTTGGGTTTTTGGGGAAATTGATTTTAGATTTGAAAAGAGGGTAAAAAATGAGAGGGGGTGATGTAGATTTTTTAGGTTTTGTGGTGGTGTCGCCGGAGAAGACGGCGGCTCCCGCCGTTGGCCAACATCTTCTCCGGCCAGAAGTTAGGTTTCCGGCGGGTGGTATTTTTGCAGAGAGAAAGGAGATGTTGAGAGAGAGAGAGAGAGAGAGAGAGAGGAAATGAATTTGAATTATGAGTGTGTATCCACCCATTTCATGTTTTAAGTCTGGCTTATGCGTTGTCGTTGTAAACCTCCCCACCGATGACACGTGTCACCAGTCCATGACTCGTCTCCATGGAATTCTGTGTGTGTGTTCCCTGATTCCTTACCATGTGCGCATTTCCTGGCCACTAGATCTAGAGTCAAAGCTGACTCATGTTTGATCTAATGCTCATAGTGATCCCAATGGTCAACTGTTGACCTAGAGTCCATCATGGACTATCTTTACTGCGTGGGCCTCCTGTTGATGTTGGGCCTGGGGATTCTGATTCACACCCCCTTATTGCTAAAACAACCAAGCCCATTTAGGATTGTTTTTTCTAGTTTATTTCTTGCTATTTATTGTCTTTTTTTTATTTACTCCTTTTATTTCTTTTTTTATTTTCTTATTATTATTTTTATTGGTTTAATGTTTTATATTAAATATTCTAAAAAACCTAAAAAATATTTTTTATTAATTTTATTAAACATTTTCATTTAATACTAATTGATCCATTTAAGGATTAATTTTATTAAATGTTTATGTTTAATTTAATTAATTTCTTTTTTTTTTAATTTCATTAAATATTAAAAATCCAAAAATATATAATTGTTAATTACTTTAAATATTCTTATTTAATATTGATTAATTAAATTATTAATTAATCTTATTAAATATTTATATTTAATTTGACTAATAATTCTCCCTTTGCTTGATTTTATTTTATTCATGTGATATTTGATCTTATAATGCCTATACCTTTGCTCATGTGTTTGTTACTCATGCCATAATGCATTTAATTTCCATTCCTCATATTCTTGATTCAAACCCTATTCCAAACTAATATCTTGATTTAATATCAAGTCATTTTCAAACACCCTTGTAAGTCGATTATTTTCACGATCGCCAACAACCTCACTTAGCCTTCTCTTGGGCTTTCATGCAATGATACTTGGTTTGCATTCCATATTCTTATTTGCATGCATTTGTGTGATGATTTTATTTTGCTATGGCATGGTATCATCCCCATTTGAGAAAATGTATCTCCACTCCCATGAAGTGTAAAAATTTTACCGTTGTACTTTGGTTGCTAGTTGCTTAGTGTTCTGGACTGGATCAACGGCTAGACATGGCCCAATCCGCTTATACTCCAAAATGGCTCAAATTGCCTAAGTCCAATCCATAAAGGGGCAAAAGTTACCTTTCTGCTCCTCCGACCGGGCAGTGACTGCATCGCTCCTCCCCGGAAACGATGCCCGTTACGCACAGCTCATCCACTCCCCGAACAACTATGGGCAGGTGCCCGGAACTATGCCTATGCCCGACATAACGGCTAGTTTTGGGCACCCTGCCCGATATAACGGCTAGTTTGGGTAGTTACATATTCTTCGGGAAAACTGTTATTTTGCCCCAAAAATAGGACCGTTGGCCACGCGCTGGGGGCTCTATATAAACCCTCTCGCTTGAGAGGGTCAGGTATCCAATATTCACCCTACGAACTAATACTTTGTACTTACCCCTTTTCTCTGACCCTTTCTTACTTGAGCGTCGGAGTACCTTGCAGGTACACCCTCTCCTCTCCATACGACCAGCATCCCAGACGCATTTGGTGGCCCACTTCTACAGGATCTGATCCAGCCTTCACGATCAGTCGCGCCGCCTGTGGGAAACATTGTTCTCCCCATCTTTCTTTCTCGGAAACCAAAGATCAAAACAATTTTCAAAGATCATCATCATCATGGCCTCTCAAGATCGTGCCAAGGATGTTCTCCAAACCACCATCCTCCCCGTCAATAAATCTGACGTTGACGGCCAACCATCTCTCCTAAGAGATGCCCGTTTTCTAAGGGACGGAGCCACTGCTTCTCCTTCCCCTACCCCCGCTGATCACAACAATGATCAGTCTTCGTTTGACGTCCAACCCGTTTCTGTTCCACCCAACACCGACCCAGCCGTGGCAGCCCTCCTGGAGGCGATCTACAAAACCAACACCCTGATCCTGCAGCAAAACGAGAGGATCGGGGCGTTAAAAGAGTCCAACCGTCCAGGATCCCCTCCTCCGTAGAGGAACCAGCGACAATCAAGGAGCCCGCAGCCCCAGAGAGACATCGACCGAAGACTACGCCAAGAGCCTGACCCTCACGGAGCCCGGAAGCGTGACCAGATCTCTCCGCGTGACCAGCACTCTCTCGGCCACAAGAGGAGTCGAAGGAACGAGCAATCTCCCCCGGTCAAGTCTAAAGGCCAGACCCGTTCACCTTCTCCTCGAAGGTACCGCTCTCCTTCTCCCCGGAGGAACTGTCGCCACGAGCGTCCCCTTTGGTCCCCATCGTTCACCAGTTCGAGCAGCGACAACGAGCCTCACGGCCCGCTGTCCCAGGATATCTTACCTACCCGTCTCCCTAAAGGCCTGGAGAAGCCCCCGTCATTAGGCACGTACGACGGAACCACTGACCCCGACGAGTACATCGAGAACATCGATGCGCTATTGGACTACCGTGGCGTGCGGGGCGCCATCAAATGCCGACTATTTCCTACTACGCTTCGAAAGGGAGCGATGACATGGTACAAGCAGCTGCCCGAGGAGTCCATTACCTCGTGGAGACAACTGGGCAGGATGCTCTCGCGGCATTTCACGGCATCTCACCGTCACCCCAAGACCGAGGCCTCCCTTGGGACCATAATCCAAGGAAAAGACAAGCCTCTCCGCGCATACATCGAGAGGTTCAACAAGGAAGCAGTACAGGTCCCTACAACGGACAAAATGAAGAAGTTTATGCTCAAGTAAGGGGTCCGCCCGGGCTCCGAGTTTTCTAAAGGCATTGGCCTCGCACCACTGAGGAACTTAGACGCCCTCCTCCTCAAAGCCCAATCGCACATTAAGTACGAAGAAAAGGTTACGGCCTGCAACGTCCGAGCATCACGCCATCAGGAGAACACTCGGGCCTCCAGAGGAGAAGAAGCCTCGACATCTCGTCGAGGTGAGCGGAGGCGCGAGGACCGTCCACGGGACTCTCGCGACAGTAAGGGACCCTCCGGGCATTTCCATGACTACACCCCCTGCCCGTCTCCAGGGAGAAAATATTGTCCGAATGTGCCCATTCGGAGTTCAAGCAGGCAGGGGTCCGCTTCCCCAAACAACTGCCGGCCAGACCAAACATGGACAAATCAAAATACTGCCGTTTCCACAAGAATCACGGCCACACTACAGAGGACTGCATCCACCTGAAGGATGCCATTGAGATACTATCAGGGACGGCCACCTGAAACAGTTCGCAAAGAAGAAGGAAACTCCTCGGCAGGATGCCCAGGAGTCAAAGAAGATAGAGGAGGTAGTACCCTCCTCGGAAGACGCCAACATACAGGCCGCTATGTCCATGTCGCGACCTGAGGACCTCTACGTCCCGGATGGGCTCAGCGCCCCTGCTTATTTCGCGGCCCACAGCCCTTGGGAGACTTTTCCCTCCGCCATGGTCATCTCTGACAGGGGCTTCAACAAAGTCACTGTGGGCTCTGTAAAACGTAAATTCGAGCATCTGATCAACACGAGCTCCAATAAAGTGACCACGCTTGATCAGGCCCATACGGGCTCCGTCCCCATCTCCTTCTACCAGGAAGAGTTCCTCGGCGGATCCCCGAACTCGAGCATACCTTTGCTCGTCAGAGCCCGAATGGCGAACTTCGACGTTCGCAGAATCCTCGTCGACCAGGGCAGCTCGATCGACATTATGTACTCCCAGTTGTTTTCAACACTTCAGCTGGATGAATCACACCTTACCCCCTATGTAGGGTCTGATTTACAGGGATTCAACGGATCAGTGACCAAGCCACGGGGCTACGTCGAAATGATCGTAACCTTCAGATCAGCTGAGACGGCCAGATCTATCAAGGTACAATTTTTGGTGATCGACTGCCCATCGCTTTACCAGTGCATATTCGGAAGGCCAACTCTGGCCGAGTTGGTAGCAGTGCCTTTAACAGTCCACCTGAATATGAAGTATTACACTTCAAGAGGGATGGTCGACACTCTCCACAGCGACATCGAAGCTGCATGACGGTGTTTCGAGGTAGCTAAAAAAGGGCTCAACGCCACTGTGTCCCAGCCAAAAGCGTCGGGCAAGCCAGCATTGTCGAGCAGCTCTGAGGAGGCCAAGCCTCTTCCCCAGGTCGACTCCATCAACCTCGACAGTCGCTTCCAAGAAGAAGACCAGCAGGAGGAACGAGCAGCTTCAGCCAACCCATCCACATCGTCCAGCAGCAGCTCCCATCCGATGCGCCCAATCCCAGCTGGCAACTTCGAGATCGTTCTGTTCGGCGACGACCCTCAGCGGGGAGTGAAGATTGGAGCAGACCTACCTGACATCGCGAGGAAGCAGCTCAAAGCTTGCCTCCGTGAGAATGCCGACCTCTTCGCATGGAGCGCCGCTGAAATGCCTGGTTTGGATCCGTCCGTCGCCTGCCACCGGCTGACAATTGACTCGGCCGTCAAGGCCGTAGCACAACGTAGGAGAAAGCAGTCTCCGGAGAAAACGGAGGCTGCTGAAAAAGCTATAAAGGACCTCCTCGAGGCCATATTTATTTGGGAGGCCAAGTACACCACTTGGCTGTCCAACGTTGTACTAGTTAAAAAAATCTAATGGAAAATGGCGCATGTGCATTGATTACACCGATCTCAATAAGGCATGCCCGAAGGATGCCTACCCCCTCCCCAATATTGATAAACTTGTTGATAACTCTGCCGGTTTTAAACTTTTATTGTTCATGGATGCCTACTCGGGCTATAATCAAATTCCAATGGCAATGGCCGACAAAAAATACACGGCCTTCATGACCGAATCGGACAACTATTACTACGATGTAATGCCCTTCGGCCTGAAGAACGCCGGAGCAACCTACCAAAGAATGATGAACAAAGTATTTCAGGGAGAAATTGGCGACATGATCGTGAAATCCCACGAGGAAACCGATCATACTGCCCATTTGAGAAAGGTCTTCGAACAGGCCAGGAAATACAAAATGTGTTTTAACGCGAAAAAGTGCACGTTCGGTGTCCGAGCGGGAAAATTCCTCGGCTTCTACTTAAAGGAACGAGGAATCCAAGCCAATCCCGATAAATGCCGAGCATTCTTCGAGTTTCCTATGCCCAAGTCCAAAAAATCCATCCAGTCCCTCAACGGGATGCTCGCGTCACTATCTAGTTTCGTGGCTAAGTCCGCCCAGCATGCCCTACCATTCTTCAAACTCCTCCGCAAAGAGGCAGCATTCGAATGGACCGAGGAGTGTGACAAGGCCCTTCTCCATCTGAAATGAGCACTCTCAGAGCCACCGGTCCTCTCTCGCCCGAACAATGGCGAAACGTTGTACCTGTACCTCGCCGTAGCAACCGGAGCAGTGAGCGCCGCTCTCATCCGTGAGACACATGACCGGCAGAAGCCCATATATTTCACGAGCAAAGTGCTGCAAGGACCAGAGTTAAGATACCAACAGATAGAGAAAGTCGCACTGGCCCTCATCAATGTAACCAGAAGATTAAGACACTACTTCCTAGCTCACACGATCGTGATTCGAACAGATCAACCAATAAAGCAGCTACTAGGACGACCAGACATGGCTGGTCGAATGCTCAAATGGTCGCCAGAACTGTCCGAATTTGACATCCAATACAAAAGCAGGAAAGCTCTCAAAGCCCAGGCTCTGGCAGACTTCGTCGCAGAAATGACATTCGCAGACTCCCCCGCGAGCGAAGCACGCAAATGGACCATTTTTATGGACGGTGCCTCCAGTTCGGCAGGAAGTGGTGCGGGCATCGTACTGGAAAGCAATGAAGGAATCATCGTTGAAGTATCACTCACCCTGTCCTTCCGAACCTCCAACAACCAGGCTGAATACAAAGCCTTCCTCGCTGGGCTACGCCTGGACGAGGACCTGGGCGCAGAAGAAGTCGTCATCTGTACAGACTCACAACTCGTGGCCCTCCAGGTCCGGGGAGAATATCAAGCCAAAAGAAGAACTTCTGTCCGATCCAAAGGAGGCCAGCACAGTCAGGCAAAGAGCCTGCTCTTACGTCTTGGTCGAAGATAAACTCTACAGGCGGGGATTCTCCATTCCGCTACTCAAATGTGTCGAGGAGGAAATGGCCGCACACATCCTGCGTGAAATCCACGAGGGAATCAATTCTCAACATCTCGACGGAAGATCCATTGAACGAAAGGCTCTCCGAGCAGTATACTACTGGCCAACCATGCAAAACGACGCAAAAGAACACGTGAAGAAATGCGATAAATGCCAACGACACGGGGACATGCGCCTGACTCCGCCTAACAAGCTCAAGGCTATGTCCTCCCCGTGGCCATTCGCCTGGTGGGGCCTAGACATCCTAGGACCCGTCGTGGTAGGATCAAGTCAGAACAAATACCTAATAGTGGGCGTAGACTACTTCACAAAATGGATAGAAGCGGTGGCTCTAGCCAAGATAACTGCCCTCAACATCCTGCGTTTCTACAAACAAAATATCCTGGCATGTTTCGGCATCCCCCAAGCGATAGTAACGGACAATGGGACGTAATTCACGGACAAGAAGTTCCAAGACTTCGTCGTCCAACTGGGCACGAAGCAGCACTTCGCATCCGTAGAGCACCCTCAAACAAATGGACAGGCTGAAGCAGCCAATCGAGTCATCCTTCGAGGCCTCAAGTGAAGGCTGGATGAAACAAAGAAGGCATGGGTCGACGAACTGCACAACGTACTGTGGGCATACCGCACAACTCCACACTCAATAATCGGGGAAACACCTTTCTGTCTAGCATATGGGACCGAGGCTGTAATCCCCGTCGAAGTTCACGTGCCCTCCAAACGGACAGATTCGCCCCTAGACGAGGAGATGAACGAAGAATCGTTGAGAGAAGAACTCGACCTCGTCGAGGAAATCCGAACCGGGGCATCCCTTCGCGAAGCCTCACTAAAACAAAAAATTACCATCAGGCACAATGCCAAGGTGATACGACGAGAGTTCGACGCGGGAAGCCTTGTTCTAAGAAGAATCCACAAAGACTCTCGCGAAGGCAAACTAGAAGCCAACTGGGAAGGACCCTATCGCGTCCGAGCAAAAACGGAAAATGGGGCCTACTACCTAGAACATCTCACCGGGGAAGAACTTACTAGACCATGGAACGCTGAAAAGCTAAAACAATACTACAACTAAATTCTCGATTCGACCCGTCGCGACGACGAACGTCAGCTACCGACCACTATGCACGTCTAGGTACAAGCGTCGCATACTAATAAAGCAGAACCCCGCTCAGTAACGAGCTGGGTAACTGTTCGACAGCGGTCCTCGATCGAGCATCGCTGTCGTCAAAGTACCATGACTGGCAGAACCCCAGCTTGCGATGGGACGTTCACGCCGCGAACTCAGGCCTCAAACGCGACCTGAGCTCCGCACCCCCGCCAGGATATTCCCCGGCCGTTCGACCAGTTCCCCTCACTGCCGGACACATCTACAACGAGCAATCCCCCTTAAATATTTGCACAAGTCAAATACTCCCAATCGCGGGCAGACATACTTTCACAACGAGCATGAGTACAACACTTAGCAATAAATAAAAGCAAGTAAATTCATGCAGATAACATAATCAAACATATAATAATTCAACATAATAAGTGGCCACAAGGACCACGATTGTACTGTGTTACATCAAACGGGGGCCATGCCCCCCAAAAAATAAATTATAAGCAATTACTCGGCCCGCAGGCCGGATAGATTACAACAACATCAAAAACACAAACTCCTCACTCATCCACGTGCTCGGCAGGCTCGGGCTGAGGCCCCTGGTCCTCCGCGGGCTGATCCTCGTTATTCCCTTTAACGAGAGCGTCGGGCATAACGATCCGGCCATCCTCAACGTGCGCCAGATAGTGGGTACCCTCGACAGAAAAGCCAAGCTCAGGATTCACCACCCGCAGTTAAGCCACGACGTTTCTGAAAGACTCCTCTGTGATGGCAATACCATCATCCTCGGCCGTCAGCAAACGAGCAACCAGCTCGGGTCTCGTCTTCAATTCCTTCACATCTTCCGGCTCATCGTCACCCAGGGAATTGCCCGTCCTCAACCGCTGGACCAGCTCCTCAGCAACTTTCTTCTCCGCCACCAGCGTGGAGTTCTCCTTCTTCAACCGAGCTACCTCCTCCTCGGCCTTCTTCCGAGCGTCATCGGCACCCTTGACGTCTTCTTTAAGGGACGCCATGGTAGCACGGGCAGCATTAAGTTCGGCCTCAGTTGCAGAGTCCCCTTCAGCATAAACAACTGCCATCTCCAACATCCTGACCAAGGCAGAAGCGTCTTGAGCCACCAACGCCCTCTTGCTCGGGCGATCCATACTTTCCAAGCGAAGAGATTATGCCCGGGGCACGACCAAAGAGTTTCCCTCAAAAAACCTCCTATCGAGGATACAAGGAGGAAGCTCGAACTTCCCTTTCTCAGCCACCAGAGTGAGGTCCACAGTGTCAGTAACCCTTGGCCGCTTGGATCGACCGATCAAAGGAAGAGGAAACCCCCAGGGAGCAGGAGTAGGAGAGGAAGAGGTCCCCGCAGCGGACTGCGAGGGAGGAGGAACACGAGCGCCAATAAACTGAAACTTTGGAGGAACTGCTCTGGCCTTGTTCTTCGCAAGAGCATTCCTCACAACCCTGTCATGGGCCTGAGGCATCTCACCTGCACAAACAAAATACGAGCATGTTAGATACGAGGAAAAGAAATAGCGCAAACAAATCTAAATAACTAAAACTACCAAGCAGCTTCTCGGCATCCTCGGGAGTCTTGCACTCCAACAGTGCCTTAATGTTGATAAATCGACGCTCAACCCTCTGACTCCCGTCCTCCTCGAAGACCGGATTACCCTTGCTCGTTTAGCACTCAGCAAGCCAGAAGGAGTTGACCCACTTCACCAGCACCTCGTACGCCACGGCGTCCTGCCCGCGTAGTTCGCTCGGTTGGAGAACATAGCCACTGGGCCTCTTAGCGAAATGATCGGGCGCCCAATGGATGGGGAACTTATAGATTCTCTGCCGAATAAACTTCCCATCCTCGTCGCGCAGGTCATTCCCATCCTCGTCAACTTTGATCTCCCAGACGTATGTGTTATCCTGGGCAGCTTCGGACAAGGGCTCGATGACATAATACCGCTCTTTGAACGTCCGTATAGACTCCGAGAATGGGTTAAACAACTTGCGGGGCTGCTTCGAAGACACCCAGCCGTACTTCCTCCCCAATAGTTGCCTTTGAAGATGGAAGACAGTGAAGAAAAGAGGGAGAGTAGCCCCTATGGAGAGATGCTCGCATACCAGCTCGAATGCCCGGATGAAGGCCAACGAGTTAGGATGCAGTTGCGTGGGGGCCAATTTCAAATGCACGAACACTGACTACTGAAAATCAGTGAACGAAAACCTCAGACCCAACTCCTTAAAAGCATATTCATACATCGTGAAACGGTCCCCGAAGTTTGTGCAGGCCCGTTCACCCACGGAAGGGAAGTGCACCTTCCACTCTCCCTCCGGTCCAACCTCCGTAAAAACGTCCCCCAAATACTTCGCAAAAGTAGACATGTGCTCAGCGGGTTCGGCCATCTCCCACTCCTCGGCGGAGTCCACGGCGACGTCCTCGTCCATGTCGTCCAGCTCCTCTTCCTCCCCAACATCACTGGAGGAAATCGAAGCCGTCGAATTACTATTATCCTCGAAGCCTGTTTCTTCCTCGGACGTATCTATGATAACCTCTCTATCTGGCCCCGTCGCCATAACAATCACCTAAAAAGCAGAGAAGAAAGTGAATTCGACAACAAATCAAATTCACCCTTCCACCGCTAAGTCAAGTGAAAGGGCGCGCAAAGGGCTAAGGACAACGTCCCCCGCCTAAGCCCTAACATTAAAAGGAAATCTGAAACCTCCCCGCGAGGAGACGCTCGAAACAAACCATCCCCAAGCGAGGAGCTTCCTCGCACTCGTACCCAGTTTCGGTTCGAAGCTTCACCGAAAGTCGAAAAGCTCCAGCGAAATCTGGGAGTGTTCTACTGGAAAACTCATCACCCACTCAAAAGAAGGATAGACACGACGGTTACACATGCATAGCTATCACGGCGACGCCATGAACCGCCCTCCTCGCTAGAACATACTAACACGTCCGGCGACATGTCAGAAGTGGAAAAATGGCACAACCACCGTCCACCACCAACAATCACTGGAAATCCACCTATTTCGTCCTCTAAACCTAGCCCTAACCACATGCAATCTACCATTGACAACAAAAAGGAGTAAAACAAGCACAGGATCAGAAAACTTACTTGATTTAAGAAGATGAAAGTGGCTGCTCGAAGCTTGAAGCGGTGGTCGGAGTAAGCAGACGGTGGCAACGGGAAGGAATGCTGAAGGAAACGAAGAGAAATCAGAGCAAAAAGTCCCAAATAGAATGATTTTCCCCTTTTTATACAAAGGGGCACGAGCGAACACGCGCTCGTAGGCCATGATGGCTATCCACTAGCCATCATTGCCTAGTAACTGCTACACGGAGCTCTAGGCACACGTGGCGTCCCAACGTTTCCAATTCTGTCTGACCATTAGTCTCCCTGAACACCGGGCAACAAGGTCACGACCACGAATCTCACGGACACCAGGGGTCACAAGCACATTAAGACAATCCTCCTCGTCTTCAAACGACGACTCCATGCTAGCTCCCCGGAGCAACGAACTGCCCTTAAGTCATCACTCCCATGCTCGGGAGCAACGACTTGGTGGGATCTTGTTCTGGAATGGACCTATGGCTAGACATGGCCCAATCCGCTTCTACTCCAAAGCGGCCCAAATTGCCTAAGTCCAATCCACAAAGGGGAAAAAGTTACCTTTCTACCCCTCCGACCGGGCAGTGACTGCATCGCTCCTCCCCGAAAACGATGCCCGTTACGCACGGCTCATCCACTCCCCGAACAACTATGGGCGGGTGCCCGGAACTATGCCTATGGCCGACATAACGGCTAGTTTTGGGCACCCTACCCGACATAATGGCTAGTTTGGGTAGTTACCTATTCTTCAGGAAAATGATTATTTCGACCCGAAAATAGGACCGTTGGCCACGCGCTGGGGGCTCTATATAAACCCTCTCGCTTGAGAGGGTCAGGTATCCAATATTCACCCTACGAACTAATACTTTGTACTTGCCCCTTTTCTCTGACCCTTTCTTACTTGAGCGTCGGAGTACCTTGCAGGTACACCCCCTCCTCTCCATACGACCAGCATCCCAGACGCACTTGGTGGCCCACTTCTACAGGATCTGATCCAGCCTTCACGATAAAAAATCAACCACCAACTTTTCAAAAGAAGATAAATAAGTTTGATCCAACATCAAGCATTTTTCATAAAAAAATAAATACAATAGGATTTTCCATCACCATTAACCTTTAACCAACTACACTCCATGTTGCATTCACTCTTTGTAAGTTGATTGTTTTCACGATCGCCGTCAACCTTCCCATTAACTAAAACCTTTCTTAAACAACCAAATAAATCCTTGATCCAAAATCAAGTGGCTTTTTCTTAATCAAGTTCAAAACACAATAAAATACGAGATGAATTGTGCGCCACGAGCCTTAAGTGGCGGAGAAGGGGTGAGAGTGGAGTTTTTCTACACTCACTCTGATTATTGCGACACAAGACGTTTGACTTGGTAGCTTGGAATAATCACCTCTACCATAGTCTTTAGTGCAATTCGACTCAAGAACAAATCTTTTCCAAAACCTAAAAAACACTTCAACTCATCAAACTTATTTTTGTGCCACGTGGCACCACTTTCTAAACCCTTTTCAAGGTAATAAAATCAACCAACAGACAACTATTTTCTACTCCGAACTACAGAGCTCTGACTTCCTTGTTTTGCAACGAGGATACGTAGGCACAAGGATTCCCATCCTTGGAGAGCACCCTAATAAAAAACATACACTCCCCTCTAGAAAGCTTTTGAGACACCAACACCCTTTTATGCTTAGACAACTTAGATGATTCCCATCGAGTACAATGGATGTAGGGGGTGCTAGTACCTTCTCCTTACATAACCGGCTTCCAAACCCAACATGGTTGCGATGACCATACCCTATCCTTTTCCTTCCGTGGGTTTTCTCGATGTTTTCCCTTTCCCCTCATGGGAATAAATAAAGTTCGATGGCGACTCTCCTAAGTCCATCCATGATCGTGCAATCCCATTTGCGCATCGCGAAGGTCGTATTTTCTGAGATACAACATGGAACACGTTTGTTTGCTTATTATGTTTGTTGGAGATTAATTGTTTATTTAGTTTATGTTAGAGTTATTCAAAGAGTTGAACTTGATAGCTTTTTTACTTTGAAAACTATTTATTATGGTTTGAAGATTAAGACTAAAAGTCTAAGTTGTAAAGTTTTGTTATATTAAATAAATTGATACCGCCACAATGATACCCTAAATGAAGGCGAGTTGCAATGATAGTTGTTGTATGAGTTTTAGGTGTCAAGAAGTGTTTATTTTCATAATTTATTTTGATGCCTTCAAGCTCTTTTAATCGCTTTAATCGGGAAACGACTTATTAATTAAGCGATTCTTGCAATTTTGTGAATAATAGGTACTTTAATTTATTTGTGTATTTTTGTTGAATTTTAGGTGAAAAGATCGCAGCTCGATTCGCATGGAAACGCTAAAATTTGGAAAGTTGTGTGTCGCAAATTAGGCCTCTGCACCGCCCGACCCTGCTAAGGCGCAGGAAGGCTGCACCTCCTAGAGCTGCTAAGGCGCAACATCCCTCCACTTTGTCAAATTCCAGAATTGTTCCTTGCTACGCCTCTTCAGGCTTCGCCCGGCCGTGGACTCATCGCCCGACGCTCTGATTGCTTCGCCCAGCGCTTGATGATATTTTCTGAGCTCCAGCTGACACTGTAGCTATCACGTGGACTCATTTATGGCCATCTCTCGACGCTATAAAGGACCGCCCGGCGCTGCTTTCTGGGCTGAAAATGTATATAGGCACATTTGGTAGATATTTTTGGGAGATCGTCACTTTTCATTATCCTCTTTTGTAACCTAGAACCTTGTTTGAAGAAAATAAACTCCATTGTTACTCTTTTTCTTAGTTTTAAAGCTTTTATGCTTCAATCCTTGAATCTTTGAAGATTGATGCTCCAAAAGCTTTGCAACATTACTTGTTGATCAAGCTACCATGACAATGGGTAGCTAAGCAACTTTAGTGTCAAGATTAGTGGAGGTAATCCATCATTTTGTATGTATTGATCTTGTATTAAGTTTGTGAACTTTGTTAATGATAAATATAGAGAAAAACTTTGTTTATATGGTTTATATTTTGTTTTGATTCATGATTGAGAGATATGTGTTAAAACTTGACCTAAGTTTCAATCCATCAATATTCATGAGGCTAGAGATAGTTTTGAATGTTGATGTTCATAAATATTGTTCTTAAATGTTATCATATTGATAGTTTGTGTGAGAGATCAACAAAGGATCAATATGATAAATCCCACAACAAGTGTTCGAGAGAAACTTGTTGAGAGGATATGTGAGTTTATTTATCGTTAGCAAGTTCACACGCTTTTTCGAGGATATACGTACGAAATGGATTACCGGCTACTAATCTTGGCATGTTTTAAAAAATCTTTAAAACCACTCTTTTTACCGTTGATTTCTAAAATTCGAATGCAAACGATCCGATTGAAAATTACCAAAACCTTTGTTACGATTAAAGTTTAAATCCCTTTTAACTATCGAACGGCGGCAATATACACAATCTCTGTGGATACGATAAAACACCCCCTAAATACTTTTCAATAAATTGGCGCCGTTGCCGGGGATTGTTGTTATATTGCGAGCATTGCAATAGTTATTGAGTTTTGAACTTGTTAACTTTTTCTTGTGCTTGTTGATTTGTTTGGTTTTGTGTACAGACTTCGTTTTATGCGAGGGAAGTTACCCGCTGACCAACTTCTTTTTTATCCTGAAATCGAAAGAACCGCGCGTAAAATCAATAGCAAAACAAGGCGAAGGAGGCAACTTGCCAAAGAAAGACGAGATTGAGACAAAATTTCAACTTCGACGCAAATACCACAGTTAGCGCCAACAATGACTGAACCACCACCACCACCACCTGCTTCTAGACCTTGTACTAATAGTCCGAGACATATAGCACAATTTGCACGCAATGCTCAGAATGGTCGGCATTCAGAAATGAAAACTGGTATCCTTTCGCTTCTATATCAGAATCCTTTTACTGGTATGGATCACAAGGATCCTTTTACACACTTGACTAAGTTCTATGAGATTGCGGGAGCAATTGGTGCACCCGAAGTTGAAGAAGAATCACTGTTTAAGAGACTATTCCCGTATTCCCTCATTGGGAAGGCTAAGGAATGGTATCTTGATCAATCTACGGCAATCATGATGGACTGGAATGTACTTGAGGAAATGTTTTTGGAACAATTTTTTCACACAATCGTTTCATGGAGGCTAAGATAGCAATTGCAGTTTTCACTCAGGGTGGAAATGAATCTCTCAACGAAGCTTGGGAGAGATTCAAATCCATGTTGAGAAAGTGTAAAGGGCATGGTTTCGATGAGCTTTCTCAAATTCATATTTTCCGAAATGGTCTTCAATTAGTGCAGAAAACATTGTTGGATGCCACCGTGCGTGGATCCTTAATGAGCAAAAGTGCCGAAGAAGCCATTGCCATAATTGACAAGATGGCTTTAAATGATCATCAGGGGAACCATAATCGTGGCTCTTCTCAAAAGAAAGCTGGAGTGCTCGAGTTGGGGACAAATGATGCAATACTTGCCCAAAACAAATTGCTATCTCAACAAGTTGAGTTGTTAACACAACAAATGTCCATGCTACATCAACAAATCAAAGAGATGCATGAACTTCCTAATAAAAAGGTGCAAGTATCGGTTTGTGAGTTATGTAAAGGTGATCATCCAATCGGCTATTATCCTTCTCCTTGTCCTCAAATTGAAGAAGAAGTGAATTACATGAACAATCCAAATCAGCAGCAAGGTTATCAAAGGCAACAACAACCTTATCAACAAGGGTACCAAAATCAACAACTAAGAGGAAATTTTTATCAAAATCAAGGATATCAACAAAATTGACAAAATCCTTATCAACCTCAAGGTGGGAGTTCCAAGCTTGAAGAAACTCTTAACCAATTTATTCAAATATCCATGGCAAATCAAAAGTCAAATGAAGCATCGATCAAGAATCTAGAGAATCAAGTTGGGCAACTTGCAAAACAAGTGGTCGAACAACAAACTGGACCTTCTTTTTCCGCCAATACTCAAAACAACCCAAATGAGAATTGTAAAGCAATTGTTACTAGAAGTGGGAGAGAGTTGGGAGAAGGAGAAAAAATGAGAAAAATGTTGATGTGATAATTGAGGAGGTTGAGGAGGAAGAGAAAGTTAATGATGTTGTAGTTGAAAATAATGATAAGGAAGAAGTTGAAAAAGATAACCTGGAAAAAGAAAAGATTGAAGAAAAGAAAAGAAGAGTGAAAAAAAGGGAAGGAGATAGTAAATCCAATTCCGGTCCAAAACTTACCTTACCCTCATGTACCCACCAAGAAAGACAATGAACGACATTACGCTCGTTTCATGGACATTTTCAAACAATTACAAATCAATATTCCGTTTGCCGAAGCTCTTGAACAAATGCCAAAGTATGCTAAGTTCATGAAGGATATCCTTACATAGAAAAGAAGATATTCGGAGCCGGAAACAATTGTCCTTGATGCTAGTTGTAGCGCTATCATTCAAAGAACTTTACCAAGAAAAGAAGTCGATCTGGGACATGTTACTTTGCCGGTAACAATTGGTGATGTCTATGTTGGAAAGGGCTTAATTGA
This sequence comes from Lathyrus tuberosus, assembly GCA_022829125.1. Taxonomy (NCBI): domain Eukaryota; kingdom Viridiplantae; phylum Streptophyta; class Magnoliopsida; order Fabales; family Fabaceae; genus Lathyrus; species Lathyrus tuberosus. Next base: position 10,990,271 of record JALAZF010000042.1, read on the forward strand.
TTTGGGCTCAAGCATAAATTTAATTCCACTGTCCATTGTGAAATGGCTTGGGAACATTGAGATGAAGGCAATTCGGATGACGTTACAATTGGTCGACAAGTCCACAACTCATCCGCATGGGATGGCTCAAGATGTCTTGGTCAAAGTTGATAAGTTTTTCTTTCCGGTAGACTTTGTTGTTATTAATATGGAAGAAGATGAGGATGACCCATTAATACATGGACACCCTTTCATGAAAACCGCCCGTATGATGATTGATGTTGATGACGGTCTAATGAAAGTGCGAGTTCAAAATGAAGAAGTGAGTTTTAATCTCTTTGAAGCAATGAAGCATTCTAAAGACAAACATGATAGCTTCCGTATTGATGCAACGGAAGAAGCCGTGATGGAAGTTTCAAAGCAAGTTCATGTAGTGTCTCCTTTGCAAAGAGCTCTTGATGATTCCTTTGAAGTATTTTTCGATAAAGAAGAAAGGGCACTTGAAGAGTGTTTGAGGGAACTTGAATCTTTGGAGGAGTTACAGCCTTGGGAAAGTGAAGAGGAAGTGTTAAAGAAAGAAGTGAGTGATGAGAAGTATCAACTTGAATTGAAGGTGTTGCCTTCTAATTTAAAATATGTGTTCCTTGATGATGGTTATAACAAACCAGTTATCATTAGCAGCATCTTGACCAACAAAGAGGAGGACCGTTTGATTCAAGTTTTGAAGAAAAATCAAGAAGCTTTAGGTTGGGTTCTTTATGATTTGAAGGGAATTAGTCCGACTTATTGCATGCATAAGATTTTAATGGAAGAAGATTTCAAGGCGGTAGCCCAACCACAACGCCGTTTGAATCCAACGATGAAAGAAGTAGTGAGAAAAGAGGTTGTCAAGCTCTTGGATGCCAGTATGATTTACCCAATTTCCGATAGTCCTTGCGTAAGTCCTGTTCAAGTTGAGCCTAAAAAGGGAGGAATGACCGTAGTACGAAATGAAAAAAATGAGTTGATCCCGACAAGAATGGTGACGGGTTGTAGGATGTGTATAGATTATAGGAGGCTAAACACTGCTACAAGAAAAGACCATTTTCCACTTCCGTTTATGGACCAAATTTAGAAAGATTGTCGGGCCAACAATTCTATTGCTTTTTGGATGGTTACTCCGGTTATAACCAAATTTCGGTTGACCCGGAAGACCATGAGAAGACGGTGTTCACTTGTCCTTTTGGGATTTTTGCCTACCGAAAGATGTTGTTTGGTTTATGCAACGCACCGGCAATGTTTCAACGTTGTGTTCAAGCAATTTTCTCCGATCTTATTGAAAAAATGATGGAGGTATTCATGGATGACTTCTCCGTGTTTGGAGCGTATTTTGATCTTTGTTTGAGAAATTTAGAGGTCATTCTTGAACGGTGTGTTGAAACAAATTTGTTATTGAACTGGGAGAAGTGCAATTTTATGGTAACGGAGGGGATTGTGCTTGGCCACAAAGTCTCCTCTAAAGGTCTTGAGGTTGATCAAGAAAAAATTAAAGTGATTGAAAAGTTGCCTCCTCCAACCAATGTCAAAGGCACCCGGACTTTTCTTGGCCATGCTAGCTTTTATCGACGGTTTATCAAAGACTTCTTCAAAGTTGCAAGGGCATTGAGTAATTTACTCAACAAAGATAAGTCCTTCACCTTTGATGATGAATGTTTAAATGCCTTTAAAATTTTAAAAGAGAAACTCATCACCGCACCCATAATCGTTGCTCCAAATTGGACTTCGAATTTTGAACTAATGTGTGATGCTAGAGATTATGTCGTTGGTGCAGTGCTTGGCAAAGAAAGACCAAAATTTTTCATGCTATTCATTATGCAAGTAAAGTTCTTAATGAGGCACAAGTTAACTATGCCACCACTGAAAAAGAATTACTCGCTATTGTTTATGCACTTGAGAAATTTTGGTCTTATCTGATTGGTTCTATGGTGGTAGTCTACACTGACCACTCAGCAATTAAGTATCTACTTACCAAGCCAGATTCGAAGCAAAGGCTCATCCGATGGATCCTTTTGTTACAAGAGTTTGATTTGGAAATCCGTGACAAGAAAGGGTCGGAAAACTTAGTAGCAGATCATTTGTCTAGGTTGGTCAATGTAGAGGTAACTCAAAGTGAGAATGAGGTTCGTGAAGAATTTCCAGATGAAAAGCTTTTTCGAGTACAAGTTAGGCCGTGGTTTACAGATTTCGCTAACCACAAAGCCACCGGTTTTATATCGGAGGACCTAACTTGGAATCAAAGATGAAAATTCCTCTCGGATGCTAATTTTTATGTTTGGGATGAGCCATACTTGTTTAAGTTAGGAGGTGACAATTTGTTAAGGAGGTGTGTCACTCTTGATGAAGCCAAAAGTATCCTTTGGCATTGTCACAACTCGCCGTATGGAGGGCATTACAATGGTCTAAGAACGGCAATTAAAGTCCTCCAATCGGGCTTTTATTGGCCTACATTGTTCAAAGATGCCAATCTCCATGCTAAAAGTTGTGATACATTCCAAAGAAGTGGCAGGATTGGAAAAAGAAATGAAATTCCTTTGCATGCTATTTCAGAAGTCGAAGTTTTCGATTGTTGGGGAATTGATTTTGTTGGACCATTCCCTCCATCTTTTTCAAACGAGTATATTTTAGTTGCGGTTGACTATGTTTCCAAATAGGTGGAAGCAATTGCGTCACCGAGGGCCGATGGCAAGACGGTGATAAAATTTTTAAATAAAAACATATTCTCCCGTTTTGGCACCCCTCGTGTGTTAATTAGTGACAGAGGTTCGCATTTTTGCAATGCACCGCTCGAAAAGGTCTTAGAGCATTATGGTGTAAAGCACAGAGTTGCAACTCCGTACTATCCATAAACAAATGATCAACCTGAGGTGTCTAATAGAGAAGTAAAAAGAATTTTGGAAAAAACCGTGTCAAGTTTGAGGAAATATTGGTCACAAAAGTTAGATGAGGCTTTGTGGGCGTATCGTACCGCTTACAAAGCGCCAATCGGTCTAACTCCGTTTCAAATGGTTTATGGAAAGTCATGCCATTTGCCCGTTGAATTGGAGCATAAGGCTCTTTGGGCTCTGAAAATGTTGAATTTTGATCCGAGTTTGGCCGGTGAGAAAAGGAAAGTCCAATTGCATGAATTTGAAGGAATGCGAAATAATGATTACCATTCAAGTAAGATCTATAAGGAAAAAGTGAAAGGATACCACGACAATAAAGTTTCTCAAAAGTAATTCCGGGTTGGTCAGATGGTACTTTTGTTTAATTCCCGCTTGAAATTGTTTCCGGGAAAATTAAAGTCCAAATGGTCTGGACCGTTTCTTGTCAAGGAGGTTAAGCATTATGGAGCTGTCGTGATAGAGGATTTACAGAAAAAAGAAAGTTGGACCGTGAACGGCCAATGCTTGAAAATTTATCTTGGAGGGGATTTTGATCGCGAGATTGGTTCCGTGTTTCTTGATGATCGTTGATCGTCTTGGACCGTCGAGCTTAGCCGACGTTAAACAAGCGCTTGTTGGGAGGCACCCCAACATTGTAAGTATTTCTTGCCTTTTTATTGTTTTTATGTTTGCATTACCTTTTGAGTGAAAATTTGAAGTTTCTGCGTGTTGTGAGTTGAGTTGTGACTTTTGGGCCTTGAAAAAAACTGGTTTAAATCACCATAGCAAGAAAACCTGCTATCTGGTATGGAGCGCCCGACGGTAGCTTTGCTTCGCCCGGCGGTGCAAGAAATTAACAGAGGCCTCGCCTCTGAGTGGCCAGGCGAGAGAGTTGAGAGGGTGGAAATTTTTGAAACATTTTCTGATTTAATTAGGGGATTAGTGATTCCAATTGGGTGTTTTTCCAATTTTTCCCCTGTGTTATAAAAGACTTGAGAGAAAGTGTAGAAACTTTTCTCTCATTATTCCCTTTGGCAAACCCTAGCTCTTGCTCTCTCACTCTTTGCTCTCTCACACTCTCTCATTTCAGAACTTTCTAAACTCAAGGTATTGCACGTTCTCACTTTAATGTTTGTCTTTCTTCTCTTCATCATGCTTCATTAGTAAAAATGTGGTTAGGTTTGTGTTAATTGTTAGACTTAGATAAATGTTAGCTTGATGCTCTTCTTCAAACTTGCATGTCTTGATTTTTGCAATCTCTATTGTTTACTAGTTGTGGGTTTGAAGAAGAATGTGTTTGAAAAACAGTTATGCTTTTAGCAATTTTTCCTGGTTTCGCATGTACCGCCCGGCGGTAGAGGGGCGCAGCAGCGTTCTAGCTTCTCCCGCAGCTGCCAAGGCGGCAGCCCTGTTTTGCCCTGTTTGGGTTTTCTCTGTTTTGTTTCATTTTTTTTATGATCTGACAGTGCAAATGTGTATATTTATGTGATGGGCTATTTTCGTTTGGTTTTGTGTAGATGTCTGGTCGTTTCGCTCTACAACATGCTTCCAAGAAGAAGCAAAACAGCGCTGCTTCTACATCAAATGTTCCACTTGTTCCACTTGAATTTGACAGCAGCCGTTTTTTGTCCGCAGAGCATGAGGGTAGGATAAAATCCCTCGAAGGCAGATTTGTTCTCTCAAAAAAGAGGTTTGTAATAAACCGTGAGGGTGACTACAGAAGGATTCAGGAAATCTTTGAGAAGAAAAAGTGGGGTATTCTGATGAACCTGACTGATCGCGTATGCTATCAACTGATTAGAGAATTTTAAGCTAATGCACTGCAGCCTGAAGGTAAATTCTACAGATTTAAGACTATGTAAGGGGTCGAGAAATCAGTTTCAGCCGGGATGCAATTAACAAGATCTTGGGCAGTCCAAGTTCTTTGGGAAGTCTTCAAACTGATGACTTCATAAAGCTTTCCAAAGAGCCCCATGATTACAAAATGGTTGCAAAAACAATTCTCAAACCGGGACGTAAGGTGGATTGGAATGCAAAAAGGGAGCCTGTCAAGTACAGTCGTAAAAACATGACTCTGGAGGCTCAAGCCGTCCTTTTCTTGCTATGCTATAATGTGAGGCCGAGGTTTTACTGGTCTTCTGTCCCTCTTGATACATGACTTCTCATGTACTGTATCATGGAGGACAAGGAGGTGGACATCACCCAAATAATTGCTTATGAGATGCAAAATTTCATTGACAACACACGGAGGCCTGGAGTTCATGATGATGCTCCAATCATTTTTCCTTGCCTGGTTCAAGCTTTGATTTATCAAACTGACATTCTCATTCTGGGTGTGATTAATGAAAAGCTGAAATATCTGGATAATGATGACTATTTGGATCATTTTTGCAAGTCCAAAGAAGAAAGGCAAAAGAAGAAAGCGGCTGAAATAGGTAGTAGCTCAAGAGGTCAAGGAAGTGGGCAGGCGGATGAAAGTGACTCATCCATTTTCAACATGAAAGCGACATTTAATTACACTTGGGATATGGGTGAGTCACTGCACAGATCTAATCAATTTAATTTTGATTGTATGCAGTAACTTTATCATTTTCCGACGCATCCGGCAGAGTACACTCCTTTTCCTACAAGGGAGTCGTTCGATGCTTATGCTAATTGGTCTGGGGACAGGCGCCCAATCTATTCGGAGGGGGCAAGAACCGGTGGTGTTAATGCGGATGATAATGATGATGTTGATGCTGATGTTAATGTGGATGATGATGATGATGATGATGATGGTGATGAGATGGAAAATGATCTTAATGACAAGATTAATTAAAGGAGCTACAAAGTGAAGGATTTTTATTTTGTTTTGTTCTTTATTTCATGTAGTTTATTTTTAGTTTTTTTTAATGGCAGTAAGTACTTTTGGATCGCGTTGGCGAGAATTTCTGTTGTAGTGTTTTGTCGCTTCGGCGAGTACAATTTTGGTGTTTTTACACCATAGTTTATAATATTTCTAGTTTGGTTAAATTTTGTTTTAGTTAAATTCTGTTTTTATTTTATGTTGTGGTTGCGCAATAAAAATGATGGTTGTCCTTAAAATTTTGAAAATATTGGTGTTAGTACAAGAAGAGAAAAGAGTACTTTGTTGACCTTAAACATTGATGGTGATGATAGAATTCTTGATTGTGTGCACAATCAAGGTATGGAATTAAGTTTGTAGAATTATAATGTGAATGTGAAGTTTTTACTTTTTTAAAAATTGGTCAATGCAATGTTTTGTAAACTCTTGTTCATTTTGAATCAATTAGGACATTACCAGAAATGTGAGTTGCCTCCATTGTTCACAAATTCTTGAGGGATTCAAGTAGTTGTTGCTTACTCAAATAGTTTATGTTTAATCTTGCTTGTTGTTTTGAAATTGTGGAAACATAGAAATGATCAAGGCAATGTTTGTGCACTTTGAGTATAACCACCATTCCAAAAACACTTCAAGTCACCTTGTGAGTGTGTGTGTATTTGAAACCTCTTTTGAGCCGAAAAGAAATTTTTTTTTTGAATCGTGAACCCGAATTTTAACCCGTTTTGAAGAGCATTTAAGCTAAGCTTATGGCAATGTTGAAGTTGGGGAGATTGATTTATTTTTGAAAAGAGAAAAAGGATTTGGTGATACAATGCATTCTAGGACAAAGAAGTCGAAGAAAAAAAAAACAAAAAGAGAAAGAAAGAGAGCAAAAAGAATAAAAAGAAAAGAAAACCAATAGAAGAGAATGCATTGTGAAAGAAAGAAATAAGGATTGAACAAGATAGAAATTTTGGAAAAAATGTTCTTCATAGTTCTTACCCTTTCTTGTTTCAATGGCCGTGTACATATGTCCCTTGTTTTTAACCCCAGCCAAGTTACAACCGATAAAAGTCCTTTTGTGATCTTTGTCTCCATAGTTTTCTTGAGTAGTAAGATGATTGCATAAATTGTTTTGGATGTGGCACAATTACTTAAGAGTGTGTTTTGTCCTGTGTAAATAATGTGTGTAAATATTTAGGTGATTCAATTCGAGCTTGAGGGTACTTGGTGTTGCATTGTATAATTTTGTGATTAGGATTTGAATCATATTCATGTTTTGATCCTATGAGTGATTAGAAATACTTTGTGCGTGTATTTGTCGAGTTTGAACCATTGTTGTTTTCGGTTGATTTGGTGTTTGGAAATCTTGCTTGTGGTTGTTGACATTTACTTTTGTTTGAGGGAAAACAAAGATGCAAGTTGGGGAGAGTTTGTTAGGTGTCAAGAAGTGTTTATTTTCATAATTTATTTTGATGCCTTTAAGCTCTTTTAATCGCGTTAATCGGGAAACGACTTATTAATTAAGCGATTCTTGCAATTTTGTGAATAATAGGTATTTTGATTTGTTTGTGTATTTTTGTTGAATTTTAGGTGAAAAGATCGCAGCTCGATTCCCATGGAAATGCTAAAATTTGGAACGCTGTGTGTCGCGAATTAGGCCCCTGCACCGCCCGACCCTACTAAGGCGCAGGAAGGCTGCACCACCCGGTGCTGCTAAGGCGCAGCATCCCTCCACTTTGTCAAATTCCATAATTGTTCCTTGTTGCGCCTCTTCAGGCTTCGCCCGGCCGTGGACTCATCACCCGGCGCTCTGATTGCTTCGCCTGGCGCTTAATGATATTTTTTGAGCTCCAGCTGACACTGTAGCTGTCACGTGGACTCATTTATGGACATCGCCCGGCGCTATAAAGGACCGCCCGACGCTGCTTTCTGGGCTGAAAATGTATATAGGCACATTTGGTAGATATTTTTGGGAGATCGTCACTTTTCATTATCCTCTTTTGTAACCTAGAACCTTGTTTGAAGAAAAAAAACTCCATTGTTACTCTTTTTCTTAGTTTCAAAGCTTTTATGCTTCAATCCTTGAATTTTTGAAGATTGATGCTCCAAAAGCTTTGCAACATTACTTGTTGATCAAGCTACCATGACAATGGGTAGCTAAGCAACTCTAGTGTCAAGATTAGTGGAGGTAATCCATCATTTTGTATGTATTGATCTTGTATTAAGTTTGTGAACTTTGTTAATGATAAATATAGAGAAAAACTTTGTTTATATGGTTTATATTTTGTTTTAATTCATGATTGAGAGATATGTGTTAAAACTTGACCTAAGTTTCAATCCATCAATATTCATGAGGCTAGAGATAGTTTTGAATGTTGATGTTCATAAATATTGTTCTTAAATGTTATCATATTGATAGTTTGTGTGAGAGATCAACAAAGGATCAATATGATAAATCCCACAACAAGTGTTTGAGAGAAACTTGTTGAGAGGATATGTGAGTTTATTTATCGTTAGCAAGTTCACATGCTTTTTCGAGGATATACGTACGAAACGGATTATCGGCTACTAATCTTGGCATGTTTTTACAAATCTTTAAAACCAATATTTTTACCGTTGATTTCTAAAATTCGAATGCAAACGATCCGATTGAAAATGACTAAAACCTTTGTTACGATTAAAGTTTGAAACCCTTTTAACTATCGAACGGCGGTAATATACACAATCTCTGTGGATACGATAAAACACCCCCCGTAAATACTTTTCAACAATGACGTTGATATTCTCCACTGCATATTTGTTAAGTTTTTTATTTATTAAAGTTTTTGTTTGTGGTGACACTTTAGATTATCGTGTAAAGCTTGTTATATATGTTTCGAGGTTTAGGGTGTTACATAGTCGTATAAGAGCGGGTCGGTCCGTCCAGGCAGGTTTTGTAATGTAGTCGAGTCCCTAGTATGCGAAATTTGTGTATACATTGTCGATGCATTGTTTATTCAAATGTTTATTTGATGATGTGCCGAATGGCTGGGAGAAACGATCGTGTTATTGTTGATGCTTTAGAGTCAGTGGCTTAGACACTATATGTTATTCCTTTGGATTGACTGCATTATGTAAAACAATATGGAGTGTACAGGATATTTTGGGGAAGAAAGGAAAAATGTGGAACACGATGTTTTAGCATATGTGCAACATCTCACCCTTGTAAGCAAGCCAACATTGTAAATCTGAAGACTGATATTTCTAGGAGTTTCTATTTTAGTATGATTGTATGTTCCTTATTTTATTGCTTAAAAATCCTAGATCTGTTATGATATTCTCTGGATTTGGTTCTCAACTCTAAGTTGCTTGATAGTATTTATCTGGTTTTCATTTTTCCATATCTTTACCAAATTGTGGCAAAAAGGGGGAGTACAAAGGTGTGTATGTGCTGCAATGGATGTTGTTCTGATGTGTTTGTAGAGTATTGTTATGTGCTCACATGTTGGAGTATATGGCCTTCAATGTATGTTTATGAGCTGATATCTCTGATGATGTGAACTCTGATGTTTGTGAGTTGATCTCTCCTTTGATGTTTGATGTGTAGTAGTAGTACTGAGTGGTCTGACAAACCCGACTGACTACTGACTGTTGATTAAGTGCATGCTGATTAATTGTGTGCCTGACTTTAAGAGTAATTTGATTATGTTTTGAATATGTTTCTGATGCTGATGTTGATTGCTCTGTTTGTTATGTTTATGGTTAGCTTATATTGCTCATTTTGTAAGACTTACTCATACACAACTTGTAAGTTTTTGAAAGAGTTGTTTTGCCAAAATTTATCAAAAGGGGATATTTTTGTTCCTTTGGATTGACTACATTATGCAAAACAACATGGAGTGTACAATATATTTTAGTGAAGAAAGGACACATGTGGGACACGATGTTCCAACATGTGTGCAACATCTGGCCCTTGTCAGAAGGCCAATGTTGTAGCTATTCTAAATGTATTGTATGGTTGTATGCAACAAGATTTGTTGCTATCTTTTAGCAATATGTTAATTAGATTTGTTTGGCAGATTGAATAAAATCAAATCTATTTAATTAGAGATTTAAAATTTAAATTAAAATCTAAGCTTTTGGGAGGAAGCTTTTTGAAAACCAAATCTTAACTCAATCTCCTGCAAATCTGGACGTGATCTCAAATCAATTTCCCATTGGAGAAAAGCCCATAAGTTGCATTGATATTTAAGAAGACTCAAACCCAACGCTTAAAGGGTGTGCAAGTATTGAAGATCTTTGTGTTAGGGTTTCTATTTTGAGTCTTTTATTTGTGTTGTTGTTTGTGCACCACTTTATAAACTGCATTAATATCTAAATACATAAAGTTTGGTTTGATAGTTGAGTTGTCATTAAAACAATCAATATTTTGTTTATTATATTGATCACTAGGGTTAGTGATTAAGAGAAAGTGATAGTGATCTCATTTTTAGGGGGAGGGGTCCTAAATAGAAATACACTTGTAGAATTAATAAGAGGTGCATTGAAAAAGGGTTGTTCATCTAGGACACTTTGTACTAATTCTATTGAGAATGGATTTCCTTTCTTGGGTTGGAAGCCCTTTAATTGTAGGTATTATTACACTGAACTAGGTTAACAATTCTCATGTGTTCTTTATTTTCTTTATGATCTTTTATTTGCTTCCTATTATCTGTCAATTCCGATTTAAAATGTTGAACACATTGTCTTAGAGATCTAGTCCAACACTTGTTCCATTAGGAGGTGGAAGATCCTACTTAGGGAACTAGGGTGAGAATTCTTTCTTAATGGCGTCCCCTGAATTTGACAGGGTGTTGAAGTACCCCTGCTTTGAATTTTTTTTATACATGTTTGGGAGGTTGGCTGCTTAAGGGAATGTAGCTTGAGGCCGAGCTCTAAGTTTGAGCTCGTTAAATTGCTCTATCCAATGCTTCGGTGAGGCCGTTTTCGATCATAGGGGTTAAGATTCCTTGACTTCCTTCTTGTTTTAGAGCGGGTATCTACCTCAAGTAGATATGGGGTTCGACTTTTGCAAATATGGTCTACCAACTGGCTTTCCAGGACCTAGAACGATTGTCGGTATCCCGTGATGCACTTCAGAACTAGATTCGCTCCCAACGTCAACTACGAACTTGTTGTATCCGGGAGCCATTAACTATAAACTTTTTTGTATCCTCTGACGCCGCCCCTATAATCTCCCAGACAGCGGTAGAGAGTGTAAGCACAACCAGGTCGGATGGTGGATTGCAACGCTTCGACACAACCTTTATGGAAATTGCCTTCGGACCCAGGTGTAACCCTAGATTCAGGCTTGAGGGTCTTCCTTTGCTATTTTGCAGAGTTCTCGAAGAACTCGAAGATTTGGATTTCGAAGAAGCAAGGCTGAAGAAGTGGTTGACAAATCTCTGTCTCCGCCTCCGAACGTTTTCCAATTCTGAGTTCTGAAGAAGTTGTGAACAGTGAAGATGGAAAATAGACGTGAATTTCCAGAAGGCGTAGAAATTAAGCATTGATTCGCTATGGATAGGGTAACCTCAAGAGGTTACGAACTAGCAAATCGAAGATCTGGATCTGAACTAGAATAATCCAGATCTAGCACTTCAGAGTTTGTTCGATGGTGTTTTCATAGCAAACGTAATTTTCGTGGAAAACGTTGGAATCAGAAGTCGATTCAAACAGACAGTGCCACTGTTCCTTTCGAGAACCAAAAATGGATGCTTTATCTCCGCGAAGGAACAAAAATTGAAGTGTGTTTGTTAACTGGTGATCTTGAACGATGATTCTGATCTTTTTTACGGTGGCACGTGGTAGACCTGCATAATTAGCTCTACAACACTCAAGTCAGTTCAAAATTTAAGATGAGTATAACGAAATTGAAAATCAGAGATCGTGTACCTTACTCTTCGCATGTGAACTGTTTTATACATTAGATCGCGTAAAATAAATTTGAGATGGATTGAGTCTGAATCATTTAAACCTTTGGCCAATTTAAAATAGGAACAAAATAATGGAAAACACTTGGACTAAAGAGAAACTAAGGATAACAATTGAAGTGTGTTGGTATTAATTTTTATAAATTTTCTTTCATTATTATTTGAGCTGGAGATTTTTTTTGATATTGTACGTTGTTTCAGTTATTTAGATAGCAAGTGCAAGAAAGTTATACAAAAATAACATATGAGGTATACGGAAGAAGCTGATATGATGGAGGTAAACAAAATGAGAAAGAGCGAGGAAGATGCTCACTTGGTCACCAACATGTGGTAAAAACTTTAGAATTAGGAGTATTATACATCATTCATAATTTATTCTAAACATGAAATGTTGTCATGCATAATGTGTGCTAATTTTTCTTTGCCGTGATGTATACTTCTCATTTTCTTTTATCACACATTCAAAGAAAATAAACTTGATTGCATTGTTATATAGTTTAATAATATGTACTTAGTATTACTCACTTTCAAGTTATTAGTCAATGCCTAGGTCTAGTATTTGATTTAATTTATAAATATTCGTTTAGTTCAAAAAAAATATAAGTGGTTGTTCAATGCTAGCTAGCAACAATGTGTCATGTTTATTTTTAACATTGTTTAAGGTTGCGTTTCTTATCTGTTTGAAAGAATCCATGTAAAGTAGTGTACTTGTTTTATAAATAACACAAGATCCATATGAAGTCGAAATATTCTCCAAAAATTCATCATCGAAGTTGTGACTTATTAAGATTGAAACAACCAACAATGGATATATTTTGTTTTTAATAGGCAACATGATTGTATTAAAATTTAAAATTAATAAGCAAGAACGTTTGACAACTTGCAATAGGAGGGCATTCCAATTAATTAGGTAACATGGATCTATGTGTTGTGTAGATATAATTATCGGTTGTATTTAGTAATAACAATTGATGACAACTTAACTAATTTTTAAAGAATAAAATTTCACAAATCAAACAACTTTTGGATGTTAAGAGTTTTTTATGAAAACAATTGGAGAGTTGTTATCAATTGTTCGATATTTTTTATGATGGCATCAGATCAATAATAAAATATTCCAATCTTCATTAATAAGATGATTCAAAGATTTAATTGAAGTGTTAATCAATTGTTGAATCAAATAATCTTAAAGTCTGAAAGAGAAAGCTCATCTAGTCTCGTGTTTAACATCTTAAAATGATCAGTTTAAATTATAAAAGCTTAAGAGTAAGTCTTGAAATATTGAGACAATCACATATACACAAAATATTTTTCAAACCCTCTATGATTTCATAAAACTACTTGAAAAGGTAAGACATGTATGTAACTGATTAAGAAGTGTTTCTAATCAATTAGGGAAGTTTTCACATTGCCTAATTGATTAAAGGCTTAATTCAATTGATTAAAGCAAGGTAAAAGTGATTAAAACAAGGTGAAAGAGATATTAATTAGTTAAAAAAATTGTTAATCAATTAATTTATTTGTTTTAGGATTTTCTTTTCTAGATTAGAGTTGTCATCTTTTTGAAATGTTTTAATCGACTAAATCAATTAATTGGCCCATAGACACCTCGTATTCCTCTTCTACTCTCTTTGTTTTTGAAAAAAAAATTCAGGAGAATTGTAGTAGTTCTAAAAGATAGAAAACCCTTATGTGGGTTGTGTTGTAACTAGTGTTGTGCATTGTTTTACTCAAGAGTGAGATTCTCTTGTGAATTATCTTTGTGAAGGACTTAAAGGTTTCAAGTTTCACTTGAAAAAATCTTAAGTGAAGGTTTTTGAGTTAAACTTGTGTAAAAGTTCTGTTTGTTTATTGTTGATGATCCTATAGAAGCTCAAATATGATTTAGTGGAACTCTCATGAGGAGACTCTGGAGGATGCGAGTAGGCCAAGTGGTTAGGAAAAACCTGTATAAATCTACGATGCACTCTCTAACTCTTACCTCTTTATTTTTCGTTGATTATTTTATTTTTATTGTGTATCTCCTTTCATTTTCGTCCTCTTTCTATCTTATTTATATCCTCTACCATTTTTTTTTCAAAAGTAAGTGTTTCTATAAATTAATCACGAATTTTGAATAACAAAATCATCATCTCTCTTGTATTTGGAGTCACTTGATCAACAAGTGATATCAGAGCCTAAGTTCTATTATAAGAGTAATCGTCTTATGAAGAAGGAATAACTTCAAATATTTCACTACACAGACCTCCATCCTTCAATAGAGAATGATATTCTTTGTGGAAAGAGAATATGAGAATCTATTTAGATGGATGAATTATGATACTTGAAAATTTGTAAAAAAAAATGGCCCTTTTGTTCCTACACATTAAGTTAATGGTGTTTTGGTAAACAAATATACATATGATTAGACCAAAGAAGAAAACCAAAAAGTGCAATGCAATTTGAAAGTTAAAACTATCATCACTACCACTCTTGGTCTTGATGATATTTTACGTGTTTCTCACTGTGCGACTGCAAAAAAAAAAGTGGGACATCCTTCAAATTACTAAAGAAGGAACAACTGAGGTAAAAAGGGGTGGTATGACCACATTCGTTCATGAGTATGAGCTCTTCAGAATGAAACTAAAGAAAACATATATGATATGCAAAAAGAATTCATTCACATTGTGAATAACACGAGAACTCTAGGGAAAGTATTTCAAATTTATGAATTGGTTATAAAAATCCTTAGATGCTTAAATCATAGTTGGCAACCTAAATTCACTATGATTTCTAAATATAGGAACCTGTCTTCCATGGATTTATCTACTTTATTTGGTAAATTACATCGATACAAGATGAAGCTAAAAAGGTTAGCTGATGATGAAGAAGGTGACAAGTAGAAGAAAAGGACAGCTCTCAAGGCAAAGGAAGAAAAAGATTATGACTCTAATGAAGATATGACATTACTTGTTAGATACTTTAAAATATTTATGAAGTATGAAAAGAAACAAGATGATAAACACAAAAATGAAGGAAGATCCTCATTTGTTCCTACATGTTATCAATGCAGAAAGAAAGGGAACATAAAACCAAAATGCCCTTAGAACAAGCACCAAAGAAGAAACTAAATTCATAATCAAAGAAAGTTCAAGAAACCTAAAAAATAAGCGAAGAAAGCCAACATAATTTGGAATGACTATGACATGGAATCCTCAAATGAAGAAGCAAACATCTGTCTTATGAAAAATAACGAAGAATATGAGATAACTTCATGTTTCACGTATGATGATTTATTTCGCATATTTAAAAAATTAAATAAAGGATCAAGCAATTAAAATACTTTGTCTCCACCTTTAAAACTAATATTTCTTCCCTTGAAATAGAAAATAAAAACTTATTGAAAGAAATAGAAAGTCTTAAGAGACATAAAGTATTTTAATTAAAATTCCTTCCTCTCCTCATGAAGTTTTAGTTGAACCTACCATGTAGGATCATTGCTATGTTTTAAAAAATAAAATTGATGATCAGTTTACTAAAGGAAGGTACAATTTTAATCTTCTTCTAAGAAATCAAAGAGTCTCGTATAATAAATATGCTTTAGGTTAAGAACCTAAGAATACCATTAAAAACTTTAGTAACATGTGCCATGCTCATAAAACTTCAAAATGCAAAACTCTCAAATGTAATTATTGTAATAAAAGTGGTCACGTTGCTCTATTTTTATTTATTAAGAAAAGTCATGAAGGTAAATATGGCTATCCTCCTTCATATTGTTATAAAGAATACCATGAAACCAAAATGAGAAACATGTGCGCTTCATCATATTTCTGTAATTGTGATCCTCATGAGAAATCTAGAGAAAATATTTATCACACTAACAATGGAGAACACAAAATGATTTGGATACCTAAACTTAATATATAAGTTTATGATGCATGAATTATTTACAGTATCAAATACTAAGTGGTATCTTGATAGTGGTTGTTCAAAGCTTGACTGAAGATAAATCTCTTTTCTATTCTCTTACTTGTAGAAAGAGAGGACATGTCGCTTATGGTGAAAACAACAAAGAAAATATCATTGGTACATGTACCATTGGTAAGTTCCTTAATACAACAATTGGGGAAGTTTTTTTTAGTTGATGGTTTAAAGCATTATCTACTAATTATTAGCCAATTATGCGACAAAGTTAATAATGTAACATTTGAATTCTTCTGGTTACAGGGTTATAAAATCTATGGCAAATCAAACTCTTTTTTATTAGTGCTAGAAGTGGGAATATTTACACTGTAAACCTTAACAAAATCTCTTCAAATGATGTATGTCTTTTGAGAAACAAGGATGAATTTCGCATATGACATAGGAGAGTAGCTCATATCCATATGGATCATATGAACAAATTGGTCTGAAAGGATCTAGTAATTGGTTGACAAACTTGCATATTGAAAAACATGGGTTATGTGATGCGTGCCAAAAGGGTAAAAAAGTAAAGGCCTCATTTAAGTTTAAAAATATTGTTTATACAAATAGCCTTTACAACTATTTCCTGTGGATCTTTTTGACCCATTCAGGACTATATTTTTTTGCGGGAATTAATATGCCCTTGTTTGTGGATGACTACCCTCTCTATACATGAACAATTATCTTATCTCATAAAAGAGACACATTTTCTGCATTTTAGAAATTATCCAAAGTTAACTAGAATAAGAAAGAATTAAACATTGCATTGATCTGAAGTTATCGTGATTGTGAATTCTAAATTGTGGATTTCGATAACTATTATAATGAAAATTGAATTGAGCACACTTTTCTTTTCTACGGACTCCCCAACAAAATGAGGGTAGTGAAATGGAAAAATAGATATCTTGAAGAGCTAGTGAGGATGATGCTCAATGAGACTAATCTTCTAAGTACCTTTAGGTTGATGTAGTAAGCACTACTTTCTATGTGACGAATCATGTATTGATAAGAGAAATTCAAAAGTAGATACCCTATATTTAATAAAGGAAAGAAGTAATTTAGGGTTTGATGCATTTTTATAGAGGAATGAGTGAAGTAATTTCTGTGGAACATTTGAGAATGCAACGGTTGAATTTTCCTAGAAGCACTGAGTAACGTGGGAAATGAGGTTTAATGATTAATTTCTTTAATAAGGACAGATTATCCAATCAAGAGTCGTGAAATAACTCTAGTGAGTGATAATGATAATCGTTACTTAATTATGACCTAAGAGGGATTTGTGGTTTCTAGATAATCCTAAACATTTTCGTGTGAATTTTAAGAAGCACTTATTATTTTGTTTCAGTTATTAATTCAATGCTTCGTGATTATCAGAGACATTCATTCAGGGTATGCGTAAATCACATTTAAGGATACTCTAATTTTTAGTCAAAAATATATAAATATCAAGTTTAACATAAGTGAAGTCAGATAGGAGCTTCAATTAACCTATGACTCAGGAGAGACTAACTTCCTAACTTAAACTAAGAACGTCATAGGTTGACAAAACTCAGGAAGGATCTTCTCAGTCATTCCATTTCTTCTGCAATGACCAACTACTTCTTGAAGATCAAGAATGTGGGAGATGACTCTACAATATGGAATTTGATAGATTGTGTCTTCCCTAGACAAATTGATTTCATCCTTCAGATGATTGTACATGGATTGGGGTAGGTTTATTTTGATCCTCGACACTAAGAAGAAAATAAATAATCTTTCTTTATCTGATAACCATCTTCCTCCTCTTTCTCTTAGTCTTAAATTAGTTACCATTAGCTTGTACCAATCTTTAGCAAATGGAGTGAGGGTGCATGGTTGAGTGGGACGCCCCTCAGTTTCAAAAATGATGTGCATGTGCCTGTCGAAGCTATGACTGTTGATATTTCTTTCCACAGTCACACCATCTTCAACACACCTGATGGCTTTAGCTATGATGGTAGGGTTGATTAAGACTGGACAACCAGCAACCACAGATAAGATAGTATTTATGCCATAGTCATATTCTAGTACTCGTGCATTTGCCCAAAACTCAGTCACTAGTTCAAGGAAGACAAGTCCAACAAGCATGGAGAAATAATTCTCCCAGTTCTGAAATTTGATTCCAGAGAAAACGCTTGTTTTATCGAGTTGAGGTAGATGGTTCAGGTTTAGAGTGTATTCTTTTAGGAGTTCGAGGTCAGCAAATTCTCCTCTGAGGTTGTGTGAAGACATTTTGAACAGGATAGTTGAGGATAGAAGTTCTAAGCTACTAGATAGTAATTCTTACTAGAAAGGAGGTAATGTTGTTAGGGGAACTAAGGGATAATAGCTATTTATCAAGCTTGGAACACGCGAGGTCATCATTTCCTAGACAAGCTATGAATAGTTGTGGCGGTCAGCTGAAAGGACACATGATAGACTTAAATCGCCGTATACCTATGGGTAGAGGTGTAGTAGCTGACACAACGTAATCATGATTGTTTATTTAATCTTTGAAAATCATTTAATCATAACGCTTGAGGATCTAACTTTATTTTAATTATTCTTATGAATCTTAAAGAAATATTAGTAGACAGTTAGTGTTTGAATTTAAAAATAAACATGAATAAAAGAAACCATACCTTAGGGATACTGTTAACCCTCAATTTCGATGCCAGACAAAATCAAAGTTATGTTAATGTTAAAAATTATTTTTAATGTAAAGAAGGCTTCGACCTAACTTTTGAGAAGCCTGAGTCGAATAAATGTGGAGAAACCTTAAAAAATGGCTAAGTATGGAAAGGGTTCTTCGACCATGAGAATGTAGCGCTGCAGTGGTTATATTAAGATTGGAGGGATTTCCAATATTTGAAATTTAAATAACAGCAGTTGTGGACGTGGGAACAGTTGAGATTAAGGGGAAGGCGCCAAAATCCACACGTTCGAAGCAGTAACCACCACTGAGTAGTTATTTCCTAGCACTATAAATAGGAGTTGGTTCTATGTAAATGGGGTGTTCATATTTTGGTACAAGTTACTCTAAGAAACTCAAAGTACTCGCGTGTAGAGAAACGAGTTCGTGAGAATGTACGTAATGTAACACCGTTGTCTTCATTAATCTAATTTATCTTTAGCATGTTTACTTTCAATGCCTTTACAGTTTCTTGAAATTTATCTTCCATGCCAAATTTATGTTCAAAGTCATTTAAATTTTCTGCGTTTTACTTTCGACTGCATTTTACGTTCAAGCATCTAGTCTTCAAACCTTTACTTTTCAAAGTCTTTCATTTTCAAGAACGTGAAGTTCTCCTTTAAATCAATTGCATTTATTTTCAAAGTCTTTTACTTTCTAGCACCTTACCTTCGACAGCACTTTTACTGTCCCAGCCTTTACTTTCCAAGAACGTGGAGTTCGTTGCATTTTACTTTCAAAGCTTTTACCTATTCGACGCCTTTAATTTTTGCACCCTTTACTTGCATCACTTTAAATTTCCAGTTTTCACTTTACTTTATTGCCTGTAGTCGAACGTGGAGTTCAGTTAGATTTTATTTTCAGCATTGTCAAACGAGGAGTTCAGTTTACATTTTCTTTAAGTTACACTTGTCTCTCGAACTTAGCACATGTCCTAGGATTTGTGTGATCGATCCTGCAAGTTAAATCAATTTGCGTTTAGATTGATAGATCAGAGGTTATTTACCAAAATTCACAGTAAACAAATTGGCACACCTGGTGGGACCCAGTGCTAAGTCAAACCTTTTTGTCAGCCTCATCTCTCTTGGTGAAGAAGTATTTTTGTTGCATGTTATTGAGAAGTGGGAAGTTAGCCACAGCAAACGAAGGGATACCAAAGAGAAGATATACTAAGAAGATGGCAACTAATGTTAATCAACAAGTTGATCCTCAAGGGAGTATTTCAAACACTCGGTCCTGTAGCAGTGTTGGGACTCAAAGCACTCCATCACCAGTGTCTTCGACAGGAGGGCCGGCGTCACTTCCATTAGTGGTGTCTGAGCCAGGATCAACGTATACAAAATCATATACTCAACCTGTGTTGGAATACATAGGACCACAAAGTTCTAATTCGCCAACACCCCCAGGAGGAAATACAATGTACAGGCACGTTCCTCCACCAGGTTTTCCACATCCAGGGTCAAGGAGTCAACCCTATGGTATGCCTACCTCAATGATGCAAAACCTGCAGAATGCTCCACCTGTATTTTTAGAAACTGTTGTGTCTTCGCCACTACAAGGGTCAGGATCAGGAGGACGAAACAACCAGAGTATAGGCGTTGGTTACTCTGTTCAAACACCTAGCCTTACAAATACATCCATAAATTGTTTGAGACAGCAGATGGATGAAAGTAACATGCAAATGGTACATACGTTGTCTCAGACAATGGGAAAAGTTTTTCAACCTTTGATCCAAAATACAACCCAAACTAACCAACAACTGGCTGCACAAGTGGCACGCATGGCTGATTTCATGGGAGTACCAGCAGTGGATCGAAGAGCGACGGTGGTCGAAGATATCCCAAGACGTCATCAACGTCAGATACCTGATGCTAACCTGGAGGATCAAGAGATGGTTGACCATTTCAGAGTCGAACCACCAAGAAACCAGATGCCATACCAGATGGAGAAGGAACCAGTAGTGATGGTGAACAGGAACCAAAACACAGATCAACTACTTAGGCAGGTTCGGCACCAGAATCAAGCAGAAGATAATCTTGCAGCCATGGTCGAAAGGATAATGACTAGGAATAGGATGAATTTTGGCTTCACCAGGCCAAATTATACATCACCTATAGTGGACTACATTCTCCAAGCAGAACTTCCCCCTAGGATGAAGGTTCCAAAGTTCAGCAAATTTTCAGGAGATACTACTGAGTCTACTGTCGAACATGTGGCTAGATATTTGATCGAAGCGGGCGAGATTGCAGCTGACGAAAGCCTTAGGATCAAATACTTCCCAAGTTCCCTTACCAAGAATGCCTTCACATGGTTTACTACGTTGCCTCCAAATTCCATATACAATTGGACCCAATTAGAACGTTTGTTTCATGAACAGTTCTACATGGGGCAAACTAAGATTAGTTTGAAAGAATTGGCTAGCATCAAGCGCAAAGTCACTGAGCCAATTGATGATTACCTGAATAGGTTTCGACTTCTTAAAGTCAGGTGCTTTACACAAGTGCCAGAACATGAGTTGGTCGAAATGGCTGCTGGGGGTCTTAATTATTCCATTAGGAAGAAATTAGATACCCAATATCTTAGAGATATGGCCCAGCTGGCTGATAGGGTTCGACAGCTAGAAAGGCTAAAAGAAGAAAAAGCCAAATTCAGTAGGGGTAAAAAAGTAGCGGAGAGTCTGTATGGTGAGCCATCTTGTTTCGACGAAAATGAGGTTGACGTTGCTGAGTTAAAGCAAGGTCCACCTTACGCTTGCAAATTATTAGCTCCTTCAGAAGGAAAAAATCCTGTCGAATCTAACGACAAATTCCCTAAGAAAACATATACTTTCGACGTCACTAAATGTGATGAGATTTTTGATTTGTTAGTTAAAGATGGGCAAATGATAGTGCCTGCTGGTGTTAAAACGCCACCTTTAGAACAAAGAAAGAAAAGAGGTTTTTGTAAGTACCATAATTTTTTGGGTCATAAAACTTCTCAATGTTTTCTTTTCAGGGATTTGGTGCAGAATGCTATCCAGGAGGGAAGGCTGAAGTTTGGGGAAAAAGGCAAAGCCCAGATGAAGATTGACTCTGACCCATTGCAAGTTGTAGAGGCCAACTATACAGAGCCTCATGAGGTTCAGATGGTGGAAGCCACAGGGGGATTCGACGAGTCAGTCAACATGGTAGAAGTTACTGAAGACTTCGCCATCAGTGTTGTGATGATTGAAGGTTCTAGTAAGGCTACAGGTGGCCTAAACGTTGATGGTACCAGTCTGATGTTGGTGACCAAAGAAACTGCTGATAAGTTTGTGGAAATGGATAATGTTGTTAAGGTTTTTGATGTAACCGCGAGTGGGTGGAAGATAACTGTCAATGAAGGCATTAATATGGTCGAGTTGGCTGAGGAGTTTGATTCTAGTTCAGATAGTATCAACACCAATGAGGCTATGGGTAGAAATGCCCCTAAAGTTTAAGTTGTTAAGGAATTGGAAGATGACATGCTCTTGGTTGGAGAGATGCTGGACATGGATGGTTGTCTGGTGGAAAATTGGATCTGTATGGCTGCTGAAACTTTTTTCAAGACATCTCCTGATGTCGAGAGAGTCAATGCTGAGGAGATGGTGGAGGCAGAGAAAGCTGCTTGGAAAAAAGCTTCCCAAAGAGCTGCAAAAGCAGCAGTAGGTGGTGGCTGCTTGGCAAAGACCACTGAAAGTCTGGAAGCTAGCTTCTCCAAGATGCGCCTGAAGGACAGAATGGATGTCAACATGGTCGAAGTTACGGATCGAAAAGATGAACGATTGAGTAAGGTAGATGAGCAAGAGAAACTCAACAAAATGGCTTACCCTAAGCCAGAGGAGACAATCGTGGACTTCTTGCATCGTTGCCAGAAAAAAGACTCCGGAGTAATGCTGTGTCCCAGGTGCAGCGTCATTTTTGATGAAAAGGCTGCCCACAAGCTTGAAGGTGTTAAGAAGGCTGGCGAAAGCTGGGGGCAAAAGATGAGCAAGGGGCACCGAGGTTTTGACCATAGGCGACTTTCGACAGGGCTAAAAAACCAAGCACCAGGAATTAAGACAGGTACGTTCAAACCAACGGCGAACGCACCAACAGGTAGTTGGATCAAACCTGTCGAAGGGAGAGGACATAAGAAAAAGTGGGAGAAGTTCGATGTGGAAAGAGGTGCGTCCTTTGAGTACAGAAAAGAGAATCGCACCACAAACAAATCAGCATACATTTCACAGAATTACAAGGGTAACAACCCAATGTCTAGATCGCAATGGCGAAGAGAGCAGCGCAGGCGAAAAGCTGTTAGGGAGGCTCAGGTGCAAGGAGAGTTAAGCACCAATGTGGCTGGGGCAATGGAGAAACTGCCCATACGACGAAAGTTGTTTACTATTCAGCCAGAAAAGAAGGTCGAAGAGGATGAGGATATGACTGATAACTTCGACAATGAGTCAGCAGCTTCCCTAGACATTCTGGTAAATGTGGTATCAGTGATGCCAAGAGAATTTGGTCAAGTCTCAAAAGTCGAGGACTTAGACCAAACTGCTGAATTGGAAATGATGGCACACAAACCTGTTTGCTATTACATCATGAACAATGGGTGCGTCGAAGAACATAATGCTTTCTTTGAGCATCCCACGGAGGCAATGAAGGGTCATTTGAAGCCTCTTTATATTACTGGAAAAGTGGAGAACGTACCTGTCAACAAAATTTTGGTAGACTGTGGTGCGAAGGTTAATTTGATGCCAAGAGTTCTGTTGAGCAAGATTGGAAAATTTGAAACTGATACTAAACCCCACAACATGGTTCTGTCGAACTATGAAGGCAAAGTTGGTTCAACTCTGGGAGTGATTCAGGTAGATCTCACTGTGGGAACTATTACCAGACCAACAGTGTTCATGGTCATCGAAACAAAGGCTAACTATAATCTACTCTTAGGAAGGGAGTGAATTCATGGGATAGGAGCAGTACCCTCATCTATGCACCAGAGAATCACAATCTGGAGACCAGATGGGATAGTGGAAAACATTGAAGCTGATCAAGGATACTTCAAGGTGCCTGTTAATCATGTGGACAGTAGGCAATTTGAGAAACATCTGGCGAACATTGCTCCATGTCCTCCAGCTGATTTTGAGTTTACACCTGACGAGGAAACGTTTTATTCGTTGTACTTACACCCTGTAGAAGGTTTCAGATGGGACAGGGAGGTACCAGGAGGAAGATTGCCATGCTTAGGCACACCTCCAATAGAGCCCACAGGGTGGGGAGATGAATTCAGTGATCATGACTGAGTTCGACGCTATGAAAAGAATTTCGGCCTATGTGGCCGAAACAAAACTACAAGCGGCTTTGGAAGCCGCCAATGATTATATGGCTGGTGAAGCCATTTCTGAAGTGTATCAAGAAGGTCCTGGCAAGGACTTCGACCCAAAACCTCCAGATAAGGTTGAAACTGGAGGGCAAAGCCAGAGGCTCGACGCCATCTATGAAGATGAGCCTTTGGGATTTGAAAAGGATCCGTTGGCAAATAATATAAAAATGCTAGCACAAGATCCTTTGGAGGAAGTGGACCTCAGTGAGGAGGCAACCAAAAGGCCTACCTACATCAGTGCCAATCTTGATCCCCAGTTGAAAGTCGAAGTAGTCCAGCTGTTGAAAGAATTCAAAGACTGCTTCGCTTGGGATTATGATGAGATGCCTGGTCTGAGCAGGGAGTTAGTCGAACACAAGTTGCCTATGACGCCTGGGAAAAAACCAGTCAAGCAAAATCCAAGACGGTTTGCACCAGAGATACTGTCAAAGATCAAAAAGGAAGTCGAAAGACTACTTTGTTGCAAATTCATTCGCACTGCAAGGTATGTCGAATGGTTGGCTAATATAGTACCTGTTATTAAAAAGAATGGGTCTTTGAGAGTGTGCATCGATTTCAGAGATTTAAACTCTGCAACTCCCAAAGATGAATATTCAATGCCAGTGGCAGAAATGTTAATAGATTCTGCAGCAGGACATGAATATCTTAGTATGCTGGATGGATATTCTGGCTACAACCAAATATTCATTGCTGAGGAAGATGTTCATAAAACTGCTTTTAGATGCCCTGGAGCCTTAGGCACCTATGAGTGGGTAGTGATGCCTTTTGGTCTCAAGAATGCTGGTGCTACTTATCAAAGGGCAATGAATTCAATTTTCCACGATTTTATAGACACATTCATGCAAATTTATATTGATGATATTGTTATAAAATCTATTTCTGGGAATAGTCACATTGACCATCTTCGACAATCCTTTGAAAGGATGAGAAAATATGGTCTTAAAATGAATCCTCTTAAATGTGCTTTTTGTGTGCAGGCAGGGGATTTCTTAGGCTTTGTGGTCCACAAGAAAGGGATTGAAATAAATCAGAATAAAACCAAAGCCATAATGGAGGCGAAAGCGCCATCAACCAAAAAGGAGTTGCAGTCGTTGTTGGGCAAAATCAACTTCTTAAGAAGGTTTATATCTAACCTGAGTGGCAAAACACAAGCTTTTTCGCCATTGCTTCGTTTTAACAAAGATGGTTTCGAGTGGGGGTAATTGCATCAGGAAGCCTTCGACAAGATCAAGGAGTACCTAAGCCACCCTCCAATTCTTTCACCACCTTGTAGAAACAAAAGTATGAGATTGTACATAGCTGCAGCAGATAAAACTCTAGGGAGCATGTTAGCTCAAGAGGATGAAAATGGAGTCGAAAGAGCCATTTATTACCTTAGTCGAGTTTTAAATGATGCAGAAACTAGGTATAGCATGATTGAAAAGTTATGTTTATGCTTGTATTTCTCTTGTACTAAATTTAAGCAATATATAAAACCTGTTGATGTGTATGTTTCGTCTCACTTTGATGTTGTAAAACATATGTTATCTAAACCCATTTTGCATAGTCGAATTGGCAAATGGGCGTTAGCATTGACAAAATTTTCCTTAACATATCAACCTTTAAAAGCTGTGAAAGGGCAAATAGTTGCAGACTTCATAGTTGACCATTCCATAAATGAAAATGATTTGAATTATGTCGAATTACGATCTTGGAAATTATACTTTGACGGATCAAGTCATAAAAATGGAACAGGAGTAGGAATATACATTATTTCTCCTGAAAAAATTCCAACAAAATTCAAGTACAAGGTCGAAGGTCCTTGTTCTAACAATGAGGCTGAATATGAAGCATTAATTGCTGGCCTTGAAATTTTGTTAAAATTGGGGGCAACTAGAGTCGAAATAATGGGAGATTCAGAATTGGTTATAAAACAAATCACAAAGGAGTATAAATGTGTTAAAGAAAATCTCATTATGTACTTTGTGATAGCCAATAGATTATTAAAGAAATTTGAGGTAGTGGCCATTCAACACATACCTAGAATAGAGAATCAAGTTGCTAACGACTTGGCCCAAATTGCTTCTAGATACAAGGTGTCGAAAGAGAACCTTCAAGAAGTAATTGAGGCAAGAGGTAAGGTGGTGGCTGTTGGATTATGTCCATCAGACTTAGAAACAACTAAGCTTGGGTGTATAGATGGCGAAAATTTTGAAATTTTTGCCATAGATAATTTAACAGATGAAGATTGGAGAAAGCCCATAGTTGAGTATTTGCGAAACCCAACGGCTTCGACAGAACGGAAAGTCAGGAATCAAGCTTTGAGCTATGTGCTGATGGGTAATGAATTATTTAAAAAGACCCCTGAGGGAGTCTTATTGAAATGCCTTAGTGAGGCAGAGGCGTATTTGGCACTTTCGACAGTACATAGTGGGGCATGTGGAGCACACCAAGTTGGCCAGAAGATGAAATGGTTGTTGTTTCGACAAGGCATGTATTGGCCCACTATGCGGAAGGATTGCATAGAATTTGCTAAAGGGTGCCAAGAATGTCAAATTCATGCTGGCATACAGCACATCCCTGCAAGTGAATTACATTCTATAGTGAAACCATGGCCTTTCAGAGGATGGGCTTTGGATATTGTGGGAGAGATTCGACCAGCATCTTCAAAGAACCAGAGATATATTTTGGTGGGAATTGATTATTTTACCAAGTGGATTGAGGCAATACCACTGGTGAATATAGGTCAGGAAGATGTTATTGAGTTCATCCAAAATCACATTATTTATAGATTTGGTATTCCTGAAACAATTACTATAGATCAGGGATCCGTGTTCACTGGTCGAAAGATGCAGGAATTTGCCAAAGAAATAGGTTTTAAGTTATTAACTTCTACACCTTATTATGCTCAGGCCAATGGGCAAGTCGAAGCGGCCAATAAGATAGTGATTGGACTAATCAAGAAACATGTGGGAAAAAGGCCTAGAAATTGGCACAAGACGTTAGACCAAGTTCTTTGGGCGTGTCGAACATCCCCCAAAGAGGCTACCAACACTACCCCATTTCGACTCACTTTTGGTCATGATGCAGTATTACCTGTTGAGATTTATCTACAGTCTGTAAAAGTTCAAAGACATCATGAAATTCCCGCTGAGAATTATTGGGAAATGATGATGAATGAATTAGTGGATTTGGATGAAGAAAGGCTTAGAGCCTTGGAGTTGCTGAGAAGACAAAAGAAGAGGGTCGAAGAATCCTACAACAAAAAGGTTAAATCTAAATCTTTTGCATGTGGGGAATTGGTTTGGAAGGTGATTTTTCCCATGGATCGGAAAGATAGAACATTGGGCAAGTGGTCCCCTAAGTGGGAAGGACCATTCCAAGTCATACAAGTGTTCTCTAATGGAGCTTATGAAGTGGAAGAATTAGACAGAGATAAAAGAATCTTGAAAGTAAATGACAAGTATTTGAAAAAATATAAGCCTATGCTGCAGGAGATTCATATAAAAACATAAGCTTTATTTGATAAAAGAAAGCCAAAATAGGCCAAGTCAGGCTAATATGGCATACAAAGCGAAGAGAAAATAGTACAACATTTTTCTTTCTCAAGGAAAGGTTATTCATAATCTCTCCAATCTATGGATTTGAGGAATTCCATATAATCTGCATCTGGCTCATCATTAGAGTCTTGGGTGCTGGAGCGCCCTTTCTTGGAGATCTTCATTTTGGTTTCCTTCTTCTTGGCTAAAGAGGCTGCTCCAATGGAGGCATTGGGTTGTTGGGGCGCCTCTACTTTCTTTGTTTCCTCAGTTGCCTTGGCCTTCCCAGCCATCTTTTTAGTTGGAGGTTTCTCTGAAGTATTCATGGTTGCTTCTACGCAAAACATGGTCAGATGGAAGAGATTTATAGAGGCTAAGAGCTGATTGGATTGGCCAGCCAAACGGTGGAAATAGGTGAGTGATTCTTGGAAATAGGCCTGAGGGCTATGCTATAAGTGTCACTTTAAAGCTAGAGGCTTATGCCTTGGAATTTAAAGCTGGAAGGGTGACCTTCCAAGAAAAAGATAGAACGCTTTAATTTCGAATTTGACTGGTAAAAATAATAATAGAGAACATCATCATGCAATATAGGTCGAAAGCAGTTAAAGGCAGAATAATAATGATAAATTAAATCAGTGCCAACAGGAATAAAATTGTCATTACATAAAAAGCCTGACAAGGCCAAGAAACAAGTGATGATTAGACAAATGAAATAAAGGTGTCGAAGGTATCAGAAGGGGAGCCTCGACGCCAACTGAGAAAAAGATTCTAGGTGATGTTTGAGGCGAGCATTGCACAAAGATTCGTTAAGTTTTGCTTCTGCGAGCTCTTTCTCATATCTTTGGGCCGCCTCAATACGATCAATAGCATGCTTCATCTCTTCAGTTATCTCAGTGTCGTCGAGTTGGCGCAGATCACGGTTGCGGTTTTCAGCATTTGCAATTTTAGCTTGTAGCTCTGTGATCTGCTGTTTCCATGCTTCAATGTCCTTCGTGTTGGAGGCTATCTCGTCTTGCTTTTTCTTTTGATCAGCCTCCATACGTTGGATCTCTTCGTACGCCTCTTGTGCACTACACCAGGCTGCACTCTCACAACCAGATGTTCTCTCGATGGTATCCTTGATCGAGGGAAGCAGTTTTATTTCAGCAGCTATTTGGTTTACCACAGCAGTTAGCTCTATCAGAAAACCAGAGACATATGGATTGAGGGCAATGAGCTCAATCTTTGCAAGGGTGTCCTTCAGGTAAGCAGTTGCAGTTGGATCTGAGGCCAGAATTTTGTAAATATCCCCTTTGAGGAATTTTTTCTTGATGGCTTGGAGAATTGATTGGGCGAAGTCATCTGGGGCTGAGGTCGAAGAAACAGAGGAAGAACCATGCCTTTGCTCAAGAATTAATTTGGAAAACTCACGTGGGTTCGACCACTTGAGCGCTATCAGCGAGTCCCCAGATAGTGGAGCGACCATAGGCTAAGGAGTATGGTGGGGGCGAGGCTCAGCTTGTTCTTCTTCCTCCTCTGATGATTCCTCTTCCTCTTCATCTTCTTCTCCTCCCATTTCCTCATCAGATTCATCAGCAGCTGGTTGCACATTCTCCTGCTGATCAGCTGGTGTGGTTTGATCAAGAGAGGCGTTGTGTGTTTGGAGTTCAGGTTCACGCCTTTCGTCTTCAACCATCTGGCCCTTATCCATGGAGGTACCCGGATTGATAAGTGGTGGGCTTGAAGCGTCATCCTCATCAGAGTTAGCTCCCTCTGCTTGTGCGTGCTGAGTTGGGGTTTGAACTGGTGCTGCAGTAGCTACTGTAACATGTGGAATAGGTTGATTAATCTCACTCAAACCAGAGCCAATATCAGAAGATGGGTGATAAGTTGGCTCACCTTGGCTGTTGAGAAGCGTGGTGGTGAGGCTTTCTGAAGTTGGGTGAGGAACGAATTCGTCAAGTGTGGCAACGGCGAAGTTGCTTAGAGTTGGTCGAGGATCCGGATTGTTGATGATGGATGCCTGAAGAACACAAGTGGAGATAATGAGAATGAAATAATAGGCGGAGGATGTCAAGCATAATAGAAAAGATAATGGTGCGCATACCTGAGTTTGTTCAACAGCAGGACTTGATTCTTCAACCCCATGGTCACCAAGAGGGGTTCTCAAGGCTACCTTGGAGGGTTCCTTCTCGACACCACTTGTAGTGGATGCCTTTTCGAGTATTTTGGCCACCTTCGAAGGAGGTGGGCCAGCAGGTCCAGAGGCCTTTGTGGGTTTTTTCCTTTTTCTCGTGAGAACCTCTTCAGGAGATTCATCTGAGGCCTCTGAAACTGTAACCACAGCTGGGGTATCCTTCTTACCTTTCTTGGAAGGTGTTGGAGGCTTTCAACCAGTCTGAAGAAGCGGTGAAAATAAGGAAGAAATTCATAGAGTACAAGTAAAAACAAAAGGTGCAAAGTATACCTGTGTACTCCCTTGGTCTTTACCACTTTGCAAGGTGGCGGCTCTAGTCGAAGCAGCTTTCCTAGGCACAGCTAAAAGATAGCACACAATTGTTACAAGTTAATGATTACATGACTAGTCATAAAGCCATGGAGTAAGGATCTCAAACCTTCATATATTTCAGATTCGACACGAACGTCCTGAATTCCTATATGAAGGTGCCCTTTAAAACTGTCTAACGTATGCTTAGTCGAAACCACTCGTTGGGCTTTTGGCTGAGACTGCTGTCGAAGAAGCTTTAAATGCTCCCCACAGACAAACCTATCTGGAAATGGAGGGGCAAGCGCCACTCCAAAATCAGCATTAGGCAGTCGAGGGAACTTTGGGGAAAAAAGTTTAAAAGCTACCTCATAACGTTTCTCACGAGGGACGTTGGGAGGAATTTTTAGTTGATCCAACTTTTCTAAAAATTTTCTCTTTAGAGTAACAGCAGCCTCATGAATGGTTCGACTAAGATCATCTGGTCGATAGATAGTTTCAAAGTATTTTTTAAAAGCCTGTATTTCTTCGATGTGAGTGAACTTACTTTTTTTCGTCTTGTCCTGCACATGGAGGAAAGCTTGGTCAAGTAATGAAGAAAACGTAGTCGCATCAAGAAAGTGCTCATTATAATGCTTTAACCACCATTGGTGGAAGGACGAAGTGCATAAAAAGGAAGGTTCGAAAAACACAGGGGAGAGGATGCTTCTTTTGTCGTTCATGATGTTGAGTGCTTCAGAGACGTTCTCCTCGTCAAGGTAGGCGGTGTGAAGAATCACTTGACCCTTTTTCTCATATAAGCACTGAGGGAAACTCTGGGCCAGCCCAAATTGTCGAGAAACCAAGTTGGGTTGGTAGGCAATCAACGCTGATAAACCTCTCCCTAGGTTCAGCCGGTGGACAATAAATCTAGGAATAAAAAAGGCTTCCCAGATGACAACAGACTCTGGATCAAGGGGTTGGAGAGGATTTGGAAATGGCCTTTAAAACCACTCAGGGTCATGGCTTCGTCGAACAAAGGGTGCCATGCTAGGAGTAAACTCATAGCGTTTGGCGAACATCATTATATAACTGGTGAAAGCCCTTTGAAGGTTTTCACCATCATCATTAGGAGTGAGCTTAGCCAGACATGTCCCTTCGACGCTCCTCTCCCTGATCTCAGCGGAAGCTTCATCGACTATGCCTTTTCTGGGGAGGCTAGCCTCAAATGTAGCATTGAGCCACAGTTGAAGTAGCCAAAGAGGACCGCTCAAATGCATAGGACCTTGGGCGTCCACATTCTTCAGTCGAGAAGCCCCTTCACTGATAGATTCGTAAAGGTTCGCCAGAATGAGTTCACTCAGGTAGGTCCCTCTGTTGTGGTGGAATTGGTTCGCCAAGGGCAGGTACTTCTTAGCCACCTGCAGAGACTTGGTACAAAAAACATACCTCGACAGCCAGACTGTGAGGAAAGCAATGTGTTCTTCATCAGACACCTCATCATCTTCTTGTTTGAAGTGGTGCTTGATAAAGAGGGTGTAGGTCAGTTTTGAGCCTGCAATGTTGATGGTATCATCAGCATCAACCTCAGGATTATAGACGAGGCCATCTGATCGAAGCCCCGTGATGGCAGCTACGTCAAAAAGGGTTAGAGTGACCATTCCACATGGCAGGTGGAAGGTATAATGGGTGCTGTCCCAAAAGTACAAAGATGCTGCCAACATGTTCAAGCAATAGGGTATGTTGGTCTTCGACAGCATCAGAAGGTCATAGATCCCTATCTCCTTCCAATGGTCAGCTTTAACTTTCTCCATCTTTGCCATCCATTGGTCGAATTCCTTTAAAGGGTTGACGGCTCCAGCAACAGAATTAATTTTAGGGAAACTCTTTTGCCCTAATGGTTTGGATTTCCGGTACGATGGGAAAAACTCACTCAGCTTCTTGTTGGAAATATCCACCTCAGCCAAAGGACCAGATAATGCATAAGTTTTATCAGACATAACAAGGGGAATCATTACCTGAGATTGGTAGATGGCTCTTGCTTCCGTAGAGGTAGGTTCCAGCATACAACGACGGTTATCTACCAGTTGAGGTCCTGGGATGTTAGCGAACGGTGGGATGGTTTGCTTGAATGGAGTGACTTTGCCCTTTTGGGTCTTCTTTGCTTGAGGATTAATGTGGGAGGATGCCATTGTGGAAGAAGATGGAAAGATGGTGTCTTTACTGGGTTTGCGCAAAAAACTGAAGAGAAGAAGAGTTGCTTGAGAGTACTAAAGGAGTGGAAAGATCACAAAATGGCGGAAATGGGTATATATAGATGTTTTAAAACCTTCAGGGACTTGGATCCACCGTTGAAGCTGAGGGGTTAGTGGGACACGTGGCTTCCTCCTGAAGGCGTGATGGAAAGGAACAGTTATGTGCAGATTGTTAACGTCTGTTTTCAAGAAAGGCGTTATGATGAATATGGCTGAAAAGACGTTTTGAGGATTTGTCATGATGGCGTGACGTCAGAGGCGTGGGTTAAAGAAACTGAATAGTTTAGCCATTAGGGAATTAGTGGGATGTTCAGTTAAGGCCATGCAAATAGGCGTCGAAATAAGCATTATGTCAAGAAATGGCCTTCCTACCAAGTCTGGCGAAAGGACATTCCTTGGGGGAAATTTGTTAACCCTCAATTTCGACGCCAGACAAAATCAAAGTTATGTTAATGTTAAAAATTATTTTTAATGTAAAGAAGGCTTCGACCTAACTTTTGAGAAGCCTGAGTCGAATAAATGTGGAGAAACCTTAAAAAATGGCTAAGTATGGAAAGGGTTCTTCGACCATGAGAATGTAGCGCTGTAGTGGTTATATTAAGATTGGAGGGAATTTCCAATATTTGAAATTTAAATAAGAGTAGTTGTGGACGTGGGAACAGTTGAGATTAAGGGGAAGGCGCCAAAATCCACACGTTCGAAGCAGTAACCACCACTGAGTAGTTATTTCCTAGCACTATAAATAGGAGTTGGTTCTATGTAAATGGGGTGTTCATATTTTGGTACAAGTTACTCTAAGAAACTCAAAGTACCCGCGTGTAGAGAAACGAGTTCGTGAGAATGTACGTAATGTAACATCGTTGTCTTCATTAATCTAATTTATCTTCAGCATGTTTACTTTCCATGCCTTTACAGTTTCTTGAAATTTATCTTCCATGCCAAATTTATGTTCAAAGTCATTTAAATTTTCTGCGTTTTACTTTCGACTGCATTTTACGTTCAAGCATCTAGTCTTCAAACCTTTACTTTTCAAAGTCTTTCATTTTCAAGAACGTGAAGTTCTCCTTTAAATCAATTGCATTTATTTTCAAAGTCTTTTACTTTCCAGCACCTTACCTTCGACAGCACTTTTACTGTCCCAGCCTTTACTTTCCAAGAACGTGGAGTTCGTTGCATTTTACTTTCAAAGCTTTTACCTATTCGACGCCTTTAATTTTTGCACCCTTTACTTGCATCACTTTAAATTTTCAGTTTTCACTTTACTTTATTGCCTGTAGTCGAACGTGGAGTTCAGTTAGATTTTATTTTCAGCATTGTCGAACGAGGAGTTCAGTTTACATTTTCTTTAAGTTAGACTTGTCTCTCGAACTTAGCACATGTCCTAGGATTTGTGTGATCGATCCTGCAAGTTAAATCAATTTACGTTTAGATTGATAGATCAGAGGTTGTTTACCAAAATTCACAGTAAACAGATACAAAAATCTTTTTGCAGAGATTCTTTACCTAGATCTTTCCATGACTTCGGAAGTGACATTTTGGATCTCACATCATTTTCTGGCTTGTTTCTTCAGCCAAAGGCAAAATTGTGATCTTTACAGACTTATCTGAATGCATTCCATTTTGACTCCGATCTTTCTTTCTAAGGAATATGGAATTTCTATGTCAAACCTTTTATGAGTGCATTCCTTTCTGAGCATTTAACCATTGTCTTTCTGATTCTGCTTACTTCTGAGTGAACTGTTGTGGGTTCTTGGATTTATCAAGATTCACTTGCATTCTGGTTTCTGATTAAGGAGGTTCTGAGAAACTTATCAGATAGAATCTGACCAATCATAAATGGTTCAACTGAGATAGATTCTCAAGTTATCAGAACTTAGTTGTGCTGATTTAGTCAAAACTTAAGAGTTCATATTTGATCAAGTGCTTTGATAAATCTTTTAAATTCTTCTACCTGAATATTCTACCAGTTTTCTGCACATCTCACCAAGAGAACAATATTCAGTACTTCATGAATCTTTTAACCTCTAGATCATTCAAGATTCAGATGTTCAATCATTTCTAAGAGTTTGAATTTTTCAGATTTTCTGACTTCAACAGACTTCACTCTAAAGTTCAAAATCATAGAACAAAAATCTTTCTTCTTTACATGAAGAAGTTCTGAATGAGCTTTAAACGAGAAGGTCAAGGGTGAACCTAATCCGTTTCTTGAAAACATCTCAAAAACTCATAAAGAATTAATCTTCAGCAAACAAGACTTCTTATTTTCTGATGATTCAACTTTGAGCAAATACGTGGTTCATCCACACGTATCTTCCAAGATAAGCATTCAACAGATACTACTTCTTATCTGATGAATCTATCTTATCAGCTGATTCTTCAATCTTCATTAATACTTAAGTGGGGAAGATTTAGTTGTTTGACAACTACAAAACTTCCAGAATCAGTGATTTGCTCAAGTACTTAGATTGATTACAATTTTGTACACAATCATCTTCTGAACTGTTACAGAAATTGTAAGTGGATTTCAATCTCACCCAGAGTATTTCTACGCACCGCATCTGGATCTTTTTCTGACACTGTTAAGTGTTTGATATTCATCAATAACAGAACCGGAGCTCTGATACCAATTGAAGGTGCGAGAAAGACACAAGAAAGGGGGGTTTGAATTGTGTATTTACTCTTTCAATAACTTTTCGCTTCTTGTCAATAAGACACTTTATGTTACATCAAAGTTTGTTGAGAGACTCTGACCTGCGAAGTTATATTCAGACTTGGCAATGCTTAAAGTGTGAGAACCAATAAGATTCTGAACGCTATGCACATCATTCAGAACTTGCAAAGCGGAAGCTTATCAGAGTTGCAAGGTTTTGACTTGCTTATGTAAGATTCTGATACTCAATATAGAAACATAAACAAAGACATTAAGCATAAGAGTAAAGGACACACGATATATCCTGGTTCACCACAAAGGCTAATCCAGTCCACCCTCCTCAGGTGATTTCGCCTTGAACACAAGGTCTTAATCCACTATAATCAATCTCGATTACAGATGCACAGGTAACAGCCGGTGACTAACAAACTGCACAGCCGAACTGTGACTAACATGCAATGAACCGTTTAGGGATTCAACTTAATAAATATAAGAACATTGACCTGCAGGTTCCAATCTCGCAATGATCTACTGCTAGGCTTTCACGTCTATACGTTCAGGGATTCATCGCAATGAATATAACGCTACTGACCCTATTTCAAGCTTTTCCCACAATGACATCTCGCCATTGTCTTCTTGAGTCTCCGGTCACACTAACCACTCAAGTAATCCTAATTCACCAAGAATTAGTTATATAGGAGATTACAAAGATGTTTCTTAACAAGCATATTACTCCTAAGTTTAAGTACAAAAGAACACATAAGTGTTCAAGCAAGATGTGAGCAGCAACTCCTTGCTATTCTAAGAAACTACATAGATGTATAATGAATTTGACAGTTGTTAACATCTTGTAGATCTTCTTCTTCTTCGTCTTCTTGGTTGAGGAAGCTTTGAGCAATAACTCCTTGCTTCAGATCTTCAATGTAGCGCTGACGAGAAGGTGGTTGATGACTTGACTGATTTGTAATGTTGTCTTCTTCATCAACAACTTCTGTACCAATTCATTGTTGTTGTGTTGAATGATGATCTTTGAGCTTCAACAACAATGGCCATGTGTAAATGGTGATAGCTTTTGATATTTAAGTGTTACAACGAGAACTCGTCGTTGTTGCTATCTTTACACAATGACTTGGTTTATTTGGTAAATAATACATTCAATTGACGATCTACCAAAATCGACACCTCAGAAGCGAGAGCTCTTTCCTTTAAATAGCCCAGTAGAAATATAGCCGTTTGAAATACTGTTGGCTGTTGGAAAAGAGACGTTGTGTAATAATTAGTTGTACTGACACATCTCCTTTTTCCTGTGGGAGAAGTGACGGGATATATCTTCTTGAGAACTGTGTACAGTTGTTCACAACGGTAACATTTGACTTCCAAACTTCAGAGGCTTCTGATGGTAAATTAATGAAGCACGAGTAGAGCCTTTTTTAACAGGATATCTGATACGTCAAGTCTTCCGTCAATTGAAGAAGTGCGTTAGGAATCAGTCTTCAGAACTTCAGCACTTGTCTTTAAGAACATTATCCTTTACTTCTTCAAGTCTTCCGAAACTTCAGAACTTGTCCATTAGGAATCCGTCATCAGAGTCTTCAGCACTTGGCCTTTGGAACCATAATCTTCAGAACACATAAGTCTTCAGAGTCTTTCTGCACTTGGTCTTCAGAGCCTTCCGCTTTCAGAACTTCAAGTCATGACAGTCTTCAGCACTTCAGTTCTCTTCTTCAGAAGCTTCGCAATCTTCAGAATCTCGACCACTTTCAGAGAGCATTGCAACAACAATATCAGCATCCTTGGATCTGACTGACCATGGTCAGATATAGAAGCATTCTTGCTTCTTGCGACTTGTGTCACATATAGTAACTTCGCATATTATCAATTACGTACATCTGGATGGTGCTTGTTGGATCTGATATCTTCTATGATTATGATCTGCACACAACACACGTTAGAACATAAAATAGTTCTTTCACAAATACGTAGTGTTATCATCAAAACATAGATTGACTTGTAGAGATAACTCTTGTTCTCACAGTATTTTTGGTGGAAGTCCACTTGGAGGTTGAAAAATTGAGAGGTATCGTTCAAGAAGGCTGGTGATTTCTGGTTGACGTGGCTATGGAAGAGGTTGGGGAGGTTCACGTGAAGTATCAAGAGGTTGGATGGATAACAGGTGGAATGAAGCAATAGAGTATGTATGGAGTAGTTGCTTGAGTTGGTGAAAAGAGGTCAGGGTAGGCTGTGAAGTGGGATCCCCTTTTAAAGTCAGTGGGGTTGCATTTTGTTTGAAAGTGATGGAGGGTATAAAAAAATCTGCTTGAATTTGACCCAATGTATGTAACCATTCCATACCGAGCACAACATCAGCTCCTTCAATTAGGAGTAAATAAAATGGTACCGAGAATGGTTGGTCTTGTAAAACAA
The DNA here is from genome assembly GCA_022829125.1 of Lathyrus tuberosus. Classification (NCBI taxonomy): domain Eukaryota; kingdom Viridiplantae; phylum Streptophyta; class Magnoliopsida; order Fabales; family Fabaceae; genus Lathyrus; species Lathyrus tuberosus. Next base: position 11,027,210 of record JALAZF010000042.1, read on the forward strand.
TCTGAACATTGTGGCTAATGCCTTGGCATTGTAGATGAGAACCGTTTCCCACCATGACTGATATATTTGGGATGGGGACTGGCTTTAGGTTAAGATGGTCTGCTATTCGAGGTTGAAGGATATTGTGGGTACTGCCGGTATCAACAAGAACCATTACCGGTAGACCTCCAATGAAACCTTTGAATTTTAATGTTTGCGGTGAGAATTGTCTTGTCAAGGCTTGAGTAGACAGGTGAAAATAGGTGTCACAAAATTCTGGTTGCTCTTGGTCTTGTTCAGTAGGTTCAGCATCGATTTGGGTTGATTCTGAAGTGTCATCTTCCATTAGGAGTAAAAGGAGTCTGTTGGGAGTGGAACACTTATGGCCGATCACAAATTTCTCATCACAGTTGTAACACAAACCTTGTGCTCGCCTTTCTTGCATTTGGACTTGAGATAGTCTTCGGATAGGTAGTTTTGTGGGTTGTGTGGTGGCGGAGGTAGAAGCATTTAAGTGAGGGTGTTGCGTGGGAACTTGGGTTTTAGGATGTGGTACTGTTGAAATAGGCGCATTGGTTTTTGGGTATGAATTTGTGAAGGGTTTGTTGAATTTTGTTTTTGAGTCTTTGATTTTGGATTCGATAAGTTTGCCAAGACCAATAGCTTAGGATATGGAAATCGGTTTGTGGATTGCCATTTCATTGTGAATTTCATTTGACAGCCCAGAAATGAAACAATTTAAAATTGCTTCTTGAGGTAACCCAATGACTTGATTAGCGAGTTTCTCAAATTGAGTTTGATAATTGACCACAGAACCCTCTTGTTTGAATTTGAACAACTCAGCTTGGTGATCTGCATAAGTTGAATGGCCAAATCATAATTCTAAGGCTTTTGTAAATGAGAACCAATCAGTCAACAATTGATTGTGGTGCATAAACTTATACTACCCAAGGGCATCACCTTTCGGAAAGGAGGTAATGGAGGAATTTGGGGACAAAGGTTATAAGGTAGTTGCTGGAAAAATGGAAGGCTATAGTTTTGTGTGGTGTTGGCGAAAGTTGTTGGTGAGTAGAGATAGGTATTGTATGGTGGGGGTGGGAGAGTAAAAGTATTTCTCATGGTTGAAGTGATGGGTGGTGGAAGATTGGTTGAGAAGGATGCTGATTGTCTAAGGGGTGTGCTATTTGGGGTCAAAACATGGGAAATCAGGGTGGAAAAATTAGGAATAATTGAGGGAATTTGTGTTATACCTGAGCTGCTGGATGCAGCAGTAGTAGCAGCTGCTGCTGTTGAAATAATGGCAGCAGTGTTTTGTTCTCTTTGAACTCCCAACTTAGTAAGCATGGACATGAGGGTTTCAAACCTGCTATCTTCAGTTTGTTTATCATTTTCCATTCTTGTATGAATCTAACTCATTTGCTGCTCCAAATCTGCCACCACTTTGTCAAATCTCTCATCAATTTGAAGTTGGGTTTGATTCATAGCATTGTCTAAGAGTAGTTGGGTTGTATGAACAGCTTCTTCTACAATCTCTCTAGAAGAGGGATTTTGAGGTTTAGGGGGAGCCATGAGTAAGGAATGAAAGTACCAATTGATAGATTAAGCTAAAGTTATGGTTAGATCTAGGGTTGCATCAAAATAAAAACATAAAACAACTCTGAAATTTTTCATTAAAGAGAAGGATAATACAAATACCCCTTATATAGTTAGGGTTACAAGAGAGAAATAGGCCTAACCATAAAAATATAATTCTGCTGAACTAAAAAAAACCCCAAAAATAAAATACTAAATACACTCCATTTAATGAGTGTAGAAATCCTTAAGCCAAGAAGGTTTTTTTTTTGTCACTCTTTTAAATAAAGCATTGGGTCTCTTAGCACCTTGAGCCTTTATTCCCACCTATTAAATTATATTCTTTAAAATATTCCTTTGATTATGAATCTTTTTGTTTTTTATTTTTTTATAAATAACAATATATTACGAGGATATTCAACCCTTAGTATAAGAAAAAGGATTCAAGGGCAAATAAGTCCCAAAAAAAACTTTGATTCCTGTTAGATATAATGACCCATATTGTTAGCAAACGGTCTAAAAAATTGTCTTATCTTACTTGGAGTTAGGTATGAAATAAGTCCCAAAAAGTCCCAAAAAAAAACTTTGATTCCTGTTAGATATAATGACCCATATTTTTTATAAACAACGAAGCTGACCGTGGAGTGTTTAATGCTACTCATATTGCTCTGATTCCTAAGTGCAAGAAACCATCTTGTGCGAAGGATTTTAGACCAATCAGTTTGTTCAACGTTGTCATGAATATTGTCACAAAAGCTATTGCCAATATGATTAAAAGGATCCTCCCTGAGGTGGTTGATGAAGAACAAAGTGCTTTCGTGAAAGGTCGCCTCATAACGGACAATTCTTTAATTGCTATGGAATGCTTTCATTGGATGAAAAAGAAAACGAAAGGGAAAAAAGGAATGATGGCGTTGAAGTTGGACATGTCCAAGGCTTATGATCGGTTGGAGTGGGCATTTATCACCGAAGTTCTTTCCTCGATGGGTTTTCCTCACAAACTTGTGGAGGTTATAGGCAGATGTATCTCCATAGTTTCTTACAGGGTTCTGGTCAATGGCCAACCGGGGGCCAGTTTCTCGCCTGAAAGAGGAATCCGCCAAAGGGACCCTCTCTCCCCCTATTTATTTATCTTGTGTGCTGATGTCTTTTCAGGTCTAATCAAAAGGGAGGTTACTAATAGAAGACTCCATGGCTTGAAGGTGGCACGCAAGGCTCCAATGATTTCTCATTTGTTCTTCGCAGACGACAGTTTGTTGTTTTCCAAAGCTAACAAAGCAGAGGCCGTGTCTATCTTGTCTATCCTGGATGCGTATCAAAAAGCTTCTGGCCAAATTGTGAATTTGGAAAAATCAGAAGTCTCTTTTAGTAAAAATGTGGCCTATGAGCAACAGACGACAATCAAGGAGAAGATGGGGGTCAGAATAGTGCAGCACCATGAGAAATATTTAGGACTCCCAGTGGTTTTTGGAAGGTCAAAGAAGACTGTTTTTAAGCTGGTGGTGGACAGGGTCTGGAAGAAAGTGAAGGGATGGAAAGAAAAGTTCTTGTCTAGAGCTAGTAAAGAAACTCTAATCAAGGCTGTGGTACAAGCAATTCCCACCTATGTGATGAGCTGCTACAAATTCCCTGAGTCGGTCTGCCATGAAATTGAGTCCATTGTTGCTAATTTTTGGTGGGGTTCGAAAGGAGGAAGCAATAAACTTCATTGGATAAGGTGGGAGAAGTTGGCAATAGGAAAATGTGAGGGTGGTCAGGGGTTTAAATGCTTCAGTGATTTTAACAAGAGTCTTCTTGGAAAACATTATTGGAGATTACTCTCTAGAGAGGATTCCTTGTTTGTGAGAGTTTTTAAAGGAAAATATTTTCCCAGGAATTCAATTGAAGACAGTACGCTTGGTTATGCTCCCAGCTATACGTGGAGGAGTATTCTAAGTTCGAGAGAGATTATCCAAAATGGGGCAAGATGGAGGGTGGGCAATGGTAGAAAGATCAGAATTAGTGTTGATAGATGGATCCCCAATAACCCTGGTTTCAAATTAATTGGCCCAACAAAGGATGTAAATGAGGATATGAAAGTCAGTGAGTTTATCGATGAAGATTTAAAAGTCTGGAGGGAATATCTGTTGAAAGAAAGAGTGGACGGTTTGGATGTCAAGCAAATAACTAGTATCCCACTGTCTTGGAGTGAGAGAGATGACAAGTTGATTTGGCATTGGGAAAGGAACGGGGAATATTCTGTTAGATCAGGTTACAGAGTCTGTCAGAATTTGAGGGCTGCTATGAAGCCTGGCTCTTCTGGTGTTGCGCATCAGGCTCTTTGGAAGGCTATTTGGAAAGCGAATATCAATGTTCAAACTCGCAGTTTCATCTGGAGATTGGCCAAAGATATTCTCCCCACCAAGGTAAACCTGTGGAAAAAGGGTGTTGTGTTGGATACCTTATGCCCCTTTTGCAATTCAAGCGTCGAATCCAGTCACCATCTGTTTCTGGAATGCTACTTTGCAAGACAAGTCCTTTTTTCCTCAGTTCTGTGCAATAAAACCCCGCAGGTGATCTCTATTCAAGACTGGTTGGAGAGGATTTTCTCGGGCTGTGATGTATTTTGTTACCAATTGCTTTGCACCATGCTGCAGAAGATCTGGAAGGCACGATGTGCTTTGGTTTTTTATCAGAAAGAGTCCACCCCTCAACAGGTGGCCTTGGAAGCTCTTACTTTCGTGGAGGAGTTTAACAAAGCAAAAATTACTCAGGATACCAGGAGGGTCCCCATGCCAGTCCCTGATTTAAACAAAACTGTTGGCTGCTGTTTTTTATTGCAGGTGGACGCGGGTTTGGTTGAGGGTGAGGCAACTTCCTTTGGTTGTGTTATTCGCAATCCGGATAATGGAATTTTTCTGGCAGCTAGCATGAAAAAGGTGATAATAGTTAACCCGGTGATGGCGGAAGTGCTTGGTATACGTTGGGCACTTAGAGTGGCACTGAGCTTGAAGATAGAGAAGATTATAGTTCAATCTGATTCCCTCCTCGCTGTTGATTGTGTAAACAATTGTGACACAAATGCTGAGATCGAGGCCATTGCGCAAGACTGCAGAGTTCTTCTTAACAGTTTTCTTTTTAGTTCTTTGATGTTTATTTGTAGAAAAGACAATTTGGATGCTCACAATCTTGTAAGTTTGGGGAAGTCCTTTGGGTCTAACACTTGGATTGGTGGTTTCCCTGTTGTTTCTAGGGTGGATTTAAATCCTTCCCCTCCTTTTCAGTAATGAAATTATGTTCCTGTAAAAAAAAAGGTATGATATTTTTCAAAGACTTGTTTAATTTAAGTTTTGAATTACTGTTAGGATAACAATTTTTAAGTTTGAGGTATTTATACAGAAGAAAAATGAGTTGTGAAAATTTATTTTAAAAAATCACTTATGTGTGTGTGCGAGAATGATGAAATAATTGAAAAGATGAAAAAATCAACTTGATTATAAAAAAGAAGACACTTAGATATATGTTTATTATTGTAAAAGAACCTAAAGTCTCTTGAAATTTTATTGTTAATATTTAGTGATTATTCTCGAAAATAAATAATAGGGGTAAGTGAGCTAACTCTAAGTTGACACTCCTTTTCAAAAATGTCCTACTTTAAACTTGGTATGTTAGCATGTCAAATCAGACTAGTATATTAGCCCAATTGTTTAGTATGTTAGTTGAAAGCTAAGGTTTTAGTTTTCTTATAAATAGTATACTAGTCTTAACTTCTCAATAATTCTGATAGGGGGAGAAAGTGGTGTGGTTGAGATTCAATTGTAAATATTGTTCCCCAATGTGTAATTGAATCAAGAATCTAGAGTTTCATACCACTTTGAATTGTCTTTTTTTCTTCTTTTATCTCTTTTTTCTCACCTTGTGGTGTTCTTGTGTATAAAGAAACTGATCATACTCAATTTTCTGAACATCGCTTTCATAATAAATTGGTATAGTGAGCGTGGAGGTGAAGATGTCGTCAACAAAGTATAAGATTGAGAAATTCACCAAAGTGAATGATTTCGAATTATGGAGCTTGAAGATGTAAGCACTTATTGTACAACGGGATTTGTTAGAAGCATTTAAAGGATCGAAAAACATGGATAGTTCCCTAAGGGCGAATGATAAGATGACGATGATCGAAAAAGCCCACAGTGTCATCATATTGAGCCTTGGTGATAAGGTTCTCCGATAAATCTCGAAAGAGAAAATGGCTCCCAGCGTGTGGAACAAACTCGAAGGCCTTTACATGACCAAATATTTAGTTAATCGTGTCTACCTGAAACAAGCTTTGTATTCATTCGATATAAGTGAAGACAAAGTCTTGACTGGATAACTGGATATGTTCATTAAGCTGATTCTTGATCTAGAGAATCTTGATGTCAATATCTATGATAAAGATTAAGTGTTGCTGATGTTGTGTGCTTTACCAAGATATCATGCTTACTTCAAAGAAACACTCTTTTATGGAAAAGAGTCACTGGCCTTTGAAGAAGTTCAATCAGGCATGTAGTCGAAGGACCTGAATGAAAGAAAGGAGCATAAACCATCTTCTGTTGGTGAAGCATTGTCCATGAAAGGAAAATTCACAAAGAAAGATGATAGGTTTCAAAAGAAGAAGAGTAAAGGTCAGTAGAAGTATTATGGTGGTGATCCTCCTACAATTAGGTATTATCATTGTAAGAAGGAGGGTCACACAAGAGAGGTGTCCCCTGATCGACTGAATAATCATGGTGGTAAGTATAATGGTTATGCAACCATTGTGTAAGATGATTATGAATCATTTGTTGTCCTGGTAGTTTTGAGCAACAATTATAGCAAGGAATGGATCATGGATTCAGGTTGTACTTGGAGCATGACTCCAAACAAATATGTGTTTGATGAATTATGTGATCAAGATGGTGGATCAGTGTTGTTGGGAAACAACAAAGCCTGCAAAATTGCAGAAATTGGATTTGTTAGATTCAAACTATATAATGAGTCAATAAAGCTATTGACTAGTGTGAGGTATATACCTGATCTTAAGAGAAATTTGATTTCTCTTGGTGAATTTGACAAGAAAGGATATGTTTTCAAAGGAGAGTAAGGTTTCCTAAGGATAGTGAAGGGGTTGAAGGAAGTCGTGTAAGGAATCAAGAGGCAAGGCCGGTTTACCCTTGAAGATGCGATTATAAGTGGTTCAGTAGATGTGGCATCCACAAAATCCATAACGAAGCCTAATTTATGGTACATGAGACTTATTCATGTCAGTAAAAGAGGGTTGGTTGAACCGGGGAAACAAAATCTACTAGGTGGTGACAAATACCACTTTTTCAAAACATTTCCCGAATTTGGAACATTAAAAAAAATATTGAAGAAGATTTGGTGATGAGGAAACCATGAAAGTATATAAAGTTAGAAGGATGGGAGGCTAAGTCTAGGAATACCGGGAAAGTTTGACAACATAGGTATTACTCGAACACCATAGGTTCCCCAAAGTAAGATGCAAGTCCAACGTGTAGATTTGTACCATAGTACTCGGGTTCTAAAAAAGTACTCCTTGATTAGCTTATAATGACAGTCTAACATAATTTAGACTCGCATGCATGTATGATTGGTTAGAAATAAATAATTTTAGCACCAAAGTAATGAAAATACGGTAAAAGTTAACTACACCTTCTAAGTTGGGTAACCCTCACCCGGTTATTCATCCTAACGGTGGTTGAACCCCAAACATTGTCCCAACGAGGACAAATAAATAAACACACAAAAGTGTGTAATTTCATTGGTAAAAAGAAGGAAATTGTTGTTTATATGGTGTCTAAACATAAATTCTTGATTGGTCTTGTGCATGTGACGATAATAATAATTTCAAAATGCCTTAATTTGATTGTCTAAATGAAAAGGGAAGGAAAAATTGGAAAAAGAGACTTAAGTACAAAGCATAGATGGATCATTGTAAGAAAGGGAGACTTAGGTCCGTAGTCTCACTATGGTTAATGTCTTTGTAAATGCCTTTGGTGTCGAGTGATTACCGAGAGAACTAGATCTTAGCCAATTTGAACAAAAATTCACGTATGAGTATCGATAGCTTCATTTTTGTAGTTTCATTTTAGAAAACTCACGGGCCATAGCAGGCAGGCATGTCCCTCTATTTGTTCTTTCCTTTTCTGGTTCAAGTTGTTGTTGTTTTGGGACTTTTACATCTTCTGTTCTAAGATATTTCCTATAGTAATGAGCATTAATCACATAGATTTAGTCGACTATTATATTTTTCAATAAAAATCATAATTTGTTTTGAGTTTGGGGATCCAATTTTTATTTTATTTTCACGTATCTTACTTTTCCAAGCTCTATACTCAAGTCTACATTGGAGCACTGAATCAAGTTTAATTTAAAGTAATTTCTTGTCAGTGGGGTTTGATTTATCGCTTTCATTGCAATTGTTATACTATTTCAGTTATTTATCATGATTTCAATTTTGAATATTGCTCTGATTGTGTTGTTTCTCACAATGAGTGAGTAGTCCACTATGGACTAAGGGTCGTGAGGCTTATCTCATGACTATTCATATTATTCATCACAAATAGATTACGAGAGTTTTATTTACATTTATTTGAATACCTGAATTCTGTCATTCCAACCCTTGTACGAAAGTAAAGAGTTCTCAAGTAACGATCGTAGTCTAAAAGGATATGTATCGGTACCCGAGCGCGGGTTTTTAAACAATCAAGTCAAATACAACAAAAGTGCTTGGATGAGATTGAGAAATGTCTCATTTTTATAGATGTGCGAAAGTGACAAATATTTAACGAATAATCCGATCGTACGAAAGCATATGAGTTATTTGTCATCGATAGGGCAACACAATGGCAAAAGAATGTGTTGTCCACATTTATTTATTTTATATAAGTCATGTCTGAATTCTCGTAATAAAAGTGAATTGGATCATACAGAGATGTTTGAGTAAGAATTGTCACCCAAAGTCATGTTTGTTTCATAATATTTTAAGTGATTTTATTTAAGTTGTTTTTCTGAAAAGTGATTTTTAAACAAGTTGTTTTACAAAACCTCAAATTTCTGTCACTCTAGATATACAGCAATAGAACGGAGCTCGATACTCAATACATCGGTCCTTGTGGTTCGATAATCTTTTACTACTTCCCACAGTCGTGCACTTGTGGCCTGTTAAGCACATCTTAAAGCACAAGGAGAAGAAATTTGGGATGTTGTAGAAAATGGTATGTTTATTCCCACAAGTGTTGTAAATGGTGTTGGTACATCCAAGATCAATAGTTCTTGTACAGATGATGATAAGAAAAATGTTCTCTATCATAAGAATGCGAAAAACTTTTTGCAATCGTCCTTAAGTATGGAAGAATTATTTTATCTCTTTCATTTCAAAACAGGGAAGGAAATATAGGATACACTTAAAGTCACTCGTGAAGGAGTCGTGGAAGTAAAGAGATAAAAAAATTAACACATTGTCTCAAGAGTATGAAATGTTCAGGATGCAGGCTCGTGAATCAATTCTTGACTTTCAGAAAATATTCTCACACTTGACCAACCACTTAATAACATTTGGTAATACGTTTATAAATGATGAACTTAATCTTAAAATTCTTAGATATTTAACCAGGGAATGGAAACGTAAAGTGATGGTGATATCTGAAAAGAAAATTCTCTCAGATGTTTTCATTGGCACTTTTTGGAAAGCTTCAAGAGCATGAGATTGAGCTCAAAAGTTTAGAAAGGCATGAAGATAAAACGAGCAATTCAAAGGATCTTGCCTTAAGGACGAGGGTAAAAAATTATGATAAAAATCAAGAGGATGAGTCCACTTATGATGAAGATGATGAACTTATCTAAATATTTGAAAAGTTTTTAAGAAAAGAAAAAAAGGGGAGATAATTCAAGAAGAAGCCCCAATAAAGAAGGTTACATGTTTTGAATGTGGTAAAATAGCACATATCAAGAATGAATGTCCTACACTTGAAAAGAATAATAAAAACTTAAAAAGCAAAAGGACAAAAGGTCAAAGAAATAATATTTAACATGGGATGAAAATGAAGTAAGTTCATTTTCATATAAAGATCATCCAAATAAGGCATTGATGGCACCACATATTTATGATGATGAAATAAAGGTTAGTGATTATGATACTTATTCATTTGAGGAGTTACAAAATGCATTTCATGAATTATATGAGGAATGCTTGATTCTTTCTAGAACTATTGCGAAACAAAAGAAATTAATTTTATCTCTAAAAAATAAAACTAATGACATGAATGAAATAGTGAAATTCAAGAATACTCTATGTAATAAATGCAAAGAACATGAATCCAAGATTGTTGAACTACACCATGTGATTAAAAATTATGAAAAAGGAAAAAGTGGTTTAGAATAAGTTCTTAGTAAACAAAGATATGATAATAGCAAAAATAATCTTGTTTTTTCATTTTGATAAACCAAGTACTAGTAAGACAATCTTTGTCAAAGCAAGCACTACTTCCAACATAAGGAATCAAACAAATTGCATGTTGTAACTCCTATCAAAAGATCAAATATTAGTTATAATTCTTATGGTAAAAATTATTCTAATTACACGAATAATTCTTACAATAGACATTATTCTAATAAATCACATGTATTTCATTTTCATAAGCCTACATGTTTCTATTGCAATACAAAGAGCCATAAACTTAAATCTTGCTAAATAAGAAACTATGGTGTTCCTTATGCTGAGTATGTGTGATTTGTGAAAGGATATAATCAAAGAGGACCTAAATAATATTAGGTACCTAAGTGCTATTAATTGTTTTGTAGGTACTTGAAGATCATATGCAAGTATTGTCAAATTCAAGATTGATCTTTCAAGATACAAGACCATATGGTATGTTAGAATCAAAGTTTCATTTACTATTATGTTTTTTATGTAAGAAACATAAGTTTCATATTTAATTTTTTTTATTCTTAAACTTCTTATGCATCCTAGTGTATGGTTTCTCTTGTTTGTATCTATTGTGCTATGTTTTTATTCCTTTTTTATTATGTCAAAAATTGTGTGTTTGTTGCTTAACAATTTTTGCAAAAAATTCAAAACACACACATTAAGTGCATGAATTCAAATACTAATGGGAAGTCATACATAAAGGGGGTTCATGCTTTGAATTATCAACAACATAAAGATTTTTCATCATTAACAATGGGGAGAGTGTAATTATGCAAGGTTTATGTCACTCAATGTTTTTTATCAAGACAAATATCAAGACCAAGTGTCAAGCTTAATACAAAGGAAGAAAAACATGATTCAAGTGCCTATGGATAGAAGATGGTATTCAAGTGAAGAATTCAAGAATATTCTATGTAAAATCAAGGTACATGTTGCAATACATTATTGGTAGTTTTAATTGCTTATGAGAACTCTTCTTCTTCATCTTGAAACTCTAGCATATGCATTAAAAAAATTTCAATGTGTTAAAATCATTCAAGTTTCAAAGTCTTTTGAAAAAGACATTTTTGCAACAAAAAACACCGTATTTGAATACAGAGATTTGTAGCTATAGGTTGTAACTGACTACACAGATCCGTATTCGAATATAGTATTCGAACATAAGCAAACTTGGGCTATTTGTTGTCGACTACAATCATCTATATTCGAATACAAGCTGAAAATTTTCAATTTTTTGAACGTTGGAAAACATGTAGTCGAATACACATGTGATGTAGTTTAATAAAATATTGAACCAATACAATTTTCATGTTGTAACTATGTCAGATCGGTGCACTTGCTTGTGGAATGTTTGTGAACGATTGCCACTAATTGAAGGGGGTGTTCTAGGCAGTATAAATAGCCCTGAACTCTATTGATCATAGTAACCCTTTTTGTTGGATTGAATATGGAGTAATTTGTCTAGATAGGGGGTGAATAGACAATTAAAATCCCTTCTTTTCGATTCAAAAAATTCAAATTACACTAGCGGAAATGGTTATGGTGAAAACTTGTTTTGAAAAGGTTTTATGATATTGGAAGAGGGTTTATGCTTTACATACACCAAATGTTTGTAATGAGGTAAAATACAATGTATTGACTAATGGTTAAAGTTTCAACAAGATGTTTAAAGACTTTAACTATTCTTCAATTTGAAAGGTAACTCTAATTACAATTCTCACACAATAATCAATTAACAAGATCCTTTAGAAGAACAATTCTAGTCAAACCTAAACTTTTGCAAATCAAGACTATCAATGCAATGAATCTAAAAGTTACCAGATGACTCGATTCCGTATCGTTTATTTTGATTCAATTCGTACATGTTTTATCGTATTTTTATCGAGTCATTGTCATTTCATGTATTGTATGATTATGTTTTCGTTTCTTTTCCATTTACAGGTCCTATATCAGCTCCATAGAAGAAAAGACCAAGTATTGAGCCCAAAAGAGAAGAAAGGTGGAGAAATTGCATGATTCTGCCTCTTCCAGATGAAAGGCGTTCTCCATTCCCCCCAGTTCAACTGAATGGCGCTCGCCATAGCAGAAAAGGAGGGAAATTCAAATTCCAGATGAATGGCAACCGCCATTAGCCTTACGGCGACTGTCGTTGCTTCGCGGGAGCAGTTTTCTGAGGTAGTTCTGGCAGTTGCAAGTTTAATTTTCAAATTTCGAATTCAACTGCTTGGAGCCAGATTTTTCTATATATAGAGCATCAGAGGACTGCATTTGAGAGATCCAAGAACCTTACGGAAGCGCTGCCGAAATTTCTAGCCTAACCACTTATATCATTTGCCATAGTATCAATCGCTCACATCGAGAGATTGATACATCTGTTGTACTTTTCGTTTCTACTGTTGCTGATGTACACTTGGATCCTTTGCTTAATACAAGTTTCATTTTCTGTTTAATTACTTCGCATTTCAGGTTATTTACACTTTGCCTATTTTACTGCATTTTATTTACTTGCAATTGTATGCAACATAATTTAGATTTTGCACACAAAAAAACCTAAATTTGATCTTAATTAAGAACCAACCAATATGTATGTTTTAAAATTCAAAAATGTTAATGCATTAGCGTTAGATTTAATCATGTCTGAGTAGAATTGCTTTGAGTTCGTAGATTGAGGACCGTCGCTTCGATGGGACTCTGTAGAACCTTCGGTGTTTAACTTTTGTTTTTAAAATTCTGGTTTTGGTGTCTAATCTGAATTTAGGCAGCCTCGTCGTGAGAGCGAGGGGTTGTTTAATAGTGCTTCGTCACGAGAGTGAGAAACACACCAAGGTGTGTCCAATAGAGCGAGAGTTTGAGGTAATCGCCGGATAATAGGCATCGGACATTGAGCCTAAATGCAGCGAGAGCGCTTTAGAGCCTTATTTAGTTTATGTTAGTTTTCAAAAAGCACCTCTTAGCTACCGAGCGAGCGAGAGAAAAATCTTGGGGTCATTAGGCGTGGCTTGGTTAAGACCGCGAGAGGGTGAGATCAAGCCTTTAAACTGGTATATCCTTTAGACCAATTTCAAGACCTTTGTTAACATTTGGATCTTACGGAGTCCCAAAGAGTAGGGAAATCATTCCCGGTCTTGTCTTTATTGTTGTTTTTCAAATCCCGTTAGTAACCAAATTTCTTTTACCGCCAAATCTAGCCTTAGCTTTACACCGCAGTACCCTATCACTCTAGGTTGATTATTAGTCCCTGTGGGTTCGACAACCTTTTTAAGACTACGCGATAAGCTGTATACTTGCAGCAGTAATCCGAACATTACACAAAGTCGCGACCAAGTTTTTGGCGCCGTTATCGGGAAACTCAATTTAGTCAATATTTGCACAGTGTAGCGCGATTTTTGTGGTCTTGAGTCACGATCGCTTGGGTAATACAGTTCGATTCATTTTTTATCCTATTGAGCTGATTAAGGAAGGGAAATAGATGTCTCCAATTAACCCTGCTTGCATACTGAGTTTGAACAGCGGCCTGTTAGGTTACAGATGCTATGTGGATGTGGGGCCCAATCTTTGGTTATTTTGCTAAGAACACAATGTCTGGATTATTTGTGAGGTTTTCCATGATGTGTTTAAATGTGATGCTTTTGGGTTGATTCGGTAGAAATACTAGATTCTGGGTTTTTTTTATTAGTATGCTCGCTAAGATTTTTCAATCTTATGCCTACGTATTCCCGTTTAATGAAACAGGGAAATCAGAGCGATCGTAGTTCCTCCTATTCTATGGGAGGAAAAGAGGTTGTTTTGGTGTCTTGTTCAAAGCCCAAGACGTGAAGCTAAAGGTGGTTTGTATCTTGTTCAAAGCCCAAGATGTGAAGCTAAAGGGTTTTGGATGAGAGAGAATATGTCATCTCTAAAGAGGAGTTGTTGATGTTTGTATGCTGTGAGCAAGGTACAACTCTGATGCTAAAAGGTTGATTGACTCAACCGAGGTTTTCTTTATACAAAGCCTAAGAGGAGGCTAGTGACCCAACAAGAGGGTGTTTTTATATGTCTTGTACGAAGCCCAAGATGGAGGCTAAAGAGGTTTGACTCAATAAGAGAGTCTTGAATAGGTGATTGACTCAACAAGAGAGTCTGGAGGTTGTTTGACTCAATGAGAGAGTCTTTTATACTCAACAAGAGAGTGTTTTCCTATCTCGTACGAAGCCCGAGATGGAGGCTAAAGAGGTTTGACTCAACAAGAGAGTCTTTTATACTCAACAAGAGAGTGATTTATATCTCGTACGAAGCCTGAGATGAAGGCTAAAAGTTGTTGACTCAACAAGAGAGTCTTTTATACTCAACAAGAGAGTGATTTATATCTCGTACGAAGCCCGAGATGGAGGATAAAAGTGTTTGACTCAACAAGAGAGTCTTTTATACTCAACAAGAGAGTGTTTTTCTATCTCGTACGAAGCCGGAGATGGAGGCTAAAAGTTGTTGACTCAACAAGAGAGTCTTTTATACTCAACAAGAGAGTGTGAAAAGGTTAGCTCCGCTGGGGAGAATCATTTGTACAAAGCCCAAGAGGAGGCTAAGTGTGCTGGTGACTATCTCAGTTTAGTGACAGGTACATTATGTTGGATAAAAGAGAAAATCAGTTCTTATAAAGATTAAAGGTAAGGTTGTGCTTTGGGATTGATCAGAGGATCAGGGTTATTTCATGTTCTTTAAGGAAATGGAAAATCCAAAGGGTACTGAGACTGTCCAAGTCTACTGGTGTTTTGAGAAATCGATTCTCAGATAGTGAATGATCTTTGTATGATGCCCAAGAGAAGGCTGGTATGTTAAGGGATGAAGGTCAACCCATTAACAGGTCTGACACTTGACTTAGAAAGACAGCTCTAGCAAATTGATGACTAGGTTCTATTCCTATACCTGTAGAAGTCTCTGAGTCCTTGTACTAAGCCTAAGAGAAGGCATTAGAGCTTTTAAGAATCCGAAGGGTCCTTGTACAATGCCCAAGAGGAGGCGGGGATGCTTTTAGGAAGCCTCTGGGTCCCCAAACCAAGAGAAGTTCAAGAAATGCAATTCTCCAAGAAGAGATCATTTCATGAAAGTTCGAGGTTTGAAGAAACTCAAGAGATGCCATTCACCGAGAAAAGATCATCTCTGGCGAGTAGAGTTTCTTTGACAATTTCTAAGAGTGACAGTCCGAGAAAGGGTTCACTGAGAATGTTGCCTTTCACGTTTCCATATTGTTTAACCCCAAGAGAAGGGAAGACTGTGTCTGGTAATCCTATGGGGATCTAGTTTTGTTTGTATTTAAGAGTGACCAGCAGGGCTTTACCTAGTGCTAGACGCAGTTGCCGGGGAAAACTCTAAATAACTATACTAGTATTACACACTTGATATGTGACAAGCATATAAAAGTTTGTGAAAGAAGACTTACAGTGAAATAGCCCCACATTACAGTTATATATATATAAGTGGATAAAGAAAGCGGGTAAACACTTACTCGGTTGTAGAGCTTCCATGCTGTTCGGTTAGTTGTTCAACAAAGAAAGCTTTGATAACAATATTCTAAATCAAAGGAGAAAGTGCTTTGAAAAGATTGTTGGGGCTTACAGCTCAAGGAGGGGCCCAAGGTTTTATCAGTGAATGCACTGTTGAATTTGTACAGGGACATATACAAGTGACTGAGGCCCAAAAAAGTTTTCTGTATAAAGGGATGGGTCTTACACTCTCTCAAGAGGTCCAAAGGTGTTTAAAGAAAAGGAATTGGGCTTATAACACGAGGGTAGGCCCAAATGATTTGATTTTTGAACTGGCGATCGCGCCGAGGTTTCTTTACCGTACTGGATCTTATACAATGCATTGAGGCCCAAAAAAGTTTTGGTAAAAAGGGGGTTGGGTCTTACACTCTATTAGAGGCCCAAAGGTGATTTTAAAAGAAAAGATGGGGCTTATAACTCAAGGAGAGGCCCAAGGGTTTTGTTTGAAAAATGACGATCGCGCCGAGATTTATTTAACGTATTGGGACTTATACAATGCACTGAGGCCCAAAAAAGTTTTTATTTACATGGGATGGGTCTTACACTCTCTCAAGAGGCCCAAATGATTTTGAAAAAGATTTGATGAGGGTTGAATTGATCAAAACCCTAATTTGTTTTCAAAATATATTTTAATTGAATAAAAATTCAATTAAAATGATCAAAATTGTTAAACATGTGTGAAGAACAAATTGTGGTATTGGATTAATGTTTGAAAAATCATGTTTATACCGACAAAATAATTGGAAATCAATTAAGTTTGGAAAATCAAGGGAGAAAAAATATTTCAAATGTTAAAAACAAATAAAACATTAATTCTTTGCAAAAATATCAAATATATGAAATAAGTAATATTTTTGGGATTTTTTGGTAAAATAAAATAGTTTAACATTTTTGTGAATTATTAAAAAAAGAATCAACTCAAAATCATTTAAACTCAGAGAGAAATTAATTTTTGAATCAATTAAGTAAAATCACAAAAATTTAAATATTCAAATATTTGAAAAAGGGCGCCAAGAACATCTTGGCCTTGCCCGCGTGTTCTGTTTGATGGCTTTGGTTTACTCAAATTGATCACAAATGAGCTCTATTTATAGTGGAGCAAGTTTGTTTTGCAAGCAATAGTGAATGGCAACTGCTGCAGAGGTTTGGCCAATGTTGGTCAATAGGAATCCAAGTCTCCTCTAGCCATTGACTTGAGGTTAGGGCACAGGCTATTGGTTCCCTTGGTCTTGGATATGTCTTGACTGAATTCAGATGGAAATGGCTCAGTCCATGCCACCTTGGTGCATCCATTAAATGCTCCAAAACAAAATTGGAGTCTTGTCCCTCTTTTAGGCACTTCTAGGTTTGGCATGCTACTTTTGGTTCCAAAGACTTGGGAGGCTTATGGATCAGTGTTTGTCCCTCCTTGGTCTCCTCTTGAGGTGTTCAGATGGATAAGTGTGTTTGTCATTTGTACAAATTTGGCAAATCGAGCAAAATACACAAATCTGCCTTGCTTTGACAGTTTTCAGCAAGGCATATTGCCATTGTCATATCTCATGGCTCAAGTGGAATTTGATGGAGTTCTTGGCCATTTTCGAAAGCCCTCATATGATACAACAACTGTTTGATCATAATTGGTTTTGATACTTTTTGGATCCAAGTGAAAAATGCCCCTACATTTTGAAAAAAGTAAGACAGATTCTGACTTAGTGAAAATTTCACTAAGTGTTGGAAAAAAGTGACATTTTCACTTTTTGTGATTTTGATCATTCCATAACTTAAAATGCATGAGGAATTGGAATGAGTTGTGTTTTAAGCTTTTGTAGATGACCCTGAGAGCTACAAATCCAGCTTTGGATGGGGAAAAATGGCCTTGTGGTTTAGGAGTTATGATCCTCCAAAGTTGGTACCCTAGCCACTTTGTTCCATAACTTAGAAAATTTCTAAGTTTTTTATGGTTACCCCTTTTACAAGTTATCCCACTTTTCTTGATTTTTCTTGATGAATGATGATTCCAGTCACACGTTAACATCATTTTAGGGTTAAAGAACCAAAATTTTGAAAAATCTCAAAAAGTCAAAGTTGACTTTTGTGCACAGTTGACTTTTTATCAGATGAATTCCAAACTGTGCGATCCTCTATAAAACCAAGTCCTTGACCTAAATCAAACTTTATGGATTGATTTCATGGGTGTTATAGGGTGTATTGAATCATGTCCCAAATTTTGGGAGCATGTCTGGGTCAAAAGTCAAAGATACAGTTGACTTTTTCCCGCGAAACCCTAATTGTGGTTCCGATGAGCTTGAAACTTGTTGATCAAGCTTCTTGGGTCAATCCCTTGTTGCAAATGGATCAATGTGATGTATTTGAGACCCTCAAATCCTCTCTTGAGGTATTGGCTAATGTTTTGTCCCAAAAGTCAACTTAGGGGTGAATTAGGTCAAGAAACCCTAATTCCTGATTTTTGATGAATGCATCGCCTGAGGCTAAATTGACTTGATGGTTAGGTGCATGATGTCCCTTGGAGCATCTTAGGTTATGCTTTGAAGAATTGGCTCATGCCCAGAGGAAAGTTTCCATCTGGAGGCCCTGGTCGACCAAAACCCTAATTTGGTGACACTGCGATCTTGAGGCTTAATCCACTCAGAATGCTGCAACCTTGTGCTTGATTCTTACCGTGGGAGTCCTCTTGATCCATTGGGGATATTTGAGAGGCTAGATAAGTTGAAGATCATGTCATTCCTTGATTGATCCTTTATCTAAGAGCTCCGAGAGGGCTTGAAACCCTAAATTCGGTTGTAGTGAAGGCTCAACAATCTTTGAGGAGATTGATGAGGTATGATGGTACATCCATATTGTGATGATAATTTGCACAATGATGGGAAATATTAGTGGTCAAAATTTGGGGTATGACACACAATATAGACTAAGGCAACTTTTTATTTTTCCTTTTCAATTCGTCAATTGTATGTCAAACACTCGCTCACAAGGCGAAGAGTTGGAGCAGCCAGTCAACGAAATCAAACGTTACATACTTCTGAGACGCCGAATTAACGAATTCCTTCTTAGATATAACATCCCAGATCCTCTTATTCCCTACTCAGATTTAAAAAACCGAATCAGAACCAAAACAAAACATGGCAGATGGACCACAAAACCGTCCTCTAAAGTATTTTGTTATTCCGTCACAAGATGAACCACATAATAGCATTACTGCCCCAGCTATTAACCGTAATGATTTCGAGCTGAAACCTTCGCTGATAACCACAGTTCAACAAAACCAATTCTCAGGTAATGCTACGGATGACTCGAACCTTCATTTATCAATATTCATGCAATATATAGACACCGTAAAAGCCAAAGGAGTCAGTCAAGAAGCAATTAGACTAAGACTTTTCCGTTCTCATTGAGAGACAGAGCAAGATCTTGGCTCCAGTCTCTACCATCCCACTCAGTGACGACATGGGACGAGTTGAAGAAAGTTTTCTTAGCCAGATATTTCCCACCAAGCAAGACCGCTATGCTGAGAGCCCAAATTAACAAATTTAAGCAAAAGGATAATGAATCTTTATTCGATGCTTGGGAGAGATACAAGGACATGTTGAGATTATGCCCACATCATGGACTTGAAGAATGGATGATAATACATACCTTTTACGGCAGGATGTTGTACAATACCAAAATGAATCTGTGCGCTGCCGCAGGCGGTGCTCTAATGGATAAACCGTATGCAGAAGCTTATGAACTCATAGAGACTATGGCTCAAAACCATTTCCAATGGGGAGGTGAACGCGCTGGTATAGAGAAACCTACTCCGAAAGGAGGAATGCACGAAGTTAACGGTATAGACCGAGTTAATGCTAAAGTGGACGCGCTTGCTCAAAAGATTGAAAGCTTAGCAATAGCACCTCCAGCAGCTACCGTAGCTGCGGTTACACTAAATTGTGAAATATGCAGAAACCTGGGCATACAAACGCTGAATGTCAAGTGTTGGCTAGTACGCCTACCGACCAAGTGAACTACGCTCAAGGGAACCCATATTCAAACACTTACAATCCTGGCTGGAGAAATCACCCGAACTTTTCGTATAAGAATAACAATGCTTTGAATCCACCTAACTCAGCACCTGCTATTCCACCTAGATTTCAGAAAGGAGCACAACCTGCTCCACCTCTACCAAAAAAATCAAATCTGGAAATCATGATGGAAAACTTTATGAACGCTCAAGCTCAGTAAAATAGGGATTTCGCGAATCAAAATGCTCACACGAGCGAATTGATGAAACAATTGTCAAGCAAGCTTGATGCTATGGCTACCCATAACAAAATGGTAGAAACTCAAATTTCTCAAGTAGCCCAACAACAATCAACTAACGCAGCCCCCGCTGGAGCATTTCCTGGCCAACTACAACCAAACCCAAAAGGTCATGCTAACGCTATTACTTTGCGAAGCGGAACAGAGTACGATGGACCTGTTGACCCAAGATTCCAAAATTCAGCCATGTACCAAAATTTACCAAAGGGAACCGAGAAAATAAAAAAAAAACTAACACAGAGAAGGAAGATGAAGGCGGAAAGGCCGCAGAGAAAGAAACGCCTTATGTGCCTCCGGCACCATATAAACCACCTGTGCCTTATCCCCAAAGATTAGCTAAATCCAAAAACGAAGGACAGTTTAAGAAATTTTTATAGCTTCTAAAGCAACTGAATATGACGATACCTTTCACAGAAGCTATTACACAAATGCCCTCATATGCCAAATTCCTTAAAGAGATCCTATCAAACAAGAAAAAGTTAGAAGATAACGAAACTGTTATGCTCACTGCCGAGTGTAGTTCCATACTTCAAAATAACATGCCTCCTAAACTAAAGGATCTAGGTAGCTTTTCCATACCTTGTGTAATCGGAAAGACTGTCATAGACAAAGTGTTATGCGACTTGGGAGCCAGTGTTAGCCTAATGCCCCTATCCACATGTAAGAAACTTGAATTAAGAGACCTGAGGCCAACGAAGATGTCGCTACAACTAGTAGACCGTTCCGTGAAATATCCAGTAGGTATGCTAGAAAACGTGCCAGTTCGCATATGTCTGTTTTATATTTCGACGGATTTCGTGATAATGGACATTAAGGAAGAGTCTAATATACCAATCATCTTAGGTAGACCGTTCTTAGCAACAGCTGGAGCTATAATAGATGTAAAGAAGGGAAATTTAACCTTCGAAGTAGGGGAAGAAAAAGTCAAATTTATCTTAGCCCAATTCCTAAAAGCCCCTGCTTTAGACGATTCATGCTGTTTTCTAGACGTTATCGACGAATGCGTCAGAGAAATGGAGAAGGAACTGACAAGGTACACGGAAGTACTAAAGATTCCAGCCCCTCCAATATTCAAAGACGATAACTGGTGTGAGCCGCATGAAGATGACAGTCTAAGAGAATGCCTAGCACTCACACCTGATCCAATGCCTTGCCCAAAGAAACCATCTGTAGAACTCAAAACATTACCCAAAGATCTAAGATATGAATTCCTAGATACTGAACTTTGAAAACCCGTAATAGTTAATGCTGATTTAGGACAAATAGAAATCAAGAAATTATTGGAAGTCTTGAGGAAGTATCCCACAACTCTTGGATATAACATCTCCGATCTAAAAGGGATAAGTCCCTCTATATGTATTCATCGCATTATGATGGAGGAAGACTGTAAGACATCTAGAGAACATCAAAGACGGTTGAACCCTGTCTTAAGCGATGTAGTAAAGAGAGAAGTACAAAAACTATTGGAAGCAGGAATCATATATCCGATATCTGACAGCAAATGGGCCATCCCAGTGCATGTCGTACCAAAGAAGGGTGGTGTTACAGTTGTAACTAACGAAAAAGGCGAGTCCGTAGCCAAACGAACTCAAACTAGATGGAGGATGTGCATAGACTATAGAAAGCTGAATAAGGCTACTCGAAAAGACCATTTTCCTTTACCCTTCATAGACCAAATGCTTGAACGGCTAGCTAAACATTCATATTTTTGTTACTTAGACGGATACTCAGGATTTTTCCAAATACCTATTCATCCTGATGACCAAGAGAAGACCACATTTACTTGCCCCTATGGCACGTTTGCCTATCGTCGAATGCCATTTGGACTGTGTAATGCTTCCGCAACATTTCAGAGATGCATGATGTCGATCTTTGCTGATTTCATAGACGACATAATGGAAGTCTTTATGGACGATTTCTCTGTATGTGGGGGAAGTTTCAAACACTGTCTGTCAAACCTCGAGATGGTACTTGAACGATGCATCAAAGTGAACCTTGTGTTAAATTGGGAGAAGTGTCATTTCATGGTGCGACAAGGTATAGTTCTTAGACATGTAGTATCCGATAGAGGTATTGAAGTAGACAAAGCAAAGATAGAAATCATAGAAAACCTCCAACCACCAAAAACAGTTAGAGAAGTACGAAGCTTTTTAGGACATGCCGATTTTTACTGACAATTCATTAAAGACTTCTCTAAGATTACAAAACCATTGACTGGACTACTGATGAAAGAAGCTGAATTTATATTCGATGAAGAATGCTTGAAAGCATTTGAACATCTGAAGAATGCTCTTATTACCGCACCAATTATGCAACCACCTGATTGGAGTTTACCATTCGAAATAATGTACGACGCTAGCGACTATGCTGTAGGTGTTGTCTTAAGACAGAGAAAGGATAAAAGGCTTCATGCTATTTACTATGCAAGTAGGGCCTTGGACAACGCACAGATGAACTATGCGACCACAGAAAAGGAACTCCTAGCTGTTGTGTTCGCCTTAGATAAATTTCGTTCCTATCTGGTAGGAACAAAAATTATTATCTATACCGATCATGCTGCTATTAGGTACCTGTTGACTAAGAAGGATGCCAAACCTAGACTCTTGAGATGGATTTTGCTTTTGCAAGAATTCGATTTGGAGATAAAAGATAAGAAAGGTACAGAGAACGGGTAGCAGATAATCTCCCTAGAATTGAGGATCTAAAGCCCGAATGAGTGCCTATAAACGATGATTTTTATTACGACAGACTAGTAGCCCAGTTGGAAAGAGAAAGTAAAACTGTAGAATGTTCCTTGTTATTTAACGATGCAGAGATGAATGAAGTAGTAGAAGCAATTTATACAAAAACCACATTGCCATGGTATGTTGACTTTGTCAACTACCTAGCAGCCAAAGTGCTTCCACCAGATCTAACATACCAATAGAAGAAGAAGTTTTTCCATGATCTTAAACAATATTACTGGGATGAACCCCTATTATTCAAGAGAGGCGCCGATGGAATATTTCGTCGATATGTCCCTGAATCGGAAATAGAGGATGCCATATCCCAATGCCATGCTGTACCATACGGAGGACATGCCAGTACATCAAAAACATGCGCAGAGATATTACAATCTGGCCTCTTTTGGCCAAACCTTTGGAAGGACGTTCACATTGCCATTATGAACTGTGACCGGTGCCAACGCAATGGAAATGTTTCTAGACGCGATAAGATGCCGCAAAGGGGAATTTTGGAAGTCAAAGTCTTTGATGTATGGGGCATTGATTTCATGGGACCTTTTCCATCTTCTTTTAGAAACAAATACATACTCGTCGCAGTTGATTACGTATCAAAATGGA
Source organism: Lathyrus tuberosus (assembly GCA_022829125.1). Classification (NCBI taxonomy): domain Eukaryota; kingdom Viridiplantae; phylum Streptophyta; class Magnoliopsida; order Fabales; family Fabaceae; genus Lathyrus; species Lathyrus tuberosus. The sequence continues at coordinate 11,050,366 of JALAZF010000042.1, forward strand.
TTGAGGCGATAGCTTCACCTACAAATGACACGCAAGTGGTGGTAAAACTTTTCAAGAACATAATCTTTCCCAGATTCTGTGTACCAAGAATTGTCATTAGTGATGGCGGATCCCATTTCATTTCGAATTTTTTCGGGAGGCTATTGGTTAAATATGAAGTACGACACCAAGTAGCAACACCCTATCACCCTTAAACTAGTGGACAAGTAGAGGTGTCGAATAGGGAGATTAAGCAAATTTTAGAAAAAACCGTTGCAACCTCTAGGAATGAATGGGCTACTAAACTTCATGAAGCTCTATGGGCTTACAGAACAGCCTACAAGACCCCCATAGGAACCACACCGTACAAACTAGTTTATGGAAAGTCATGCCATCTGCCTGTGGAACTTGAGCATAAAGCCTATTGGGCCATTAAGACCCTGAATATGAATTATAAGGCAGCAGGCGAGAAAAGGATTCTCGATATCCATGAATTAGAAGAACTAAGACTAGATACCTATGAAAATACCCGAATATACAAAGAAAGGACCAAGAAGAGGCATGATAAAAGAATAGAAAATAAGGAGTTTAACGAAGGAGATATAGTTCTTCTCTTTAACTCTAGGCTTAAACTTTTTCTCGAAAAGTTACGTTCTAGATGGTCTGGTCCTTTCGAAGTTACAAAAGCCCTACCAAGTGGAGCAGTTGAAATTAGAGGAAAGTCGAATGAGACGTTCTTTGTGAACGGCCAGAGACTCAAGCACTACCACTTAGTAGAAAACAAGGAATTCATCAATAATTACAAGTTGGAAGAGCTTCCCGCTCTTCCCGACAAATGATGCCCTTTTCAATTCTAATGTCGAGCTTCCGACATTAAACAAAGCGCTCTGTGGGAGCTTGTAGCGAGTGATTTTGGACGTGGTTCTTAAGCATTGTCGCTCTGGAGTGGCTACAGGTCGATTCATTTTTTATCCTATTGAGCTGACTAAGGAAGGGAAATAGATGTCTCCAATTAACCCTGCTTGCATACTGAATTTAAACAGCGGTCTGTTAGGTTACGGATGCTATATGGTAATGAGGCCTTTTTCTTCTTACTTTTTTAGAACGAAACACCAGGAATGTTCATGGGGAGTTTTGTTAGGATGCTAGGACTGATTCTTTTCATTTGATATGCGAAGGTATGGGATTTGGGTCTTTGGATTAGTGTGCTCGCTAAGATTTTTCTTTCAATCTTATGCCTACGTATTCCCGTTTACCAAAACAGGGAAATCAGAGCGATCGTAGTTCCGCCTATTCTATGGGAGGAAATGGGGTTTTGGTGTCTTGTTCAAAGCCCAAGACGTGAAGCTGAAAAGGTGGTTTATATATTGTTCAAAGCCCAAGATGTGAAGCTGAAGGGGTGTTGTCTTTAGAGAGAATTTGTCATCTCTAAAGGGGGTCTGTTTGTCACAATTGTTGGGTGATTGACTATAAAGGAGGATTACTTTAACCAGGATATGTGAATCCTAGTAATGCCATAATTTCCTTTATAGGGGGTTTTAACCTGAAGGAGAAGACTTTAACTCAGTGTAGAGCAATGCCATCTTTCCTTAGGAATTTCTCATGCTAAAAGAAGGACAGTGGCGTGGATGTAAATAATCCAGAGGCTTGCCGCTTACAGCGATTAGATGAAAGTAGTTGTTGATGTTTGTATCCTGTGAACGAGGCACAATTTTGATGCTAAAAGGTTGATTGAATCAACCGGGGTTTTCTTATATAAAGCCTAAGAGGAGGCTATTGGCCCAACAAGAGGGCGTTTTTATGTGTCTCATACGAAGCCCGAGAGGGAGGCTAAAAGGTTGACTCAACAAGAGAGTCCCAACAAGAGAGTGTTTTTGTATCTCGTACGAAGCCCGAGAGGGAGGCTAAAGGTTGACTCAGTAAGAGAGTCTTTTTGTATCTCGTAGGAAGCCTGAGATAAAGGCTAAAAGGATTGTTGTTTCAGTTGAGTGACAGGTCCAGTAGGTTGGTTAAAAGAGAAAATCGGTTCTTATAAAGAGACTAATTAAAGGTAAGGTTATGCTTTGGGATTGATCAGAGGATCAGGGTTATTTCCTGTTCTTTAAGGAAATGGGGAATCCAGAGGGTATTGGAGACTGTCCGAGTCTACTGGTGTTTTTTCCCTACTTGAGAATGCCTTCGAGACTCAAGGAGATTAGACTGTCCAAGTCTAGAGTTTTATCTTTTGTACTATGCTTAAGGAAACAGTAGTAGTACGTTCACGGTAGAAAGATCTAGACTCTTTGAAAGACTGTTCTATTAAGATGACTAATTTCTGTTCCTATACCTCTAGGAGGTCATCGGGACAATTTGTACGAAGCCCAAGAGGAGGCTGGGAACTTTTAAGAAGCCGAGGGACAATTTGTACGAAGCCCAAGATGAGGCTCTCTTCCCGAAGGAAGAATCCTTATACGAAGCCTAAGAGGAGGCTATGAATACTTCTAAGAAGCCGTAGGGTCCTTGTATAATGCCCAAGAGGAGGCTGTCATACCCCAAATTTTGACCACTAAGATTTCCCATCATTGTGAAAATCATCATCACAATATGGAGGAACCGTCATACTTCATTAGTCTCCCCAAAGATGGGTGAGCGTTCACTACAATCAAACTAGGGTTTCGAACCCTCTCAGAGCCTTTAGACAAATGATTAAACAAGGAATGACATGATCTTTAACTTGTCTAAACCTCTCAAACATTCACAAAGGATCAAGAGGACTCCCACATCAAGAATTAAGCACAAGAGTGCAACATTTCAAGTGGATCAAGCCTCAAGTTCATCTAATACAAAGTCAACTAATGCAGAAAGTCAAAGTTTGACTTTTGGTCAACTTTGAGCTTCACAAGCCATTACTCAAGAAAATATGATGGATGATTTAATTTGATCAAATTTAAATCAAGAAATCATGCAAAATTGCAAAATCGATCAAATTGAAAGAAACTTAGAAATTTTTTCTAAGTTAAAATCATGTTCAAGTGCACAACTTTTCAAGGTTGTAACTATTGACCCAAGCATCCATTGGTTTTGCGTAAGGGCTACTTTTAAAGAGGGTATTTGATACTTCAACATTGTAGAAGGAATCAACTCAAAATATCATAAGGATTGAAAGATATAAGTGATCAAAGTTTGGAATTCTTAATGTCTGATGTTCTGATATTGCATATGGCATCGCTAATATTTTTCCAGCAAGAATGTCCCAACTTCAAGGATGTTTTTCTCCATGATCCAAGTTGATTCAAGCCAAACCTTGAACATCAAAGTTGAAGTACGTTATCTCAGCTTTCCAGAAAGTTGTAGAACGTCCTTGTAGCATACTCGAGCAAGGAGATTTGATTTTTGCAAAAAGCATTGATAAAGCAGAATTTCCATGACAGCTTTTAGGACAGATTTGACTACACAAGTTCAAGGCCATTTCTGATGACTTTGCAAGCTGAACCGAGACCAAAGTCAAACATCAAAGTTAAAGTATGTCATTAGGGCTTTCCAAAATGTATAATAACTCCCATCAATTCAACTTGAGCAAGGAGTTATGAACCTCACAACATGCCTTGCTCGAGCTGATTTTTTAGGACAGATTTTGCGCACTTTTCTTGTGCCACCTAATTTTCAAGCTTTGTCACCATGCAAGAGAAGCATCAAAGATGCAATTCACTTCAACTCAAAATATCATAGTGGATTAAAAGATACAAGTGATTAAAGTTTGGAATTATTAATGTTCAATGTCTGATGTTCTAACATTGCATAGGACATCACTAATATTTTTCCAGCAAGAATGTCCCAACTTCAAGGTTGTTTTTCTCCATGATCCAAGTTGAACCAGGTCTGGGGTCAAAAATGAAAGTTGAAGTACATCATCTCAGCTTTCCAGAAAGTACTAAAACGTCCATGTAGCATACTCGAGCAGGGAGTTATGGATTTTACAAAAAGGCTTGCTGCAGCTGAATTTTTCATGGGGCAGATTTGCACATTTCTTGTGCCACACGAATTTCCAAGCCTTGTCATCATCTTGGACACATCTGAGGATCAAATCTAAAGGGGATAATCACTGAGCCAAGCCTCCAAAGTCCTTGGAACAAGAAGTAGCATGCTATTCCTAAAAATCCCTAAAAGAGGGACAAGACTCCAATTTTGGATTGGAGCATTCAATGGAAGCATCAAGGTGGCATGGACTGAGCCATTCTCAACTGAATTCAGTCAAGACTTATCCAAGACCAAGGGAACCACAGCCCTGTGCCCTAACCTCTAGTCAATGGCTAGAGGAGACTTGGATTCTCATTGGCCAACATTGAACAAACCTCTGCTGCAGTTGCCATTCACTATTGCTGCGAAAACAAACTTGCTCTACTATAAATAGAGCTCATTTGTGCTCAGTTTGAGTACACCAAAGCCATCAAACAGATGTTTTCCTCAAAATCTCTTCTTTCACCTCAAATTTGCCTTCCAAAGCAAGTAATTCTGAGTTTTTGAGCTTGAGAGATTTTCCATCATAATCAATCACACTCACACCTCATATATATCATATGTAAGCTGCGCAAACTATCACAAGTGACCTGTAATCACAAAATCACAAAGTCACTTCTCAAAACCTCAAAATGGCATTTTTTTTGCATTTTTCAAGCCATGTCTTGATTCAGTCACTTACCAAAACAGATAAAACCTCAAACACACTCCAAATATCATCCTTGAACTATCCAAAATGGTTCCCAACATCTGGAACACAATTTGAGGGAGTTGCTATTTTGGTCACTTTTAACCCCTTTTGCAAGAAAGGGACAGTTTGTGTTTTTGCAGGTACCAGTTGATTCCAACCATCCTAAAAGCTTCTAAGAGGTCATTTGAGGGTGTCCAAAGCATCAAATCATTTCTGGAACAAAGCACTTGGTAGGTTGCACAAAATCTCCAAAAAAAGAGGTAAAATTCATAACTTGAATTCTTTGAATCATGCTTTCCTTTTATGTCCACATACATGCATCATATTGAACAATTCTTGAAGAAAAAATGTAGTCCTTAATGTGTATGTTATGATCCTCCTACTGTTTGCACTTTAACATGTTTATATGTGGAGTTTATGTTGTTTTAAACTTAAGGTGCAGATCTGTTTTTTACCTTGTGTGTGCTGTACATTAAGTTTCAGTATGTATGAGTAATACCATTGGATTCCTTGTGAAAAATTGGTCAAGATAGGTTCTTACGAATTTCAATTTCGTTAAAAATTGAGAGAGTTATGAATGTTTGAAAATTTAATAAGCAAAGATGTTTAAACTTAAGGTGCAGATCTAGTTTTTTGCCTTGTGTGTGCTGTACATTAAGTTTTAGTATGTATGAGTGATACCATTGGATTCCTTGTGAAAAATTGGTCAAGATAGGCTCTTCCGGATCTTAATTCCGTTAAAAATTAAGAGAGTTATGAATGTTTGAAGTTTGATAAAAAGATGTTGAAAATCAAGGTGCAGTTCTGGTTTTTGCCTGATGTCGAATGTGATGTTGTGACATATTCCCTTGTTCTCTTATCTTCAAAACTCATGAGTGATGTCGAATGTGATGTTGTGACATCGCATTCCCCTTTTTCTTAGTTTATCTTCAAAACTCGACCTATTATTTCACATAGCAAAAATTATCATTTTCCAAATATGTTTTACACACTTCTTATTCATACTCCATACTATTTTAATCCACCAAAAAATCCCAAAAAATATTATTATTTGATATATTTTTAATATATTCAAAAATATTGTTTTAAATTGTTTTAAATGCTTTTAAAATGATTTCTTTTTCCTGATTTTTAAAACCAAAATGATTTTAAATATTCATGTGGATAAAATACTTTTTCATAAACCAATCACTGTTTATAACATGATTAATGATTTTATTTGATTTTTTTTATCATTTTTTACTTGATTTTTCTTTGAAAAATGTCCTTTAAAAAATGAAATTAGGGGTTTTGATTAATTCAACCCTCATCAAACTTTTTCTTTAAACCTTTTGGGCCTTTAATAGAGTGTAAGACCCAATCCTTTTTTGACCAAATCATTTTTGGGCCTCAGTGTATTGTATAAGTCCTGATACCGTCAAAAACAAACGGCGCGATCGTCGCCCTTTTGAAAAATAACATTTGGGCCTACCCTTGAGTAGTAAGACCCATTTCTTTTCTTAAAACTCATTTGGGCCTCTAATAGATTATAAGACCCAACCCCCTTTTAACCAAAATAATTTTTGGGCCTCACTTATTGTATAAGTCCCTTTGTGTTAAAAGAAAATCTCGGCGCGATCGCCATTTTTAACGAAAAATCAATTGGGCCTACCCTCGTGTTATAAGCCCCACTCTTTTTTCTTTAAACCTTTTGGGCCTCTTGAGAGAGTGTAAGACCCATCCCTCTGTACAGAAAACCTTTTTGGGCCTCATTCACTTGTATAAGTCCCTCTGTACAAATTCAAACAGTGCGTTCACTGATAAAACCCTGGGGCTCTCCTTGAGCTGTAAGCCCCAAATCTTTCTTTTTCAAAGCACTTTCTCCTTTGATTTTGAATATATTGTTGTTTTCAATCTGTCTTTGTTGAACAACTAACCAAACAGCATGGAAGCTCTACAACCAAGTAAGTGTTTATACGCTTTCATTTACCGCTTTCATATACATATAACTGTATTGTGGGGCTGTTTCGCTGTAAGTCTTCTTTCATAAACTCATATCAACTGTGTAATAATAGTATAGATATTTAGAGTTTCCCCGGCAACTACGTCTAGAACTAGAAATAGACAACTAGATCCCCAATAGGACCACCAGATACAGTCTTCTCTTCGGCTGTCCTCATTAGGAATTGTCAAGAAACTCTACTCCCAGAGATGAATGTATTCTATGTGAATGGCATCTTTGAATTTCTTCCAAATTCTCGAACTTTCCTGGCTTGATCTATTCCTTGTGAATAGCTTGCCTTGAATTTCTCGGGGTTTGGGGACCCACGGGCTTCTTAAAAGTATCGGCCTCCTCTTGGGCATCGTACAAGGACCCACAGGCTTCCTAAAAGCAACCCCGCCTCCTCTTGGGCTTAGTACAAGGACCTCTCGGCTTCTTAGAAGTATTCATAGCCTCCTCTTAGGCTTCGTATAATGATTCTTCCTTCGGGAATGATAGCCTCCTCTTGGGCTTCGTACAAGGACCGATCGACTTCTTAAAAGTTTCCAGCCTCCTCTTAGGCTTCGTACAAATTGTCCCGACGACCTCCTAGAGGTATAGGAATAGAACTTAGTCATCTTCATAGAACAGTCATTTCAAAGAGTCTACTACTGTTTCTCAAAGCATAGTACAAAAGATGAAACTCTAGACTTAGACAGTCTAATCTCCTTGAGTGTCAAAGACATTCTCAAGTGACCCCTTCATTAAATAGGAAGAAAACCCGTAGACTCGGACAGTCTCAATACCCTTCGAATTTCCCACTTCCTTAAAGAACAGGAATAACCCGGATCCTTGAATCAAATCCTTGAGTACAGTGTTGCTCATATAAGAACTGATTTTCTCTTTCAAAATCAGTATACTGGGCCTGTCACTCAACTGAAACAGTCACCATAGCCTCCTCTTGGGCTTTGTACAATGATCCTCCCCAGCGGAGTCAAACAATGTTCAACCTCTCTCTCGGGCTTTGTACGAGACACATAAGAGACTCCATCGTCGAGTCAATCACCCCTTTTGCCTCCATCTCGGGCTTTATACAAGATACAAAAAGGTTCTTATTGAGCCAAACAAACAATAGCCTCCATCTCAGGTTTCGTACGAGATACAAAAAACTCTCTTGTTGAGTCAAACAGCCTTCATCTCGGGCTATATACGAGATACCAAAAGATTCCCTCGTCGAGTCAAAACCTTTTAGCCTCTCTCTCGGGCTTTGTACGAGACACATATTAGCCTCCTCTTAGGCTTTGTATAAGAAAACCACTGGTTGATCCAATAAACCTTTTAGCATCAAAACTGTGCCTCGTTCACAGTACACAAACATCAACAACTCCTTCCTCTTCATCTAATTGTTGTAAGCGGCAAGCCTCTGGATCATCTACATCCATGCTACTGTCCCTCTTTTAGCATGAGAAATTCCTAAGGAAAGATAGCATTGCTCTACACTGAGTTAAAGTCTTCTCCTTCAGGTTAAAATCCCCTTTAAAGGAAATTATGGCATTGCCGGATTCACACATCCCGGTTAAAGTAATTCTCCTTTATAAACAGTTGTGACATACAAACCCCTCTTTAGAGATGACAAATTCTCTCTAAAGACAACACCTTTCAGCTTCACATCTTGGGCTTTGAACAAGATACAAACCACCTTTCGCTTCACGTCTTGGGCTTTGAACAAGACACCAAAATGCCATTTCCTCTAGGAGGAACTACGAACGCTCTGATTTCCCTGTTTCGGAAAAACGGGAATACGTAGGCATAAGATTGAAAGAAAAATCTTAGCGAGCACACTAAACAAAAACCCAAAATCCCATACTCTCACATATCTATCAAGAAGCATTCGTCCTAACATCCTAACCGATAGCCTAAAGCACCCCTTTTCAACAAAATAACCTAGGAGAAACCCCGAATCTTTCTAGCATCTGTAAACCAACAGTTTTGACTGTTTAACCTCAGTATGCAAGCAGGGTTAGTTGGAGACATCTATTTCCCTTCCTTCATCAGCTTTAATAGGATAAAAAAATGAATCGAACTGTAGTACTAGAGCGATCGTGCTTCGCAACCACATCCAAAAATCACTCGCTACAGAAAAATGGCGACTCTGCTGGGGATACTAACACAGGTCTCTTTGGAGATCTTGTTCTTTTTTTGTCCCCTAGGTAGAAACCTTGATGTCATTAGGATCTTAGGTCAAAACGCCGTTAGTTTGGAATGAAACCACAGGATGGTAACTTCGCCGGGAAACCATTTTCTGTCAGGAACTTAAGATTCATAGCTTTAAAGGTCTAGGATGTTTAGGACAAATATATATACTGCTTTTCCTAATTGCTATACGTGTTTATTTTTCTGCTAATGGGAATGCGTGTGATGCCGCATGTGGAAAGATTGAGTATACACTTAAGATAAGTGATGGCGACGAGGTCGACCATCAACCTCAGTGGAAGCTGACCAATGCAACCCATTCCCTCTCTTAGGTAATTGGCCGATTGTGATGTCTGAGAAGCTGAGGAGCCAAACCCTTTTGTAGTGAGGAAACTATCGGGAATAGTTGTTACGCGATACTACCCTCATTTGAGGCTGGTGATCTATTCTCGGTGAATGGCACTTACTCTAAGATTGCTCTACAACTCGCTGGCGATCCGCTTGTTGTTTTGCTTTCCTGGGAGGAGCTGATGATAATGAGTATAGGTACAAAAATCACCCTAGTATAAACCTTTGGGGATGGGTAGAGCCTTGACTTCATGACAATGACCCTTTGACCCCATGTTTTTTCTATGTTTTTGTGTGCTGCATTTATGCATTCATTTAAAAAAACATTAAAACATTCAAAAAAAATTTCTCTTCTAGTCTCTCTGTTTTTCAAATTAAACTAAGACTGTGATTGCAAATATCAGAGAAAAAGATTGCGCTAATGAATTTCGGTAGAAGGAGAACTCATACGTACACCTTCAGGATTCCAAAACTAGAGGATTTGAGAGGTTTGGCGAGGATGATCACAAACCAAGAGGCTTTCAAAGCCAAGTACGGAGGTGTGCTACCACTGTTAAGGGTCCATGTGATTGAGGGAATCATGGATGCGCTCATTCAGTTTTACGATCCGGTTTATCATTGTTTCACATTCCCGGATTACCAGCTCGCACCAACGCTGGAGGAGTATTCTCATCTAATTGATTTACATATCACTGATCGAGCTCCATTTTATGGACTGGAAGAAATTCCAAAGAATCAGACCATTGCAAGAGCAATTCATTTGGACGAGCCTGAGGTCAAGACTCACATGACTACCAAGGGTGGCATACAAGGTTTGCCAGCCCAGTTCTTGACAAAGAAAGCCCTGTATTTTGCCAGTATAGGAAACGTGACTACTTTTGAAAGCATCTTTGTCTTGCTCACCTACGGGTTATTTTTGTTTCACAACATTAATAACTTCGTCGATATCAATGCCATTAAGGTTTTTCTCATTGGAAACCCCGTACCGACTTTGCTCGCAGATGCGTATCATTCTGTACACTTAGGGAATTTGTATAGCGGAGGGGAGATCACATGCTGTGTACCTTTGCTTTACAAATGGTTTATCTCCCATTTACCTAAATCTGCTGCTTTCTGGGATCATAAGAGTGCCTTGCGCTGGTCGCAGAAGATCATGTCCCTCACCAACTCTGATATAGATTGGTGTAATAGGATCTATGATGGAATCAGAATCATTGATCGTTGTGGAAACTTCCCCAACATACCCCTCATAAGAACTAAGGGAGGAATCAACTATCATCCGATATTGGTTCATCGTCAATTTGGATACCCAATGAGGCATGTCCCCCTGAATGCTCATCTGGAAGGTCTTTTCTTCAAAGAAGGAGAAAACGACAGAGCACTTAAGATGGAAATAGTGCACGCTTGGAAGCATGTTCATAAGAAAGGACGGGAGTCTCTAAGAAAACTGGACTGTGTCTCGGTGGAGCCTTATCTCCAGTGGGTACAAACTAGAGCTCTCAAGCTAAAGATGCCTTATCCTCGTTACGGAATTCTTCCACCGAAGGAATCTGTCATGTACTTCATGACCGAAACGGAAAAGCTTCAGGTTACTCTCAACAAAGTTCAAAAGGAGAGAAGGTCTTGGAAGAACAAGTACCGCACCCTCGATGTGGAGTGCATCAAAATACAGCAACTACTGAAAGAGAAAGATGCTCTGATTGAAATTTTAGAGCAACATGCTGTGGATAATCATAATGACCAAAGGAATTTGCTCACTCCTTTCATCTGGCAAAGGAATGACAACCCTAAAACGGCTCAAGAGCCCCGGTCCAAGAAAAGGAAAATACCAGAATCAGCACCCGGGTTTGCCTCAAGGAGGACTCGGGACCCATTAGCTTAGGTTTCCGTTTCTGCACTTTGTAATCTACTGTATTTTTGTTTCTGCAATCCTTTGAATTTCAATAAAAAAGGGTTTCCCCACTGTTTGATATTTGCAATCTAATTGTCGAAGTTTGTTTTGATTAAACCAAAAAACAATTAATATAATCATTGCATTCATCATTCTCACATCGCGTATTCTTCTTACCTACGAATCTCACGTTTGTGTCTCGGTTCTAGAGTCAAATTGTCTCATTCGTACAATACTCGGGCCAATCGTCAGAAAAGGATGGATGATCTTGAGGAAGAAAACAGAGAGTTTAAAGAAGAGATCGACGCTCTGAGAGAGGATATGAGAAAGCTTCGTAACGACATGCAAGCCATGGCAGAAGCTTAGCTACAAAGGACTGTGATCTCAGAGATCACCTCAACGCCTATAGTGGAGAAATTTGATCCTAGGTATCAGATGCCGAAAGATCGTCCCTGGGGCATGCCTGTTAACTATATCCCGGAAGGATATGTTCCGCCGATTGCTGAGGATCAGGGAATCATAACAGAAGCCGCTGGGCCTGAAGGTTACAAACTTCGGGAAAGCGAAGATGCCAGAGGCATATTGAAGACTCCTGAAGGTTACAAACTTTGGGAAATGCCAAGATTCACTGCCGTAGTCATGGTACCACCCCCTGTGGTGCACATTGTCCCGGAAGGACAGGTTCCACCGATACCTTCTGATAAGAAGGAAACTATGTTTGACCGAATGGATGAATTCCAACAATAGTTCTTGGAAATGCAGAAAGAACTGCAGGCCATCCGCGGTCAGGATTTATTTGGGAAGGACGCCGCAGACCTTTGTCTGGTCCCCAATGTGAAAGTTCCGCACAAGTTCCAAGTGCCCGAATTTGAAAAATACAAGGGTAACTCTTACCCTCAAAATCACTTGGTGATGTACGCTCGGCGAATGTCAGCTCAGACTGACAATCAGGACCTACTGATTCACTACTTCCAGGATAGTTTAACCGGTGCCGCACTCAAATGGTACATGGGTTTAAACCGTACTACGATCAGTACATTCAGAGATCTTGGTACTTCCTTCGTCCAACAATACAAATATAATTTGGACATGGCACCGGACAGAGATCAACTCAGATCAATGTAGCAAAAGGACAAGGAAACCTTTAAGGAGTATGCTCAGAGATGGCGTGAAATTGCCGCTCAAATTTGTCCACCTCTTGAGGAAAAAGAGATGACAAAAATCTTCTTAAAGACCTTAAGCTCATTTTACTATGACAGAATGGTTGCCAGTGCGCCCAGCGACTTCACCGAGATGGTGGGCATGGGAGTTCGTCTTGAGGAAGCCATCCGAGAAGGACGTTTGGTAAAAGACGCTGGATCATCGAGCAGTACAAAACGATACGGTAGTGCTCTCCCTAAGAAAAAAGAGCAAGATATTGGGAATATGTCTCTCGGAAAGCAAAGGGGACATTATCAACCAGTAGCAGCTGTAACTCCTGCTATCAGCCCTGCGCCTATTCCTACGTATCAACCTCAGGTTGCGCAAAGCCAACCTAATTAGCAAAGGACACAACAGCCTCTTCAGCAGGTTCGTCCTCCATACAATAACAACCGTACAACACGACCATCAGGGTTTGATCCTATACCCATGTTGTATGCAGAACTATTTCCGTTACTACTAGCTAAGGGGCACATCCAGACTAAGTCTCCTCTTACAGTACCAGAAAATCCGTCTTTCTGGTTTAAGGTGGATCTAACTTGCCTTTATCACCAAATCGAGACTTGTCTCAATTTCAATTCCGACGTGCAAAAGCTTGTTAGGAGCGGGGTTTTATCCTTCAAGGATACAAATCCTAATGTTCTCACGAACCCGCTGCCTCAACATGAGAAAGCTGCAGTCAATTTGATAGAAGGAGAGACTAACGATGTCTATCAAATTCACGATGTACTCTTGTTGAAAACCAATCTGGTCAAGATGCATTGTAAACAGAGTGGATATGGCCATGTGCCACCTCATAATTATCACCAGTGTGATATCTGCTCTAAAGACAATCAGGGATGTTCTGTGGTGCAAGCAGCTCTACAGGAACAGATGGATCTCGAATGGATCCAAGAGCACCGAGTTCGTAGAGTTAACATGGTCTACACGAACTCCAACGTCATTCAGAACCACGACATCCGTGCGATGAATGTCAACTTGGTGGCGATGCATTTAAGGCAAAGCCAGTATCATAATCTGCCACGGCACGATTACAGTTCTTGTCTGACTTGCTCGGTAAACAAACAGGGATGCTCTTTCATACAAGAGGCCCTCCAGCGTCAGATGGATCTTGGATGGATCCAGGACTACCATGATAGGAATTCCTATCAGATTAATATGGTTCAAATCTTTGATATTCGCATGATGAATGCCAACCTGGTAGAGTTACATGCTGAGCAGGTCCGACTCGGATTCTTAATATCACACGACTATCAAAGCTGTAAAGCAGGTTGCAAAAATGATCGAGGTTGTATCCTTGTCCAGGAGGCACTTCAGCACTTGTTAAATCGCTGGTGGATGCCAATCTATATGGATGAAGATACTCAGCAAATTAGTATCAGTAACAGGAATCCCACCCGGCGTCAAAGTCAGGATGTCTGATCTGTGGAAGCTAACCTAGTGAGGTTACATTGTATTCAAAGTGGGCGTGGCCAGGTGCCACCACACAACTATGAACATTGTGGTGTCTGTTCAGAAAGTAACCAAGGGTGTTACCTTGTGAGAGCAGCTCTTCAGGGTCAGGTGGATCATGGAGAGATTCGTCCGTATCCAGGTTCTGGACCCATCAACTGGACACCGAACTACCTTGCCAATCAAGTTGAGGATGTTGTCACAATCTCTGGTCATCACCAGACCAGGGATGTTTTTGCCATCATCCCTCTACTTGACGAATCTAGAATTCCCAACCGGGAACGGATCGAGATTACTTATGATGGTCAGAAAAATTAGAAGGTTCCCATAGTCATCTATCTACCGGGACCACTACCGTATGAATCAACTAAGGCTATCCCTTACAAATACGGTGCAACAACAATTGAGAATGGAAAGGAAACTCCATTACCCTCCGTCGTGAATATTGCAGACATCAGTCGTGTAACACGGAGCGGTCGAATCTTCAACCGAGGAGTTGGAGAACCTAACAAGGAAAAGGAACTTCAGACAGAAGCTCCCGGTCCATTAGTCGGTCAATCCAGTAATCCCGACCTTTCAAAAAATAATGATGAGATGCTGAAGCTCATCCAAAGGAGTGAATATAACATTGTTGATCAGCTGTTATAGACTCCTTCAAAGATCTCGGTATTATCACTGTTACTCAGTTCAGAAGCCCACAGGGAGGCTCTACAGAAAGTCTAGGAGAAAGCCTTTGTAGAACAGGATGTAACAATCAGACAGTTCGATAGCATTGTCTCTAACATCACTTCCTGCAATAATTTAGGATTTAGTGATGAGGAATTACCCGAAGAGGGTCGCCGTCATAACATGGCGCTCAACATTACAGTTAACTGCCAGGACGATGCTTTAGCCAGAGTACTGGTAGACACAGGGTCAGCCCTGAATGTTATGCCAAAGTTCACTTTGATGCAATTATCATTCAAAGGCCCTCCGATGAGAATCGGCGAGGTCGTCGTCAAAGCGTTCGACGGATCCAGAAAAACAGTTATCGGCGAAGTTGATATTCCCATAACTATTGGTCCTCACACTTTCCAAGTCACTTTCCAGGTCATGGACATCTGGGCAACATACAGTTGTTTATTAGGAAGACCTTGGATACATCAGGCTGGAGCGGTCACTTCAACCCTCTACCAAAAGTTAAAGTTCGTTCAGAACGATCAACTTGTCACAGTCTGTGGAGAACAGGCCTTGCTCGTGAGTAACTTATCATCATTTACTTGTGTAGAACCCAAGGAGGTTATTGGAACTCAGTTCCAAGCACTGTCGGTGAGCAAAGACAATCAATCCGGAGGAGGAACTTCGATTTCCTCATACAAAGATGCTATCAAAGCGGTCGAGAGTACCGACACAACCGGATGGGGACAGGTTGTCATTCTTATTGACAATAAAACAAAGAAGGGTCTTGGTTTTTTCGTAACCTGTACCCGGACAGCTGCCAACGATGAAAGTCTTCATCCCCTTCAAAAATTCTTCCATAGTGAAGGTTTCCTTCACCCAGTGTCTCAGGCAGTACATGCTATCAATGAGGAAGATCCCTCTGACACAGATGAAGAATGAAAGTCCTACCTTAATGAGGACGGTTATATGTCTCAGGAAGAGGTGCCTATGCCATTTTGCTATCCCGCACAGGGTCTGAGATTTATACCACGGTCAGACGTCGAAATGATATATGGAGATTGTGATCCAGAAGGATGTCGTGCTCCGCCAAATTCATTAGAGGAGGACACTCTGATGAAAGACAACTTTGACTACAACTACTATGGCCCAATGGATGGTCTGCCAATGTGGCAACCTTACCCAGGAGACTTGGGGCAAGAGAGTCAGCCAAACAATGAAAATCAGCTGACCGTCATTGAATAGAATACCTGTGTCCCCACCATGTCATGGGATCAACACTCTGGTCATTCAGAAACTACTCAGCACGACGATGAATTTGCAACGTTTGCCGGACTAGAATTCATCAACTATGCTTTTCCCGAGGTCAACGTCATCGAGAGGGATGACCCCTCCAGTTCCAGAGAAATATGGGACACCCTGGGACAACCAAGTGGAAAATTCGACTTTATGGTCAAGTACACCGCTCCCGAAAGCTCTCGCATCAGGCTCGAAGATATCCAGCCAACTGGATGGGGAGATACAGCTGAGAGTACAACTACTCTGCATAATACAACAGAGGAATCCTCCTATGACAATTCTGTCTGGGAGACAGATTCCAATGATCCTGCTCCACCGGAAATCAGCGTTATTTCTGAAGACAAATCGAGGAAGGTGCCAGACTTTGTGATTCACCGAGGAGTTCGCCGCCATTGGGTTGTTGTCGATGTTCTGAAGATTGTTCATAAGTCAAAGTAATTGCCGTCTTTAACCTTTCACCCTGCCCAGGTGAAACAGATGTTTTGATAGGGCTCGCTATCTGTAAATTTCCCTCTTTGCTTTGCCCAAAGCGACAGAGTTTTGTTTTATAGGGCTGTAGTTTCAAGAATCGACTTGTTCATTAATAAAATAACGTCGTTCTGTAATTTCTGCATTAATTGTTGTTTTCTCTTTTTGCTTTTTCTCAGAAAATGGTAATCCTAAAAAACAATTAAAAATAAAAACAAGCAGTAAAATAAATACACTGCACACACTTGTATTTTCTCTATCTCTTCTAAACACGAATCATCACGTCATGCAGATTGCTTATTTTAAACCCAGTTGAAACATACGATCCGATGCCTTCTCCCGACTTTGAGTTCCCGGTATTTGGGGCTGAAGAAGAAGTTGACAACGAAATTCCAGAAGAGATCTCTCGACTACTCAGACAAGAGGAAAGGTCCATTGAACCTCACAAAGAGCCGTTGGAAACGATAAACTTGGGTTTGGAAAAAGAGAGAAAAGAAATCAGGATTGGGGCACTACTCGGTCCAACTGTCAAAGAAAGTTTGATAAAGCTTCTCAAAGAATTTACCGATGTATTCGCTTGGTCCTATCAGGATATGCCAGGGTTGGATACCAGCATCGTGGAACATCATTTACCGCTAAGGTCAGAATGTCCGCCAGTAAAACAAAGGTTGAGACGGACTCACCCGGACATGGCCATCAAAATCAAAGAGGAGGTACAGAAACAGATCGATGCGGGTTTCCTCGCTACATCTGAATATCCTTAATGGTTAGCCAACATCTTACCCGTTCCCAAAAAGGACGAAAAGGTCAGAATGTGTGTTGATTACAGGGATCTGAACAAGGCAAGTCCAAAGGATGACTTTCCTTTACCACACATTGACATGCTGGTAGACAGCACAACAAAGTTCAAAATTTTCTCCTTCATGGATGGATTCTCGGGCTATAACCAGTTCAAAATGGCGCCGAAAGACATGGAGAAAACTTCATTCATTACCCCATGGGGTACCTTTTGTTACAAGGTGATGCCGTTCGGTTTGAAGAACGCCGGGGAAACCTATCAAAGGGCCATGACTACTCTGTTTCATGACATGATACACAAAGAGATAGAGGTATATGTCGATGACATGATTGCAAAATCTAAGACAGAAGAGGAGCATGTGACCCACTTGTCAAAACTATTCGAGCGTCTGAGAAAATACAAACTCCGCTTGAATCCCAACAAATGCACCTTCGGTGTCCGTTCGGGGAAACTCTTAGGGTTCATCGTCAGCCAGAAAGGGATTGAGGTCGATCCTGACAAGGTCAAGGCCATTCGAGAAATGCCTTCTCCGAAAACTGAAAAACAAGTCAGAGGATTCTTGGGACGTTTGAACTACATCTCCAGATTCATATTCCTTATGACCGCCACGTGTGCGCCGATTTTCAAATTACTAAAAAAGAACCAGGATTGCGTTTGGTCAGAAGATTGCCAAACCGTCTTCGACAGTATTAAGAAATACCTGTTGAATCCGCCGATTCTATCACCTCCAGTGGAAGGAAGACCACTGATTATCTACCTCACAGTCCTAGAGGACTCAAAGGGATGTGTACTTAGCCAGCAAGACGAAACTAAACGGAAAGAGTCTGCCATCTACTATCTGAGCAAGAAATTCACCGATTGTGAAATTCGGTACACGATGCTTGAGAAAACTTGTTGCGCTTTGGCTTGGGCAGCCAAACGTCTACGTCATTACATAATTCGTCATACTACTTGGTCAGTTTCTGAGATAGATCCAATCAAGTATGTCTTCGAAAAGCCTGCTCTCACGGGAAGAATTGCCCGTTGGCAGATGTTATTATCAGAATATGACATAGAGTACCACGCTCAGAAAGCCGTTAAAGGAAGTATTTTAGCCGATCATTTGGCTCATCAACCGATTGACGATCAAGAATCAACCGGGTTTGACTTCCAAGACGAAGATGTCATGTATCTAAAAATGAAAGATTGCGATGAACCGTTACCCAGTGAAGGGCCAAAACCAGGTTCCCAATGGGGACTTATCTTTGACGGAGCAGTTAATCATTATGGAAATGGAATTGGGGTAATCATTGTTACCCCTCAGGGTACCCACATTCCTTTCACCGCTCGACTTACGTTCAAGTGTACAAACAACGAGGCCGAATACGAAGCTTGTATTATGGGTCTCGAAGAAGCGAATGATTTAAGGATCAAAAACTTGGACGTATACGGCGATTCAGCCCTGGTTATCAATCAGATAAAAGGAGATTGGAACACATACCAATCAGGACTGATTCCTTACAAAGACTATGCAAGAAGGTTGTTACCTTTCTTTAACAGAGTCGAGTTTCATCACGTCCCTTGTGAAGAGAACCACATGGCTGATGCCTTAGCCACTCTCTCTTCCATGATTAGTGTAGGTCAACAGAATGACCTACCTAAGATCGACATAATGCGCCTTGAAAGGCCCGCTTACATCTTCACGATTGAAGCAGTCATAGATGACAAACCTTAGTATCACGATATCAAATGATTCCTTCAGAACCAAGAGTACCCATCTGGGGCACTCAGAAAAGACAGGAAAACCCTCAAAAGATTGGCTGGAAGCTTCTTCCTGAGCGGTGACACTCTTTATAAGAGAAATTTTGACATGGTCTTGCTCCGATGCGTAGACAGACCAGAAGCAGACATGCTTATGAACGAAATCCATGAAGGATCCTTTGGCACTCATGCCAACGGACACACAATGGCGAGGAAAATTCTGAGAGCAGGGTATTACTGGTTGACCATGGAATATGACTGCTACAAGTACATGAGGAGGTGCCACAAGTGTCAGATATACTCCGACAAAATTCATGTACCGCCAACGCATCTCAAAGTTCTTTCTTCCCCGTGGCCTTTTTCCATATGGGGAATCGACATGATTAGCTTGATCGAACCTAAGGCTTCAAACAGACATCGGTTCATCCTGGTAGCCATTGACTATTTCACCAAGTGGGTCGAAGCAGCGTCGTACGCTAATGTAACCCGACAAGTGGTGGTCCGATTTATCAAAAACAATATCATCTGTCGTTATGGTGTTCCAAGCCAGATCATTACTGATAATGGATCTAACTTGAACAATAAGATGATGAAAGAGTTATGCGCAGAGTTCAAGATCGAACACCATAACTCATCTCCCTACCGACCCAAGATGAACGGAGCGGTAGAAGCGGCTAACAAGAACATCAAGAGGATCGTTCAAAAGATGGTTGTAACCTATAAAGATTGGCACGAGATGCTACCCTTTGCTCTTCACGGTTATCGAACATCTGTCCGTACTTCAATAGGGGCAACCCCTTTCTCTCTAGTGTATGGCATGGAGGCAGTTCTCCTCATAGAAATAGAGATCCCATCAATCCGGGTATTGATGAAAGCTAAGCTTTCAGAAGCTGAATGGTGTCAAAGTCGACACGACGAATTAAACTTGATCGAAGAGAACCGAATCATGGCACTATGCCACAGTTAGTTGTATCAGCAGAGAATGAAGAAGGCGTTCGACAAAAAGGTTCGACCTCGCATCTTCAGGAAAGGAGACCTTGTGCTCAAGAAGATACAATCTTTTCTCACTGACTCCCGGGGCAAGTGGACTCCAAATTATGATGGGCCCTATGTGGTCACGAAAGCTTTCTCAGGCGGCGTCTTGAGACTCACAACCATGGACAGAGAGGAATTTGCCTACCCCACGAATGTTGATGTAGTCAAGAAATACTTCGCCTAAAAAAAAAACGTCTCGGTGGATTGAAAACCCGAAAGGGCGGTCCAGGCAAAAGTTAGAGACATGAAAAAAAATCATCCTGGTGGATTGGAAACATCAAAGTACAATGCAGGAAAAAATTAGGGATAATGGCAAGTAACTATGTTCAACAGAGGCAAGTCCCTCAGCAGCAGCAGTTATACCATCCATCGGAGGAAAATTCCAGTCAATGTCATCTTCGACAGAAGCTCAGGATGCCCAGAATTCAAAGTTGGTAGAAGGATAGTGGTCGTTATGTTTCAACGTAGCCCTTTTCCCTGTAAATTACCATTTTCAAACTTTGTATATACTCTTTGGAATCACGCGTTTGGCTGATCTCCTTCTTATAAATAAAATTTGAGCCTTTGTGCTTTTGTTTGTAATTTTCATTTGTTTTAGCTTTACAGAATGACGTTTTTTAACATGATTAGCGATTCTTGAAATGAAACAAAAATGAATTTACTTGTTAAAACCTTTTCTGCTTTTAAATTAAAGATGGCAATTTCTTTTGACTGTTAAACATCAGAAGAACATCAATCGCTTCTCCAGAAGTAAGCAAACTTCAAAGTGCAGAATCAAAGTACTCCTTCTAGGCCAGTACGCCTGAACGAAGGATCAACTGTATGAGATGCGGCTTTACCATCTGATACCCTCGGCCGAGTTCTTATCCCCTAAGCCCGATCAACGGTATTCCCCGCAGGGACTATCTCTCCTAAGCAAGGTGGAATTGCTATTCTGAACCAACGGTACTTCTTCGCCCCGCGATGGCCGAGTATCCAGTCGTGTTCACCTGTCAGTTTGTATGTTGCGTCAGTTTTGTCAGCATAAACATACATACATCATGCATTTGATTTGCATTCATATTCATATTGCATCACTATCACTCTAGTCGGTCTTGTCCCCTAGTGATAACAGTCCTCTCAATCGAGTTGTTAGTTCTTGCCTGGTCAGGAAATGCTGCGTTTGAACAATCTCTCGCCGCCAGTTTATTTCTGGAATAGAGATGATCCTCGACCACTTTGATAACTTGAACCTCTGAAAAGCCATAGAAGCTTTCTACAAATGTCACTCTTCGCCATTGAAGATGATATCCTTGCTTTCCCGGATTAAAGAAAAATCCCCAGAGAAAGCCTCCTAAGTAGAGATTTGGCAGTACCGCTGCCTTTCTCCGAAAGACCGCTGATAAAAAGGTCCTCGGCACCTCAAAATTGGACCCCATCATATGGCATTTCTCCAGGAAGATCCCGAGAAAAGTATGATGTAAGATCCCAAGCAGAAGCAGCCTCTCAAGAGACTCGCTTTCCCCAGATAGAGTCGACAAATGGCGTCTCCAACAGAGAAGTTTGTGCACCTCTACAACTCAGACGATTGGGCTCTCCAGCGAGTCTAACGTCAAACTTTTTCCCATCAAATGGCATCTCCCCAGGAAAATTCGGCGAGAAGTTTGAGGAAAATCGCTACGCATAGCGTCCCTTGTCAATAAAGTTTATTGGCGGAAGAAACCGAGACCAGTTCCTTGGTAGGAAACCAGGATCGAGGGGAAGTTTACAACAGCAACTCAGACCAGTTCCTTGGTAGGAAACCAGGATCGAGGGGAAGTTTAAATCAGAAATTTAGACCAGTTCCTTGGTAGGAAACCAGGATCGAGGGGAAGTTTACCTTTTCTAAGCATCATCGCTTAGCAAAAGAAGATGAATGCGTGAACTACCATTCATAACCACCATCAAAATTTCGGGTATTCCGATATTTAATCCTCTTGCACCCCGAATGCCCGAATACCTTCGCCATTCACACCTTCGGATCCAAGAAGATTAAATACGGGCATCTGTCATACCCAAAATTTTGACCACTAAGATTTCCCATCATTGTGAAAATCATCATCACAATATGGAGGAACCATCATACTTCATTAGTCTCCCCAAAGATGGGTGAGCGTTCACTACAATCAAACTAGGGTTTCGAACCCTCTCAGAGCCTTTAGACAAATGATCAATCAAGGAATGACATGATCTTCAACTTGTCTAAACCTCTCAAACATTCACAAAGGATCAAGAGGACTCCCACATCAAGAATTAAGCACAAGAGTGCAACATTTCAAGTGGATCAAGCCTCAAGTTCATCTAATACAAAGTCAACTGACGCAGAAAGTCAAAGTTTGACTTTTGGTCAACTTTGAGCTTCACAAGCCATTACTCAAGAAAATATGATGGATGATTTAATTTGATCAAATTTAAATCAAGAAATCATGCAAAAATGCAAAATTGATCAAATTGAAAGAAACTTAGAAATTTTTTCTAAGTTAAAATCATGTTCAAGTGCACAACTTTTCAAGGTTGTAACTATTGACCCAAGCATCCATTGGTTTTGTGTAAGGGCTACTTTTAAAGAGGGTATTTGATACTTCAACATTGTAGAAGGAATCAACTCAAAATATCATAAGGATTGAAAGATATAAGTGATCAAAGTTTGGAATTCTTAATGTCTGATGTTCTGACATTGCATATGACATCGCTATATTTTCCAGCAAGAATGTCCCAACTTCAAGGATGTTTTTCTCCATGATCCAAGTTGATTCAAGCCAAAACTTGAACATCAAAGTTGAAGTACGTTATCTCAGCTTTCCAGAAAGTTGTAGAACGTCCTTGTAGCATACTCGAGCAAGGAGATATGATTTTTGCAAAAACCATTGATAAACCAGAATTTTCATGACAGCTTTTAGGACAGATTTGACTACACAAGTTCAAGACCATTTTTGATGACTTTGCAAGCTGAACCGAGACCAAAGTCAAACATCAAAGTTAAAGTATGTCATTAGGGCTTTCCAAAATGTATAAGAACTCCCATCAATTCAACTTGAGCAAGGAGTTATGAACCTCACAACATGCCTTGCTCGAGCTGATTTTTTAGGACTGATTTTGCGCACTTTTCTTGTGCCACACAATTTTCAAGCTTTGTCACCATGCAAGACAAGCATCAAAGATGCAATTCACTTCAACTCAAAATATCATAGTGGATTAAAAGATACAAGTGATTAAAGTTTGGAATTATTAATGTTTAATGTCTGATGTTCTAACATTGCATAGGACATCACTAATATTTTTCCAGCAAGAATGTCCCAACTTCAAGGCTGTTTTTCTCCATGATCCAAGTTGAACCAGGTCTGGGGTCAAACATGAAAGTTGAAGTACATTATCTCAGCTTTCCAGAAAGTCCTAAAACGTCCATGTAGCATACTCGAGCAGGGAGTTATGGATTTTACAAAAAGGCTTGCTGCAGCTGAATTTTTCATGGGGCAGATTTGCACATTTCTTGTGCCACACGAATTTCCAAGCCTTGTCATCATCTTGGACACATCTGAGGATCAAATCTAAAGGGGAAAATCACTGAGCCAAACCTCCAAAGTCCTTGGAACAAGAAATAACATGCTATTCCTAAAAATCCCTAAAAGAGGGACAAGACTCCAATTTTGGATTAGAGCATTCAATGGAAGCATCAAGGTGGCATGGACTGAGCCATTCTCAACTGAATTCAGTCAAGACTTATCCAAGACCAAGGGAACCACAGCCCTGTGCCCTAACCTCTAGTCAATGGCTAGAAGAGACTTGGATTCTCATTGGCCAACATTGAACAAACCTCTGCTGCAGTTGCCATTCACTATTGCTACAAAAACAAACTTGCTCTACTATAAATAGAACTCATTTGTGCTCAGTTTGAGTACACCAAAGCCATCAAACTGATGCTTTCCTCAAAATCTCTTCTTTCACCTCAAATTTGCCTTCCAAAGCAAGTAATTCTGAGTTTTTGAGCTTGAGAGCTTTTCCATCACAATCAATCACACACACACCTCATATATATCATATGTAAGCTATGCAAACTATCACAAGTGACCTGTAATCACAAAATCACAAAGTCACTTCTCAAAACCTCAAAATGGCACTTTTTTGCATTTTTCAAGCCATGTCTTGATTCAGTCACTTACCAAACCAGATAAAACCTCAAACACACTCCAAATATCATCCTTGAACTATCCCAAATGGTTCCCAATGTCTGGAACACCATTTGAGGGAGTTGCTATTTTGGTCACTTTTAACCCCTTTTGCAGGAATGGGACAGTTTGTGTTTTTGCAGCTACCAGCTGATTCCAACCATCCTAAAAGCTTCTAAGAGGTCATTTGAGGGTGTCCAAAGCAACAAATCATTTCTGGAACAAAGCACTTGGTAGGTTGCACAAAATCTCCAAAAAAAGAGGTAAAATTCATAACTTGAATTCTTTGAATCATGCTTTCCTTTGATGTCCACATACATGCATCATATTGAACAATTCTTGAAGCAAAAATGTAGTCCTTAATGTGTATGTTATGATCCTCCTACTGTTTGCACTTTAACATGTTTATATGTGGAGTTTATGTTGTTTTAAACTTAAGGTGCAGATCTGTTTTTTGCCTTGTGTGTGCTGTACATTAAGTTTCAGTATGTATGAGTAATACCATTGGATTCCTTGCGAAAAATTGGTCAAGATAGGTTCTTACGGATTTCAATTTCGTTAAAAATTGAGAGAGTTATGAATGTTTGAAAATTTGATAAGCAAAGATGTTTAAACTTAAGGTGCATATCTGGTTTTTTGCCTTGTGTGCGCTGTACATTAAGTTTCAATATGTATGAGTGATACCATTGGATTCCTTGCAAAAAATTGGTCAAGATAGGCTCTTCCGGATCTTAATTCCGTTAAAAATTGAGAGAGTTATGAATGTTTGAAGTTTGATAAAAAGATGTTGAAAATCAAGGTGCAGTTCTGGTTTTTGTCTGATGTCGAATGTGATGTTGTGACATATTCCCTTGTTCTCTTATCTTCAAAACTCATGAGTGATGTCGAATGTGATGTTGTGACATCACATTCCCCTTTTTCTTAGTTTATCTTCAAAACTCAACCAATTATTTCACATAGCAAAAATTATCATTTTCCAAATCTGTTTTACACACTTCTTATTCATACTCCATAATATTTTAATCCACCAAAACATCACAAAAAATATTATTATTTGATATGTTTTTAATATATTCAAAAATATTGTTTTAAATTGTTTTAAATGCTTTTAAAATGATTTCTTTTTCTTGATTTTTAAAACCAAAATGATTTTGAATATTCATGTGGATAAAATACTTTTTCATAAACCTTAATCACTATTTATAACATGATTAATGATTTTATTTGATATTTTTTTTATCATTTTTTACTTGATTTTTCTTTGAAAATGTCCTTTAAAAAATGAAATTAGGGTTTTTGATTAATTCAACCCTCATCAAACTTTTTCTTTAAACCTTTTGGGCCTCTAATAGAGTGTAAGACCCAATCCTTTTTTGACCAAATCATTTTTAGGCCTCAGTGTATTGTATAAGTCTCGATACCGTCAAAAACAAACGGCGCGATCGTCGCCCTTTTGAAAAATAACATTTGGGCCTACCCTCGAGTAGTAAGACCCATTTCTTTTCTTAAAACTCATTTGGGGCTCTAATAGAGTGTAAGACCCAACCCCCTTTTAACCAAAACAATTTTTGGGCCTCACTTATTGTATAAGTCCCTTTGCGTTAAAAGAAAATCTCCGCGCGATCGCCATTTTTAACGAAAAATCAATTGGGCCTACCCTCGTGTTATAAGCCCCACTCTTTTTTCTTTAAACCTTTTGGGCCTCTTGAGAGAGTGTAAGACCCATCCCTCTGTACAGAAAACCTTTTTGGGCCTCAGTCACTTGTATAAGTCCCTCTGTACAAATTCAAACAGTGCGCTCACTGATAAAACCCTGGGCCTCTCCTTGAGCTGTAAGCCCCAAATCTTTCTTTTTCAAAGCACTTTCTCCTTTGATTTTTAATATACTGTTGTTTTCAATCTGTCTTTGTTGAACAACTAACCAAACAACATGGAAGCTCTACAACCGAGTAAGTGTTTATACGCTTTCATTTACCGCTTTCATATACATATAACTGCATTGTGGGGCTGTTTCGCTGTAAGTCTTCTTTCATAAACTCATATCAACTGTGTAATAATAGTATAGATATTTAGAGTTTCCCCGACAACTACGTCTAGAACTAGGAAACGCCATTTTGTTTATTCGTAGAAATAGACAACTAGATCCCCAATAGGAACACCAGATACAGTCTTCTCTTCGGCTGTCCTCATTAGGAATTATCAAGAAACTCTACTCCCAGAGATGAATGTATTCTCCGTGAATGGCATCTTTGAGTTTCTTCCAAATTCTCGAACTTTCTTGGCTTGATCTATTCCTTGTGAATAACTTTCCTTGAATTTCTCGGGGTTTGGGGACCCACGGGCTTCTTAAAAGCATCGGCCTCCTCTTGGGCATCGTACAAGGAGCCAAAGGCTTCCTAAAAGCAACCCCGCCTCCTCTTGGGCTTAGTACAAGGACCTCTCGGCTTCTTAGAAGCATTCATAGCCTCCTCTTAGGCTTCGTATAATGATTCTTCCTCCGGGAATGATAGCCTCCTCTTGGCTTCGTACAAGGACCGATCGACTTCTTAAAAGTTTCCAGCCTCCTCTTGGGCTTCATACAAATTGTCCCGACGACCTCCTAGAGGTATAGGAATAGAACTTAGTCATCTTCATAGAACAGTCCTTTCAAAGAGTCTACTACTGTTTCTCAAAGCATAGTACAAAAGATGAAACTCTAGACTTAGACAGTCTAATCTCCTTGAATCTCAAAGACATTCTTAAGTGACCCCTTCGTTAAATAGGAAGAAAACCCGTAGACTCGGACAGTCTCAATACCCTTCGGATTTACCACTTCCTTAAAGAACAGGAATAACCCGGATCCTCGAATCAAATCCTTGAGTACAGTGTTGCTCATATAAGAACTGATTTTCTCTTTCAAAATCAGTATACTGGACCTGTCACTCAACTGAAACAGTCACCATAGCCTCCTCTTGGGCTTTGTACAATGATCCTCCCCAGCGGAGTCAAACAACGTTCAGCCTCTCTCTCGGGCTTTGTACGAGACACATAAGAGACTCCCTCGTCGAGTCAATCACCCCTTTTGCCTCCATCTCGGGCTTTATACGAGATACAAAAAGGTTCTTATTGAGCCAAACAGACAACAACCTCCATCTCAGGCTTCGTACGAGATACAAAAAACTCTCTTGTTGAGTCAAACAGCCTTCATCTCGGGCTATATACGAGATACCAAAAGATTCCCTCGTCGAGTCAAAACCTTTTAGCCTCTCTCTCGGGCTTTGTACGAGACACATATTAGCCTCCTCTTAGCCTTTGTATAAGAAAACCACTGGTTGATCCAATCAACCTTTTAGCATCCAAACTGTGCCTTGTTCACAGTACACAAACATCAACAACTCCTTCCTCTTCATCTAATTGCTGTAAGAGGCAAGCCTCTGGATCATCTACATCCATGCCACTGTCCCTCTTTTAGCATGAGAAATTCCTAAGGAAAGATAGCATTGCTCTACACTGAGTTAAAGTCTTCTCCTTCAGGTTAAAATCCCCTTTAAAGGAAATTATGGCATTGCCAGATTCACACATCCCAGTTAAAGTAATTCTCCTTTATAAACAGTTGTGACATACAAACCTCTCTTTAGAGATGACAAATTCTCTCTAAAGAAAACACCTTTCAGCTTCACATCTTGGGCTTTGAACAAGATACAAACCACCTTTCGCTTCACGTCTTGGGCGTTGAACAAGACACCAAAATGCCATTTCCTCCCATAGAATAGGAGGAACTACGAACGCTCTGATTTCCCTGTTTCGGAAAAACGGGAATACGTAGGCATAAGATTGAAAGAAAAATCTTAGCGAGCACACTAAACAAAAACCCAAAATCCCATACTCTCACATATCTATCAAGAAGCATTCGTCCTAACATCCTAACCGATAGCCTAAAGCACCCCTTTTCAACAAAATAACCTAAGAGAAACCCCGAATCTTTGTAGCATCTGTAAACCAACAGTTTTGACTGTTTAACCTCAGTATGCAAGCAGGGTTAGTTGGAGACATCTATTTCCCTTCCTTCATCAGCTTTAATAGGATAAAAATGAATCGAACTGTAGTACTAGAGCAATCGTGCTTCGCAATCACATCCAAAAATCACTCGCTACAGAGGCTCTTTTCCCGAAGGAAGAATCCTTATACGAAACCTAAGAGGAGGTTGTGAATACTTCTTAGAAGTCGTAGGGTCCTTTAATAACACCCAAGAGGAGGCGAGGATGCTTTTAGGAAGTCTGTGGGTCCCCAAACCCCGAGAAATTCAAGACAGGCTATTCACAGAGAATAGATCAAGCCAGGAAAGTTCGAGAATTTGGAAGAAACTCAAGAGATGCCATTCAAGGAGAAAAGATCATCTCTGGGGAGTAGAGTTTCTTTGACAATTTCTAAGGGTGATAGGTTCACTGAGAATGCTGCCTTTCACGTCTCCATATTGTTTAACCCCAAGAGGAGGGAAGACTGTATCTGGTAATCCTATGGGGATCTAGTTTTGTCTATTTTAGAGTGATCAACAGGGCTTAGTGCTAGACGTAGTTGCCGGGAAAACTCTAAATATCTATACTAGTATTACACAGTTAATATGAGTTTATGAAAGAAGACTTACAGTGAAACAGCCCCACAATACAGTTTATATGTATATGAAAGCGGATAAAGAAAGCATATAAACACTTACTCGGTTGTAGAGCTTCCATGCTGTTTGGTTAGTTATTCAACAAAAAAATATTGAAAACAACAGTATATTCAAAATTAAAGGAGAAATTATTTTGAAAAGATGTTGGGGCTTACAGCTCAAGGAGAGGCCCAAGGTTTATCAGTGATCGCACTTTCGTTTTGTACGGAGGGACTTATACAAGTGATTAAGGCCCAAGAAATTTTCTGTACAAGGGGATGTGTCTTACACTCTCTCAAGAGGCCCAAGTGTTTAAAGAAAAAGAATGGGGCTTACAACACGAGGGTAGGCCCAGATGATTGGATTTTTTATTGGCGATCGCGCCGAGGTTTTCTTTTAACGCGGGGGGACTTATACAATGTCTGAGGCCCAAAAAGTTTTGGTTAAAAGGGGATTGGGCCTTACACTCTAATAGAGGCCCAAAAGATTTATTTTTGTACAAGTGGTGGGGCTTACAGCTCAAGGAGAGGCCCAGGGTCATTTGTTTGAAAATGGCGATCGCGCCGAGATTTTTGAAAACGCGGTGGGTCTTACACAATGCATTGAGGGCCAAAATGGTTTTCAAAGGGGGTTGGGTCTTACACTCTAATAGAGGCCCAAAAGATTTTGAATGGGTCTTATAGCTTGAGGAGAGGCCCAAGGTTTATTTTTCAACGGACGATGATCGCGTCGAACTCTTTGAAATACAACGGGACTTATACAATAAGTGATGCCCAAAAAGTTTTGTATTTACAAAGGATTGGGTCTTACACTCTATTAGAGGCCCAAAAGATTTTAAAAGGTTTGATGAGGGTTGAATTAATCAAAACCCTAATTTGTTTCCAAAATGTATTTTAATTGAATAAAAAATTCAATTAAAATGATCGAAATTGTTTAACATGTGGAAAACAAATTGTGATCTTGGATTAATGTTTCAAAAATCATGTTTTGACCTACAAAATGATTAGAAATCATAAAAATTTGCAAAATCAAGAGGGAAAAAATATTTTAAATGTCAAAAACAATTAAAGCATTAATTCTTGGTAAAAATATCAATTATATGAAATAAATAATATTTTTGGGATTTTTTGGTAAAATAAAATATTTTAACATTTTTGTGAATTATTAAAAAAAGAATCAACTCAAAATCATTAAAACTCAGAGAGAAATTAATTTTTGAATCAATTAAATAAAATCACAAAATTCAAATATTTGAATTTTCAAAAAGGGCGCCAAGAACAAGGGCAAGAACACGCGCCACCCTCTGTTTCTGCAGATTTGTATTTTCTATCCAATCTCACTGAATACTTGATTATATCATGCAATCTACATATCAATCTACTCGTTTCAACCTCACGATCATGTCTATGGTCTTTAATTTCATTTATTTTAAGCATGGAATAAGAAATCAAAGAGAAACCTCAAGAACCCTAAATTCTGCATGAAGGTTCAGAAATTCCATACACGATTCAAACAATGCAATTGATTGAGGGAAAACACTCCATGCATGATTATGAACATATGGCCAAATTATTGTGCAGCAAAAATTGCATGGATCATAGAGTTAGAAGAGCTCATGCTTACCACTTGCAGCTGGTGATCGTGTTTTGTGTTAGAGGTGTTACAACTTGGTTCCAAGGTTATGGACAGCTTCCCTAGGTGCTATGGAGTGTGTCTGGATGCTTGGAATGGATTGAAATGATCTGGAACTTGAGATGGTACCCCAACTGCACATCTGTCAAAGGCTTGAGCAATTGGCTGGTGATTTTGTGATTTTGGTGTTCCAGATGTTATGTGAGTGTTTGGATCACTTATATATGATGTTTATGAGGTGTGTGTGTGATTGGTTTGATTGGAATAGCTCTCAAACTCAAAACCCGATGGTGACTTGCCTTAGAAGGCAAAATTGGAAGTGAGAAGGTGATTTTGAGGAAAGCATTTGCTTGATGGCTTTGGTGTACTCAAACTGATCACAAATGAGCTCTATTTATAGTAGAGCAAGTTTGTTTTTGGATCAATAGTGAATGGCAACTGCAGCAGAGGTTTGGCCATTGGTTGCACTTTGGAATCCAAGTCTCCTCTAGCCATTAACTAGAGGTTAGGGCACAGGGATGTGGTTCCCTTGGTCATGGATAAGTGTTGACAGAATTCAGTTGCAAATGACTCAGTCCATGCCACCTTGGTGTATGCATTGAATGCTCCAATCCAAAATTGGAGTCTTGTCCCTCTTTTAGGCAATTCTAGGTTTGGCATGCTACTTCTTGTTCCAAGGACTTTGGAGGCTTGGCTCAGTGTTTGTCCCCTTTAGATTTGATCCTCAGATGTGTCCAAAGTGATGACAAGGCTTGGAATTATCTGATTTTTCCAAATCGAGGAAAAATGCAAAATTCTGCCTAGCCTTGGCGATTTTCAGCAAGGCATATTGCCATTATCATATCTCTTGGCCCAAGTGGAATTTGGTGATGTTCTTGGCCATTTTGGAAAGCCCTCATATGATACAACAACTGTTTGATCATATTTGGTTTTGATACTTTTTGGATCCAAGTGAAAAATCCCCCTACATTTGGAAAAAAGTGAAGGCAGATTCTGACTTAGTGAAAATTTCACTAAGTGTTGGAAAAAAGTGACATTTTCATTTTTTGTGATTTTGATCATTCCATAACTCAAAATCCATGAGGAATTTGGAGGGAGGTCAGTTGTAGGCTTTTGTAGAGGGTAATGAGATCTACAAATCAAGCTTTGGATGGGGAAAATGGCTTTGTGGTTTAGGAGTTATGATCCTCCAAAGTTAGTACCCTTGCCACTTTGTTCATAACTTAGAAAATTTTCTAAGTTTTTATGGTTACCCCTTTTACAAGTTATTCCACTTTTCGTGATTTTTCTTGATGAATGATGATTCAAATCATACATTAACATCATTTTAGGGATAAAAAACCATTTTTATGAAAAATCTCAAAAAGTCAAAGTTGACTTTTGTGCACAGTTGACTTTTTGTCAGATGAATTCCAAACTGTGCGATCCTTTAGGAAATCATGTCCTTGACCTAAATCAAACTTGATGGACATGTTCCATGGGTGTTATAGGGTATATTGAATCATGTCATAGGGTTTGGGAGCATGTCCTGGTCAAAAGTCAAAGATACAGTTGACTTTTCTCACGAAACCCTAACTGTGGTACTGATGAAATTGTGACTTGCTGCTCAAGCTTCCTGGATCAATCCACTGTTACAAATGGGTCAATGTGGTATGTTGGAGACCCTCAAATCCTTTCTTGAGGTCTTGGCTCATGATTTGTCCCAAAAGTCAACTTAGGGGTGAATTAGGTCAAGAAACCCTAATTCCTGTTTTTGATGTATGCATCCCCTGAGGCCAAATTGACTTGATGCTTGGGCCCATGAGGTTCCATGGAGTATTTTAGGATATTATTTGAAGCATTGGCTCATGCCCAGAGGAAAATTTTCATCTGGAGGCCCTGGTCGACCAAACCCTAATTTGGTGACACTGGCGATCTTGAGGCTTGATCCACCTGGAAGGGAGCAGCCTTGTGCTTAATCCTTAAAGTGGGAGTCCTCTTGATACCTTGTGGATATTTGAGAGGCTAGATAAGTTAAATATCATGTCATTTCTTGATTAATCCTTTGTCTAAAAGCTCTGAGAGGGCTGGAAACCCTAAATTTGATTGTAGTGGATGCTCACCCATCTTTGGGGAGACTGATGAAGCAAGATGGTTCCTCCATATTGTGATGATGATTTTCACAATTATGGGAAATCTTAGTGGTCAAAATTTGGGGTATGACAGATGTCCCTATTTAATCTTCTTGGACCCGAAAGTGTGAATGACGAAGGTATTCGGGCATTCAGGGTGCAAGAGGATTAAATATTGGAATACCCAAAATTTTGATGGTGGTTAGGAATGGTTGTTCACGCATCCTTCTTCTTTTGCTAAGAAATGATGCTTAGAAAAGGTAAAAACTTCCCCTCGATCCTGGTTTCCTACCAAGGAACTGGTCTTAGTTTCTGATGTAACTTTCCCTCGATCCTGGTTTCCTACCAAGGAACTGGTCTTAGTTTCTTTTGTCAACTTCCCCTCGATCCTGGTTTCCTACCAAGGAATTGGTCTTAGTTTCTGATGTAAACTTCCCCTCGATCCTGGTTTCCCACCAAGGAACTGGTCTTAGTTTCTTTTGTCAATAAACTTTTTGACAAGGGACGCTATTCGTAGCGATTTTCCTCAAACTTCTCGCCGAATTTTCCTGGAGAGATGCCATTTGATAGAAAAAGTTTTGATGTCAGAGTTGTTGGCGAACCCAGTCGTCTGAGTTGTAGAGGTGTACAAACTCCTCTGTTTGGAAACGCCATTTGCCGGCTCTACTTTGGAAAACAAGTCTCTTGAGAGACTGCTTTCACGCTTGGGGATATTGCATCATACTTTTCTCGGGATCTTCCCGGAGAAACGCCATATGATGTGATCCAATTTTGAGGTGCTGATGACCTTTTCATCAGCGGTTTTTTTTTCAGAGAAAAACTGTTGTATTGCCGAATCTCTTCTTAAGAGGCTTCCTCTAGGGATTTTCCTTAATCCGGGAAAGCGAAAATATCATCTTCAATGGCGAAGAGTGACATTGGTTGAAGGTTCTCTGGTCTTTCAGAGGTTTAAGTTATCAAAGTGGTCAAGGGCCAATTTTGATCCAGAACTAAACTAGAGGAGAGAGATTGTTCAGACGCAACCTTTCCTGACGAGGAAAGAACTGACAACTCGATTGAGAGGACTGTTATCACTAGGGGACAAGATCGACTGGAGTGATAGTGATGCAATATGAATGTGAATGCAAATCAATAATGCATGATGTATGTATGTATATGCTGACAAAACTAACGCGTCATACAGACTAATAGATGAAAATGACTGGATACTCGGCCATCGCGGGGCGAAGAAGTACCGCTGGTTCAAGATAGCAATTCCGCCTTGCTTAGGAGAAACAGTCCCTGTTGTGAGCGACGCTGGTCGGGCTTAGGAGATGGGAACTTGGCCGAAGAGGTCAGACGGAGCATTCACATCTGACATAGCTGATCCTTCATTCAGGCATACTGGTTTAGAAGGAGTACTTTGATTCTGCACTTTGAGGCTCGAACACCTTTGGAGAAGCGATCGATGTTCTTTCGATGTTCATCCGTCAAAAGAAATTGCCATCTTTATTTTTAAAAGCTAAAAAGTTTGACAATTAAATTCATTTTTGTTCTGTTTCAAGAATCGTTGATCATGTTGAAAACATCATTCTGTAAAGCTAAAACAAATATGAATTGCAAATAAAAGCACAAGGGCTCAACTTTTATTGATAGGATGGAGATCAGCCAAACGCGTGATTCCATAGAGTATTTACAAAGTTAGAAAATGGTAATTTACATGGAAAAGGGGCTACGTTGAAACATAACGACCACTATCCGTCTACCAACTTTGAATTCTGGGCATCCTGAGCTTCTGTCGAAGATGACCTTGACTGGAGTTTCTGATGGATGGCATGACTGCTGAGGAGTTGAATTGATCAGACATAGTTACTTGCCATTATCCATAACTTTTTCCTGGATTGGACTTTGAGATTTCCAATCCACCGGGATGATTTTTGATCATGTCTCTAATTTTTGCCTGGACCGCCCTTTCGGGTTTTCAATTCACCGAGACGTTTTTTTTATTTAGGC
This sequence comes from Lathyrus tuberosus, assembly GCA_022829125.1. Classification (NCBI taxonomy): domain Eukaryota; kingdom Viridiplantae; phylum Streptophyta; class Magnoliopsida; order Fabales; family Fabaceae; genus Lathyrus; species Lathyrus tuberosus. The sequence continues at coordinate 11,084,623 of JALAZF010000042.1, forward strand.
GAAGTATTTCTTGACTACGTCAACATTTGTGGGGTAGGCAAATTCCTCTTCGTCCATGGTTGCAAATCTCAAGGTGCCACCTGAGAAAGCTTTCTTGACCACATAAGGGCCGTCATAATTCGGAGTCCACTTGCCCCGAGAATCAGTGAGAAATAATTGTATCTTCTTGAGCACAAGGTCTCCTTTCCTGAAGACGTGAGGTCGGACCTTTTTGTCAAACGCCCTCTTCATTCTTTGCTTATACAATTGACCATGGCATAGTGTTGTGATTCTCTTTTCTTCAATCATATTCAATTCATCGTGCCGACTTTGACACCATTCAGCTTCTGTAAGCTTAGCTTCCATCAATACCCAGATTGATGGGATCTTTACTTCTATGGGAAGCACTGCTTTCATGCCATATACTAGAGAGAAAGGGGTCGCCCCTGTTGAAGTGCGGACAGATGTACGATAACCGTGAAGATCAAAGGGTAGCATTTCATGTCAATCTTTGTAGTTTACAACCATCTTTTGAACAATCTTCTTGATGTTCTTGTTAGCCGCTTCTACCGCTCCGTTCATCTTTGGTCGGTATGGAGATGATTTATGGTGTTCGATCATGAACTCTGCGCACAACTCTTTCATCATCTTATTATTCAAGTTAGATCCATTATCAGTAATGATCTGGCTCGGAACACCATAACGGCAGATGACATTGTTTTTGATAAATCGGACCACCACTTGTCGGGTTACATTAGCGTACGACGCTGCTTCGACCCACTTGGTGAAGTAATCAATGGATACTAGAATGAACCGATGTCTGTTTGTAGCTTTGGGCTCAATCAAGCCTATCATGTCGATTCCCCATATGGAAAAAGGCCATGGGGAAGAAAGAACTTTGAGATGTGTTGGCGGTACATGGATTTTGTTGGAGTATATCTGACACTTGTGACACTTCCTCATGTACTTGTAGCAGTCGGATTCCATGGTCAACCAATAGTACCCGGCCCTAAGAATTTTTCTGGCCATTGTGTGTCCGTTGGCATGAGTGCCAAAGGACCCTTCGTGAATTTCTTTTATCATCATGTCTGCTTCTGGTCTGTCGACGTATCGAAGCAAGACCATGTCAAAGTTCCTCTTATAGAGTGTATCACTGCTTAGGAAGAAACTGCCTGCTAGCCTTCTGAGGGTTTTTCTATCTTTCCTGGATGCCCTAGGTGGGTACTCTTGTTTCTGAAGGAAGTATTTGATATCGTGATACCAAGGTTTGTCGTCTATGACTGCTTCAATCGTGAAGATGTAAGCGGGCTGTTCAAGGCGCATTATGTCGATCTTAGGTAAGTCATTCCATTGACCTACACTAATCATGGAAGAGAGAGTGGCTAATGCATCAGCCATGTGATTCTCCTCACGAGGGATATGATGAAACTCGACTCTGTTGAAGAAGGGTAGCAACCTTCTTGCATAATCTTTGTAAGGAATCAATCTGGATTGGTATGTGTTCCAATCTCCTTTAATCTGATTAATAACCAGGGCTGAGTCGCCATATACATCCAAGTTCTTGATCCTTAAATCGATCGCTTCCTCGAGACCCATAATACAAGTTTGGAATTCGGCCTCGTTGTTCGTGCACTTGAATGTCAATCTGGCGGTGAAAGGAATATGGGTACCCTGAGGGGTGACAATGATTACCCCAATTCCGTTTCTGTAATGATTGACAGCTCCGTCAAAGATTAGTCCCCATTGAGAACCTGGTTCTGGCCCTTCACTGGGTAGTGGTTCATCGCAGTCTTTCATTTTTAGATACATGACATCTTCGTCTGGGAAGTCAAACCCGATTGATTCTTGATCGTCAATCGGTTGATGATCCAAATGATCGGCTAAAATGCTCCCCTTAACGGTTTTTTGAGCATGGTACTCTATGTCATATTCTGATAGCAACATCTGCCAACGGGCAATCCTTCCCGTGAGAGCAGGATTTTCAAAGACATACTTGATTGGATCCATCTCAGAGACCAACCAAGTAGTGTGACGAATCATGTACTGGCGCAGACGTTTGGCTGCCCAAGCCAAAGCCCAGCAAGTTTTCTCAAGCATAGTGTACCGAGTCTCGCCGTCGGTGAATTTCTTGCTCAAATAGTAAATGGCAGACTCCTTCCTTTTGGTTTCGTCTTGTTGGCCAAGTACACATCCCATGGAGTCTTCCAGGACGGTGAGGTAGATAATCAGCGGCCTTCCTTCCACTGGAGGTGATAAAATCGGAGGGTTCAACAGGTATTCCTTAATACTGTCGAAGGCGGTTTGACAGTCTTCTGTCCAAACGCAGTCCTGATTCTTTTTGAGTAATTTGAAAATCGGAGCACATGTCGTGGTCATGAGGAATATGAATCTGAAGATGTAGTTCAAACGTCCCAAGAATCCTCTGACTTGTTTTTCAGTTTTCGGAGAAGGCATTTCTTGAATGGCCTTGACCTTGTCAGGATCAACCTCAATTCCTTTCTGGCTGACGATGAACCCTAAAAGTTTTCCCGAACGGACACTGAAGGTGCACTTGTTGGGATTCAAGCGGAGTTTGTACTTTCTCAACCGTTCGAATAGCTTTGACAGATGGGTCACATGCTCCTCTTCTATCTTAGATTTTGCAATCATATCATCGACATATACCTCGATTTCTTTGTGTATCATGTCATGAAACAGAGTAGTCATGGCCCTTTGATAGGTTGCCCCGGGTTTCTTCAAACCGAACGTCATTACCTTGTAACAAAAGGTACCCCATGGGGTAATGAACAAAGTTTTCTCCATGTCTTTCGGTGCCATTTTGATCTGGTTATAGCCCGAGAATCCATCGATGAATGAGAAAACTTTGAACTTTGTTGTACTGTCTACCAGCATGTCAATGTGTTGTAAAGGAAAGTCGTCCTTTGGACTAGCCTTGTTTAGATCCCTGTAGTCTACACACATTTTGACTTTTCCATCCTTTTTTGGAACGGGTACGATGTTGGCTAACCATTGAGGATATTCTGATGTGGCAAGGAAATCCGCGTCAATCTGTTTCTGTACCTCCTCCTTGATTTTGATGGCCATGTCCGGGTGAGTCCGTCTCAACCTCTGTTTTACTGGCGGACATTCCGACCTTAACGGTAGATGATGTTCCACGATGCTGGTATCCAACCCTGGCATATCCTGATAGGACCAAGCAAATACATCGGGAAATTCTTTGAGAAGCTTTATCAAACTTTCTTTGGCAGTTGGACTGAGCAGTGCCCCAATTTTGACTTCTTTTCTCTCTTTTTCTGAACCCAAGTTTACCATTTTCAACGGCTCTTTGTGAGGTTCAATGGACCTTTCCTCTTGTCTGAGTAATCGGGATATCTCTTCTGGAATTTCCTCGTCCTCTTCTTCTTCAGCCTCAAATATCGGGAATTCAAAGTCGGGAGAAGGCATTGGATCGTATGTTTCAAGGGTTTAAAACAAGCAATCTACATGACGTGATGATTTGTGTTTTAGAAGAGTGTAGCGAAAATGCAAGAGTGTGTGCAGTGTATTTCTTTGGAAAACTGCTTGTTTTTTATTATTGATTTGTTTTTTTTTAGGATTACCATTTTCTGAGAAAAGCAAAAAGAGAAAACAACAATTAATGCGGAATTTACAGAACGACGATATTTTATTAATGAACAAGTTGATTCTTTAAACTGCAGCCCTATAAAACAAAGCTCTGTCGCTTTGGGCGAAGCGAAGAGGGAAATTTACAGAAAGTGAGCCCTATCAAAACATCTGTTTCACCTGGGCAGGGTGAAAGGTTAAAGACGGCAATTACTTTGACTTATGAACAATCTTCGGAACATCGACAACAACCCATTAGTGGCGAACTCCTCAGTGAATCACAAAGTCTGGAACCTTCCTTGATTTGTCTTCAGAAATTGCGTTGATTTCTGGTGGAGCAGGATCATTGGAATCTGTCTCCCAGGCAGAATTGTCGTAGAAGGATTCCTCTGTTGCATTTTGCATAGCATTTGTGCTCTCAAGTAAATCTCCCCATCCAGTGTGCTGGATGTCTTCGAACCTGATACAAGAGCTTTCGGGAGCAGTGTACTTGACCATATAGTCGTATTTCCCACTTGGTTGTCCCAGGGTGTCCCACACTTCTTTGGAACTAGAGGAGTCATCCTTCTCGATGACGTTGACCTCTGGAAAAACATAGTTGATGAATTCGCGTCCTGCAAATGTTGCAAATTCATCGTTGTACTGGACGTTTTCTGAGTGACCTGATTGTTGATCCCATGACATGGTGGGGACGTAGGTATTCTTTTCAATGATGCTCAGCTGATTTTCATTGTTCGGCTGATTTCCTTGCCCCAAGTCTCCTAGATACAGCTGCCACATTGGCAGGCCATCCATCGGGCGATAATAGTTGTGGTCAAAGTTGTCCTTCATCAGAGTGTCCTCCTCTAATGAGTTTGGTGGAGCACGACATCCTTCCGGATCACAATCTCCGTATATCATTTTGACATCTGACCTGGGTATAAATCTCGGACTCTGTGTAGGAAAGCAAAAGGGAGTCTGCGTTTCGTCCTGAGACATATAACCGTCCTTGTTAAGATAGGACTCCCATTCTTCCTCCATATCAGAGGAATCATCTTTATTGATGGTATGCACTTCTTGAGGCACTGGGTGAAGGAATCCTCCACTGTGGAAGAAGTATTGAATGGTATGAAGACTTTCATTACTGGTAGTAGCTGTCTGGGTACAGGTTGCAGAAAAACCAATACCCTTCTTTGTTTTATTGTTAGTAAGAATGACTAGTTGTCCCCATCCTGTTGTATTGATACTCTCGACCGCTTTGATAGCATCTTTGTATAAGGAAATGGAAGTTCCCTCTTCGAACTGATTGTCCTTCCTCATTGACAGTGTTTGGAATCGAGTTCCAATAACCTCCTCGGGTTCTACACCAGTAGATGATGATAAGTTACTCACGAGCAAGGCTTGTTCTCCACAGACCGTGATGAGCTGGTTGCTCTGGACGAACTTTAACTTTTGGTGGAGGGTCGAGGTGACTGCCCCAGCCTGATGTATCCAAGGTCTTCCTAATAAACAACTGTACGTTGCCCGGATGTCCATGACCTGGAAAGCGACTTGGAAAGTGTGAGGACCAATAGTTATGGGAAGGTCGACTTCGCCGATAACCATTTTTCTGGACCCGTCAAATGCTTTGACGACGACCTCACTAGTTCTCATCGGGGGTCCTTTGAAGGATAATTGTATCAAAGTGGACTTCGGCATAACATTCAGTGCTGACCCTGTGTCTACCAGTACGCTGGCTAAAGCATCGCCCTGGCAGCTGACCGTGATATTGAGCGCCATTTTATGATGGCGACCCTCTTCAGGTAATTCCTCATCACTAAATCCCAAGTTATTGCAGGAAGTGATGTTAGAGACAATGCTATTGAACTGTCTGATTGTTACATCCTATTCCACAAAGGCTTGCTCCAAGACCTTCTGTAGAGCCTCCCTGCGTGCTTCTGAACTGAGTAAAAGTGACAGCACAGAGATCTTTGAAGGAGTTTGTAATAGCTGACAAACAATGTTGTATTCACTCCTTTGGATGAGCTTCAGCATCTCATCATCGTTTTTCAAAAGGTCGGGATTACTGGATTGACCGACTGGTGGATTGGGAACTTCTGTCTAAGGTTCCTTTTCTTTGTTAAATTCTCTAACTCCTCGGTTGAAGATTCGACCACTCCGTGTTACTCGACTGATGTCTGCAATATTTACGACGGAGGGTAATGGAATTTCCTTTCCATTCTCGACTGTTGTTGGACCGTATTTGTAAGGGATAGCCTTAGTTGATTCATACGGTAATGGTCCCGGTAGATAGATGACTATGGGAGCCTTCTGATTTTTCCGACCATCGTAAGTAATTTCGATCCGCTCTTGGTTGGGAACTCTCGATTCGTCAAGTAGAGGGATGATGGTACAAACATCCCTAGCCTTCTGATGATCAGTGATTACGACAACATCCTCAATTTGATCAGCGAGGTAGTCCGGCGCCCAGTTGATTGGTCTGAAACCCGGATATGGACGAATCTCTCTACGATCCACCTGACCCTGAAGAGCTGCTCGCACAAGGTAACATCCTTGGTTACTTTCCTAACAGACTCTACAACGTTCATAGTTGTGTGGTGGCACCTGGCCACGCCCGCTTTGAATACAATGTAACCTCACTAGGTCAGTTTCCATAGATCGAACGTCCCGACTTTGATGCCGAGTAGGGTTCCCGTTAGTAATACTAATTTGCTGGGTGTCTTCATCCATATAGATTGGAAGCCACCAGTGGTTCAACAAGTGCTGAAGTGTTTCTTGGACAAGGGCACAGCCTTGATCGTTTTCGCAACCCGCCCTACAGCTCTGATAATCATGTGATACCAGGAACCCGAGTCGGACCTGTTTAGCATGTAACTCCACCAGGCTGGTATTCATCAAGCAAATATCGAAGATTTGAATCATGTTGATCTGATATGGATTCCTATCATGGTAGTCCTGGATCCATCCTAGATCCATCTGACGCTGGAGGGCCTCTTGTACAAAAGAGCATCCCTGTTTGTTTAATGAGCAAGTCAGACAAGAACTGTAATCGTGCTGCGACAGATTATGATACTGGCTTTTCCTGGAGTGCATCGCCACCAAGTTGACATTCATTGCACGGATGTCGTGGTTCTGAATGATGTTAGAATTCGTGTAAACCATGTTAACTCCACGAACTCGGTGATCTTGGATCCATCCGAGATCCATCTGTTCCTGTAGAGCTGATTGCACCACAGAACATCCTCGATTGCTTTTAGAGCAGATATCACATTGGTGATAGTCATGAGGTGGCACATGGCCATATCCACTTTGTCTGCAATGCATCTTGACCAGATTGGTCCTTAGCAAGAGTACATCATGAATTTGATAGACGTTGTTAGTCTCTCCCTCTATCTAATTGACCGTAGCTTTCTCGTGTTGAGGCAGCGGGTTTGTGAGAACATTAGGATTTGTATCCTTAAAAGATAAGACCCCGCTCCTAACAAGCTTTTGTACGTCGGATTTGAAATTGAGACAGTTCTCTATGTTATTCCCTTGTCCTCCTTGATGGTAAGGGCAAGTCTGATCCACCTTAAACCAAAAAGGCGGATTTTCCGGTACTGTAAGAGGGGACTTAGTCTGGACATGCCCCTTAGCCAATAGTAACAGAAATAGTTCTGCGTATAATACGGGTATAGGATCAAATCCTGGTGGCCGCGTAGTACAGTTGTTATTGTATGGAGGATGAGCCTGCTGAAGAGGCTGTTGAGTCCTTTGCTGATTAGGTTGGCTTTGCGCAACCTGAGGTTGATACGTAGAAATAGGCGCAGGATTGATAGCAGGAGTCACAGCCGCTACTGGCTGATAACGTCGCCTTTGCTTTCCGAGAGAGATATTCCCAATATCTTGCTCTTTTTTCTTAGGGAGAGCACTACCGTATCACTTTGTACTAATTGATGATCCAGTGTCTTTGACTAGACGTCCTTCTCGGACGGCTTCCTCAAGACGAACTCCCATACCGACCATCTCGGTGAAGTCACTGGGCGCACTGGCAACCATTCTATCGTAATAAAATGAGCTTAAGGTCTTTAAGAAGATCTTTGTCATCTCTTTTTCCTCAAGAAGTGGACAAATTTGAGCGGCAATTTCACGCCATCTCTGAGCGTATTCCTTAAAGGTTTCTTTGTCCTTTTGTGACATTGATCTGAGTTGATCTCTGTCGGGTGCCATGTCTAGATTGTATTTATATTGTTGGAAGAAGGCAGTGCCAAGATCTCTGAAAGTGCTCATCGTAGCACGGTTTAAACCCATGTACCATTTTAGGGCGGCACCGGTTAAACTATCCTGAAAGTAGTGAATCAGTAAATCCTAATTCTCTGTCTGAGTTGACATTTACCGAGCGTACATCACCAAGTGACTCTGAGGGCAAGAGTTACCCTTGTACTTTTCAAAATTGGGCACCTGGAATTTGTGCGGGACTTTCACATTAGGGACCAAACAGAGGTCTGCGGCGTCCTTTCCAAATAAATCCTGACCACGAAGGGCCTGCAGTTCTTTCTGCATTCCTAGGAACTGTTCCTGGAACTTATTCATCCTTTCGAACATGTTGTCGTTTCCACCAAAAGGTATCTATGGAATCTGTTCTTCCGAAACAGTGTGTACCACGGGCGGTGGTATAGTCATTATGGCCAAGACTCTCGGTGCCTCCCGAAGTTTGTAACCTTCAGGAGTTGCTGTCATGCCCCTGGCATCTTCGCTTTCTCGAAGTTTGTAACCTTCAGGCCCAGCGGTTCCTGCTGTGGTTCCCTGATCCTCATTGATCGGCGGAACATATCCTTCCGGGATTTAGTTAAGTGGCATGCCCCATGGACGATCTTTTGGCATTTTGTACCTAGGATCGAACTTCTCCACTATGGGCATTGAGGTGATCTCCGAGATCACAGTTCTTTGTAGCTGAGCTTCTTCCATGGCTTGCATGTCATTATGAAGCTTTCTCATATCCTCTCTCAGAGCATCAATCTCTTCTCTCAAATTTCTGTTCTCCTCCTCGAGACCATCTTTTTCTAACGATTGGCCCGAGTATTGTACGAATGAGACAGTTTGACTCTTGAACCGAGACACAAACGTGAGATTCGTAGGTAACAAGAATACGTGACATGAGAATGATGAATGCAATGATTATATTAATTGTTTTTTTTGTTTAATCAAAATAAACTTCGACAATTAGATTGCAAATATCAAACAGTGGGGAAACCCCCGTTTTATTGAATTCAAAGGATTACGGAAATGGAAATACAGTAAATTACAAGGTGCGGAAACAGAAACCTAAGCTAATGGGTCCCGAGTCCTCTCTGAGGAGAACTTGGGTGCTGATTCTGGTACTTTCCTTTTCTTGGACCGGGGCTCTTGGGTCGTTGTCGGGTTGTCATTCCTTTGCTAAGTGAAAGGAGCGAGCAAATTCCTTTGGTCATCCTGATTTTCTACAGCTTGTTGCTCCAAAATCTCAATTAGAGCATCCTTATCTTTTAGCAGTTGCTGTATTTTGGTACACTCCACATTGAGAATGCGGTACTTGTTCTTCCAAGACCTCCTCTCCTGTTGAACTTTGTTGAGAGTAACCTGAAGTTTTTCCGTTTCAGTCATGAAGTACATGACAGATTCCCTTGGCGGAAGAACTCCGTGGCGAGGATAAGGCATCTTTAGCTTGAGAGCTCTAGTTTGTACCCAGTGGAGATAAGGCTCCATCGAGACACAGTCCAGTTTTCCTAGAGACTCCCGTCCTTTCTTATGAACATGTTTCCAAGCGTGCACTATTTCCATCTTTAGTGCCCTGCCATTTTCTCCTTCCTTGAAGAAAAGACCTTCCAGATGAGCATTATGCGGGACATGCCTCATCGGGTATCCAAATTGACGACGAACTAAAACTGGATGGTAATTGATCCCTCCCTTAGTTCCTATGAGGGGTACGTTGGGGAAGTTTCCACAACGGTCAATGACCCTGATCCCGTCATAAATCCAATTGCACCAATCTATATCAGAGTTAGTAAGAGACATGATTTTCTGTGACCAACGCAAGGCACTCTTATGATCCCAAAACGCAGCGGACTTGGGTAAATGGGAGATAAACCATTTGTATAGCAGGGGTACACAGCATGTGATTATCCCTCCGCTGTACAAATTTCCGAAGTGTACAGAATGATACGCGTCCGCGAGTAAAGTTGGCACAGGGTTTCCAATGAGAAAAACCTTAATGGCGTTGATATCGACGAAGCTATTAATTTTGGGAAACAGAAATAACCCGTAAGTGAGTAAGACAAATATGCTTTTAAAAGCAGTCACGAGAGACTAGAAGAGAATTTTTTCTTTGATGTAATGTTTTTTAGATGAATGCATGAATGCAGCACACAAAAACATAGAAAAAACATGGGATCAAAGGGTCAGTGTCATGAAGTCAAGGCTCTACCCCCCCCCCCCCCAAAAGGTTTATACTAGTGATTTTTGTACCTGTCTCTCAAAATCATCAGTTCTTGTCGAGAAAACACCAGCGGGCCAGGAACTGTGCTAGGTGATGTTTTTCGAAGAACCATCAGAAGAGGGTAGTATCGCGTGACAACCATTTCCAATAGTTTCTGCACTACTAAAAGAGGTTTTTCCTAGGTGTATACTCAATCTTTCCATATGCAGCATCACACGTATTCCCATTAGCAGAAAAATAAACACAGATATCAATTAGGAAAAGCAGTATATATATTTTTCCTAAAGTCCTAGACTTTAAAGAGCTATGAATCCTATGTTCTTGACAAAAATGGCTCCCCGACGGAGTTGCCATTCTGTGGTACCTTCCCAACTTTACAGGTTTTGACCTGAGATCCTAGTGAAGTCAAAAAGGTCATATCCCAGTGAAATCCACAAAGAAAGAAAGAAAAGAAAAGAGCCCCACGGTGGGCGCCACTTTTCTGTAGCGGGCGATTTTGGACGTGGTTCTTAAGCACTGTCGCTCTGGGGTGACTACAGGTCGATTCATTTTTTATCCTATTGAGCTGACTAAGGAAGGGAAATAGATATCTCCAATTAACCCTGCTTGCATACTGAATTTAAACAGGGGTCTGTTAGGTTACGGATGCTATATGGTAATGGGACCTTTTTCTTCTTACTTTGTTTAAAACGAAACACCAGGAATGTTCATGGGGAGTTTTGTTAGGATGCTAGGGCTGATTCTTTTCATTTGATATGCGAAGGTATGGGATTTGGGTCTTTGGATTAGTGTGCTCGCTAAGATTTTTCTTTCAATCTTATGCCTACGTATTCCCGTTTACCGAAACAGGGAAATCAGAGCGATCGTAGTTCCTCCTATTCTATGGGAGGAAATGGGGTTTTGGTGTCTTATTCAAAGCCCAAGACGTGAAGCTGAAAAGGTGGTTTATATCTTGTTCAAAGCCCAAGATGTGAAGCTGAAGGGGTGTTGTCTTTAGAGAGAATTTGTCATCTCTAAAGGGGGTCTGTTTGTCACAACTGTTGGGTGATTGACTATAAAGGAGGATTACTTTAACCGGGATATGTGAATCCTAGTAATGCCATAATTTCCTTTATAGGGGGTTTTAACCTGAAGGAGAAGACTTTAACTCAGTGTAGAGCAATGTCATCTTATCTTAGGAATTTCTCATGCTAAAAAAAGGACAGTGGCATGGATGTAAATAAACCAGAGGCTTGCCGCTTACAGCGATTAGATGAAAGGAGTTGTTGATGTTTGTATCCTGTGAATGAGGCACAATTTTGATGCTAAAAGGTTGATTGACTCAACCGGGGTTTTCTTATATAAAGCCTAAGAGGAGGCTATTGGCCCAACAAGAGGATGTTTTTATGTGTCTCGTACGAAGCCCGAGAGGGAGGCTAAAAGGTTGACTCAACAAGAGAGTCTCAACAAGAGAGTGTTTTTGTATCTCGTACGAAGCCCGAGAGGGAGGCTAAAGGTTGACTCAACAAGAGAGTCTTTTTGTATCTCGTACGAAGCCTGAGATAGAGGCTAAAAGGATTGTTGTTTCAGTTGAGTGGCAGGTCCAGTAGGTTGGTTAAAAGAGAAAATCAGTTCTTATAAAGAGACTGATTAAAGGTAAGGCTATGCTTTGGGATTGATCAGAGGATTAGGGTTATTTCCTATTCTTTAAGGAAATGGGGAATCCATAGGGTATTAGAGACTGTCCGAGTCTACTGGTGTTTTTTCCCTACTTGAGAATGCCTTCGAGACTCAAGGAGATTAGACTGTCCAAGTCTAGAGTTTTATCTTTTGTACTATGCTTAAGGAAATAGGAGTAGTACGTTCACGGTAGAAAGATCTAGACTCTTTGAAAGATTGTTCTATTAAGATGACTAATTTCTGTTCCTATACCTCTAGGAGGTCGTCGGGACAATTTGTACGAAGCCCAAGAGGAGGCTGGGAACTTTTAAGAAGCCGAGGGATAATTTGTACGAAGCCCAAGAGGAGGCTCTCTTCCCAAAGAAAGAATCCTTATACGAAGCCTAAGAGGAGACTGTGAATACTTCTAAGAAGCAATAAGGTCCTTGTATAACGCCCAAGAGGAGGCTCTCTTCCCGAAGGAAGAATCCTTATACGAAGCCTAAGAGGAGGCTGTGAATACTTCTAAGAAGTCGTAGGGTCCTTGTATAACGCCCAAGAGGAGGCGGGGATGTTTTTAGGAAGCCAGTGGGTCCCCAAACCCAGATAAATTCAAGACAGGCTATTCACAGAGAATAGATCAAGCCATGAAAGTCCTAGAATTTGGAAGAAACTCAATAGATGTCATTCACGGAGAAAAGATAATCTCTGGGGAGTAAAGTTTCTTTGACAATTTCTAAGGGTGATAGTCTCAGAAAGGGTTCACCATGAATGCTGCCTTTCACGTCTCCATATTGTTTAACCCTAAGAGGAGGGAAGACTGTATCTGGTAATCCTATGGGGATCTAGTTTTGTCTATTTTAGAGTGATCAACAGGGCTTAGTGCTAGACGTAGTTGCCGGGAAAACTCTAAATATCTATACTAGTATTACACAGTTAATATGAGTTTATGAAAGAAGATTTACAGTGAAACAGCCCCACAATACAGTTTATATGTATATGAAAGCGGATAAAGAAAGCATATAAACACTTACTCGGTTGTAGAGCTTCCATGTTGTTTGGTTAGTTGTTCAACAAAGAAAGATTGAAAACAACAGTATATTCAAAATTAAAGAAGAAAATATTTTGAAAAGATGTTGGGGCTTACAGCTCAAGGAAAGGCCCAAGGTTTATCAGTGATCGCACTATCGTTTTGTACAGAGGGACTTATACAAGTGACTGAGGCCCAAGAAATTTTCTGTACAAGGGGATGGGTCTTACACTCTCTCAAGAGGCCCAAGTGTTTAAAGAAAAAGAATGGGGCTTACAACACGAGGGTAGGCCCAGATGATTGGTTTTTTTATTGGCGATCGCGCCGAGGTTTTCTTTTAACGCGGGGGAACTTATACAATGTCTGAGGCCCAAAAAGTTTTGGTTAAAAGGGGATTGGGTCTTACACTCTAATAGAGGCCCAAAATATTTATTTTTGTACAAGTGGTGGGGCTTACAGCTCAAGGAGAGGCCCAGGGTCATTTGTTTGAAAATGGCGATCGCGCCGAGATTTTTGAAAACGCAATGGGTCTTATACAATACATAGAGGCCCAAAATAGTTTGGTTTTCAAAGGGGGTTGGGTTTTACACTCTAATAGAGGCCCAAAAGATTTTGAATGGGTCTTATAGCTCGAGGAGAGGCCCAATGTTTGTTTTTCAACGGACGATGATCACGTCGAACTTTTTGAAATACAACGGGACTTATACAATATGTGAGGCCCAAAAAGTTTTGTATTTACAAAGGATTGGGTCTTACACTCTATTAGAGGCCCAAAAGATTTTAAAAGGTTTGATGAGGGTTGAATTAATCAAAACCCTAATTTGTTTCCAAAATGTATTTTAATTGAATAAAAAATTCAATTAAAATGATCGAAATTGATTGAGGGAAAACACTCCATGCATGATTATGAACATATGGCCAAATTATTGTGCAGCAAAAATTGCATGGATCATAGAGTTAGAAGAGCTCATGCTTACCACTTGCAGCTGGTGATCGTGTTTTGTGTTAGAGGTGTTACAGCTTGGTTCCAAGGTTATGGACAGCTTCCCTATGGAGTGTGTCTGGATGCTAGGAATGGATTGAAATGATCTGGAACTTGAGATGGTACCCGAACTGCACATCTGTCAAAGGCTTGAGCAATTGGCTGGTGATTTTGTGATTTTGGTATTCCAGATGTTATGTGAGTGTTTGGATCACTTCTATATGATGTTTATGAGGTGTGTGTGTGATTGGTTTGATTAGAATAGCTCTCAAACTCAAAACCCGTTGGTGACTTGCCTTAGAAGGCAAAATTGGAAGTCAGAAGGTGATTTTGAGGAAAGCATCTGTTTGATGGCTTTGGTGTACTCAAACTGATCACAAATGAGCTCTATTTATAGTAGAGCAAGTTTGTTTTGGGATCAATAGTGAATGGCAACTGCAGCAGAGGTTTGGCCAATGGTTGCACTTTGGAATCCAAGTCTCCTCTAGCCATTGACTAGAGGTTAGGGCACAGGGCTGTGGTTCCCTTGGTCTTGGATAAGTCTTAACTGAATTCAGTTACAAATGGCTCAGTCCTTGCCACCTTGGTGTATGCATTGAATGCTCTAATCCAAAATTGGAGTATTGTCCCTCTTTTAGGCAATTCTAGGTTTGGCATGCTACTTCTTGTTCCAAGGACTTTGAAGGCTTGGCTCAGTGTTTGTCCCCTTTAGATTTGATCCTCAGATGTGTCCAAAGTGATGACAAGGCTTGGAATTATCTGATTTTGCCAAATCGAGCAAAAATGCAAAATTCTACCTAGCCTTGGTAGTTTTCAGCAAGGCATATTGCCATTATCATATCTCTTGGCCCAAGTGGAATTTGGTGATGTTCTTGGCCATTTTGGAAAGCCCTCATATGATACAACAACTGTTTGATCATATTTGGTTTTGATACTTTTTGGATCCAAGTGAAAAATGTCCCTACATTTGGAAAAAAGTGAAGGCAGATTCTGACTTAGTGAAAATTTCACTAAGTGTTGGAAAAAAGTGACATTTTCACTTTTTGTGATTTTGATCATTCCATAACTCAAAATCTATGAGGAATTTGGAGGGAGGTCAATTTTAAACTTTTGTAGAGGGTAATGAGATCTACAAATCAAGCTTTGGATGGGGAAAAATGGCTTTGTGGTTTAGGAGTTATGATCCTCCAAAGTTGGTACCCTTGCCACTTTGTTCATAACTTAGAAAATTTTCTAAGTTTTTATGGTTACCCCTTTTACAAGTTATCCCACTTTTCTTGATTTTTCTTGATGAATGATGATTCAAATCATACATTAAAATCATTTTAGGGTTAAAAACCCATTTTTGTGAAAAATCTCAAAAAGTCAAAGTTGACTTTTGTACACAGTTGACTTTTTGTTAGATGAATTCCAAACTATGCGATCCTTTAGGAAATCATATCCTTGACCTAAATCAAACTTGATGGACATGTTACATGGGTGTTATAGGGTATATTGAATCATATCCTAGGGTTTGGGACCATGTCCTGGTCAAAAGTCAAAGATACAGTTGACTTTTCTCGCGAAACCCTAACTGTGGTACTGATGAAATTGAGACTTGCTGCTCAAGCTTCCTGGATCAATCCATTGTTACAAATGGGTCAATGTGGTATGTTGGAGACCCTCAAATCCTCTCTTGAGGGCTTGGCTCATGATTTGTCCCAAATGTCAACTTAGGGGTGAATTAGGTCAAGAAACCCTAATTCCTGATTTTTTATGTATGCATCCCCTGAGGTCAAATTGACTTGATGCTTGGGCCCATGAGGTTCCATGGAGTATTTTAGGATATGCTTTAAAGCATTGGCTCATGCCCAGAGGAAAATTTTCATCTGGAGGCCCTGGTCGACCAAACCCTAATTTGGTGACACTGGCGATCTTGAGGCTTGATCCACCTGGAAGGGAGCAACCTTGTGCTTAATCCTTAAAGTGGAAGTCCTCTTGACCCCTTATGGATATTTAAGAGGCTAGACAAGTTAAAGATCATGTCATTTCTTGATTGATCCTTTGTCTAAAAGCTCTGAGAGGGCTGGAAACCCTAAATTTGATTGTAGTGGATGCTCACGCATCTTTGGGGAGACTGATGAGGCAAGATGGTTCCTCCATATTGTGATGATGATTTTCACAATGATGGGAAATATTAGTGGTCAAAATTTGGGGTATGACAGAGCTAAACCACGATCTTTAGTTTTTATTTTATCCTTTATTTTACTTTGTTAGTTTTAGGACACTGCATGCATAATTAGTATAAAGTTTATGTAATATACAACACTATTTGTTGCATCTCATTATTTTTGCTATCATTATTATTATTATGATTATTATTACTATTTTTATCTTACTAACGCGTAGCTAATAGTATTATTCCCCTAATATTGTAATGTTTTTCAATTTTCAAGAGACCCTTCTCTAGGAAACCTTTGACCGGCTACCATCCAGACTTTTGAAAACCATGCCGTTGTTTTCAGGAACGATGTCCAGAGGCGTCGATTTGAGGCTTTGTCTCAAAGAGACTTTGGTCTGTCCATCTATCCTGACGACTCGGCCATGCAAACCCTTAGCATTTGAGACAGTGTTGTTTTCCTTCTGAGCCAGATAGGCTGGTCTCACTTTGCTCTAGAGAAGAGATTTAGCACTTACCGTAGCCTGACATTGGAGTTCCTTAGCTCCCTCTATTATGATGCCACTCGTGGTTTCGGATTTGGCCGTGGGTTGGCTACCTTCAGGTTATTTGGAAACAAGTACAGATTCACCCATCATGAATTCGCTGAATTATTGGTTTTTCCTAATGAACCCGATGTTGTGACCAAAACCCCTGCTGATGCCTTCACTAGCTATGATCTTCAACATTTCTGGGGTACCATAACCGGAAGCGGTATTGTCGAACCTGATGCTATGTTCTCCGAAAGCATCCACAACCCTGGATGGAGATATTTCCATAAGGTTCTTGATCACACCTTCTTTGGAAAAGAAGAGAACATTACATCTGTGTCGAGGGATGAGCTATATATCATGCTCTGCGCATCCAGGGAAAGCCTGTCAATGCAGCCCCGTATTTGCTTGCTAATTTAATTCGTATTTCCTGTGATTCCTTTGAACCAATCTTGATAGGTAGGCTGGTGACTATGATTGCTGATGCAATTGGGATGAGGTACCATCTGAACCGTTCCTTTGCATTCGGTGGTTTTCGCCCGATGGACATTAGTTTTTGTTTCAATAGAGGCATTATTGCTAATCTTGGTCCGGTTAAATTCGAGTTACTTATCAATAATGCTGTAGTCCATACTTTCACCTTACCCAACCATAAAAAGACCAGTGTGCACAATAAAGACAATTGACTCTATGATTTGGAGGTCGTCAATGAGTTTCTGACTCCACCCGACTCTCCTCAGGCTTACGAAAACCGAGATACCATTATGTCTGCCGAGGCCACTCAAGATTCCAATGTCAATCCTGATATACCACCTTTAAATGTAGATGCTGCTATTAATGCTCTCCAAGCTGAAGTAGATTCCTTCCGAGATGAGATTTCCTCTCTCCAAGTCGACTTCATTGGACTAATAGATGTTGTACACGAGGAGTTGGACCATATGTTCCAAAATGTCTAATCTCTTAGACAACATCATGGAGGATCCATAGCCGCACCTATTTCCCTGTATTCTTAGGATAGTTTGCTTACATGTATAGTGTTTCCCCTTCTTGTATCGTTTGAATTGTTAATTTCCATTCCACTGTGTACCGTCGGGATGTCAACGCGTAATTGTAATGCACTTCAGTTTCGTTAATGCAAGTTTCTCTTTAAATTTTTATTTTCAGTGTTTTAAATCCTTACTTAACTTGTTATTAATGTTTAGCAAATCTAGGTTAGTCAAGAAAAAAAAAAGAGAAAAATCATAAACCAAAAAAAATTATTAGTAACCAATTGGCATTCTGCAAACCAAAAACTAAAAGGCGTGCCTGAAAGCAAATGGCGGTCGCCATATGCATAAAGGCGTTCGTCGTGCATTCGAATAGGCAGAACACGCGTTTTTCTTCGTGAAACACGCCTTTGCCTCCTTTATTCCCATTCATTACACTCTTGCATGTCCCTAGACCCCCATAAGTACCTAGTAAACTCTTCATCATCCCACATTAACTCCATCTATCCATATTCATCCACTAAATCCTTATTTAATCACCCCTAACCACACATTACCATTCACCTATCTCATATCCATTATCCATCTCTCTACCCACTTCAGAAAATTCCCACAACCATCATCTTCCTAAGAAACAACTATGGCTGCTAACCAAGAGATAGATTACATGGGCATTGAGTTCCCCGACGGAGAAATTGGAGCCACCATGCATTCCAACTTCCACCGAGTATCCAAGAGGCCAGTCTATGCCACGAGGTATCCAGATCCCGAGACTCTTCGCACCTTGGGTCTTTATGATAGCGTCTCGTGGATGCTCAGGAACTTAGGTATGACTCGTTTCTGCTATATGTTTAATCCTTCTTCCGTTAGACTTACTTATGAATTTCTTAGTTCAGTCCGATACGTCCATGACCTTAACCGCACTACCGAAACCATCTACTTCAGGATGTTCAACGTTGATTATTCGCTCACTCATGAGCAGATAGCTGAATACTTTGGTTTTCCTATCGGTGAGGGTCTTGCGACTCAAGCACCCTTGGACAGTGATTGGGAGGAAGGAGCCTTCCAATTCTGGCATCAAATAACCAACACAAGAGCCACCAAATAGGAGGGCTTGAAAGCCACGACCATCCAAAACCCTGTTATTCGATACTTTCACCGCACCCTCGCCTCCACCATCTTCGGCCGTGAAAACCCAAGAAATCTGAATTCTAAGGATTTGTTCTTTATCCACTGTGCATTTTTCTAGACCCGTGTGAATCCTACATCGTTCCTTCTTGCCCACTTTATTAGTGTAGCAAACAGAGTCAGCGGTTCCATCTATATAGGTGGTATCATTACTGCCATTGCTATTTGTTTAGACTTAGAGGCCGATTTAGAAAACGAAGAGAGCATACCTTGTCTCTATTCCGAAATTGACTTTTGCCGTAATGCGCGGCTTTTCAAGAGTTTGCATCGTAACAAGTACCACTTTATGGTCAGGACACATGAGTTCCGAGGTTTTTCTTTGCCTAATGCTGACTGTATTAACGTGCGTCGAAGCACTAATTGGCTGTTTGATTTAGGAGCCCATGATTTGGAAGCAGAGAGCGATGAAAGGCACTACCGTGAAACTATGGGGCAGCATTCTGAGCATCCCCATACTCATAGCCATGCCACTAACATTCCTGGGTCTAGCGCCCAAGCACACACAAAACCCTTTTCTGATTTTGCAGGTATTCGTTCGTCATTGGATGAAGTTCTGTCAGAGCTCAAGCAGCAGAGAGAGATGTCGCGCGTGATGTGTCGATGCAGGAGTTAGAGAGGAGGCAGTACGAGTTCATGGCCAGGGCTGAGTCGGATTTGAGAGATGCTGTTTCGGAGATGGTGGGACTGCGCAGAGAAGTAAACCGAATCACAGATTGTGTCCAGCATATCCCCCAGGACAACCCAGCCATTAGGCAGGATAGACACCGTCGTGGAGGGCGTGCTCGCTATCATTGATTGTATCCAGGTTCTATCGCTCCTTCTTTCACCTTAGATTAAGACATTGAGGACAATGTCTTTTTTAAGTGTGGGGGAGGAGCCGTTTATTGCTTTTATTTATTTCTTGCTTTCTAGTTTAGTTTGTTTTTCATTATCGAGTCATATGCACGTTTGAGTCGTTTTTACTTTATGTTTTTCCTGTGTCTAATAACTCCTTTATTTGACCCCAAATTTCAGAATTTCAAAAAAAAAAAATTTGTTTAGACTCAAAGGCATGACGAGCTTAGTATAAGTTATTTCATTCTTTGATTTAGGCTAGGTAGGCGGACTTGGGAAAGTTTTGAAAATATCGGTACAGTTCCTACATCTTAGATTCCCTAAATGTGTGGTATTTATTTAAATAGACATTATGCCATAACCTTATGCCTAGTTTCTTAGAAGTAACCTCTTGATTAGTTTATTCTAGCAGTTAGTACCATCCTTATGTACGAACTAAGTAACGAGCCGATGCAAATATGTGTGATCTCAAAAGTTGATTTATGTGAATGTTATAGAAAATGCGAATGAAAGACATGTTCCCACTAAGTTAGGTGGTCCTCACCCGACCATTTAGCCTAAAGGTTCGGACTCTTGACATTCTTAAGCAAAAGAAAGCATAAAATGCGAGAAAATTTTTTTTGTTGAATAAGAGATCATAAACACTAACAGATTCGCTTACCATGTAAGTACAAAGGATAACGGGTTTAATGTGATTGCGCTCGAATAAAAAAGAGGTGAAATAAGATGAAGGATATAGGTCTAGGTATAATTTAATGATTTGAATTGGTATTGCATAGGAAGGGAGTTTTCATCCGCTTTTGTGGAGTCGCGTCATTACGGTTTCCTTATTTTCACTATTCAGTACCTATCCGTTTGACTGTAGCCTAGAAACCTTGTGCTTAGATTGTTTTTGTCGTGCCTAAGAGTCGAAACATAATGTTTACTGTTTTATTGCATTGGGAGTTTGCTTGAGGACAAGCAAAAGCCTTAGTGTGGGGGAGTTTGATGACTCGATTCCATATCGTTTATTTCGATTCAATTCGTTCATGTTTTATGGTATTTTTATCGAGTCATTGTAATTTCGTGTATTGTTTGCTTATGTTTTCATTTCTTTTCCATTTACAGGTCCTATATCAGCTCCATAGAAGAAAAGACCAAGAATTGAGCCCAAAAGAGAAGAAAGGTGGAGAAATTGCATGATTCTGCCTCTTCCAGATGAAAGGCGTTCGCCATTCCCCCCGGTTCAACTGAATGGCGCTCACCATAGCAGAAAAGGAGGGAAATTCAAAGTCCAGATGAATGGTGACCGCCATTAGCCCTACGGCGATCGCCGTTGCTTCACGGGAGCAGTTTTCTGAGGCAGTTCTGGCAGTTGCAAGTTTAATTTTCAAATTTCAAATTCAAATGCTTGGAGCCAGATTTTTCTATATATACAGCATCAGAGGATCGCATTTGAGAGATCCAAGAACCTTGCGAAAGCGCTGCCAAAATTTCTATCCTAACCACTTATATCATTTGCCATAGTATCAATCGCTCACATCGAGAGATTGATACATCTGTTGTACTTTTTGTTTCTACTGTTGTTGATGTACACTTGGATCATTTGCTTAATACAAGTTTCATTTTCCGTTTAATTACTTCGCATTTCAGGTTATTTACAATTTGCCTATTTTACTGCATTTTGTTTACTTGCAATTGTATGCAACATAATTTAGATTTCGCACAAAAAAAAACCTAAATTTGATCTTAATTAAGAACCAACCAATATGTATGTTTTAAAATTCAGAAATGTTAATGCATTAGCGTTAGATTTAATCATGTCTGAGTAGAATTGCTTTGAGTCCGTAGATTGAGGATTGTCGCTCCGACGAGACTCTGTAGAACCTTCGATGTTTAACTTTAGTTTTTAAAATTCTGGTTTTGGTGTCTAATCTGAATTTAGGCAGCCTCGTCCTGAGAGCGAGGGGTTGTTTAACAGTGCTTCATCAAGAGAGTGAGAAACACACCAAGGCGTGTCCAATAGAGCGAGAGTTTGAGGTAATCGCCGGATAGTAGGCATCGGACATTGAGCCTAAATGCAGCGAGAGTGCTTTAGGGCCTCATTTAGTTTATGTTAGTTTTCAAAAAGCACCTCTTAACTACCGAGCAAGCGAGAGCAAAATCTTGGAGTCATTAGGCGTGGCTTGGTTAAGACCGCGAGAGCGTGTGGTCAAGCCTTTAAACTGGTATATCCTTCAGACCAATTTCAAGACCTTTGTTAACACTTGGATCTTACGGAGTCACAAAGAGTGCGGAAATCATTCTCCGGTCTCGTATTTATTGTTGTTTTTCAAATCCCGTTTGTAACCAAATTTCTTTTACCGCCAAATCTAGCTTTAGCTTTACACCGCAATACCCTATCACTCTAGGTTGATTATTAGTCCCTGTGAGTTCGACAACCTTTTTAAGACTACGCGATAAGTTGTATACTTGCAGCAGTAACCGACCATTACACAAAGTCGCAACCATTACCCCACACATGCAATTTTAAACGATAAAGATAGAGATAGAGAGAGGGAGAGAAATAGATAATGCACTAGGATATATACTAGTTCAGTGTTATCGTCCTCGCAGGCACCTACATCTAGTCTCCGATGGTGAACCACCAAAGATTTCTTTCTTCCATTAAAATGATATTGGGTTTGGTTAGTGTTACAACAATTCAGATACGAAAAATATAAACTATAACAATCCAATCTATCTTCTTTCTTGCTTCTTGTTAGAACTTGTTTGTAACTAGTTACCACCACTAAACTTTGATCTTTACCCAAGATCTTGATCTTCAACTTTTGATGGATTTCAATCTTGATGAATTTCTCAATCTTCACTCAATCTGGAAATTCCAAGCCTTGAATCCTTCTCTTCAACAAGCTGACAGATCTACAGAAAAACTCCACTACTATGGAGAAAAGCTTCTTCTTCTTTTTCTTTCAAGAAATTTCAAGCCTCTGAAATTTCTAAGATCAAAATACCTCTTTGCAAAAATCTGCACACTTCAATGAATAATTAGATCTTTAATATTTCCCTACAATTAATCATCACACACACACATACACACACATGGGAATGGTTTTCATGAGTATGATTAAGATGAAGATTTGAGAGAGAGAAAGAAGTTGGGTTTGCAAAGATTTTTCTAACTGAAAAATTCGATCTCTTAGAAAATGAGGAAATGAAACCCATATTTATAGGTGCAAGAGATAATGCACAAGAAATGAGGAAAAATGAACTAAATGAATTAATTCAGAATTTCCATGACTCAATTCAGTTAGGGTTGTTGACCTGAGTCAAGTCTAAAATTAATTAATTCAAATTAGCATCCTGAATCAAGTCACAACCCTGACTGAATCAATTCAATTTGGAATTTACAGACCACGACTCGATTTAAAATTGCTCCGGACTCGATTTGTACAAACATAATCAAAATCAAATTTAGAAAGACTTTCATGAATCGATTCAAGAAATCCTTGAATCGGGCCAGAAGACAAAAAAAATATTGAATCAAATTGGGAAAGCTTCTGAATCAATTCAAACAACTATGATTTTTAGTAAACTTAACATAATGCATGGGTAAACTTCTTTAGCACGAGTTTTATGATTAATAAGCAAGGAAACTCAAATTAAACAATAAACGTAAAACAAAGCATAAAAATAACGAAATAACTGATATGTTGATAGAGGGCAATTTCACCTTTGTCAAATTTAAAGCACCAATCCAACTTACAATTTTTCTGTTTTTCAAGTGCATATTTGAAAGTTTCTTATCATATTAGAGAGTTCTATATATATCTTTGAGCACTTGAAATTATATTTAGTGGATTGTAATTTTGTACAAAGGGAATAGCGTTCATTGTAATAAATCTCTTGATTGTAGTCAAGATCAAATTTTAATTCTTATTCACAAAGTGTTGTGGTTCTAAGAAGAATGTGGATTGCTTTCTTCATTGTTGTACTTTAGGATAGTGGAGTGCTATCTTAGTGTGTTTGGAAATCAAAGAAGTGGTGTGCTTCTTTTTATTATTAGAAGATTGTTGGAGATTCTTAGTGGTAGACTGTACAAAGATCTAACAATAGTGGAAATCTCTTACGGTGTGTAAGGGGACTAGACGTACTCTTGGATTGTGAGGGGGACTAGTATAACACCTAATTTATACTCTAAAAATGTAAAAATAAACCAGTAATGTATCTAAAACCAGAATTTTATAAAGCCTAATTCATCCCCCCTCTTAGGTGCAACTCTAAACTTACAAGACTTCTTCATTAAGGTATCTATTTAGGAAGGCATTTTAAATATCTATTTGATATAATTTCAATTTTAGAAGACATGATATTCCAAGTAGCAGCTTTATAGATTCCAGGCGAGCAACAGGGAAAATGTTTCCTCAAAATCTAACCCCTTCTATTTGGGTGTACCCTTGAGCCACTAAACGAGCTTTTTTTCTTGTGACATTACCATTATCGTCTAACTTGGTTTTGTAGATCTACTTGGTTCCAGTAATATTAGCTGAGTTAAGTCTATAGAACAACTCCCAAACTTTATTTCTTTCATATTGACAAGGTTCTTCTTGAACAACATTTATCTAGTATTCATTCTTGAGGGCTTCTTTGACATTCTTGGGCTTTATAGGTAAAATACATATTAGTTATCACTTCCTTGGATCTGGTGATGACTCTTTCATTTAGATATCCAATTACATTTTCTATGGTATGATATTTCTGAATTCTCGTGGATGGCCCTTTGGTTATAGGAACATTATCTTCTACACCTTTTTAGTTTTCATCTTTAGGTGGTATAACGATGTTTGCACCTTTGTATGGTAAATCATGTTTGACATGTTTTTCAGGAGAATTAGACTCATCTTGTTCTTTAGTAATATCATTGTGTTGTATATCATAAATAATAACATTTATAGACTTCATAGTGGATCTTGTACGATTATTGAACACTCGGTATGCCCTAATATTTGTAGAGTATCCCAAGAAGATTCCTTCATCACTTTTGGGATCCTACTTGCACCTTTGCTATCTATCAGTGGGATATAAAAATTTCTACCAAACACATAAAATTATTTTTACACTTGGCTTTCTACCTCTCCATAGCTCATAGTAAGTAGTTTTTGGTTCCTGGACAAATAGTCACACAATTGTGAATGTGGCAAACAATGTTCATTGTTTCTTCCCGAAAGTGATAGAGTAGATTTTGGGAAAGAAGCATGACCATAACAATTTCATGAAGAGTTTGATTCTTAAGTTCAATAATCCCATTTGGTTGGGGAATAAACGGGGCTAAAAACTTATGAGCTATACCTTCAGATGAACATAATTTAGTGAAACCGGAGTCCTCAAATCCCCTTCCATGATCACTATGGATTCGAACATTCTTACCAATTTTTTTTCCCTTTCTCACGTTGTAAATGTTGGCATTGGCTTTCAAATATGGTAAAAGCATGTGATTTTTCTCAAATAAAGTCAACCCATGTGTACCTTGAGATGCCATCAACACACACAAAGACATATATTCTTCCACCTATGCTTTCCACTTGCATGGGTCCCATGAGATCCATGTCTACCAACTGAAGAACCATGGAGGTGGTAAGATATTGGACCTTCTTATATAACATCTTAGTCTAATTTTCCTATCTAACACTCTTAACAAATATTCCCTTCTTCAATCTCGAGTTTAGGAAGACCAATAATGGCTTTTTCTGAGGTAATCTTCCTCATAATTATGAGATTTAAATGACCAAGTTTCATGTGCCGAAAATTAGTTCCATCCAACTTGGAGATCATACACGATTGGAGTTGATTATATGCTTAAGAACACTATATATAACAATTGTATGATGATCTAGTACCCTTCATTATTTTTTCTTGACGTTTGTTAATGATTGTGCATTCAGAACGATTAAAATTGACACATAATTCTTGATCACACAGTTGGCTAATGATGATGAGGTTTCAAGTGAGGCCTTCAACAAGGAGAATATTTTCCTGACTTAGGAGGCCTAGGTAATCTAATTTTCTCTTTCCAATAATTTTTCCTTTATCTCCATCATTAAGGATAACATAGTTATTAGAGTAAGACTTTAGATCTTTCAAGTAGTTCTTTTCCCCTATCATGTGTCGAGAGAAACCACTCTCAGAATAAAATTCTTCACTAGAGGAAGCTCTTAAGGAAGTGTAGGCTATATGACTTGTGGTTTCTTCTTTAGTTATCCATACTTGTCAAGTGCAAACATCTTTAGAAGTTTTCCATATGGATGCGACTGATACTGATAGTAGATCTACCATAAAATTTGTAGGAAAAATATGTTATATGGCCTTGTTGACCAAAATAGTGACACACCCATGAAACTCTAGTGTATGCCTTTTAGTGATGATAATGATGTCGAATAGGATGTTGAGACTTATAGTTTGACATGATGAATTCAGTCTGTTTAATAGAACGAACAAACTTAGAGTTTGCATTAAAAGAGTCATAGTTGAATCCAATCCATTTCATATCTCTAGCCTTCTGACCTACCCCTAGAATTTCCTCAAGGGTTTCAGAAATTGAATTAAGCATATGCACAAATTTGTACATACCTTCAAGTTTGGAGTTCAAGTGGTCAACTTCTTCCTTCAATTCAGAAACTGAGGTTTTAAGATGTGCTTTGTCTTGAATCAGAATGTCGTATCCCAAATTTTGCGCATACTTTATATGCTTTCTAGTGCCACTTTATTTTAAATAAATAAAATGACACAATTGACAAGAGAGTGTGTGTAAGGAGCTTAAGTGTAAGAGGTTGTGAGTTCGAATCCCACCTCCCTCACTTTTTGTTATTTTTCTTTTTTCCTTTACTTCTAACATTTACTATTATATTTTTTAAATCATAAAAAATCACAAAAATAACATTTTTCCACCATTTAATTATTAATTTTTGTATTTGTATTTAATGTATTTTTTAATTTATTATTATTTTCATTAAAATCATTATTTTATGGAAAAAATCTCAAAAAAATCATATAAATAAAAAAAATCAAATCTTTTTTATTTATCATTATTAGACTATTATTATTTTTTTAAAATTAACATTTTTTATTTAAATTCACCAAACCATGAATCCATTCAGATTCATTTTTTATGTAAACCTTCCTAAAAGAATTCAATTTCATTTAATTTCTTGACCTGTTTTTTACCTATAAATAGAGCATGTCTTCACACTTTTTATTCATCCACAATCTACAAATCTTTACCCAAAAGTTGTTGTCATTTATATTAAAGAACATCAACAACTAAACCCTAAAGCTCTTACCGGCGTTCATTCTTTCTAGGACAAAGAAAGAGAATGATTGGAATTAGTGGCGTGAAGGAAACGAAAAGCTCAAAGGAGATTATTTTGCTTACCAGAGACAATCTCCTCCCCGTAGGTTGGTTTTTCTTTACTGTTATATTTATAATCTACATGTTTCTCTCTGTTGTTGTATAAATTGATGGATGTTTTTGGGTGAATTTAAAATTATTTTTGATGAATGATTACTTGTGGGATATTATGTTGATGTTGGGTTGTTAGTTATCATTCTACTTTAATAAACTAATTTTTTTTATCATAATTACATATAAAAAGTTTCACAAAGAAAAACTATTTTTACATACAATCAAGTTTTTATTCTATTTTAATAATTTATTTATGGATTATCATTTATTGACAAAATAGACACAAAAAATATATACAAGTAAAAAACATAATAATGTTCTAAGCAATTTAAAATTAAAAACATATATCAATCTGGCTCCTTCTTATTTTTGTTAGCAAATTTTAAAAATTAATTATATATTCCCTTTCATTTATTTCTAACAATTTTCTTTAATGTTGTCAAAGCTTTCTTATAAATAATATATTAACCTTTTTTAATATATGAAGCATTTCTTTATGAAAAATATATTTTTTTAAATAGCTGTTTAATTATTGCCGTAAACCTTTTTAAGATTAAGGTCATAAACTTTTTTTTACAGCAATAATGCCTTAAGAGTTTAAATTCAGCAACGACTCTTAAAATTTTTCATTATCAACAACGACTCTTAAAACAATCGCAAAATCGTTACTTTAAATCAAAGAATAAAATACAACACAAAATTTTCACCTAATTCAAGATCTAAAAATAATAATACAATCATTATCATAAACCATAATCCCTTTTCACAAACCTCTGTAAAAATCCATAAAGCTATACACGAAAACAAGGAAAATCTAGAAAAATTCTATTAATAATAATACCCTCACCATCACGCCATATTGACTAAAATATTAGGTTTAACATAATAATATTAAGTTATAATTTGGGATTTATTTTATTTATTTATAATTTTGGTTTTAATTTATATTCTAGGGCTTATTATAATAATTTGGGTTTTATTTATTTAATTTTGGGTTTTATTTATTTAATTTTGGGTTTAATTTATATTTTGGGTTATTATAATAAATTGGGGTTTATTTATATAAATTTGGGTTTAATTTATATTTTTGGGTTCATTATAATTTATTTATTTTTAGAATTATATAAATTTGGGTGGGTTCATTGTATTTTATTATTTTTATAATTAATAAATCTGGGTTTAATTTATATTTTGGGGTTTATTATAATTTATTTATAGTTAAATTTGGGATTAACTTCTAATTTACGATTTATTTTAATTTATTTATTTTGATAATTAATAAATTTGGATTTATTTACAAGTTTGGGGTTTATTATAGTTTATCAATTTTTATCTTTAATAAATTTGGGTTTATTTATAGTTTAGGGGTTTATTATAATTTTATAACTAATAAATTTAGATTTTATCTAATTTATCTTATTTTTATAATTAAATAATGTGGGTTTATAATCTTGGGTTCATAAAAATAAATAAAAATAAATGTGGGACTATTTTATAAATGGGGATTTATTCATTTAAGTTT
The DNA here is from genome assembly GCA_022829125.1 of Lathyrus tuberosus. Classification (NCBI taxonomy): domain Eukaryota; kingdom Viridiplantae; phylum Streptophyta; class Magnoliopsida; order Fabales; family Fabaceae; genus Lathyrus; species Lathyrus tuberosus. The sequence goes on from JALAZF010000042.1 coordinate 11,112,944, forward strand.
ATTTATAATAAATTTGAGTTTAATTTATAATTTGGAGTCTATTATAATAATTGGTAAATTTGGTTTATTTAACTTATTTAAGTTATTTTTATAATTAAAAAAATGTGGGTTTGTTATTTTATAAATTTGGGTTTATTTATAATTTGGGTAATTAATAAATTTGGGTTTATTATAATAATTAAATATTTGGGGTTTATTTTTTTCTTAATTTATTTATTTACTTTGATAATCAAATAATTGGAGTTTAATTTGGTTAATTAATTAAATTTGTTTAATTAATTTGCATAACTGGCTAAATTAGGATTAAGGGATAGGAGTTTATGTAATTATAATATTATATTATTTTCACAGTAAAATTAATTGGATATTTTTGCAAATTAAATAAGGGATAAGGGATAAAACACATTCAACTCACCTAAATTTTAAGTCTTCTACCCTTGTGTATTGAGGCATTTTTTAAAACGAAACTTCCTCCACCCATGTTGTGTGAGGATTATTTTTAAGGGATAAAATCAACCAACCAACAAAATAAGGGATATGAACTACCAAACTCTGATCCTTCAAACTTGAGGGTACGTAGGCATAGGGTTGTAAACCCTAGCGAGTACAATAATAATAAAAACTTAGGGTTCCCCTCTCATAATTGAATTAATTCTCTTGTAAATAATAAAAGCTTTGTAATTATAAAAATTCAAGCAAGCATACCATTAAACAAACAATTAAATTAACCCTAGGACTCAAGGAGGATCCTATTGGATACAATAGAGGCGAGAAGTGCCTAACGCCTTCCTCCCGCCTAACCGACTCCCGAACCTTAGTGTCTCACCCTTAGAATTTAGGTTTTCTTATTATTTTCCAATTCTTTAGGAATAAATAAAGGATGATGGCGACTTTGATTTTTTGTCGGCTGCGACACAGAATATTAATTTTTTCTTTTTGTTTTTCACTGGCTATGAATTATTCTTTCCACTAGAAATGCAAGATTTTGTAATCTTCAGCAAGATCACCATCAAATAGATTTAATCATTTGACTCCCCATCATACTACACAATGTATTTGGATCTTACACAGGCTATGAAGGAAACCATATTGTTGGCCTTTCACTTTCACTATCTTTATCTTATTCATCATCTGAAAATGTAGTAATGTATCCCTTATTTTGTTACCTAACGAAGTTGGTACGTTCCGTATGAATATCCCTAAAGTATTCTCATTTATGACATTGGATTCCTTTGCATTTGTTTTCTTTATCCCATTCTTTTTCTTTGTGTCGAGGATTAAAGCCTTTTGCATTGAGACGCGGAATATCTTTGACATTGGTTGTGACATTATTCCTTGATCTTCTATCAAGTCTTATCATGACCTTCTCAAATATTTTTGCAAGAAGCCCAATAGATTTAGTTAGGTTATCATCAGTATCATCTTCTACCTGCTCCTCATTATCTTCGACATCATCTTTGAATGCCATACTTTTGTTCTTTTTTTCTGATGTTTCATCGATTTCCATTTCAAAGGTAAGTAGAGAGTTCATTAGCTCATCAACTTTGATAGTATTTGCATCTTGTGCTTCTTCAGTGGTTGTGACTTTCATACCAAATCTCTTAAGAAGAGATCTAAAAAAATTTCTAGCAACTCCTCATCTGATATTCTTTCACCAAGAGCAACGGAGCTATTGGCAATGTCACGGAGACAGACATTAAATTTAGCAATAGTTCCATCCTCATATTTTAAAATTTTTTAGTGAGGATTTGAATTATTGACATGCAAACCTTGGATGTGCCTTCATGTTCCATTTAGAGAGTTTCCTAAGCTCCATTGGTGTTGGAACAAATATTAATGAACCTGGCTAAAAGAGATTTTGAATAAAACTTTCTTAATCCAAAATACGCACAAAAGTCATATCTCCAATTATATATATATATATATATATATATATATATATATATATATATATATATATATAAGGAATTAAATAAAAATGCTTAAAGCTCAATATCACATGTTTCTCACAAAGTATTGTCAATCCCATGTAATAACAAAAGGAGTGCCATCTGGAAAATTGAATATCTAACACGAAAGCTTTCTAAAACTCAACGGCCATCAAGGTTATTCACTAAAGAGGATGATGAGGACTCAGAGTAGTGCTCACCTTTTTCCTTGCTTGTTGTTTTCTCTTTCCCACTTTTTTGTACTTGAATTTCGTATTTTCAATTGATGAATTATGTTTTCCATTTTAAATGCTTGTGCATGCTTTTGTTATCTATATGCTTGAATACCTATTATATTTGTTTATCTGTATTCCTGCTTTTTTAATCATGCCAACAGGGGAGAAGTATACTCTCAAGAAGATTACGGTATACTCGCTATATTTTTAAACGGGGGAGGGTTTAACCACTCCATGTTATCACCTTTGTTTCTTTGTTTATTCACCACCCTGATAGATGTGATGTTGTTATAAAAAATAAGGGTAATGTGGATCTATGTGCTTGCAGCTATGACGTTAGTTGCAACCTATTTGATTTTCATGTTGACAATGCTCTTAAGTGATGTCATCATCAGAAGTGTTGATTAAGTTCATCTGAATTTATTGTTGACAACACTATGAGGTGAAGTTGTCATCTCAAGGAGTGACCAAGGTGTAATGCTTGGAAATCAAGATGTCAAAGCCTATCTTTCGAGGACAACAACTTATGTTAAACGGTGTTCGATGAAGTTAGCAAAGATTTTTGATCAAGCATTATGTATAATGACAGTGTCTATCTTGAAGAATTATCTCAAACTTCATCAAAAGCTTCAGAGTTGTGAAAGAAAGAAAGTGTGAAAGCTCGTCTAGTCTGAGTCGAGTGATAAGTGTTTGTAAAGATATAAGACTATCTCTCAATTTTACTAAGGAAAATCATGCATAAACTTTTGAATGATTGGAAAGCCTGTCTTTTTTTATTAAAAGTAGACCAAAAATGCTTTTGTACCTAACTAACAACCTAAAAGCTCAAAAGTTCTTTATGAATGCATTTTTACACGGTATAATCGATTAGCCCTTAGGCCCAATCTATTATCCCATTTTGAAGCGGCTTATAATTAACTATTAGGGTTAATAGTTTATTAGTAACAACAATTTTGAAAACCTTCCATTTTTTTACTTGATAATCGATTATGTGGATAACTTAATCAATTATCTGCATTAAAAATGCTCATGATGTGTTTTTTAGACAAATTTTTATATATAAATAGAGGGCTCCCCTTAACTTCATTTCACAATAGAAAACATAATTGAAATACCTCTCTCTCTCTCTCTCTCTCTCTCTCTCTCTCTCTCTCTCTCTCTCTATTGGTTTAACTCGCAACCAAAGTAAAACTTTTCCCAATAAGAATTTACAATATTGCCCTTATGTAGCGGGAAAATATGAGATTAAGCTATTGATTTACTTAACTCACAAAACAAGAGTCGCCACCACACTCTTATTTTATCCAATGGAAAGGAAAAAGAGTGAACAAAACCTAAACAAGTTCTAAAACTAGAACAAATAAACAGAGACAGGGTAAGGTGGTTGGATTCGCAATGGGAAAGTGTTAGCACCCAAAACGTCTATGATACTCTATAGGAACCTCTTTGAAAAATCTGCGCTTTTTGGTTTAAAATGTTTGCTTAAATTGAGATTAGCGAGATGAGAGAAGAAATTATTTTAAGACTTTTGTGTTTGGACAGACTTTTTGAGCCTCATGCCTACGTACCCACAAAGTGCAATATAGAATCAAAACCCCGTAGTTCGTGGTAAAAATAACAAAATGGATTTGTTTGATTCATTTTAAATGAAAAGACAAGTTGTCATTTTAAAGAGAAAACTACAACTAGTCACCCACAAGTATGAGAAAATAACATTTGCATCATCTTAAGATGGAGAATTTTCGCTTGGATTAAAATCAACAAGTCTATCACTCAACATCTAAGTGGAAAATATCAACATCTTAAATACTATGGGGTATAGGAGAATTACATCTCAACTATGAAAATGACTCATGTCTAAACTTTATGAAAAGTTTTAAAAGAAAAAGTGCACAAAGGCACAAAAGGATTGAATGAGTTTTTTTGTTTTTTTTAAGTCTTTTGAAATGGTCAAAATATGCTTAAGATATCTTAGCATTTATTAAAGAAAAGGTTTTAAAAATGCACTTGACAAAGTCAAGGTTTTATTATGAAGGTGGTTTTAGTTTGAAAGAAGAAGATTTTGAAAAAGGGAGAAGATTTTGAAAATTGAAGAATGGGGAGAAGATGGAGAGACTATCCTAAAGCAAAAAATAAAAACTAAGGACAAAGAAAGATCTAACAAAGAGAAACTAGCAAGCCCCATGACATAAGTCAATCAAGAATCCCCTCATTTGGATTAAGCCTCAAAGCCAAATAAGCAAATAGTAATCCAAGCATCAGATGAAATCATAATAACCAAGATGAGTCTTCAAGAGAATCCTTAAGCCAAGGGTACTAGATAAATCCAAGTAGGTCTTAAGATGTACTTCCAAGCCAAAGTCAAGGTCCTAACTCTAAGTCCATAACTCCTCAAGAATGCAAAGGGTAGTAACATCAAGTCCACAAAATAATCAAGTCTTTTAGGAATTTAATATTTATTAATGTCTTAAGAGAAAGAAAGTCCAAGTGGACAAAATAAAAAGAGCATAAACATAAACATAAGTCCAAGTGGACAAAGAGAAAAGCAATATAATCATATGAAATGCTAAAATAAACGCATAAAGGTAAAGTGAAATAAGTAAAGAGCACAAAGTAAATGACAATTAAAGTAAAGGTCAAATCAACAAAAAGTTAGTAAGTTAGTGATTACGAAAGAAAGATCAATTTGTCATTTTTTGGAGACCACTCAACTAGACATCCATAACCATGAAAACATGAATCTATACATCATTAAGACAAGGGCTCCAACTTGGATAAAATAAACAAGTATGTCGCTAGCTCTCTTAAATGACAAAGAGACAATCTATTTCACACCACATTATGGAAAATAGAAGGCTGACAATCTCACTTACAAAAATGACTTAATTTCCGATTCGGGACAAATGTAGTGATATGTTAAGCAATCGTAGCACAACCTATAAAGAAGCTCATACTATGGGAGGTCGGTCAATAACAATATTTGTGCTAATCTCACTTACAAAAATGACTTAATTTCCTATTTGGGACAAATGTAGTGCTATGTTAAGCAATCGTAGCACAACTTATAAAGAAGATCATACTATGGGAGGCCGGTCAATAACAATATTTGTGCTAATACAAGCTAGAGAAGTGACATATAATTCGCTCTCCTAAAGCTTGTCACACTAAAAGAAAAAGAGGAATAGTCTCATCTTAATCAAGAACTTCAAAGAAGTTCCATAATGTTTAAGATCTTCATCAACCAAAAAGAAAAAGAAAATAAAAGGAAGAAGAGAACAACAAGACATAAGACCAAAACCAAATTGAATCAAAGGATGAATCAAGTTATCATATAAATCAATCATCCATTTTGGTGGATTAGAGTTTTCACTCCATCAACACTCAAGATCCATTGAGTTTGATGAAACTTAAGATCAAATTAACTACGATTCAATCTACAAAATAACCAACAAAGATCAATAAATAAACACCAAGAAAAATAAAATCAAGAATTAAATTATTTCACATGATTTTCTAAAATTTTTTTTAAACAAAATCAAAGAAATAAAAACAAGATCTAAAAAAATATTGAATCAAGAAAATAAATTAAAAGAAATCATGAAGAACTAATGAAAATTTTAATTAAAAAAAATGGAAACAGTTTTTTTTTTTTAAGAAAATGAATGAAATGAGGGTTTGCACATGAATGTGGTGGTGAGTTAAATTCAAATGGGCTCTAAGGTAATGGCTCCAGGGCCCAAAAGCAATATCATAAAGGTTTTAAAACAATTCAAAATTAAAAGAAAAATGTTCTAAACTTCTTCATGAGCACGAAGCCACTGTTCATAATGAGCTATGAGAAATGGAGCTCCGCCATATCGAGCGGCGGAACTCGAAAATGAGACGGCTACGATTGAAATCAAGAGTAGATCTCAAATGTGCTATCAATTTCGTGTAAAAGTGCCTTGGTAGCTCGAATTGGAACTGCGAGAATTCGACGAAAATCTTCCAATTACCTTCAATTCAAGGTGAGCAACTCTTCAATTCTTCCTCTCCTCTTCTTCTACGTGAATTGTGGGTGTTTTTGCTCTTTGAATTGTTGTGAATCTGCTTTCAATTGTTTCCGTGTGCGTGTGTTTAGGGATGGCAAAAAAAATACGTACCCTTGGATATCCGCGGATAAAATCCGTCACGGATATCGGGCGGATAGCTTAATGGATATACACGGATAAAATAAATGGATATTTAAATATCCGTTTGTTAATGGATATGGATACGGGTTTAATGATATCCGTATCCGCGGATATCCATATCCGTTAATAAATTATAAAAATCATTTAAATATCATTAGTTTATTATACCTTATCTTTTCATCTTCTAAAAAATTAGTCTTCTTGTATTTCTTTCTTTTTTTCTTTTTAAAATTTACTTTGAATATAACCTTTCACATTTCATTCAGATTATATTCGTCATTTCATATTTAAACTCTTCAATACTTCATACATCACTTCAACAATTTCACAGTCCAACCAACTTGTGTCGTCATTCCTCTGTCGAACCAGTGTCTCTCTTCCTACTCCTCTGTCGTTCGCTCTTCCATCATAACTCATAATCACAATATCTTTTATTTGTTTTGTTAAAAATGAAATGTATGAATATTATGTTTGGATCTAATTATGTTTCAGTAAATAATTTTTTGTGTCTTTAAAAGAAGTTAAAAATATTTTTTTCAAAAAATAATTTTTATTAAAACAAATATTATCCATGGATATCTGTAAATATCCACGGATACCATAAAACCCGCGGATTACCTGCTTAACGGATATCCGCATGAATATGGGGCGGATATGGATATATTTTTATCCAACGGGGCAGATACGGATATCATAGTATCCATCCCCATGGATATCCATTTACATCCCTACGTGTGTTGTTGATGAATTGGTTTGGCTTTAATTTGAAGCTCAATTGTGATTGTTGCGTGAACTTTTGAAGTATTGTTGATTTTGAATCGATTCTTTGTAGTGGATGTTGAAGATTTGTTGAAGAAGTTAATTGAAGAATTGAAGTTCAATTGTTGGAAAGTGAATGTTGATGATGAGCGGTTGGATGTGTTTGTTATTGTTGAATTGCAGAATTTTTTTTTCAGGTTCATTAATGAATCTGGAAATGATGAAGGTGATGAATTGAAGATGAAGAGACGTTTAAGGATGGAGAATTTTTGGCAGAATTTTATTGGCTTCAAAAGCTTGAAAATTGGAGTGAAAATGCCTCTATTTATAGGAGTTTGGAGAGGAATTTGAGCTGGGTTTGTGAGCGACATTTTCGTGATAAAAAAACGTGAATGCTGCCGTTTTGATGTTTTATGCGAAGTAGGCTTGCGTTTTGATGTGTGACGAAAAGTGACGTCGTTTACATAAGGATGCCTTGGCTTCACATTGCATAATTTTTTCTAGTAGCAGCAACATGTAGGTTTTTCTTTTTTTGTTTGTAATTTTTTTTTTTGTAATAACATGGGATTTTCATAGCATCACATTGAAAGTGGCTTTTCCATTTTTTTTTGTTGCAAGTTTTTTTGTAATTTGGATTAGTGGGGTTGAATGTGAAATGGGCTTAATACATGGACAAAATGGACTAAAAATAAATGGATAATTGTTTTTGCGCATGGACATGAATGGATAATTGAATATGGTTATGAATAGATTTGGATACTAATTAGAAATGGATATAGAAAAATGGTTTATGGTAAATAGATATTTGGATAATTGGATTATGGATATGAAATGGATAAAATTGGATAATTTAGAAAAAAAAATGGAAATGGTTTAAAAATAGATCTCAAATGGACATGAATAATTTTGGACATTGGGTAAATGGTTTTAAAAGAAATGGTCATGAAAATTTGGATAAATGGATTATGGATATGAAATGAAATCTCGATTTTAATCCAAAACCAATTCTAAACTTTTTCAAAAACATCTTATTATTATGAATGAAGCCACTCCTTGAATAACTTGCAACTGAAACATCGGCCATCCACTTTGATCTTTGCCATAATTCTCTGTATCTCTGATTAAAATGGAATGAATTCTAAATCACTTTGAATTTAGCCTGAATCAATCTCTGGGAAAATAAATCCACAGATGAACACAATTTGGACTGGTGGACTCTTGATCATGATAACTAGGACCAAACTTCTCATAAATCATCTACTTTGTAACCTGATGAATTTCAGCAGAGGACAACCTAACTTTGGATACACATTGCCTTAGAAAATAGCCCACTAACACAACTAATTTGCAATTCAAGCAATTCCTTGATGGTTTGACCAAGATTAGGTCAAACTCTCATCTGATCTTGTTCATGACTGAATAGCCACACTTGACTCCAAGACATGCCCTTGTCATCAATCTCCTTGCAAAACCCTAAACACACAGAGAAGAAGAAACAAGCAAATTGCAAAATGTTTTTGGTATTTTGGTTAGAGGTTAGTAAACATAAACAAACATAAATCAAATAAGAAACACACAGATGTTTGGTGATCTCCCTCAAAAACAGAACCCACACAGGAGGGAAGAAGAACCAATGTTTATGATCTTGTTGCATTGTAAAGATGCAAATGAAGTGAGATCTTAGGGGTAAAAATTAGGGTATTACACCTTACACCACACATAAACACCTTGCATATGTAAAACTTCACTCTCAAAAAAACTAAGAAAAAAGTGAGAATATATATATATATATATATATATATATATATATAAAACTTCAATCTCAAAAGCACTAAGAAAAAAGTGAATATATATATATACATATATATATATAGAGAGAGAGAGAGAAAGGGAGTTTGTATAGTATTTCAATTGCATTTTCTAGTGTGTAATAAAGTTAAGGGTAGAGAGATTTTCTCTCTCTCTCTCTCTCTATCTCTTTCTCTCTCTCTTTTTCTCGCTCTCTCTCTCTCTCTCTCCCCCTCTCTCTCTCTCAACTTAATTACACACTAGAAGACATAATCAAAATACCTCTCTCTCTCTCTCTCTCTTTATTTTTTTTCACTTTTTCCTTAGTGCATTTGAGATTGAAGTTTTATATCTGCAAGGTGTTTAGGTGTGGTGTAAGGGTAATATTGTAAATTCTTATTAGGAGAAATTTTATTTTGGTTATGAGGTAAACCAAGTGAAAATTTGTTGTTTGGTTGTTGAGGTAAACTAGTAACCCTTTGTTTGATTGGGGAGGTCTTCGTATTTAAAATTGTTTGTTAGTTCGTGAGCTCATCCTATGCTAACAACTCTATGTTGGTTCGAGATTGTCCTGATGATAAAATCTCTTGGTTGGTAGGTCCTTGTAGTCAAAATTTTGTGTCTGGTTGGGATGTTAGCCATTGTAAAACTCCAATTCTTGTATAAGAAGGTTTGTGGACAAAACCTGTCTAAAGCTCTCATCATAGTTGAAATTCTCAAGAAGGAATTATTGGAGAGATGGGTAGGTCACTCCATTAGATCAAACCTCTATAAATCTCTGTTTTTTTCTTTCTTCCCTCAACTCTTTACTTTTCAGTTATTTATTTTCGGTGCATTTTCATCTATTTGAATTTCATATTTCCATAGCTTTTATCTTGTTTGTTACACACATATTTCAAACTCTTATTTTGTCAAAGATTTTGTTTTGGAAATGATTTTTCAAATTAACACAACTCACCCCCTCTTGTGTTTTGAGTCACTTGACCAACAACCTCCACCCTCTAATGTTAACACATTTCTATGTCTCGCTTCTTTCGTCTCTCTTGCTTAGGGATCCTCCTAATCACTGTCGTGGCCACTTCATTAGATCACATCATTAGATCAAACCTCTATAAATCTCTGGTTTTTTCTTTATTCCCTCTAATGTCAACACATTTCTATGTCTCGCTTCTTTCGTCTCTCTTCCTTAGGGGTCATCCTAATTACTGTCATGGCCACCAAAAATGGCGTCAATTGTAATGCCCCAGACTGGTTTCAAGATTACCGACTGACCCCACAAACCAACACGGATCTTTTCAGCATGCTTTAACCTGACTCACACGCTTTCTGGAAAACTTCTCTGAAGGTCACCCATCCCAAAATTGCTCCAAGTTAAGCACACTTAACTATAGAGTTCTTATGGAACAGGCTACTGAAAAGAAGATGCATCTTGTTGGTATAGGTAGTATCAATTAATCCTTATAAGCTTTCCTTCAACCACGTAGTCACATACCTACAAACCTCAGGATCCCTCTCATTCCGATGTGAATTAGGTTTTTCCCTAGAAGCTGCTAGGAGTGTCTCATTGTCATGCCTCATGCACCGACAACCACTCCCTCGCCAAGCTGCTAGGAGTGTCTCATTGTCATATCTTGTGCACCGACAACCACTCCCTCGCCCTCGAGTGTTACATGCCCACCAGCTTCCGCTTGGTTCGTCCCCGAACCACATCGTACTGGGAGAGGTCTGTCTCTGATACCATTTGTAACACCCCAAACTAGTTTCAGGATTATCGGCTGACACCACAAATCAACACGGGACTTTTCAGCATGATGTGACCTCACTCACACGTTTTTTGGGAAACTTCCCACAAGGTCACTCATCCCAAAATTGTTCCAAGTTAAGCACGCTTAACTGTGGAGTTCTTATGGAACATGCTACTGAAAAGAAGATGCATCTTGTTGGTATAGCTAGTACCAATTAATCCTTATAAGCTTTCCTTTAACCATGTAGTCTCATACCTACAAACCTCAAGATCCCTTTCACCCGATGTGAATTAGGTTTTTCCCTAAAAGCTGCTAGGAGTGTCTCATTGTCATGCTTCATGCACCGATAACCACTCCCTCGCCAAGCTGCTAGAAGTGTCTCATTATCATGCCTCGTGTACCGACAACCACTCCCTCGCCCTCAGGTGTTACATCAACGTTATCCTTATTATTGTCACCATTGTAATCTTGTCTTAGGAATTGAACTTGAGGTCTATATCAGTTTTACCGGACCCTATAGTAGATGCCAACTATACTTACTATGAGTACAACAGTGTATGTCGGTGATGTACTAAGCGAGTGTCTTTTGTTTGCATATATTTAAAAATTGGAATTCTTGTAAATAATTGATAGGGACCTAATATGGGTAAATTAGGATTGCCGAATTTTTTCTGAATTTCAGTGCTTATTTCTGAAAATTTATTCTACCAAAAGCGAAATTTTGAACTAATAATTAATTCTGAAATGTCAATAAGTAAAGTGTTGAAAAATTAAATGGCGTAATGTAAAAGGTAAAGGAGAAGAAAAACACAAACAATTTTTATCCTAGTTCACCTTCTTGAACTGAATGGTACGTCAATCTCTCTTTCTGATTAGAAGATTTTCCAATATGTATCAAGATTTTCAATTACAAGCCTCACACCAAGACTCTTCTCAAAAGAACTCTTAATATAAAATCAAGAAAGCACACTACTTTCTATTTTACATACACTTTCACAAAACACTGATGAATTAAAAAATCTCACTAATTCTTTTTAAGAAATAAAGAACTTTATGCAGGCTGTAGAATTTTCAAATCCAAACTAGGATTACAAACTTATTATCAATATCACTAGCTTATAATTTTTTCCTAGTTTTTCCAAATTTTAACAAAGTCTTAAAACTTAGGAATATGAAAAACTACTTAAAAACGAGTAAATGTGTAATATAAGTTCTTTAATCTTGTTTGAAAGTTCTTTAACATTTTCTTGTTTGTAATCCAGTATTTATAGAATCACATAAGACATTGTGAATCAATACAAAGCTTTAAAAAGGCATTATGAACCATTGCAAAGTTTGAAAATGCCATTGGTTCATGAAAAAGTTTTTTTTCCAGCGGGATGTAATCGATTACAAGCACATGAATTGACTATATGCCTTTACTGTTAAAAAATATTCATTTTTAATCTCATGTAATCAATTACATGAATGTGATAATCGATTACATTCCTTCATATTTTTTCTGAAAACTCAAATTTTAAAGTTTATTTCTATGATTTCTACCTTTTCTTTTAATTTGGAAATAAGTCATCTTATAATTATGAGTTTTTATGAGCCTTTTAGTAATATTTGAACTTAAAAGGGATATATCAAAGATAAAGACAATTTCTTAAAGACTTTTAATCTTAACTTAACGATTTTGCCATTTGCTTTTGATATTTTATTGTCTCCACCTTTTTTCTTTTTTATTGATATTGTTGTCTTCATCAAAACCCAATCAATTTTATAAGTGAGTTCTTCTTCACAATCTCCACTATGCCAAACAAGGGCTACGACAGCGCTTTTTCTGACCTTTAACAGGGCTTAAAAGCGCTGCTTAAGGTGGCGCTGTCGTAGGTAAAGACAGCGCTTTTTTTATATGAAAAAGCGCTGTTAAAGGCCTACTTTAGGCAGCGCTTTACCTTTAAAAGCGCTTTCTAAAGTAGGCCTTTAGCAGCGCTTTTTCCTTTAAAAGCGCTCTCTAATGTGGGCCTTTAGGCAGCGCTTTTGAAAGCGCTGTCTAATGTATACGGATAAAATTTTAATGAATTTTTTTATATACCTTTAGAAAGCGCTTTTACAGGAAAAAATCGCTTTCTTTTGTCCCACTTTAGACAGCACTTTTTAAAGCGCTCTCTAATGTATACCTATAATATTAATGAATTTTTTCTATACCTTTAAAGAGCGCTTTTTAGAAAAAGCGCTTTCTTTTGTGAACTATAGGCAGCGTTTTTTCTAGAAAGCGCTGTCTTTTCTATACGTATAATTTTAATGAATTTTTTTAAAAATCCCATTTTAACCGTTTTTTTTATGCAGAAACCTGTATAATTCAAGCCATTGCAATAAACCTGTATAATTCACATTTCCATTAACAATTTCTAGTATGACTCATTAACCATTTCCACTAATCCCATAAATCACATAAACCACATAAACCATTTCCATTATAATTCAAGTCATTTACATTAACCATTCACAAAACTATACAATTACAATCCAAAATCACATAAATAACATAAACTATTCACAAAACTATACAATCCCATAAAATAAACCATTCACAAAACTATACATTCACATAATCCCATAATCCTATACCTTATATGATTCTTTTTCCAATAAGGTATTCGCACAATTCCTCCTTAATTTCTTGCAATTTATCCTTCGTGTAATGAAAACACGCGTATTCATCAAAGTACTACATAACAAAACAAAATATGCATTATTTAGTTTAAAATAATAAATTATATGACATATCCGATAAATATTAAAATAAATCCTAAGTTATAAATCCATGCATACCATGATAGGAATCTCTAATCGATCCATTTGAAGGATTTCTCTCATAAACCTCAAAACGAAATACCCGCAGTCTATGCCATTACGCTGACGAGGACACTACACATAGACAAACAAATAAAAATTAATATATAGTTGTTTTGTGTTATCAAGTAGCATCACTAATAAGTAACATTGTGAAAATTAATATACCTCCACTTTGACCCATGTAACGCTGGTTGCTTTAGCCCGTGCTACTCGGGCTTCTCTTTGTGCTCGGTATACTAGTATTGCTCTATAAAAGAAAAACGTAAATTTAGAACAATCTCACAGAAATAATTAAATATACAAATACACACGAATATTTCGAACATTCTCACTTACGTATCAACCACATCCTTCATACTCTCATATGTTGACCAATCATGATCCAATGAATTCAGATAATAGACCACTTCTCTTGTAGGATTAATGGCAACCAACAACCAGTGTCCACTGTAAAATATAACAAAAGTTTAGATGGATAATTTCTACGCAAAAGATACAAAGATTAGAATGAAATTAGAATGAAAATCTTACCCGTTTCCAGTATTATACGGTAAAAGAAACAAACTTTCTGTCTTGCTGGCCATAAATCTTTCAATTAAGTGGTCTCTTACTGAAAGTGGATTCATACCAATTGCCGGTGCATTGACACAGGTGCAAGACAAGAAACGGAATCTATTTGACAATTGTGTCTCGCGCATCAATTTTTCATACAAGCACCTTAAATAAAAACATAATAAACATTAGACTATTTTCATTGAAATGTGTAAATAAAATGTTCAACTAAATAAGTAATAGATTGATCGGAGTACCAGATGTATGAATGCATAACACCGATGCCTAATTCAAGATGCTTGAAAATCTGTCAATATAGTTGGAGCTCTACCTTGTTCTGGCTCTCCATTGAATGTTTTTCTTCACCCACGATAGTGATTATTAGAATTTAAGAATCTACGATGACCGAGAAAGACATTCTTCTGACCAAACTCCAATCGCGTCCAATCTGTTTTATCTTCACAAATACGACACGCACATTGACCTTTTATGTTGTACCCTGATAGATTTCCGTATGCTGGAAAATCATTAATTGTGCCAAACAACATCGCCCTCAAGTTGAAACTTTCTTTCCTATACCCATCATAAACCTCCACACCGTTCTCCCACAAAAACTTTAAATCTTCGATTAAGGGTGCCAAGTATACGTCTATGTCATTCCCTGGTTGTCTAGGCCCAAAAATTAACATAGATAACATCATGTACTTACACTTCATACATAGCCATGGAGGTAGGTTATAAATCATTATGATCACAGGCCAAGTGCTATGTGAGATACTTTGAAGACCGTGTGGGTTCATTCCATCAGTAGATAATGCCATTATACAACGGTTTCTCTGCATCGCTTACCAACCTCTCAAACATTTTAGGACAATCCTTAAGATCTTCTTCAAGTGCTTCTGCAATCTCTTCGACTCGATCAGAATCGTATGTATCTGTGCCATTGTCGTTTGAAGCATAGGTCGTATTATCCCCCGGTTCAACATTCCCGTTAATCTTCTCACCATGCAAATTCCAACATGTATAACTTCTATCAATTCCACGCCTCATTAAATGCGATGCCAACTGAACCGCGTCAACCCGACTCCCAAAACAACAACCCAAGCAAGGACATATCATTCGACTGGGGTCTTTGGCGAGCGCAACAACAAACTTAACGAATTCCGATACCCCATTCTCGTACTCTTTCGACAATCGACTTGAAGACATCCATTTCTTATCCATAGTTATACTAATTAAACTAAACAAAAACAAAAATAAAAAATATTTACCTGTAGGGAAACGATCCGACTTTCACACTTTGATCACAAGTAACCCTTATATATAGAAAATTCAATAAGTTAGTAACTCTATCATATTAGTTCATTCAAAGCACTACTAATTACGGTGGCGAGAGAGAACAACTAATTACCTGTAGAGATGTAAACAACTTCTAGACCCACACAGTGTCCAGATAGGTTAGAATTACCAAGATCCCCCTGTACACATATCATAAAATGAAATATCATTAATTGACCAATTATGAGTCATAACTTGATAAGTGGCAACATGTAATCACAAACAAGCAACAATTAGAGGTAAACACCTACATATCCCAAGTACTTGACCAAATACTCAAGAGCAAGCATACTTAAACAAGTAACCAAGCATACTTAAACAAGTAACCAAGCATTAGAGCAATTCGTCCTAAACCTAACAAGATTCAAATCTAAGCAATACCTAAACAAGTAAACATGCACCTACCAAACGTGCTTTATGAATAATTCAATCCTATATAAAAAACTAAATCAACCCTTTGCTTTAGGAGACCGCCTTTGCTGGCTTTTCTTCATTATTCATTTCATTCATTCTAACAAGAATTTAATATTTTTAAAATAATCAAAATATCTTCTTTACAAAAAATATCTTTCAACATTTAATAGCAACTTGTTTTTAATTATTCATGTTAATTTCATTTCATTTGAGGAGATATATAGGGTTGATTTAGTTTTTTATATAGAGTAATAAGAAAATTGAGAGTTTGATTCTCATTTTCAAGATAATACCAACAATACGTTTGGTAGGGCATATATCAATTCCACACAACAAATAATAAAAAACAAAATCAGCAAGAACGCAACAACAGCAAGAACAACTAACAGAAGCATAACAATGTAAGAAGAACAACGTAAGAAACAAGAACAATGTAAGAAGCATAACAACTAACAACTAATAACAAGAAACAAGAACAATGTAACAGAAGCATAACACAAGTTTAGAAGCATAACAACTAACTATAACAGAACGACAACAACAACAACAACAACAGAACGACGACAAGAATGTAAGAAACAAGAACAATGTAAGAAACAAGAACAATGTAAGAAGCAAGAACAACAACAACAACGTACCTCTTCTTCGTTTTCGTCTTGTTCTTCACAACGACAATGGACGACGGCAATGGAAATGGCAAGGGTTTCAGAACGACGGCAATGGCAATGGCAAGGGTTTCAGAACGACGGCAATGGCAATGGCAAGGGTTTCAGAACGAAAGCAAAAATGAACGAAAGCAAGGGTTTCAGAAAGAAACGGTCGAGAGAAAAAAATGAAAAGAAGTTTCTGAAAATGATTAGAAATGTGTTATATATTTTAATTCATAATTGACCTTAGAGGGCGCTTTTCAAAAAGCGCTTTCTTAAGTGCTACCTCTAAGAGCGCTTTCAGTAGAAAGCGCTTTCTTAAGTGGGGAGAATTTAAGACCTATAGCAGCGCTTTCTGAAAGCGCTTTCTAAGGTTAACCTATAGCAGCGCTTTTTTAAAGCGTTTTCTAAGGTAATACCTATAGCAGCGCTTTTCAAAAAGCGCTTTCTAAGGTGGCTTCAATTTAAGGCATTTAGCAGCGCTTTTAAAAAGCACTTTCTAAAGACTGTCTTTTGCAGCGTTTTTTTTAGCGAAATTTTTAAAAACTTATAGTAGCTCTTTTTGCAAAAAGCACTGTCTTTGTTGCGATGTTGTAGGCCAATTTTGGCATAGTGCTCCTTTTTTTTGTTGATGACAAAAAAATATCGTTTGAGTATTTTTGTTCAATATTTAATACTCCCCAATCAAATTAAATTAACTATCTTTAAAGAAAATGGACTTTAAGTTAAAGAATTGATTTTATCTTATTTTTCTAATTTTCGTGATTCTAAACAGATAATTAAAGGATTTAAATAATGATTATTAAGAAGTAATACAAGAGAAAATTCAAACGATTAAGCATAACTCTTGTCTATACAACCTTATAAATTTGATAATTGTCAAGTTTATTACTTGGCGCCTTTCTCGATCTTTCTGGTGTTCTTTACTTCCTCCATTTCTGCTTCAACCTTAAACCTCTTGTATATGTCCCCTTTGTAAAACTTTCTTGTTCTAACCACTAAAATAACAGAAACAACAGCACCAAATAAAGTTGCAGCTGTAATAATAATGAAAGACAATTTGAAACATTCAACACCAACACAATTCAATTCTTCTCCATCTTTTCTCGTTCGTCCAAGTGCTTCCAATTGTTTTGTACCTTCTTTGTCATACAAATAACCAGTGACCAACACATTAAGAACATATAACCCTAATGGACTCGCTACGCTTCCAAAATTATACAAAGTTGCATAATATTTAAGTCCGAAAAGTTCAGAAATTATCGCGAAAAGTAATGGCCATTGCGCACCAAAACAAAATCCTATGATAACCGATGCGGCGTAGAGACCATCCGGAACATCAAATGCTATCAAAAGATGTCCGATACAAGATATAAAGAGAGTTAAAGTAAGCACAAGAGGACGAGGAAATTTGTACTTTGAAAGAACATGTTCCGAAACAAATCCTGAGAAAACTCGTCCGAGATAATTCCATATACTTACTAATGAAACGAAAGTGCTTATGCTTTTCTTTGGATATCTAAGTGATGTTCCTATCTGTCCAAGATTATCGATTGCTGTCAATGTTCCACCAATACCACAGATGGATGCCACAAATAATATCAACATGTCAACGCTGAAAAGTGCTTGAAGAATGGTATAATCCTCACCTCTTGCTGGTGGATTGAACACATCTTCCCACCATTTTGGATCTTTCTTTGGAGATGAAGTTGAAACTGAATCAACCGAATTGATTTTTTCAGGTTCAGAAATTGCTTCTGTTACTATTTTCACCGGCGAAGAATCAACCCTAGAAAGTTTATTACTCCGCCAAATCTTGCTCTCTTCAACGAAAACAACAAGAAGTGGAAGAAGAAGCAAGAAAATAACCACTGCAGCACTTAAACCAAACTCACTCTGTGAGAAATTAATCTCCTTCTGTACGATAATCATGGCCAACAAAAAACCAGCAAGAGCAAGTGAAATATACAAGAAATTATAAAAAACCTTAATCTCGTTAACTTGTCGAACAGGTTTCATGTATCGAATGGTAGGAAGGAAAGCAATAGAAACAGATGCAGGAAGCCAACCTATTAACAATATCAAAGCCTTGGTGTCATCATAATAGAAAGCTGAGTAAAGCTGTGTGATGATAGCGCCGCTGAGACCAACATAGCCTTTAAGAACTCCCAAAAGAGCGCCGCGAGACTCGGGGAAATTCTTCACACAGGTAACAAGTGAACCGGTGTTTGAGAAAGATTGAGAGTTAGCACCAATGCAAATGTAAAGACACATTTGCCAAACTTTTGGTGTTGCTATTTTTTTGGTTACTGATAACCAAATCATGAAGTAACCAAAGAAATTGAGAATAACACCAATTGTTAGAACTATCCAAGGTGGATATATTTCATTGACTAATCCGGCAAGGATACCAACGTTGGACCCAAAATCTTTGAAAAAACTAAGGAGGTTGAGTGTGCTTTGGTCATAACCAAGTGTTGTTTTTAAGTCGTTGGAGTATAGACCAAACATGTAGGTGGCTCCGGCGACGGACATAATTAAAAAAGAGGCGAACACGACGAACCATCGTCCAGTTATGAATTGGACGGTGAGACTCTTCGCGTCTCTCCAACCATGAACACCAATGGAATTAATTTTAATCGCCATTTTAGTGAATTGCAAGCGAATTTGCAATCACACTTATAGTTGTAGAAGTAGCTATGATAGTGTTTGTGTATAAATTATATAGTGATTGAGAAAGTTTTTAAAGTTAATCTAAAATTTAGAATACATGTAAATCCATCGATTCTAGTCACATTGATTTTTCTCTTTTTGTATTTTGTACATATCTTACCGGTTTATATTATTAATTAGAATGTTTGATTTTATCTTAAAATTCATTGTTAGTATTAAAATGGATGTTCTTTTAATTGATACCATTCCATGTTTATTGAAATATTAATTAATTTTCTAATTATACTTTTTAATTTGTTTTGTTTATATCATTAAGTCAATGTTCAATATCTTTTTTATTTTTTATTGTTTATAAAGATAAGTACAATCATAAATGATAAAAAATTATTTCCCTAAATGTGTGATTATTTTCTTTTAATTATAATTTTTTTTAATGTGCATGCATGAAATAATGAATTAAATTAGACATTTAGAAAAAGAAAAATTATTGAATGTATAGATCTAGAAATTAAGTGTTGACACTCTTATCCATTGCTAATTAATGAATTATATTAATGAAAAATTAATTAATTATATTAGATTAAGACACGTGCATCGTGGATGCAAATTAGTTTTAATATATTTTGTGTTGAGTTTTGATTATTTTAAGATATTTATTACAACTATAGTCGATATATTTATATTATAATAATATATCATGATTTTTGTAACAAATACAGTCAATAGTTTCTTTTGAACAACAACATGAATTAATCAAAAATAAAAAGGAATGTGTGTTTGTAAGTTGAGAGTGATATATAAGATTTAGTTTTGTAAATTTAAATAACTATAAAGATATGATCAATGGTTTATTTTTTTCATTTGATTTCATATCTTTTGTGTAATTGTATATATTTTAGATATTTAATTTGAAGTTTTAAAATACATGTTGAGTTTAACTCATAGGTAATGTCAAGTGACTCATTTTATTGTAATGTGGATCATTAGTATCTTATATATATACTTGTAACACTAAAACCCTAAAATGTCTAATTCAAAACAAATTGATAAGACAAAATTATAGTTCTATAGTCGCAGACGTAGGTAATTTAACCAAATTGCGTGTTGTATTTCTCTCTACTTTGATTTGTATTCGAGTATCTAACTCATGTTGGAGAAATTTCCAAAATATTTAATTGATAATAATTAAATTAATTTAATGAATCCTTAAAATCATAATTGGCTATGCGGTGTAGTGGTTTACCATTTTGATATTCACTTAAAGATAATGGGTTCAAATCTTGATTTGAACATTTTTGAATTTATTTGTTACATTGAAATTATAAATGGTCGAAAAATGTGTTTGGCGGCAGTCGAGTCCCCTTGGTCACCGGGCGCGCGGACTGCTAGAGACACCACTTAACCATTGTGATGCTTGGAATAATTTATGAACGTAATAATATATATTGGTTATAAATATCCAATTATTAAAAAGATGTTTCCCTTCACTAAGTGATATGAATTTCTCTATAAATAGAGATATTGTACAAATTGAAAATACACACACAAATTATTTGTTTCAAATGATAAAAAATTATATCTAAGTCATTCTTTTATTTTTCTAGTACACGAGAATAAATGAGAGAACTTTTATTCTATAAAATATCGTTGATCGATATGCTTAATGTGAATGTGTGATTCATGTTAAGGTTTCTAAAGTATCCTGAAGGGGATTCGCTGGGTTATCCATTTGCATCCAATTTGTCTAAATTGGTGGGGGCGAATCGAATATAAAGTTTAGTGTAAACACACGCTTTAAAATTTATTTTATGCAATTTTCATCCTAACATCTCCATCTTCTTCTTACTCAAATTCTGCAGCAGACCCAACACAAGATCTAACAATCTTTAGGTTCGATTTATGATTTTTTGTGATTAATTTATGGTTGCAACTTTGATGAAAAAATGAATCCATGCTTTCTTTTTCATAACCTGGTGAAAGGTACATGATAATTTTATTAAATTAATATATATTCATATAATGTTTTAAATTCGTGTATAATATTATATGATGAAAATAATGTGTATTTATTTTAAGTTTAACATGTGATATTAAATTTATACATGCATGATTTATAAACTGTTCAAATATGTGAAATGAAATAACTATAAATATGTTTGGTTTATGTTAAAAACTTGAATGTAAAATGTATGTTAAATATTTTTCTTTGGTGCAAATAATTTATTTTAATTAATAATGCATTATTTCTGGATGAGATTATTTGGTAATAATTAAAAGAAATAAAATCATGAATTTGAATATATGGTAAATTTATTGGTAACATAAAATGGTGTAAATAACATGTTAAAAATATCAAGAACATGTTTCAATTGTTTTATTGTTTATACAAAAATTTAAAAAATAAAATGATTCATCTCATATTATATGTGTATCATAATATGAAAATATTATTTCTTATTTATCTTGATATTAAAAGTAATTTGGATATATTTTATCTTGTTGTAAGTTGATAAGTGTTCATCGAGAAACGTTACAAGAAATATTAGTGATGTTGGTTTATTGTTCATTTTATGATTTTTATTTAGATATACCATAAAATATTGTTATATATGAAACATAGATTTATCACATAGAATTTGTTATGCATATGTTAATCATGCAAGAAAATTATTTATTTAAAAAAAATAGAAATAAATTCTATGGTGTTATTTTTATATGGAGTTTACGAATTACATGTTTGAAACTACTGTATGAAATAAAAGTTAGTCATCACAAATTTGTATGATCATGGTTGTCAAAATAGTTAATGCATTAAATATATTTTAGATATATTTAAGTGGAAGTAAAACTTCAAAATAAAAAGATTTGCAAATGAAGAATGACATAAAAGTTGTGTATATGACAAAATAAATGACTAAAGTGTCATGGTGATGGTTTGTCAAAACTATCAAGAATATAAAAATATACTTTGTATATGATAATTGTACTAATGTGCTAAAAGTGTCATGGTTTGATGATAGTTGGTGAATACTATCAAGAGTACATAAATTTATTATAATAGTTATAAAGATTGAATATTCAAAGTTTGTTAAAGTTTAAAAATGTTGCAATTCTTTGACGAAAGGATTGATAAGGATATGATGTCTTTGGATATAATGTTGAAGACAATGAAGACATCATTAGGGGTGTCAAACAAGCCCATATCTAATTAATCATTGATAGTGGAAACTCAACTCACACTTGATTATCATTAAGTCTTGAGTTCAATGATGAAAGTACATTATTAAAGTGATGAAAGTACATTATTAGAGTGATTGAAGTACTTGACAATAGATACATCCCAAGGGATAAAAGTACTTGGACCATAAAAATAAATGTGGCGGGATGAGGTTTTCCTCTTAATGGACATATAACATATGTTTGTTGGGATGCATAATTATGGGTGCATTTCTGATATAGCCTACCTATATGAGAATGAAGTGGTACCACTTCATAGAGTTCAAGGGTTTAATCTTAAATTCTCATGAAAAGGATATGAGACATAAGACCTTATTAAATGTGTCATATTAATAATTCGATCAATGATTCTGAGATTCATGTGTGAGTTATGCACACTTGTTCTAATGAATAATTGGTTCAAAGCTTATCTACCAATCTATTCGGGGATGAGTGAAAACTTAACTTACTGAGTAATGGTTCAAATCGTAAGATACCTTTATCTGAAACTATGAAATTTTCTAAATAATGGATTTAGATATATTTTGAAAATGGTGGGGGATTGTTGGAGGAATTTCCAAAATATTTAATTGATAATAATTAAATTAATTTAATGAATCCTTAAAATGATAATTAGCTAAGCGGTGTAGTGGTTTACCATTTTGATATTCACTCAAAGGTAATGGGTTCAAATATTTATTTGAACATTTTTGAATTTATTTGTTAAATTGACAAAATAAATGGTCAAAAAATATGTTTGGATGGAGTCGAACCGAGTCCGCTTTAGTCTCCAAGCGCGCAGTCTGCTAGAGGCACCACTTAACCATTGTGATGCTTGGAATAATTTCTGAACGTAATAATATATATTGGTTATAAATATCCAATGATTAAAAAGATGTTTCCCTTTACCAAGTGATATGAATTTCACTATAAATAGAGATATTGTACAAACTGAAAAAAAACACACAAAAATTATTTGTTTCAAGTGCCAAAAAATTATATCTAAGTCATTCTTTTATTTTTCTAGTGCACGAGAATAAATGAGAGAACTTTTATTCTGTAAAATATCATTGATCGATATGCTTAATATGAATGTGCGATTCATGTTAAGGTTTCCAAAGTATCCTGAAGGGAATTCGTCGGGTTACCCATTTGCATCCAATTTGTCTAAATTGGTGGGGACGAATCGAATCTAAAGCTTAGTGTAAACAAAAGCTTTGGAATTTATTTTGTGCAACTTTCATTCTAACATCTTCATCTTCTTCTTACTCAAATTTTGCAGCAGACCCAACACAAGATCTAACAACTCAACAGTACATGTCAGGTGGCGCTTAATCCTGGAGGTACCAAATTCAAAGTGACTCGGTTCAACAGAACGAGAAATTTTGATTTATGATAAATGAGGTTTAAGGATTTGTTGTCTCAGCAAGGTTTACAGGAGGCGCTTCATGAAACACCCCGACTTAGTTTATTTATTTTTTCGTATTTTATTTATGTGATAATTGGGGTTGTGTTGTGCTTTGATGTGTTTGAGCTACCTT
The DNA here is from genome assembly GCA_022829125.1 of Lathyrus tuberosus. Lineage (NCBI taxonomy): Eukaryota > Viridiplantae > Streptophyta > Magnoliopsida > Fabales > Fabaceae > Lathyrus > Lathyrus tuberosus. The sequence continues at coordinate 11,136,797 of JALAZF010000042.1, forward strand.
GGTGTGGGATAATGGCCTTAAGAATAGACTTTAAGGGTTTTAGGGGTCTGTGACCACATGTGTAGAACTTGGTTGTGTGTGAGAATGACTAATTAAAATATATTAGTAATATTTAGTTAATTATAATATTAGTTGAATATTATTAAATTAATTAATTAGCGATTATTATTATTATTATTATTATTAGTGGAATTAGTAATAACAATATTATAATAAAAGAAGAAAAAGGGAAGTTGGAAGGGAGAAGTTGTCACAACGTGTTTTTGGAGAAAAAGAGAAAGAAGAGGCTAGGGCATAAGGAAGAGAGAATACTCCATTGTTGTGAAGCTTTTTGCAAGAACTCTAAAGTAAGGGCATGGTTCTAATTATCTAAAGGTTAACATGTTGATGGTGCATAGATTATGCCATGTAGGGTTTGTGTTTTTCTTCTCTTTATTCATAATTTTGATGAATTGGTGAGTGTGGATTCGATGAATTTTTTTATGAATGTTGTGTGTGGTATGTTGATGTTGTAACTGATGTTAGTATGATGCATTGTTATAATTGTTGTTGTTGAAATCATGTGATTGGTGAATTGTATGATGTTGATGTTGTTTGTTGTGTGTGATTGCGAGTCAGAGTCGGAACTCAGATTATGGATTTTTTTGGGAGAATAATTGGAGTTTTGATGTTTAGAAAAACTGATTTTTTAGTAAAACTATGTGCTACACGAATTGTATGAAAAGTGAGATTTGGGGGTGTGTCAAAACGTGATTTTCGTACAGATAAGCAGCATAAAATTGCTTCTGCTGCAGGTGTAATCGGTTACCAGAAATGGGGTAACCGGTTACACCGTTTAAAATGGTGTTTTTGGGTAAATCTGTGAGGGTGTAATCGGTTATACTGATTTAGATAACTGGTTACACTGTGTGTATTTTGTAACACCCTTTTTTTACCCAACAAACATCACGAATAAAAACACCATTTTATCAGAGTAAAAGTGCCACAAAGGCGTCACATTTTTTTCAAAAGACATCATGATTAACTCAAATACTTCGCAGCGGAGAATTTCATAAAATCTTCATTATCATTTATAACATCAAAGTTTTAAACAAATCAACACATCACAATATCATCAAATACAAGAACACGATGGTTCGACTCAACACCCCAGCCCGATGTTACATATCAGAGCAAGACCCCCTACTCGACCAAAAATAACCAAAAACACTTCAAGTAAGCTCGTCACGCGCCAAAAGCTAATCATGATCATCTGCACGTTACCCATGTGGAGGCAACATTCAAATAGGCAGGGTGAGTAATCACGAATCGATACATAAGATATAAGCGAAGATAAAGCAGCAACATAAAACATCATCAAGCCATCAACACATCAAATACATCAATAGAATGCAATGCAACCTCATAGACTCATGCATGTGGTACTAATTCATCATAATTAATGGACACTGGGCCATCACCCTCCAAAGATCTCCACCAATAGGATCGATTCTACACATGAATTCAACATCAATTACCGCAACACACATCAGATTTACCATAGAAATTAACCAACACAGATGCACGGAAAATCACACAAATTCAGCATACGAAAAGTCATCATAACACAGAACACACCATCTACTATACCTTACATCCATATCAAACATATTAACCCATATTACCCCCCATACCTCGAATTTTCCAGCAAGGATTCTTCGTTTTCGGGTTCTATGGTTGATTCCTCATCCTAGCCTTTTTTTCCTCCGCTCTCTCTCCACTTCTTAGGGTTGCACAAAACTGATTCTCATAATCCTTATTTCTCTTTTGTTAATCCTTTGTTTTGGGCCTTAATCACAGTTTACCGTTTTACCCTTAATGATCTCCTAATTATTTTAATTAACAATAATAATAATATTCTAAATAATATTCTAATTATTCAAATTATTCCAATACTATTATTAATAAAATAATCTAATTAATCACTACTTCTAAGAGGTCTCAATGTTCCCTTAACCCAAGGCTACCCCACAACACCACATAAAAGCATCAACGTCACAAAATCATCACAAGCACCAAAACACCGAATAATCATAATAATTCACTTAAATAAATATTATAATTATTTTGGGGTGTTACAACTCTCCCCCACTTAAAGAATTTTCGCCCTTGAAAATTACCTTAATGAAACAGAATCAGATACAACTCCTTCATCTGATTTCCCCGCTCCCAAGTCCAACTTCTGCCCGTTGGTCGACCCCATAACACCTTTACCAAAGACATCTCCTTACCCCGCAGTTGTTTCTTCTCACAACCATCAATTCGCACAGGTAATGCTCCCACGGTCAGATTCTCCCTTACTTATACACCATCCATCTGAGTCACATGTGATGGATCCGAAATGTACTTCCTCAACCAAGACACATGAAACACATCATGAAAATTCGCAAGTGATGGCGGTAAAGCAATCTGATAGGCTACCTCTCATATCCTCTGCAAGATTTGACAAGGACCACAAAACGTAGAGTGAGCTTCCTCGACCTCAAAGCTCGACCCACTCCAGTCACTAGCGTCACCCTCAAAAACACGTGATCTCCCTCTTGGAATTCAAGTGTCTTCCTCCTCTCATCAGGATAACTCTTCTGACGACTCTGCGAATCTTTCATCCTTTCTTGGATCATCTTACTCTCCTCAGTCGTCCCTTGCACAATTTCGGGTCCAAGTACAGCACTCTCGCCCGACTCATACCAACACAAATGATTTCTACACCTTCTCCCATACAAAGCTTCATAGGGCGCCATCCCAATACTAGCATGAAAAATATTTTCGCAAGTAAACTCGATCAACAGAAAATGACTATCCCACAATCCACCTTGATCCAACACACAAGTTCTCATCAAAATCCTCTAAAGACTGAATAGTCCTCTATGTATGTCCATCTGTCTGAGGATGGTAGGCAGAACTCAACCTCAACTTAGTACCCAAAGCGTCTTGCAAACTCTTCCAAACCTCGACGTAAATCTCGAGTCTCTATCTGACACAATACTCGATGGTATCCCATGCAACTTCACAATTTCCTCAATATATATCTCAGCTAGCTTCTGCATAGAATGATTAATCTTTATCAGTAATAAACGAGCCGATTTAGTTGATCTATCCATAATCACCCAAATAGAATCATCCCCTTTTTCAGTCTTCGGCAATCTCGACACAAAATCCATGGAAGTATTATCCCATTTCCATTCTAGAATATTCAACGGTTGCATCATACCTAAAGGCTTTTGATGCTCAATCTTCAACTTCTGACAAGTCAACCACGCATAAACAAACTCCGCAATGTCCTTCTTCATTCCTGGCTATCAAAACAACTTCTTCAAATCCTGGTACATCTTCGTAGCACCGGGATGAATACTCAACCTACTTCGATGTCCTTCTTCAATAATGCTCTTCTTAATTTCTGGAACATCTGGGACACACACCCTGTCTCTAAACATCCTTACACCATTCTCGCCAATCCGGAATTCACCTCCGTTACCTTGGTTGGTCAATGTCAACTGGTCAAACAACTTCAAGTTAGATTGTTGTCCCACTCTGATCTCTACCATAATACCACTAGTCAACTTTAACATTCCCAACTTCACACTTCCAAGAGTCGCTTCACATACCAAACTCAAATCTCAGAATTGTTCAAGTAACTCCAACTCTTTCACTATAAGCATCGACATATGCAATGACTTTTTGCTCAATGCGTCAGCCACTACATTTGCTTTACCTGGATGGTAATTCAAATCAAAGTCATAATCCTTCAACAATTCCAACCACCCTCTCTGCCTCATATTCTGCTCTTTCTGATCAAACAGGTACTTCAAACTCTTATAATTGCTGAACACTTCGAATTTGGAGCCAAACAGATAATGTCTCCAAATTTTCAACACAAATACCACAGTTGCCAACTCTAAGTCATGGGTTGGGTAATTCATTTCATGAACTCTCAACTGCCTGGAAGCATGAACAACAACTTGACCATTCTGCATCGATACTCCTCCAAGACCCATCTTCGATGCCTCACAATACACCACAAATGATTCATTCGGATTAGACAAAATTAACATTGGAGCAGTCGTCAACCTCTTCTTCACTTCCACAAAACTCTCTTCATAAGCTACATCCCACACAAAAGCTTGACTCTTTCGAGTCAGCTGAGTCAAAGGTAATGCCATCTTAGAAAAGCCTTCGATAAACTTGCGGTAATAACCCGCCAATCCTGGAAAAACTTTGTATCTCAGTAGCAGACTTCGGAGTCTCCCACTGTAATACAACATCGATCTTAGAAGGATCAACAGTAATCCCGCCCCTCGAAATCACATGGCCAAGAAACTCACCTCCTTCAACTAGAACTCGCACTTTGACAGCTTTGCATACAACTTCCTCTCCTTCAATACTTGCAACACAGTCCTCAAATGCTCAGCATGCTCTTCTTCAGGTTTAGAGTATATCAGAATATCGTCAATAAAAACCACCACAAGCTTATCCAAATACTCATGAAAAATCCGATTCATATACTTCATGAACACCAGGTGCATTAGATACACCAAACGACACCACAGTATACTCATAGTCACCATACCTCGTCTTGAAAGCTGTCTTCGGAATGTCATCAAGCTTAACACGAAACTGATGATAACCCGACCTCAAATCAATCTTGCTAAACACACAGACACCTACTAACTGATCCATCAAATCGTCGATTCTCGGTAGTGGATATTTATTCTTGATAGTCACTTTATTCAACTGCTGATAATCAACACACAACCTCATACTTTCGTCTTTCTCCTTCACTAACAGCACAGGAGCACCCCATGGAGAAACACTTGGGCGAACAAACCTATTCTCAAGAAACTCTTCCAATTGTTTCTTCAATTCTCCTAACTCAGATGCAGACATCCGGAAAGGAGCCACTGACACCGGACTCATACTTGGTATCAAATCCGCCGCAACCTCTACCTCACGCTCTGGAGGCCAATCACTTACGTCATCAGGAAACACTTCCGAAATTTCACAAACAAAAGGCAAAACACCAACTTCTCCACCTTCACTAATACTCAAAGTTGCCCTCAACATAAACATCTCAGCACCATCTTGCATCGACTCATCAAAACAATCTGTAAGCATTTGGCTTAACTCTAAACAATTCACTGCGCACACCACTTAAGCTAGCAAGACACGTCTATCCCATCCAACATGATCCCTTCTATTATCAACAAGAGATTAAGGGTGATCAGTTCCTCAATTCGTCAATAACAGCCGACTATCATGAGGTGGTACAAACTATCGTAGCGTCCAACACCACACTTAGCCATCGCTCTACACTTGAAGCATCCTGGAGAAGCACCATCTTCTCCCCCACTTATTTCATTCCCAACCTGCAAATGGAAAACAAAATAAGCATCGACAGTGTTTTCACACACAGGTCGCACACTAGGGAATAGACAACATTAGACTACCTGGCCGGACGAACCGACCTGATCTGATACCACTAATGTAACACCCTTTTTTTACCCAACAAACATCACGAATAAAAACACCATTTTATCAGAGTAAAAATGCCACAAGGGCGTCACATTTCGACAAAAGACATCATGATTAACTCAAATACTTCGCAGCGGAGAATTTCATAAAAACTTCATTATCATTTCTAACATCAAAGTTTTAAACAACTCAACACATCACAATATCATCAAATACAAGAACACGATAATTCGACTCAACACCCCGACCCGATGTTACATATCAGAGCAAGACCCCCTACTCGACCAAAAATAACCAAAAGCACTTCAAGTAAGCTCGTCACGCGCCAAAAGCTATTCCTGGTCATCAGCACGTTACCCACGTAGAGGAAACATTCAAACAGGTAGGGTGAGTAATCACAAACCAATACATAAGATATAAGCGAAGATAAAGTAGCAACATAAAACATCATCAAGTCATCAACACATCAAATACATCAATAGAATGCAATGCAACCTCATAGACTCATGCATGTGGTACCAATTCGTCATAATTGATGGACACTGGGCCATCACCCTCCAAAGATCCCCACCAATAGGATCGATTCTACACAAGAACCGGAGCACGTCACAAAACACTTCAATCCACACAATGGGATTGAAGCCACCCTGGACCAAAGTCCTACAATGCTATGAATGCATGATGCAAACGTCATAATCATCATCGTCACAAATTCGCCAATTGCATCATCATTCATAAACCATCATCATCATAAATCAAATCATCATCACAATTCAAATCATGCATCATAATTCATCATAAATCATCATGGTCAAATATTATTAACATACATCACAAATCATCATAAATCACCATGTTATCACATCATTTACGGATCACCATCAATTCGTCATAAAACAACATCATTTCATATTCATCACAATTCGTCTTATTCTAATCATCACCAAGCATCATTCTCACTCATCACGATTCGTTACTATACCTCATAATTCCACATATTATAATCGTCACATTAAAATTCCTGATTTTTTTATCCCGTTCATCTTCAATACTAGATTACTAGTGTCATATTACCTCATCATGGCCCTACGTCTCAAAGAAACTACGTCACAAGCGAAATTGGGACAAAAATCATAAAAACGGTAAAACTTGCCCACGTCATTGCCCATACGCGTAATGCCCCTCCTATTACGCGTATGGCTCAACTTTTACGTCATCCAATACGCGTATTGCACCCTCCATTACGCGTACCAACAGAGAGAGTTTTCCTCTCAATTCTTCTTCAGATTCCCCCTTACGGGTAATGGCTAGCCCATACGCGTAAGACACTACCCATACGCGTACTCACCTTCCCTTACGCATATGCCCTTCTTTCTCCACTTCCATTACACGTATTACCTTCTCTTACGCGTATTGCCCACCATCTCATACGCGTATGCTACGCGTACTGGCAGAGGGTCGTGCCAGCCCTTGGGGACGGGTGTGTAAGCTACGCGTACGACCCTGGGAGTGTCCCCCATTACGCGTAACACCTCCCCTGTTACGCGTATCACCATAAGCTACTCCAAAACTCAGATCTCGCATCTGAACGCCAATTTCTTCATTCCAGCATCTTCGATCTACAAAAATCAGACTCAAACTAGCTTCGATTCATTACAGATCTATGTTTTCCATCCTACTTCATTGTCTACATCAATTTCTTCCTAATTACTAATCACTAGATTATTCGATTTACATATCTGGTTTATTTCACATGTTCATCACAGTATCAATAATCGTCCACATGAATTCAACATCAATTACAGCAACACACATCAGATTTACCACAGAAATTAACCAACACAGATGCACAGAAAATCACACAAATTCAGCATACGAAAATTCATCATAACACAGAACACACCATCTACTCTACCTCACACCCATATCAAACATATTAACCCGAATTACCCCTCATACCTCGAATTTTCCAGCAAGGATTCTTCGTTTTCAGGTTCTATGGTTGATTCCTCGTCCTAGCCTTCTTTCCTCCGCTCTTTCTCCACTTCTTAGGGTTGAGCAAAACTGATTCTCATAATCCTTATTTCTCTTTTGTTAATCCTATGTTTTGGGCCTTAATCACAGTTTACCGTCTTACCCTTTATGATCTCCTAATTATTTTAATTAACAAAAATAATAATAATCTAAATAATATTCTAATTATTCTAATTATTCCAATATTATTATTAATAAAATAATCTAATTAATCACTACTTCTAAGAGGTCTCAATGTTCCCGTAACCCAAGGCTACCCCACAGCACCACATAAAAGCATCAACGTCACAAAATCATCACAAGCACCAAAACACTGAATAATCATACTAATTCACTTAAATAAATATTATAATTATTTTGGGGTGTTACATATTTTGCGTGGCAGTAGCTGGTTACAAGGGGTGTAACCGGTTACCTCATTTTAAGTAACCGGTTACACTGGGCCATTTTTGAAAAATCTTTAAAAATTCATAAATTTTGTTACGAGTGTCCAATTTGAGTGTCGTTCAAAACGTTAGAAAATTGACGCGATGAACTTTAATCTAAAAATTGTTTATGTACCAGAAGTTGAATAGTTTTGCCGTATGATGGTGTGGAGCGCATTATTATCGTTATGTTGTGGTATGACATAATTGTAAATGCCTTGTAGTTGCTTGCTATGTTGTATATCGATGTTGCTGAACTGTATAGCATGTTGTGTTGTGGCCTATAGTGGCGTGATGCATTGTTTAGATTCTGGTCGTTGTTGTTGTTATTGTCATGCAGTTCATGATTACATGAGTTGTGAGATAAGTTGTGTTCCCATGTGGAGTGTGAGCTTCTTATCCCGATTCTAGTTGTAGAATTGTGTTGTTGTTGTTGTTGTTGTTGTTGTTGAGGTGGTCGTGTGCCCATGTGGGGTGTGAGTTATCACGCAGGTCATGTGCCCGTGTGGGGTGTGAGCGGCGTAATGAAAATTCCGACGAGAATTGTGACTCTGAAATAGGAATCGGGTTTTGAAATAGGAATTGAATGGTACCACATGCATTGAGTTAAGTTGTGAGTCTTAATGCATTGTATCTTGGTTGTATTTGTCGTTGTGTTTGGATTTTGGTTGTGTGGTGTATGTTATAGAACGAGTGATGTGCATGTGTTAATCTAATGTTTGCTTATTATCATGATTTCCTTTATATAATTATGATATTTTATCCTTTCTGTTTGAATGTTGCCTTTACATGGGCATCATACAGATAACTTGCAGTAGAGGAGTTGAAGTGAGTGGAAGATGAAGTCTTCCGTTTTACTTTAGTATCGGCGTCTACTCTGATGTGTAACACCGAAGTTATGGAATGTTATGTCTTTTATGTTTGAAAGAGATTTTTGGATATATATAGATTTGTGGTTGATTATGTTAATTTTGAAAACATAGTATGTTCTGAATAATTATTTTATTTTGATGCTTCTGCTGTTTCAATAAAAAGTGATGTTTCAGACATGTTTGGTTGCTATAGTTGTTATAAATAATTTTTAAAAGTTGCATGTGTTACATATCATGTTATAAGAGCAGCTATTTTGTGGTTTGTGTGACATCCTAAATATTATTGATTCAATTTACTCTGATATTTATTTAATTTACGTGGGGTATATTTGCGGTGTTACATTAGTGGTATCAGAGTCAAACCTCTCCCAGTATGATGTGGTTCGGGGACGAACCAAGCGAAAATTGGTGGGCATGTAACACCTGAGCCCGAAGAGGCCAATGAGTGGTTACATGTAACACATGAGGGTGAGAGAGTGGTTGTCGGTGCATGAGGCATGACAATGAGACACTCTTAGCGACTTCTAGGAAAAAAACTGAATTCACATCAGAATGAGAGGGATCCTGAGGTTGTGCAAGTATGGGACTGCATGGTTGAAGGAAGGCTTATAAGGATTAATTGGTACTACCTATATCAATAAAATGCATCTTCTTTTCGGTAGCCCATTCCATAAGAACTCCATAGTTAAGCGTGCTTGACATGGAGTAATTTTGGGATGGGTGACCTTCTGGGAAGTTTCTCAGAAAGCGTGTGAGTGAGGACAAACTATGCTGAAAAGACCCGTGTTAGTTTGTGGGGTCAGTCGGTAAATCTAAAAGCATTCTAAGGCGTTACACTTCATGGTAAGAAATCGGCAGACATTGCAACCGTTGATTGGAATGAGATGAAGGATAAGGTCGCAGGGTTGACAAGACGTTGCATTTCTGATGACGTGATGAATCATCTCCTGGATCTCACAACTCCGAAGGATGTTTGGGAAAAATTGGAAAACCAGTACATGTCAAAAGACGCTCATGAACAAATTATTCGTGAAGCAACGTCTCTATAGCATGAAGATGCATTATGGATGTGATTTATAATATCGTATAAATGCTTTCAACAACATCCTAGCTGATTTGACACATCTTGGTGTGAAGATTGACGGTGAGGGTAAAGCCATTATTTTGTGTTGCTCTTTACCAAGCTTTTATGATCACTTGGTGACCACTCTCACATATGGGATGGAATCAATCACAATGTATTCTATTTCTTATACCCTTTTGCAACATGCACAATGTTGCCAAAGTGTAGAGAAAGGTGAAGGTTTGTTTGTGAAGGGAGGTCAAGACCGTGGCAGAGGCAAGGGTAAGGCAGCGAGTTTTGGAAAGAAAAAGAGGTTAAGGTCCAAAGACAGAAAAACAACATAATGTTTATGGTTGCAACAAAATCAGCCATTGGAGGAGAGACTATCCAAACAAGTCAGATAACAATAGTTCAGCAAATGTAGTTCAGACAAGTGGTTCCTGCAGTGAAGAGGATTTGCTTTGTGTTTCATCTGCAAAGTGCACTGATGCATGGATCCTTGATTCCTGGTGCACTTATTTGTAACACCCTGATTTAATTATTGGCTTATGTGATTATTTATTTAATTTAATTGAGTAATTCGTTTAAATAATTATTTTTTTGATGTATGATATGTTTGGTCGGTGGCGAATATGAGTTTATTAATTAAATTATATAATTAATTGAGTGTTGTTAAGTGATATAATACATAAATGATTAATATTTGTAATTGTGTGGTGAAAATAACGTGTACTTATGAATTATGATGCATACCTGTTGATAAGGTGTTGAGTATGTAATTCGGAGTGAGAACTACTAGTGATGCAGTGAATGTATATTCTGTTTATAGTCAGAGTGGGGTTGTATTATCATTTTGTTGTTTTGTGATTTTGTACATTGGAAGTGGGGTTGTATTGCATTGTTAAATGTCATGCATCATATGTTGTCGTTGGGCGAAAGAGGCATGTTTGCTAGTTCAAAGATTGGACTACTTACTTGTCCCAAGCTCAGAGTGTGGGCTCGGGGTTCGCAGAGATTGGAAACGGTTCGTATGAAGAACATAGTATGGAATCGGTACTGCATGAATTTAGAGTTGAGTTGTGAGTCTATTTCAGAGTGATGATTGTGACAAGCATGAGTCGAGTCATTGTTGCATTACATTACATGATGATGAGATGTTTATGTAATGATGAATACTCTTGTGTGTGGGTGAATGAGATGTGAGTGAGATGTGAATACATGATATTGATGTGCATTCTGATGTGTGGATGGTGTTCTAGATATGTGAATCTATCCTGATTGTTTATGCACGATTTATTATTTGGATGTATTCTCACCCCCTTTTTTGTGTTGTTGCAACTGTTCTCTTCTGGAGTACAAATAATCAGGTACTTGAGTAGGAGCTTGAGGTTGAGGTCGGGATTATTCCTCTTTAGTTGCTTGTCGTTCGAGTCTATAAATGGAGTCGCTTTGATATGTAACATAAGGGGATAGGTTGTTCTGTCATTTATTTTAGGTTGCATATCTTTTTGTTTATTCGTGATGTTCTAAACCGCATTTTAAAAATCAATAATGTTGTTGAGGCTTTTAATGCCAAACATTTTATAATTTTTTGATGCTTATCAAATAAGTTGTTTAATTATTATGTGGTTCAAAATGTTTTGATGGTTGTGAGTAGCTTCTTGGTTGGTGAATAATTATGATTTATACGTGTTTTATTTACTTATTTGTCGAGTTGGGAAGAAAGGCGTTACACCTACCATATAACGCCACACCAGGAGTGGTTTAATTCCTTTAAATCAGGTGATTTTGGTTTTGTCTATTTAGGTGATGATAAAACTTGTACCATCACATGAAAGGGGGAAATTAAAATTGTTTTGGATGATGGTGGCGTGCGCATGTTGAGTGAGGTGCGTTATGTTCCAGAATTGAGGAATAATTTAATGTCTCTGGGTACTCTTCAAGCGAATGGTTATTCATTTCAGTCATATGGATATAGAGACATCATGAGAGTTAGCAAGGGTGCAATGACAGTGATGAGGGCAAGGAGGATTGCATGCAACATTTATAACTTGTTGAGGAGCACAGTCATAGGTGGTGTAGCATCTGTTGAAACTCAAATTGTGGCACATACGCTTGGGTCATCTTAGTGAGAGTGGAATGATGGAACTACATAAGAGGATTTGTTGAAGGATGATCATAATTGCATAGTTGGATTGTGGAAGTATTTTGTTCTAGGGAAACATGAGAGTTCATTTTAAGAACACGCAACACAAGACCAAAGGAATCTTAGACTATGTTCATTCTGATGTCTTAGGGCCTACAAAAGAGCAATCCGTTAGAGGTTTCAGGTACTTTGTGACATTCACTAATGATTTTTCTTGTAAGGTCTGGGTTTATTTTATGAAATATAAATATAAGGTCTTTGCCAAGTTCAAACTGTGGAAAGCAGAGATTGAGAACCAAACAGGGAGAAAAATATAGTATTTACGATCTGATAATGGCACTGAATACATTGACAAGAAGTTTATGCATTTCTATGACGAGAATGGAATCCATATGCACTTTTCTATGAGGAAGACACCACAACATAATGGTGTTGCAAAGAGGACGAACATGACTCTGATAGAGAAGGCAATGTGCCTTCAGTAGAATACTAGTCTTTCAAATGGTTTTTGGGAAACAACACTCAATATGAAATGATATCTATTTAATAGTGTTGGAACAAGTTTTGATGATAACAAAGTGTAAGAGAACAATTTTATACTCTAATCATTTTGTTGGGTGTGTAGAAAAATTGGAAAAGATTATGACTCTGAAGATGTCCATACTATGACCAAATAATAGAAGCGTTCAAACATGTCAACTCTGATCTATCAAGCTTTAACAACAAATATCAGAAGCCTTTGAATGGAAGTTGTCCAAAAGTCAACAAAAGATTTGTTGTAATAAAAGTACAAAAGCAAAACTACTTTTTCTATAAAGTACTGTACATTTTCCTAAAGAAGTCTTCCAGATACAGTCATCTTCACCAACTACAGGATACAACTCCGCTCTAGTATTTCGATTGAAGTGATCATCATACAACGGATACTTAGTGGATATTTCATCTTCACCTCCAACGGGTCTATTTTGCCTCTATATAAAGAGGACTTTGAAGATTTAATAACAAGCTTTTTGGATGCGTGCACTGAACATTCATCAACGCTCACACTCAGAAACATATACAGAAAATAAGAAGTGTTGCTTACGCTTATACACTTAGAACAAAATCTTATTGAATATTCTTGTTAACTGTAGAACTTAATTGTAAACTTGTATATCTGCTTTTTAGAAGCATCATGTAAACACAAAAATTGTTATTACAATTCTGATTGTAATCCTCAAGCGACCAGGTAAGGTCAGGCTCTTGAGAATCGTTGGTGAAATTCTGGTATCAGATGTGTGATGTTAAGTGCGATGTCACAACAACACACTCTGCTATGAACAAGGTAAAAGCAACAGAAAAAACACAATGAATTGTTCACCCAGTTCAGTCTAACTACCTACGTCTGGGGGCTACCAAGCCAGGGAGGAATTTCACTATTAGTAGTATTAATTTACAGACTCAACAATCCCAGTTGACATCTACTAAACTTAATCACTACCCAATGAACCTTCTACCTAAGAAACCACTTAGATATGAGAAACCACTCACTCCCTAAATCACCTCAGTGATACAATTCAACCGCACCTTGATTCTGCTTCACAGCTTTGATCAAGAACCAAAACTCTCTTGCTTAACAGCTCTAGAGATAACAATTGCAACTCAAAAACTATAACACCAATTCAACATGAATGGTTTACAAAATACACACGAAGACACAAACGACAATCAGTCTCTAGCTCTCTTTTCTTCGTCCCTTTAACTTAGGGTTGAGGCTGCTTTAAATAACATTCTGACTTGGGCTTGGACCTGCTCCCAAAATCCTGATCTGATTTGTTTTGAAACCAGAAAATACTGCAGATTTTATCTCCCAAATCTTTCCAAATCAGCCCTAATGTTTGGTACATGATTTGCTCCATGATCTGCTCCATATCTGATTGGCAAAATCTTCTCCATGAATGTCGCATCCAATCTCTCTAACAGATCTCCTCAAATCAAACTAATGTGCGCATCCCTAAAAACATCGCAACCTGATGTTTTAATGTTCTGGTATAGTGATGTCAAGACATCGCATGTGACATCAATCTTCAGAACTTTAACTCTTCAACACCTTAACATTCACTAATGTTATGACTCAATGTTAAGACATCAGACACAAGACATCAACATTGATCAACATTGTTTTACCAAAATTCTAGCCAATCCAAGAACTAACAATCTCCCCCCTTTGGCTAATTTTGGCTAAAACAATCTCTGCTAACATCAGAGAACCCAGTAGCGGATAAAAATTTCAAACCAGTAGTCACACCACAAACTGCACAAAGCAAAACTCCCCCTTAAGCCTAGAGCCACAAAAGGCAGACACACATGGGCTAAATCTCCCCCTTTTTAGCCACAATTTGACAACATCTACACCAAACACAAGATCTGACATCCATTAAGTCATGGTCAAACGCAAGCTTCCCAAGGAACACAATATTCAAAAACTTTGACTGGTCAGACGATACAACCAATGGATTCATAAAGCACTATAAAATCCAAGCCTTCTTCTTTCTAACAGCACCAGCCACCACACAAGAATGAATCAGTCAAACACAGATGCAGGAAAACAACACAAGCATGAGGACAATAAACTAGATCCACTGAAGAACAAAAACACAACAAGGAAAACCGTTGGAACTTCTTCAGGAGCAACAAGAACTAGGAAGCCACCAGAGACAAAAACCACCAAAAAGCCTCCAGTGCAACACCATGCTTCAGATGATGAATGGGATGAAGATTGGAAAGCTTTTCTAGATGCAGGGGGATGGGACAATCTTTAATCTCTTTAAATGTTGCTTTGTTGTACTAAAACCAAACTTGTATGCTTTCAGCCATTTAAATAAAAAGTTGTTTACTTTCAACATATGCAAAATCACAACTGCATAAAAAGCAACTCTTCCAGCACACCTAATCCTCATAAATGCAAATTCCCAGTTTGCTTCTTAAACTTTCAAACTGAGTTGCATCTAAGGCTTTAGTGAAAATGTCAGCTAATTGTTTATCTGTAGTAACATGTTCTAATGCAACAACTTTGTCCTCAACCAAATCTCTACTAAAATGATGCCTTATATCAATATGCTTAGTTATGCTATGTTAAATAGGATTCTTAGAGATATTGATTGCACTCAAATTATCACAGCACAATGTCATGACATCTTGCTTGACATTGTATTCTGTTAGCATCTGCTTTATCCAAACAAGTTGAGAGCAACTACTCCCAGCTGCTATGTACTCAGCTTCAGCAGTAGAGAGAGACACACAGTTCTGCTTCTTACTAAACCATGATATCAAATTATTCCCTAAGAAGAAGCATCCTCCTAGAGTGCTTTTTCTATCATCAGCACTCCCTGCCCAATCAGCATCACAAAAGCCACATAACTGAGTACCTAATCTATGACTGTACAGCATTCCATAGCCACTAGTTCCATTCACATATTTCAGAATCCTCTTCACTTGATTTAAGTGACTAACTTTAGGCTCAGATTAATATCTGGCACACACTCCAACAGCAAAAGAAATATCAGGTCTGCTTGCTGTGAGATACAATAGGCTTCCAATCATGCTTCTGTACAAACTTTGATCCACACTGACACCATGTTCATCCTTGGACAACTTTAAATGAGTAGGAGCAGGTGTCCTCTTGTGATTAGCATTCTCTAGACTAAACTTTTTCACTATGTTCTTTGCATACTTGCTCTGAGAAATGAATATGGAGTCCTTCATTTGTCTAACTTGTGGACCAAGAAAATAGTTAAGCTCTCCAACAAGACACATTTCAAACTCAGACTGCATCTGCTCCACAAAATGTTTCACCATTGCATCTGACATCCCACCAAATACTATGTCATCAACATATATTTGAGCTATCATCAGTTTTCCTCCTTCCTCTTTAACAAACAAAGTCTTGTCAATCCCTCCTTTTCTGTAGCCATTCACAGCCAGGAATTCAGTAAGCCTTTCATACCAAGCTCTTGGTGCTTGCTTTAAACCATAGATAGCTTTCCTTAGTTTTTAAACATGGTCAGGAAATGTTGAATCAATAAATCCTTTTGGTTGATCAACATACACCTCTTCATTTAAGTAACCGTTCAAGAAGGCACTCTTAACATCCATCTGAAAAAGCTTGAATTTGAAATTATAAGCCACCCCTAAGAGTAATCTGATAGATTCCAGTCTTGCCACAGGAGCAAAGGTTTCATCATAATCAATTCCTTCAACCTGAGTGTATCCCTGAGCAACTAATTTGGCCTTGTTTCTGGTGACCACTTCTTGTTCATCATATTTATTCTTGTAAATCCACTTGGTGCCAATCACATTAACTCCATCAGGCCTTGGTACAAGATCCCACACTTCATTCCTTTTGAATTGCTCCAGCTCTTCATGCATGGCATTGATCCAAAACTCATCAGTCAAGGCTTCTTTGACATTCTTGGGCTCAATTTTAGAAACAAAACAAGAATTTGACACAACCTCTCTTGATCTAGTACTGACCCCTAATTTAGGATCACCTATGATAAGCTCCCTTGGATGGTCCTTTAGCACTCTAATAGATGGTTCTTTATTAGATTGTTCAGGTTCAGGCTCAACATCAACATGACTGGGAGATCCACTTTTGTCTTTAGTTTCTTCTGTGACTTCTTCAACTGATGTTTCAACATTATGCAGGACATCAGCAATTTCCTGCTTATCACTGTCATCAATCACCACATTTATAGACTCAATCATGACCTTTGTTCTGGAGTTAAAAACCCTGTAAGCTCTGCTATTAGTAGAGTATCCTAAAAAGATTCCCTCATCACTTTTAGGATCCAATTTTCTCCTCTGTTCACGATCTGACAAGATGTAACATTTACTTCCAAAAACATGAAAGTACTTCACATTTGGCTTTCTTCCTTTCCACAGTTCATACAGAGTAGCTGAAGTGCCCCTTCTCAAAGTAACTCTGTTGTGAATATAGCAAGCAGTGATCATGGCTTCAGCCCAGAAATGGTAAGGAAACTTTTTGGCATGTATCATTGCCCTAGCAGACTCTTGAATAGTTCTATTATTCCTTTCAACAACTCCATTTTGCTGAGGGGTAATTGGAGAGAGAACTCATGCCTTATGCCTTCAGCAGAACAATATTCAGCAAACTTGCTATTTTCAAATTCTCTTCCATGATCACTCCTGATTCTAATAACATTGCTCTCCTTTTCCCTTTGAAGTCTTTGACAAAGATCTTTAAAGACATCAAACACCTCTGATTTTTCTTTAATGAAGCTCACCCAGGTGTACCTAGAATAGACATCTACAACAACATAAGCATACTTCTTCCCTCCTAGACTTTCTACCTGCATAGGTTCCATCAAGTCCATATGAAGAAGTTCCAAAACTTTGGAGGTGGTGTCATGTTGAAGCTTCTGATGTGACATCTTGGTCTGCTTCCCTATTTGACAATCTCCACAAATTCTTCCCTCTTCAATATTGAGTTTAGGAATTCCTCTGACAGCTTCTGAAGATATTATTCTCTTCATTCCCTTCAGATGAAGATGTCCCAACTTTTGATGCCAAATTTTGACTTCATCATCTCTAGCAAACACACATGTGGAGGTACTTGAGTCTTGTTGCACCCATAGATAACAGTTGTCCTTAGACCTAACACCCTTCATGATGACTTCTCCTTTCTCATTTGTGACTTTGCACTCAGATTTTATGAAGTCTACTTTGAATCCTTGATCATAAAGTTGTCTAATACTGATCAAATTTGCTCTCAACCCTTTGACAAGTAGAACACCATCCAATCTAGGAGCACCAGCACAACTCAGCTTTCCCATCCCCTTGATTTCTCCTTTGACACCATCACCAAATGTAACATGACCTGAAGACTGAAGCTTAACATCTATCAACAAATTTTTAACTCCTGTCATGTGTCTTGAACACCCACTATCAAAGTACCAGTCTTCTTTGGTAGAAACCCTAAGAGAAGTGTGAGCTATTAAGCTAGTAACTTTCCCTTTTGGAATCCATTGCTTCTTAGAATGTAAGGCCTGATTACCTATGGGAAACTTCTGTGTGGGAGTATACTGATGTGCCTTCTGAGGATACCCATGTAGCTTATAGCAGTATGCCTTTAGGTGTCCAAATCGCCCACAGTGATGACATCTCCAGCGCCTAAATTTCTTCCTAGAAGGAATCCTGTCAGGATGTTTAAACATCTGTTGTAACATCACTGGTTTGGAACTGGTAACATCATCATCAGTAGCTGCAACATTGTTGAATCCCAACCCACTTTTGTCTCCAGCAATTTTCCCAATACTGAGAATGTTGTCTAGAGCATCAGTATCATTATTCAACATTCTGACAGTCTTGGTCATAGAATCCAATTTAGAGTTAAGCATACTGACTTCATTTTCAAGTTCAGTCTTTTCAGCCTCTAACTGCACTATGGTTTTCTTCAGCTTCTCTCCTTCAAGGCACACTTGTTCACTTCTCATGCATAGGTCTTTATACGAGGCAGCAAGCTCTTCATAAGTAACCTCATCGTCACATGAATCATCATCTAACTCAAAACCCCAATCATAGCTCTAACAAGCTTAGCTGATTCTTCTTCAGACTCACTCTCACTATCAGACCAGGAAGCAGATAAACCCTTTTTTCTGTTTTTTGAGATAAGTAGGACATTCCTTCTTGACATGACCATATCCTTCACACTCAAAGCATTGAACTCCCCTGTCATTATTGGATTTTTCTTCATCTCTAGTTTTCTTCCCCTGATCTCCAGATCTGTTGGTGTCAGATGTGATGTTCTTGACATTAGGATTATAACTCCTATTTATCCTCTTAAACACCTTGTTAAACTGTCTTCCCAACAGAACAATAGCCTGAGACAGCTCCTCCTGAGACTCAGCACCATTCCCTTTCTTCTCTTCTTGAGTATTAGACACCAAAGCTATACTCTTGGTCTTCTTTTCAGGTTCCTCTTCACTCAACCCTAACTCAAAAGTTTGAAGAGATCCAATTAGCTCATCAACCCTCATTTTGCTGATGTCTTGAGCTTCTTCAATTGTAGTCACCTTCATCTTATATCTCTTGGGAAGGGACCTAAGAATTTTCTTCACCAGCTTTTCTTCAGTCATCTTCTCTCCAAGAGCACTAGATGCATTGGACAGCTCAAGAATATTCATGTGAAAATCATGAATAGTTTCATCTTTCTTCATCTTTAGACTTTCAAACTTTGATGTCAGAAGTTGAAGTCTTGACATCTTGACTTTGGAGGTTCCTTCATGAGTGGTCTTCAAGATATCCCATGCTTCCTTAGCTACTTCACAAGTGTTGACCAATCTAAAGATGTTCTTATCAACACCATTGAATATGGTATTCAAGGCTTTAGAATTCCCAAGGGCAAACTCATCTTCTTCCTTGGTCCATTCTTCTTCAGGTTTCAGTTTTGAGCTACCCTCTACTTCCTTTCCATTCTCATCTTTTTCCACAATAACAGGATGTTTCCATTCTTTCACAATAGCCTTCCAGGCCCTGCTGTCTAATGACTTCAAGAAAGTAACCATACGAGGTTTCCAATAGTCATAATTTGAGCCATCCAGAATAGGGGGTCTATTCACAAATCCACCAACTTCCTTGTCCATCTTACCAGAAAGTAACAGCCCTATATCTCACCCAGATGCAGAGCATGATGCCTGCTCTGATACCAATTGAAATTCTCGTATCAGATGTGTGATGTTAAGTGCGATGTCACAACAACACACTCTGCTATGAACAAGGTAAAACCAATAGAAAAAACACAATGAATTGTTCACCCAGTTCGGTCTAACTACCTACGTCTGGGGGCTACCAAGCCAGGGAGGAATTTCACTATTAGTAGTATTAATTTACAGACTCAACAATCCCAGTTGACATCTACTAAACTTAATCACTACCCAATGAACCTTCTACCTAAGAAACCACTTAGATATGAGAAACCACTCACTCCCTAAATCACCTCAGTGATACAATTCAAACGCACCTTGATTCTGCTTCACAGCTTTGATCAAGAACCAAAACTCTTTTGCTTAACAGCTCTAGAGATAACAATTACAACTCAAAAACTATAACACCAATTCAACATGAATGGTTTACAAAATACACACGAAGACACAAACGACAATCAATCTCTATCTCTCTTTTCTTCGTCCCTTTAACTTAGGGTTGAGGCTGCTTTAAATAACATTCTGACTTGGGCTTGGACCTGCTCCCAAAATCCTGATCTGATTTGTTTTGAAACCAGAAAATACTGCAGATTTTATCTCCCAAATCTTTCCAAATCAGCCCTAATGTTTGATACATGATTTGCTCCATGATCTGCTCCATATCTGATTGGCAAAATCTTCTCCATGAATTTCGCATCCAATCTCTCTAACAGATCTCCTCAAATCAAACTAATGCGCGCAGCCCTAAAAACATCACAACCTGATGTTTTAATGTTCTGGTATAATGATGTCAAGACATCGCATGTGACATCAGTCTTCAGAACTTTAACTCTTCAACACCTTAACATTCACTAATGTTATGACTCAATGTTAAGACATCAGACACAAGACATCAACATTGATCAACATTGTTTTATCAAAATTCTAGCCAATCCAAGAACTAACAGTTGGCATCACGCGTGCGATGAATATATATTGCACGTGATATAAATAATTAAACATTGCAAAGAGATGTTGGATGATACTGTTGCCATTGCAAGCGTGATCAATGTATAATGCGCACAAAGAGCAACAGTCACTTGGCCTATAAATAGTGTTTGGGTTCAAATTATTTTTCTCGTCTTTCTTTCTTTACTCATTCTTCCTTCTAGCGATTCATCTGAGCACTCTCTGCGGAAAAAAAATCTTTTCTCTGTGCATATTATTTTTGTGTTGTGTCGTTGTAGGTATCATGGCCCCAAAGATACCATGAATATTAAGAGTATCATCGTCAAGGGCTGCCCCCACTCCGAACGCTCATACCTATCCCAACCACAAATTTCTTTCTGAGGCTCATGCTGAGAAATACCTCAAGATGCAGGATTGCTACATTGTGAGGGAAAGAGCTTTCGCGTGTGAAGACTTACAAGGTTTTGATGAAGTGGTCGAGATGCTTCAACAAAGGTGATGGGTAAGCTTTAATAATTTAATTCATGAAACAAACAAAATAATAGGCCTAGAATTTTAAACTAATGTTGCATTTGGCGCGATAGGCACATACACCTCCTATGTGCGAGGTAAGTATATTGACTATTCTCCTTCTGTAATAATTTCTCTTTTTAATTTGCAACATCCCCCTGCATGTGCCCTTAGGAATTATAGACAAGAGCATAAGGTTATGAATGAGGCATTCGGCCAAGAAATAATAGAACCTTTTTGTAGGCCTGGAGCAGAGTTGGCGGTGGAGCGTGGCTTAATGATGTGACTCAAAACTGCCGAATTCCGCCAAATTCCAAGGGCTTGAGCATCTTATTTTGTACAAAATTTAAAATCCGCATATAATCAATCAAAATTTATTGTGAAGCAGTGTTTAGGTCTTTTATCTCTTTTGGGGGGGAACATATTGACTTGGGGCACTTAATTGCTGAAAATATCAAATATATGGCTAATGTTGCACAAGCTTGTGGACATTTTTGTGTTATAAATGAGCTGTGCAGGAGAGAAGATGTACCCGATTACCCCTAAGATGAGACTAGAATCCGAAGGAACCTTTCAACATTTCATCTATAAGAAGGCTGGAACATATGCATCAAGGGGAAGTTGCTCAAAATGATCAAGAAGACAAGCAAGCTGGAAATGATGAAGAATTCTACCAACCACAAATGCAAAACCAACCACAACAAATGGAATGTCAACTAACTTTAAAATTTCAAAGAAGAATGGAAGCTCGTGTCATGGGGGTTACAAGGTGGATTGAAGAAGTTTCACCCACTTTGTACGTTGACCCTCCCATATTTGCTCCGGTGTGTAGCACCCCAAAATTTGCTCTCCTTACTTTAGTACTAACTGGCTTATGTTTCATTGCATTTTTGCATTATCATGTGTGCATATCATTGGTTCTTAGCATGGGATCAAGGTGCCTGAGGCAGTTCTTCAAAGGGTCAAGCAAGAGTCCTTGTATTGTCCAAGAGAGCTCAGGTGGATCACTCTCCTAACCAGTGCAGAAATTAGGGTTTTGAGATTCTTGGGTTTATTGCTCCAATGGGCAAGCTTCTTGGGTTTTTATCATCACCAAATGGCATATCTTATCTTTGTTGGAGAGGATACACATCATATTCAGAGGAATTTGAATTTGGAGACTGTGATGTTTCCTCCTAGACTGAGAGTACCAAAATTAGGGTTTGCTATAAAGTCAGTTTATTTCTGATTTCTTGGGCAAGACTTGATTCCATGGTATTCCTTGGGTCCCTAAGTATCTAGGAATGGAAGATTGTTCATCATTTTGGTTCATGAGAAGTTCAATTGGCCAATGGATTGGGAATCAGGAGAATTGGGAAAAGTCAACAGTGAGAGGGGAAGTCAACTGTGAAATTTTTAGGTTCTCTTCAAGGTTTTCAAGGTTTCACATCCTCATATAGTCTCCAAGAGTCGAGTGTCATATCATTTATCAAGAATCAAGGGTTGGTGCAAAAGTTGCTAAATATGGAAATGACCTGTAATTTGAAAGTTTCCTTTTTCGGCAAGTTCCTACACTACATTCAACTTGACTTTTCATCATCAAAGATGCTTCAAATGAATTTTCCTCAAACATTAAAGTTGAAGATCTTTTTCTCCTCTTTCCAACAAGTACTATATGGTCTCCATATCATTTGTGAAACTCAAGTTATGATCAAAAGAAGGCAAAGTGGTTCTTAGGGTTTCTCATGATTCCATTTTCACATTTTGGGACATAGTGACCTATAATTGATTCTATTGCTTCATGTCACATTCTAACATCAAAGAACATTCCTTAAGGATCATTTTGGGCCTTTAAACCAAGAAATTTCATGACTTATTCATTACTTATTTCACATGGTGCAAAATTGCCAAATTATTGAAAACTCATGAACCAATACATCTCAAGGCCCAAATCAAATTCAGGTGTGATTAGCAATTGAAACATAAGTGATCCATCATCAAGGGTTTGGATATCCATGCATGGAGGAGGGCGTATTTCACATTATTCAAATTTCCAAAATCACCCAAAACTCATTAAGAGGGGAATTACCAAGGCCCAAGTGATCATCAGTGGATTAACCTAATCTATTTAAGCTAACTCATGCTAGGGTTAGAGGATTGACACGTGATTTTTGAGGAGAACCAAAGCTTGAACCCTAAAACTTTTCTTCATTGAATCTCACAACCTACAAGGGTTCTTCCAAAACTTCTTCCACAAACTTCATCTTTGGCATCTATAGAGTACAAATCGTCCATCACTTGAAGCTAATAGCAAGGGATACAGTCTGCATAATCTCAGGTTAGTGCAATTTGCATGTTCCTAAAACTCCACTTTTTTATGCGCATAATAATCTGTGATTGTTGCTGATCATTCTGGTATATTTTATTTTGTGTTTGGACGCATGGTTTGGTTGTATCGTGTGTTTAAAGTTTTTGAACCCTAGCTTGTTCTCTTCGTTTTTCATTGTGTGTTGATTATTTGTGATTTTTAATTGGATATTTGAGATCCTCATGAAATTCTGGTCAGGAAGGTATATTCGTGTGCGTTTTCTGGTGACTTTTTGGTTGCAAGTGACCGGAGAGGGTGGCCGGAACCCTAGCTCCGGCGACTGGCAAGGGTTCCGGCGAGGTGAAGGGGCTGGAGGTAGGAGATGAAGTCTCCACCGTTGATTTGTTTGATCCCACGACCATCAGCTGGCCACGTTTTATTTTTTTCTGATTTTTATTTAGTGATTGTGTGTGTGATAGCCCTTGGTTATTATCGTGCGCGCGCTATCATATTCTCTCATCCTAATTACAATTTAAAATATTGACTAGTTACCAAGCGTTGGATGCATCTAGTGGTTGACATTGTGCCAACAAATTAATGAACCCATGTGCTGCTCACGTGGGAGTGTAAGGTATGCTGAGTGTTTGCGTGTGTGCTTGTGTATGTTGGTTATTGTGTGCGTTTTAATCTGAGCCCTAGATCTTGAATACTCATTGCTTATGTTGACTGGGTGTGCGACGTTGGATTGATCCTAAGGTGAGAAGTGAGTCAACTGGGTTGACTGAGACCACGCGTGAACTCTTTTTTTTTTTCCTGATGGATTTAATGTTTGGGCCTTGTTGATTGCACCCCCACCTCAAGCCCATTTTATTTTCCAACGTGTTATTGCTGCTATTTGCACCCCCTTGCATATTTCCTTGTTTTTTATTTTATTTAATTTGCATTAATTTATTTCTAATTTTTAAAAATAGTTTCTTGCATTAAAAAATTCCCAGAAAATTCATGAATCACATTTGGCATTTTATAAAATTTTACCAAATTTTATTTTATTATTTTATTTTATTTTTAGCATATGAAATAATTATTTGTTTATTTTCTTTTTTGAATTTATTTCATACATGCATACCATGACTTGTTTATTTATTTCTCATCATCCATAAAGCATTTTGATCTCATTCTTTTTGCATTATTTCACCAACACATTGGATTGCATTAAAATATTTTTCTCTCATTTTTAAAATCATTTCATATTGCATTTTAGTCCTCCTTTTTTTGCATATTGAGCCATGTTTCTTGTCTGAACTTTGCATATTTGTTTGAGTGACTTATATTTTGAATTTTCACATGAGTTTTGGATATGTTGTTTGCTTCTGGTTGAGATATGTTGATAATTAATTTGGTGATTTTAGAAGATGTTTTGCTAATTGTTTGATTGCTTTTATTTGAGATCTTCTTGTATGCACATCTTTGACTATGTCTGATCACTTGTTTGAAAAGGCACTTGTGCCATCATTTGGGTTTGCTCCTTTGACTTCACAATTCATGTTTAGGTCATCCACATTCTGTCTTGGTTGATTTCTTTGATTTATAATTATTTCTCTTTGGTTTGTGACTTGCTTGGGTTTTATTTGTCTTATAGTTACTTATGTCTGTTTTGTACTAACCTTTTATGCAGAGGTAGAGGTAAGTAATTTGAGAGTGTGGATAGTTATCCATGCTCACTCTCTTTCTTTCTTTCTCTCATATTTTATTTTCTTTAGGCTTAGGATGTCGTCAAACCTCCCCTTAGGGCCACATTTGCATGATAACATTAGGACTAGATTCCATAGGATAGTCTCCCTTTAAACCTCCCCTTAGGGCCATCGTTGCATGATAACATTAGGATAGATTTTCCCCGTAGTGTTTTTTCTTTTCTTTTGAGTCCCTCTTCTCATCTCTTAACATCTCTAAAATACTTAATAAGGTCAACTTGCCTTGCACATGAGCCTTAAACATAGGAAATGTAGATTGAGGGGTCCCCCTTCTCTCTTCTAGAGTGTTGAGCATACGTCCCATTGGGGGCGACCATGTGACGCATTCGCTCCCGTGTTATAGACTTTGGTTCAAGTTGAGTTACGAACTAACTCAAGTCACTTCTGTCCTAAAAAATACAAACAAACTTCAAACCTTTTTATCCTTCGGGATTGTCAAACTAAAGGCTATTTTCAAAAAGGGCATGTTACTTTCCGTCTGAGACGCAAACAGGCATCGACCCTAACTGCCGAACGCGGACTTGACGTCGCTCATAAAAAACACAAAAAGAACTTGGTCCGAACTACGTTGACTCTGAATTCCCCATTGCACAAAGGGGGTACGTAGGCCTAGGACGTCGACGTCCTACCGAGTCTGTCTTAGTTTTTCCCTTCCCCCATTTTAGTACAGCTATAGATGATAGGATAACTCACCCTTAGAATAGACAACAAGCGTGGATCCCATCGAGTACGATGGACGCGTGGGGTGCTAGCACCTTCCCCTCGCGTAACCGACTCCCGAACCCAGGCTATGGTTGCGATGACCATTCCTTTCCCTCTTCCTCAGGTTTATGCGGTGTTCCATTTCCCTCTCTTGGGATAAATTTACACGGTTGGCGACTCTATTTTCCGCGCCACTTTCGCGTTTGTACCTGGATGAAAATCCTGGGAGCGACAGCTGGCGACTCTGCTGGGGAACTGGTTGACCTATGCTGGTCCATCCCTAAGCGAGTCAATCCTAGCGCTTGCTTGTCTTTGTTCTCTTTGGGTGTTTTTGTTTTTTGTTTTGCTTTATTTGTGGGTTTTTTATTTTTTTACTGCATTTTTGCATTACATATTATTATCATCTACTGCACTGTTCTTCTGTTTGGCGGGTTGGGGGTTCCGAGAGATAAGCCCTATACCCAGGCTTGAGTGTACACGTAGGATTAGCGTGGCAAGTAGTGTGACTCGTGTGGCATTTGGCCAGACATAGTATACACGAAAACTCCACATCCAGACGAGGTTTTCTTTAGTAATGTTCTATCCTGCGCATTGGTGCAGATGATTGAATGTAACTTGGAAAATTGTCGACTCTGGCGGCCATTCCCGAGGACTCAGTAACGGCACTCCTCCCGAGATGTGATAATGGCATACCAGAAATGGCAAACCCATTACACCTGTTGATCCGAGGACCCAATGCTGAGAACTTGCTATAGGGTTTCCTTTTGGTAAAGAATCAGTGGAAGCACTCCTCGATTGGTGATTGTACTGTACCCCGAGGGATGAATGTACTATTGCTTCTCGACCTCAGTGCCGAAACTGAGGACTTGCCATAGGATGTTTTCTTTTGAGGGGAATCAGTTGAGGCCTCCTCGATCGGTGATGATGCCAAACCAGAAATGGTGAACGTATCATTATTTCTCGACCTGAGAGCCCATGATATTGAGGATCCTCGGCTTTCTAGTACCCACATGTGAGAGGCCAGGGTGTTTACAGGTTTGCAGGTAACCTTGACCTTCCACATACCTGGTTTTCTGGTCAACAGATTTATCAGTATGGTATTATGGTTATTCTGGTATTCTGGTATTTGGGCAGATCTTTGAGATGGTTCAGTTTGTTCAGTGTAGCAGTTGTCCAGTCTATGTGGCGTCCTTGATCCCATGTGTGCATTTGCATCATCATTTTGCATCCTAACATGTTTATTCATTTGCAGGGTTGCATCCTAACCTTGATTCTGGTTTCTGAAGACTATCGAGGATGAGTACTGAGAAGAAAAAGAATATCATAGGATACAAGTTCCCGTCACTTATTCTGGATCATGTTCACAAGATTGTTTCTATGGCAGAACCTGGGGAATTGGCACTTGTGGACTTTGATGACATGCCGTAGTTCTCTTTCTCTCTATTGTGTTAGGATCACCACCAGGCTTGTTGGTTGGGATCCATGATTATTGTGTTCAGACCTATTATCTCGAGCTGTGATCATTGACATCTGGTTTTCCTCTAGCTTTCTTAATATATGAGCAGAAGTCCCGTTCTATCTTATTGTTAAACTGGAATCAAGGGGTGGATCGCCCTGCGATTTTTTAAACATGTTCATTCGCATTTGCATATTCATGATCATTGTGCATAACAGGTGTTCAAGGCTGGTTATTCTTATTCTGATCTGGCTTTCTTCAAAATTGCAGACTTAACTCCTCAGGCCATTCAAGAGTTGATCATGGAGCAAATTCGAGCTGAGTTGAGGGAAATGCGAGGCCAGATTGGGCAGTTTATGGGGAATATGCAAACTCTCATGCAAGACCAGAAGATGCTGAGGGAGGAGGTCAATCAGATGAAGACTCAGATGGGTTTGGTCATGGATATTTTGAAAACAGTGTTAAAGAAGGAAAACAGTCATGTGCTCGCTTCCGCGACAGAGGTCCTTACTCCTCCCATCTCTTTGGAATTTGATCTAGATCATGGATTGCCTCGTGAATCTCTTCCACAAGCTGAAGTTCCAGAACTTTCCCAACAGCAACCAGGTCTTATCTCCCAAAATAAGCCTAAGAATAAAAAGTGTGCACAGAGACCGAAGCATTCTGAAAGAGTTTTTCATCCGCTCCCTATGCCATATTCTAAGCTATTGCAGCATCTCCTTCAGTTGCAACTGGTACAAAAAAGGACTTTGGCTCCTCTCACTGGTAATCCCCCACCAGGCTACAATGCAAGAGCCCATTGTGATTTCCATTCTGGGGCACCAGGGCATACTGTGGAGAAATGTAGGGCCTTTCAGCACCAAGTCCAGGATTTGATTGATGCAGGGGCAATTGAATTCACGTCGGGCGGCGTGAGCATACAAGGTGATTTTACTCAAATTTTTGCAAAGGAAGTGGAGACTCCTCCCCTCTTTGCAGGATCCACCTCATGTCATGTACTTTCTCCACAACCTTTTGTTGCAGAAGCTCTACGTCAGTAATCTTTGTTTGTGCCTCAGCCAAATGTGGAAAGGGAAGTGCAAGCGCAGGTGAGGCGCCCAAATCAGCAGCAGCCGCCAAATCATCAGCAGCAGAGGCAATTTGGACCAAGAGGGCCTAAGAGGATATTTGATCCTATTCCTATTCCTTATAGTCAGTTGTTTGCTCGCTTGCTCAAGAACTCTCTGATTCAAACGAGGAGTACCACGCCGGTACCGTACCCTATTCCTCCGGACTTTAATATGAATGCTAGGTGCGAGTTCCACTCGGGAACGTTTGGGCATACAATTGATAATTGCGATGCATTTCAGCACAAGGTGCAAGACTTGATCGACTCAAAGGTCATCACGCCAGATGGTACCCCTTTGGATTGAAGCTTATTTATCAGAGTGAGCACTCGACGCTGCGAAGACATCATCAGAAGCAATAAGTCCAGACGGAGTCAAGTCTCCTCAACAATGGCAATCATCAGTGTCTTTATTGCATGTTCATATGTAGCTTTCATTTATTTGTTTAAACATTGTCTGCATGTAAAAATTTGTTTGTGTTTGAATGTGGATTTTTAATGCAATGAGTTTGTTTTTCTTGAAGAATTCCATTCATGTTCACTCATTTTAAATGTTTATATGCACTGCAATACCAACCTTTCTTGTCTAGAACTCTTGAGGGAGGATGATGAGATGAAAACGCAGAATCTCTGGTGGTATATTCAAGGATAGAACCCTGTTGAGGATGTACATGCATTATTTCAAATCCCTAAACACTGGAGATATAAGGGAGATAGACCCTCGTTAACCCCTTTAAGCCTTGAAGTAGGAGTTTCGTTTGTACGAAAAAACCCTCATACTTAACCCAAGGGCAGGGTAGGCGTCAGTTAGTTTGACCGAGCGTTCAAATTTCAAGGAGAGTGTGCATCTGAGGATCCATTACCTTCTATCCCACCATCAAGAGGTCAAGAGATGTGAAACCATAATGGTTATCCATCAACAATCAAGGAGTGAGGCAGTCACAACCCTTTCAAGCAAGTAAGACAACCAGTGTCACACGCTTTGTTCAAAAAAGGGGAATAAAAAAAGGAAAGCCTGCTAAGTCAAAAAACTTGAAAGCAAGTGACTTAGGCAAAAGTTAAGGCATCCCGCTGGACTTCAAAATTGAAAACTCAAAAGAGTCAGTCCAGGCAAAATTAGGGAACAAAAAGAAAAATAATGAGAAAGCGAAAAGCCAAAAGGATTACAAAGAAAATCTTTGAGCAGAACAAAGTCGTGTGACTACAGACACAAAAGACAAAAAGGGGTGACTGTTACTCCAAAACCTCATTGGGTGTCGAACCATCAGATGCATGGGTTTCTTTAAGGATCATAAAACCTTTTGAGAGATGAGCGCTTGCGCCGAATTAGCTGAACTTAGGACTGGAGAACATCATGGAGAATGGGTGGGCACTGATAAACTTTGAGCCTTGAATCTTTCTTTTTCTCAAAACCGCGAACCAGGCCACAATACAACCCTCAAAAATCCTAATTAAAATAGGGTTTATTCCGACGGCGTACTTCATTGAGATAGCCTTCCTAACTTCTATGAGTTGTGCTAATAAGATTTTTGTTGGTATTGCATGTGCGTATTGTTTTCCATTCAAAAATTAGTGTTGTATCCCAGCTAGTGATTCGTTCACGAGGCTTGGCGACACATTTTCAACAAAACTTCAAGGGTAACACGAGTGTTGCATTAGAATTGTCATTCACATAATAAACATTTTCTGCTTGCATGTGTTTGATATCAAAGAAGCTTACACGATGAACGACAGTCGAGAAGCTCGATCACGCCAAGTTGAGATGGTGAAAACTCTGAAGGACAATCATGTCAAGGGGTATGTGGCCAAGAGATTGTGTGTAGCCTTGAGTTTCTCGATAAATGGTGATAAGATGCAGCTAATCTGGAGCAGTCACATTGAAAACTCTCCCTAAAGCAGGCGAACAGGGGAAATCAGGTCGATTTGACAAATCTCTGTAAGATCAGTCAGGGGAAAAGTTCCTTCAAGAATTGGGGCAGGCCACCTCTAGAGCGTGAGAGATTGTCCATTCCTGAAAATGGTTAGTTGAAAACACCTCTTCAAAGTTCAGAATACTGGGGCCGAGTATTTTCAATTCATTACAAAATCTTTCGAGGTAATGTACTTCATGAATTATGAAGTCTGGGGCAGTTATGTCGAGATTTGATAAATCTCTCCAAGAGTTTGAAGACCCTGGGGCAGTGCGAATGCCCGGTCCTCTATAAAATCCTCTTGAGATGATTTCTTCCATTAGACCTGGTGGTCTGGGGCAAGTGGAAAGTTCAAAGGGTCGTCTATGACCGTAGAGACAGGTCAGGTTGGATGGCAACAGGATTGTACTTCCCCAACAGTTTGCTCTCCCCAACATTGAGATTGCACTTTCCTCAGCAGAGCAGACTTTCCCCAGCAGGAGACTCGGGGAATTTGTTCTCTGGATCAGGACGTTGTCTCCCCACAGAATCAGGGTGTCCACTTTCCCCAGCCAGTCAGGAAGCGCACTTTCACCGACAACGTTATGTTCTAATCCCCAGCAAGGTGAGGATAAAGTCATTCGCCCCTTCAGCAGGCTAAGTTCAGCAGTATTCCCCAGGCAGGATGGTATTATGGACTGTTTTCCCCAAGCAGGATGGTATTATGGACTGTTTTCCCCAAGCAGGATGGTATTATGGGCTGGCATCCCCAACAGGTTCTAAGCCCATTGGTTATTAGCAATCCTCAGCAACTGACTTCTGGTTCTGTCATTGGCATTCATTCTCAACTCCCCCAGCAGAGGAGAAATCTCAGGTTTTGGATGTTACCTTCAGTAGAGGTCACGTGTAATCCCCAGTATTGTGGATGTCCTTTTGGGATTTTATCCCCAGCAGAAGTCGTTGATCCAAAGAGTCGGTCAGTATGATCCTTCTCAGCAAAATTCTTGGATTCAGAGGATAATTTATTTTTGTCATCCCCAGCTGAATTGGTCTCTTCTCTCCTGCATTTATTTTGCTGGAGGGGCCCTTTTGCATATCATAAGCATTTGCATTGCACCCTCAAACATGTAGCATTTCCGTTTCGTATGGAGCATTACGCCAAAATTCAAACATTTGCATTCGAAGCATAAGCCAGGTTTGATACTTTCTTTGCCAGTTCTCTTTCTCAGCAGAGATGGCATAACTGAGGAGATTTTGGAGGGACGCGTTCCTCCAACTTGTGCTCCCCGGCAGAGTCTTTTATTTAGATTTCTCCTTTCCCCAGCGGAGTCATCTTATCTGTGGATTGTGAGTCCGTTAGGAGTTTGCCTTTGTTTGGCCTTTCTCTTTTGTGAAGTCCAGTTCTCACCTGGTAGTCAGTTCTTGCTTGACATATTTTGCTGGCCAGTTTCCCTTTATCAGCAGGGATGGCATTAATTTTGCTAGTTCTCTTTATCAGCAGAGATAGCAATCTTTTGAAGGTTTTCTTCGTCAGTTCCCTTTATCATCAGGGATGGCATTTATTTTGCTAGTTCTCTTTATCAGCAGAGATAGAAATCTTTTGAAGATTGTCTTCGTCAGTTCCCTTTATCAGCATGGATGGCATTTATTTTGCTAGTTCTCTTTATCAGCAGAGATGGCAATCTTTTGAAGATTTTCTTTCGCTAGTTCCTTTTATCAGCAGGGATGGCATTTATTTTGCTAGTTCTCTTTATCAGCAGAGATAGCAATCTTTTGAAGATTTTCTTTCGCTAGTTCCCTTTATCAGCAGGGATGGCATTTATTTTGCTAGTTCTCTTTATCAGCAGAGATAGCAAACTTTTGAAGATTTTCTTTCGTCAGTTCCCTTTATCAGCAGGGATGGTATTTATTTTGCTAGTTCTCTTTATCAGCAGAGATAGCAATCTTTTGAAGATTTTCTTTCGCTAGTTCCCTTTATCAGCAGGGATGGCATTTATTTTGCTAGTTCCCTTTATCAGCAGAGATAGCAATCTTTTGAATATTTTCTTTCGTCAGTTCCCTTTATCAGCAGGGATGGCATTTATTTTGCTAGTTCTCTTTATCAGCAGAGATAGCAATCTTTTGAAGATTTTCTTTCGTCAGTTCCCTTTATCAGCAGGGATGGCATTTATTTTGCTAGTTCTCTTTATCAGCAGAGATAGCAATCTTTTGAAGATTTCCTTCGTCAGTTCCCTTTATCAGCAGGGATGGCATTTATTTTGCTAGTTCTCTTTATCAGCAGAGATAGAAATCTTTTGAAGATTTCCTTCGTCAGTTCCCTTTATCAGTAGGGATGGCATATTTCGAGACTCCTTTGTCAGTTCTCTTTATCAGCAGAGATGACATAACCTGGGAGAGTTTGTTTCACTTTATACCCAACATTGCTAGCACTCGTCCGTGTTGTGACAGTACATCATTTATGGCTTATTCTCCAGTGGAGTCGTCCCTCCTTTGAGGATTGCAAATTTTCGGGTTCTTTGGTATTCAATCTCCGTGCATCCCGATTGTCTGAAAGTCGTCGCTATCATACCCTCGGGACCAAGTTGATTGAATAGGGGCAGCTGTAGCACCCCAAAATTTGCTCTCCTTACTTTAGTACTATCTGGCTTATGTTTCATTGCATTTTTGCATTATCATGTGTGCATATCATTGGTTCTTAGCATGGGGTCAAGGTGCCTGAGGCAGTTCTTCAAAGGGTCAAGTAAGAGTCCTTGTATTGTCCAAGAGAGCTCGGGTGGATCACTCTCCTAACCAGTGCAGAAATTAGGGTTTTGAGATTCTTGGGTTTATTGCTCTAATGGGCAAGCTTATTGGGTTTTTATCATCACCAAATGGCATATCTTATCTTTTTTGGAGAGGATACACATCATATTCAGAGGAATTTGAATTTGGAGACTGTGTTGTTTCCTCCTAGACTGAGAGTACCAAAATTAGGGTTTGCTATAAAGTCAGTTTATTTCTGATTTCTTGGGCAAGACTTGATTCCATTGTATTCCTTGGGTCCCTAAGTATCTAGGAATGGAAGATTGTCCATCAGTTTGGTTCATGAGAAGTTCAATTGGCCAATGGATTGGGAATCAGGAGAATTGGGAAAAGTCAACAGTGAGAGGGGAAGTCAACTGTGAAATTTTTAGGTTCTCTTCAAGGTTTTCAAGGTTTCACATCCTCATATAGTCTCCAAGAGTCGAGTGTCATATCATTTATCAAGAATCAAGGGTTGGTGCAAAAGTTGCTAAATATGGAAATGACTTGTAATTTGAAAGTTTCCTTTTTGGGCAAGTTCCTACACTATATTCAACTTGACTTTTCATCATCAAAGATGCTTCAAATGAATTTTCCTCAAACATTAAAGTTGAAGATCTTTTTCTCCTCTTTCCAACAAGTACTAGATGGTCTCCATATCATTTGTGAAACTCAAGTTATGATCAAAAGAAGGCAAAGTGGTTCTTAGGGTTTCTCGTGATTCCATTTTCACATTTTGGGACATAGTGACCTATAATTGATTCCATTGCTTCATGTCACATTCTAACATCAAAGAACATTCCTTAAGGATCATTTTGGGCCTTTGAACCAAGAAATTTCATGACTTATTCATTACTTATTTCACGTGGTGCAAAATTGCCAAATTATTGAAAACTCATGAACCAATACATCTCAAGGCCCAAATCAAATTCAGGTGTGATTAGCAATTGAAACATAAGTGATCCATCATCAAGGGTTTGGATATCCATGCATGGAGGAGGGTGTATTTCACATTATTCAAATTTCCAAAATCACCCAAAACTCATTAAAAGGGGAATTACCAAGGCCCAAGTGATCATCAGTGGATTAACCTAATCTATTTAAGCTAACTCATGCTAGGGTTAGAGGATAGACACGTGATTTTTGAGGAGAACCAAAGCTTGAACCCTAAAACTTTTCTTCATTGAATCTCACAACCTACAAGGGTTCTTCCAAAACTTCTTCCACAAACTTCATCTTTGGCATCTATAGAGCACAAATCGTCCATGACTTGAAGCTAATAGCAAGGGATACAGTCTGCATAATCTCAGGTTAGTGCAATTTGCATGTTCCTAAAACTCCACTTTTTTATGCGCATAATAATCTGTGATTGTTGCTGATCATTCTGGTATATTTTATTTTGTGTTTGGACGCATGGTTTGGTTGTATCGTGTGTTTAAAGTTTTTGAACCCTAGCTTGTTCTCTTCGTTTTTCATTGTGTGTTGATTATTTGTGATTTTTAATTGGATATTTGAGATCCTCATGAAATTCTGGTCAGGAAGGTATATTCGTATGCGTTTTCTGGTGACTTTTTGGTTGCAAGTGACCGGAGAGGGTGGCCGGAACCCTAGCTCCGGCGACTGGCAAGGGTTCCGGCGAGGTGAAGGGGCTGGAGGTAGGAGATGAAGTCTCCACCGTTGATTTGTTTGATCCCACGGCCATCAGCTGGCCACGTTTTATTTTTTTCTGATTTTTATTTAGTGATTGTGTGTGTGCTAGCCCTTGGTTATTATCGTGCGCGCGCTATCATATTCTCTCATCCTAATTACAATTTAAAATATTGACTGGTTACCAAGCGTTGGATGCATCTAGTGGTTGACATTGTGCCAACAAATTAATGAACCCATGTGCTGCTCACGTGGGAGTGTAAGGTATGCTGAGTGTTTGCGTGTGTGCTTGTGTATGTTGGTTATTGTGTGCGTTTTAATCTGAGCCCTAGATCTTGAATACTCATTGCTTATGTTGACTGGGTGTGCGACGTTGGATTGATCCTAAGGTGAGAAGTGAGTCAACTGGGTTGACTGAGACCACGCGTGAACTCTTTTTTTTTTCTTTTTTTCTGATGGATTTAATGTTTGGGCCTTGTTGATTGCACCCCCACCTCAAGCCCATTTTATTTTCCAACGTGTTATTGCTGCTATTTGCACCCCCTTGCATATTTCCTTGTTTTTTATTTTATTTAATTTGCATTACTTTATTTCTAATTTTTAAAAATAGTTTCTTGCATTAAAAAATTCCCAGAAAATTCATGAATCACATTTGGCATTTTATAAAATTTTACCAAATTTTATTTTATTATTTTATTTTATTTTTGGTATCTGAAATAATTATTTGTTTATTTTCTTTTTTGAATTTATTTCATACATGCATACCATGACTTGTTTATTTATTTCTCGTCATCCATAAAGCATT
This sequence comes from Lathyrus tuberosus, assembly GCA_022829125.1. Classification (NCBI taxonomy): domain Eukaryota; kingdom Viridiplantae; phylum Streptophyta; class Magnoliopsida; order Fabales; family Fabaceae; genus Lathyrus; species Lathyrus tuberosus. The sequence continues at coordinate 11,172,429 of JALAZF010000042.1, forward strand.
TTGATCTCATTCTTTTTGCATTGTTTCACCAACACATTGGATTGCATTAAAATATTTTTCTCTCATTTTTAAAATCATTTCATATTGCATTTTAGTCCTCCTTTTTTGCATATTGAGCCATGTTTCTTGTCTGAACTTTGCATATTTGTTTGAGTGACTTATATTTTGAATTTTGGTATGAGTTTTGGATATGTTGTTTGCTTCTGGTTGAGATATGTTGATAATTAATTTGGTGATTTTAGAAGATGTTTTGTTAATTGTTTGATTGCTTTTATTTGAGATCTTCTTGTATGCACATCTTTGACTATGTCTGATCACTTGTTTGAAAAGGCACTTGTGCCATCATTTGGGTTTGCTCCTTTGACTTCACAATTCATGTTTAGGCCATCCATATTCTGTCTTGGTTGATTTCATTTGGTTTATAATTATTTCTCTTTGGTTTGTGACTTGCTTGGGTTTTATTTGTCTTATAGTTACTTATGTCTGTTTTGTACTAACCTTTTATGCAGAGGTAGAGGTAACTAATTTGAGAGTGTGGATAGTTATCCATGCTCACTCTCTTTCATTCTTTCTCTCATCTTTTATTTTCTTTAGGCTTAGGATGTCGTCAAACCTCCCCTTAGGGCCACCTTTGCATGATAACATTAGGACTAGATTCCATAGGATAGTCTCCCTTTAAACCTCCCCTTAGGGCCATCGTTGCATGATAACATTAGGATAGATTTTCCCCGTAGTGTTTTTTCTTTTCTTTTGAGTCCCTCTTCTCATCTCTTAACATCTCTAAAATACTTAATAAGGTCAACTTGTCTTGCACATGAGCCTTAAATATAGGAAATGAAGATTAAGGGGCCCCCTTCTCTCTTCTAGAGTGTTGAGCATACGTCCCATTGGGGGCGACCATGTGACGCATTCGCTCTCGTGTTATAGACTTTGGTTCAAGTTGAGTTACGAACTAACTCAAGTCACTTCTGTCCTAAAAAATACAAACAAACTTCAAACCTTTTTATCCTTCGGGATTGTCAAACTAAAGGCTATTTTCAAAAAGGGCACGTTACTTTCCGTCTGAGACGCAAACAGGCATCGACCCTAACTGCCGAACGCGGACTTGACGTCGCTCATAAAAAACACAAAAAGAACTTGGTCCGAACTACGTTGACTCTGAATTCCCCATTGCACAAAGGGGGTACGTAGGCCTAGGACGTCGACGTCCTACCGAGTCTGTCTTAGTTTTTCCCTTCCCCTGTTTTAGTACAGCCATAGATGATAGGATAACTCACCCTTAGAATAGACAATAAGCGTGGATCCCATCGAGTACGATGGACGCATGGGTTGCTAGCACCTTCCCCTCGCGTAACCGACTCCCGAACCCAGGCTATGGTTGCGATGACCATTCCTTTCCCTCTTCCTCAGGTTTATGCGGTGTTCCCTTTCCCTCTCTTGGGATAAATTTACACGGCTGGCGACTCTGTTTTCCGCGCCACTCTCGCGTTTGTACCTGGATGAAAATCCTGGCAGCGACACGGTGTTCAGAGAATTCTACAATCAACAAGAAGACCATATGTCAGTTCAAAGCTTAAGAGCCTGGTTTGCATCAGCTGAGGAGATAGAGAATTACTTCCCCAACCAAGAACAAGAGCAAGCAAGGAGGAGATACCACATACACGCAGATTAGACTCGGCAGAACAATGACTTCAACAACACTATGAACAAAATGCATGATCTTTTCCGTAATGATAATATGTGAAAAGACATGTAGTTTCTTTTTATTTTCAGAGGACTTCATATTTATTTTTATTTTTAAATATGTACCTAGAGAAGAGAAATAGTTACTATAAATGGTATTCCCCTTCCATTGTATTATCCATGCTTGTCTTTAATAAACAAGTTTGTAGATGTTTCTTTTTTTTCCAGAGTTACGAGTTATAACTGAAATTCTGGCACGCAGATACCAGATGTCGAGACAGATGTCACAACACTGGGATCAAAATAGCTTGATCACACAAATAAAGATGCAGAAACTTAAATGACAGAAAAGTAAAATAACACTAGTAGTTATTAACCCAGTTCGATACAACTCACCTATATTTGGGGGCTACCAAGCTAGGAAGGAAATTCACTATGATAGTATTAGTTCAAAGCTAAACTCCCCCGTTTACATCTTCTCGCCTAATCCCTAACTTGTGCAACTACTACCTAGACACCCTCTAGATATGAGATCCCCCTCTCACTTCCTAATCAGTCACAATCCCAGTGACAAAACCTCAAGAAACCAAACAGAAGAAGAACATTCTTCCAACTACAATGTTTGGTTTTGCTTAAAAGCTTCAACCAAGAACAATACACTCTTGCTTAAAAGCTTTAGAGTGGAGAATTAACAATGAATAATCAGTCTGCCTCAATGCATCAGAAGATACATGAATGACATACAAATAACACACACTAAACCCTAAATACCAACCAAGACACGGCTAATCCTAATGCTTCAATCTTAATGTGTTGTTCTTTTATGAATAGGGTTAGGTCTTCTCTTTAAATAACTTTATGTCCACTTGGGCTTGGGCTCTTTAAGCGTAAAATCACCGGGAATCAGCTTTAAATCATAAGAATAATCTCTTGTACAATGATAGGAACAAAATACAAAGTTTTCTAAAAAGGCTCAAGAATCCTTTACGAAAACTATCATAATCTGTCAAAATAGAATTTCCCACAATATCCCTCCTTGGATAACGCAACCGTGTGAATTAAAACACACTCAAAAATCACACTGAAATACAAAAACAGTCATGCCCTAACTTTCTGGTATAGCATGTCCTGGCACATGTCACAACATCATGTTGAACATGATGTCTGACTGTCATGGCAGAACATTTAGTTTAACATCTTGCTACCAGCATGTTGTTTTACCAAAATATTACCAATCCAAAAATCACAGAACTTACAATAACTTTAGCATTGAACAAATTATCCAAGAAAAAAAAAGACTTGATCATCTGCATAGCAACTGACAACTTGAAGACAAAGGATGAGAAAATAATTGTACTCAACCTTCATATACCTCATCTAGTAAGGTTTGAGCCAAATAAATTTTGGTGTTCAGTTTTCTTTCTTTTTGAGTGTATACGTGCATTATTATTTTATAAAGTTTGATGTATTTACGATTAAGCTTATCTGGTTTGATTGACACACGCTGAGGCAGTTCTTTGTTTATAACTTTGAGCCTTTGTAACCACCCTGTAATAATAGGAATATTCAATTGTTAACCACTTTGAGATTAGCCTTTCTTTAGGTGACGTAGCCTAAAATTCTCTCTTCTTTACACCATCTCTTTGGAGTTAAGTAGAAATATAGTCTTAAGTTGTATGAAAAATATTAAGTTTGTGGATGCTCTTGGAAGTGAGCAAAGTTCTAAGTTTGGGATTATGGTACTAGAGAAAATTGGTCAAAATTTCAAAAAAATTGAGAAACTAAGAAATGGAAAAAGATGTGTCTTCAAAAAAAATGTAAAGAGTAAAATAAGGACCAAATCTCCATTACCGTAAGAAGGAACAAAGGGGTATGAGAATAGAAAGAGAACTAGGCACCTAACTCCAAAGGTTTAAACCTACTTTCCTAAAAATGTCCTGCCCAAACATAAGCCAAGATACAACCTAAAAAGCCCTCAAATGTGCGTGTTATGATTTCCGTGATGAATTACATTAGAACATGATCAAGCTAAGCATAACTTATTTTGCATGTTGATTGAGAGATGATCATATCCATTAAGTGATTCAAAGTGAGCTGAGAGACAGGTTGAGTACTCATCAATGTTTGAGGACGTTTTCCGAATTTTTTGGATGGAAGTTAGAAGCTAGAACAATGGTCAGGTAATGAAAAAAATATACATGGTGATGTTCAATTGTTATTATGTGAGTTGTTTTCAATTGAAATGTGTAGTTGCATGCGAGTTACTTAAGGATAATCAACAACTGAAGTTTGGGGTTGTGATGACAGTCCGTCATTGCATGAAATTAGGCGGAGAATCGGAGAAAAGCAAGTGAAAGATGAGCCAAAAGGAATAAAAAAGACCAAACAATGAGGAAAAAATAGCTAAATGTGAAGAAACTGGACATAGTGAAAAATCAGGTGAAAAAGGGAGAAAAGCTTGCAGCCACTGGAATAATCACGCACAGCACCGCGCACGCGATAGTTTGAAATAGATGTTTCGCGCGCACGATGCAGGTATAATGCGCGCGATGAACACTTTTTTTGGGCTTTTTATGGTGCTTTCCGATCCGTTCTGAGCTCTTTTAAGGAGAAATTTTGCAGTTTTGCAAGGGTTACGAAAATTGGCGCTGCAAGTACGATTTTTACAACATCAAGGGTGATTTTGAGAGCATTTAAAGCCATTTAAGGTAATTCCTTCAAGGGAAATCATATGTTATTCTTCTTTATTCAATTGGTATTGTAATTTGAATATGAGTAGCTAGACTCCTCTATTTTAGGTTGTGTGTGGTGAACCTGTTTCAATATTGTTGGATAATATGTTGATTTGACTTTGTATGAATCCTTTGATCTATAATTCTATGCAATTGCTTATAGCTCTTAATGATTTTTATGTGAGATACTCTTTTAAATTTATTTTCGGCACATAAGGAATACTGACCCTTAACCAATTTGTTGGACCTAGGGCAATTGTGATACTTACGCTGGTTGAATAGGAAAAGGAGACCTTGCATAGTGGCATAGGGAATTAATGTTCTGTACATTGCCTAATCATGCTTACGTTGGTGGACTATGGATAGAAAGCTTCTAGTAGTGATTAGTAAGTTATTTCGTGAGGGAACAATTATAACGGCTTTCTTAATTCGCTATGGGATTATAATGATAATTCATATAAGGCATCAAACATCAACAATAGAGAAATAGGGGATTCAATACAGAACCTGGCCGCTTTTGTATTTCTATTTTAAAACTCTTTTTTTGTTTTTCGCACTGCAAACTGAAAAATCCCCCCATTTTACTATTTTCTTTACATTGCACAAATTTGTGTTGTTCGAACATAGTCTCTGTGGATTTGATCTTAATTATTACTTCGACACTATTGGTACACTTGCCGAGAAGCCATCACACACAAGTTTAGTAGTCAGTAGTCAAGAGTCAAAAGCTACTACTAACACAAGAAAACTTAGGACACACGATCAGGGCCTAATGCCAGGCCAAATGCTTTAGCAACTGTACACACAGAAAACCTGTTAGTACCCATCAGCAGTCAGTACTAAGCACATCAGTAGATATCATCTCCTCACAGGAAGCATAAGTTTTAGTCCCCTACACACCATTACTCCCCATTTTTGCCACAATTTAGCAAATGTTATCTTCAAAATGATCAGCTTGTCAGCTATGAGGTTAGTATGTTAGCACATACACATCAGTTCAGGAGTTGACAATTATCAACAATTATTTCGGGTATATGTTTTAGCATGATGCTAGATCATTACACATTGTTATTGTCAACAAAGTCATTATAAACCCAAACAAGGAAAAGAGGATGTGACAATAATACAAGGGCCAAACAAATAATCAAAAACACCTGAAATCAACATCCTTCAAACTTATTCATCTATCCAACCTCTACAGTCTTCATCAGCCCCTGAGTTAGATTCACGAACAGGTCTCTTTGTCAAGGACTTCATCTTGGTCACATATCTCTTCGCAATTACAAATGCTTCACTTGATGGTCTAGCATTTGTCTTCACACCATTTGCAGAAGAACTAGAACCAACTCTCTTGTTCTTATTTTCCTTTGCCTTGCTAATACTAATTCCTTTGTTAGAGGAACTCATCGTTGGGTTTTCATAATAGTGACTAATTTTGAAAACAATAAGCACTTGAGGGTGAAGATAATAACCAATTTTCTGAGAGAAACATAAATATAAGAGGAGGTTGTTCTTGCTTGTAACGAAGGTCCAAATATAATGAGGTTTGAAACAAGACAAATTTGTTTTGTTTCACGTGCAGCATAAACCAAAAGAGGGAGAAACTCCTCTGCACCCATCCTTTGCTTTAACATATATTGATTCTCAGAAATGCAAACACCAAGTGCACCCCTTGACTTTTCAAAGTGGATTGCATCTAATGCCTTAGTGAAAATGTCAGTCAGCTGTTTTTCAGTTTCCACATGCTCAAGAGCTGCAACTTTGTCTTCAACAAGCTCCCTAATAAAGTGATGATGAATGTCAATATGCTTGGTTCTACTATGTTGAACACGATTCTTAAAAATATTGATAGCACTTAAGTTGTCACAGAATAATTTCATGACATCTTGTCCCACGTTGTTCTCCTTCAACATTTATTTTATCTAGAACAGTTGAGCACAACTGCTCTCTACAACAATATATTTAATTTCAGCAGTAGATAATGAGACATAATTTCACTTCTTGCTAGACATATTTACCAAACTTTTGGTGTTGCTATTTTTTTTTTTTTGTCACTAATAACCAAATCATACAGTTACCAAAGAAGTTGTGAATATAACCTATTTTTAGAACTACCCAAAGTGGATATATTATATTGACTAATCCTGCAAGAATACCAACATTGGCACCAAAATCTTTGAAGAAACTAAAGAGATTTAGTGTGCTTTGGTCATAGCCAAGTATTGTTTTTAAGTTGCTGGAGTATAGACCAAACATGTAGGTAGCTCCGGCGGCGGGCAAATCAACGAAGGATGGCGAGACTCTTCGTGTCTCCCAAACCATGAACACCAATGGAGTTCATTTTAATCGCCATTTTAGTGAATTGCAAGCAAATTTGCATTTACACTTATAGTTGTAGAAATAGCTATGGTAGTGTTTGTCTATAAAATAGACCGATTGAGAAAGTTGTTTCAATATATACATATAAAGCTATTGATTCTATCACATTGATTTCTTTTTATATTTGTAGATATTTTACAATTTTATATTATTAGTTAGAAGAGTTTAATGGGTAAATAATGAAAATCTAAAGTAGTTTTATTTTAATATCTAATAAAATACTTTTATATTATCGTTCAATAAAAAATCAAGAGCTTATCATTTATCATGTCATCAAAACAATTTTCGAATATATTGGTTGTTGGATTTTGGTGCATATCATGTTTTCTCTAATTAGAATGTCTTATTTTAAAATTCATTAGTGTGAGAAAAGCTAAATTTATATTACTTTGATATGAATGGACATATTTTTAATAGATACCATTCCATTTTTAATACTATATTAATTAATTTTTTTAAATTATACTCTTTAATTAATTTTATTTGTATTATTCATTCAAATTTCAATAAAAAAGAAGAACTTATCATGTCATCAAAATAATTTTAAAATATAAATTTGAAAGGTGATTGGATTTTGAGGCATATCATATTTTCTTTAATTAGAATTTTTTATTTTAAAATGTTTTGTTTTTAGTGTGAGAAAAGCTAAATTTATATATTTGATATGAATGGACACTTTTTGAATTGATGCCATTATATTTTTAATACAATATTAATTAAAAAAAAATTAAATTAGACTTTTTAATTAATTTTATTTGTATCATTTATTCAAAGTTCAATAAAAACTCTAGGGCTTATCATGTCATTAAAATAATTTTAAAATATAAATTTGACAGAGAATAGACGTTGATGATTGGATTTTGGTACATGTCCTATTTTTTTTAATTGGAATGTTTTATTTTAAAATTCATTGTTTTGTGTGAGAAAAGATAAATTTATATTACTTTGATATGAATGAAAAAAAATAACTGATACCATTCCTTTTTTAATACAATATTAATTAATTTTTTAAATTATACTTTTTAATTAATTTTATTTGTATCATTCATTCAAAGTTCAATATTTTTATTTTTTATTTTTTAAAAAGATAAATACAATAATATATGATAAAAATATTTTCCTAAAAGTGTGATTATATATATATATATATATATATATATATATATATATATATATATATATATATATATATATATATATATATATATATATATATATATATATATAATTATAATATTTTTTAATGTGTATATGAAATAATGAATTGAAACAGATATTTTTAGGGAAAATACTCTTTTCGGACTCGTATCTTAATCTTGGAGTTCATTTTGGTTTCTTAATTTTAAAAAAATCCATATTGAACCCTTAACTTTTTAAAACGTTTCATATTAGTTCTTTTTGTCCTATTAACGAAGAAAAAATTCAAAAATTAGTCGCTAAATTTGTCGCTAATTAAACAAAAAACAATAGTATGAAACGTTTTAAAGAGTTAAGAGACCAATATAGACCTTTTTAAAGTTAAGAGACCAAAATGAATTTCAAAGTTAAGATCCAGTATTAAATATAAGTGTCGACACTCTTATCCGTTTAGCAACCTATGATTTAGTTTATATATTATGGATGTTAGACAAAATTATAAAAATGATCATTGATTAAATTTTATCCACTATACTAATCAAAATAAGGACACTATAAAGATGGAAATTTGAATGATTTATTTGGAAGGTGTTATGGTTCCGCCACTTCTTCAAAAGAAGGAAGTTCAATTATCAGTTTTGGTCACACCATTAAAGCATTGAAGGTGTAGTGATACTCATGTAGTGATATTGTACTCTTGAGTTCCTCACTAGATCCATTGTTAGGGGGTTATGGCTAACTGTTAGAATCGTCATCATGGCTAATCATGACCAATCATTCGGTATCGAGGATCCTCGTCGATGATGGAACTCCTAATGCAATACTTCCACTAGTCGTAATCGTCATCATGGCCAATCATTCGGTATCGAGGATCCTCGTCAATGATAGAAAGGTCACGCGACCTGATGTACTTCAAACTTTTCATAAAATTAGGATTGCGAGTGAAAGATTTGAAACTGTGTGAAGGCTAGGACCTTCTAGCATTCGTTGATTCTTCAAATCATCCATGTGGGACCATAGATCTATTGGCCTCGCTTGGAGAAGGAAGAAACAAGATAGCTGTGGAAGTATGCTTCATCATCATCCCTTGCAAATACTTCTAAAGTGACATCCATTTAAGTTAGTTTATAGTGACATTAGAGGTAGTGACCTCCTTGATTCATTTGAAGATTAAATATCACAACATTTCTGGGATCAAACTCGAAAATCTCCAGTATATATTTGTGTGTTATTTTTTGTTAAAAATGAGGGTGGTCGTCGAAGTTAACGCAAACCTCTGGGACGACGTTGTGATCACTTGGAAAGACAAGGCAAAACGCCAATAAAATGCAAGGTAAGATAAAGTAAAAGGCTCGAAGTTAAAATGCGGAAGAAGTAAAGTTTGCTGAAAAGATAAAGGCAATCGAAAAAAAGTGCGAGGAAACGTAAAGACAGTCGAAATAAAAAGGGTTTAAATGCATAAAAAGAAATATTTTTAAAGATAAAAATGTTGGAATGTATTAAATTGGTGGAACGCATACATATATTTTCCTCACTCGTTTCTCACAGCACATGTACTTTGAGTGTGGCGGAAATGTGTACAACTTGCGGACCCCTTACAAAATAAACCTAAGTTGCTATATACACAAGTCTAAGATAATTGTACAAGACTACTAAACTATCTCCATGATGACACGTCTTTAGATCATGTAGCGGTTTTCTTCCCGACGTGCCCCACGTTCTAAGTAATCGTCGACGCTGATGTAGTAGTTCCCGCCTTGTTCCTTCTTTTGAATATTTCAACTATTTTGTTGGCGCTAAGAACTAGAGACCCCCATCGAAACCTTCAACGTCGACCATGTTAAGGTAACACGTCTCAATGTATCGTCCATTGTAGTGATAAACGTTTTGCCAATGTGACATAGTGTTCAGCTTCACTACGTGGCTAGTATAGCATATCACTCAATTTCACTAAGTCCCCATGTTTTTTATGTTCTTCAACCATGCCACCTCCGACCAATATCACCTTGGGTGATTTCCGACCTTGAGTCATGTTGACCATGTTGACTTGTCCTATTTTTATCTCACACGTGGCATATTTATGGCTAGCTTCATGGGCATTTGCCATTTATAACTAGGTCGAAAAATCCAGTGTAACAAATTTCCCCCTAAAAGGCCATGTTTTGATTTGCATCTAACAAGAGAGATGTTGCCTTTTTTATCAAAAATTTTCGACGCCTTCAGATTTTTGCTGACGTCATCGCCATCATTACACTTTCCGGCGCATTGTCACTTCCAAGAGATTCGCTCAAAATCTCATCATCGCTCCTACTTCTTAGGAAGACGTGGGTTTTCACATTTGTAGTAACTGCTCCCACTCGCCATTAATGCTTGCATCGAAAACCCACGCAAACTCTTTAGTTGCTCCTAACCGGTTCCAGGTGTCGGATTTCATGCATGCATTGAAGCCTATAAATAGCTTCCCTTAGCTATTTTCTTTCTTTCACTCCGTTTTTCTTCATTCTCCTTCTTCTTCGAAGAAAACACGCAAAACCCTTTTCGCCATTTTCGTTCTAGAAAAATACCCCTCTTCACCATGACCAAAAGCGAGGTTTATTTCAAACTTACCACTGGAAATAATCTGTTGGCCTTTGAGATTCTTCCTTCTGAAGACGAGAAGGTTAACGATTCTATTCCTGAGCCTTCTTCTGATAGCAATATGATTGCCATCTGGCAAAAACAACTGTTGATTCCTTACTCCATGGATAATCAACTATACGCCAACGATGGGTCGACTCCTTCAGAGAAGTCGAAATATTGGGGGAAAATAAGCATTTATGGCAAGGTTAACTTGCCTGAAATCGGCCCCAGGTACAACCCGTGCATGTTACTGGTGTCGATCTTCTTTTGGAAAGGTTCGACAAACACTTTTCCGCTGCCTTGTGGCATGTTAATGTAGACCTTGTTCAACGTTGCTCCCACCAATCTCAAAATACTTGCACCTCTTAATGGCATGTGGAACAACATGCTTGCAGCTCTGGTGTTGTGCCCTCAGAATGATTTCTTTAATGGTTCTAGCCTTCTTGTGGAAGACGGGTTTAGCCTGATCACTATAAACGGACCGCTTTCAGACGCTTCCCTTAAACGGCGGTAACCTTGTGGGGTGTATGCTTTTTGCACTCCTTTTTTTTACAGTAGTTTTTTTTGCTATCTTCTTTCTTTACTTAGGAAAATCTGGAAACGAATGGTGATCATGATATAACTCTTAATCAAAGAGCTACTTCGAATCAAAAGGTAACCCCTACAAGTATCTCCTGGTCCGCATTTCTCTAAGGGGTCGAACGCGCTGATCTTGTACCCCACTTCAGACTTGAGCTGACTCTTTTTGGCAGGACTTAATGATCGTCTTCGTACCAGTATCGACCTCTCCAAGGCTAAACTAGAAGAATCCGATCAACATCTTTGTAAATCTTTTTATTTTGTAATGTCTATGACCACCTTATGTAATGACTCAGCCATCTTTGGCGTATTAACATGGTGGCAGCTTTGTTTTTTTAGTGCATTACTCTTTAATTCGAATCTCTTGTAGCATAGACTTATACCATTTTGGGTACTTACCATTTACTCTAAGAATTCGTTTGTCTGCGGACAGTTCTTCGATTTCATAAGCGCTGTTTGAAAACACTTGAAGAATTTGAAACGGTCCTTCCCAATTTATGGACCATTTGCCTAAGGTTTGATCTTTTTGATCCATAGGCAAAATCACTTTCCAAACGTAATACCCATTTGAGAATATTTTGGACTTGACCTTCTTATTATAGGCTTTAGCAATTCGCTCTTTTTGTCGTATTAATGTATCTAATGCTGCTAGCCTTTCTTCGTCCAAATCAACCATTTTGTCTAACATCATCCTCCAATATTTGTCGGATGGAATTTCGTGTTGACGCTGAATTCAGACTGATTGTAAATAAATCTCTACAGGCAACACAACTTCATGGTTGTAAGCCAATCGAAATGGTGTTGTTGCAGTTGCCTCTTTGGGAGACGTCCGACAAGCTCATAGGACTTGATATAACTTTCGATGCCAATTTTTTGGTTTCTTCCCAACATGTTTCTTGATGAAGCTGATAATGGTATTGTTTGCAACTTCGACCTGCCCATTTGCCTGAGCATAATAGGGCGTTGAAGTCGACAACTTAATTTCCATTTCTGACGCAAATTCTTGCATCTTTCGACCAATAAATACTAACCCTTAGTCAGTCATAATAGTTTTGAAAACTCAAAATTTGTAGATAATGTTTTTTCAATAAACTCAATTATGGCCTCTTGATCAGCTTTCACTAAAGGGATTGCTTCGATCCATTTTGTAAAGTAATCAATACCGACCAATATGTATTTCTGGCCTTTAGAGGACGCGTGTCGAATTTCGCCAATGAGGTCCAAAGCTCATCATCTAAATGGCCAAGGTTTCACTATTGCGTGCAACTCACTTGCAAGAACGTGTTATATGCTTGAGTGAACTTGACATTGTAATACCCTAATTTTTACCCCTAAGATCCCACATATCCTTTGCATCTCATACCATAATCAAGATCGTTAAGCATCCTTGTTTCCTAGTTTGCTTGATGTTTGTTTATGTTTATGTTTACTAATCCTTAATTAAAATCCAAAAATATGTTTGTTTTCCCTTTACTAACTTTTTAGGAAGAGATTTGGATCAAGAATGTCAAATACTAGTTCCTCAGCTCGAATGAAATTCATCTGAACAAAGTCAAAGTTGATCTACAAATAATTCAAAATCATTTGATCAAGAGTTTCCCAAGATTTGATTGATTATTATTCAAGAGACTCAAAGGTTCATGTGTTTATTTCCATGCCTTCTTTGACAAGGAAAATGAATCGAGCCAGAGCCAAGACAGCACATCAAAAATCCATTTTCTTACTTTTTCATTGTGTTAATCGATTAACACATTTGTACATGCAAATGGTTAATCGATTAACCAGTCCGTTTTTGGAAAAAAAAATACAGCAAATTCAAATTCTGTAGCATTTTGGCACCAATTTTCAAATATTTCATCATGAGAATATTCTAGATCACCTCATTTTAATTCTCCTACCTCATCACAATTAATTCCCACCATACACCTTCACTAATCACCACTTGATCTTGATTTTGCCTCCAAATTCAAATTCCAAGCCTAATTTTTGTTCCAAACCAAATCTCAAACCACCAAAAATTCCAAGCCTAAATTCTATATATAGAGGCCTCATTTTATTCATTCTTCAAGCATTTGATAGCCAAATTCACCTTGTCAAAATTATTCCTCATTTCCATTTTTCTTCATCTACCCAAATTCACCAAAGCTCTTTCTTCCATTGAAAGTTAGTAAGTTCTTCATTGGAGCTTACTAATCTTTAAGCTAAACCTCCTAAACCTCCATCAAAACACTTTTTCATCATCAATTTTTTTAGATCAAGGCTTTGGAGTGTGGTTCTTGAAATTGATTTGAAGCATTTTCAGATTTGAAGTGGTAATTCACTTGTTCCACCATTGTTGTGCTTGATTCATCTTCCACAATGTGATCTATTGTTGATTATTGTTGCTTGAGCTTTGGATCTTTGCAAATTGTGTTTTATTACTTGAATTTTCGTGCTAATTGGCATTCATGATCATGAGGTGTTTGAAGAAATGATTGGATCATGAATGCTTATTTTTTCAAAAAAAATTGTTGACATAGCAGTGTTAATAGATTAACACATTTGCACATGCAAATGGTTAATCGATTAACCAGTAGCAGATTTGTGTTTTTAGTTCTATTTTGGGACTGTTTTGGTTCCTTTCTCTTCTTCTTCCATTTCCTTTTGATTTTTGCCTTGGTTTGCACTTTTAAAGGTCCTATTCCTCTTTAAATTCAATGGACTTGGGGTGTAGATGAAGTTGGATAAACATCCACTAATTCAAATCTATCTTTAAAGTGAATTATTCAATTCATTTTAGGTGCTTTGAGTTAATGATATGTTTAGTGCTTTAATCCACCAAGATGAGTGGTTGAACTTAAAGATGGAATGATCTTAGAATTGTAATTCAATTTGGCTTCCCCTCTCCTCTTCTTCTTTTTCTTTTGATCGATGAAAATCTTCGATATCATTGGAACTTATTTTAAGTTTTTGTTGAAGATGAGATCGTTACCACTTTTCTTTTCGTGCGGTATTGCTTTTGGAGAGTGATCTACATATCACTTCTCTAGCACGCATTAGCACTAACATTGTTATTGACCGACCTCAGATAGTTGTGGCTTCTACATAAGTCCGATTACGATTGCTTAAAATAGCGCTAAATTGTCCCGAAATCGGAAAACCATTGTGATTTGTAAGTGAATTATCAGTCTCCTATTCTTCCATGGCGTAGTTTGAAATAGATTAGCTTTATCTTGTTACCCGCGGGGGTTAGTTGGAATAATCGTAGATTTTATCCGAGTTGGAGCCCTACCCATGGTAATGTATGAGACCATGTTTTCATTCTCATGGATGTTTAGTCGAGCATTTCCGAAAACACAACAAAATTTGTTCTCTCATTTTGGATCACTATTGCTCTATATTGTATATTAATTGTGTTTATGTTTATGCTTCCTTCTTGCTCCCTATCTCTCTTTTAATTTTTTATGCTTTATGTTATCATATCATATCATATTATTTGTTTATGCTTCCGCCATTTTCCCTTTGTCCACTTGGACCATTTGTTTATGTTTATGCTCTTTTTCTTTTGTCCATTTAGACCAAAAACATTAATAAAGGATTAAACCCCTAAAAAACTTGTTCTGTTAATGGTGGACTATGGTTACTATCCTTTGCATTGAACATGGAATTTTGGACTTAGAACTAGGATCTTAACCTATGCTTGGAAATTTGTGATGGAAAACCTTGGATTTTGAGTACTTGAAGTTCTCTTTTGAAGACCTATCTTGATCAAGGCCTAATCTAAAGGAAAAAATGCTTATGTTATGGAGCTTGCTTGTGTGGTTAGACCGTTTTTATCCTTAGCTTTTATCTTTATGCAATAGGATAGTCCCTTCTTCTCCACCCCTTCTTTAATTTTCAAAACCTTCTCCTTTTTTCAAAACTTTCTTGTTTTCAAAACTTAAACCGATTTCATAATAAAACCTTGACTTTTGTCAAGTGATTTTAAAAAAAAAATAATAATAAATGTCAATCAATGTTAATCATACTTTGACCATTTCAAAAAGACAAAAAATACAAAAACTCATTCAAACTTTTTGTGCTTTTATGCCCTTTTTCTTTTAAATTTTTCAAAAAGATTAGACATGAGTCATTTCTTTGATGAGATGTAAAGCCCCTAACCATGGTATTTTGGGTAAACTATGGTCATTTTCTACCTAGATGTTGAAGTGATTAGTCTTGTTGATTTTCATCCAAGCAAATCCTTCATCTTAATGTGATGCAAATGCCTCTTTCACATACCGTTAGGTAATTAGTTGAGTATTCTCTCTTGAGAATGACAAGTTGTCTTTTCAAGATAAAATGAATCATAACCAATAATTTTTGTTATTTGTACCACAAACTACGAGGTTTTGATCCTATATTTCACTTTGTGGGTACGTGGGTATGAGGCGATAAGTCTCTCCAAACAAAAAAATCTTTAAAAAAATACTTCTCTTCTCATCTCCTCAATCTCTTTTCAAACAAACCTTTTCAAACCAAAAAGTGTAGATATTTCAAAGGGCTCCTATAGAGTACTATAGACGTTTTGGGTGCAAACACCTTCCCTTGGCGTAACCAACCCCTTTACCCATTTTATGTTTATTCTTGTTTATAACTTGTTTAGGTTTTGTTCGCTCTTTTTCCTTTCCTTTTGGATAAAATAAAAGTGCGGTGGCGACTCTTACATTTTTTTAGTTAAGTTAATCAATAGCTTATGCTCACAAATTTCCCCGCTACAGGCATTCTTGGCTACCTTTTGCAAACTCCATACAATCCTTAAGCATGGTAGGCTAATAAACGCCCTGGCAACATAATAGCCATTTCATCTTTTGCCCTACTTGATGGACACCGCAAGCTCTACTATGAGTGTTCGACACAGCCAGATATACCTCTTCTTCACTAAGGCACTTGAGCAGAACTCCTTCAGCAGTCTTCATGAATAAATCATTTCCATTGATTACATAGCTCAAAGCTCTATACTTGACCTTTCAATCTGTTGACCCTACTGGATTCTTCAAATAGTCAACTATGGGTTTTCTCTAGTCATTGCTAGGTAAATCTTTGACGGTGCAGATCTGGAAGTTCTCTGCGTCCACCGATCATAACTTTGTCAACACTAGATCTGATGGAGAGAGCCTCGTTGCTCGTATTCTTCCTCAAACTTCGATCAAGTCCTCCAGCTTATCCTTTGGCACTTTATACCCTGAGACAATCTGCGCCAATTCGTTTGCCTCGTGATTCTCAAGCCTGGGAATATGCTGAATGTTAAAGAAGTCAAAACATTTTAACAATCGATTCACTGTCACAAAATACATGATCAAGTTTTCCTTGATACATCTGTATTCCTTCATGATTTGTTTCACGACTAATTCATAATATCCTCTGACCTCGACTCGCTTTGCCCATAAATCTAATAAGATTTTAAGGCCAGCTATTAAGGCTGCTTATTCAACCTCGTTATTGGAGCAAACGCCTTCGATCTTAAACTTGAACTTCGTTGGCACTTTGTTTGGTGAGATGATCAACACCCTGACACCAATATCGTTTTTATGCCTCGAACCTTCGAAGTATAGCTTCCAAAATTCGGTCTCCAAATAGTTTAGAGACATTTCGACCACTGCGTGGTCTACAATGAAGTCTACGACTACTTGCCCCTTCATGTCCTTTAAAGGCACATATGTAAGGGAATATTCAGTTAAAGCTAGTGTCCACTTTCCAATTTGATTATGCAAAATTGGCTTAGACAACATATGTTTAATATATCATAATGAGAAGATACATAAACATTAATTAGTTTTATATATTGTTGTAACTTCATACAAG
The DNA here is from genome assembly GCA_022829125.1 of Lathyrus tuberosus. Classification (NCBI taxonomy): domain Eukaryota; kingdom Viridiplantae; phylum Streptophyta; class Magnoliopsida; order Fabales; family Fabaceae; genus Lathyrus; species Lathyrus tuberosus. Next base: position 11,189,381 of record JALAZF010000042.1, read on the forward strand.
ATAAGTACAGACACAGGCACATTTTTTAGACTAGATTATACCTAGTCTCCGCATCATTTAAAGCTCGACTGAGGTAATATATGGATATTTTAACGCCATTATGTCCTCTTAGGCCAACATGCTAATTATGGTCAAGTCTGATGTAGAAATGTACAACCTCATATATTTGTTTCTAATAGGTGGGGACAAGATAAGAGGATTCTCTATATAATCCTTAATCTCATTGAACACCTTCTGATGCTCAGATTTCCACACGAACTCTTCCTTTTTTAGGCGGAGTAATGGTGAAAACGTCTGAACTTTGACAGTGAGGTTCGATATGAACCTTCTCATAAAGTTGATCTTTCCCAAAAGAGATTGCAACTCCTTCTTTGTCGACAGTGGCTTCGTCTCTTTGATGGCTTTGGTTTTGTTTTGATTTATCTCGATCCCCTTCTTGTGGACCACAAAGCCAAGAAAATCCCCTGCCTACACACAAAAAGTACATTTAAGGGGGTTCATTTTCAGACCATATTTTCTCATTCTTTCGAACGATTGTCTAAGATGGTCGAGATGACCATTTCCCGACATAGATTTAATGACGATATCGTCAATGTATATTTGCATGAATGTTTCAATATAGTCATGAAAGATAGAATTCATCACCCTTTGGTATGTTGCCCCAGCATTCTTCAAGCCAAATAACATCACTACCCACTCGTAGGTGCCTAAAGCTCCAGAGCATCGAAATGCCGTTTTGGGCACATCTTCATCTACAGTGAAAATTTGGTTATATCCAGAATAATCGTCCAACATACTAAGTTATTCAAAACTCGTTGTTGAGTCGACCAACATTTCGGCGACAGGCATTGGGTATTCGTCCTTAGGGGTCGCAACATTTAGATTTCTGAAATCTATGCAGACCCTTAACGTTCCATTTTTCTTTATGACAGGAACGATATTGGCAAGTCATTCGACATACCTAGCGATTCTTATGAACCTTCTTTGTAGGATCCTTTCGATCTCCTCCTTAATCTTGGACATTATCTCTGGCGTAAATCGCCTTGGCGTCTACTTGACTAGCTTCTTGCCTGCCTTTATTGGTAGCTTTAGCTCCACCAATTCCCTGCTTAAACTTGGCATTTCATTATAATCCCAAGCAAAACAATTTTATAATTCTTTAAGTAATTATATTACCTCCAATCTCAGGCTTGGATCGATGTTGGTACTTATATAAGTTAGCCTCTTGGTCGATCCATCTCCCAAGTCTGCTTCTTCAAGTGGATCCTGTGGTTGCATCTTGGTAGTGGATGCCATTGGGTCTTTTTCGCAACCTAAAGGCTCATTGTCGTAGATACAATCAAGCCTCTGGTCTTTTGAATATCCTTCTCCGAACCGGGTAACTGTGGTTCTTTAAAGGGTTGAGGTTCAACGTTTACTCGATTTCCCACGTGAACACTTATATTTTGTTGGCTTCAACAGCCATGTGTGGTATTTCGGCCTCCAAAGCCACTTACAATCTAGTCTCGACCACATAGGCCGTGATTCGTGCTAATGCTTCGAACTCATTCATCATCACCGAATTCGTCTCCCCAGCTTGCTGGCTGAATTTCATCTGCGCACCAGATTTTCTCACTCATGACCTCTTGCCCCTAGGTAAACCATGGGTTGGATGAAGGTTCAAAGAGAAAAATGCCTCTGTTAGAGGCTCATAACCAGTCTCAGATGGTATGCATGGCGCTATCTTCGCTAAGTTTCTGTCAAAATTCCTTTTGTCTACATGGTTCACCTCAGCCAGGTAGTAGCTTTGGTTCGCTTCGATGTTTTCGACAATTCCATCTTTGCGTCAAATGGCTATCCTTTGGTGTAGGGATTGCCCATATGCCATGTATTCATTCCCTCCCTAACAACAAGTTATAACTAGCCCTTGCGGCTATTACCATGAACATTGTAGGTCGAGTAATAGACCTTACGGTCACTTCCACTTGAATGATCCCCATAGTTTGGCCAGTTTTTCCTTCATAATTAGAAAGGACCATGTTATGAGGCCTCGGGTCAGTGTCATACCTTCCCAATTTAGCCAACATGAAATGTGGCATCAGGTTCACTGCGACCCCACCATCCACCAATATTTTGTTAACGGTAGTTTCTTCGACCTTAGCCCATATGAAGAGAGGCTTCGGGTGATTCTTCATTCCCACATGGGGTTGCTCAAAGAATACATTTTGCTCTTCGACGCACCCATCGTTCATAAAAAAGTAATAGACTGGCTTGTGTTTTCCAGTTCTTCTTCCTCATGGTTTTCCTTTTCAGCGACCTCAATTACATGGTGGTACTCATAAGAAAGTACAAAGACAACATTACATAAGACATCAAAGTCGTCTTCCGACCCTGAGTCAAAATTATCCGTTACCAACTCATCCTCTTTAGCTTGCTCCTCTCTGTTGATCTTCCTGGAGGGAAACAACTTCCTTCTAACTGGTTTCTTTGCCTGCTCATCTTCAGTCTTCTATCGAGGATTGGTATTGCTCGACCCGACAGCATCCCTTTCGGTTTTCTTTTTCCTCTGGAATCTACGCCACTGGGTTCTGGTCATGGGATTCCTCCCCTTGTAGTTTACGCTAGGCCCGTAAGAACGCCTTTCAGACATCTGAAAATTATCCTTGTATGTCATGGAGGACCCTCGACCAATCTCAAAGTTTCTCCATTTTGGGTTCCTGTCGTGTTCTCTCTCGGCGGGTTTCGACCATTTCCCTTGGGGAGCATCAGCTAAAGGCTTGTAGGTGTTTTCCTTCCCTTTCTGTGAGCCAGTTGCCTGATCCTTCCTTTGAGGGGCACCGCCCTTGCTAAAGTGGTACTGAGGTTGGGATTTCTCGTTGTCTTTGGCCTTTTGAGCAACTTCGACTTGTTTGGAAGCTTTCTTGTAGAACAAAGCACTACATATAGGACACAACATCACTTCGGAATCATCAGCTTGACACCTGTAAAGAAATTAAATAAGATTTTCATCAGCTTTTGGGAACACGAATTTGATCTGGTTTTCATTTTCAAATTCTTCCATGTTAAAATCCTCAGAGATTTTGACCATGTTGATCACAGCAGGCTCCATGTAGCTGGCATCTCCAATCTGTAAGGGATCAACATCAATTTTCATTGGGGCCTTTCCTTTAGCAAATTTAAGTCTGCCTTCGTTTAGAGTGTTCTATACAAGATCCCTGAAAAGAAAATATTGTGAGGTTTTATGTCCTACGAAATTGTGATATTTACAAAACCCTCGTTTCATTCTTTGTTCCAATGGTGGTACTTTTGGGCCTGGAGGCACAAGTACTTAACTATCTGCGACCAATAAGTCGAAAATCTCATCGCATTTGGTTACGTCGAAGGTGTAAGTTTTCTTAGGAAATATATCATTTTCTTTGGGTTCTGGAGGATTCTTCCCATTTGCAGGTGTAATTAATTTACACACATATGGGGGACCTGGATTTAGCTCAGCAACATCAACCCCAGATTCTTCGACATGCTTGTATTCGACCTCGGACGCTATGGCGTGGTCTTGCATGTCGACATAAGTTATACGCTCTTTCTTACCCTTACTAGTTCTAGTCTTCTCGGTCTTCAGTCTCTCGACTTGCCTAACTCTATCTACTAGTTGGGCCATATCTCTCAGGTATTGAGTATCTAGCTTCTTCCTAATGGAATATTCTAGCCCACCAACAACCATTTCGACGAGCTCATGTTCAGGCACCTGGATAAAGCACCTTGTTTTTAACAACCTGGATCTGTTTAAGTAATCGTCAATTGATTCAACGAACTTTCGCTTGACACTTAACAACTCCTTCAAACTAATCTTAGATTGCCCCCATATAGAATTGTTCATGGAACAACCTTTCTAAATGCGTCCAGTTATGGATCGAATGAGGAGATAAGGTAGTAAACCATGTGAACGCATTCTTTGTAAGAGAACTAGGGAAATATCTCATTCTCAAATTCTCATTATTTGCAATGTCACCTGCCTCAGTTAGGTAACGAGCTTGTGAGTGCAACTTCACCATGAGATGTTTTGCATGATGTCAAAACAATGAAACTACTTCGCATTTTGGTATATTGGAGAGCAGCTCTGATTTTGTGTGGTACCTTTGCATTAGAGTTCTTAGGAATCATCAAAAATCACTTTAAAATTGTCCAAAATCATGAAAATCAGTTTCTGCACAAAAATGCACTGCATGTGTCGGCACATACACAACTCAGGCTGACACATGTAACCCACTTTTTAAGCCTGTAGCTTCTGTTTTGTTTTGGTCGACACACACCTGTTTCAGGTTGGCACATACTTTAAGTTTCAACATTATGTGATGGTACATACGTGTTTCAGGCCGACACATCTACTGTCCTAAATAAGGTTGTAGGTTTTGTTTCTTTTGGGTCGGCGCATATGTCCTTTCAGGGCGGCACATGCTGTTATTTTTTACAGTATGTGATGGCACATCCATCGTTCAAGCCAGCACATGCTGTTTAAGTTGGTTAATTATGTCAATTTTGTTTACTCCGAAAATTACCTCCTTGCCACCAATCTTCCAAAACTATAAATACATCATTCATTCTTCATTCAAAACAGGTGATAACATAAAATTAGCCTGCATTTGCTCATCATCTTCAACCTCCGTCCTATGTCTACACACTGACAAATTACACATAATAATCTTTTGTTGGGGTGCTAGCTGATAACGTCTGATTAAGTTCTTGTGTAGCCGAGAATATCGGGTTGAGATTTGTAGGGGTCTTCATATGGAAAAACCATGGGTTTGTCCTCTAAGATTGTGTGAAGATTTGGGGGGTTTCGTGCAAGACGTTTAAGAGAGGATTGCGACGTTGTGAAAGCCTTTGGAGATAAAGTACGCAAAGGACCCTTTGGAGATAAAGAACGCAAAGGAAGTAGTGGAGAACGGCGAATCGAATTAAAGTCTTGTGGAACAATCGATGCAATTGATCGTGCGCGAAAACTTTGGAGATAAAGAACGCAAAGGAGTAGCAATATCGACAAGTTAATTGGCATCCATTGTTTTCTTGGTCTTACTCAAGATCAAGAGAAGAAAAGGGGTTGAATCAACATAAGATCCGGTAGTGTTCGTATGGTTGCTCTGAACACTTTTCTTGTATATCAATTTTTTTCATAGTAAGAAAGTATCCTAATTCCACATTGGAAATTAGGCGCAGACTGTGACACCCCCAATCTATACCCCCAATTAAATAAAGCAGTAAAAGAAAATTCAAAATTCCATCAGAGTATATTTAAATTATCATGGCATAGGGGGAGAATCACATTATATTGAAACAAATCATACAACACCTGCCCATAAAGATATGCAACAGTGGGGTAGCAATCAACAGAGGAACTCAGTTCCTTACACCCATATTTCAGACTTAGAATAAAAGCGGAAAATCTAAAACTGAATATCATATATATATATATATATATATATATATCACATGAAAAGTTCGTCATACATCAAGTTATACATGCACAAGCCAAAAGATATATATATATATATATATATATATATATATATATATATATATATATCACATGAAAAGTTCGTCATACATCAAGTTATACATGCACAAGCCAAAAGATATATATATATATATATATATATATATATACATAATACACAATAATCACAAACGGCCTTCCTAACTACCCGGTGTCACATATCAGAGCCGACCGATAAAAGAATGAAGTCCTAAGCTTCACAAAAAGACCTCCAACAACTCTAATCTGCAATGCCTCATAGAGCATTATAAAACAGCAGAAGGGTGAGAAAAACAATCATAATATAATTGCATATAATTATATATTAACACAGAAATGCACATATAGATTTCTCACCACAAACATACAACAGAATCCAAATACCACACAACATCATACATATTTCATTTATCTAACACCAATGCATATTAATCGTACACAATGCAATTATCACCAAGAATATTAATTCATCAATTCTACACACGATTAATCCATTCACAATCCTCACACATAGTCAATCATATTTATGATTTATGCAAATACACAGAGACCGACACAACGACTCTATGCACATGCCATGCGGTACTGACTTCCAATATTTCTCATCACTAGTTCACTCAGGAACTCTGCTGGAATCACCGCTCGTTACATCACTGTAACTCCCTGTCGGGCATACGATGTTCCCCGTCGCTCACACCCCACACGGGCACACGACCCGATCGCTCACACCCCACATGGGCACATGATCGTCTATAACCATCGCTTTCGGTCCTCTTATTTTTAAGGCTATTCACACCTCTTATTTTTAAGGCTCACGATGTTATAGCAGATTCCCTCTGGAATCAAACCGCCACTCAGGACGTCACAACAATGCATATCATGATGCTTGGCATACAAGGACTCATGACATTTAATATGCACACATAAATGCATTCTTCTACATCAACAAAATCACATTTTGCACTTATGCCCAAAACAATGCATTTAATTACCATACGGCCACAAATCATCACGACACCATTTAAACACATGCATTTACATCATACTGTAGCAAGCGATTTTGGACGCGGTTCTTAAGCGCTGGTCGCTCTCTGCGGTTTGAGCTTAAAACTACAGGTCGATTCATTTTTTATCCTATTGTGAGCTGAATAAGGAAGGGAAATAGATGTCTCCAATTAACCCTGCTTTGCATACTGAGTTTAAACAGCGGTCTGTTAGGTTACGGATGTTGTCAATGTGGGGGGGCCTTTGTACTGGTTATTTGTATTTTCGCCAATACGGTTTTCTTTCTTTTTTACCTGGGCAGAAGGTTTCTGGCGGGGAACAAAGATTAGGATGTTAGGACTGGTGCTTTTGAATTACTGCTTTTAATTGATGGAGATATGGGATTTGGGTTTTTTGTTGATTGCGCTCGCTAAGATCTTTTCTTTCGATCTTATGCCTACGTATTCCCGTTTACCGAAACAGGGAAATAAGAGCGTTCGTAGTTCCTCCTATTCTATGGGAGGAAAGGGGTGTTTTGGTGTGTTGTTCAAAGCCCAAGACGTGAAGCGAAAGGTGGTTTGTATCTTGTTCAAAGCCCAAGATGTGAAGCTAAAAGGTCTATTTGTGTCTTGTTCAAAGCCCAAGACGTGAAGCTGAAAGACCTCGACTTTAGAGAGAATTTGTCATCTCTAAAGAGGGGGAAGGAGAATTACTTTAACTGGGATACGCGGATCCGAGCAATGCCATAATTTCCGAAGAAAGGGTTTTAACCTGAAGGAGAAGACTTTAACTCAGTGTAGAGCAATGCCATCTTTCCTTAGGAATTTCTCATGCTAAAAGCGGGACATTGGCATAGATGTAGATGATCCAGAGGCTTGCCGCTTACAGCGATTAGATGAAGGGAAAGGAGTTGTTGATGTTTGTGTACTGCGAACGAGGCACAGCTTTGATGCTAAAAGGTTGATTGGATCAACCAGTGGTTTTCTTATACAAAGCCTAAGAGGAGGCTAATTTCCGCTAGGAAAATCATTATACAAAGCCTAAGAGGAGGCTATTTTGTGTCTCGTACAAAGCCCGAGAGAGAGGCTAAAAGTTTTTAACCCAGTGGGGCATATCGTTATACAAAGCCTAAGAGGAGGCTAGCAAAGAGTTTACTCAGTTGGAGAATCTTTTATACTCAGTAAGAGAGTGTTTTTGTATCTCGTACAAAGCCCGAGAGAGAGGCGAAAAGGTTGTTTTGACTCCACTGGGGAGAATTTTGGTATCTCGTACGAAGCCCGAGATGGAGGCTATTGTAACTGTTTCAGTTGAGTGACAGATCCAATATACTGATTTAAAAGAGAAAATCAGTTCTTATATGAGCAACACTGCACACAGGGATTTAATTTAAGGATCAGGGATATTTCCTTCTCTTTGAGGAAACGGGAAATCCAAAGGGTATTGAGACTATCCGAGTCTGCGGGTTTCCTTCCTATTTAACGAAGGGTGCTTGAGAATGTCTTTGAGACTCAAGGAAGTTAGACTGTCCGTGTCTAGAGTTTTATCTTTTGTACTACGCTCCGAGAAACAGTAGTAGACTCTATGAAAGGACTGTTCTATGAGGATGACTAGGTTCTGTTCCTATACCTCTAGGAGGTCGTCGGGACAATTTGTACGAAGCCCAAGTGGAGGCTAGGAACTTTTAAGAAGCCGACGGGTCCTTGTACGAAGCCCAAGAGGAGGCTATCATTCCCGAAGGAAGAGATCATTATACGAAGCCTAAGAGGAGGCTGTGAATACTTCTAAGAAGCCGTAGTGTCCTTGAATAATGCCCAAGAGGAGGCCGATGCTTTTAAGAAGCCCGTGGGTCTATCATCTCCTTTCCATTAGGAGAGATAACTCTTTTAAAGATAAGATCCACTGTTAAACGTGTGAGGTTTACTATCCAGCGACTTTTAACTTTTAAAGAGGGTTCCTTAGTTAAGGTCCAAGATTATGACCGTAGTGGGTACCCAAACCCCGAGACATTCAAGGCAAGCTATCCACAAGGAATAGATCAAGTCAGGAAAGTTCGAGAATTTGGAAGAAACTCAAAGATGCCATTCACGGAGAATACATTCATCTTGGGGAGTAGAGCTTCTTGACGATTCCTAAGGAGGACAGCCGAAGAGAAGACTGTATCTGGTGCTCCTATTGGGGATCTAGGCGTCTATTTCTATGAATAAATGAAACGGCGTCACCTAGTTCTAGACGTAGTTGCCGGGGAAACTCGAAATATCTATACTATTATTACACAGTAGATATGAGTTTATGAAAGGAGACTTACAGTGAGCAGCCCCACAATACAGTTTATAATATGAAAGCAGTAAATGAAAGCGATAACCACTTACTCGGTTGTAGTGCTTCCATGCTGTTTGGTTAGTTGTTCAACAAAGAAAGATTAAAAACAACAGTATATTCAAAATCAAAGGAGAAAGTGCTTTGAAAAAGAAAGATTTTGGGGCTTACAGCTCAAGGAGAGGCCCAGGGTTTTATCAGTGAGCACACTGTTTGACTTTGTACAGAGGGACTTATACAAGTGACTGGGGCCCAAAATGGTTTTCTGTACAAAGAGATGGGTCTTACACTCTCTCAAGAGGCCCAAAAAAGGTTTAAAGAAAAGAGTGGGGCTTATAACACGAGGGTAGGCCCAAATGATTTTTTCGTTTAAAAATGGCGATCGCGCCGAGGTTTTCTTTTAACGCAGAGGGACTTATACAATAAGTGAGGCCCAAAATGATTTTGGTTAAAAGGGGATTGGGTCTTACACTCTATTAGAGGCCCAAAGTGTTTTGAATGGGTCTTATAGCTCAAGGAGAGGCCCAGATGATTTTTATTTTTAAACGGGCGACGATCGCGCCGTTTACTTGTACAGAGGGACTTATACAATGAGTGATGCCCAAAAAGTTTTTGTACAAGAGGGGATGGGTCTTACACTCTCTCAAGAGGCCCAGAGAGTTTTAAAGAAAAATAAATAGGTCTTACTACTCGAGGGTAGGCCCAGATGATTTTTGAAAAGGCGACGATCGCGCCGTTTATTTTTTTTACGGTATCGGGACTTATACAATAAGTGAGGCCCAAAGATGATTTGGTCAAAAAAAGGATTGGGTCTTACACTCTAATAGAGGCCCAAAGTGTTTTGAAAATGATTTATGAGGGTTGAATTAATCCGAAACCCTAATTTGTTTTCAAAATGTATTTAATTGAATAAAAATTCAATTAAAATGATCAAAAATTGTTTAACACATGGAAAACAAATTGTGATCTTGGATTAATGCTTCAAAAATTAAGTATTGACCTACAAAATAATTAGAAAGCATTAAAAGTTGCAAAATCAATGTAGAAAAAATATTTAAAATGCCAAAAACAATCAAAATATTAATTCTTTACAAAAATATCAATTATATGAAATAAATAATATTTTTGGGATTTTTTTATAAAATAAAATATTTTAACATTTTTGTGAATTATTAAAAAAAGAATCAACTCAAAATCATTAAAACTCAGAGAGAAATTAATTTTTGAATCAATTAAACAAAATCACAAAATTCAAATATTTGAATTTGGAAAAAAGGCGCCAAGAACAAGCTGAAGAACACGCGCGTGTTCTTGGTTTCTCAGATTTGCGTTTTCTATCCAATCTCCATGAATACGTAATCATATCATGCAATCCACATATCGTTATGCTCGTCTCAACCTCACGATCATGTCTATGTACTTTAATTTCATTTAAATTAAACATACAACAAGAAATCACGAAGAAACCTCAAGAACCCTAATTTCTGCATGAAGGCTAGGATTTTTGATACACGATTCAAACAATGCAATTAATTGAGGGAAAACATTCCATGCATGATTATGAACATATGGCCAAATTATTGTGCGAGGAAATATGCATAGATTGAGAGATGACCAATTATGTGCTTACCTCCAAGTCGTGACAGCAAGTTCAGAGTGATTTTTGATTTGGAGGTGTTACAGATGAGTGGTGATGATCTGAACAGCTTCCCTACACCCTATGGATTGTGTTTGAACACTTGGATTGAATTGAAATGGACTGGATCAGTTTATGGCATCTGAGCTGCACCTTGTTTGAAAATTTGAGCAACCAGCTGGTGATTTCATGAAATTGATGTTTCAGAAGTTATGTGAGTGTTTGATCAGCTCATATGTGATGTATGTGAGGTGTGTGAGTGATTGGTTTGTGCAGAATTGCTCTCAAACTCAAAACCCGATAGCTACCTTGCTAAGAAAGGCATTTTTGCCAAGAGAAAGAGATTTTGAGGAAAGCATCTGTTAGATGGCTTTGGTGTACTTAAACTGACCATAATTGAGCTCTATTTATAGTAGAGCAAGTTTGTTTTGCAAGGAATAGTGCATGGCAGCTGGTAAGTAGGTTTGGCCAATGTTGGCAAATGAAAATCCAAGTCTCCTCTAGCCATTGACTAGAGGTTAGGGCACAGAGCTTTGGTCCCCTTGGTCTTGGATAAGTCTTGACTGATTTCAGATGAGAAGGGCTCAGTCCATGCCACCTTGATGGTTCCATTGAATGCCTCATTCCAAATTTGAAGTCTTGTCCCTATTTTGGCAACTCTAGGTTCAACATGTTATTCCTTGTTCCTTGGACCTTGGAGGCTTGGCTCAGTGATTGTCCCCTTTAGATTCAATCCTCTGAGTTGTCCAAGTGGATTGGAGCAATTGAAATTGGCTAATTTTGGCAAATCGAGCCAAAATACAAATTCTGCCTTGCTTTGACAGATTTCAGCAAGGCAACTTGGCAATGTTGTATCTCATGATGTAGGTTGAATTTGGCAATGCTCTTGGCCATTTTGGAAAGCTCTTACATGATACAACAACTATTTGAACAAGTTTGGTTTTGATCTCTTTTGATTCCAAGTGAAAAATCCCCCTACATTTGGCAAAAAGTGAGGCAGAATTCTGACTTAGTGAAAATTTCACTAAGTGTTGGAAAAAGTGACATTTTCACTTTTCAGCCACTTTGATCACTCCATAACTCAAAATCCTTAATGAATTGGAATGACTTGTAGTTGAAGTTTTTGTAGGTGATAATGAGGGCTACAAATACATCTTTGGATGAGAAAAAATGGCCTTGTGGTTTAGGAGTTATGGTCCTCCAAAGTTGGTACCTTTGCCACTTTATTTTTAACTTAGAAAAATTTCTAAGTTTTATGGTTACCCCTTTTACAAGTTATCTCACTTTTCTTGATTTTTCTTGATGAATGATGATTCAAATCATACATTAACATCATTTTAGGGTTAAAAATCCATTTTGGTGAAAAATCTCAAAAAGTCAAAGTTGACTTTTGTGCACAGTTGACTTTTTATCAGATGAATTCCAAACTGTGCAATTCTTCAGGAAATCATGTCCTTGACCTAAATCAAACTTGATGGACATGTTCCATGGGTGTCATAGGGTATATTCAATCATGTATTAGGGTTTGGGAGCATGTCCAGGTCAAAAGTCAAAGTTACAGTTGACTTTTCCCTTAAAACCCTAATTGTGGTGCAGATGAAATTGAGACTTGTTGCTCAAGCTTCTTGGATCAATCCATTGTTCCAAATGGATCAATATGGTATATTAGAGACCCTCAAATCATGTCTTGAGGTCTTGGCTCATGGTTTGTCCCAAAAGTCAACTTAGGGGTGAATTAGGTCAAGAAACCCTAATTCCTGATTTTTGATGAATGCATCCCCTGAGGCAAAATTGACTTGATGCATGGGTTCATGAGGTTCCATGAAGCATATTAGGTTATGTTTTGGATCATTGCCTTGTACCCAGATGAAAATTTCCATCTGGAGGCCCTGGTCGACCAAAACCCTAATTTGGTGACACTGTCGATCTTGAGACTTGATCCACCTAGAAGGGAGCAGCATTGTGCTTAATCCTTGAAGTGGGAGTCCTTTTTGATCCATTGTGGATGTTTAAGAGATTAGACAAGTTGAAGATCATGTCATTTCTTGATTGATCCTTTGTCTAAGCACTCAGAGAGGGCTTGAAACCCTAATTTTGATTGTAGTGGATGCTCACCCATCTTTGGGGAGACTGATGAAGCATGATGGTTCATCCATATTACGATGATGATTTTCACAATGATGGGAAATCTAAGTGGTCAAAATTTGGGGTATTACAGATGCCCCTATTTAATCTTCTTGGACCCGAAGGTATGAATGACGAAGGGATTCGGGCATTCGGGGTGCAAGAGGATTAAATATCGGAATATCCGAAATTTTGATGGCGTCTATGAATGGTAATTCACGCATTCATCTTCTTTCGCTAAGCAATGATGCTTAGAAAAGGTAAACTTCCCCTCGATCCTGGTTTCCTACCAAGGAACTGGTCTCAGTCTCTTTTGAAATAAACTTCCCCTCGATCCTGGTTTCCTACCAAGGAACTGGTCTTAGTTTCTGATTTAAACTTCCCCTCGATCCTGGTTTCTTACCAAGAACTGGTCTTAGTTTCTGATTTAAACTTCCCCTCGATCCTGGTTTCCTACCAAGAACTGGTCTTAGTTTCTTTCGTCAATAAACTTTACTGACAATGGTCGCTATTCGTAGCGGCTTTCCTTCAAACTTCTCGCCGAATTTTCCTGGGGAGATGCCATTTGAGTGGAAAAAGTTTTGATGTCAGACTTGCTGGGGAACCCATTCGTCTGAATTGTAGAGGTACACAAACTTCTCTGTTTTGGAGACGCCATTTGTCGATTCTACTAGGGAAAACGAGTCTCTTGAGAGACTGTTTTCGTTTTGGGATCTTTCATCATACTTTTCTCGGGATCTTCCCGGAGAAACGCCATATGATGGGGTCCAATTTTGAGGTGTCGATGACCTTTTCATCAACGACTTTTTGGAGAAATACTGATGTACTACCGAATCTCTGATCACGAGGCTTTCTCTGTGGATTTTCCTTAATCCGGGAAAGCAAGGATATCATCTTCAATGGCGAAGAGTGACACCTGTTGAAGGTTCTCTGATCTTTCAGAGGTTCAAGTTATCAAAGTGGCCAAGTGCCGACTCTGATCTAAAGATACACTGGTGGCGAGATTGTTCAGACGCAACACTTCCCGACGAGGAAAGAACTGACAAACTCGATTGAGAAAACTGTTTATCACTAGGGGACAAGACCGACTCAAGTGATAGTGATGCAATACGAAATGCGAACGCAAATAAAATGCATAAAGTATGTATGTATATGCTGACAAAACAGACGCGACATACAGACTAATGGATGAACACAATTGGATACTCGGCCATCGCGGGGCGAAGAGGTACCGTTGATTCAAAATAGTAATTCCACCTTGCTTAGGAGAGATAGTCCCGTTGGGAGCTATGTTGATCGGGCTTAAGAGATGAGAACTCGGCCGAGGATGTCAGACGAAACAAGGTCTCTGACACAGTTGATCCCTTCATTCAGGCATACTGGCTTAGAAGGAGTACTTTGATTTCTGCACTTTGAAGTTTGCTTACTTCGGGAGAAGCGATCGATGTTCTTCTGATGTTCAACAGTCAAAAGAAATTGCCATCTTTATTTTAAAAGCAGAAAAAGTTTTAACAAGTAAATTCATTTTTGTTTTATTTCAAGAATCGCTGATTAAGTTTAAACAACGTCATTCTGTAAAGCTAAAACAAGCAAGAATTACAAACAAAAGCACAAGGGCTCAAATTTTATTGATAAGATGGAGATCAGCCAAACGCGTGATTCCAAAGAGTATATACAAAGTTAGAAAACGGTAATTTACAGGGAAAAGGGCTACGTTGAAACATAACGACCACTATCCTTCTACCAACTTTGAATTCGGGGCATCCTGAGCTTCTGTCGAAGATGACCTTTGACTGGAGATTTCCTCCGATAGATGATGTAACTACTGCTGAGGGACTTGCCTCTGTTGAACATAGTTACTTGCCATTATCCCTAACTTTTTCCTGGATTATACTATGAGATTTCCAATCCATCGGGATGATTCTTTTTTTTTTCATGTCTCTAACTTTTGCCTGGACCGCCCTTTAGGGTTTTCAATCCACCGAGACATTTTTTTTTTTTTTAGTTTAGGCGAAGTATTTCTTGACTACATCAACATTCGTGGGGTAGGCAAATTCCTCTCCGTCCATGGTTGCAAGTCTCAAGGCGCCGCCTGAGAAAGTTTTCGTGACCACATAGGGGCCATCATAATTTGGGGTCCATTTGCCCCGAGAGTCAGTGAGAAATGATTGTATCTTCTTGAGCACAAGGTCTCCTTTCCTGAAGACACGAGGTCGGACCTTTTTGTCGAACGCTCTCTTCATTCTTTGTTGATACAACTGACCGTGGCATAGTGTCGTGATTCGCTTCTCTTCGATCAGGTTCAGTTCGTCGTGTCGACTTTGACACCATTCAGCTTCGGTGAGCTTAGCTTCCATCAATACCCGGATTGATGGGATCTCTACTTCTATGGGGAGCACTGCCTCCATGCCATATACTAGAGAGAAAGGGGTTGCCCCTGTTAAAGTGCGGACAGATGTACGATAACCGTGAAGAGCAAAGGGTAGCATCTCGTGCCAATCTTTATAGGTTACAACCATCTTTTGAACGATCTTCTTGATGTTCTTGTTAGCCGCTTCTACCGCTCCGTTCATCTTGGGTCGGTAGGGAGATGAGTTATGGTGTTCGATCTTGAACTCTGCACACAACTCTTTCATCATCTTATTGTTCAAGTTAGATCCATCATCAGTAATGATCTCGCTTGGAACACCATAACGGCAGATGATATTGTTTTTGATAAATCGGACCACCACTTGTCGGGTTACATTGGCGAATGACGCTGCTTCGACCCACTTGGTGAAATAGTCAATGGCTACCAGGATGAACTGATGTCCGTTTGAAGCCTTGGGCTCAATCATGCCAATCATGTCGATTCCCCATATGGAAAAAAGCCACGGGGAAGAAAGAACTTTGAGATGTGATGGCGGTACATGAATTTTGTCGGAGTATATCTAACACTTGTGACACCTCCTCATGTACTTGTAGCAGTCGGATTCCATGGTCAACCAATAATACCTGGCCCTAAGAATTTTTCTCGCCATTGTGTGTCCGTTGGCATGAGTGCCAAAGGATCCTTCATGAATTTCTTTCATGAGCATGTCCGCTTCTGGTCTGTCGACGCATCGGAGCAAGACCATGTCAAAATTTCTCTTATAAAGAGTGTCACCGCTCAGGAAGAAGTTTCCAGCCAATCTTCTGAGGGTTTTCCTGTCTTTTCTGAGTGCCCCAGATGGGTACTCTTGTTTCTGAAGGAAGCATTTGATATCGTGATACCAAGGTCTGTCGTCTATGACTGCTTCAATCGCGAAGATGTAAGCGGGCCGTTCAAGGCACATTATGTCGATCTTAGGTATGTCATTCCATTGACCTACACTAATCATGGAAGAGAGAGTGGCTAATGCGTCAGCCATGTGATTCTCATCACGAGGGATGTGATGAAAGTCGACTCTGTTGAAGAAGGGTAACAACCTTCTTGCATAGTCTTTGTAAGGAATCAATCCTGATTGGTATGTGTTCCAATCTCCTTTTATCTGGTTAATAACCAGGGCTGAATCGCCGTATACGTCCAAGTTTTTGATCCTTAAATCAATTGCTTCTTCGAGACCCATAATACAAGCTTCGTATTCAGCCTCGTTGTTCGTACATTTGAACGTAAGTCTGGCAGTGAAAGGAATGTGGGAACCCTGAGGGGTAACAATGATAGCCCCAATTCTGTTTCCATAATGATTAACTGCTCCGTCAAAGATGAGTCCCCACTGGGAACCTGGTTTTGGCCCTTCACTGGGTAGCGGTTCATCGCAATCTTTCATTTTTAGATACATGACATCTTCGTCTGGGAAGTCAAACCCGATTGATTCTTGATTGTCAATCGGTTGATGAGCCAAATGATCGGCTAAAATACTTCCCTTAACGGCTTTCTGAGCATGGTACTCTATGTCATATTCTGATAGTAACATCTGCCAACGGGCAATCCTTCCCGTGAGAGCAGGTTTTTCGAAAACGTACTTGATTGGATCCATTTCGGAGACCAACCAAGTAGTATGACGAATCATGTACTGGCGAAGACGTTTGGCTGCCCAAGCCAAAGCGCAACAAGTTTTCTCAAGCATTGTGTATCGAGTCTCGCAGTCGGTGAATTTCTTGCTTAGATAGTAAATGGCAGACTCTTTCCGTTTAGTTTCGTCTTGTTAGCCAAGTACACATCCCATTGAGTCCTCTAGGACTGTGAGGTAAATGATCAGTGGTCTTCCTTCCACTGGAGGTGATAGAATCGGCGGATTCAACAGATATTCCTTGATACTGTCGAAGGCGGTTTGGCAATCTTCTGACCAAACACAATCCTGGTTCTTTTTCAATAACTTGAAAATCGGCGTACAAGTGGCGGTCATAAGGAATATGAATCTGGAGATGTAGTTCAAACGTCCCAGGAATCCTCTGACTTGTTTTTCAGTTTTCGGAGAAGGCATTTCTTGAATGGCCTTGACCTTGTCAGCATCAACCTCAATCCCTTTCTGGCTGACGATGAACCCTAGTAATTTCCCCGAACAGACACCGAAGGTGCACTTGTTGGGATTCAAGCGGAGCTTGAATTTTCTTAGATGTTCGAACAATTTTGACAGATGTTCAACGTGCTCATCCTCTGTTCTTGATTTTGCAATCAAATCATCGACATATACCTCGATTTCCTTATGTATCATGTCATGAAACAGAGTAGTCATGGCCCTTTGATAGGTAGCCCCGACGTTCTTCAAACCGAACGGCATTACCTTGTAACAAAAGGTACCCCATGGGGTAATGAACGAAGTTTTCTCCATGTCTTTCGGCGTCATTTTGATCTGGTTATAGCCCGAGAATCCATCCATAAAGGAGAATACTTTGAACTTTGTTGTGCTGTCAACTAGCATGTCAATGTGTGGTAAAGGAAAGTCATCCTTTGGACTTGCCTTGTTTAGATCTCTGTAATCAACACACATTCTGACCTTTCCGTCCTTTTTGGGAACGGGTATGATGTTGGCTAACCATTGAGGATATTCAGATGTAGCGAGGAAACCCGCGTCGATCTGTTTTTGTACCTCCTCTTTGATTTTGATGGCCATGTCCGGGTGAGTCCGTCTCAACCTTTGCTTTACTGGCGGACATTCCGATCTTAGCGGTAAGTGATGTTCCACGATGCTGGTATCCAACCCTGGCATATCCTGATAGGACCAAGCGAATACATCGGGGAATTCTTTGAGAAGCTTTATCAAACTTTCTTTGACAGTTGGACTGAGCAGTGCTCCGATCCTGACTTCTTTTCTCTCTTTTTCTGAACCCAAGTTTACCGTTTCCAACGGTTCTTTGTGAGGTTCAACGGACCTTTCCTCTTGTCTGAGTAGTCGGGAGATATCTTCTGGAATTTCGTTGTCATTTTCTTCTTCAGCCTCGAATACCGGGAACTCAAAGTTGGAAGAAGGCATCGGATCGTATGTTTCAACGGGGTTTAAAACAAGCAATCTGCATGACGTGATGATTCGTGTTTAGAAGAGATAGAGAAAATGTAAGTGTGTGCAGTGTATTTATTTTACTGCTTGTTTTTATTATTGAATGTTTTTTAGGATTACCATTTTCTGAAAAAGCAAAAAGAGAAAACAACAATTAATGCGGAAATTACAGAACGACGTTATTTTATTAATGAACAAGTCGAATCTTGAAACTACAGCCCTATAAAACAAAACTCTGTCGCTTTGGGCAAAGCGAAGAGGGAAATTTACAAAAAGCGAGCCCTATCAAAACATCTGTTTCACCTGGGCAGGGTGAAAGGTTAAAGATGGCAATTACTTTGACTGACGAACGACCTTCGGAACCTCGACGGCAACCCATTGGCGGCGAACTCCTCGGTGAATCACAAAGTCTGGCACCTTCCTTGATTTGTCTTCAGAAATGATTCTGATTTCTGGTGGAGCAGGATCATTGGAATCTGTCTCCTAAGCAGAATTGTCGTAGGAGGATTCCTCTGTTGCATTTTGCATAGCATTGGTGCTCTTAGCTGTATCTCCCCATCCAGTTGACTGGATATCTTCGAGCCTGATACGAGAGCTTTCGGGAGCGGTGTACTTGACCATATAGTCGAATTTTCCACTTGGTTGTCCCAAAGTGTCCCAAACTTCTTTGGAACTAGAGAAGTCATCCCTCTCGATGACGTTGACCTCGGGAAAAGCATAGTTGATGAATTCAAGTCCTGCAATCGTTGCGAATTCATCTTTATGTTGAGTAGTTTCCGAATGACCTGAATGTTGATCCCATGACATGGTGGGGACATAGGTATTCTGTTCAATGATTCTCAACTGAGTTTCGTTACTCGGCTGACTTTCTTGCCCCAAGTTTCCTGGGTAAGGCTGCCACATTGGCAGGCCATCCATCGGGCCATAGTAATTGTGATCAAAGTTGTCTTTCATCAGGGTGTCTTCCTCTAATGAATTTGGCAGAGCACGGCATCCTTCCAGATCACAATCCCCGTAGATCATTTCGACATCTGATCTTGGTATAAATCTAGGACTTTCTGTAGGAAAGCAAAAAGGCATAGGCACCTCTTCCTGAGACATATAGCCGTCCTTGTTAAGGTAGGAATTCCATTCTTCATCCGTGTCAGAGGGATCTTCCTCATTGATAGCATGAACTGTCTGAGACACTGGGTGAAGAAAACCTCCACTGTGGAAGAAGTCTTGAAAGGGATGAAGACTTTCATCGTTGGCGGCTGTCTGGGTACAGGTTGCAGAAAAACCAAGACCCTTCTTTGTTTTATTGTCAATAGGAATGACAAGCCGTCCCCATCCTATCGTATCGGTACTCTCGACCGCTTTGATAGCATCTTTGTATGAGGAAATCGAGGTTCCTCCTTCAGATTGATCGTTCTTGCTCACCGATAGTGCTTGGAATTGAGTTCCAATAACCTCCTCGGGTTCCACACAAGTAGATGATGATAAGTTGCTCACAAGCAAGGCTTGTTCCCCACAAACCGTGACAAGTTGATCGTTTTTGATGAACTTTAGCTTTTGGTGGAGGGTCGAAGTAACCGCTCCAGCCTGATGTATCCAAGGTCTTCCTAATAAACAACTGTATGTTGCCCGGATGTCCATGACCTGGAAAGTGATTTGGAAAGTGTGAGGACCAATAGTTATGGGAAGATCAACTTCGCCGATAATTGTTTTTCTGGATCCATCGAATGCTTTGACGACGACCTCGCTGACTCTCATCGGAGGGCCCTTAAATGATAATTGCATCAAGGTGGACTTCGGCATAACATTCAGGGCTGACCCTGTGTCTACCAGTATGTTGGCTAAAGCATCGCCCTGGCAGTTAACTGTAATGTTGAGCGCCATGTTATGACGACGACGCTCTTCAGGTAATTCCTCATCACTAAATCCCAAATTATTGCAGGAAGTGATGTTAGAGACAATGCTATCGAATTGTCTGATTGTTACATCCTGTTCCACAAAGGCTTGCTCCAAGACTTTCTGTAGAGCCTCTCTGTGTGCTTCTGAACTGAGTAACAATGATAATACTGAGATCTTTGAAGGAGTCTGTAACAGTTGATCAACAATGTTATATTCACTCCTTTGGATGAGCTTTAGCATCTCATCTTTGTCTTTTGAAAAGTCGGGATTACTAGATTGACCGACTGGCGGTTCAGGAATTTCTGCCTGAAGTTCCTTTTCTTTGTTAGCTTCCTCAACCCCTCGGTTGAAGATTCTACCACTCCGTGTTACACGACTGACGTCTGTAATATTCACGACGGAGGGTAATGGAATTTCCTTTCCATTCTCGATTATTGTTGCACCGTATTTGTAAGGGATTGCCTTAGCTGATTCATACGGTAGTGGTCCCGGTAGATAGATGACTATGGGAACCTTCTGATTTTTCTGACCATCATAAGTAACCTCGATCCGTTCCCGGATGGGAACTCTAGATTCGTCAAGTAGAGGGACGATGGCAAAAACATCCCTGATCTGGTGATGACCAGAGATCATGACAACATCCTCAACTTGATCGGCAAGGTAGTTCGGCGACCAAATGATGGGTCCTGAACCTGGATATGGATGAATTTCTCCATGATCGATATGACCCTGAAAAGCTGCTCTCACAAGGTAACACCCTTGGTTACTTTCCGAACAGACGCTACAACTGTCATAGTTGTGTGGTGGCACCTGGCCACGCCCACTTTGAATACAATGTAACCTCACTAGGTTACCTTCCATTGATCGGACATCCTGACTTTGACGACGAGTAGGATTCCTGTTATTGATACTAATCTGCTGAGTATCTTCGTCCATATAGATTGGCATCCACCAGTGATTTAACAAGTGCTGAAGTGCCTCCTGGACAAGGGTACAACCTCGATCGTTTTCGCAACCTGCTTTACAGTTTTGATAATCGTGTGATATTAAGAATCCGAGTCGGACCTGCTCAGCATGTAACTCTACCAGATTGGTATTCATCACGCGGATGTCAAAGATCTGAACCATGTTGATTTGATAGGAGTTCCTATCATGGTAGTCTTGGATCCATCCAAGATCCATCTGACGCTGGAGGGCCTCTTGTATGAAAGAGCATCCCTGTTTGTTTACCGAGCAAATCAGACAGGAACTGTAATCGTGCCGCGGTAGATTATGATACTGGCTTTGACTTGAGTGCATCGCCACCAAGTTGACATTCATCACACGGATGTCGTGGATTTGAATGACGTTAGAATTCGTGTAAACCATGTTAACTCCACGAACTCGGTGCTCTTGGATCCATCCAAGATCCATTTGTCCCTGTAGAGCTGATTGCACTACCGAACATCCTTGGTTATCTTTAGAGCAGATATCACACTGGTGATAGTTATGAGGTGGCACATGGCCATATCCACTCTGTCTACAATGCATCCTGACCAGATTGGTCCCCAATAAGAGTACATCGTGAATTTGATAGACATTGTTAGTCTCTTACTCAATCAGATTGACTGCAGCCTTCTCATGTTGAGGCAGCGGGTTCGTAAGAACATTAGGGTTCGTATCTTTGAAAGATAAGAGCCCGCTCCTAACAAGCTTTTGCACGTCGGATTTGAAATTGAGGCAAGTCTCAATGTTATGCCCTGAACCTCCTTGATGATAAGGGCATGTTTGATCCATCTTAAACCAGAAAGGCGGATTTTCCGGAACTAAAAGGGGAGACTTAGTCTGGATGTGCCCCTTGGCTAGCAGTAACGGAAACAGTTCTGCATACGTTACAGGTATAGGATCAAATCCTGGTGGCTGTGTTGTACGGTTGTTGTTATATGGAGGACGAGCCTGCTGAAGAGGCTGTTGTGTCCTTTGTTGGTCAGGTTGGCTCTGCGCAATCTGAGGTTGATACATAGGAACAGGCGCGGGGCCGATAGCAGGAGTAACAGCTGCTACTGGTTGATAACGTCGCCTTTGCTTTCCGAGAGAGATATTCCCAATATCTTGCTCTTTTTTCTTAGGGAGAGCACTACCGTATTTTTTAGTACCGCTCGTTGATCCAGTGTCTTTTACCAAACGTCCTTCTCGGACGACTTCCTCAAGACGTACACCCATGCCGACCATTTCGGTGAAATCACTGGGTGCACTGGCGACCATTCGGCCGTAGTAAAATGAGCTTAAGGTCTTTAAGAAGATTTTTGTCATCTCTTTTTCCTCAAGAGGTGGACAAATTTGAGCGGCAATTTCACGCCACCTTTGAGCATACTCCTTAAAGGTTTCCTTGTCCTTTTGCGACATTGATCTGAGTTGATCTCTGTCGGGTGCTATGTCCAAATTGTATTTGTATTGTTGGACGAAGGTAGTACCAAGATCTCTGAAAGTGCTGATCGTAGTACGGTTTAAACCCATGTACCATTTGAGTGCGGCATCGGTTAAACTATCCTGAAAGTAGTGAATCAGCAGGTCCTGATTCTCCGTCTGGGCTGACATCCGCCGAGCGTACATCACCAGATGGCTCTGAGGGCAGGAGTTACCCTTGTATTTTTCAAAGTCGGGCACTTGGAACTTGTGCGGGACTTTCACATTTGGGACCAAGCAGAGGTCTGCGGCGTCCTTTCCAAATAGATCCTGACCGCGAATGGCTTGCAGCTCTTTCTGTATTTCCAAGAACTGCTCCTAGAATTCATCCATTCTGTCAAACATAGTTTCCTTCTTACCAGAAGGTGTCTGTGGAATCTGTCCTTCCGGGACAGTGTGCACCACGGGGGGTGGTACCGTGACTACGGCAGTAAGTCTTGGCGCCTCCCGAAGTTTGTAACCTTCAGGAGTCTTGAGTATGCCCCTGGCATCTTCGCTTTCCCGAAGTTTGTAACCTTCAGGCCCAGCGGCTTCTGTTGCGATTCCCTGATCTTCAGTGATCGGCAGAACATATCCTTTCGGGATATAGTTAACAGGCATGCCCCAAGGACGATCTTTCGGCATCTGATACCTAGGATCATACTTTTCTATGATGGGCGCTGAGGCGATCTCTGAGATCACAGTTCTTTGTAGCTGAGCTTCTGCCATGGCTTGCATGTTGTTACGAAGCTTTCTCATATCCTCTCTCAGAGTGTCGATCTTTTCTTTCAACTCTCTGTTTTCTTCCTCAAGATCATCCATCCTTTTCTGACGATTGGCCCGAGTATTATACGAATGAGACAGTTTGACTCTAGAATCGAGACACAAATGTGAGATTCATAGGTAAGAAGAATACGCGATGTGAGAATGATGAATGCAATGATTATATTAATTGTTTTTAGGTTTAATTAAAATAAACTTCGACAATTAGATTGCAAATATCAAACAGTGGGAAAACCCCTTTTTATTGAAATTCAAAGGATTACAGAAATGGAAATACAGTAGATTACAAAGTGCAGAAACAGAAACCTAAACTAATGGGTCCCGAGTCCTCTTCTTTGACCGGGGCGCTTAGGCCGTTGTCGGGTTGTCATTCCTTTGCCAGGTGAAAGGAGCGAGCAAATTCCTTTGGTCATCTTGATTCTCTACAGCATGCTGCTCCAAAATTTCAATCAGAGCATCTTTCTCTTTCAGTAATTGTTGTATTTGGATACACTCTACGTCGAGGGTGCGGTACTTGTTCTTCCAAGATCTTCTTTCCTTTTGAACTTTGTTGAGAGTAACCTGAAGCCTTTCAGTTTCCGTCATGAAGTACATGACAGTTTCCCTCAGTGGAAGAATCCCGTAACGAGGATAAGGCATCTTTAGCTTGAGAGCTCTAGTTTGTACCCAATGGAGATAAGGCTCCACCGAGACACAGTCCGGTTTTCCCAGAGACTCTCATCCTTTCTTATGAACATGTTTCCAAGCTTGCACTATTTCCATCTTTAGTGCTCTGTCATTTTCTCCTTCTTTGAAGAAAAGACCTTCCAGATGAACACCCAGTGGGATGTGTCTCATCGGGTATCCAAATTGACGAAGAACCAATATCGGATGATAGTTGATTCCTCCCTTAGTTCCTATGAGGGGCACGCTGGGGAATTTTCCACAACGATCAATGATTCTGATTCCCTCAAAAATCCTATTACACCAATCTATATTAGAGTTGGTAAGAGACATGATCTTCTGCGACCAACGTAAGACACTCTTGCAATCCCAAAAAGCAGCAGACTTGGGCAAGTGAGAGATAAACCATTTATAGAGCAGAGGTACACAGCATGTGATCTCCCCTCTGTTGTACAAATTTCCTAAGTGTACAGAATGATACGCATCTGCGAGCAAAGTCGGCACAGGGTTTCCAATGAGAAAAACCTTAATAGCGTTAATATCGACGAAGTTATTGATGTTGGGAAACAAAAATAACCCGTAGGTGAGCAAGACAAAGATGCTTTCAAAAGCAGTCCCGTTCCCTATACTAGCAAAGTACAGAGCTTTCTTGGTCAGGAACTGGGCTGGCAAACCTTGGGTGCCACCCTTAGTGGTCATGTGAGTCCGGACCTCAGACTCGTCCAAATGAATTGCTCTTGCAATAGTCTGATTCTTTGGAATTTCTTCCAGTCCAGAAAATGGAGCTCGATCAGTGATATGTAAATCAGCCAGATGAGAATACTCCTCCAGCGTTGGTGATAGCTGGTAATCCGGGAATGTGAAACAATGATAAATCGGATCGTAGAACTGAATGAGCGCATCCATGATTCCCTTAACCACATGGACTCTTAACAGTGGTAGCAAACCACCGTGCTTGGCTCTGAAAGCCTCTGGGTTAACGATCATCCTCGCTAACTTTCTCAAATCCTCTAGTTTTGGAACCTTGAAGGTATACTAGCGAGTTCTCCATCTACCGAAATCCATTAGCGTAATCTTTTTCTCTGATATTTGCAATCACAGTCTTAGTTTAATTTGAAAAACAGAGAGACTAGAAGAGAAATTTTTTGAATGTTTTAATGTTTTATTAAATGGATGCATATATGCAGCACACAAAAACATAGAAAAAACATGGGGTCAAAGGGTCGTTGTCATGAAGTCAAGGCTCTACCCATCCCCAAAGGTTTATACTAGGGTGATTTTTGTACCTGTACTCATTATCATCAGCTCCTCCCAGGAAGGCAGACAACAAGCGGGTCGCCAGCGAGTTGTGTGCAATCTTAGAGTAAGTGCCATTCAACGAGAATAGATCACCAGCCTCAAATGAGGGTAGTATCGCGTAACAGCTATTTCCGATAGCTTCCGCACTACGAAAAAGGTTGGCTTTTCTTAAGTGTATACTCAATCTCACCACATGCGGCATCACACGCATTCCCAGTAGCAGAAAAATAAACACGTATAGCAATTAGGAAAAACAGTATATATATTTGTCCTAATCATCCTAGACTTATAAAGCTATGAATCCTTAAGTTCCTGACAGAAATGGGTTCCCCGGCGGAAGCCCCAATCTGTGGTTCTCTGCCTAATAGATGGACCAGCATAGGTCAATCTTTCTCCTCAGCAGAGTTCCCATTTTCCGTGGAAAACGGGGATGATGCCCTAAGGCAGAAAAGGAGACTCCCCAGCAGAGTCGCCATTTTACAAGGAAAACAGACAGAAAGAAAAACAAGGGCCCCACGGTGGGCGCCACTTTTCTGTAGCGAGCGATTTTGGACGCGGTTCTTAAGAGCTGGTCGCTCTCTGCGGTTTGAGCTTAAAACTACAGGTCGATTCATTTTTTATCCTATTGTGAGCTGAATAAGGAAGGGAAATAGATGTCTCCAATTAACCCTGCTTTGCATACTGAGTTTAAACAGCGGTCTGTTAGGTTACGGATGTTGTCAATGTGGGGGGGCCTTTGTACTGGTTATTTGTATTTTCGCCAATACGGTTTTCTTTCTTTTTTACCTGGGCAGAAGGTTTCTAGCGGGGAACAAGGATTAGGATGTTAGGACTGGTGCTTTTGAATTACTGCTTTTAATTGATGGAGATATGGGATTTGTGTTTTTTGTTGATTGCGCTCGCTAAGATCTTTTCTTTCGATCTTATGCCTATGTATTCCCGTTTACCGAAACAGGGAAATCAGAGCGTTCGTAGTTCCTCCTATTCTATGGGAGGAAAGGGGTGTTTTGGTGTCTTGTTCAAAGCCCAAGACGTGAAGCGAAAGGTGGTTTGTATCTTGTTCAAAGCCCAAGATGTGAAGCTAAAAGGTCTATTTGTGTCTTGTTCAAAGCCCAAGACGTGAAGTTGAAAGACCTCGACTTTAGAGAGAATTTGTCATCTCTAAAGAGGGGGAAGGAGAATTACTTTAACTGGGATACGCGGATCCGAGCAATGCCATAATTTCCGAAGAAAGGGTTTTAACCTGAAGGAGAAGACTTTAACTCAGTGTAGAGCAATGCCATCTTTCCTTAGGAATTTCTCATGCTAAAAGAGGGACATTGGCATGGACGTAGATGATCCAGAGGCTTGCCGCTTACAGCGATTAGATGAAGGGAAAGGAGTTGTTGATGTTTGTGTACTGCGAACGAGGCACAACTTTGATGCTAAAAGGTTGATTGGATCAACCAGTGGTTTTCTTATACAAAGCCTAAAAGGAGGCTAATTTCCGCTAGGAAAATCATTATACAAAGCCTAAGAGGAGGCTATTTTGTGTCTCGTACAAAGCCCGAGAGAGAGGCTAAAAGTTTTTGACCCAGTGGGGCATATCGTTATACAAAGCCTAAGAGGAGGCTAGCAAAGAGTTGACTCAGTTGGAGAATCTTTTATACTCAGTAAGAGAGTGTTTTTGTATCTCGTACAAATCCTGAGAGAGAGGCGAAAAGGTTGTTTTGACTCCACTGGGGAGAATTTTGGTATCTCGTACGAAGCCCGAGATGGAGGCTATTGTAACTGTTTCAGTTGAGTGACAGATCCAATATACTGATTTAAAAGAGAAAATCAGTTCTTATATGAGCAACACTACACACAGGGATTTAATTTGAGGATCAGGGATATTTCCTTCTCTTTGAGGAAACGGGAAAACCAAAGGGTATTGAGACTATCCGAGTCTGCGGGTTTCCTTCCTATTTAACGAAGGGTGCTTGAGAATGTCTTTGAGACTCAAGGAAGTTAGACTGTCCGTGTCTAGAGTTTTATCTTTTGTACTATGCTTCGAGAAACAGTAGTAGACTCTATGAAAGGACTGTTCTATGAGGATGACTAGGTTCTGTTCCTATACCTCTAGGAGGTCGTCGGGACAATTTGTACGAAGCCCAAGAGGAGGCTGGGAACTTTTAAGAAGCCGACGGGTCCTTGTACGAAGCCCAAGAGGAGGCTATCATTCCCGAAGGAAGAGATCATTATACGAAGCCTAAGAGGAGGCTGTGAATACTTCTAAGAAGCCGTAGTGTCCTTGAATAATGCCCAAGAGGAGGCCGATGCTTTTAAGAAGCCCGTGGGTCTATCATCTCCTTTCCATTAGGAGAGATAACTCTTTTAAAGATAAGAACCACTGGTAAACGTGCGAGGTTTACTATCCAGTGACTTTTAACTTTTAAAGAGGGTTCCTTAGTGAAGGTCCAAGATTATGACCGTAGTGGGTACCCAAACCCCGAGACATTCAAGGCAAGCTATCCACAAGGAATAGATCAAGTCAGGAAAGTTCGAGAATTTGGAAGAAACTCAAAGATGCCATTCACGGAGAATACATTCATCTTGGGGAGTAGAGCTTCTTGACGATTCCTAAGGAGGACAGCCGAAGAGAAGACTGTATCTGGTGCTCCTATTGGGGATCTAGGCGTCTATTTCTATGAATAAATGAAACGGCGTCACCTAGTTCTAGACGTAGTTGCCGGGGAAACTCGAAATATCTATACTATTATTACACAGTAGATATGAGTTTATGAAAGGAGACTTACAGTGAGCAGCCCCACAATACAGTTTATAATATGAAAGCAGTAAATGAAAGCGATAACCACTTACTCGGTTGTAGTGCTTCCATGCTGTTTGGTTAGTTGTTCAACAAAGAAAGATTAAAAACAACAGTATATTCAAAATCAAAGGAGAAAGTGCTTTGAAAAAGAAAGATTTTGGGGCTTACAGCTCAAGGAGAGGCCCAGGGTTTTATCAGTGAGCACACTGTTTGACTTTGTACAGGGGGACTTATACAAGTGACTGGGGCCCAAAATGGTTTTATGTACAAAGAGATGGGTCTTACACTCTCTCAAGAGGTCCAAAAAGGGTTTAAAGAAAAGAGTGGGGCTTATAACACGAGGGTAGGCCCAAATGATTTTTTCGTTTAAAAATGGCGATCGCGCCGAGGTTTTCTTTTAACGCAGAGGGACTTATACAATAAGTGAGGCCCAAAATGATTTTGGTTAAAAGGGGATTGGGTCTTACACTCTATTAGAGGCCCAAAGTGTTTTGAATGGGTCTTATAGCTCAAGGAGAGGCCCAGATGATTTTTATTTTTAAACGGGCGACGATCGCGCCGTTTACTTGTACAGAGGGACTTATACAATGAGTGATGCCCAAAAAGTTTTTGTACAAGGGGGGATGGGTCTTACACTCTCTCAAGAGGCCCAGAGAGTTTTAAAGAAAAATAAATGGGTCTTACTACTCGAGGGTAGGCCTAGATGATTTTTGGAAAGGCGACGATCGCGCCGTTTGTTTTTTTTTTACGGTATCGGGACTTATACAATAAGTGAGGCCCAAAGATGATTTGGTCAAAAAAAGGATTGGGTCTTACACTCTAATAGAGGCCCAAAGTGTTTTGAAAATGATTTATGAGGGTTGAATTAATCCGAAACCCTAATTTGTTTTCAAAATGTATTTAATTGAATAAAAATTCAATTAAAATGATCAAAAATTGTTTAACACATGGAAAACAAATTGTGATCTTGGATTAATGCTTCAAAAATTAAGTATTGACCTACAAAATAATTAGAAAGCATTAAAAGTTGCAAAATCAATGTAGAAAAAATATTTAAAATGCCAAAAACAATCAAAATATTAATTCTTTACAAAAATATCAATTATATGAAATAAATAATATTTTTGGGATTTTTTGATAAAATAAAATATTTTAACATTTTTGTGAATTATTAAAAAAAGAATCAACTCAAAATCATTAAAACTCAGAGAGAAATTAATTTTTGAATCAATTAAACAAAATCACAAAATTCAAATATTTGAATTTGGAAAAAAGGCGCCAAGAACAAGCTGAAGAACACGCGCGTGTTCTTGGTTTCTCAGATTTGCGTTTTCTATCCAATCTCCATGAATACGTAATCATATCATGCAATCCACATATCGTTATGCTCGTCTCAACCTCACGATCATGTCTATGTACTTTAATTTCATTTAAATTAAACATACAACAAGAAATCACGAAGAAACCTCAAGAACCCTAATTTCTGCATGAAGGCTAGGATTTTTGATACACGATTCAAACAATGCAATTAATTGAGGGAAAACATTCCATGCATGATTATGAATATATAGCCAAATTATTGTGCGAGGAAATATGCATAGATTGAGAGATGACCAATTATGTGCTTACCTCCAAGCCGTGACAGCAAGTTCAGAGTGATTTTTGATTTGGAGGTGTTACAGATGAGTGGTGATGATCTGAACAGCTTCCCTACACCCTATGGATTGTGTTTGAACACTTGGATTGAATTGAAATGGACTGGATCAGTTTATGGCATCTGAGCTGCACCTTGTTTGAAAATTTGAGCAACCAGCTGGTGATTTCATGAAATTGA
This sequence comes from Lathyrus tuberosus, assembly GCA_022829125.1. Classification (NCBI taxonomy): domain Eukaryota; kingdom Viridiplantae; phylum Streptophyta; class Magnoliopsida; order Fabales; family Fabaceae; genus Lathyrus; species Lathyrus tuberosus. Next base: position 11,219,096 of record JALAZF010000042.1, read on the forward strand.
TGTTTCAGAAGTTATGTGAGTGTTTGATCAGCTCATATGTGATGTATGTGAGGTGTGTGAGTGATTGGTTTGTGCAGAATTTCTCTCAAACTCAAAACCCGATAGCTACCTTGCTAAGAAAGGCATTTTTGCCAAGAGAAAGAGATTTTGAGGAAAGCATCTGTTAGATGGCTTTGGTGTACTTAAACTGACCATAATTGAGCTCTATTTATAGTAGAGCAAGTTTGTTTTGCAAGGAATAGTGCATGGCAGCTGGTAAGTAGGTTTGGCCAATGTTGGCAAATGAAAATCCAAGTCTCCTCTAGCCATTGACTAGAGGTTAGGGCACAGAGCTTTGGTCCCCTTGGTCTTGGATAAGTCTTGACTGATTTCAGATGAGAAGGGCTCAGTCCATGCCACCTTGATGGTTCCATTGAATGCCTCATTCCAAATTTGAAGTCTTGTCCCTATTTTGGCAACTCTAGGTTCAACATGTTATTCCTTGTTCCTTGGACCTTGGAGGCTTGGCTCAGTGATTGTCCCATTTAGATTCAATCCTCTGAGGTGTCCAAGTGGATTGGAGCAATTGAAATTGGCTGATTTTGGCAAATCGAGCCAAAATGCAAATTCTGCCTTGCTTTGACAGATTTCAGCAAGGCAACTTGGCAATGTTGTATCTCATGATGTAGGTTGAATTTGGCAATGCTCTTGGCCATTTTGGAAAGCTCTTACATGATACAACAACTGTTTGAACAAGTTTGGTTTTGATCTCTTTTGATTCCAAGTGAAAACTCCCCCTACATTTGGCAAAAAGTGAGGCAGAATTCTGACTTAGTGAAAATTTCACTAAGTGTTGGAAAAAGTGACATTTTCACTTTTCAGCCACTTTGATCACTCCATAACTCAAAATCCTTAATGAATTGGAATGACTTGTAGTTGAAGTTTTTGTAGGTGATAATGAGGGCTACAAATCCATCTTTGGATGAGAAAAAATGGCCTTGTGGTTTAGGAGTTATGGTCCTCCAAAGTTGGTACCTTTGCCACTTTATTTTTAACTTAGAAAAATTTCTAAGTTTTATGGTTACCCCTTTTACAAGTTATCTCACTTTTCTTGATTTTTCTTGATGAATGATGATTCAAATCATACATTAACATCATTTTAGGGTTAAAAATCCATTTTGGTGAAAAATCTCAAAAAGTCAAAGTTGACTTTTGTGCACAATTGACTTTTTATCAGATGAATTCCAAACTGTGCAATTCTTCAGGAAATCATGTCCTTGACCTAAATCAAACTTGATGGACATGTTCCATGGGTGTCATAGGGTATATTCAATCATGTATTAGGGTTTGGGAGCATGTCCAGGTCAAAAGTCAAAGTTATAGTTGACTTTTCCCTTAAAACCCTAATTGTGGTGCAGATGAAATTGAGACTTGTTGCTCAAGCTTCTTGGATCAATCCATTGTTCCAAATGGATCAATATGGTATATTAGAGACCCTCAAATCATGTCTTGAGGTCTTGGCTCATGGTTTGTCCCAAAAGTCAACTTAGGGGTGAATTAGGTCAAGAAACCCTAATTCCTGATTTTTGATGAATGCATCCCCTGAGGCAAAATAGACTTGATGCATGGGTTCATGAGGTTCCATGAAGCATATTAGGTTATGTTTTGGATCATTGCCTTGTGCCCAGATGAAAATTTCCATCTGGAGGCCCTGGTCGACCAAAACCCTAATTTGGTGACACTGTCGATCTTGAGACTTGATCCACCTAGAAGGGAGCAGCCTTGTGCTTAATCCTTGAAGTGGGAGTCCTTTTTGATCCATTGTGGATGTTTAAGAGATTAGACAAGTTGAAGATCATGTCATTTCTTGATTGATCCTTTGTCTAAGCACTCAGAGAGGGCTTGAAACCCTAATTTTGATTGTAGTGGATGCTCACCCATCTTTGGGGAGACTGATGAAGCATGATGGGAAATCTAAGTGGTCAAAATTTAAGTGGTCAAAATTTAAGTGGTTCATAATCTAAGTGGTTCATCCATATTGCGATGATGATTTTCACAATGATGGGAAATCTAAGTGGTCAAAATTTAGGGTATTACACATACAACAGCACCTTGCATAATACCTATCAATTACGCACAATTATAACGACAAAAGTCGACAAACCGACACTATTCCAAATTCTGACATAATTAAATCGGCTAACAATTTCCAAATCATTATAATAAGAAAGTACAGTTCAATAGCTTTCCAACGATACCAAGAATGTAAAAATCGGATAAACGGAACCCAAGTTACGAAAGAAAAACGAAAACGATATTTTGAAAAGTCCCATTTTACAATTCTCCTGGCCATACGCGTACAGCCCCTTTTCATACATGTACGGCAAAACCTCATACGCGTACCCTACGCATTCCACCAGAAGGCCGGGAAAAGTAACATCTCATACGCGTATTGGCCCCAAAACTCGCCCATGTTACGCGTATCGCCAAGGCCCATACGCGTATGAACATGCCCCATACGCGTATGACCTGGAAAAACCCGAAGAAATTCTGCAGAACAAAGTTTTGTGTTTTCTCAACTAAAATCCTCCAAATCACCATCCAATACTCAGAAAAACACCAATTTGAGGTATAACAATACATACCCAACATGTATAAACAACAAGGAACACAACAATATAAGTTTAAACACATTTGAAATCAATTCCTACCAATTTCTAAACATTATGATTTTTACTATATTTATCATTTCAATCCAATAACAATCACAAACACACATACATAATCATACACAAGCATATAATAATTGAGTTTCACACCCTTACCCGATTAAATCGATTCTAGAAGTTGATTTCTTGAATTTCCAAGTTTTTCTCACTATTTCTTCTCTTCTTCTCTTTTCTCCCCTTTTTCCTTCTTCTCTTTTTCTTTTTCTCTATTTTTCTCTCTTTCTATTTTCTATTCTTTCTACTTAATGAAAACATTATGAAATGACCAAAATACCCCCACACTCAAATATCTCGCAAACGTTCCCAAAACCCGATAAAATATCACAACATTGAAAAATAACATATTTTCAGATAAAAGTCGAAAATAAAATAAAATAATAATAAAATAATCAAAACGAATCGATTAAATAAAAACTGACAAAACTGGGGCGTTACAACTCTCCCCCACTTAGAAATTTTCGTCCTTAAAAATATACCTGAGACGAACAACTCTGGATACGACTCCCGCATCCGACTCTCCAACTCCCAAGTCAAATTTCCCTCAGCAGCGCCTCCCCACGCCACTTTCACAAGTGCAATATCCTTGTCTCTCAACCGCTTCACCTCGCGATCCAAAACCCTAACTGGTAATGCCTCAACCGTAAGGTTCTCCCTTACCTCAACCTCATCCATCGGAATCACATGTGACGGATCCAGAACATACTTCCGAAGCTGTGAAACATGGAACACGTCGTGCAAATTTGACAGATTCGGCGGCAACGCCACCCTATACGCCACAGCACCCACTTTCGCGGATATCTGGTAAGGACCAATAAACCGAGAAGTAAGCTTCTTCGATTTCAATGCACGACCCACACCCGTTACTGGCGTAACTCTCAAAAATACATGATCGCCCTCTTGGAACTCAAGATCTTTCTGCCTCCGATCATGATAACTCTTTTGCCTACTCTGAGAAGCCTTCATTTTCTCTCGAATAAGCTTCACTTTTTCCGTAGTCTGTTGCACCAACTCTGGTCCAACCACCGAACTCTCGCCAGATTCGTGCCAACACAACGGCGTTCGACATCTTCGTCCATATAATGCTTCAAACGGTGCCATTCCAATACTAGAATGAAAAATGTTATTATACGTGAACTCAATCAATGCAAGTTAACTATCCCACGCACCACCTTGTTCAAGAACACAAGCTCGCAACAAATCTTCCAATGACTGAATCGTCCTCTCCGTCTGTCCATCCGTCTACGGATGATAAGTCGAACTCAATCTCAATTTAGAGCCCAACGCCTTCTGTAAACTTTCCCAAAATCTCGAGGTAAACCTAGGATCTCGATCAGAAACAATACTTAACGGAACTCCATGCAACTTCACAATCACACTGATGTAAATCTCAGCCAACCTCTCCAAAGAAAAACTGATGTCAATCGGAATGAAATGAGCCGATTTAGTCAGCCTATCAACAATCACCCAAATAGAATTATGCCCTCGCTGCGTATTCGGCAACCCGGTTACAAAATCCATGGAAATGTTATCCCACTTCCACTCAGGAATATCCAACGGTTGCAACAAACCACTAGGCCTCAGATGTTCCACCTTTGATTTCTGACAAGTCAAACATGCATAAACAAACTGAGCCACATCTCTTTTCAATCCAGACCACCAGAAAATCTTCTTCAAATCCTGATACATCTTATTCGCTCCCGGGTGTATACTCAAATTACTCCGGTGTCCTTCCTCCAAAATCATCTTTTTCAACTACGCATCATCAGGAATACAAATCTGGCCTCGGAACCTCAAAACACCATTAACATCCACTTGAAAATCACTATTCGTATCTTTTTCTCCAACCAACATCAAATCCACAAATTTCACATCCAACTTCTGTTTCTCACTAACAGACATCTGAAAATCATTAGTAATCGTTAGCATACCAAGCCTTACGCTATCCGACGTCACTTCACAAACCAAACTCAAGTCTCTAAATGATTCCAAAAGTTCCCACTCCTTAACCATCAAAGCGGACATATGCAACGATTTCCGGCTCAATGCATCGGCTACCACATTAGCTTTACCAGGATGCTAATTCAAGCCAAAGTCGTAGTCCTTCAAGAATTCCAACCATCTACGCTACCTCATATTTAACTCTTTCTGATCAAACAAATATTTTAAACTTTTATGATCACTAAAGACTTCAAACCTTGCACCGTAAAGATAATGCCTCCAAATCTTCAGCACAAAAATCACAGCAAGCTAATTCAAGATCATGAGTAGGATAATTTTTCTCATGAACTCTTAATTACCTTGAAGCATAAGCCACCACCTTACCTTCTTGCATCAGAACACCACCTAGACCAATCAAAGAAGCATCACAATAAACCACGAATGGTTCATTAGTGAAATTCTGGTATCATACGTGTGATGTTAAGGTGCGATGTCACAACAACACACTCTGCACAATGGACAAAATAAACAGCAGTAAATCAACACAACGAACTGTTCACTCAGTTCGGTCTAACTACCTACGCCTGGGGGCTACCAAGCCAGGGATGAAATTCACTACTTGTAGAATTAATTTACAGACTCAACAACCCAGTTGACAATCTCCTAAACTTAATTCCTACTAGTGACTTTCTACCTAAGAAACCACTTAGATATGAGAACACTACTCAATCCCAAAAACACTTTAGTGAGATAATTCTAAGATCACACACTTTGAATATCACTACTTGATTCTGCTTCACAGCTTTGATCAAGAACAACTCAAAACAATAATACCAATTCACACTAGAATGGTTTACAAATCATAAACGAAGACACAAACGACAATCAGTCTTTAGCTCTCTTTCTTCGTCACTTTTGTCTAGTACTGGTGCGCTTTATATAGCTCCTTGAATTGGACTTGGACCTCCTACAATATCTGACCTGATTTGTTATTTAAAACTGAATATTTAAAACAGATTTTCTCCTAAAATCTTTTTAAATCTTCAACCTTTTAAATCTCCTGCAAATCTGCACCAGATCTCCTATGCAGCAGAAAATATCTATCCCAAGATATTAGCATCCAATGAGACAGCTGCTCTCCACATTTCCAGCTAATACGCAAACCCTAACAACATCACAACTTGATGTTATTAATTCTGCAGATCTAATGTCACAACATCGCCATGTGACATCAGACATCCAAACTTCAGCAATTTAAACACTTAACACAGCCTAGTGTTAAGACTCAATGTTGCAACATCGCCACCTTGACATCAACATTGAACATACTTTGTTTTACCAAAATTCCAGTCAATCCAAGAACTAACAATCTCCCCCTTTGGCTAATTTTGGCTAAAACAATCTCTGCACTTTGCACCTTCAGAGACTTCAACAGCGGAAAAACTTCAATGATTTTGAAACTCCAAGCAGCAGCATCAGCATCAACCAAACAACAACAATCTTCAAACAGAGCTGCACACAATTCACCATTAGCAGCATCCAGCACCATCTTCAATTCACTTCATAAAAACTCTGCTGCAGCACCATCTTCAACAGCAACAATTTTCAACAATGTTGCTCCCCCTCAAAGCAACAACCAGCATAGCAGTTGTTCAGCAATTACTCCCCCTTAATTTCTGCATCACTTTAGTAGTATTTGACATTCTTTGATACTCTTGACTCTCTTGGCTATTTCTCCCCCTTTTTAGCCACAATTTGACAACCTTCACCGGGCAGTTGACTAAACATTTTCAAAAGAAACTCCAACTGCTCACAACCCTTTCTAGCGCATTTAGTCTTCATAAATGCAGATTCCGAATTTGCTTCTTAATCTTTCAAATTGGTTTGCATCTAAGGCTTTAGTGAATATGTCAGCCAGCTGTTTATCTGTGGCTACATGCTCCAAAGTAACAATTTTGTCTTCAACCAATTCCCTTATGAAGTGATGCCTTATGTCTATGTGCTTTGTCCTACTATGCTGTATAGGATTTTTAGATATATTAATGGCACTCAAATTATCACAGTATAGTGTCATAACATCTTGTTTGACATTGTATTCACTCAACATCTGCATCATCCAAACCAGCTGAGAGCAACTACTTCCTGCTGCTATATACTCAGCTTCAGCAGTTGAGAGAGATACACAATTCTGCTTCTTACTGAACCAGGCAATCAGATTATTCCCTAGAAAGAAACAGCCTCCTGAAGTGTTTTTCCTATCATCTGCACTTCCAGCCCAATCAGCATCACAGTATCCTCTTAAATCAGTCCCAGAATCATGATTATATAGCATCCCATAGTCACTTGTGCCATTCACATATTTCATAATCCTCTCCACTTGATTCCAGTGACTCACCTTAGGATCAGATTGATATCTGGCACACACTCCAACAGCAAAGGAAATGTCAGGTCTGCTTGCTGTGAGATACAGTAGACTCCCAATCATACTTCTGTACAAGCTTTGGTCCACACTCACTCCATTTTCATCCTTGGATAGCTTCAAATGGGTAGGAGCAGGTGTCCTTTTGTGATTGGCATTATCCAGGCCATATTTCTTTACTATGCTCTTAGCATATTTGCTTTGAGAAATAAAGATGGAATCCTCCATTTGTCTGACTTGTAGTCCAAGAAAGTAGCTAAGTTCTCCAACCAAACTCATTTCAAATTCAGATTGCATTTGTTGAACAAACTGTTTCACCATAGCATCTGACATTCCCCCAAATACAATGTCATCCACATAGATTTGGGCTACCATTAATTTTCCGCCTTCTTCCTTGACAAACAAAGTTTTGTCAATCCCTCCTTTTCTATATCCATTTGCTGCTAAGAATTCTGTCAGCCTCTCATACCAGGCCCTTGGAGCTTGTTTCAAGCCATACAGAGCTTTCCTCAATTTGAACACATGATTGGGAAAGTTTGGATCAGTGAATCCTTTAGGTTGGTCTACATAGACTTCTTCATTCAGATAGCTATTCAGAAAAGCACTCTTCACGTCCATTTGGAACAGCTTGAATCTTAGGTTACAAGCCACACCCAAGAGTAGTCTGATGGATTCTAATCTAGCCACTGGAGCAAAAGTCTCATCAAAGTCAACTCCCTCAACTTGAGTATAGCCTTGTGCAACAAGTCTAGCTTTGTTTCTTGTAACCACTCCAAGCTCGTCAGACTTATTTTTGTAGATCCACTTTGTTCCAATAACATTAACTCCATCAGGCCTAAGAACAAGCTCCCATACTTCATTCCTCTTGAACTGCTCCAGCTCTTCATGCATTGCATTTATCCAAAACTCATCAGCCAATGCTTCCTTGACATTTTTTGGCTCAATTTTGGAGACAAATCATGAACTTGCTATAACATCTCTTGACCTAGTCCTTACTCCAGAGTTTGGATCACCTATAATTAGCTCCTTTGGGTGGTCCTTCTGCACTCTGATAGATGGATCCTTATGAGGTTGCTCAGCTTCAGGCTCAGCAGCAGCAACACTAGGAGTTTGGCTTCTGTCTTCAGCTTCTGGTGCAACTTCACCAACTGATGTCTCAACAGCATCTGGAACATCATCATCTTCCTGATTGTCACTGTCATCAATCACCACATTGATTGACTCCATCATCACCTTGGTTCTAGAGTTGAACACCCTATATGCTCTGCTGTTAGTAGAGTATCCCAAGAATATTCCTTCATCACTTTTGGAATCCAATTTTCTTCTCTGCTCTCTATCAGCCAGAATATAGCATCTACTCCCAAAAACATGGAAGTACTTAACATTAGGTTTTCTTCCCTTCCATAGTTCATACAGAGTGGATGAAGTGCCTCTTCTTAGGGTAACCCTGTTGTGAATGTAGCAGGCAGTGTTCATGGCTTCAGCCCAGAAATGATAAGGAAGTTTCTTGGCATGAATCATTGCTCTAGCCGACTCTAGTATAGTTCTGTTATTCCTCTCAACAACTCCATTTTGCTGAGGGGTGATAGGCGATGAAAACTCATGACTTATACCTTTAGCCGAGCAAAATTCTTCAAACTCGCTATTTTCAAACTCTCTTCCATGATCACTTCTTATTCTGATAACCTTACTCTCATTTTCTCTTTAGAGTCTTTGATAGAGCTCTTTAAAGACATCAAACACCTCTAATTTGTCTTTGATGAAGTTTACCCAAGTGTATCTTGAATAGTCATCCACAACTACATAAGCATATTTCTTTCCACCCAGACTTTCAACTTGCATAGGTCCCATCAAGTCCATATGAAGAAGTTCCAATACCTTGGAGGTGGTGTCATATTGAAGCTTCGGATGAGACATCTTTGTCTATTTTCCTTTTTGACAATCTCCACACACCTTTCCTTCCTCAATACTAAGTTTGGGAATCCCTCTGACTGCTTCTGAGGAGATAATTCTCTTCATTCCCTTTAGGTGAAGATGCCCCAACTTCTGATGCCAGATTTTGATATCATCTTCTTTAGCAAGCACACACATGGAAGAATTTGAGTTTTGAGGCACCCAAAGATAGCAATTGTCCTTAGACCTGGCTCCCTTCATAATGACTTCTCCTTTGTCATCTTTGACCATACAGTCGGACTTTGTGAAGTCTACTTTGAATCCTTGATCACAAAGTTGACTAATACTAATCAAATTTGTTGTTAGTCCTTTAACAAGAAGAACATTCTCCAGTCTGGGAGCACTAGCACAGTTTAGTTTACCAACCCCCTTTATCTCTCCTTTGATCCCATCACCAAATGTAACATAGCCAGACGACTGAGGTTTCACATCTACAAGCAGATTCTTTACTCCAGTCATGTGTCTTGAACACCCACTGTCAAAATACCAGTCATCTTTGGTAGAGACCCTTAAGGAAGTGTGAGCTATCAAGCTGGTAACTTTAGGAACCCATTGCTTCACCACCTTAGGCCTGACCTCTTTCTGTCTGGGTTGAGGAGCAGAATATGGATAACCGTGAAGCTTGAAGCACGAGGACTGCATATTTCCAATCCTGCCACAATAGAAGCATCTGACTCTGTCGTCTCTAAAGTGGTTAAATCTTCTTCCACTTTGATGATAATGTTGTGGCTGTCACCCATACTGTTGTCTCCTTCTTCCATAGTTGGATTATCTTCTTTTGTACTGAGGATGTTGTCTTCTAGCCTGTCTCCTATGGTGATGAGGCTTCCTTCTTCCATAGTGATGAGGCACAGCATTATTGTATCCATATCCATACCAGTTTTCCTGATGTTGAGACATCTAATGAGACATGTTCTGTTTCAACCTTGCAGCTTGCATGCTCTTGTGATATTGGGGAGGCATATGCTGACTGACACCTTGGGGATGCATCTTTCTCTGATGAGGACCATTCTTCTTCTCAACATTCTGGGCCTGAACAACCTTCTTTGGTGTAGAACCCTGTCTCTTAGGTTGATGTTGAGACAATGGTGGAGACATCTCCTTCTTTGTTCCTGAAGTGCTTGCCACATATCCTATACCTGATTTATCTCCGGCAGCTTTCTCTGACTGAAGAATCTTATCAAGAGTAGTTGTACCACTGTTCATCATCCTAACGAATTTTGTCATCTGATCCAGTTGAGACTTAACTAGTACAACTTCATTTTCCAGATCAGCTTTTTCATTTTCAAGCTGAGCAACCTGTTGCTTGTGACACGTGTTTTCTTGACAAATCTCAGCACTTTTTAAACACAGCTCTTGATAAGTAGATGCTAACTCCTCATAAGTTATTTCTCCATCACTATCATCATCAGACACAACAGTTCCTGTTAAGGCTCTAACATGCCTTGCTGACTCACCTTCACTTTCACTATCAGATTCAGACCAGGAAACTGACATGCCCTTCTTCTGCTTCTTCAAGAATGTGGGACATTCTTTCTTGACATGTCCATACCCTTCACATTCAAAGCACTGAACACCTTTATCCTGGGCAGTCTTCTCTTCATCTTTCTCTTTTGGCTTGCTGATGTCAGAAGAGATGTTCTTGACACTAGGCTTGTAGTTATTATTCCACCTTTTTAACACTTTGTTAAACTGCCTTCCCAACATAGTAATGGCTTGAGACAAATCTTCCTGAGAATCATCATCTTTGACTTCTTTAGCTTCTGCAGGAGTGGAGACCAAATCAATACTCTTAGGCTTCTTTTCTGGTTCTTCTTCATTCAAACCAAGCTCAAAAGTTTGAAGAGATCCAATGAGCTCATCAACTCTCATCTTGCTGATGTCTTGGGCTTCTTTAATAGCAGTCACCTTCATCTTGTACCTCTTAGGAAGGGACCTAAGAATCTTCCTTACAAGCTTTTCTTCTGACATTTTCTCTCCAAGAGCACTAGATGCATTGGCCAGCTCAAGAACACTCATGTGGAAGTCATGAATAGTCTCATCTTCCTTCATCTTCAGACTTTCAAACTTTGATGTTAGAAGCTGAAGTCTAGACATCTTCACTCTAGACGTTCCTTCATGTGTAGCCTTCAAAATATCCCACGCTTCCTTAGCAACTTCACAGGTATTGATTAACCTGAAGATATTTTTATCCACTCCATTGAAAATTGCATTTAGAGCTTTGGAATTTCCAAGGGCAGGCTCATCTTCTTCCTTGGTTCATTCTTCTTCAGGCTTTGGCTTTGAGGTGCCTTCTTTATCTTTGCCAGCATCATCTTTCTCACACACAACAGGTGTTTTCCACTCTTTAACAATAGCCTTCCAAGCCCTGCTGTCCAAGGATTTTAAGAAGGTGGTCATCCTTGGCTTCCAATAGTCATAATTGGATCCATCCAAAATAGGGGGTCTGTTGACGAATTCTCCAACTTCTTTGTCCATCTTTACACCAGAAAGTAACTTCCCTAGATCTCACCCAGAGACAGACAGGATGCCTGCTCTGATACCAATTGAAATTCTGGTATCAGACGTGTGATGTTAAGGTGCGATGTCACAACAACACACTCTGCACAATGGACAAAATAAACAGCAGTAAATCAACACAACGAATTGTTCACCCAGTTCGGTCTAACTACCTACGTCTGGGGGCTACCAAGCCAGGGATGAAATTCACTACTTGTAGAATTAATTTACAGACTCAACAACCCAGTTGACAATCTCCTAAACTTAATTCCTACTAGTGACTTTCTACCTAAGAAACCACTTAGATATGAGAACACTACTCAATCCCAAAAACACTTTAGTGAGATAATTCTAAGATCACACACTTTGAATATCACTACTTGATTCTGCTTCACAGCTTTGATCAAGAACAACTCAAAACAATAATACCAATTCACACTAGAATGGTTTACAAATCATAAACGAAGACACAAGCGACAATCAGTCTTTAGCTCTCTTTCTTCGTCACTTTTCTCTAGTACCGGTGCGCTTTATATAGCTCCTTGAATTGGACTTGGACCTCCTACAATATCTGACCTGATTTGTTATTTAAAACTGAATATTTAAAACAGATTTTCTCCTAAAATCTTTTTAAATCTTCAACCTTTTAAATCTCCTACAAATCTGCACCAGATCTCCTATGCAGCAGAAAATATCTATCCCAAGATATTAGCATCCAATGAGACAGTTGCTCTCCATAATTCCAGCTAATACGCAAACCCTAACAGCATCACAACCTGATGTTATTAATTCTGTAGATCTAATGTCACAACATCGCCATGTGACATCAGACATCCAAACTTCAGCAATTTAAACACTTAACACAGCTCAGTGTTAAGACTCAATGTTGCAACATCACCACCTTGACATCAACATTGAACATACTTTGTTTTACCAAAATTCCAGCCAATCCAAGAACTAACAATTAGGATTCGGTAAAATCAAAATCAGAGCTGTCGTCAATCTTCTCTTCAGCTCATTAAAACTTTCCTCGCACCGAATATCCCAAATGAACGCTTGCCCTTTACAAGTCAACTAGGTCAACGGAAGTGCTAGCTTAGAAAACCCTTCAATAAACCTTCGATAATAACCGGCCAAACCCAGAAAGCTTCGAATTTCAGTAACAGATCTCGGAGCCTCCCATTGTAGAACTGCTTCTACTTTAGATGGATCCACAGAAATACCATTACCTGAAATCACGTGCCCATGAAAACTCACCTCCGATAACCAGAACTCACACTTGGACAACTTGGCAAAAAGCTTCCTTTCTTTCAAAACCTGCAAAATAATACGCTAATGCTCCGCGTGCTCCTCCCGAGACTTAGAATAAATCAAAATGTCATCAATAAACACAACAACAAATCGATCCAAATGCTCGTGGAAAATACGATTCATGTACTCCATAAACACACCTGGCGCATTAGAAACCCCTAACGGCATCACAGAATATTCATAATGACCGTAACGTGTCCTAAAAGCCGTCTTCTGAATATCTTCCTCTTTCACCCTTATCTGATGATACCCTGATCTCAAGTCAATCTTACTGAACACACACGCACCCACCAACTGATCCATCAGATCATCAATTCTTGGAAGAGGATACTTATTCTTAATCATCACCTTATTCAACTGGTGATAATCAATACACAACCGCATACTTCCATCCTTGTTTTTCACCAATAAAACTGGAGCACCCCAAGGAGAAACACTAGGTCTTACAAACCTCTTTTCCAACAACTCATTCAACTGCTTCTTTAACTCAACCAACTCAGATGCCGACATATGATAAGGTGCCATAAAAACAGGTCTAGTACCAGGAACTAGATCTATAGAAAACTCCACCTCTCTCTCTGGCGGCACATCTGAAATATCCTCAGGAAACACTTCCGGAAATTCACACACAACAGGAAATACCTCAAGTGAAACTTGACTATCCACAGTTAAAGATGCAAACAAACCAAACAACTGAGCTTCATCCACCAAAAGTCTCTTCAACTCTTTGGTAGATAAGAAACTCGAGTCTTCGTCTTCCTCAAGAGAAGGAAACCTTACCAGCTTATGATAACAATCAATATAAACTCGATTGAATTGCAACCAATTCATTCCCAAAACCACATCTAAACCTTCCAACGATAAACACACCAAATCCATCTCAAATTCTTTACCATAAATGGTCAAAGGACAACTAAAACAAACCAAAGAAGTATTTACTGACCCCATTGCTGGAGTATCAATAACCATCTTACTATCCATCAAAGACAACACAAGATTCAAACGCTTCGCGCACTCAGATGAAATAAACGAATGAGTCGCTCCAGTATCAATAATAGTAACTAAAGGAGTACTATTAATAAAACAAGTACCTCTGATCAGACGATCTACACTTGAAGTCTGAGTTCTCGCTAAAGCAAATACCTTTCCACTAGCTGGAGCTTGTTTCAGTTTCGGACACTTCGTACTAATATGACCAGGTTCACCACAGTTGTAACATTTCACCACATTTTTCCTGGCACAATCAGCAGCAACATGTCCTACACCTCCACAATTAGTACACTTCCTCATATCTTTCCTGCACTTAAACTGACGATGCCGCAACTCACCACATCTATAACATCTCAGAGGACCAGACATTCCTCCTCCATATGATCTTCGATCAAAAGTACCCCTTTGTTTACCTTTATCAGCTGGTGTCACATACGGACCACCACGAAAATGTTGCTTCCCTTTCCTCTCGCTCACACTCTTATAGTGAGTAGAACGAGCCTTACTATCCTCCTCATAAATCCTACAACAGTCCACCAAATTAGAAAACCTCCGAATCCTTTGATAACCAATTGCCTGCTTTATCTCAGGACGCAAGCCGTTCTCAAACTTAACACACTTAGAAAATTCCGCAGTCGCTTCGGCATAATGAGGATAAAACTGCACAAGTTCCACAAACTTAGCATTATAATCAACAACAGACATATTACCTTGTTTCAGTTCCAAGAACTCGATTTCCTTCTTTCCTCTCACATCATCAGGAAAATACCTCCTCAAGAACTCCCGACTAAAAACTTCCCAAGTAATTTCTTCTTCTTCTGCAGCTTCCAACACATGACGTGTACCTACCCACCAATCATCAGCTTCTTCTAGTAACATGTGAGTACCCAGTCTCACCTTCTGATCCTCAGCACAATCCATCACTCGAAAAATCCTTTCAATCTCTTTCAGCCATATCTGTGCACCATCAGGATCATATCTTCCCTTGAAGACAGGCGGTTTGTTCTTCCTGAACTCATCATTACCTGCAGCATTAGGTGCACCCAGCACAGCACGAGCCATAGCTTGCATAGCAGCAGCCAAAGCAGCATCGTTCCTACCAGCCATATTATGTTCATTTCCAATAACAGTAATATGGTTAAACAAACAGCTCATCCAACCACAACGACCAACAAGGACTGACACAACTGACACAAACTGGAACGGACTGACACAAACTAGCACGGACTGACACAAACTGGCTCTGATACCACTTAATGTGACACCCCCAATCTATACCCCAAATTAAATAAAGCAGTAAAAGAAAATTCAAAATTCCATCAGAGTATATTTAAATTATCATGGCATAGACGGGGGAGAGTCACATTATATTGAAACAAATCATACAACACCTGCCTATAAAGATATGCAACAGTGGGGTAGCAATCAACAGAGGAACTCAGTTCCTTACACCCACATTTCAGACTTAGAATAAAAGCGGAAAATCTAAAACTGAATATCATATATATATATATATATATATATATATATATATATATCACATGAAAAGTTTGTCATACATCAAGTTATACATGCACAAGCCAAAAGATAGATATATACATAATACACAATAATCACAAACGGCCTCCCTAACTACCCGGTGTCACATATCAGAGCCGACCGACAAAAGAATGAAGTCCTAAGCTTCACAAAAAGACCTCCAGCAACTCTAATCTGCAATGCCTCATAGAGCATTATAAAATAGCAGAAGGGTGAGAAAAACAATCATAATATAATTGCATATAATTATATATTAACACAGAAATGCACATATAGATTTCTCACCACAAACATACAACAGAATCCAAATACCACACAACATCATACATATTTCATTTATCTAACACCAATGCATATTAATCGTACACAATGCAATTATCACCAAGAATATCAATTCATCAATTCTACACACGATTAATCCATTCACAATCCTCACACATAGTCAATCATATTTATGATTTATGCAAATGCACAGAGACCGACACAACGACTCTATGCACATGCCATGCGGTACTGACTTCCAATATTTCTCATCACTAGTTCACTCAGGAACTCTGCTGGAATCACCGCTCGTTACATCACTGTAACTCCCCGTCGGGCATACGATGTTCCCCGTCGCTCACACCCCACACGGGCACACGACGTTTATGGATCGCTCACACCCCACACGGGCACACGACCCGATCGCTCACACCCCACATGGGCACACGATCGTCTATAACCATCGCTTTCGGTCCTCTTATTTTTAAGGCTATTCATACCTCTTATTTTTAAGGCTCACGATGTTATAGCAGATTCCCTCTGGAATCAAACCGCCACTCAGGACGTCACAACAATGCATATCATGATGCTTGGCATACAAGGACTCATGACATTTAATATGCACACATAAATGCATTCTTCTACATCAACAAAATCACACTTTGCACTTATGCCCAAAACAATGCATTTAATTACCATACGGCCACAAATCATCACGACACCATTTAAACACATGCATTTACATCATACAACAGCACCTTGCATAATACCTATCAATTACGCACAATTATAACGACAAAAGTCGACAAACCGACACTATTCCAAATTCTGACATAATTAAATCGGCTAACAATTTCCAAATCATTATAATAAGAAAGTACAGCTCAATAGCTTTCCAACGATACCAAGAATGTAAAAATCGGATAAACGGAACCCAAGTTATGAAAGAAAAACGAAAACGATATTTTGAAAAGTCCCATTTTACAATTCTCCTGGCCATACGCGTACAGCCCCTTGTCATACGCGTACGGAAAAACCTCATACGCGTACCCTACGCATTCCACCAGAAGGCCGGGAAAAGTAACATCTCATATGCGTATTGGCCCCAAAACTCGCCCATGTTACGCGTATCGCCAAGGCCCATACGCGTATGAACATGCCCCATACGCGTATGACCTGGAAAAACCGGAAGAAATTCTGCAGAACAAAGTTCTGCGTTTTCTCAACCAAAATCCTCCAAATCATCATCCAATACTCAGAAAAACACCAATTTGAGGTATAACAATACATACCCAACATGTATAAACAACAAGGAACACAACAATATAAGTTTAAACACATTTGAAATCAATTCCTACCAATTTCTAAACATTATGATTTTTACTATATTTATCATTTCAATCCAATAACAATCACAAACACACATACATAATCATACACAAGCATATAATAATTGAGTTTCGCACCCTTACCCGATTAAATCGATTCTAGAAGTTGATTTCTTGAATTTCCAAGTTTTTCTCACTATTTCTTCTCTTCTTCTCTTTTCTCCTCTTTTTCCTTCTTCTCTTTTTCTTTCTCTCTATTTTTCTCTCTTTCTATTTTCTATTCTTTCTACTTAATGAAAACATTATGAAATGACCAAAATACCCCCACACTCAAATATCTCGCAAACGTTCCCAAAACCCGATAAAATATAACAACATTGAAAAATAACATATTTTCAGATAAAATCGAAAATAAAATAAAATAATAATAAAATAATCAAAACGACTCGATTAAATAAAAACTGACAAAACGGGGGCGTTACACAGACTTACCCACACGCGAGGACGAAAATGGGGAACTGCGTGAACAAATCCTCATGTCGATCTCTCTATTATCTCTCTTTACTCGTTTTACTTTTCGTTACGCAATTTATCAAATAGCATTGATTAATCGATCGACTCGTAAGAATTTTCCTGTGATCTTTATATTTTAAACTTGATTGTTGATAAGCTTATAATCACTTTTGATTATAAGAGTTTTTCATATCAACAACAACACAAAGGAAATTCTGAAAATTCGTTCGCACACCAATTGTTCGATAAATTGCATTGTTCTATATTTTTGCTTATTATCATTGGAAATAGCATTACTAAGTTCATTAGTTTAAACGATTAATAACGTGATACTCGATTAAAGGTTAAATTCGATTATTGTGTTTGTCATTCCATATTTGGCTTTGCATATCCGAGTTCCAATAACTAGGTTCGTATAGACGACTTTTATCGATCCATACCAAAACCTTATGGGCGCTCTCTTTTTCAAACAACTTTAAAACCCAAATTTTATTTGGTGATTTTGGCCTGGGTGTCTATTCACCCCCTTCTAGACAAGTCGCCTTCATCTAACAGAGTTATGTGTTCGACAGTTGACTCATTGGTGTCGCCAACGAATTTCGTAAACTTAGGGATTTTCCATCCCCATGGTAACTCTACCTGCAAAACATATTCTAACAAAGGGGATGTATAATTTGGCCTTTGCAGGCTCATATTAACCCCCATTTTACGCCATTATTCTTTCAACAATGGTTGTCAAGTTATTTTCTCCCAATATATTTCTATGTTGAACCTAATGGACAACCTGGTCGGCATCCTAATGTCGATTAACTATTACGACAGGTGGATTACCATCCACGCCAGGCACTTCTTGCTCGACGTGTTGGGGAACCACTTGGTACCCCTGGTTCACAGTTTCATCTAAGACTACTCCCTCATTTCGAACCTGCCTAGCAGCCCGGGGTTGTGCCCATGGTCGAATTTAGATTGGGAGAGCGCCAAAGAAGTCAGCGATTCTTGTCATTTGAGTTGCCAATTATTGGTAACTCTGATTCGTATGTTGAATCAATGGGTTAAATATTGTACCCATCTGTTGTGTTAAAGTATTTATCATGTCATGGTTACTCTCATCCATTTGTTGCCTCATTGCCATGACAAAACTTGTTGTCAGGGCAGGCATTGCTTGCAATCCAAATCCCGCTCCCATGTGGGGTGCCATATTTCGACCATGATTATCTATGGCTGAGCCCAACCCCATAATAGGTGAAAACATGTTTGCAGCATTATCCCCGAATGTTGAAGGATTATTCTGCAGACTTGCCATAATCGTAGTTGGCATTCCAAACGGTTGTTCACGCCCTGGCATGGGGCATTGTGAAACTTGTGGCGAAAGGCCTAAAATCCGTCGCCACGAAAGGCCTGAGAGTCACTGTGTGACTCTAGGGTATTGGTGTAACAATTGTCCCCTCGGGCGGACTCGTTGATGTCATCGTTATCGATGGCATCACCGTGGTACTAGCAGTTGAAGGAATAGGTTCAGTAACTGTCGCAGAAACTGTTTTCGATCCAGCACTATTAGAAGGCTGGTCTCCATTGTTATTTATAGGATTCACCATTCTTCTAACATATCTTCTAACAACAGGCTTCCTCATTTCTCTCTTGGTTATTTTACCACACCTCAATCTCATGCACTCATGCACGCGAACAGTGAAAAGTTAACGAAGCTGATGTAGAAAACTTAAGATGCTTTTTTAAAAAAATAAAAGACAAACACACAAAATAGTCTCATTGGGCGTCCCAATTTGTTTGCGCTGGAATTTCGCAAACAAATGCGGGTTTATATTAATACTTAAGGGATCAAACTCGAAAAATCTCCCGGACATATTTATGTGTTGTTTTTTGTTAAAAATGAGGGTAGT
The DNA here is from genome assembly GCA_022829125.1 of Lathyrus tuberosus. Lineage (NCBI taxonomy): Eukaryota > Viridiplantae > Streptophyta > Magnoliopsida > Fabales > Fabaceae > Lathyrus > Lathyrus tuberosus. Next base: position 11,238,453 of record JALAZF010000042.1, read on the forward strand.
CTTCGAAGTTAACGCAAACCTCCGGGACGACGTTGTGATCGCTCGAAAAGACAAGGCAAAACACCAATAAAATGCAAGGTAAGATAAAGTAAAAGGCTCGAAGTTAAAATGCGGAAGAAGTAAAGTTTGTTGAAAAGATAAAGGCGGTCAAAATAAAGTGCGAGGAAACGTAAAGGCAGTCGAAATAAAAAGGGATTAAATGCATAAAAAGAAAGACTTTTTAAAGATAAAAATGTTGGAATGTATTAAATTGGTGGAACACATACATACATTTTCCTCACTTGTTTTTCACAGCGCATGTACTTTGACTGTAGCAGAAATGTGTATAATTTGCGGATCCTTTACAAAATAAACCTAGGTTGTTATATATACAAGTCTAAGATAACTGTAAAAGACTACTAAACTATCACCATGATGACACATCTTTAGATCATGTAGCGGTTTTCTTCCTGACGTGCCCCACGTTCTAAGTAACCGTCGACGTTGATGTAGTAGTTCCCACCTTGTTCCTTCTTTTGAATATTTCAACTATTTTGCTGGTGCCAAGAAGTAGAGACCCCCGTCGAAACCTTCGATGTCGACCGTGTTAAGGTACCATGTCTCGACATATCGTCCATCGTAGTGATAAACTCTTTACCAATGTAACATAGTGTTCAGCTTCACTACGTGGCTAGTATAGCATAACACTCAATTTCACTAAGTCCTTATGCTTTTTATGTTCTTCAAACATGTCACCTCCGACCAGTATCACCTTGGGTGATTTCAGACCTTGAATCATGTTGACCATGTTGACTTGTCCTATTTTTATCTCCCACGTGGCATATTTATGGCTAACTTCATGGCACTTGTCATTTATAACTAGGTCGAAAAATCCAGTGTAACAAGTTCAGGTGAGTCAGATGTTATTGTAGTTGATTTGCATGGAACTTGCCTTATACATAGTACGATATTTAAGAACCCTTAACAATTGCGATTACCACTAAGCAGAGGGGATAATGCATGTGAAACACTTGTCGTGGTTGACCTTGACGTGCAAGAAAACACAATTCCTCGGGATGATCATGGTAGTTCGTCATCAGAAGTCAAGACTGAGACCTCAAGACCAGTCCCTAAAGGCGAATTTGAAATCATCCAGTTAGATAATTACCCAGCATTGTCAGTCCATATAGGTACAAATCTACCTCAAATTTCCGCACTGGAAATCTACTCGTTCACACTTCAACTATAGAGGATCCACATAGTAGGAAATGGGGACACTTGCCCCGCAAGACTTTTATTTTGTATAAGCTAAAGTTTTATGAAAGATTACTATTTTAATAGTTTGATTTCATTATAAAATAAATGTTACACTCATGATTCATCAATTTTATAAAACACATCATATATCGTCATATATTATCTAACTCATTTTGTAGTTAGTACTTTCTTAGTTGGTCTAGATATCTATTATCTCTCTACTATATAAGTTAACATTTATTTAAGAGCAAGGAATCTCTTCCAACTTAATCAGAGATCATAGGTTTAATTTCGGTCTTGAATACTCAACAGTGTTAATTTCTTTTTAAGAATGTCTTTGTCATCTAATATAGTCATATTTAACTCAAGCTATTAATCTTTGTAGTTATACACAAAGGATATCCAATTTTTATTTTTAAAAAAAACATTTTAACAATATTATATTTTTCACTGTAAAAGTTCCTTAGTAAGTTGATAAAGTTAAATATGAAATATGTGTTTTTATTCTAACAAGTTTTTTTTTTAATATACTTACAAATTTTTAATTAAGAGTAACATGACATTTATGTTCAAGTATAGTTATTAAATAATTAATTTATTTTATATCTTTTAGAGTGCTGAATTTTTTTTAAAATAAAATATTTGAATCATCTCTAAAATAGTGTTTATAGAATTGTTTGAAAATCTTTATGATCATCAATTATTTTACCATAGAATTTCTTTTTGCCCCCATCATAGAAATTTTTTATAACCACCGCTACACTCCAACGTCTATTTCACTCCAATATCCATTCATAGCTTCATCAATCGTACATTTATTGAACTAGATCAAGATTACAAGAGAAAAAGAATAAATGTTACACACTTGGAGGGACAATAGTGGGTAGGTCCTACAATCTTTGTTGTTTTCTTTGACCGCATGTGTTTTTTTGTTCTTTTGAGTCGCTTCATGAATGATGGTGATTCCACGTATTGATAAAAACAAATTATCATAAGTTGAATCATTGTTCAAGAAACATACATAAATAATATCTCAATCAAGTTTTATTATCTTTTCTCATAATGTAGTAGCATTTTTTGTTTATGACAGTCTGCCACCTATTCATTGAATTGCAATATAACCTTTTAGGTTGTTCAGAAATTGAATTTTAACTTGCAAGCGGCTGGATAAACAAGAATGTTGCAATACAATGGGTTGAAAGAACATAAATTTTTCTCTTAGGAAAATGTTGAACTTTATAAGGAAAATATCAAGAAATGACACTATCAAGAAATGAAATTATAAAAAATGAAGAGGGGTAAAAAGAAAAGAGAAAGTCTACCGTTGGACACCTATATTTGGTTTTGCATCAAGAGACATTTTCTCTCACACCTCAATGTAATCAACAAAATCTAAAACTTAAACTCAAAATTGTAGTCACAACTAATGCAAGTTGATAGGTTCCACCACAAATGCAAACACATTACGAAAGAAGTTAGAAGATTGAATAGAGTTAAACTAACCATACTCTAGAAAAGCACTGCATTTTCTTTAAACAGTCATGATGAGCCCTGTAAAACTGATTCTTTTCATTTGCACAAGAAGAAGAAGAAAAACTAGTTACTTGATCCTCTAGCTATCCTTGTAAAGACCGCTAATAAAATAACCATACTTTCCGGCAGTAATACCAACCTCCTCAATTGTTTGGGTGCTCAAATCAACATAGGCGAATTCATAATCTTTTTTTTTAAAGAAAATATATCCCATCTTCCCAAATCCAACTGGGGGCCATTTGATGGAAGGTAAAGGGCCATAAACATATAGCTTGATCCATGATTCACTCACACCAAGTTCACCCAGAATAGATATGTGAAAAACAATATCATCGTGATAATTTGAGATTAAAGCAATTGATCCATTTACCTGCGTCAAGCGTCCATGAAAAGTGTATGGACAATAAGGTTCTTCCCCGATGGGTGTTGTAATGAACACCTCGCGACTCAAGTCAAATGACAAGAGAGTCATAGCATGTCGACGGTTGATAGAGCCCGAAACCAACCAGTGACACGCTCCATCCACGTAAACTGCACGACCAGCAAATGACCGAGAATGAACAAAATCCCAATGAGACAGATCATTCTCCATGTTGATCATTCTCCAAGAATTACTTTTTAAACTATATATCTCCAAAAAACTTCCTGTATGCTGAGAATAGAGATTGGAAACAAATGACACGTACTGAATGAGCTTAAAGTCATCTCTAAGTTGGTCATAGCCGAACCCGTGAAAAATATGGTTCAGATGGATGACCGAGTGTCTAGGGTGTTTTGGTATAAGTTGAATGGGGCTAGAAGGAATGACCATGAATTCGCCGGTAAGGGGCTTCCACAATGCATATCGGACCTGGGCCTCCTTCGGTCGTAAAATATTATTTTGCCCAAGACAAAAAATGCCATTTACACTTGTGGAGCCGAGAATACAAGTAGGATCGCCAGCTGTTGAAGTGGACGTGGCAAATCTATTTTGAGTCTGTTCTCGAGCAAAAGGAATTCAGAGTGGTAAAGACAACTATAAAGAGGATGAAGGCGATGATTTGTGAGAATAAATGTGTGATAATGATCATCAGAACCGTGACGAGATACGAAATGTTTGCTGTACATGGTCATGAAATCAGTGTTTTCAAATAAAATGGACCATGCTTTGCATACGCGTCCAAAGCGCTTCAATGACTTTATGGGCAGTTTAGAAAGAATAGAGAAAGCAACCTTATCGGGAATAGAGTTTCTGCTAACCTTAGATTCGGAGGACTCTGAGGACTGGGAACCAAAGCTGCCAAATATGAACTTTGATTCAAATTTTGATTCAGAGGACCAGAAAGGAAAGCTGACCTTTAGTTGAGAGGACTTGCTTTTGCTTTTGCTTTCCATATTCGAAGAGCCGTCGGAGGAAGCCATGGAAAGTGGAATATAGTTTTTACGACCATGATAGCAGGAGGTGGGATCCATGTAGGACGATAGTGGATGGCTGAGATTTTCTTCCATTGACACAAATATATCCATCCATGATTCGCCCGTGGGATCAGGAGCATGGTGGTAGACGAGGGTGGTGGTGTAGAACGATAGTGGCATGCAGTTTTTGCTGACAGATTTATCCATCTTGTTAGTATTACGAATCGGACCAGGGTGGTTGACGGCGGAATCCAGGTAGAAGGATACTGGAGTGTAGCTTCTGCTGACCTTTGAGTCGGAGGACTTGTTTCCCTTCTCAATCTGATCAGAGACGGCGCCGGAGTTCATGATCGAGTGATCAGCGTCGGAGACGGCGCCGGAATCCGTGAGATTGTGTTCTGCTGATTTCGTTTGGTTTTGTGATGATGACGGCTTCTGCTGATTTCGCTTGGTTTTGTGACGACGACGGCGTTTGCTGATTTCGCCTGGTTTTGTCATGACGACGGTGTCTGCTGATTTGGCTTGGTTGGAATTGGGGGCACCGAAACCCAATTTATTTGTTTTTCTTACCTACTCTAACGAGTAGAAGACCCGTGCGTCCGCGGGTAAAAGCATTTATATATTAAAATTATTTGATAAAGTTTAATTGTTGTTGTAATATATAATTAATATTATAAAATCATTAATAATAACAAATATTAATACATAAATACGTATAATACACATTAATTATATCAAAGGAATAGTTTGTTAAAATTGTCATAAATAATTGATCATTTTAAAACCGGTAATAAATTATTATTTTAAAGAAAAATTTAATTTAAAAAAAGCTGAAATGTGAAAAATGAAAAATATTAAAAACATGACTCTCATAAATTTTCATTTTAAATAATTATGAATTCACTATCTATCTAATAACTGAACTCAAAGTCAAACATATATCTATTCATGAAAGCAAATCAACAACAAATAATGATAATTGAGAAAAATTAAAATTCTAGAATCAAAAAATGATAATTTTTTTTTACAGCAAACAACATCATGCATAAGGTAAAATTGAGAAAGTACAAACATCATAAAACCTATTTATTGATTATAAATTTATTTATTTACTATTTATTTTATCAAATATTAATTAAACAATCAATCATCTTAATTAAATATGGTTTTTATTTATCAAAACGTCATAAGGTGAATTGGATATATAACTATTTTTATGCTAAATTTAATTTGAATACATCTTATTGATTAAATATGATTTGTTTAACAACATGTTACTATTTACTTAATAAAATTATTATATTTTTAATATTTTGAATGATTTATGTCTTTTCATTTCTAAACTTTTTATTTATCTAAAAAAATAGTGTTTTTTCTTTATTCTTTGACTCTGTTATTTTATACATTTTAAAATTATGTATTACATTTTTAATTTTTAATATTTTATTATATTTTATGTTAATTTCTTTTGTCTTGTTCGACCTTACAATAAATAATTGTTGTAATGTAAAATTATAATAAAATGTAATTGGATAAATGCAATAGATTGAAGTACATCTAAATTCAAAAATATTTTGACAACTATTTAATTTAAACATTGATTATACACACCAAAATTAATAAAATTTAATTTAACATCTAAAATGGCTACTAATGTATTAACAAAATATGTAGGCAACCGCAACAATTTCATGACACTCTTCTAGAACAATCCATGGTCTATAAAAAAAGTTCAAGTTATAAAAAAAAGAAATACAACAACAAATAAATTTGCAAACTGTTTAATGGGAGCATTGAACCGATAAATTTGTAAATATTATGGTGATTATAAGTTCTTGTTTATGAGTAACATGAATATAGTGTACTTGAAGTGAAGTTTATCAAAAAGAGAAGCAACAATGTTTAAAAACTTGTATATGAGATGGTGGAAAAACATAATTCTTAGTTGTCAACTATATTCAAAAGTCAACCGAATTTGTGTTGAAGTTGACAAAGTATATGATTAGTTAAAACTATTGAGTCTAATAATCAATAGCCATTGGAAATATAATAATATGTTTAATATGATGATGAAATGAAATTTAGGTGAAGTTTGTACTTTGTAGTCCAATATTGTGAATGAATTGTCAAGAAAAGGTTATTGCATCAATTGTAAAAATAATTTTCTGCACGAGATTAACTCTATAGCTACTCGTACGACTTTACTGTATCAGTTGAGTATCCTAGAGGCAGCAGGTTTTTGAATTAACAATTTAAAATTATAGAAATAAGAATAAAGAATGGACATATTGACTCTTGATTTATACCCATCATGATTTTCGATTCTAGCAAAATTGAGTTGACATATGTAGAAAGGTAGTATTATATTTGTGTACAACTATGACATAAAGGCAACAAAATAGGAAATTAACCTTAAATTTTCAATAAAGCAGACATGAAAAGTTACACTTTTAGTAGCTAAAAACCGGGAAAGGATAAAATAATATAAGTCCATGAGTGTTGCAGGAAGAGATTGGAGGTGTTTACAGAGCATCGCACAAGATTTGCATTTAATTCTTAGATTTGATAGAATAAATAATGATTTTAATTTATTGTATTTTGCAGTAGTCTAAAATCAGGTATAGGCTAGCTGTTGTTGTTTTTCCTCTTTCCTTATTATAAGCTCTAGCTATCAATGGCATATAATAGGTAATAGACATACTAAAAAGTGTAGAGAATAAGGTTGTGACAATTAGAGTACGGAAAGGACCTAAGTTAGTTTAGAGTAATGGCTTCATATTAGATTGAGAAATATAGTATGAGTAATTGTATTTCTAATAGTGATAATTAGGCAGCACCATAAACTGAGGATTGCTCCAAGGGAAATATAGAAATATGGCTTATTTTCAAATGTAGATTAAAAGTGTAGATTAAAAAAATTTACTATGATGTAAGCATTTCAGTTATGATAAATCCCTTGAGACAAAAAAACTTCAGACAAAAAAAAATCGATTACTTCAACTCAAATTCAAGTTGCAAGCAAGATCAAGATATTCCATCTCAGCAAGACAAATCAAATGCTAATGACTAACCTGATATAATATGGCTATCTATTACTATAAAAATTACAACATCGAATTATATAAATCAATTGAACTTCAATTTTTCCATTCAGTCTAACTGTATAAATGTATATGTATGCCCAGATTTGAAAAATATTTGATTACCAGACTGAGCACGGAGTTCAAACAACTGGTTTTGTGCATGTTCTTGTAATTTCTTCATATTTAAAACACTTTCTTTAGCACTCTGCAGCTGGTCCTATAGTAGTTGTTCACTGCAAACAATAAAGGAATCAATAGTCTTGTTGGTATGAATAAAAAGGTAGAGAAAGATGGTTCTAATACTGTAGTCAATGTATAAAGCTAGATCAGTTGAAGTCCACAAGAATCCTACAAAGAATGACACAAAGAATGAACTACTAAATTGGCAGAGCACAATAAAAGCACAAAGAATAACACACCTCAAAAGCTATATTTTGATAACCATATACAAGAGTAGAACCAAATGGGTTACTGGCAGAACCTTGTGAACAAATGGGTTCCTACAAGAATCCATTACATGCTATTATATAATAAAAACTTATATTTATAATTATGAGAAACTCACATCATAGCTACTCACAATTTTCTTCCTCAAATTACTTTATCCATTTTACAAACAGATATCAATATCTTCCAAGATGAAGCATCATTATTAAGCAACGATAAAATTTGGAAGGGTTAAAAGCTCACCTTCACTTGTTCCCACTTTGTGCTAGGTGTAATGACCCTCTGTTTGCTATTATTTACATCCTGAAAAGATCCTCCACCAGCTGGAAAGGGGGAAAATATTTTTTCACTTTTTTCATAGCAAAAAATTATATAACTATTACATTTGAGACCAATCATGTAAATAATAGACTGCTTACCATCTGAGCAATAGATAACAAAATTCTTCCTGTTGCAGAAAATAATCTTCCTTTATATTCAAGTCGTTATAACAACCTGAAGAGTGTTTCCTTGCAAATAATCAACAACCTAAATTGGGTAACATACCATGAAAGACAATGTATTAGAGATAACACAATACAATTGTAACATGTAATCATCCATGAATACAACAAACTAAACCAAATTTTAGCAAACAACAAATATATAGAAATTTAAGTTAAAGCCAGGTTATATAACCCAAGCGGCATCTAGGTTTTACCATTCAATCCTTTATAACTAAAACAAAATACTCTATAAAGCAAGGTCATTTCATTTCTATATATAATTTATGCTTAAACATCACATACCTTTAAGACAAGCCATAAAATATAATAAACACTTCAGTTACTTTTCACGATGATCCATATGCCATCTCTGAGTCTGATGCTACCATGTCTCCAAAAGTAAAGGATGGAGATGATCCATATGTCAAGGAGATGTTTCTGCAAAAAGAATACAAAGTCTTTAAGTTTGGTTTTTTTATCTTCCTTTTAACCGATCCTTTAGTACAAACAATTTTAGATATTAAAACATAACAGCAAAAGAAAAAATAATTAATAAAAACCAGTTGAATTAAATAAATTATTATGTAGCAGTATAAAAATTGTGTTTAAGGGTAACCTGAAAATCAACAAATCACATTCCCAATTGTAGCAACCTGAAAAATACCACAATCACAAATCAATAAATCACACACAAAAATCATTTTCTCATTCTTTTTTCTTATTTATTTCCAATATTTGCGCAATTTGGAAAAGGCCACTCACACAAGTTATGAAGTGTACTTCATAATTAATGTATACTTCATGTTCATATACCGATAACTTCTTCTTTCCAGTTTCCATGTTATTTAGGATGTTGCCAAAACTTATACTTACAGGTGGAGCAAGACCATCATCATCCAACTTTTCATAAGAACCATGCCTCATACCCTGCAAAACAAAACTTGGTTATAACTTACCAAATGGAAAATTAACTTATATAAACAGCTTAAAAACTGCGGCTACTTATACCATGCCTCATCGCCGAGAAGAGCTGTAAACGACTGCCACAAACCACGTGAATTTTCAGCTCAAGTCTGAACAGCTCTAGTCTCAAAGGATTCATCAAACAAACTTGTAATTGGATGTTTGGCATATATTAGTGACTGCTAAATAAGTTTAATATGTTAGTTACTTTATATTTGACAGCTAGCACACACTTCTAGACGTTTTCATACTATAAAATGAAGTGCTTAAAATCAAAGTGTCTTCTTAAAATCTAGTTCAAAGAAGTGTAGCATCAAACATTCATTTGTGAGCAAAATAAAAAAACTACTGGTAACAGTTAAGGCTAGATACCTACCATCTCCAGAAGCATTTTGTGGAATAGCAGATTGCACTCCTTCAATGGCAGGCCAGTGACACGTAAGTGCAGTATCAAGGAGTGGTTTAGGTAAAGAAGCTTCAATGACCTATAATTTGCACAAACTATAAATTAAGACTTCAATGCAAAACTAAACAATTAATGTGATAACAAAGAGTCATAGTATCTTACATGAAATGGAATATAATAGTTTCTGCCATTAACTGGGCCAATTGCCAAGCATGTGTATCCAGCCATTGAACCATGAACAGAACTATGAGCAAGTAAAGTGCAAAACACATATCAGAAGTGTACCAACAAACTTTGTCTACATATCAACCGTGTTGAAGAGTAAGAGCTGGAAAAAAAGGAAATGAAAACAGATTTACACAACATGAAAACTGGGTAGAAGAATAATCCAATTTAATTTTGATAGGGACAAAAATATGATCAAGAATAATCCAATTCTGATAGGGACAAAAAATCATACTAAGAAAAAAATATTAGTTCTATCAATCGATGAAAACGAAAAGTAAAATTTTGGATAGCAGAAAGTTCACATATTGATTCCTTAGTAGTCAATGGTGAATTTGTGCCTTCATATCTGTTGAATGTCTTCTTTAGTGATTCTGCCATCAGCATCTTTATCAACCTTAAATTCCAAATTAATACACTTCAGTATATGTCAAAGAATGTTCTATGCCTATAATCAAAACTCTAGTAAGAAATCTAGTCCCAAAAATCTTTCAAATTAATTGATTCTTATGAATATTTCTCCCCCCAGACATAGCAACAAATAGATCATCTGCAAAAGCACAAATAGGTTACCCGTATAAAGCAGATTGCAAGATCAACATTGTATAACATTTTGAAATATATAAAAAGTGAAAACTTATCGTCTGTTTTATTTGAAAGAAAAAAGATGACATTTTTAGGAAACAAGACTCAAATAAAATGCTTGATTCAAATCGGAAAATCACACCAGAAATACATGATGCGAAATACCACACCACAACCACAAATCATCGGAAACCACTTCAAACACTCACCATTAACCACTTATTTCGCCGGAACATTACAAACAACAACAAAACCACGGCCACCGTGAACCCTGCAAACCCCACACCTTGCAACTGTGAAGCAACACACAACCACCATTCAAATCTCTGCTCACTTCTCTGATCTGACCATCAACTTAAACAAAAACATCGACACCACGCCAAGCAGCTCACGGCCATGAGTGAGGAAGAACACATAGAGAAATAGGGAGAAAGAGGAAGAAAGAGAATAAGAGGGAGAAAGAGGAATCAAATTAGGATTAACAGAGAGAGAAAGAGGGTAGACGAGAGAGGGAGAGAGAGAGAGAGAGAGAGAGAGAGAGGGAGAGAGAGAGAGAGAGAGAGAGAGAGAGAGAGAAAATGTGAGAATGAAAGGGATGTGGAAGATGAAATTTACCCGGTTAATAGGGTGATTGAAATTTGAAATGAATTTTCCAAGAGCATCAGCCATTTGGCATAATGTGACAATTCTATTGGTTAGTTATTTTTTGTTTAGTAAATTACCAAAAGGGGCATTTGTATGTGTAAATAAATTTTTATTAAAGGGTAGATTAGGGTGTTAATATGTATATTCCATTAATAGTTAGGTAGTTGATTCCCACGTATATCTATTTGTTTATTATAAAATCAAAATAAAAAATATATATTTATTTGATTTGTGTTCGATAATCTCCTAATTAACTTTGTTTATAATTGTTTAAAAACGTGGAAGGTTGAGAAGATTAAATACTAAGATCAATTATTATTGAATGATATCACAAATGAATTATCTTCAAGATAATTATCTAGAAAGCATCGTTGATTGATCCTTTCAATCTTCCTCGTCTAACTTTTTTCTTCTGTGTAGTGTGGTTTCTCTCTTGATCAGTTTCTTGTGGTAGTTTTGTTGAGTTGTCTTCTTCAACCTTCAACTTTGTGTCATTCTTGGTCTCGCTCCACTTGTTGTGTGTTCCCTCCGGTAGGTGCTTTCTTTTTCGGCCTCGTGTTGTTTCGTTGGGTTCAATCGCTTTTTCTCCCCCTCTAGATCATGTTATTTTTCCCTTTCTCTGTCTAGTTCTTCTACTTGCTTCCATCATGGAAATTGTCAACCCTGATCCCTGAGATTCCCCCAATCAAGAAATCAAGGAACATATTGCAACCAGTACAGATACTATGAGGCACCTTGTTCCTATAAAGAAAAATCCTGAAACAAAAAAGGTTCGTGCATCTGTTAGCAAGAAGTATTAAATTCTCATCAACCAGCAACAAAAAATATATCCAAACCATACAATCGGTTCTCATTCTAACAGCTTTCACAATAGTAACTTGGAAAACCTTGCAATCCCCTTAACTCAAGATACATATTGGACCCCAGTAAAGATATTGATTTCCTTCTGTGCGAAGAGGAAAAGATCCAATACCATGATATAGCCCCAAAAGTCAGTATCTTGGGGAAAATTGTGACAGAAAAACTCATCCATAAAGGATACATGCAATCAACTTTAGCCAACATATGGTGCAATCCTCCAAATTTGATAGTCAAAGAGGTGGATACAACCTTATTCAATATTACCATGGATAGAATTGAAGATCATAAGCATGTCCTGAAAGGAAGCTCATGGCTCTTCAGGAATATTCTTGTTTAATTCTCCAAGAATGGGATAGAAGAATGGCCATTGGCAACCTAAAATTCTCAAAAGCCCCGGTGTGGGTGCAGTTATGAGGTTTGTCCATCAATGGTAAAATGGTCCATATGGGATTCAAACTATGAGCTAAAATAGAAGAAGTGCTAGAAACTAATATCTTTGATATTTTAGACATAACTACTATTGTTAAGGTTAGAACCCACATGAGTATTACAGTTCCTATAATGCATGGGATGTACATAGGAAATCAGAATGACAAGGTAAATTGGATTGACTTTCGTTATAAAAAATTGCCCTTGTTTTGTTTCTAATGTGGGTACATGGGACATAGTGAGGAATTTAGTAAGAACTGGGTGAACCCTAGTCAAGATATTATTGAAATTAATTCTTTGGGCCCGTGGATCAAAGCTAACCAAGCAAGCATACGCCAGACTCCTCAGACAGAAAGGAGATTCAACAACAATCCCCTCAACAAGCCTAGTGTGAGCTTACATCAGGCATATCCCTAAGGCAATGATGGAAAAAATGGAGCTCCTTTCCATGAAGGAATAAAAGGGAGCAAAAGAAGGCAAAGCTTTGTCACCCCTCAGCCAGAACAAGAAAAGAATAATACTAGAAACAGAAAACAACCATAATGATCTACCAAGCCTGTCGTTTTGTATACAGCTAGCCTTATGGACAAGGGAGCCAATGAAGGATGAAGTTGTTCTCTTGAAATTGTAGGGGTTGGGAAACTCCCAAACCATCAGAGCGCTCAAACATATGATACGATCTTTCTCTCCTAATAGTTTTTTCTAAAACTAAAAAGTGTAATTCTAATAACATGTATAATAGTTTAATGAATATTGATCTCTTAACCAATATTCATAGTGTCAGTTGTGGTAATAATGGTCTATGTAAGGACGACAACCTCATTTTGCTTTGGAGAAAAGATGTAAATCTTCTCATTCTTGACTCTAAGAAGAACATGATTGATTTTTATATTATGCCTATCAATTGTAACATGACTAACATTATTTGGAGAGGAACCGGTATCTATGGCAACCCTAAAAATAACCAAAAAAACTCTAACTTTTCATATGATTAATAACTTGGTTCAAAGAAACACTCATACTAATTGGTTCATTTTTTGTGATCTGAACATTATTCCTTGTGATAATGAGAAAATTGGGGGAAATCCTTTTGACTCCAATTTAACTTATATTATAAATACCATTTTCAATGATTGTCAATTGTTTGATATTGGTTATATAGGTAACATGGAGTCATGGTGCAATAAACAACAAGGAAATGAGTGTATATCGGGCATGTTGGATAGATTTATGGCTACAATAGTAGAATAGACTTATTTCCCCGTCATCATAACACTCACCTCCCCAAATCCAAGTCTAATCATAATACTATATAGCATGAGTTTCACTCTGATCTTTTTCAGCGAGTCAGAAGGAACTCTAAAGATAAGCCTAAAAGATTTGAAAAACCTTTGATGGAATGCCCGAAGATTAATTACTTGATCAACCAAAACTAGAAGTCTAGTTCTTACAAGGATACTAAGAGTAAACTTTACTAGACTTTGGAAGCTTTTGTGGGATAGGGGTAAGACCAAATTTTCTAATCCAACTAAAAATATTATGGACCTGTTTATTTTAATTTTTTTAAAGAAATGATTGGCTTAATTGCACTTTTGATCTCTCTATTTTAATATTTTTAAACTTTTGGTCCCCATTTAAAAACTCAACATTTTGATCCATCTATTAAACTTTTTTTTTGAATTTTTTGTCCCCCTCTAGTTTTATGTATGTGGCGCCTCATGTCCGAGCCACATCACAAAATTAATGCCCATCATATTTTATTAAAATGAAATTTAAAAAATACATTATCCTCTTTCTCAGACTCTAAGCTAGAATCTGAGTCAGATTTTGCTTCTGAAGATGTAAGAGCCATCGATTCAATGTTGGCTTGCTCTTCATCATTTTTAGAGTCTTCCTTGTTGTCAAGTTCATTTCATGTTACCATGAGGCTTTTCTTTAATCTGTTTTTGAAGCTATCCTTCTGAAAGCTTCCTTTTTTTTGCCTTGTCCTTTTGTAGATTAAGACATTTAGCAATGAAGTGACCAAGCTTCTTGCAATTGAAGCATCATTTATGATCATCTTTCTTTTCTCTAGAGCCACATCCTCTAAAGTCATTGCTTTGACCCAAGAATCCCGTGTTCTTCCTGGCCAGATGTTTAAATATTTTAATGATGAAGATCATTTCCTCATCATCTGATTCATCCTCAAAATCTTCTGCGAGAGAAGTTCTTCAAACTCCCAGACTTGGGGAGCCTTTGCACTTTTAGCGACATATTTCAAAGAAAGGGGATTTGACTTGCTGGCAGGTTCATCTCTATTGAGCTTCATCTCATGGATTTGAAGATTATTGATAAGACTCTCAAGACTTAATGTGTTTAAGTCTTTAGGCTCCTGTATAGTTGTCACTTTAGTTTTGTATCTGACATGAAGACTCCCCAAAAACACCAAACCTGTTTTGATATGTTTTTCTCAGGATATTTTATGTACCACTGTTAAGTCTTAAGCACAGATTGTGCTCTGATGCCAACGGAAGGTGAGAAAAACACAAGAAGGGGTTGAAAAAACTCTTAAGTCAGATTCTAAGCATGAGGTTATAGAATCTAAGTTAGTTAGCGATGAAAAGCAAATATAAAATAAAAAAAAATAAGAATAACATATAGAGTTATCCTGGTTCCTCTCATGGATCGAGAGTAATTCAATCCCCTTGTACTTACAAGAAATTTTCATTATAATCAAACAAGCTTACAATTTACTCAAGCACACAAGCAAGAGACTTCTTTGCTCAAACACATAGGTGATAGACTTCCTTGCTCAAGCACACAAGCTTGATACTTCCTTGATCAAACACAAAAGTTTGGGACTTCCTTGCTCTAGCACACAAGCTAAAGACTTCCTTGCTCAAACACCCAAGCTTGAGACTTCCTTGCTCTAGCACACAAGCTAAAGACTTCCTTGCTCAAATACACAAATCTGAGACTTCCTTGCTCTAGAACATAAGCTAAAGACTTCTTTGCTCAAACACACAAGTCTGAGACTTCCTTGCTTAAACACACAAGCTTGAGACTTCCTTGCTCAAACACATAAGTCTGAGACTTTCTTGCTCTAGCACAGAAGCTAAAGACTTCCTCAAACACACAAGTATGGGACTTCTTTGCTCAAGCACATAAGCTTGAGACTTCCTTGCTCACACATACAAGTATGAGACTTCCATGCTCAAACATATGTAATAGACTTCTAACAATTTATCTAGCAGATAAATGATTGTTGGGTGAATACACTTAATATACAATCGTAGGTGTATAAATAATACAACGCAGTATGACTCTTTTAAGACTTAAGGATTTCTAAGATATAAAAGGATAAGAAATTCTAAGTTTAGCTTGTGCTAAAACTTTGATAGAGTAGCTTTTTTTTAGTTATCTATCATTGTTTATTAGCATGTCTAGCGTGTATGCATGTATTCCATATGTTGTTTTTTCTTTAAGTCTTATAGCTCCTTAAATAGCAAAGAAAAGAATCGTTGAAGATGCAACAATATAGTCCTTTGAGAAGCTTCAAAAGAGACATTAGGATGTTTCACCAAACTGTCAGGTTAGCTGAAACCTAGTTTGAAGAACCTTTGTTATAAAAGGAATTAGCATTGTATCCCAGCATACTCTATCAAGAAACTAGAGCTTAGTGTCGTACCTCGAAAAATACGATCTTCGCGATGGACGCGGAAAAAACTGTTCGAAACAGAGTCGCCACCGAACTTTATTCATCCCAAAAGAGGGAAAGGAAAATATCGATAAAACCTTTAAAGGAAGATAAGAACATGGTCGTCGCAACTAAATTCGGGTTCGGGAGTCGGTTACGCAAGAGGGAAGGTATTAGCACCCTCTACGTCCGTTGTACTCAACGGGAACCTCTTGATTCGATTCGTGAGAAAGTTATCTAAGTTTGTTTGTTATCTTCTAAGGTAAAAGGATTAATTTTTAAAGGGGAAATGGGGTGGTTTTTTATTAGGGTGCTCGGCAAGGATTAAGATCCTTGTGCCTACGTATTCCCTCGTGCAATGGAAAAGTCAGACCATTCGTAGTTCGGGGGACTACAGTTGTTTGGTTAGTATTTTTAGGCGAACGAGAGTTTAATTCGTATTCTAACTGCTAAACATTGGCTTGTCGGCTCGTCACAGGAGGCTGAAGCACTAGTTCATATGCGCGGAAGAATGGACTAAACAATGTTCTTTTTGTGAAAAGTTGTTTGGATAAGGATTTAGTGTATTAAGGATTTGATTGAGAAAAAGGTTTGATTTGGACGTGTATTAGGCGAACGAGAGTTTAGGTCGTATTCTAACTGCTAAAGGTTGGCTTGTCGGCTCGTCATGGGAGGCTGAAGCACTAGTTCATATGCGCGGGAGAATGACTTAAACAATGTTCTTTGGGAAAGGTGTTTGAGTTTAAGATCGCAAGGGGCGATGGTTTAGTGTTTTGGGAAGGTTTTGATCGCACGGGGGCGAGGAAAGGAGTTTTATTCGTATTGGATGTTTTTATAGGTGACAATTGTCCACACACGAGTAAGAGAACTCGCACCCAAACAATTGAGGAGAAAGGTCAAAGACTCGACCACCCTCACTTCACCTTTAGTAAAATGTGTTTAGATAGAGATTAAGTGTTTTAATGACTACTTGGAAAAAGGTTTGGATATTGTCGAGTTCGTGTGTTTTAGAGGTGTCAATTATCCACACACGAGTAAGAGAACTCGCACCTAAACAATCGACAAATTAAAGTTTAAGTTTCTCTAGAAGCATCAATTGTTTGCACACGAGTAAGTGAACTCGCACCTAAACAATTGATAGGTTAAGGTTTAAGTTTTAGAGGCATCAACTGTTCACACACGAGTAAGTGAACTCGCACCTAAACAATTGACAAGTTAAAGTTTAATTTTTAGAGGTGACAATTGTTCACACACGAGTAAGTGAACTCGCACCTAAACAATTGACAAGTTAAAGTTTAATTTTTTAGAGGCGACAATTATTCACACACGAGTAAGTGAACTCGCACCCAAACAATCGAGGAGACGGATCAAAGACTCAACCCACCTCACTTCACCTTTTATAAAAGTAATGTTTGAATATAAATTACGTGTTTTAAGCGGCGAGTGATTATAAAAAGGTTTGAATAGCGTATGAATCAAAGAAAATTGTTAGATAAGTATGGACATGATATAGCCAATATGAATAGTATGAATAAAAATATAGTCGAGATAATATTTGACGGAAAATAAACAAGATAATGATTAACAAGAGGTTAAAGTTGACATAAAAGAAAAAATGGTCTCGTCTTAATCGGATTTAATCGATAAATCGGTGACTTTTGACTTTCATTGACCAAATAAAAGACACAAGGTAGGAAATCGAAATAGAAATGAAATTGGTCTCGTCTTGATCGGATTTAATCGGTAAATTGATAATCGACGATCTTTGACTTTCATTGACCCAAGAATTGAATAAAAGAATATGTGAAATAGAAATTAGAAATTAAATCGGAAATATGAATAAAGGCATAAAGGTCTCACCTTTATCGAGATTTAATCGAGAATTCGATAAATCGATCGATATTTGGTTTTCATCGACCTAAAATAAATGTAAACAACAATGAAAATGAAATAAAATCGAGACAATGAATACAAAGGATAAAGGTCTCACCTTTATCGAGATTTAATCGAGAAATCGATAAATCGATCGATATTTGGTTTTCATCGACCCAAAATACTAACAAGAATCTAATAAAATGATAAATACAAAATAAATTGAAATAATCGAAATAAAAGTGAATAAAAAATGATGGGCCTCAAATAAATCACAATTTAATCGGCTTAATTAAACTATGAATATCTTATATCATTGGCCCCTAAAACAAAATAAAATTGAGTTATCTAAATTAAACATATTGAGAACTAATAATTTTAAGGTTTAGAAAATAAAAGATTAAAAAGGTTTTTAAATAAATTGGTTTAAAAAAAAATCAAGAGGGAGGGAGTGTAACGTATGAAACAGGGAGGATGAAAATGAATGGGATCACTTGGGCTGAAGGCCCATCACCCACTTCCAAACCATAACACGGGCCATGAAGAAGGTGGATAAGAACAAAACCATATGAACTATGTTATCCACAACATCATCATCAACTTATTTGTTTCCCCCCTTTTTTAAAAGACCACCAAGCCATTTTCATATTTAAAATAAAAAATAAGTAAAAAAAAAAGGAATTAGTCAGCATCCTTTGAAACCAAACATGTAAAAAGCAAAACGAGAGGTACGACCACATAAGCGATTCCAACCTTCTCCGCTTCCGTTCGAACCCGTTCTCAGCCGTTTCTCCTTCGTGTATGACCTCACTTTCAATCGTGGTTTCAAGGTTTCCGCTCAAGATTTCATTCCAGGTGATTCGGTCTCCTTCTTCTTTGATCTTATTCTCGGTTCTGGATCTTTCAATCTTTCATCTTCTCCGTCCCTTTTCGGTTTTGGTTGGGTTTTGAAATATGGGTTTGGGTTGTGGTCGATTTGGGTTTTCTCGAAGGGTTAAAAAAAATGGAAGGTGGGTTTGTAACTGAAACGGGTTAGGGAAAGAATTGTTATTGATGGTTGTTAATGGAAGGAGTGAGCGGATTGGTTGTGGCGTGGTGATTTGGGTTGATGTGGGGTTTTGAGTTTGTGATGTTGTTGTTGCGATTTGGGGAAGAAGGGTTTGGAATGGAGGTTGAAGATTTGCGGTGGGTGTGGTGATTTACGGTTGTTGTTATTTGGGTCTGAGATGAAGAATGGGTTGAGGGTGTTGGTGTTGTTGTGGAAGAAGCTTGGGTTACGAAGATAGGAGGTTTAAAGATGATTGTTGAGAAGAGGGGAGGTTCGCGGGAAAGGAGAAAGGTTTCAGGGGAAAATTGTGACCTGAAAAAAAAGGTTGTTGCGTTGTGATAAAGATTTGTGAAATTCTGAGAATGAAGGTCTGAGTTTGATTTGAAGTTTGGGTAAGGATTTGAGCAGAGGTTGTTATTGTTGTGTCGTTGAAGATGGTGGTGAACGAAGGAGGAAGGCCAGGTTGTTGTTGTATATGAAATATGGGAAAGGGATGATGGTGTTACTGATGCACGATTGAGTTTTGGCTATAGCTGGTGTGGTTATGAAGTGAGTGTGAAGCTGAGTCTTGAAGAAAAGAGAGAAACAGAGGGAATTGTGTGAGATATTAAGGTTGGTGTTTGGAATGAAGATGATGTGCTTCTGGGTTTTTCTTTTTTTTTTAATAGGTTTGTGTTGATGTTGTTGATGAGAGTGTGAAGAAGGAGGGGTGTCTTATTTATGAAGTGAGCTTGAGGGTATAATGGGAAGGATTGAAATTGTTATGAGCTGGAAATTATGGTACGGAGAATGGTGAGGAGGGTGATTGTGCGCAGCGTATTGTGGATAGCAGTGGTGATAATGTTGTGATTTGTTCGTACAGTTTTGCTTGGCAAAAGTTGTAGTGGCATGAAAATGGGTCGTGGCCTGCATCGTGGCGGTTTTGTTTTGTTAAATAATACAGGTTGTATGTGAAAATCACTTTCTTTTTCTTTTTTTGCAATTTGTTTCTTCCTCTGAAATTCTAACGTGATGCTATTCTTATTTTTTTTTGCATCAGTTATATTGGTTTTGCAGGTGGTATAAAGGCTTGTAGGAGTCTTGTGCTGGAAGTATATGGGAGAGTGGGGTCATTGAGTTTTGTACGAAAGGATTTGTGTATGCAGGGGTGGAATGTTGTTGGTTTTTTTAAGAGAAATCAAAGAAAACTTGTGTTTCGTAGCAGCTGTAATGTAGGTGAGAATCAGGTTTGTGTGCGTTGTACGGTTCACATGGTTACGACCAAAATTGGTTTTTTTTCTTTAATTTCCTCCACTAAAATCTGTTTACAGGTGGTCCTTTTGTCAAGAGAAAATGGTGCAAGTTTGTTGTGTGGATTGTATGCTGCAGTGAAAGTTTTCATGTGGAATGGTAAAGGATTTGCATAACGTTGCGTTTGATGCTGATTCATGCTGAATTAGAGAGCTCGCATGGCTAACTGGCAAGGTTCGTAGCGGCTGGTGAGAAGACTTGTAGCAATTAGCTTTGCTTTTTATGCTAATGGTAATAGTAGGACATGGCTGCCCTAAGATTGATGCACCCAAGAATAGCTAGAAAGAGTTTATTGTATATTTATGAATTATTGGTGTGGACCCATCAACCAAAATCTGTTGAGACTTTTCATTGCAACATGTATCGTATGAATAACATTGGGCCCCATTTTATTTTGTTAATCTTTTGTCATGAGTATTAACTCTCTACGCCTTAAGATTGATGCACCCAAGGGTGGCGCGTTGCACAATTCTCACGAGCTTACTTTCTTCTCTTTTGGTTGAAAAGTGTAAATGGACTTGTATGAATCTTGGTGAAAAGACTAAAAAAAATATTAATGGAAATTTGGATATGGCTTATTTAATTGGATACTGGATTATAAGTGTGTTAGAAATCAATATCAGATCTAATATGGTTTGTGGACTTAGAATGGCTTGGATCTTAAATGTTTGGGAAAATGAATATGGAAAAAAAAAAAAAAAAAAAAAAATATATATATATATATATATATATATATATATATATATATTAAAAAATGGATTTAGGATATGGATAATTGTTACAAAAAAATGGATATGAGCTTTAAATTGGATAATGAAATAATATTAAAAATGGAATTGGATATTAGAAACGTGTATATTTATGAATAGAAGAAAAAGATAGGTGAATCAAAAATGAAAATGGACAAATGGATTGGATATAGACATGAATGATGTAATGGATAAAATGAATTTGGTCATAGAAAGAAAATGGATAGCAAAAAAAGATAAAAAAGGATATTGGATGAAAAAAATGGTTTAGGGTGAAAACGAGGGTGTGACAGGTGAAAATTATACACAGGTAGGACAAATTTGGGGTATGACAGATGCCCCTATCTAATTGGCTTGAACCCGAGAGAGTGAACGACTGCATGGCGTTCATTTTAAGGGTAGAAGTCAATTAGATATAAGAATGCCCCAAGAATTTGTCTTACAAAAGGTAAAGTGTTTGTAGAGTAAGGGCTGACAGAATGAAGTGGCGGAGTTCAAGCCGAACAAGAATAACTTGAGGTCTTTTGGGTGGTCGAAGCAGTCCCTTATCCATTAAGGTTCTCCGATGATACCAAAGTTGTATCTCTGAAGACAGATGATTCTTTGGGTCGTCGAAGCAGTCCCTTATCCATTAAGGTTCCTCGATGATACCAAAGCAGTATCTCTGAAAGACAGACGATTCTCTGGGTCGTCGAAGCAGTCCCTTATCCATTAAGGTTCCTCGATGATACCAAAGCAGTATCTCTGAAGGCAGACGATTCTCTGGGTCGTCGAAGCAGTCCTTTATCCATTAAGGTTCCTCGATGATACCAAAGCAGTATCTCTGAAAGGCAGACGATTCTCTGGGTCGTCGAAGCAGTCCCTTATCCATTAAGGTTCCTCGATGATACCAAAGCAGTATCTCTGAAGTAAATTTGCTGAGGGAATAGTTGAACAAGATTCCTGCTGGAGGAAATGTGCTAGCTCTGGAGAGGAAAGCTCATAAGAAAATTTTTAGGATATCCTCTGCTTGGGGAGTAAGAAAAGCAACAGCTGCTGGGGATTGTCAATATCAACTGTCTGGCTAAAGAAAGACTTGATGGGGAATAGAATTCCTTGAGCACGTGCGGGGTATCAACTTCTCTTTAGAAGAATACTGCCGACTTTGAGGGAGGATTGGCCAAGATGCTTGCGAACTGATCCTGGATCCTGTTATGCTATGCTGCGGATGGATATGCCATGCATACGGGAATGCAAAGGAATGTAAATGAACTTGCTTTTTTATGAGATGCATATGGGAATGCTATGGGCAAGGTTTCAATTCTGGTTTCCAAAGAAGGATTAATGGGGATTAGATGGAGCAAGGTGAAAGACTCACTGGGAATACTGACATATCAACTCGGGGGTTGAGAAAAGGAAATACAATATCGACTCGGGGGTCGAGAAACCTTAAGATAAACTGTCGTCAACTCAGGGGTTGAAAGAAAGGTAAAGGTGATATCGACTCGGGGGTCGAGAAAATAAAGGCAATGTAATCTATCAACTCGGGGGTTGAAGGAAATAACAAAATATCAACTCGGGGGTTGAAGGTAAAAGCAAATATTGACTCGGGGGTCGAGGGCAGAAATAAAGGCAATATCGACTCGGGGGTCAAGGAAATAAAGACAATATATCATCAACTCGGGGGTTGAAATAAAAGTAAAGATAACAATGACTCGGGGGTCAGTACAAGCAATAAGATGTCAACTAGGAGGTTGAAAGAAAGGTAATAATGATATCGACTCGGAGGTCGAGAAACTAAGGCAATAAAGACTCGGGGTTCGAGAACAAATCAATATATATCAACGCGGGGGTTGAGGAAGGAAATAGGTAATACTATGTATGCATATGGCGCACGTATGTTGTATGTGATGCATATGTGGATGCAAGCAGGGGATTGGTTTTATGAAGGTGCCAGCAGGGTGGACTTTTGGTGGTTGCCAAGCAAGGATGGACTTTTGGTAGGTGCCAATCAGGGTTGGACTTTTGGTGGTTGCCAAGCAGGGTTGGACTTTTGGAAGGTGCCAAGCAGGGTTGGACTTTATGAGGTGAAAGGATTTGATTTCCCGATACTTAGTATCTGATAGTGCCATTATCAGAGGACAGCTGTGAATGCTCATGGTGCCCCAAGTTTGATCCTTTGCAGAATTTGCATGCTTGTTCCATGAGAGGACCTCACTTCTAGCTGATATGCCATAAATGATTGTATGAGCGCAGCGACGTAACCAATGCATGTTGCTTGTGTAAGCGTAGCGACTTTTCCAACGCATTCTGATGGTGCATTTGCTTTGCCCCAAGGCTTTTAATACTTGTTGAACTCAAGGGTCGCTTAGTGCATGACATGGCCAGCTTGACCGACTTGATTGTATGAAGGGAATCTGCCCCTTTGCAACCTGTATGCCCCAGTCTGTAGGGTATTGAGATGATTTGCCCCTGTGTTTGGATTTTGCAGTGCTCTGCCTCAGTCTTGGCTTTTGAAAGACTTGCCTCAGATTGACTAAGTATTGCTTTGAAGGACTTGCCCCAGATTCACAAGGTTATGAGATAATCTCGATTCGAGTCAGTGCCAACGAATACTCAAGTTTTTCTCTGATTGCACTTTGTTGGAATTTCTAAAATATCAAGTACTGATTTGCAGCTAAAATTGATCATTCATAAATGGTAATTTTAATGCGACATTCATGTAAGTTTTGAAAAATCATTTATTGGAATGAAGTGTCAGTGTGTGACGAGTGAACCATTAGTCCAGACGCAGTGCTGATTTACTGGTGTGTGAAAGGTACAGCAAGAATATGACACCAATTCAGAAGATTAGCAAAACCGTAGGAGTCAGTTTACGCAACCTTGCTGTAGTATGCTTTCAGAATAAACCCCGCCTCAATTAGGTCTTTTGAGGGTTGTAGCGTGGTCTGGTTCACGGATATAGAAACAAAGGATATAAGGCTCAAATTTTGATTTGTACCCACCCCTTCTTCGTGATGATCTCCAGTCCTACGTTCAGTTAAATCGACACACGTACTTAGATTTTGACGGTGGAAGAATGAAGATGAAGGTTCAAGATTCGCTTGAGATGGCAGTCATCTTATTTGTTTTTGATGGACATCAGTGACCTTTTGGTTTTTTGATATGGCGGTCACTGACTCTTATTTTGCTTTGATGGGCGTTAATGACCCTTTTATTTGTTTTTCTATTTTTGATCCCTAGTTTTGCATGGACTGATTTTATTCTATAAGTCCATCGGGATTGCCCTAATTTTTGCCTAAGTCTCCTTTTTGAGGTGTTTGACTTAGAGGGCTTTTGATTTTTTTGATTTTTTTGTTGGATGATTGTAACTGCCAAGTCATGGTTATTGATGGACAACCGACACGTCTTTTGGATTTTGTCTTGTGATTCGGGTGCATAGTTGAATTAACTGAACACTACCCTGCCCCAGGTTGAGTGTAAAGGTTTGAATATCCAAAGGAAACTACTACTTCTTAGCTAGAAGTGGTTAACTAGGGATTAGCTCCTTATCTCTCCAGTGTTTGGGGAATTGAAACAATGCCTGTACATCCTTGGCAGGATTCTATCCAAAAGTATACCATCAGCAGTTATGGGTATCTCATTTTCGTCATCCTCCATCGAATCTTTGCTAAACAACAATTGGTAAAGAAAGTGAATGAAAGGTATATAGGTGAATATTTTTTACTTTTTTGTATTTTGATAAAAGTGAAGAAAATGTGAGCGAATGCGACGTGATTAGTTCAAAAACTGCATGATCACTTCATTAATATTACCATTAATAAACAACAATGTCTAAAAGCAAATAGCACATAACAAAAAGAAACTACAAATGCATTGAAATGACATGATCTAAAAAAATGCCAGCATTGGGGACTGGGCTTTTCTTTCTCGAGTTGCTGTTGGACTAGCGTTCTTGTTCATCGAGACCACTATGATAGCCTTCTTCACACCTACTCTCAGCAGCTTCTTCCATAACATGGACTGATGAACCCACCTGATCAAGCGAAGGATTGACGTTGATTTGAAGACCTCGAGGTGTAAATGAGATTAGCTTGGACTCAATCAGGTCTTGGATCTTGTTTTTGAGCTGTTTGCAATTCTTAGTTGAATGTCCCATGGCGCCAGCATGGTATCCACATTGTGCATTGGCGTCAAAGCCTGGTGGGTATGGAGGAATAACAGGATCCAAGCCCTTTGGCACTATTAGCCTGTTACTAATCAAACGTGGCAATATATGACTGAATGGCATTGGCAAACAGTCAAAATGCCTTTTTGGTCTTTGATTATAGTAACGTCGGGGTTGTGACGAGCGTTGTTGTGCAATCTGTTGTTGACGAGGGGGGCCTCTATTGGCAGGAGTATATTGACCATGTGGAGAGAATGGAATCGCACAGGGAGGCCCATGGGATTGCTGACTCTGTACATTTGAGATGCTTGGGTACTGAGGATAAGGTACTGGAGACGGAGCTTGTAGAGTGTCCCAGATTGCATTAATTTCATCCTCCTCTTCCTCTTGAGAACTGACAATGGATTCACTCTCACTAGCATGGATGCTCGAGGCGTCTAGGATCTTTCCACTCTTGATATGACTCTCAATGCGTTCTCCTACTAAAACCAAGTCAGAGAAGTTTGATGTCCCATTGCTCATCATTTTTTCTAGGTATGGGCCTTGCAAAGAACCTATGAACAGGTCAACCAATTCTCTATCTAAAAGTGGTGGTTGAATGCGAGCAGCTACCTCTCTCCATCTCTGAGCATACCCTCTGAAGGATTCGTTCTCCTCTTGAGATAAGCTTTGCAACTGTATGCGGTTGGGAGCCATGTCAAGATTGTATTGGTATTGTTTCACAAAGGCGTTGGCTAAGTCCAACCATGACTGGATATGGCTACTTTGTAGCTGCATGTACCAACTCAACGATGCCCCACTTAGACTGTCTTGGAAACAGTGAATCATAAGTTTGTCATTGTCAGCATTGGAGGTCATCTTTCTACAAAACATCACCAAATGCTGCTTTGGACAACTATCTCCTTTGTATTTCTCAAATTTTGGCATCTTGAACTTTGGAGGTATTACAAGTTCGGGTACCAAACACATGTTCAAAGCGTTCAGATCAAAAGTGTCACGCCCCTTCATGGTTTCAATCTTCTCTTCCAACACACGACATCTTTTTGCAAACTCAACATCTTGAGGTCGCTCAGTATTCACCACCAGGCTTGTCCCTCGGGAATTTGGTGTAGTGAATGCAAAGCTATGGTATTCAACTGCATCATGAGACAAGGCATATTCATCTTGAATAGTGTGACATTCTTGTATAACCTGGTCCCCAACAGGAATCCTCACAGGCTGAAATTATTCAAGATTATTCACTTGAGGCAGAGTGACGTCCTTAGTGACTGTAGGTCTTTGAATGTTGTCCTCTTTCTTTGACAAGGCTATCATAGCTTCCACAAGTTGGTCTATCTGGTTCTTCATCAAATCAACATATGCTCTTGACGCAAACTGGTTCTGCTCTTCTGAGTCCATGATTCCTCCAAAAGCGGCTTCAATCCCGATATGAGTGTCGGGAAATCAACTGCGGGTTATGGACAAAGGATGGATGAGTTTGTTGGAAAAATGACATGCATACATGCTGATGTTATGAGTATGCAATGCTTATGCACGGTTCCAGGATCAAAACAACATCTGATTCTGAGGAAGGAGTTAGACATAGGATATCTCTGATCACAGGACCCCATAGGTAGGCTCTAAACGGGTAGGTGCCTAGAGTTGTGGATACCTTTCAAAGACATTATAGCCATGACGAAGGAACATCCGACGATAATATTTTTGAAAGGATCTCGTCTAGGTGAGGTCTTCGTTTCTTCCCCACGAGAAAGACTCCTCGGAGGCGCCCACTACACAACCCTCGACACACGGGTTTAGGGTTCTCAGAATCTTAGATCGAGGTTGAAAATACTACTGTCAGGAAGTAATACGTTCGAGGGATCTCATCTGATTGGGGCGTTCGCGTCAACTCACATAGAATTAACACTACTAACCGCCATAGGTAAATTAGGTTTTGGTCCTTGGTATCAACAACCCTCCTCAAAAGTATTACCACCATGGCAAAGTTTCACCACAGCAATAATATTTCCAAGGGAGTCTACTCCAAGTGGGGTCTTCGCTTCAGCTCACGCGGAAGGAACCACGCAAGCCTACACTACACAACCACCAATGTCATATCTAGTTTATACTCGGACTCGGGTGTAGAGCCATCCCACAAAGCACCAATGATCAGAGAACCCCAACAGTGTTACAAGACAATAATAACAAGATATAATAAAAATAAGCAAGCAAGTAGATAATAGAGAGTCAAACAAACAAGCAAACAAACAAGAGAAGATAAACAAACAAGCGGATCTAACTCTCACGAATCGAGTCAAGTTACTCTTGACTCTCTCTAGCATAGGACAATGCATATCCCCAGCAGAGTCACCATCTGTCGTACCTCGAAAAATACGATCCTCGCGATGGACGCGGAAAAAACTGTTCGAAACAGAGTCGCCACCGAACTTTATTCATCCCAAAAGAGGGAAAGGAAAATATCGATAAAACCTTTAAAGGAAGATAAGAACTTGGTCGTCGCAACCAAATTCGGGTTCGGGAGTCGGTTACGCAAGAGGGAAGGTATTAACACCCTCTACGTCTGTTATACTCAACGGGAACCTTTTGATTCGATTCGTGAGAAAGTTATCTAAGTTTGTTTGTTATCTTCTAAGGTAAAAGGATTAATTTTTAAAGGGGAAATGGGGTGGTTTTTTATTAGGGTGCTCGGCAAGGATTAAGATCCTTGTGCCTACGTATTCCCTCGTGCAATGGGAAAGTTAGAGCATTCGTAGTTCGGGGGACTACGGTTGTTTGGTTAGTATTTTTAGGCGAACGAGAGTTTAATTCGCATTCTAACTGCTAAACGTTGGCTTGTCGGCTCGTCACGGGAGGCTGAAGCACTAGTTCATATGCGCGGAAGAATGGACTAAACAATGTTCTTTTTGTGAAAAGTTGTTTGGATAAGGATTAAGTGTATTAAGGATTTGATTGAGAAAAAGGTTTGATTTGGACGTGTATTAGGCGAACGAGAGTTTAGGTCGTATTCTAACTGCTAAACGTTGGCTTGTCGGCTCGTCATGGGAGGCTGAAGCACTAGTTCGTATGCGCGAGAGAATGACTTAAACAATGTTCTTTGGGAAAGGTATTTGAGTTTAAGATCGCAAGGGGCGATGGTTTAGTGTTTTGGGAAGGTTTTGATCGCACGGGGGCGAGGAAAGGAGTTTTATTCGTATTGGATGTTTTTAGAGGTGACAATTGTCCACACACGAGTAAGAGAACTCGCACCCAAACAATTGAGGAGAAAGGTCAAAGACTCGACCACCCTCACTTCACCTTTAGTAAAATGTGTTTAGATAGAGATTAAGTGTTTTAATGACTACTTGGAAAAAGGTTTGGATATTGTCGAGTTCGTGTGTTTTAGAGGTGTCAATTGTCCACACACGAGTAAGAGAACTCGCACCTAAACAATCGACAAGTTAAAGTTTAAGTTTCTCTATAAGCATCAATTGTTTGCACATGAGTAAGTGAACTCGCACCTAAACAATTGATAGGTTAAGGTTTAAGTTTTAGAGGCATCAACTGTTCACACACGAGTAAGTGAACTCGCACCTAAACAATTGACAAGTTAAAGTTTAATTTTTAGAGGTGACAATTGTTCACACACGAGTAAGTGAACTCGCACCTAAACAATTGACAAGTTAAAGTTTAATTTTTTAGAGGCGACAATTGTTCACACACGAGTAAGTGAACTCGCACCCAAACAATCGAGGAGACGGATCAAAGACTCAACCCACCTCACTTCACCTTTTATAAAAGTAATGTTTGAATATAAATTACGTGTTTTAAGCGGCGAGTGATTATAAAAAGGTTTGAATAGCGTATGAATCAAAGAAAATTGTTAGATAAGTATGGACATGATATAGCCAATATGAATAGTATGAATAAAAATATAGTCGAGATAATATTTGACAGAAAATAAACAAGATAATGATTAACAAGAGGTTAAAGTTGACATAAAAGAAAAAATGGTCTCGTCTTAATCGGATTTAATCGATAAATCGGTGACTTTTGACTTTCATTGACCAAATAAAAGACACAAGGTAGGAAATCGAAATAGAAATGAAATTGGTCTCGTCTTGATCGGATTTAATCGGTAAATTGATAATCGACGATCTTTGACTTTCATTGACCCAAAAATTGAATAAAAGAATATGTGAAATAGAAATTAGAAATTAAATCGGAAATATGAATAAAGGCATAAAGGTCTCACCTTTATCGAGATTTAATCGAGAATTCGATAAATCGATCGATATTTGGTTTTCATCGACCTAAAATAAATGTAAACAACAATGAAAATGAAATAAAATCGAGACAATGAATACAAAGGATAAAGGTCTCACCTTTATCGAGATTTAATCGAGAAATCGAGAAATCGATCGATATTTGGTTTTCATCGACCCAAAATACTAACAAGAATCTAATAAAATGATAAATACAAAATAAATTGAAATAATCGAAGTAAAAGTGAATAAAAAATGATGGGCCTCAAATAAATCACAATTTAATCGGCTTAATTAAACTATGAATATCTTATATCATTGGCCCCTAAAACAAAATAAAATTGAGTTATCTAAATTAAACATATTGAGAACTAATAACTTTAAGGTTTAGAAAATAAAAGATTAAAAAGGTTTTTAAATAAATTGGTTTAAAAAAAAAATCAAGAGGGAGGGAGTGTAACGTATGAAACAGGGAGGATGAAAATGAATGGGATCACTTGGGCTGAAGGCCCATCACCCACTTCCAAACCATAACACGGGCCATGAAGAAGGTGGATAAGAACAAAACCATATGAACTATGTCATCCACAACATCATCATCAACTTATTTGTTTTCCCCCTTTTTTAAAAGACCACCAAGCCATTTTCATATTTAAAATAAAAAATAAGTAAAAAAAAAAAAAGGAATTAGTCAGCATCCTTTGAAACCAAACACGTAAAAAGCAAAACGAGAGGTACGACCACATAAGCGATTCCAACCTTCTCCGCTTCCGTTCGAACCCGTTCTCAGCCGTTTCTCCTTCGTGTATGACCTCACTTTCAATCGCGGTTTCAAGGTTTCCGCTCAAGATTTCATTCCAGGTGATTCGGTCTCCTTCTTCTTCGATCTTATTCTCGGTTCTGGATCTTTCAATCTTTCATCTTCTCCGTCTCTTTTCGGTTTTGGTTGGGTTTTGAAATATGGGTTTGGGTGTTGGCGATTTGGGTTTTCTCGAAGGGTTAAAAAAAATGGAAGGTGGGCTTGTAACTGAAACGGGTTAGGGAAAGAATTATTGTTGATGGTTGTTAATGGAAGGAGTGAGCGGATTGGTTGTGGCGTGGTGATTTGGGTTGATGTGGGGTTTTGAGTTTGTGATGTTGTTGTTGCGATTTGGGGAAGAAGGGTTTGGAATGGAGGTTGAAGATTTGCGGTGGGTGTGGTGATTTACGGTTGTTGTTATTTGGGTCTGAGATGAAGAATGGGTTGAGGGTGTTGGTGTTGTTGTGGAAGAAGCTTGGGTTACGAAGATAGGAGGTTTGAAGATGATTGTTGAGAAGAGGGGAGGTTCGCGAGAAAGGAGAAAGGTTTCTGGGGAAAATTGTGACCTGAAAAAAAAGGTTGTTGCGTTGTGATAAAGATTTGTGAAATTCTGAGAATGAAGGTTTGAGTTTGATTTGAAGTTTGGGTAAGGATTTAAGCAGAGGTTGTTATTGTTGTGTCGTTGAAGATGGTGGTGAACGAAGGAGGAAGGCCAGGTTGTTGTTGTATATGAAAGATGGGAAAGGGATGATGGTGTTACTGATGCACGACTGAGTTTTGGCTATAGCTGGTGTGGTTATGAAGTGAGTGTGAAGCTGAGTCGTGAAGAAAAGAGAGAAACAGACGGAATTGTGTGAGATATTAAGGTTGGTGTTTGGAATGAAGATGATGTGCTTCTGGGTTTTTCTTTTTTTTGAATAGGTTTATGTTGATGTTGTTGATGAGAGTGTGAAGAAGGAGGGGTGTCTTATTTATGAAGTGAGCTTGAGGGTATAATGGGAAGGATTGAAATCGTTATGAGCTGGAAATTATGGTACGGAGAATGGTGAGGAGTGGTGATTGTGCGCAGCGTATTGTGGATAGCAGTGGTGATAATGTTGTGATTTGTTCGTACGGTTTTGCTTGGCAAAAGTTGTAGTGGCATGAAAATGGGTCGTGGCCTGCATCGTGGCGGTTTTGTTTTGTTAAATAATACAGGTTGTATGTGAAAATCACTTTCTTTTTCTTTTTTTGCAATTTGTTTCTTCCTCTGAAATTCTAACGTGATGTTATTCTTATTTTTTTTTGCATCAGTTATATTGGTTTTGCAGGTGGTATAAAGGCTTGTAGGAGTCTTGTGCTGGAAGTATATGGGAGAGTGGGGTCATTGAGTTTTGTACGAAAGGATTTGTGTATGCAGGGGTGGAATGTTGTTGGTTTTTTTAAGAGAAATCAAAGAAAACTTGCGTTTCGTAGCAGTTGTACTGTAGGGAGAATCAGGTTTATGTGCGTTGTACGGTTCACATGGTTACGACCAAAATTGGTTTTTTTCTTTAATTTCCTCCACTAAAATCTGTTTACAGGTGGTCCTTTTGTTAAGAGAAAATGGTGCAAGTTTATTGTGTGGATTGTATGCTGCAGTGAAAGTTTTCATGTGGAATGGTAAAGGATTTGCATAACGTTGCGTTTGATGCTGATTCATGCTGAATTAGAGAGCTCGCATGGCTAACTGGCAAGGTTCGTAGCGGCTGGTGAGAAGACTTGTAGCAATTAGCTTTGCTTTTTATGCTAATGGTAATAGTAGGACATGACTGCCCTAAGATTGATGCACCCAAGAATAGCTAGAAAGAGTTTATTGTATATTTATGAATTATTGGTGTGGACCCATCAACCAAAATCTGTTGAGACTTTTCATTGCAACATGTATCGTATGAATAACATTGGGCCCCATTTTATTTTGTTAATATTTTGTCATGAGTATTAACTTTCTGCGCCTTAAGATTGATGCACCCAAGGATGGCTCGTTGCACAATTCTCACGAGCTTACTTTCTTCTCTTTTGGTTGAAAAGTGTAAATGGACTTGTATGAATCTTGGTGAAAAGACTAAAAAAAATATTAATGGAAAATTGGATATGGCTTATTTAATTGGATAATGGATTATAAGTGGGTTAGAAATCAATATCAGATCTAATATGGTTTGTGGACTTAGAATGACTTGGATCTTAAATGTTTGGGAAAATGAATATGGAAATATATATATATATATATATATATATTAAAAAATGGATTTAGGATATTGATAATTGTTACAAAAAAATGGATATGAGCTTTAAATTGGATAATGAAATAATATTAAAAATGGAATTGGATATTAGAAACGTGTATATTTATGAATAGAAGAAAAAGATAGGTGAATCAAAAATGAAAATGGACAAATGGATTGGATATAGACATGAATGATGTAATGGATAAAATGAATTTGGTCATAGAAAGAAAATGGATAGCAAAAAAAGATAAAAAAGGATATTGGATGAAAAAAATGGTTTAGGGTGAAAACGAGGGTGTGACAGGTGAAAGTTATACACAGGTAGGACAAATTTGGGGTATGACACTTAGGTCATCATATGATAAAGTATGTTCAGAGATGAAGAGTGACCTATCAGTGTCATCTTGGTTCTTGTGCTTTGACTAGCTTGGGTTCTTGATTAGAAGTAGGCTTCTCCAAAGTCTGATTTTTAGAGGTCGACTCCTTCAGAATCTGACACTACAACATTTTTCCTCTTTGACAACATCTGAAAAGTATTGCTAGAATTCATAAAAATGCTGCCTAAAATAATAGGGGATGTTTTCCACTCGTCCTTTGTGTGAGTGTTGCTTATTATTTAAAGGAACATTTTTTATTTTTAGGCACACTTTCGTGAAACGTCCCCTTAACTATAGGAAAAAGGGACATTTTTCAGTGGCATCTTAGGGGAAGTTTTTAAGGTGTTGTTAAAAATTGCAATGATTGAAAAACGTTTCCTAAAGGTGCTAGAGTGAGAACACTATATGAGGATGATTTCCAAATGTTGTCATTTCTTACAACAATTACCAATTATTCCCTAAAAGTTAAATAGTGAGAACACTTGGTAAATTTTTCTATTAGTTACAACAAATGTTTTTTTACCATATTTTTTCTAAAATAAACAATTCAAATCAAAATTACACCAAACATAAATTGTTTGTACCACAAAAGTTATGTTAATAAAATCTAGCAAAGTGACAAAATACACAGTTTCTTAAAGTTTAATGCTTACGCATTAACTCAAATACATAGCTTCAAACATTAACTCAAAATACATAATGAAAAACAAAGTTTAACACAATGGAAGACACCCGATGTTTTGTGTTGTGTATAAACTTACGAGAATTCATTAAGAAAAATATTCACTATAACATAAACTAACATTTTCAAAAACTTGTTGCTTCATTGACGACACATCTTGTTCCCCATTAGGTATGAAGGATATAGGAATAAGAAGCATCAAAGTAAGGCTTCTATGCTGATAAGCACAAAGATACATTCTATCTCTGGTCAGTTGAAGTAAAGTTATTGGAGTAGTAAACACCCACGTACCAACCTATGTCCCCCCATAAATCAGTGACAAAATAACCATCATTTCCCTTAGACTATTTGTCACTCTACAAGGGTCTCACAACATGACAGTTGTGATACTCCTCAGGTGATGCATCAGATGATTCATAAAAACTTTCGAACATAAATAGAGCTTGGATGGGTCACATTAGTCTCGGTGACAGCATTAGATGTAACATTTCCTTTCCGTAAGTAGGACCATGACAAGGGAGTGTTTATACAACAGACAATTCGAAAGCCCTGACAAGGGACTGCCAAAATGAAAGTCAATAAAATGACATTTCAGCAACAAGTCAAAGTGTATCCAAAGTGTAGGATGAAAAATAATATTACATCTTAATGATTGAAAAGAACAATTGAAAAGTTTAAACACTTAGGGTGTGTTTGGATTGGCGGTGAACATAATTGATTCTAGCAGAATTGAGTTTGGTAGAATTGATTTTAACAGAATTGAGTTTAGCAGAATTGATTTATGTTTGGATACATTTATGTAAAAGTGAGTTAGAGAATAAATTCCAGTGTAAAAATCACACAGAATCAATTCTGAAGGTAGAAGCTACAAATTATAGCTTCCAGTAGAATCAATTCTGGAGGTAGAATCAATTCTACTTTTGATAAAACAAACACCTCAAAATCACCCAGAATCAATTCTACACCTCTAGAATTGATTCTGGGTCTTCCAAAAGTCAATCCAAACATGCTATTAATAATTTGTGTAACAACTATAAACTAAAAATCACATTTCATCATGATCAACTAGATATTTGTGAATAATTACGGTTTTCCCGTGACAGCTAAATAATCTGTAAAATACTATAATATTTAGAAATGAAAAATAGTGAAGAACCAGAAAAATACCTAACACTCAATCTTATCACTTTTTTAAAAATCTTATCACTTTTCTAAGTACTTATTATTTCTTTAGTGGTTAACATGACTCACTCTCTCCATTGCACCCAACTACTTAACAACATAGGTCGTTTATATCCTACAATTTTTTTTATTTAACAGATTAAATTTATTTATCATGTGAATCTAAATTAAAAATAGAAATTTTTTTCTACTGAGAATGTCACATGTTGTTAATAAATTTTTCTTTTAATTTTATGACAAATTCCTATCCAAAAGAATCACCTATGCAAACTACGATATGCAGGAATAAGATTATCAATACTAACAAGTTCAACCAATTACAAATTTAAAAATTTAATTTTAATTCAAACATATAGAAAAAGTTCACAATGTATATAACAAGCACAATTATCAACAATATTGAAATAAAGAAACAAAATAAAAAGTAATATCCAATTTTCTTTATCGAGTACTTAGATTAACAGGGCCGGATTTGGGCCTGTGCAGCTGTTCCATTGCACAATGCCTCAAAATTCCAAGGGCCTCAAATTGCATGTAAAAATAGAAGCCCAACTCAATTAGTCTTTAGAATAATGTTCATTCAAATTAAGTTATATATATATATATATATATATATATATATATATATATATATATATATATATATATATATATATATATATATATATATAGGGTTATGTTGATGCACACCCATATAGGTGTGCATTAACAACATACACCTTAGTGTATTTTTGTGTGGGACCCACCAATTTTGAGTGTATGTTAGCATTTCTCATATATATATATATATATATATATATATATATATATATATATATATATATATATATAGGGTTATGCTAATGCACACCCATATAGGTGTGCATTAGTAACATATACCTTAGTGTATTTTTGTGTGGGGCCCACCAATTTTGAGTATATGTTAGCATTTCTCATATATATATATATATATATATATATATAATTAGAAATACAAACACTTGTACACAGTAACACTTTTGTACGGGAAAACAAATGTACGACGGCGAAAGGACCATACATCACACAATTCATATAGTGTCATCATTATTACTGCAACTAGCGAATATCCGTGCTATCGCACGGATCTTGTCTGTATTCACACGCTACATTGCGAAATATCACTTGTCATATATGAACTTAAATCAATGTATGAAAAAATAAAATTCAAATGATTCGTCTATAGTTGGTATCTCATAGATTTAATATATATATGAACATTAAAATGATCAGTCTACAACTGGTATCTCATAGATACGTTCACATCTACCCGTTTGTAGTCACACGCTATGTTGCAAAATATCACTTGTAAAATTTACAAACCTTTTTTCAGACTCTAAAAATTTTACATAATAGACATTTTCCCGTTTAAAAATAATTATTGTAACTTATTTCTGTATATAAAAATACTTATATCAACATGTAGGGATGGCAAAAAAATCCGTACCCGCGATATCCGCGGATAAAATCCATCACGGATATGAGACAGATGGTTTAATGGATATCCACGGATAAAATAAATGGATATTTAAATACCCGTTTGTTAATGGATATGGATACATGTTTAATGATATACATACCCGCGGATATCCATATCCGTTAATAAGTTATAAAAATATTTTAAATATTATTAATTTATTATACCTTATCTTTTCATCTTCTAAAAAAAATTAGTCTTCTTATATTTCTTTCTTTTTTTTTGTTTTGAAATTTTCTTTGAAGAAAGTCTTTCACATTTCATTCAAATTTGATTAACCATTTTATATTTAAACTCTTCATTACTTCATATTTCATAGTTAAATTATGTTTTGGTGAATAAGAAAAAAATTAATGCGATGAAATTTTATTGTTAAATTAAGAGCGAATTGTATCGATATTATGTGACAACAACTTTTTGTGTCTTAAAAAGAAGTTAAAAATATTATTTTCAAAATTTAATTTTCATAAAAAGAATCTTATCCATGGATATCTGTAAATATCCGCGGATATCATAAAACCCGCGGATTACCCGCTTAACGGATATCCGCATGGATATGGGGCGGATATGGATATCACATTTATCCAATGGGGCGGATACGAATATCATAGTATCCGTCCCCATGGATATCCATTTACATCCCTATCAACATGTAGACTTTTTCCTGTTTATAAGCGCCTTAAGTCTGTGTGACAATATATAAAGCAGTTTTTAATTTATTCATGTTAAAAACAATTATTTTAATACTTCGATTTTTCTTCTTTATAAAAATATTTGTAACTTATTACTTTTTATAAAAATAATTATAACTTATTCCCGTTTATAAAATTATTGTAATTTCTTTTTCCATTTATAAGCACCTTGAACTCGTGTGTCCATTTATAAAAATATTTGTAACTTATTCTCATTTATACAAATAATTGTATAAATAGTTGAATTTATTATAGTTATAAAATTATTAGTAATTTATTTCCGTTTATAAAAACAATTGTAACTTATTCAGTTTATAAATAAATGTCACCTATTAGTGATTAATATTGAATTTATTATTTTAATGTCTAGTTAATTTGATTAAAGTAAAATAAATATTCTAACTAATTAAAATAAATATTCTTTAAAAAAAACAAACTTAAAAGACAATTTTTAGAAGTTTTTTTAATATAACATAGTGTTTTTCTTCTGAGTCAAAAAATAGTTGTAACCTATTCTCATTTATAAAAAATAATTGTAACTTATTTCCGTTTATAAAAAATAATTATGTTGATGATGTAAACTTTTTTCTGTTTATAAGTTTCTTGTACCCGTGTGTCCATTGTGTTGGTGATGTAAACAATTATTTTAATACTTCAATTTTTCTCCTTTATAAAAATATATGTAACTTATTCTCATTTATACAAATAATTGTATAAATAGTTGATTTATTATGTTTATAAAGTTATTTGTAACTTATTCCTGTTTGTAAAAACAATTGTAACTTATTCAGTTTATAAAAAATGATTGTATCAATACATTTTAATCTTTTATCATTAATTTTTTATGATTACCATTTATCATTAAATTTTCATGACTACCATTTAACATTTTTTTATCATGATTACAATTATAAAGTTAATTTGAAAAAGATTCTGATAACTTTAAGTTTTTTTATAAGTTTAAAAATAATTATATCAATACGAAGATTTTTTTTTCCGTTTATAAGTGGCTTGAACCCGTGTTACAATTTATATAAATTTTTTAACTTATTCTTGTAAAAAAAAAATCCCATATGGATTCACATTAAAGTTGCAAAGATAGTAAGCGTCTTGAACTCGTGTCTCTATTTATAAAAAATATTTGTAATTTGTTCTGATTTATAATAATAATTGTTTAATTAATTGAATTTTTTTTGTTTATAAAAATATTTATAACTTATTCCCGTTTAAAAAAAATTATTGTAACTTATTTTTGTATATAAAAATATTTATATCAACATTAGATTTTTTTTCCGTTTATAAGCACTTTGAATTTGTGTAACAACTTGTAAAATAATTTTTAACTTATTCCTGTTAAAAATACTTGTATTAATACTTGAAGTTTTTTTCCTTTATAAAAACATTTGTAACTTGTTCCAATTTATAAAAATATTTGTAACTTATTTCCATTTATACAAAAAAAATTGTATCAATAGTTGAGTTTATTCCGTTTATAAAATTATTTGTAACTTATTCTCGTTTATAAAAATAATTGTAATTTATTCCAGTTTATAAAAATGATTGTATCAATAAATTTTTATCATTTATCATTAATTTTTTCATGATTATCCTTTATCATTAAATTTCCATGACTACCATATATCAGTTTTTTTATCATGATTACCATTATAAAATTAATTTGAAAAGATTTTGATAAGTTTTACTAATTTTATAAGTTTAAAAAAATTACAAAATCTCATATTAAATTATACTTATAATAAATGCCATTTATTAGTGATTAATATAATTTTTTTTTTATTTTTTGGAAATAAAGTATTTCCCCACCCCCTATTAACAATATTGGAAATTACTATATCTTTAATTTCTATGGTATTCACACTATCCCCAAACACTTTCCTATTTCTATACCTCCAAACTTCATATATGGTTTCCGCCGCAACACTACGGACAAGGGTAGCCTTCCAACCTTTTCCTTTGCTCCTTTCCATAATCCAATGTAGTTCCTCATTCCAACCATGAGGGGAATGATATATTCTAATCCAACCCAAGATTTCTTGCCAACATTTCTTGAACGGAGGGCAACCGAACAATAGATGTTCATTAGATTCCACTTGGTCACAAAAATAACAATCATCCGTACTTATGATCCCAAATTTTTTTAATCTATCTCGCGTTGCAAGCCTATTATGGCAAGCCATCCACAACATAAAATTTGCTCTTGGCCACGCAACAGAGTTGTACATCAGATGCTTCTACTCAACAACCAGTTCCTCGCTTTTTAGAAACCCATAAACTTTGCTAATTTGGTATTTCCCTGTCATGGAGTTCCAATCATTCATCATGCTCATGAGATCTCTCTGCTTGAGGACTGATTTCAAGATCCAAGACATGTTTTGGCTAATCTGGACTTGCTGGACAGTATGGCTTTTGAAATAGAAGGAGTGTATCCACTTAACCCACAAAGACTCTTTTCTATTACACAGGTTCCAGAGGAGCTTAGCAATGCTAGCTTTGTTCCACTCTCTCAAAGATATGATATTGAGACCACCATTCCTCTTAGGATTACACACTTTTTTCCAGGCAATAGGAGATTTTTTTGACTTTAACTCCTTACCCGACCAAAGAAAAGTTCTGCATATGGAATCAATCACTTGGATCACTTTCTTCGGAAACGGAAGGCACCACATCCAGTAAATTGTCATAGAAGCAATGACATTATTTATCAACTGCAACCTACCTGCATAACTCAGCATTTTCGAGCTCCAGTGACGGATACGGCTCACAATACGATCAACCAGCTTTATGTAGTGACTGATAGGAAGTTTCTTAGTCGTAAGAGGGACTCCCAAATATCTAAAGGGAAGCTCCCCTTCCACATAATTAGTAACAGCATGTATTTCATCCTTTGTATCACTAGTCACCCCTCCAAGGAAAGTCCTGCATTTCATCGGGTTAACAACAAGACCAGTGGAATTAGAAAAAGTGTTTACCTGTTCCATCAGCAGCTCCACTGATTTACAATCTCCACGAGCAAAGAGCAGTACATCATCAGCAAAACTCAGATTGATGATTTTATGCCTTTCGCACTTCGCATGAAAATTAAAATTAGGAATACGGTCCAGCTTATGAATCACTCTATGGAAGTACTCCATCACCAGCACAAACAGAATGGGGGAGATTGGATCTCCTTGTCTAAGGCCTCGCTTGGCCTTCAAACTCTTAGTAACTTTCCCACCAATCTTAAACCTGTAAGACACACTAGACACAGCAAGCATAATCCATTTAGTGAACTTGTGAGGAAATCCCTGCTCCTTTAAGATACATTCAAGAGCCCACCAATCAATGGTATCATAAGCTTTCTGTATATCTAACTGCAGCATACATCTAGGAGTTCCTCCTTTCCTACTATAGCCACGAATGAGCTCATAAGCTAACAATATATGATCCTGAATATTCTGCCCCGGTATGAAAGCTGCCTGGCTCTTGTTTACAATACTAGTGATGACAAATCTCAGCCTGTTAGTCAAGATTTTAGAAATGATTTTGTAAAGAGTGGTACAACAGGAGATTAACCTATAGTCTTTAACATACTTGCCAGCATTACCTTTAGGAATTAGAGAAACAAGAGTACAATTTACTGCAGGATACATTTGGAAATTGTTGAAGAAATCCATGATAGCAGCTATAGTGTCTTTCTTTATTATGGACCAAGTAGACTTGAAAAACTTTGCTCCAAATCCATCCACCCCAGGGGCTTTAAGGTCATCAATGTCCTTTAAAGCATTTTGGATTTCATCAGCTGTGACAGGTCTCTCAAGTAAAATCCTTTGCTCAGCAGATAAATGAGATCCACTTCTCATAGCAGTTAAATCAATCCCTTCAATGTTGTTCTTAGCACTACCCATGAGATTCCCATAGAACCTAAGAATCTCATTCTTAATGTCCTCAGGCCTGTCCAGTATGGTGCCATCCTCAATAGAAATGTGCTAAATGCCATTTTGACTTTGTTTGGCCTTCAAAGTAGTATGAAAATACCTGTTATTTCCATCTCCTAACTTCAACCAGTTAATCTTAGACCTTTGTCTTAGAACTTGTTCCTCTATCTCACTCCACTTAAAGACTTCATCAGTTTTCTCCTTTACCAAATTGATCAGCATAGCATTGCCAAGGTCATCTTTGAGTTTATTATGAGCCTCCTGAAGTTTAATCCTAACCTGCTTTAGGAACTGAGTTGCACCTACAAGAGGCTTACTCAGATTGGTCACAACATTTTGCACCCTAATAAGCTTCCTCCACATAACAAACATAGGACTCCCTCCTAAAGGGGTATTCCAACTGTTAGCTATTTCCTCTTGGTAACCCTCAACATTCACAACATTGTTAATGAATTTGAACTGTTGAGACTTCTTCCACTTCTTTTCAGGATTACACAAATAAAGCAGAGCATGATCAGAAATACCAGGATCTAGAATTTTCAGAGTCATGTTACAATACTTTTGGTACCAGTCTGTATTGGCCATTCCATGATCAATTCTGGAATATATACTGTTGTCACTTTGCTTGTTAGACCACGTGTAGTAATTCCCAGTCGTGTCCATGCTACTGAGATTTGTTGTTTGCATCATATCTGTCAGATCTTTGTACTCATTCATCTGGACCATGTTCCCACCCCTTCTGTCATTCGTTTGCATCACATTATTGTAATCTCCAATAATGAACCAAGGTCCCTGCTGACTTAAGTGGATTTGCTTAATCTCCTTCCATAACTTTTTCCTTAATTCCAGTTGATTGGCTCCATACACAGCAGTTTGTCAAAACATGAAATCACCATTTCTGTCATAAACACTGCAGTGAATCAATTGCATAGAACAAGTAATTTTCCTGATTTCAATATAAGTATTGTTCCACCAGATCCAAATTCAACCATTATCATGCTTCTCATAGTTATCAATGTAGTTACCTTTCAGATTCAATTTACATCTAACTCTGTCAGCTTTCCCTCTTTTTACTCTTGTTTCAATCATGACACTAATCATAGGGTTAAGTTTGATGAGGCGGGAGCTAACCTCTCTAGTCTTAACCACTTTATTTAGCCCCCTCACGTTCCACGAAACTAGCATTGATTCATGTTTTGACTACTTTGAGGATCATTCAAAATCCCAAGTAGTCCAAAACCATTTTGACATTGAATACCTTCATTCACAGTCCCCTTTCCATTATCCCGTCCATTACCTTTAACTCTTGTCCACTCATCATTATCTTTATTTTGCTTCTCTTCAGTTTTAGCAGACTTCCCTTTTATTATCTGTCCCTCATCATTGGAGTTATCTTCTACTCTAGCTTGAACTTCCTTCACCTTTGGTCTCCATTCTTTAGCTTTTTTAGCAGGCTTTTCACAATTGTGTCCAACTTTGTGGCATTTCCTGCAGTACAAAGGTCTCCATTCATACTCTATAGGTTGTTTCAATTTGTTGCCTTTTTCATCTCTAATCATAATCTCCTTCTTTAACTCTTGTGTGATGTCAATCTCCACCAAAATTCTAGCGTACAACACCCTGAGCTTATTTGCCGTGCACTCATCTGTCACCAAAGGCGTCCCAATTGCACTCCCAATTTTACTCAGGCTACGAGCTCCCCATAAGTGTAAAGGCAGTTGAGGGAGTTTCACCCACAACGGAATCGTTCTCAGCATATCCTTATTCAGGCTAAAATCAGGCTTCCATTCTGTCAGCATCATTGGTCTCTTATGGATCGTATATGGTCCTTTCATTAAGACTGAATCTTTGTCTTGGAACGATTGGAATCGCATTATGAAAAACCCTTCCTCATTGTAAAATAGATCTAGTAGCTTCACAAAGTTCCAGCTCTGAAGCATAAACTGTTTAACAGCATTCATACTCAAATACTCACCAATAACATACATGATGAGTGCAGATTCCCAATATTTCACTTCTGCTTCCACATCAGCTGCTTCAATTTCAATTTCAACTTCTCCATCAACCAACTTTGGTGCAACAAATTCCATGGACAACCCCTTCGCAGGGTTTCGGTTCTCTTTGATGACATCTACCCTGAGCTTCTTCTGTTCTTGGCTTGCTTCCGCTGAAGGATCATCTCTTTTTAGGGTTGCCACTGCATCTTCGCTTAGGGTTTTGTCTTCACGAGCTTTCGATTGAATTTCATCTGTTTGACTTTCCTCATCTGACAATTCATTCCTCACAGTCACTTCTTCATAAGTTTCTCTCGCCGAACCACTCTGAACGACGGATGATGCCGCTGGATTGGCCGTTGACGGAGGCACCTTGGCTGGCCGCCCCCGTCCCCTTCCTCTCCCTCGCTTCATCTTACACCTATTATTAATAATATAAAATTTATTATTTAAATGTCTAGTTAATTTGATTAAAGTAAAATAAATATTTTAACTAATTAAATATATATTCTATAGAAAAAAAGACAAACTTATTAATACTTATTACAATTATATATTTCTCATTTATAAGAATGTTTGTAACTTATTCCCGTTTATAAAAATTATTGTAACTTATTTTTGTTTATAAGAATATTTGTAATTTATTATTATTTATAAAAATATTTATAACTTATTTTTGTTTATAAAAATGTTCATAACTTATTCTTATTTATAAAAATACTTTGTAACTTAGTTCCGTGTTTATAAAAATAATTGTATCAACATATAGAATTTGTCCCGTTCATAAGTGCTTTGAACACGTGGGTCTATCTATAAAAATATTTGTAACTTATTTCCGTTATAAACAATTAAATCAATAGTTGAATTTTTTCCGTTAATAAAAATATTTGTAATTTATTTCGGTTTATAAAAATATTTATAATTTATGCCCGTTTATAAAAATAATCCTATTAACAGGAGACTTTTTCCCGTTTATAAATGTCTTTTACCACGTGATTATAAATAGATTTGATTCCTCATTTAAATCATAATCAAATCCAACAATTGACCTTAATTTCATTTAATCCCATAATTTCATTTTAAACAAAATATGGGATTAAAAATTATAATTACGTGATATCTTTCTATTTTTTAGAGATATCTTTCCATTAATTACAATCATTCAAACTTTAAACTCAAATCTGCTTTTTCATATTCCTAGGAAATTTATTTATTTTTACATAAATCTTTCCATATACCATTTCATATATTAATTAATATGTTTTTAATTTTTCCAATAAATTATAACTATTAACAAAATTAAAACAAAATATTTAAATAAGTAACACAATATACGTTTCACACTTATAAATATACTTGTAACTTCCAACATAATCTTTTTTTTTGAATTAAAAAGAAATGTATTAATTCAAAGATAGCTACAAAGCCCATCGCGCGGATGCAACCACAAAAATGGAACATCTAGGGTGTCATCAAAGAGGCAATGTGTGGCCTAACTATGTTTCTATTATTCACACTACCACCAAAACAAACCTCATTTATAAACTTCCAGACTCCATAAATCGTTTCAGTAATAGTCAATTTGAAAATGGAAGCCCTCCATCCTTTTCCCTTCCCTTTATGAATCACCTGAATCCACGCCAACATAATCTTTTACTAATATAATTTAGTATTGATAATGTCAAATCCTATCAAAATATAATATTTGAACAAAATATAATTATTTGTAACAATTTGTTAGTATAAATGCTAATATGGACGTGAGAAACTGATTTCCCAACATGAGTTCATCATATGGTTCAAAAAAATTGATTTGAAAAATAGTCATAAAATTAACATGTTATAAACTATTGTCTAAAAAGTTTTTCACATGGTGGAAAAAAAATTGATAATTTTAGGAAAGTGAAGGT
This sequence comes from Lathyrus tuberosus, assembly GCA_022829125.1. Taxonomy (NCBI): domain Eukaryota; kingdom Viridiplantae; phylum Streptophyta; class Magnoliopsida; order Fabales; family Fabaceae; genus Lathyrus; species Lathyrus tuberosus. The sequence continues at coordinate 11,283,081 of JALAZF010000042.1, forward strand.
TGCCTTTTGAGTTTCCTTTGAATGCATTGAGCCAAGCGAGAATGAATGGTTCACATGAAAAATGCCTAAAGTGGTTTAAGCAATGATACTCTCCATTTTCCAATCTGGATTCCAAGAGTTTTTTTCCAGCTTCCCAATGTACATATGATCGTACCTGGATCAGAATGTTTGAAAGTGGCCAACCGAGTCTGGAATGACTGCTACTTCAGTGATGATGCAAGACAGTGGGGGATGTACCTGTAGGACACTCCGATGCTTAAGTCAGTGAGTGCACAACAAATACAGAGAGTGTGATTGAGAGTATAAAGTTAACTTAACCTGACCCTCTAAAGTGAGAGGATATTTATAGGAGACCCCCAGCGCGTGGCCAACGGTTATTTGCAACGGGTGGGACCAGCGTGTGACCCGTTCCAAGTAACTGCTAGGGTTTACGTGTAGTAATAATGACCAGCTCGTGGTCAACACCCTAGTGTAACTGTCCTTTTAATACCATTATTAGACGGTTACGTGAAACGTATTTGTGTAGATAAGACCGTTGATGGTTTCCTCGGGGAAGAGTCTTTAGTGTCGAGGAGATGTGGTGGTCGTGGTTTGGACCTGGTTTAATGGAGGCAAACCATGTATGTCGGGGACCTACGAGTCAGCGGGAATTGGGAATGTACTCGCGGGAAGAAGCTAATCTGTCGAGGAGGTTCTCATCTGGGTGTGATGTCTTCCGTTGTCCTCGGATACTCGAGTGTCCTCAGGTTTTCGAGGTGCTCGACAGGCTTTTGGTCTTGAGTATGGTAGTTATGTGTCCTTCTTTAGGACTTTGTTGGGTTTCCTCAAGTTGCATGGATTGGGCCTGTTTGACTGTAGGAAATCTCGGCCCAGTCCAGAACAGGAGCCCCCCCCCCCCCCCAAGTCGTTGCTTTGAGGCATCGGAGGAATGACTTGAGGGTTAATAATCGTGTCGGGGAAACGCCAAAGGATGATCCGAGGAGGATATCAGCATGGTCTAAGAGTTGCATGATGGTTTGCGGACAGTTATCACGAGGCGGGTGTAGCGAGCGATTTTGGACGTGGTTCTTAAGCGTTGGTCGCTCTCTGCGGTTGAGCTTAAACTACAGGTCGATTCATTTTTTATCCTATTGTGAGCTGACTAAGGAAGGGAAATAGATGTCTCCAATTAACCCTGCTTGCATACTGAGTTTAAACAGCGGTCTGTTAGGTTACGGATGCTATCAATGTGGGGGGGGCCTTTGTACTGGTTATTCATATTTCGCCAATACAGGTTCTTTCTTTCTTTTTTTCTAGGCAAAGGGTTTCTGGCGGGGAATAAGGATTAGGATGTTAGGACTGATGCTTTTGAATTACTGCTTTTAATTGATGGAGATATGGGATTTGGGTTTTTTGTTGATTGCGCTCGCTAAGATCTTTTCTTTCGATCTTATGCCTACGTATTCCCGTTTACCGAAATAGGGAAATCAGAGCGTTCGTAGTTCCTCCTATTCTACGGGAGGAAATTGGTTTTTGGTGTCTTGTTCAAAGCCCAAGACGTGAAGCGAAAGGTGATTTGTATCTTGTTCAAAGCCCAAGATGTGAAGCTAAAAGGTCTATTTGTGTCTTGTTCAAAGCCCAAGACGTGAAGCTGAAAGACCTCGACTTTAGAGAGAATTTGTCATCTCTAAATAGGGGAGAAGGAGAATTACTTTAACTGGGATACGCGGATCCGAGCAATGCCATAATTTCCGAAGAAAGGGTTTTAACCTGAAGGAGAAGACTTTAACTCAGTGTAGAGCAATGCCATCTTTCCTTAGGAATTTCTCATGCTAAAAGAGGGACAGTGGCATGGATGTAGATGATCCAGAGGTTTGCCGCTTACAGCGATTAGATGAAAGGAAAGGAGTTGTTGATGTTTGTGTACTGTGAACGATGCACAACTTTGATGCTAAAAGGTTGATTGGATCAACCAGTGGTTTTCTTATACAAAGCCTAAGAGGAGGCTAATTTCCGCTAGGAAAATCATTATACAAAACCTAAGAGGAGGCTATTTTGTGTCTCGTACAAAGCCCGAGAGAGAGGCTAAAAGGGTTCGACCCAGTGGGGCATATCGTTATACAAAGCCTAAGAGGAGGCTAGCAAAGAGTTCGACTCTTGATTAAGGGATTTATATCTCGTACGAGGCCCGAGATGGAGGCAAAAAAGGGGTGATTGACTCTACGAGGGAATCTTTTGTGTCTCATACAAAGCCTGAGAGAGAGGCTAAAAGGTTGTTTTGACTCCACTGGGGAGAATTTTGGTATCTCGTACGAAGCCCGAGATGGAGGCTATTGTAACTGTTTTAGTTGAGTGACAGATCCAATATACTGATTTAAAAGAGAAAATCAGTTCTTATATGAGTGACACTGTACTCAGGGATTTGATTTGAGGATCAGGGATATTTCCTTCTCTTTGAGGAAACGGGAAATCCAAAGGGTATTGAGACTATCCGAGTCTGCGGGTTTCCTTCCTATTTAACGAAGGGTGCTTGAGAATGTCTTTGAGACTCAAGGAAGTTAGACTGTCCGTGTCTAGAGTTTTATCTTTTGTACTATGCTTCGAGAAACAGTAGTAGACTCTTTGAAAGGACTGTTCTATGAGGATGACTAGGTTCTGTTCCTATACCTCTAGGAGGTCGTCGGGACAATTTGTACGAAGCCCAAGAGGAGGCTGGAAACTTTTAAGAAGCCGATCGGTCCTTGTACGAAGCCCAAGAGGAGGCTATCATTCCCGGAGGAAGAGTTCATTATACGAAGCCTAAGAGGAGGTTGTGAATACTTCTAAGAAGCCGTAGGGTCCTTGAATAATGCCCAAGAGGAGGACAGGTTGCTTATAGGAAGCCTGTGGGTCCTTGTACGATGCCCAAGAGGAGGCCGATGCTTTTAAGAAGCCCGTGGGTCCCAAACCAAAGAAAAGTTCAAGAAAACTCTTTTAAAGATAAAACCACTGGTAAACGTGCGAGGTTTACTATCCAGCAACTTTTTCTTTTCAAGAGAGTTTGAACAGTTCGGAGGTTTGAAGAAATTCAAGAGAAGTTTCACCGAGAATAATTCATCTCTGGGGAATAGAATTTCTTGACGATTCCTATGGAGGACAGCCGAAGAGAAGACTGTATCTGGTGCTCCTATTGGGGATCTAGGCGTCTATTTCTACGAATAAGTGAAACGGCGTCACCTAGTTCTAGACGTAGTAGCCAGGGAAACTCGAGATATCTATACTATTATTACACAGTAGATATGAGTTTATGAAAGGAGACTTACAGTGAGCAGCCCCACAATACAGTTTATAATATGAAAGCAGTAAATGAAAGCGATACCCACTTACTCGGTTGTAGTGCTTCCATACTGTTTGGTTAGTTGTTCAACAAAGAAAGATAAAAACAACAGTATATTCAAAAATCAAAGGAGAAAGTGCTTTGAAAAAGAAAGATTTGGGGCTTACAGCTCAAGGAGAGGCCCAAGGTTTTATCAGTGAGTGCACTGTTTGACTTTGTACAGCGGGACTTATACAAGTGACTGGGGCCCAAAAATGGTTTTCTGTACAAAGGGATGGGTCTTACACTCTCTCAAGAGGCCCAAAAAGGTTTAAAGAAAAGAGAGGGGCTTATAACACGAGGGTAGGCCCAGATGGTTTTTAATTTTAAACGGGCGACGATCGCGCCGTTTACTTGTACAGAGGGACTTATACAATGAGTGAGGCCCAAAAAGTTTTTGTACAAGGGGGGATGGGTCTTACACTCTCTCAAGAGGCCCAAAAAGGTTTAAAGAAAAATAAATGGGTCTTACTACTCGAGGGTAGGCCCAGATCATTTTTGAAAAGGCGACGATCGCGCCGTTTGTTTTTTGACGGTATCGGGACTTATACGATAAGTGAGGCCCAAAGATGATTTGGTCAAAAAAAGGATTGGGTCTTACACTCTAATAGAGGCCCAAAGTGTTTTGAAAATGATTTATGAGGGTTGAATTAATCCAAAACCCTAATTTGTTTTCAAAAATGTATTTAATTGAATAAAAATTCAATTAAAATGATCAAAAATTGTTTAACACATGGAAAACAAATTGTGATCTTGCATTAATGCTTCAAAAATTAAGTATTGACCTACAACATAATTAGAAAGCATTAAAAGTTGCAAAATCAATGTAGAAAAAATATTTAAAATGCCAAAAACAATCAAAATATTAATTCTTTACAAAAATATCAATTATATGAAATAAATAATATTTTTGGGATTTTTTGTGAAAATAAAATATTTTAACATTTTTGTGAATTATTAAAAAAAGAATCAACTCAAAATCATTAAAACTCAGAGAGAAATTAATTTTTGAATCAATTAAACAAAATCACAAAATTCAAATATTCAAATATATGAAAATGGCGCCAAGAACACGCGCGTTTTTCAGTTTGCCCAGATTTGCATTTTCTATCCAATCTCCATGAATACGTAACCATATCATGCAATCCACATATCATTATGCTCGCCTCAACCTCACGATCATGTCTATGTACTTTAATTTCATTTAAATTAAACATACAACAAGAAATCACGAAGAGACCTCAAGAACCCTAATTTCTGCATGAAGGCTAGGATTTTTGATACACGATTCAAACAATGCAATTAATTGAGGGAAAACATTCCATGCATGATTATGAACATATGGCCAAATTATTGTGCGAGGAAATATTCATAGATTGAGAGATGACCAAGTTTAGGCTTACCTCCAAGTCGTGACAGCAAGAGCAAATCAAATTCTGGGTTGGAGGTGTTACAGATGAGTTGTGATGATCTGAACAGCTTCCCTACACCATATGGAGTGTGTTTGAACACTTGGATTGAATTGAAATGGACTGGATCAGTTTATGGCATCTCAGCTGCAACTTCACTTCAAACTTGTGTGGATGGCAAGTGATTTTGTGAAATTGATGTTTCAGATGTTATGTGAGTGTTTGATCAGCTCATATGTGATGTATGTGAGGTGTGTGAGTGATTGGTTTGTGCAGAATTGCTCTCAAACTCAAAACCCGATAGCTACCTTGCTAAGAAAGGCATTTTTGCCAAGAGAAAGAGATTTTGAGGAAAGCATCTGTTAGATGGGTTTGGTGTACTTAAACTGACCACAATTGAGCTCTATTTATAGTAGAGCAAGTTTGTTTTGCAAGGAATAGTGCATGGCAGCTGGTAAGTAGGTTTCCTCAATGTTGGCCAATGGAAATGAAAGTCTCCTCTAGCCATTGACTAGAGGTTAGGGCACAGAGCTTTGGTCCCCTTGGTCTTGGATAAGTCTTGACTGATTTCAGATGAGAATGGCTCAGTCCATGCCACCTTGATGGTTCCATTGAATGCCTCATTCCAAATTTGAAGTCTTGTCCCTATTTTGGCAACTCTAGGTTCAACATGCTATTCTTTGTTCCTTGGACCTTGGAGGTTTGGCTCAGTGATTGTCCCCTTTGGATTGAATCCTCTGAGGTGTCCAAGTGGATTGGAGCAATTGCAATTGGCTGATTTTGGAAAATCGAGCCAAAATGCAAATTCTGCCTTGCCTTGACAGATTTCAGCAAGGCAACTTGCCAATGTTGTATCTCATGATGTAGGTTGAATTTGGCAATGTTCTTGGCCATTTTGGAAAGCCCTAACATGATACAACAACTGTTTGAACAAGTTTGGTTTTGATCTCTTTTGATTCCAAGTGAAAAATCCCCCTACATTTGGCAAAAAGTGAAGCAGAATTCTGACTTAGTGAAAATTTCACTAAGTGTTGGAAAAAGTGACTTTTTCACTTTTCAGCCACTTTGATCACTCCATAACTCAAAATCCTTAATGAATTGGAATGACTTGTAGTTGAAGTTTTTGTAGGTGATAGTGAGGGCTACAAATCCATCTTTGGATGAGAAAAAATGGCCTTGTGGTTTAGGAGTTATGGTCCTCCAAAGTTGGTACCTTTGCCACTTTATTTTTAACTTAGAAAAATTTCTAAGTTTTATGGTTACCCCTTTTACAAGTTATCTCACTTTTCTTGATTTTTATTGATGAATGATGATTCAAATCATACATTAACATCATTTTAGGGTTAAAAATCCATTTTGGTGAAAAATCTCAAAAAGTCAAAGTTGACTTTTGTGCACAGTTGACTTTTTATCAGATGAATTCCAAACTGTGCAATTCTTCAGGAAATCATGTCCTTGACCTAAATCAAACTTAATGGACATGTTCCATGGGTGTCATAGGGTATATTCAATCATGTATTAGGGTTTGGGAGCATGCCTTGGTCAAAAGTCAAAGTTACAGTTGACTTTTCCCTTAAAACCCTAATTGTGGTGCAGATGAAAATGAAACTTGTTGCTCAAGCTTCTTGGATCAATCCATTGTTCCAAATGGATAAATATGGTGTATTAGAGACCCTTAAATCATATCTTGAGGTCTTGGCTCATGGTTTGTCCCAAAAGTCAACTTAGGGGTGAATTAGGTCAAGAAACCCTAATTCCTGATTTTTGATGAATGCATCCCCTGAGGCAAAATTGACTTGATGCATGGGTTCATGAGGTTACATGAAGTATATTAGGTCATGTTTTGGATCAATGGCTTGTGCCCAGATGAAAATTTCCATCTGGAGGCCCTGGTCGACCAAAACCCTAATTTGGTGGCACTGTCGATCTTGAGACTTGATCCACCTAGAAGGGAGCAGCCTTGTGCTTAATCCTTGAAGTGGGAGTCCTTTTTGATCCATTGTGGATGTTTGAGAGATTAGACAAGTTGAATATCATGTCATTTCTTGATTGATCATTTGTCTAAGCACTCAGAGAGGGCTTGAAACCCTAATTTTGCTTGTAGTGGATGCTCACCCATCTTTGGGGAGACTGATGAAGCATGATGGTTCATCCATATTGTGATGATGATTTTTACAATGATGGGAAATCTTAGTGGTCAAAATTTGGGGTATTACAGATGCCCCTATTTAATCTTCTTGGACCCGAAGGTGTGAATGACGAAGGGATTCGAGCATTCGGGGTGCAAGAGGATTAAATATCGGAATATCCGAAATTTTGATGGTGGTTATGAATGGTAGCTTACGCATTCATTTTCTTTAACTAAGCAATGATGCTTAGAAAAGGTAAACTTCCCCTCGATCCTGGTCTTCAGCCAAGGAACTGGTCTCAATTTTCTTTTGAAATAAACCTCCCCTCGTTCTTGGTTTCCTACCAAGGAACTGGTCTTAGTTTCTGATTTGAACTTCCCCTCAATCCTGGTTTCCTACCAAGAACTGGTCTTAGTTTCTGATTTAAACTTCCCCTCGATCCTGGTTTCCTACCAAGAACAGGTCTTAGTTTCTTTTGTCAATAAACTTTCTTGACAAGGGACGCTATTCGTAGCGGCTTTCCTTCAAACTTCTCGCCGAATTTTCCTGGGGAGATGCCATTTGAGTGGAAAAAGTTTTGATGTCAGACTTGCTGGGGAACCCAGTCGTCTGAGTTGTAGAGTTGTACAAACTTCTCTGTTGGAGACGCCATCTGTCGATTCTACTGGGGAAAGCGAGTCTCTTGAGAGACTGTTTTCGTTTGGGGTTACATCATACTTTTCTCGGGATCTTCCCGGAGAAATTCCATATGATGGGGTCCAATTTTGAGGTGCCAATGACCTTTTCATCAGGGGTTTTTCGGAGCAAAACTGGCGTGCTGCCGAATCTCTGATCACGAGGCTTTCTCTGTGGATTTTCCTTAATCCGGGAAAGCAAGGATATCATCTTCAATGGCGAAGAGTGATGCTCATTGAGAGTTTTCTCTGGCTTTTCAGAGGTTCAAGTTATCAAAGTGGCCAAGTACCGACTCTGATCTAAAGATACACTGGTGGCGAGATTGTGCAGACGCAACACTTCCTGACGAGGAAAGAACTGACAAACTCGATTGAGAAAACTGTTTATCACTAGGGGACAAGACCGACTCAAGTGATAGTGATGCAATATGAAATGTGAATGCAAATGAAAAATGCATGAAGTATGTATGTTTATGCTGACAAAACAGACGCGACATACAGACTAATGGATGAACATAATTGGATACTCGGCCATCGCGGGGCGAATAAGTACCGTTGATTCAAAATAGCAATTCCACCTTGCTTAGGAGAGATAGTCCACGCGGGGAGCTATGTTGATCGGGCTTAGGAGATGAGAACTCGACCGAGGATGTCAGACGAAACAAGGTCTCTGACATTATTGATCCTTCATTCAGGAGTACTGGTCTAGAAGGAGTACTTTGATTCCACACTTTGAAGTTCGCTTACTTCGGGAGAAGCGATCGATGTTCTTCTGATGTTCAACAGTCAAAAGAAATGCCATCTTTAATTTAAAAGCAGAAAAAGTTTTAACAAGTAAATTCATTTTTGTTTTATTTCAAGAATCGCTGATTAAGTTTAAACAACGTCGTTCTGTAAAGCTAAAGCAAGTTAGGAATTACAAACAAAAGCACAAAGGCTCAAATTTTATTGATAAGATGGAGATCAGCCAAACGCATGATTCCAAATAGTATATACAAAGTTAGAAAACGGTAATTTACAGGGAAAAGGGCTACGTTGAAACATAACGACCACTATCCTTCTACCAACTTTGAATTCGGGACATCCTGAGCTTTTGTCGAAGATGACCTTTGACTGGAGATTTCCTCCGATAGATGATGCTGTAACTGCTGCTGAGGGACTTGCCTATGTTGAACATAGTTACTTGCCATTATCCCTAATTTTTGCCTGGATTGTACTATGATGTTTCCAATCCATCGGGATGATTTCTTTTCATGTCTCTAACTTTTGCCTGGACCGCCCTTTCGGGTTTTCAATCCACCGAGACGTTTTTTTTTAGTTTTAGGCGAAGTATTTCTTGACTACATCAACATTCGTGGGGTAGGCAAATTCCTCTCCGTCCATGGTTGCAAGTCTCAAGGCGCCGCCTGAGAAAGCTTTCGTGACCACATAGGGGCCATCATAATTCGGGGTCCATTTGCCCCGGGAATCAGTGAGAAATGATTGTATCTTCTTGAGCACGAGGTCTCCTTTCCTGAAGACACGAGGTCGGACCTTTTTGTCAAACGCCCTCTTCATTCTTTGCTGATACAACTGACCGTGGCATAGTGCCGTGATTCGTTTTTCCTCGATCAGATTCAATTCGTCGTGTCGACTTTGACACCATTCAACTTCGGTGAGCTTAGCTTCCATCAATACCCGAATTGATGGGATCTCTACTTCTATGGGAAGCACTGCCTCCATGCCATATACTAGAGAGAAAGGGGTTGCCCCTGTTGAAGTGCGGATAGATGTGAGATAACCATGAAGAGCAAAGGGTAGCATTTCGTGCCAATCTTTATAGGTTACAACCATCTTTTGAACAACCTTCTTGATGTTCTTGTTAGCCGCTTCTACTGCTCCGTTCATCTTGGGTCGGTAGGGAGATGAGTTATGGTGTTCAATCTTGAACTCTGCACACAACTCTTTCATCATCTTATTGTTCAAGTTAGATCCATTATCAGTAATGATCTCGCTTGGAACACCATAACGGCAGATAATATTGTTTTTGATAAATCGGACCACCACTTGTCGGGTTACATTGGCGAATGACGCTGCTTCGACCCACTTGGTGAAATAGTCAATGGCTACCAGGATGAACCGATGTCCGTTTGAAGCCTTGGGCTCAATCATGCCAATCATGTCGATTCCTCATATGGAAAAAGGCCACGGGGAAGAAAGAATTTTGAGATGTGATGGCGGTACATGAATTTTGTCAGAGTATATCTGACACTTGTGACACCTCCTCATGTACTTGTAGCAGTCGGATTCCATGGTCAACCAATAATACCCGGCCCTGAGAATTTTTCTCGCCATTGTGTGTCCGTTGGCATGAGTGCCAAAGGATCCTTCATGAATTTCTTTCATAAGCATGTCTGCTTCTGGTCTGTCGACGCATCGGAGCAAGACCATGTCAAAATTTCTCTTATAAAGAGTGTCACCGCTCAGGAAGAAGTTTCCATCCAATCTTCTGAGGGTTTTCCTGTCTTTTCTGAGTGCCCCAATTGGGTACTCTTGTTTCTGAAGGAAGCATTTGATATCGTGATACCAAGGTCTGTCGTCTATGACTGCTTCAATCGCGAAGATGTAAGCGGACCGTTCAAGGCGCATGATGTCGATCTTAGGTATGTCATTCCATCGACCTACACTAATCATGGAAGAGAGAGTGGCTAATGCATCAGCCATGTGATTCTCATCACGAGGGATGTGATGAAATTCGACTCTGTTGAAGAAGGGTAACAACCTTCTTGCATAGTCTTTGTAAGGAATCAATCCTGATTGGTATGTGTTCCAATCTCCTGTGATCTGGTTGATAACCAAAGATGAATCGCCGTATACGTCCAAGTTTTTGATCCTTAAATCAATCGCTTCTTCGAGACCCATAATACATGCTTCGTATTAGGCCTCGTTGTTCGTACATTTGAACGTAAGTCTGGAAGTGAAAGGAATGTGGGAACCCTGAGGGGTAACAATGATTGCCCCAATTCCGTTTCCATAATGATTAACTGCTCCGTCAAAGATGAGTCCCCACTGGGAACCTGGTTCTGGCCCTTCACTGGGTAGCGGTTCATCGCAATCTTTCATTTTTAGATACATGACATCTTCGTCTGGGAAGTCAAACCCGATTGATTCTTGATCGTCAATCGGTTAATGAGCCAAATGATCAGCTAAAATACTTCTTTTAACGGCTTTCTGAGCATGGTACTCTATGTCATATTCTGATAGTAACATCTGCCAACGGGCAATCCTTCCCATGAGAGTAGGTTTTTCGAAAACGTACTTGATTAGATCCATTTCGGAGACCAACCAAGTAGTATGACGAATCATGTACTGGCGAAGACGTTTGGCTGCCCAAGCCAAAGCGCAACAAGTTTTCTCAAGCATTGTGTACCGAGTCTCGCAGTCGGTGAATTTCTTGCTTAGATAGTAAATGGCAGACTCTTTCCTTTTAGTTTCGTCTTGTTGGCCAAGTACACATCCCATTGAGTCCTCTAGGACTGTGAGGTAAATGATTAGTGGTCTTCCTTCCACTGGAGGTGATAGAATCGGAGGATTCAACAGATATTCCTTAATACTGTCGAAGGCGGTTTGGCAATCTTCTGACCAAACGCAATCCTGGTTCTTTTTCAATAACTTGAAAATCGGCGCACATGTCGCGGTCATAAGGAATATGAATCTGGAGATGTAGTTCAAACGTCCCAGGAATCCTCTGACTTGTTTTTCAGTTTTCGGAGAAGGCATTTCTTGAATGGCCTTGACCTTGTCAGGATCAACTTTAATTCCTTTCTGGCTGACGATGAACCCTAGTAGTTTCCCTGAACGGACACCGAAGGTGCACTTGTTGGGATTCAAGCGGAGCTTGAATTTTCTTAGACGTTCGAACAATTTTGACAGATGTTCAACGTGCTCATCCACTGTTCTTGATTTTGCAATCAAATCATCAACATATACCTCGATTTCTTTGTGCATCATGTCATGAAACAGAGTAGTCATGGCCCTTTGATAGGTTGCCCCGGCATTCTTCAAAGCGAACGGCATTACCTTGTAACAAAAGGTACCCCATGGGGTAATGAACGAAGTTTTCTCCATGTCTTTCGGCGCCATTTTGATCTGGTTATAGCCCGAGAATCCATCCATGAAGGAGAATACTTTGAACTTTGTTGTGCTGTCAACCAGCATGTCAATGTGTGGTAAAGGAAAGTCGTCCTTTGGACTCGCCTTGTTTAGATCTCTGTAATCAACACACATTCTGACCCTTCCGTCCTTTTTGGGAACGGGTACGATGTTGGCTAACCATTGAGGATATTCAGATGTAGCTAGGAAACCCGCGTCAATCTATTTCTGTACCTCCTCTTTGATTTTGATGGCCATGTCCGGGTGAGTCCGTCTCAACCTTTGCTTTACTGGCGGACATTCCGATCTTAGCGGTAAGTGATGTTCCACGATGCTGGTATCCAACCCTGGCATATCCTGATAGGACCAAGCGAATACATCAGGGAATTCTTTGAGAAGCTTTATCAAACTTTCTTTGACAGTTGGACTGTGCAGTGCTCCGATCCTGATTTCTTTTCTCTCTTTTTCTGAACCCAAGTTTACCGTTTCCAACGGCTCTTTGTGAGGTTCAATGGACCTTTCCTCTTGTCTGAGTAGCCGGGAGATCTCTTCTGGAATTTCGTTGTCATTTTCTTCTTCAGCCTCGAATACTGGGAACTCAAAGTTGGAAGAAGGCATCGGATCGTATGTTTCAACGGGGTATAAAACAAGCAATCTGCATGACGTGATGATTCGTGTTTAGAAGAGATAGAGAAAATGTAAGTGTGTGCAGTGTATTTATTTTACTGCTTGTTTTTATTTTTGAATTGTTTTTTTTTTTTTAGGATTACCATTTTCTGAAAAAGCAAAAAGAGAAAACAACAATAATGCGAAAATTACAGAACGACGTTATTTTATTAATGAACAAGTCGAATCTTGAAACTACAGCCCTATAAAACAAAACTCTGTCGCTTTGGGCAAAGCGAAGAGGGAAATTTACAGAAAGCGAGCCCTATCAAAACATCCGTTTCACCTGGGCAGGGTGAAAGGTTAAAGATGGCAATTACTTTGACTGACGAACGACCTTCGGAACCTCGACGGCAACCCATTGGCGGCGAACTCCTCGGTGAATCACAAAGTCTGGCACCTTCCTTGATTTGTCTTCAGAAATGACGCTGATTTCTGGTGGAGCAGGATCGTTGGAATCTGTCTCCCAGGCAGAATTGTCGTAGGAGGATTCCTCTGTTGCATTTTGCATAGCATTTGTGCTCTCAGCTGTATCTCCCCATCCAGTTGACTGGATATCTTTGAGCCTGATATGAGAGCTTTCGGGAGCAGTGTACTTGACCATATAGTCGAATTTTCCACTTGGTTGTCCCAGAGTGTCCCAAACTTCTTTGGAACTGGAGGAGTCACTTCTCTCGATGACGTTGACCTCAGGAAAAGCATAGTTGATGAATTCTAGTCCTACAAACGTTGCGAATTCATCTTCATGTTGAGTAATTTCCGAATGACCTGAATGTTGATCCCATGACATGGTGGGGACACAGGTATTCTGTTCAATGATGCTCAGCTGAGTTTCGTTACTCGGCTGACTTTCTTGCCCCAAGTTTCCTGGGTAAGGCTGCCACATTGGCAGACCATCCATCGGGCCATAGTAATTGTGATCAAAGTTGTCTTTCATCAGAGTGTCTTCCTCTAATGAATTTGGCGGAGCACGGCATCCTTCCGAATCACAATCCCCGTAGATCATTTCGACATCTGATTTTGGTATAAATCTCGGACTTTCTGTAGGAAAGCAAAAAGGCATAGGCACCTCTTCCTGAGACATATAGCCGTCCTTGTTAAGGTAGGACTTCCATTCTTCATCTGTGTCAGAGGGATCTTCCTCATTGATAGCATGAACTGTCTGTGACACTGGGTGAAGAAAACCTCCACTGTGGAAGAAGTTTTGAAGGGGATGAAGACTTTCATCGTTGGCGGCTGTCTGAGTACAGGTCGCAGAAAAACCAAGACCCTTCTTTGTTTTATTGTCAATAGGAATGACAAGCCGTCCTCATCCTGTCGTATCGGTACTCTCGACCGCTTTGATAGCATCTTTGTATGAAGAAATTGAAGTTCCTTCTTCAGATTGATCGTTCTTGCTCACCGATAGTGCTTGGAACTGAGTTCTAATAACCTCCTCGGGTTCCACACAAGTAGATGATGATAAGTTGCTTACAAGCAAGACTTGTTCCCCACAAACCGTGACAAGTTGATCGTTCTTGACGAACTTTAGCTTTTGGTGGAGGGTTGAAGTAACCGCTCCAGCCTGATGTATCCAAGGTCTTCCTAATAAACAACTGTATGTTGCCCGGATGTCCATGACCTGGAAAGTGATTTGGAAAGTGTGAGGACCAATAGTTATGGGAAGATCAACTTCGCCGATAACTATTTTTCTGGATCCGTCGAATGCTTTGACGACGATCTCGCTAACTCTCATCGGAGGGCCCTTAAATGATAATTGCGTCAAAGTGGACTTCGGCATAACATTCAGGGCTGACCCTGTGTCTACCAGTACGTTGGCTAAAGCATCGCCCTGGCAGTTAACTGTAATGTTGAGCGCCATGTTATGACGACGACCCTCTTCAGGTAATTCCTCATCACTAAATCCCAAATTATTGCAAGAAGTGATGTTAGAGACAATACTATCGAACTGTCTGATTGTTACATCCTGTTCCATAAAGGCTTGCTCCAAGACTTTCTATAGAGCCTCCCTGTGGGCTTCTGAACTGAGTAACAGCGATAATACTGAGATCTTTGAAGGAGTCTGTAACAGTTGATCAACAATGTTGTATTCACTCCTTTGGATGAGCTTTAGCATCTCATCTTTGTCTTTTGAAAAGTCAGGATTACCAGATTGACTAACTGGTGGATCAGGAATTTCCGCCTGAAGTTCCTTTTATTTGTTGGATTCTCCAACCCCTCGGTTGAAGATTCGACCGCTCCGTGTTACACGACTGATGTCGATAATATTCACGACGGAGGGTAATGGAATTTCCTTTCCATTCTCGATTATTGTTGCACCGTATTTGTAAGGGATTGCCTTAGCTGATTCATACGGTAGTGGCCCCGATAGATAGATGACTATGGGAACCTTCTGATTTTTCTGACCATCATAAGTAACCTTGATCCGTTCCCGGTTGGGAACTCTAGATTCTTCAAGTAGAGGGATGATGGCAAAAACATCCCTGATCAGGTGATGACCAGAGATCGTGACAACATCCTCAACTTGATCGGCAAGGTAGTTCGGCGACCAAATGATGGGTCCAGAACCCGGATATGGACGAATTTCTCCATGATCGACCTGACCCTGAAGAAATGCTTTCACAAGGTAACACCCTTGGTTACTTTCCGAACAGACGCTACAACTGTCATAGTTGTGTGGGGGCACCTGGCCACGCCCACTTTGAATACAATGTAACCTCACTAGGTTACCTTCCATTGATCGGACATCCTGACTTTGACGACGAGTAGGATTCCTGTTATTGATACTAATCTGTTGAGTATCTTCGTCCATATAGATTGGCATCCACCAGTGATTTAACAAGTGCTGAAGTGCCTCCTGGACAAGGGTACAACCTCGATCGTTTTCGCAACCCGCTTTACAGCTTTGATAGTCATGTGATATTAAGAATCTGAGTCGGACCTGCTCAGCATGTAACTCTACCAGGTTGGTATTCATTACACGGATGTCAAAGATATGAACCATGTTGATTTGATAGGAGTTCCTATCATGGTAGTCTTGGATCCATCCAAGATCCATCTGACGCTGGAGGACCTCTTGTATGAAAGAGCATCCCTGTTTGTTTACCGAACAAATCAGACAAGAACTGTAATCGTGTCGCGGCAGATTATGATACTGGCTTTGCCTTGAGTGCATCGCCACCAAGTTGACATTCATCGCACGGATGTCGTGGTTTTGAATGACGTTAGAATTCGTAGAGACCATGTTAACTCCACGAACTCGGTGCTCCTGGATCCATCCGAGATCCATTTGTTCCTGTAGAGCTGCTTGCACTACAGAACATCCTTGGTTATCTTTAGAGCAGATATCACACTGGTGATAATTATGAGGTGGCACATGGCCATATCCACTCTGTCTACAATGCATCTTGACCAGATTGGTCCCCAATAAGAGTACATCGTGAATTTGATAGACATTGTTAGTCTCTTTCTCAATCAGATTGACTGCAGCCTTCTCGTGTTGAGGCAGATCGTGAGAACATTAGGATTCGTATCTTTGAAAGATAAGAGCCCGCTCCTAACAAGCTTTTGCACGTCGGATTTTAAATTGAGGCAAGTCTCAATGTTATGCCCTGAACCTCCTTGATGATAAGGACATGTATGATCCGCTTTAAACCAAAAAGGCGGATTTTCCGGAACTGAAAGGGGAGACTTAGTCTGAATGTGCCCCTTAGCCAGCAGTAACGGAAACAGCTCTGCGTACAACATGGGTATAGGATCAAACCCTGATGGTCGTGTTGTACGGTTGTTATTATATGGAGGACGAGCCTGTTGAAGAGGCTGTTGTGTCCTTTGTTGGTCAGGTTGGCTCTGCGTAATCTGAGGTTGATACATAGGAACAGGCGCGGGGCCGATAGCAGGAGTAACAGCTGCTACTGGCTGATAACGTCGCCTTTGCTTTCCGAGAGAGATATTCCCAATATCTTGCTCTTTTTTCTTAGGGAGAGCACTACCGTATTTTTTAGTACCACTCGTTGATCCAGTGTCTTTTACCAAACGTCCTTCTCGGACGGCTTCCTCGAGACGTACACCCATGCCGACCATTTCGGTGAAATCACTGGGCGCACTGGCAATCATTCGGTCATAGTAAAATGAGCTTAAGGTCTTTAAGAAGATTTTTGTCATCTCTTTTTCCTCAAGAGGTGGACAAATTTGAGCGGCAATTTCACGCCACCTTTGAGCATACTCCTTAAAGGTTTCCTTGTCCTTTTGTGACATTGATCTGAGTTGATCTCTGTCGGGTGCCATGTCCAAATTGTATTTATATTGTTAGACGAAGGCAGTACCAAGATCTCTGAATGTACTGATCGTAGTACGGTTTAAACCCATGTACCATTTGAGTGCGGCACCGGTCAAACTATCCTGGAAGTAGTGAATCAGCAGGTCCTGATTCTCCGTCTGAGCTGACATCCGCCGAGCGTACATCACCAGATGGCTCTGAGGGCAAGAGTTACCCTTGTATTTTTCAAAGTCGGGCACTTGGAACTTGTGCGGGACTTTCACATTTGGGACCAAGCAGAGGTCTGCGGCGTCCTTCCCAAATAGATCCTGACCGCGAATGGCTTGCAGCTCTTTCTGCATTTCCAAGAACTGTTCCTAGAATTCAACCATTCTATCGAACATAGTTTCCTTCTTACCAGAAGGTGTTGGTGGAATCTGTCCTTCCGGGACAGTGTGCACCACAGGGGGTGGTACCGTGACTACGGCAGTAAGTCTTGGCGCCTCCCGAAGTTTGTAACCTTCAGGAGTCTTGAGTATGCCACTGGCATCTTCGCTTTCCCAAAGTTTGTAACCTTCAGGCCCAACGGCTTCTGTTGCGATTCCCTGATCTTCAGTGATCGGCGGAACATATCCTTCCGGGATATAGTTAACAGGCATGCCCCAAGGACGATCTTTCAGTATCTGATACCTAGGATCATACTTTTCTATGATGGGCGTTGAGGTGATCTCTGAGATCACAGTTCTTTGTAGCTGAGCTTCTGCCATGGCTTGCATGTCGTTACGAAGCTTTCTCATATCCTCTCTCAGAGCGTCGATCTCTTCTTTCAACTCTCTGTTTTCTTCCTCAAGATCATCCATCTTTTTCTGACGATTGGCCCGAGTATTATACGAATGAGACAGTTTGACTCTAGAATCGAGACACAAACGTGAGATTCGTAGGTAAGGAGAATACGCGATGTGAGAATGATGAATGCAATGATTATATTAATTGTTGTTTTTTTGGTTTAATCAAAATAAACTTCGACAATTAGATTGCAAATATCAAACGGTGGGGAAACCCCTTTTTATTGAAATTCAAAGGATTACAGAAATGGAAATACAGTAGATTACAAAGTGCAGAAACAGAAACCTAAACTAATGGGTCCCGGGTCCTCTCTGAAGAGAAATCGGGTGCTGATTCTGGTATCTTCCTTTTCTTTGACCGGGGCGCTTGGGCCGTTGTCGGGTTGTCATTCCTTTGCCAAGTGAAAGGAGTGAGCAAATTCCTTTGGTCATCTTGATTCTCTACAGCATGTTGCTCCAAAATTTCAATCAGAGCATCTTTCTCTTTCAGTAATTGTTGTATTTGGATACACTCTACGTCGAGGGTGCGGTACTTGTTCTTCCAAGACCTTCTTTCCTTTTGAACTTTGTTGAGAGTAACCTGAAGCCTTTCAGTTTCCGTCATGAAGTACATGACAGTTTCCCTCGGTGGAAGAATTCCGTAACGAGGATAAGGCATCTTTAGCTTGAGAGCTCTAGTTTGTACCCAATGGAGATAAGGCTCCACCGAGACACAGTCCGGTTTTCCCAGAGACTCTCGTCCTTTCTTATGAACCTGTTTCCAAGCTTGCACTATTTCCATCTTTAGTGCTCTGTCGTTTTCTCCTTCTTTGAAGAAAAGACCTTCCAGATGAACACCCAGTGGGATGTATCTCATCGGGTATCCAAATTGACAAAGAACTAATATCGGATGATAGTTGATTCCTCCTTTAGTTCCTATGAGGGGTACGCTGGGGAAGTTTCCACAACGGTCAATGATTCTGATTCCCTCATAAATCCTATTACACCAATCTATATCAGAATTGGTGAGAGACATGATCTTCTGTGACCAACGTAAGACACTCTTGCAATCCCAAAAAGTGGCAGACTTGGGCAAGTGAGAGATAAACCACTTGTAAAGCAAAGGTACACAGCATGTGATCTCCCCTCCTCTGTACAAATTTCGTAAGTGTACAGAATGATACGCATCTGCGAGCAAAGTCGGCACAGGGTTTCCAATGAGAAAAACCTTAATAGCGTTGATATCGACGAAGTTATTGATGTTGGGAAACAAAAATAATCCGTAGGTGAGCAAAACAAAGATGCCTTCGAAAGCGGCCACGTTCCCTATACTAGCAAAGTACAGAGATTTCTTAATTAAGAACTGGGCTGGCAAACCTTGGATGCCACCCATAGTAATCATGTGAGTCTGGACCTCAGACTCGTCCAAATGAATTGCTATTGCAATAGTCTGATTCTTTGGAATTTCTTCCAGTCCAGAAAATGGAGCTCGATCAGTGATATGTAAATCAGTCAGATGAGAATACTCCTCCAGCGTTGGTGCCAGCTGGTAATCCGGGAATATGAAACAATGATAAACCGGATCGTAGAACTGAATGAGCGCGTCCATGATCCCCTTAATCACATGGACTCTTAACAGTGGTAGCAAACCACCGTGCTTGGCTCTGAAAGCCTCTGGGTTAACGATCATCCTCGCTAACTTTCTCAAATCCCCTAGTTTTGGAACCTTGAAGGTATACTGGTGAGTTCTCCTTCTACCGAAATCCATTAATGCAATCTTTTTCTCTGATATTTGCAATCACAGTCTTAGTTTAATTTGAAAAACAGAGAGACTAGAAGAGAAACTTTTTTGAATGTTTTAATGTTTTATTAAATGAATGCATGAATGCAGCACACAAAAACATAGAAAAAACATGGGGTCAGAGGGTCGTTGTCATGAAGTCAAGGCTCTACCCATCCCCAAAGGTTTATACTAGGGTGAGTTTTGTACCTGTACTCATTATCATCAGCTCCTCCCAGGAAAGCAAAACAACAAGCGGATCGCCAGCGAGTTGTGTGCAATCTTAGAGTAAGTGCCATTCACCGAGAATAGATCACCAGCCTCAAATGAGGGTAGTATCGCGTAACAGCTATTTCCGATAGCTTCCGCACTACGAAAAAGGTTGGCTTTTCTTAAGTGTATACTCAATCTCACCACATGCGGCATCACACGCATTCCCATTAGCAGAAAAATAAACACGTATAGCAATTAGGAAAAGCAGTATATATATATTTGTCCTAATCATCCTAGACTTATAAAGCTATGAATCTTAAGTTCCTGACAGAAATGGGTTCCCCGGCGGAAGCCCCAATCTGTGGTTCCCTGCCTAAGAGATGGACTAGCATAGGTCAATCTTTCTCTTCGGTAGAGTTCCCATTTTCCGTAGAAAACGGGGATGATGCCCTAAGGCAGAAAAGGAGACTCCCCAGCAGAGTCGCCATTTGTGTAATTTTTCACACAAGAGAAGTAGAAAGAAAGGAAGAGGCCCCACGGTGGGCGCCATTTTTCTGTAGCGAGCGATTTTGGACGCGGTTCTTAAGCGCTGGTCGCTCTCTGCGGTTGAGCTTAAACTACAGGTCGATTCATTTTTTATCCTATTGTGAGCTGACTAAGGAAGGGAAATAGATGTCTCCAATTAACCCTGCTTGCATACTGAGTTTAAACAGCGGTCTGTTAGGTTACGGATGCTATCAATGTGGGGGGGCCTTTGTACTGGTTATTCGTATTTCGCCAATACAGGTTCTTTCTTTCTTTTTTTCTAGGCAAAGGGTTTCTGGCGGGGAATAAGGATTAGGATGTTAGGACTGATGCTTTTGAATTACTGATTTTAATTGATGGAGATATGGGATTTGGGTTTTTTGTTGATTGAGCTCGCTAAGATCTTTTCTTTCGATCTTATGCCTACGTATTCCCGTTTACCGAAACAGGGAAATCAGAGCGTTCGTAGTTCCTCCTATTCTACGGGAGGAAATTGGTTTTTGGTGTCTTGTTCAAAGCCCAAGACGTGAAGCGAAAGGTGATTTGTATCTTGTTCAAAGCCCAAGATGTGAAGCTAAAAGGTCTATTTGTGTCTTGTTCAAAGCCCAAGACGTGAAGCTGAAAGACCTCGACTTTAGAGAGAATTTGTCATCTCTAAAGAGGGGAGAAGAAGAATTACTTTAACTGGGATACGCGGATCCGAGCAATGCCATAATTTCCGAAGAAAGGGTTTTAACCTGAAGGAGAAGACTTTAACTCAGTGTAGAGCAATGTCATCTTTCCTTAAGAATTTCTCCTGCTAAAAGAGGGACAGTGGCATGGATGTAGATGATCCAGAGGTTTGCCGCTTACAGCGATTAGATGAAAGGAAAGGAGTTGTTGATGTTTGTGTACTGTGAACGATGCACAACTTTGATGCTAAAAGGTTGATTGGATCAACCAGTGGTTTTCTTATACAAAGCCTAAGAGGAGGCTAATTTCCGCTAGGAAAATCATTATACAAAACCTAAGAGGAGGCTATTTTGTGTCTCGTACAAAGCCCGAGAGAGAGGCTAAAAGGGTTCGACCCAGTGGGGCATATCGTTATACAAAGCCTAAGAGGAGGCTAGCAAAGAGTTCGACTCTTGCTTAAGGGATTTATATCTCGTACGAGGCCCGAGATGGAGGCAAAAAAGGGGTGATTGACTCTACGAGGGAATCTTTTGTGTCTCATACAAAGCCTGAGAGAGAGGCTAAAAGTTTATTTTGACTCCACTGGGGAGAATTTTGGTATCTCGTACGAAGCCCGAGATGGAGGCTATTGTAATTGTTTCAGTTGAGTGACAGATCCAATATACTGATTTAAAAGAGAAAATCAGTTCTTATATGAGTGACACTGTACTCAGGGATTTGATTTGAGGATCAGGGATATTTCCTTCTCTTTGAGGAAACGGGAAATCCAAAGGGTATTGAGACTATCCGAGTCTGCGGGTTTCCTTCCTATTTAACGAAGGGTGCTTGAGAATGTCTTTGAGACTCAAGGAAGTTAGACTGTCCGTGTCTAGAGTTTTATCTTTTGTACTATGCTTCAAGAAACAGTAGTAGACTCTTTGAAAGGACTGTTCTATGAGGATGACTAGGTTCTGTTCCTATACCTCTAGGAGGTCGTCGGGACAATTTGTACGAAGCCCAAGAGGAGGCTGGAAACTTTTAAGAAGCCGATCGGTCCTTGTACGAAGCCCAAGAGGAGGCTATCATTCCCGGAGGAAGAGATCATTATACGAAGCCTAAGAGGAGGCTGTGAATACTTCTAAGAAGCCGTAGGGTCCTTGAATAATGCCCAAGAGGAGGCCGGGTTGCTTATAGGAAGCCTGTGGGTCCTTGTACGATGCCCAAGAGGAGGCTGATGCTTTTAAGAAGCCCGTGGGTCCCAAACCAAAGAAAAGTTCAAGAAAACTCTTTTAAAGATAAAACCACTGGTAAACGTGCGAGGTTTACTATCCAGCAACTTTTTCTTTTCAAGAGAGTTTGAACAGTTCGGAGGTTTGAAGAAATTCAAGAGAAGTTTCACCGAGAATAATTCATCTCTGGGGAATAGAATTTCTTGACGATTCCTAAGGAGGACAGCCGAAGAGAAGACTGTATCTGGTTCTCCTATTGGGGATCTAGGCGTCTATTTCTACGAATAAGTGAAACGGCGTCACCTAGTTCTAGACGTAGTAGCCGGGGAAACTCGAGATATCTATACTATTATTACACAGTAGATATGATTTTATGAAAGGAGACTTACAGTGAGCAGCCCCACAATACAGTTTATAATATGAAAGCAGTAAATGAAAGCGATAACCACTTACTCGGTTGTAGTGCTTCCATGCTGTTTGGTTAGTTGTTCAACAAAGAAAGATAAAAACAATAGTATATTCAAAAATCAAAGGAGAAAGTGCTTTGAAAAAGAAAGATTTGGGGCTTACAGCTCAAGGAGAGGCCCAAGGTTTTATCAGTGAGCGCACTGTTTAACTTTGTACAGCGGGACTTATACAAGTGACTGGGGCCCAAAAATGGTTTTCTGTACAAAGGGATGGGTCTTACACTCTCTCAAGAGGCCCAAAAAGGTTTAAAGAAAAGAGAGGGGCTTATAACACGAGGGTAGGCCCAGATGGTTTTTAATTTTAAACGGGCGACGATCGCGCCGTTTACTGGTACAGAGGGACTTATACAATGAGTGAGGCCCAAAAAGTTTTTGTTCAAGGGGGGATGGGTCTTACACTCTCTCAAGAGGCCCAAAAAGGTTTAAAGAAAAATAAATGGGTCTTACTACTCGAGGGTAGGCCCAGATCATTTTTGAAAAGGCGACGATCGCGCCGTTTGTTTTTTGACGGTATCGGGACTTATACGATAAGTGAGGCCCAAAGATGATTTGGTCAAAAAAAGGATTGGGTCTTACACTTTAATAGAGGCCCAAAGTGTTTTGAAAATGATTTATGAGGGTTGAATTAATCCAAAACCCTAATTTGTTTTCAAAAATGTATTTAATTGAATAAAAATTTAATTAAAATGATCAAAAATTGTTTAACACATGGAAAACAAATTGTGATCTTGGATTAATGCTTCAAAAATTAAGTATTGACCTACAAAATAATTAGAAAGCATTAAAAGTTGCAAAATCAATGTAGAAAAAATATTTAAAATGCCAAAAACAATCAAAATATTAATTCTTTACAAAAATATCAATTATATGAAATAAATAATATTTTTGGGATTTTTTGTGAAAATAAAATATTTTAACATTTTTGTGAATTATTAAAAAAAGAATCAACTCAAAATCATTAAAACTCGGAGAGAAATTAATTTTTGAATCAATTAAACAAAATCACAAAATTCAAATATTCAAATATATGAAAATGGCGCCAAGAACAACACCAAGAACACGCGCGTTTTTCAGTTTGCCCAGATTTGCATTTTCTATACAATCTCCATGAATACGTAACCATATCATGCAATCCACATATCATTATGCTCGCCTCAACCTCACGATCATGTCTATGTACTTTAATTTCATTTAAATTAAACATACAACAAGAAATCACGAAGAGACCTCAAGAACCCTAATTTCTGCATGAAGGCTAGGATTTTTGATACATGATTCAAACAATGCAATTACTCTAAGATTGCACACAACTCGTTGGCGATCCGCTTGTTGTTTTGCTTTCCTGGGAGGAGCTGATGATAATGAGTACAGGTACAAAAATCACCCTAGTATAAACCTTTGGGGATGGGTAGAGCCTTGACTTCATGACAACGACCCTCTGACCCCATGTTTTTTCTATGTTTTTGTGTGCTGCATTCATGCATTCATTTAATAAAACATTAAAACATTCAAAAAACTTCTCTTCTAGTCTCTCTGTTTTTCAAATTAAACTAAGACTGTGATTGCAAATATCAGAGAAGAGGATTACGCTAATGGATTTCGGTAGAAGGAGAACTCACCAGTATACCTTTAAGGTTCCAAAACTAGGGGATTTGAGAAAGTTAGCGAGGATGATCGTTAACCCAGAGGCTTTCAGAGCCAAGCACGGTGGTTTGCTACCATTGTTAAGAGTCCATGTGATTAAGGGGATCATGGACGCGCTCATTCAGTTCTACGATCCGGTTTATCATTGTTTCACATTCCCGGATTACCAGCTGGCACCAACGCTGGAGGAGTATTCTCATCTGACTGATTTACATATCACTGATCGAGCTCCATTTTCTGGACTGGAAGAAATTCCAAAGAATCAGACTATTGCAAGAGCAATTCATTTGGACGAGTCTGAGGTCAGGACTCACCTGACCAATATGGGTGGCATCCAAGGTTTGCCAGCCCAGTTCTTGACAAAGAAAGCTCTGTACTTCGCTAGTATAGGGAACGAGACTGCTTTTGAAAGCATCTTTGTCTTCCTCACCTACGGATTATTTTTGTTTCCCAACATCAATAACTTCGTCGATATCAACGCTATTAAGGTTTTTCTCATTGGAAACCCTGTGCCGACTTTGCTTGCAGATGCGTATCATTCTGTACACTTAGGAAATTTGTACAGCGGAGGGGAGATCACATGTTGTGTACCTTTGCTTTACAAATGGTTTATTTCTCACTTGCCCAAGTCTGCCGCTTTTTGGGATTGCAAGAGTGTCTTACGTTGGTCGCAGAAGATCATGTCTCTCACCAATTCTGATATAGATTGGTGTAATAGGATTTATGAGGGAATCAGAATCATTGACCGTTGTGGAAACTTCCCCAGCGTACCCCTCATAGGAACTAAAGGAGGAATCAACTATCATCCGATATTAGTTCTTCGTCAATTTGGATACCCGATGAGATACATCCCACTGGGTGTTCATCTGGAAGGTCTTTTCTTCAAAGAAGGAGAAAACGACAGATCACTAAAGATGGAAATAGTGCAAGCTTGGAAACATGTTCATAAGAAAGGACGAGAGTCTCTGGGAAAACCGGATTGTGTCTCGGTGGAGCCTTATCTCCATTGGGTACAAACTAGAGCTCTCAAGCTAAAGATGCCTTATCCTCGTTACGGAATTCTTCCACCGAGGGAAACTGTCATGTACTTCATGACGGAAACTGAAAGGCTTCAGGTTACTCTCAACAAAGTTCAAAAGGAAAGAAGGTCTTGGAAGAACAAGTACCGCACCCTCGACGTAGAGTGTATCCAAATACAACAACTACTAAAAGAGAAAGACGCTCTAATTGAAATTTTGGAGCACCATGCTGTAGAGAATCAAGATGACCAAAGGAATTTGCTCACTCCTTTCACTTGGCAAAGGAATGACAACCCGACAATGACCCAAGCGCCCCGGTCAAAGAAAAGGAAGATACCAGAATCAGCACCCGATTTCTCTTCAGAGAGGACTCGGGACCCATTAGTTTAGGTTTCTGTTTCTGCACTTTGTAATATACTATATTTCCATTTCTGTAATCCTTTAAATTTCAATAAAAAGGGGTTTCCCCACCGTTTGATATTTGCAATCTAATTGTCGAAGTTTATTTTGATTAAACCAAAAAAACAACAATTAATATAATCATTGCATTCATCATTCTCACATCGCGTATTCTCCTTACCTACGAATCTCACGTTTGTGTCTCGATTCTAGAGTCAAACTGTATCATTCGTATAATACTCGGGCCAATCGTCAGAAAAAGATGGATGATCTTGAGGAAGAAAACAGAGAGTTGAAAGAAGAGATCGACACTCTGAGAGAGGATATGAGAAAGCTTCATAACGACATGCAAGCCATGGCAGAAGCTCAGCTACAAAGAACTGTGATCTCAGAGATCACCTCAACGCCCATCATAGAAAAGTATGATCCTAGGTATCAGATACCGAAAGATTGTCCTTGGGGCATGCCTGTTAACTATATCCCGGAAGGATATGTTCCGTCGATCACTGAAGATCAGGGAATCTCAACAGAAGCCGCTGGGCCTGAAGGTTACAAACTTCGGGAAAGCGAAGATGCCAGGGGCATACTCAAGACTCCTGAAGGTTACAAACTTCGGGAGGCGCCAAGACTTACTGCCGTAGTCACGGTACCACCCCCTGTGGTGCACACTGTCCCGGAAGGACAGATTCCACCAACACCTTCTGGTAAGAAGGAAACTATGTTTGACAGAATGGAGGAATTCCAGGAACAGTTCTTGGAAATGCAGAAAGAGCTGCAAGCCATTCGCGGTCAGGATCTATTTGGGAAGGACGCCGCAGACCTCTGCTTGGTCCCAAATGTGAAAGTCCCGTACAAGTTCCAAGTGCCCGCCTTTGAAAAATACAAGGGTAACTCTTGCCCTCAGAGCCATCTGGTGATGTACGCTCGGCGGATGTCAGCTCAGACGGAGAATCAGGACCTGCTGATTCACTACTTCCAGGATAGTTTGACCGGTGCCGCACTCAAATGGTACATAGGTTTAAACCGTACTACGATCAGTACATTCAGAGATCTTGGTACTGCCTTTGTCCAACAATACAAATACAATTTGGACATGGCACCCGACAGAGATCAACTCAGATCAATGTCGCAAAAGGACAAAGAAACCTTTAAGGAGTATGCTCAAAGGTGGCGTGAAATTGCCGCTCAAATTTGTCCACCTCTTGAGGAAAAAGAGATGACAAAAATCTTCTTAAAGACCTTAAGCTCATTTTACTATGACCGAATGGTTGCCAGTGCGCCCAGTGATTTCACCGAAATGGTCGGCATGGGTGTACGTCTTGAGGAAGCCGTCCGAGAAGGACGTTTGGTAAAAGACACTGGATCAACGAGCAGTACTAAAAAATACGGTAGTGCTCTCCCTAAGAAAAAAGAGCAAGATATTGGGAATATCTCTCTCGGAAAGCAAAGGCGTCGTTATCAGCCAGTAGCAGCTGTTACTCCTGCTATCGGCCCCGTGCCTGTTCCTATGTATCAACCTCAGGTTGCGCAGAGCCAACCAGGCCAACAAAGGACACAACAGCTTTTTCAGCAGGCTCGTCCTCCATATAACAACAACCGTACAACACGGCCACCAGGATTTGATCCTATACCCGTAACGTACGCAGAGCTGTTTCCGTTACTGCTGGCTAAGGGGCACATTCAGACTAAGTCTCCCCTTTCAGTTCTGGAAAATCCGCCTTTTTGGTTTAAAGCGGATCAAACATGTCCTTATCATCAAGGAGGTTCAGGGCATAACATTGAGACTTGCCTCAATTTCAAATCCGACGTGCAAAAGCTTGTTAGGAGCGGGCTCTTATCTTTCAAAGATACGAATCCTAATGTTCTCACGAACCCGCTACCTCAACACGAGAAGGCTGCAGTCAATCTGATTGAGAAAGAGACTAACAATGTCTATCAAATTCACGATGTACTCTTATTGGGGACCAATCTGGTCAAGATGCATTGTAGACAGAGTGGATA
The DNA here is from genome assembly GCA_022829125.1 of Lathyrus tuberosus. Classification (NCBI taxonomy): domain Eukaryota; kingdom Viridiplantae; phylum Streptophyta; class Magnoliopsida; order Fabales; family Fabaceae; genus Lathyrus; species Lathyrus tuberosus. Next base: position 11,310,434 of record JALAZF010000042.1, read on the forward strand.
TGGCCATGTGCCACCTCATAATTATCACCAGTGTGATATCTGCTCTAAAGATAACCAAGGATGTTCTGTAGTGCAAGCAGCTCTCAGGAACAAATGGATCTCGGATGGATCCAGGAGCACCGAGTTCGTGGAGTTAACATGGTCTCTACGAATTCTAACGTCATTCAAAACCACGACATCCATGCGATGAATTTCAACTTGGTGGCGATGCACTCAAGGCAAAGCCAGTATCATAATCTGCCGCGGCACGATTACAGTTCCTGTCTGATTTGCTCGGTAAACAAATAGGGATGCTCTTTCATACAAGAGGCCCTCCAGCGTCAGATGGATCTTGGATGGATCCAAGACTACCATGATAGGAACTCCTATCAAATCAACATGGTTCAGATCTTCGACATCCGCGTAATGAATACCAACCTGGTAGAGTTACATGCTGAGCAGGTCCGACTCAGATTCTTAATATCACATGACTATCAAAACTGTAAAGCGGGTTGCAAAAACGATCGAGGTTATACCCTTGTCCAGGAGGCACTTCAGCACTTGTTAAATCACTGGTGGATGCCAATCTATATGGACGAAGATACTCAGCAGATTAGTATCAATAACAGGAATCCTACTCGACGTCAAAGTCAGGATGTCCGATCAATGGAAGGTAACCTAGTGAGGTTACATTGTATTCAAAGTGGGCGTGGCCAGGTGCCCCCACACAACTATGACAGTTGTAGCGTCTGTTCGGAAAGTAACCAAGGGTGTTACCTTGTGAGAGCAGCTCTTCAGGGTCAGGTCGATCATGGAGAAATTCGTCCATATCCGGGTTCTGGACCCATCATTTGGTCGCCGAACTACCTTGTCGATCAAGTTGAGGATGTTGTCACGATCTCTGGTCATCACCAGATCAGGGATGTTTTTGCCATCATCCCTCTACTTGACGAATCTAGAGTTCCCAACCAGGAACGGATCGAGGTTACTTATGACGGTCAGAAAAATTAGAAGGTTCCCATAGTCATCTATCTACCGGGGCCATTACCGTATGAATCAGCTAAGGCGATCCCTTACAAATACGGTGCAACAATAATTGAGAATGGAAAGGAAATTCCATTACCCTCCGTCGTGAATATTGCAGACATCAGTCGTGTAACACAGAGCGGTCGAATCTTCAACCGAGGGGTTGGAGAATCCAATAAAGAAAAGGAACTTCAGGCGGAAATTCCTGATCCACCAGTCGGTCAATCTGGTAATCCCGACTTTTCAAAAGACAAGGATGAGATGCTAAAGCTCATCCAAAGGAGTGAATATAACATTGTTGATCAACTGTTACAGACTCCTTCAAAGATCTCAGTATTATCACTGTTACTCAGTTCAGAGGCACACAGAGAGGCTCTACAGAAAGTTTTGGAGCAAGCCTTTGTGGAACAGGATGTAACAATCAGACAATTCGATAGCATTGTCTCTAACATCACTTCCTGTAATAATTTGGGATTTAGTGATGAGGAATTACCTGAAGAGGGTCGTCGTCATAACATGGCGCTCAACATTACAGTTAACTGCCAGGGCGATGCTTTAGCCAACGTACTGGTAGACACAGGGTCAGCCCTGAATGTTATGCCGAAGTCCACTTTGATGCAATTATCATTTAAGGGCCCTCCGATGAGAGTCAGCGAGGTCGTCGTCAAAGCATTCAACGGATCCAGAAAAACAGTTATCGGCGAAGTTGATCTTCCCATAACTATTGGTCCTCACACTTTCCAAATCACTTTCCAGGTCATGGACATTCGGGCAACATACAGTTGTTTATTAGGAAGACCTTGGATACATCAGGCTGGAGCGGTTACTTCAACCCTCCACCAAAAGCTAAAGTTCGTCAAGAACGATCAACTTGTCACGGTTTGTGGGGAACAAGCCTTGCTTGTAAGCAACTTATCATCATCTACTTGTGTGGAACCCGAGGAGGTTATTGGAACTCAGTTCCAAGCACTATCGGTGAGCAAGAACGATCAATCCGAAGAAGGAACTTCAATTTCTTCATACAAAGATGCTATCAAAGCGGTCGAGAGTACCGATACGACAGGATGGGGACGGCTTGTCATTCCTATTGACAATAAAACAAAGAAGGGTCTTGGTTTTTCTGCGACCTGTACTCAGACAGCCGCCAACGATGAAAGTCTTCATCCCCTTCAAAACTTCTTCCACAGTGGAGGTTTTCTTCACCCAGTGTCTCAGATAGTTCATGCTATCAATGAGGAAGATCCCTCTGACACAGATGAAGAATGGAAGTCCTACCTTAACAAGGACGGCTATATGTCTCAGGAAGAGGTGCCTATGCCTTTTTGCTTTCCTACAGAAAGTCCGAGATTTATACCAAGATCAGATGTCGAAATGATCTACAGGGATTGTGATCCGGAAGGATGCCGTGCTCCGCCAAATTCATTAGAGGAAGACACTCTGATGAAAGACAACTTTGATCACAATTACTATGGCCCGATGGATGGTCTGCCAATGTGGCAACCTTATCCAGGAAACTTGGGGCAAGAAAGTCAGCCGAGTAATGAAACTCAGCTGAGCGTCATTGAACAGAATACCTGTGTCCCCACCATGTCATGGGATCAACATTCAGGTCATTCGGAAACTACTCAACATGAAGATGAATTCGCAACGTTTGCAGGACTAGAATTCATCAACTATGCTTTTCCTGAGGTCAACGTCATCGAGAGGGATGACTTCTCCAGTTCCAAAGAAGTTTGGGACACTTTGGGACAACCAAGTGGAAAGTACGACTTCATGGTCAAGTACACTGCTCCCGAAAGCTCTCGTATCAGGCTCGAAGATATCCAGTCAACTGGATGGGGAGATACAGCTGAGAGCACAAATGCTATGCAAAATGCAACAGAGGAATTCTCCTACGACAATTCTGCTTGGGAGACAGATTCCAACGATCCTGCTCCACCAGAAATCAGCGTCATTTCTGAAGACAAATCAAAGAAGGTGCCAGACTTTGTGATTCACCGAGGAGTTCGCCGCCAATGGGTTGCTGTCGAGGTTCCGAAGGTCGTTCGTCAGTCAAAGTAATTGCCATCTTTAACCTTTCACCCTGCCCAGGTGAAACGGATGTTTTGATAGGGCTCGCTTTCTGTAAATTTCCCTCTTCGCTTTGCCCAAAGCGACAGAGTTTTATTTTATAGGGCTGTAGTTTCAAGATTCGACTTGTTCATTAATAAATAACGTCGTTCTGTAATTTCCGCATTATTGCTGTTTTCTCTTTTTGCTTTTTCAGAAAATGGTAATCCTAAAAAAAAAAAAAACAATTCAAAAATAAAAACAAGCAGTAAAATAAATACACTGCACACACTTACATTTTCTCTATCTCTTCTAAACACGAATCATCACGTCATGCAGATTGCTTGTTTTATACCCCGTTGAAACATACGATCCGATGCCTTCTTCCAACTTTGAGTTCCCAGTATTCGAGGCTGAAGAAGAAAATGACAACAAAATTCCAGAAGAGATCTCCCGACTACTCAGACAAGAGGAAAGGTCCATTGAACCTCACAAAGAGCCGTTGGAAACGGTAAACTTGGGTTCAGAAAAAGAGAGAAAAGAAATCAGGATCGGAGCACTGCTCAGTCCAACTGTCAAAGAAAGTTTGATAAAGCTTCTCAAAGAATTCCCCGATGTATTCGCTTGGTCCTATCAGGATATGCCAGGGTTGGATACCAGCATTGTGGAACATCACTTACCGCTAAGATCGGAATGTCCGCTAGTAAAGCAAAGGTTGAGACGGACTCACCCGGACATGGCCATCAAAATCAAAGAGGAGGTACAGAAACAGATTGACGCGGGTTTCCTCGCTACATCTGAATATCCTCAATGGTTAGCCAACATCGTACCCATTCCCAAAAAGGACAGAAGGGTCAGAATGTGTGTTGATTACAGAGATCTAAACAAGGCGAGTCCAAAGGACGACTTTCCTTTACCACACATCGACATGCTGGTTGACAGCACATCAAAGTTCAAAGTATTCTCCTTCATGGATGGATTCTCGGGCTATAACCAGATCAAAATGGCGCCGAAAGACATGGAGAAAACTTCGTTCATTACCCCATGGGGTACCTTTTGTTACAAGGTAATGCCGTTCGGTTTGAAGAATGCCGGGGCAACCTATCAAAGGGCCATGACTACTCTGTTTCATGACATGATGAACAAAGAAATCGAGGTATATGTCGATGATTTGATTGCAAAATCAAGAACAGAGGATGAGCACATTGAACATCTATCAAAATTGTTCGAACGTCTAAGAAAATTCAAGCTCCGCTTGAATCCCAACAAGTGCATCTTCGGTGTCCGTTCAGGGAAACTACTAGGGTTCATCGTCAGCCAGAAAGGAATTGAAGTTGATCCTGACAAGGTCAAGGCCATTCAAGAAATGCCTTCTTCGAAAACTGAAAAACAAGTCAGAGGATTCCTGGGACGTTTGAACTACATCTCCAGATTCATATTCCTTATGACCACGACATGTGCGCCGATTTTCAAGTTATTGAAAAAGAACCAGGATTGCGTTTGGTCAGAAGATTGCCAAACCGCCTTCGACAGTATTAAGGAATATCTGTTGAATCCTCCGATTCTATCACCTCCAGTGGAAGGAAGACCACTAATCATTTACCTCACAGTCCTAGAGGACTCAATGGGATTGTACTTGGCCAACAAGACGAAACTAAAAGGAAAGAGTCTGCCATTTACTATCTAAGCAAGAAATTCACCGACTGCGAGACTCGGTACACAATGCTTGAGAAAACTTGTTGCGCTTTGGCTTGGGCAGCCAAACGTCTTCGCCAGTACATGATTCGTCATACTACTTGGTTGGTCTCCGAAATGGATCCAATCAAGTACGTTTTCGAAAAACCTGCTCTCACGGGAAGGATTGCCCGTTGGCAGATGTTACTATCAGAATATGACATAGAGTACCATGCTCAGAAAGCCGTTAAAGGAAGTATTTTAGCCGATCATTTGGCTCATCAACCGATTGACGATCAAGAATCAATCGGGTTTGACTTCCCAGACGAAGATGTCATGTATCTAAAAATGAAAGATTGCGATGAACCGCTACCCAGTGAAGGGCCAGAACCAGGTTCCCAGTGGGGACTCATCTTTGACGGAGCAGTTAATCATTATGGAAACGGAATTGGGGCAATCATTGTTACCCCTCAGGGTTCCCACATTCCTTTCACTGCCAGACTTACGTTCAAATGTACGAACAACGAGGCCGAATACGAAGCATGTGTTATGGGTCTCGAAGAAGCGATTGATTTAAGGATAAAAAACTTGGACGTATACGGCGACTCAGCTCTGGTTATTAACCAGATAAAAGGAGATTGGAACACATACCAATCAGGATTGATTCCTTACAAAGACTATGCAAGGAGGTTGTTAGCCTTCTTCAACAGAGTCGACTTTCATCACATCCCTCGTGATGAGAATCACATGGCTGATGCATTAGCCACTCTCTCTTCCATGATTAGTGTAGGTCGATGGAATGACATACCTAAGATTGACATCATGCGCCTTGAACGGCCCGCTTACATCTTCGCGATTGAAGCAGTCATAGACGACAGACCTTGGTATCACGATATCAAATGCTTCCTTCAAAAACAAGAGTACCCATCTGGGGCACTCAGAAAAGACAGGAAAACCCTCAGAAGATTGGCTGGAAACTTCTTCCTGAGCGGTGACACTCTTTATAAGAGAAATTTTGACATGGTCTTGCTCCGATGCGTCGACAAACCAGAAGCAGACATGCTCATGAAAGAAATTCATGAAGGATCCTTTGGCACTCATGCCAACGGACACACAATAGCGAGAAAAATTCTCAGGGCCGGGTATTATTGGTTGACCATGGAATCCGACTGCTACAAGTACATGAGGAGGTGTCACAAGTGTCAGATATACTCCGACAAAATTCATGTACCGCCATCACATCTCAAAGTTCTTTCTTCCCCGTGGCCTTTTTCCATATGGGGAATCGACATGATTGGCATGATTGAGCCCAAGGCTTCAAACGGACATCGGTTCATCCTGGTAGCCATTGACTATTTCACCAAGTGGGTCGAAGCAGCGTCATTCGCCAATGTAACCCGACAAGTGGTGGTCCGATTTATCAAAAACAATATTATCTGCCGTTATGGTGTTCCAAGCGAGATCATTACTGATAATGGATCTAACTTGAACAATAAGATTATGAAAGAGTTGTGTGCAGAGTTCAAGATTGAACACCATAACTCATCTCCCTACCGACCCAAGATGAACGGAGCAGTAGAAGCGGCTAACAAGAACATCAAGAAGGTTGTTCAAAAGATGGTTGTAACCTATAAAGATTGGCACGAAATGCTACCCTTTGCTCTTCATGGTTATCGCACATCTATCCGCACTTCAACAGGGGCAACCCCTTTCTCTCTAGTATATGGCATGGAGGCAGTGCTTCCCATAGAAGTAGAGATCCCATCAATTCGGGTATTGATGGAAGCTAAGCTCACCGAAGCTGAATGGTGTCAAAGTCGACACGACGAATTGAATCTGATCGAGGAAAAATGAAACACGGCACTATGCCACGGTCAGTTGTATCAGCAAAGAATGAAGAGGGTGTTTGACAAAAAGGTCCGACCTCGTGTCTTCAGGAAAGGAGACCTCGTGCTCAAGAAGATACAATCATTTCTCACTGATTCCCGGGGCAAATGGACCCCGAATTATGATGGCCCCTATGTGGTCACGAAAGCTTTCTCAGGCGGCGCCTTGAGACTTGCAACCATGGACGGAGAGGAATTTGCCTACCCCAAGAATGTTGATGTAGTCAAGAAATACTTCGCCTAAAACTAAAAAAAAACGTCTCGGTGGATTGAAAACCCGAAAGGGCGGTCCAGGAAAAAGTTAGAGACATGAAAAGAAATCATCCCGATGGATTGGAAACATCATAGTACAATCCAGGCAAAAATTAGGCATAATGGCAAGTAACTATGTTCAACATAGGAAAGTCCCTCAGCAGCAGTTACAGCATCATCTATCGGAGGAAATCTCCAGTCAAAGGTCATCTTCGACAAAAGCTCAGGATGTCCCGAATTCAAAGTTGGTAGAAGGATAGTGGTCGTTATGTTTCAACGTAGCCCTTTTCCCTGTAAATTATCGTTTTCTAACTTTGTATATACTCTTTGGAATCATGCGTTTGGCTGATCTCCATCTTATCAATAAAATTTGAGCCTTTGTGCTTTTGTTTGTAATTCCTAACTTGCTTTAGCTTTACAGAACGACGTTGTTTAAACTTAATCAGCGATTCTTGAAATAAAACAAAAATGAATTTACTTGTTAAAACTTTTTCTGCTTTTAAATTAAAGATGGCATTTCTTTTGACTGTTGAACATCAGAAGAACATCGATCGCTTCTCCCGAAGTAAGCGAACTTCAAAGTGCGGAATCAAAGTACTCCTTCTAGACCAGTACCCCTGAATGAAGGATCAATAATGTCAGAGACCTTGTTTCGTCTGACATCCTCGGCCGAGTTCTCATCTCCTAAGCCCGATCAACATAGCTCCCCGCGTGGACTATCTCTCCTAAGCAAGGTGGAATTGCTATTTTGAACCAACGGTACTTCTTCGCCCCGCGATGGCCGAGTATCCAATTATGTTCATCCATTAGTCTGTATGTCGCGTCTGTTTTGTCAGCATAAACATACATACTTCATGCATTTTTTATTTGCATTCACATTTCATATTGCATCACTATCACTTGAGTCGGTCTTGTCCCCTAGTGATAAACAGTTTTCTCAATCGAGTTTGTCAGTTCTTTCCTCGTCAGGAAGTGTTGCGTCTGCACAATCTCGCCACCAGTGTATCTTTAGATCAGAGTCGGCACTTGGCCACTTTGATAACTTAAACCTCTGAAAAGCCAGAGAAAACTCTCAATGAGCATCACTCTTCGCCATTGAAGATGATATCCTTGCTTTCCCGGATTAAGGAAAATCCACAGAGAAAGACTCGTGATCAGAGATTCGGCAGCACGCCAGTTTTGCTCCGAAAAACCCCTGATGAAAAGGACATTGGCACCTCAAAATTGGACCCCATCATATGGCGTTTCTCCGGGAAGATCCCGAGAAAAGTATGATGTAACCCTAAACGAAAACAGTCTCTCAAGAGACTCTCTTTCCCCAGTAGAATCGACAGATGGCGTCTCCAACAGAGAAGTTTGTACAACTCTACAACTCAGACGACTGGGTTCCCCAGCAAGTCTGACATCAAAACTTTTTCCACTCAAATGGCATCTCCCCAGGAAAATTCGGCGAGAAGTTTGAAGGAAAGCCGCTACGAATAGCGTCCCTTGTCAAGAAAGATTATTGACAAAAGAAACTAAGACCAGTTCTTGGTAGGAAACCAGGATCGAGGGGAAGTTTAAATCAGAAACTAAGACCAGTTCTTGGTAGGAAACCAGGATTGAGGGGAAGTTCAAATCAGAAACTAAGACCAGTTCCTTGGTAGGAAACCAAGAACGAGGGGAGGTTTATTTCAAAAGAAAACTGAGACCAGTTCCTTGGCTGAAGACCAGGATCGAGGGGAAGTTTACCTTTTCTAAGAATCATTGCTTAGTTAAAGAAAATGAATGCGTAAGCTACCATTCATAACCACCATCAAAATTTCGGATATTCCGATATTTAATCCTCTTGCACCCCGAATGCTCGAATCCCTTCGTCATTCACACCTTCGGGTCCAAGAAGATTAAATAGGGGCATCTGTAATACCCCAAATTTTGACCAGTTAGATTTCCCATCATTGTGAAAATCATCATCACAATATGGATGAACCATCATGCTTCATCAGTCTCCCCAAAGATGGGTGAGCATCATCCACTACAAGCAAAATTAGGGTTTCAAGCCCTCTCTGAGTGCTTAGACAAAGGATCAATCAAGAAATGACATGATCTTCAACTTGTCTAATCTCTCAAACATCCACAATGGATCAAAAAGGACTCCCACTTCAAGGATTAAGCACAAGGCTGCTCCCTTCTAGGTGGATCAAGTCTCAAGATCGACAGTGCCACCAAATTAGGGTTTTGGTCGACCAGAGCCTCCAGATGGAAATTTTCATCTGGGCACAAGCCATTGATCCAAAACAAGACCTAATATACTTCATGGAACCTCATGAACCCATGCATCAAGTCAATTTTGCCTCAGGGGATGCATTCATCAAAAATCAGGAATTAGGGTTTCTTGACCTAATTCACCCCTAAGTTGACTTTTGGGACAAACCATGAGCCAATACCTCAAGAGATGATTTGAGGGTCTCTAATACACCATATTGATCCATTTGGAACAATGGATTGATCCAAGAAGCTTGAGCAACAAGTTTCATTTTCATATGCACCACAATTAGGGTTTTAAGGGAAAAGTCAACTGTAACTTTGACTTTTGACCAAGGCATGCTCCCAAACCCTAATACATGATTGAATATACCCTATGACACCCATGGAACATGTCCATCAAGTTTGATTTAGGTCAAGGACATGATTTCCTGAAGAATTTCACAGTTTGGAATTCATCTGATAAAAAGTCAACTGTGCACAAAAGTCAACTTTGACTTTTTGAGATTTTTCACCAAAATGGATTTTTAACCCTAAAATGATGTTAATGTATGATTTGAATCATCATTCATCAAGAAAAATCAAGAAAAGTGAGATAACTTGTAAAAGGGGTAACCATAAAACTTAGAAATTTTTCTAAGTTAAAAATAAAGTGGCAAAGGTACCAACTTTGGAGGACCATAACTCCTAAACCACAAGGCCATTTTTCTCATCCAAATATGGATTTGCAGCCCTCACTATCACCTACAAAAACTTCAACTACAAGTCATTCCAATTCATTAAGGATTTTGAGTTATGGAGTGATCAAAGTGACTGAAAAGTGAAAAAGTCATTTTTTCCAACACTTAGTGAAATTTTCACTAAGTCAGAATTCTGCTTCACTTTTTGCCAAATGTAGGGGGATTTTTCACTTGGAATCAAAAGAGATCAAAACCAAACTTGTTCAAACAGTTGTTGTATCATGTTAGGGATTTCCAAAATGGCCAAGAACATTGCCAAATTCAACCTACATCATGAGATACAACATTGGCAAGTTGCCTTGCTGAAATCTGTCAAGGTAAGGCAAAATTTGCATTTTGGCTCGATTTGCCAAAATCAGCCAATTGCAATTGCTCCAATCCATTTGGACACCTCAGAGGATTTAATCCAAAGGGGACAATCACTGAGCCAAGCCTCCAAGGTCCAAGGAACAAAGAATTGCATGTTGAACCTAGAGTTGCCAAAATAGGGACAAGACTTCAAATTTGGAATGAGGCATTCAATGGAACCATCAAGGTGGCATGGACTGAGCCATTCTCATCTGAAATCAGTCAAGACTTATCCAAGACCAAGGGGACCAAAGCTCTGTGCCCTAACCTCTAGTCAATGGCTAGAGGAGACTTTCATTTCCATTGGCCAACATTGAGGAAACCTACTTACCAGCTGCCATGCACTATTCCTTGCAAAACAAACTTGCTCTACTATAAATAGAGCTTAATTGTGGTCAGTTTAAGTACACCAAAGCCATCTAACAGATGCTTTCCTCAAAATCTCTTTCTCTTGGCAAAAATGCCTTTCTTAGCAAGGTAGCTATCGGGTTTTGAGTTTGAGAGCAATTCTGCACAAACCAATCACTCACACACCTCACATACATCACATATGAGCTGATCAAACACTCACATAACATCTGAAACATCAATTTCACAAAATCACTTGCCATCCACACAAGTTTGAAGTGAAGTTGCAGCTGAGATGCCATAAACTGATCCAGTTCATTTCAATTCAATCCAAGTGTTCAAACACACTCCATATGGTGTAGGGAAGCTGTTCAGATCATCACAACTCATCTGTAACACCTCCAACCCAGAATTTGATTTGCTCTTGCTGTCACGACTTGGAGGTAAGCCTAAACTTGGTCATCTCTCAATCTATGCATATTTCCTCGCACAATAATTTGGCCATATGTTCATAATCATGCATGGAATGTTTTCCCTCAATTAATTGCATTGTTTGAATCGTGTATCAAAAATCCTAGCCTTCATGCAGAAATTAGGGTTCTTGAGGTCTCTTCGTGATTTCTTGTTGTATGTTTAATTTAAATGAAATTAAAGTACATAGACATGATCGTGAGGTTGAGGCGAGCATAATGATATGTGGATTGCATGATATGGTTACGTATTCATGGAGATTGGATAGAAAATGCAAATCTGGGCAAACTGAAAAACGCGAGTGTTCTTGGTGTTGTTCTTGGCGCCATTTTCATATATTTGAATATTTGAATTTTGTGATTTTGTTTAATTGATTCAAAAATTAATTTCTCTCTGAGTTTTAATGATTTTGAGTTGATTCTTTTTTTAATAATTCACAAAAATGTTAAAATATTTTATTTTCACAAAAAATCCCAAAAATATTATTTATTTCATATAATTGATATTTTTGTAAAGAATTAATATTTTGATTGTTTTTGGCATTTTAAATATTTTTTCTACATTGATTTTGCAACTTTTAATGCTTTCTAATTATTTTTTAGGTCAATACTTAATTTTTGAAGCATTAATCCAAGATCACAATTTGTTTTCCATGTGTTAAACAATTTTAGATCATTTTAATTGAATTTTTATTCAATTAAATACATTTTTGAAAACAAATTAGGGTTTTGGATTAATTCAACCCTCATAAATCATTTTCAAAACACTTTGAGCCTCTATTAGAGTGTAAGACCCAATCCTTTTTTTGACCAAATCATCTTTGGGCCTCACTTATCGTATAAGTCCCGATACCGTCAAAAAACAAACGGCGCGATCGTCGCCTTTTCAAAAATCATCTAGGCCTACCCTCGAGTAGTAAGACCCATTTATTTTTCTTTAAACCTTTTTGGGCCTCTTGAGAGAGTGTAAGACCCATCCCCCCTTGTACAAAAACTTTTTGGGCCTCACTCATTGTATAAGTCCCTCTGTACAAGTAAACGGCGTGATCGTCGCCCGTTTAAAATTAAAAACCATCTGGGCCTACCCTCGTGTTATAAGCCCCTCTCTTTTCTTTAAACATTTTTGGGCCTCTTGAGAGAGTGTAAGACCCATCCCTTTGTACAGAAAACCATTTTTGGGCCCCAGTCACTTGTATAAGTCCCGCTGTACAAAGTCAAACAGTGCGCTCACTGATAAAACCTTGGGCCTCTCCTTGAGCTGTAAGCCCCAAATCTTTCTTTTTCAAAGCACTTTCTCCTTTGATTTTTGAATATACTGTTGTTTTTATCTTTCTTTGTTGAACAACTAACCAAACAGCATGGAAGCACTACAACCGAGTAAGTGGTTATCGCTTTCATTTACTGCTTTCATATTATAAACTGTATTGTGGGGCTGCTCACTGTAAGTCTCCTTTCATAAACTCATATCTACTGTGTAATAATAGTATAGATATATCGAGTTTCCCCGGCTACTACGTCTAGAACTAGGTGACGCCGTTTCACTTATTCGTAGAAATAGACGCCTAGATCCCCAATAGGAGCACCAGATACAGTCTTCTCTTCGGCTGTCCTCCTTAGGAATCGTCAAGAAATTCTATTCCCCAGAGATGAATTATTCTCGGTGAAACTTCTCTTGAATTTCTTCAAACCTCCGAACTGTTCAAACTCTCTTGAAAAGATAAAAGTTGCTGGATAGTAAACCTCGCACGTTTACCAGTGGTTTTATCTTTAAAAGAGTTTTCTTGAACTTTTCTTTGGTTTGGGACCCACGGGCTTCTTAAAAGCATCGGCCTCCTCTTGGGCATCGTACAAGGACCCACAGGCTTCCTATAAGCAACCCGGCCTCCTCTTGGGCATTATTCAAGGACCCTACGGCTTCTTAGAAGTATTCACAGCCTCCTCTTAGGCTTCGTATAATGATCTCTTCCTCCGGGAATGATAGCCTCCTCTTGGGCTTCGTACAAGGACCGATCGGCTTCTTAAAAGTTTCCAGCCTCCTCTTGGGCTTCGTACAAATTATCCCGAAGACCTCCTAGAGGTATAGGAACAGAACCTAGTCATCCTCATAGAACAGTCCTTTCAAAGAGTCTACTACTGTTTCTCGAAGCATAGTACAAAAGATAAAACTCTAGACACGGACAGTCTAACTTCCTTGAGTCTCAAAGACATTCTCAAGCACCCTTCGTTAAATAGGAAGGAAACCCGCAGACTTGGATAGTCTCAATACCCTTTGGATTTCCCGTTTCCTCAAAGAGAAGGAAATATCCCTGATCCTCAAATCAAATCCCTTAGTACAGTGTTACTCATATAAGAACTGATTTTCTCTTTTAAATCAGTATATTGGATCTGTCACTCTAATAGAGGACTTATACGATAAGTGAGGCCCAAATATGATTTGGTCAAAAAAAGGATTGGGTCTTACACTCTAATAGAGGCCCAAAGTGTTTTGAAAATGATTTATGAGGGTTGAATTAATCCAAAACCCTAATTTGTTTTCAAAAATGTATTTAATTGAATAAAAATTCAATTAAAACGATCAAAAATTGTTTAACACATGGAAAACAAATTGTGATCTTGGATTAATGCTTCAAAAATTAAGTATTGACCTACAAAATAATTAGAAAGCATTAAAAGTTGCAAAATCAATGTAGAAAAAATATTTAAAATGCCAAAAACAATCAAAATATTAATTCTTTACAAAAATATCAATTATATGAAATAAATAATATTTTTGGGATTTTTTGTGAAAATAAAATATTTTAACATTTTTGTGAATTATTAAAAAAAGAATCAACTCAAAATCATTAAAACTCAGAGAGAAATTAATTTTTGAATCAATTAAACAAAATCACAAAATTCAAATATTCAAATATATGAAAATGGCGCCAAGAACAACACCAAGAACACGCGCGTTTTTCAGTTTGCCCAGATTTGCATTTTCTATCCAATCTCCATGAATACGTAACCATATCATGCAATCCACATATCATTATGCTCGCCTCAACCTCACGATCATGTCTATGTACTTTAATTTCATTTAAATTAAACATACAACAAGAAATCACGAAGAGACCTCAAGAACCCTAATTTTTGCATGAAGGCTAGGATTTTTGATACACGATTCAAACAATGCAATTAATTAAGGGAAAACATTCCATGCATGATTATGAACATATGGCCAAATTATTGTGCGAGGAAATATGCATAGATTGAGAGATGACCAAGTTTAGGCTTACCTCCAAGTCGTGACAGCAAGAGCAAATCAAATTCTGGGTTGGAGATGTTACAGATGAGTTGTGATGATCTGAACAGCTTCCCTACACCATATGGAGTGTGTTTGAACACTTGGATTGAATTGAAATGGACTAGATCAGTTTATGGCATCTCAGCTGCAACTTCACTTCAAACTTGTGTGGATGGCAAGTGATTTTGTGAAATTGATGTTTCAGATGTTATGTGAGTGTTTGATCAGCTCATATGTCATGTATGTGAGGTGTGTGAGTGATTGGTTTGTGCAGAATTGCTCTCAAACTCAAAACCTGATAGCTACCTTGCTAAGAAAGGTATTTTTGCCAAGAGAAAGAGATTTTGAGGAAAGCATCTGTTAGATGGCTTTGGTGTACTTAAACTGACCACAATTGAGCTCTATTTATATTAGAGCAAGTTTGTTTTGCAAGGAATAGTGCATGGCAGCTGGTAAGTAGGTTTCCTCAATGTTGGCCAATGGAAATGAAAGTCTCCTCTAGCCATTGACTAGAGGTTAGGGCACAGAGCTTTGGTCCCCTTGGTCTTGGATAAGTCTTGACTGATTTCAAATGAGAATGGCTCAGTCCATGCCACCTTGATGGTTCCATTGAATGCCTAATTCCAAATTTGAAGTCTTGTCCCTATTTTGGCAACTCTAGGTTCAACATGCTATTCTTTGTTCCTTGGACCTTGGAGGCTTGGCTCAGTGATTGTCCCCTTTGGATTAAATCCTCTGAGGTGTCTAAGTGGATTGGAGCAATTGCAATTGGCTGATTTTGGTAAATCGAGCCAAAATGCAAATTCTGCCTTGCCTTGACAGATTTCAGCAAGGCAACTTGCCAATGTTGTATCTCATGATGTAGGTTGAATTTGGCAATGTTCTTGGCCATTTTGGAAAGCCCTAACATGATACAACAACTGTTTGAACAAGTTTGGTTTTGATCTCTTTTGATTCCAAGTGAAAAATCCCCCTACATTTGGCAAAAAGTGAAGCAGAATTCTGACTTAGTGAAAATTTCACAAAGTGTTGGAAAAAGTGACTTTTTCACTTTTCAGCCACTTTGATCACTCCATAACTCAAAATCCTTAATGAATTGGAATGACTTGTAGTTGAAGTTTTTGTAGGTGATAGTGAGGGCTACAAATCCATCTTTGGATGAGAAAAAATGGCCTTGTGGTTTAGGAGTTATGGTCCTCCAAAGTTTGTACCTTTGCCACTTTATTTTTAACTTAGAAAAATTTCTAAGTTTTATGGTTACCCCTTTTACAAGTTATCTCACTTTTCTTGATTTTTCTTGATGAATGATGATTCAAATCATACATTAACATCATTTTAGGGTTAAAAATCCATTTTGGTGAAAAATCTCAAAAAGTCAAAGTTGACTTTTGTGCACAGTTGACTTTTTATCAGATGAATTCCAAACTGTGCAATTCTTCAGGAAATCATGTCCTTGACCTAAATCAAACTTGATGGACATGTTCCATGGGTGTCATAGGGTATATTCAATCATGTATTAGGGTTTGGGAGCATGCCTTGGTCAAAAGTCAAAGTTACAGTTGACTTTTCCCTTAAAACCCTAATTGTGGTGCAGATGAAAATGAAACTTGTTGCTCAAGCTTCTTGGATCAATCCATTATTCCAAATGGATCAATATGGTGTATTAGAGACCCTCAAATCATCTCTTGAGGTCTTGGCTCATGGTTTGTCCCAAAAGTCAACTTAGGGGTGAATTAGGTCAAGAAACCCTAATTCCTGATTTTTTATGAATGCATCCCCTGAGGCAAAATTGACTTGATGCATGGGTTCATGAGGTTCCATGAAGTATATTAGGTCATGTTTTGGATCAATGGCTTGTGCCCAGATGAAAATTTCCATCTGGAGGCCCTGGTCGACCAAAACCCTAATTTGGTGGCACTGTCGATCTTGAGACTTGATCCACCTAGAAGGGAGCAGCCTTGTGCTTAATCCTTGAAGTGGGAGTCCTTTTTGATCCATTGTGGATGTTTGAGAGATTAGACAAGTTGAAGATCGTGTCATTTCTTGATTGATCCTTTGTCTAAGCACTCAGAGAGGGCTTGAAACCCTAATTTTGCTTGTAGTGGATGCTCACCCATCTTTGGGGAGACTGATGAAGCATGATGGTTCATCCATATTGTGATGATGATTTTCACAATGATGGGAAATCTTAGTGGTTAAAATTTGGGGTATTACAGCGGGTACCGACGGTTTACGGGAAACGAAGAGTTGCATCTGGTTGAGGTGTTGTGGAGATGAGAAGTTTTCGTTTGAAACGATGGGATGATGAAAGGACACGCGTGGGGTTTTTGATAGGTGTCAGTGTGCCACGTGTCACAAGTCATCATTGCGTAGGGTGGCTGCCTAGGGTAGAGTACTCGAGTGTCGTAGATTTCTCGAGTTCCGTGGTTTCTCTATAAATACTCTCCCTTTCCTTTCTTTCTCATTTTTCGCTCTTTTGTTCCAGAATTATTTCTTCTTTTTTCTCCGTTTCCTCATCTTCCGCTTGCTACCGTCAACCACCGTAAGTTCGTCGCGAACCGCCGTGCTACGCCGTGCCTGAACCCTAATCCACCATTTACAAGGTATTTTCTTCAAAAATGTTGTTTCTTTAGGCATTTTCTTTCAACATTGTTGTTTTCCCTGGTATTTTCTTTAAGTTTGACTTGCTTGAAATCATTTCTCTGATGAACTGGTGGAGTTCTTATGAGGAATGGAAAGATCCTTGGCGATTACGGCAGGGATCTTTGGCTGTTTCAAGAGAAAAAGTGTATGAAATTTTTCTCTGTTTCTGTTAACTAACTGAGGAGCTGGGTGAATATTCCGGGGATTTGTAGGAACTTTTTGGGGATTGTAATGGACATCGTGGGGACCTGATTATGTTTTTGGGTTCCCAATAATTACTCCTTTTCGTTGATTTCACGGGGAAAGAGGCAAGATTGTCTGGGGAAGCGACGAGTTCCCCGGGGGTGTCTGTTATTCGTCCCCGACTGGTTGGTTTGGTATGACTCGTCGAATTCACCTGTTCCCTTCTATTTTTCAGGTTGATGGATAGATTGGCTGCTGAAGTGCCCGTGGGTGAATTCGAGGAGGATAGCCAAGTTGAGGTCCCGATGGCCCATATGGCTTTTAGGCAAGAGCGTTCTCTCGAGGACTAGGTATGTGATGAGGCCCTCACCATGTCGTCTGTCTTTACATTCCCCGACGAAAATGGGTTTTGCACTATTGAACATAGGTTGCTCGGTTTAGAGCAATCCTGGAAAGTGTACCATCCTAATGAGGACCAGCATATATGTACAACTTATATGGGACTGCGTTTCTCGGTGTACGAGTTTATGTTTCAAGCAGCGGGGTGGAGGCTCCCCTTCACAGACTTCCAGGTGGGGGTCTTTAAATGGTTAAAATTGGCGCCATCGCAAGTTCATCCGAATTCTTTGGCCTTTCTCCGGGCTTTTGAGCTCGTCTGTAAATACTTGGAGGTCGGGGCAACGGTGCCCCTTTTCTTCCGAATTTTTCATCTGCAGCAGTCTACGACTGATGGTCGACACGGCTGGGTGTCGTTCAAACAGAATAAAGCTCTATTCCATACCTACTTGGACTCTGTTCGAGATTTCAAGTGGCGCTATTACTTTGTGAGACCGGTCTCTCCCGAGGCTATTAATTCGATCTATGACCGGGTGAATCAAGAAGTGAATGGGCTGTCCACTGAAGTGCTGGTGCCAAAATTCCCCCTCTATTGGACAGAGGAGCATTATGAAGAGGGGGTTGACAAATATAAAGTGAGGCATAATAAGCTCGATGTCGAGGACCGCGAGGCTTACGACAAGATTGTTGAGTACGTGGAGAGTTTGAATAAAACCTCTGGCGTATCCGAGGGCGGAGAGACCTCGGCGGGTGGCGATGAGTAGGTGCCAAAGATCCGTCGACTGATTAACACTCGTGTCTTCCTCAAGACTTTCTCCGATGAGGAGGCTGTCGAGCTTTTAGGTGATGCCCGATCTTCGAGTTATACTTGTCTCTTGTGTGCTCTTCTTGTTTTGCTAATGTTTCTCTTTCTTTTTGCAAGGAAAATGGTCAAAGCAGCAGACAGATATGCGAAGTTAAGGGCGAAGAGGGCTAGGGAAGAACAAGCTAGTCTGGTCGAGCAAAGTACCTCTCAGCCTGCCTCCTCGTCGATAGTGCCCGAGAATGCTCCCTCTACTGCGGTGCCCGAGGGTTCTGAGTAAACTCATGCAGCGTTAACCGCAGCTGTGACTTTCGAGGAACAGTCCCCGGGGGGTCAAAGGACACCTAAGCGGGCAAGGACTGATGGGCCGCTCGTTGTTGACGTGGAGGGTACTCCTTCTCCTCCTCCTGCAAGCTTCGAGATTCCTCCGTGTTATCTCCAGCACCGCTATTTCTCCGAGGTTGTTTGCCCTCGTGTTTCTCCTTTAGAAGTCCAAGCTTTGTTGGGGAGTACTCCGGAGGCGAGGAGGAAAATAATCATGGAGGATATGTCTGCCGTTATGCGGCTTTGTTCGGCTGCCCTTGTTTTGAATGAGGAGAGTTGTTCTGTATCTGAGCTTTCTCGATTGGAGGAAAGGCTTCAGACTTTGGGGGTTGAATTGCTTGTCGTACAGAAGGATTTGAAGGACTGCAGGGAGCTGAACAAGGAGCAAAGTGAGCAGCAAAAAAGGTCAGAGAGGAAGTTGAAGGAAACTGAGGATGCAGTGAAGGGCCACCTTGCTCGGGTTGTCGCGTTGGAAGGGGAAGAGCAGTGTCTCAAGTGATCGCGACTTTATGAGTCGAATGAGGATTACTGCAAGTATACAGTCATATCGCATAGTTTTAAAAGATTATCGATCCCACAGAGACTAGAAATCGAACGCACCGTTATCTATCGTTACTATGTTTATCTAAGGCTAATCAGAATTTGGGTTTTTAGTTTAAACGGAAAATTAAAGGGAAATTTAAATTTGGGAATACTAGTTATGAATAAGTTATCGGTATATAATTCGGTAACCTCCGTAGAATTAATCAAACCTAAGCCTATAGAGATTTATCACCCTATTCATCTGTAGGAGAAACTGGTTTAAAAGCCCTCAACTCACACTCCCGTGGATCTTGCCTTGGACTATACTCCTAAGTCAATACGTCTGCTCTCGCTAGCCCGTATGAGGTTAAAAGTACTTTTTGAAAACTAATTAAACCTCATTAACTTTAAAGCGCTTCCGCTGTTTTTAAACCAAATGCCCGATTTCAACTATCCGGATAAAGCCTCACACTCCCGTGGATCTTGACTTTAACCTATGTTACTGCTTTACTCTCGTAATAAAAGCTTGGGTTTTATATTAAGAAATCGAAGCCAGAAGGAGGGCTGATTACTGATTTTAGCTTAGAGAAAATTAATTCATTTTAGTTACTTCATTATACACCGATAATATCGGTTTAGCTCGACATAGTTTGGAAATTAAACGCTAAAGCAAGGAAATAAACGATCACAGACATAGTTAAGAAATAAGCAAACAATACTTGAATTAAATAACGGAACCTGGAATTCAGTAACAATGGTAGTAGCAATTCCTCCACAACTCGGTAGGTTCTTGCTTGGAAATAATAAAATGCAAGGGTTGAAGACAATGAAACAAAGGAATCTAAAACTAGTTGTAACAGTCCCTCAGTGTGAGAAACTGTCACTTTTGTTCGGTAATGGTTACAAGGAAACGGAAATGCAATGTAAAAAAGAATGAAACTTCTGAAAGTAATTTTGGCAGCACAACGGTATACTTCAAAACAGAAAATGGCCACCCTTTCTTCTTTGTGAGTGTCTCTATTTATAGGCTGAGCATCATGTGGAAGTTGGAGAAAAATTAGCCATGCATGCCAACGGTTATCCCACGTTGGACCTAGAAATCTTCGGAGGTGATGGCATCGTGTAAAACTGTTTCCTCTGAGAAATCGTGGTTGAGTCTCTGCATCCAACGTGCACTTTAAGCGCGTGACGATCGTGGTGACATGTGACGGTCGTGGTGAACTTTGGAGCTGCCATGGTCGTGGCACTCCCATGACGATCGTGATATCAACAAAAAATGAATTCTTCAATTTTTCTTCTCTTTTCCGCTCTTTTCTTGCATGTTTTGGTTCTTTTCCACATTTAGCATACTTTGACTTGTGAAATATGATTACCTGCAAAAACACTTAAATAATCTCGAGAAAATCGATTATTAGGCGAAAAACGAAATAAGAACTAACATAAATTGAAGTAAAAATATGATATAAATTCGTGTTATCAAACTCTCCCACACTTGAATCTTTGCTTGTCCTCAAGCAATCAATCTATTTAAATGGACAAACTTTGTCAAATGCACGTACCTGGCATACCAATGGTGTCGAAAAAGAGTTTCTTATTAGTCAGACGGGTAGTAGTGCAAAACACTAAGGATACAGTGATGACACAAAGCGACAAGCTTGTCATAGACCTCTCTTTTGTATAATCCAGTCCTGATCATTATATTATAATTCAACCATAAGTTTTCGTATCCATTTTGCTCGGTTTCATTCTAACGCAATCACATTAAGCCCTTTGCCTTATTCACGTGCGTAGTGGAGTAACCGGTTAGTGACTTTGATCCCATTTTCTCGCACGGGGCCTGATACACAAATGTGGTAACCCTTTATACATCCATTCGTAGATTGCGGGGGATCGAACAGTAATTCGCCCTACCAAGTTCAGAATCAGGTACCTCTGAACCAATCAACAATGGATTTTCTTTCTTTCTTTCCTTGCATATTATCACAACTGTGAGAGTTGTTGCATAATCTATTTATATATTTTTTTTCTTGGCATATAGATAAGAAAGATTTTTTTTTCTTTTTTCTTGATTTGGGTATCAAACACTTATATTCAGCGGTTCCCCACGTGGTTTGTGATATAGACGGTGCTGACTGCTAGTATAAACTACTAAGGGTTACTTTGGGACTGAACTCAAGGTATCGTATAATAAGTATCGAAACTGATATCGCATACGCAAGAGGTCTAAGGTGTCAAGACGGTATCGATCTTGTTAGCACTTCCCACGCTTCCTGACATAGTTTAAAGCTTTGGTATGACACAGATGTGCATTAATCGTAAAAATTTTTGGTATGGCAGAATAAAGTGAGGAAATCGGATAACTGAACGAAAATATTCATATATTACTTTGATAAGTAAAAGGAAAGTACAAATGAAAGGGAAATATACGGAAATAAATCTAACTCTCCCACACTATATCAGACATTGTCTTCAATGTTGTGATATAAAGGGGAAAAGGAAAACTAAAAAGGGAAACAAAATACAAAAATCAAAATAAAATCAAGGTAGACCACGTCCTCTGCCTCTAGAGCGTCCTTGTCCATGCTGTGCTACGTGATCAGGAATGCCCACATGGTGGATGTACTCGTGTAAGCCCTGCACTCGCACTGTCAATGCACTCATCTCCTCGATGACACCATCAAGTCTTTGTCCTTGGTCAACTTGCCCTTGCTGGATTTGACGCATAAGTGCCATAATTTCATTCTGGTGCTGGGTTTGTTGCCATATAGCCCTTAGGATTTCATCATTAGTGACTGGGTCTTGGTCAGGGCGGCGACGACGTCTGGAGGTCGAAGGAGCATCATTAGCTGGCGGTGGTTAGTTCTCATGGACGGTATCCATTTCATGCTCCATCTCATCAACGGGTCCTCGTGCTTGATCATCTGGGACAGGCGCATTTTGCTCGGGAGCATTAAGATCAAAAAGCCAATTGGCCATATTCTGAGGGTCAGTGCGATTCATGCATGGCATGATGATACTTCTTACGGTTTTGGCTCGGACCATGGGATGATATTTCCCATCTCGTCGTAACTTGATGAGCTGAGAGCTTCTGTAATAATCGATATCAAGGAATACTGGAGGCAAGGGGGGTAATCTAGCAAGGTCGTTCTCCAAATTCAAACTAAGTGCAATAGAGGTGACAATCCCTCCAAAGTGGAAGGGTTTGGAGCCTCTAGCACAGTTTGACTGTATGTGTGCTAATAAGAATGGTGCGGCATTGATTAGCTCTGGATGAAAAATGCAATGAAGGAAAAACAACTCTTTAGAATTCACCTTCTGGTTACTATCTCGTGCAAAGATGGTGCTTCCAAGCATGCGGTGGACGTATCTGACGGCTGGGTTATGGATAAATGTAGCGTTGAGGCTATCCCAACTGTCAGTTGTGGTTCTGGTTAGGTGATTCCAAAGTTCGAACCCCGCTTGATAGAAAGTGTCCTGCGGTACTCGGCGATGGACATTATCGCCATGTTTGAAGCTAAGCATCTCGGCAAGACGATCTTGTTCGATTGAGTATTCTTTGCCGAACATGCGGAACTTTGCAACTCCGGATAGTTGGCTTGTTTCGCCCGGAGGGGTTACGTAGGTAAAGGAACTGAGGAATTCTAAAGTGAGAGCTTTGTAAGTGGGCCGACTCTGAGTGCAAAGCTGCCAAAGACCGGCATTCTCTAACATCCATTGAACTCCCTCTCGTAATCCTAGTTCTTCTAAGCATGCAATGTCGACATAGCGGGTCGGTACGACGGAACGGCGGTAGAAGTCGATATACCGAGCTCTCTGGCGCTCTCCTGCCTCTCTATCTCAGAAGTTGAGTGTAGATAAGTCTGGAACTTCACGTGCCATTGTTGTGTTAGATAGGGTTTTGTTTTTGGGAAGAAGATGGATTATGGAATTTTTGAGGGTTTGTAAGGAGAGAATGGCCGTATGATGTGATTATATAGTGTAATGGGGGAGTTGAACGGTTATTGCAATGAGTAATGTGACTTAATTGATAATGGGACGGTTTGGAATTTGAATGGAGGAAGTTGATGGCTGGTGTTTGAATGGAGGAAGAAGAGGGAACGACTGAAATTCTATTTTTACGCAGAATTTGCTTCAGACCTGCGTGACGATCGTCACGGGGCTGTCACGGTCGCGGCACCCACAAAATCTGGGTAGTGAATTAGTGTGATGACAAGTACAGTTCCAAGTACTTTAATTCAGTAGCAGGTTATAAAAAACACATGGAAATAGCAGTAATTCATACATAGATGAGTAACAATATAACACACATTAATATAGAATGAAAAGAGTAGGAATTAGAATTTGAAATCACATGAATTGAATAGCAGCAGCAAATGGAATTATTTATTAAAAACCAGATAAGTGCTAGTTAAACTACTAGCACTGTGTCCAAAATGTATGAAATCAAATTACTCCCAACATGAGAAAAAAAATGAAAACAGAATAAATGTAAATTGTTCCAAAATAAATGCATAAAAAGTAATTCTTGAAAATAATGTGTTGCATAAATCTAGCCAAGGCGTTTCTTCAAAGATGCAATGGCTTGATTTAGATGATCAAACTGCTCAACGGTCATGTCCATAAGTCCAACAATATTTTGACGCACGGTGTTAAGCTCATCCTTCACTGAATTGATTTCTTTGTGGTATTCATCCATGGTCTTTAAAATAGAATTCAGATTGGAAACATAATCAGTGGCATCAGCTTTAGGAATGTCAATATTATCTTGGAAATTCATATAGTCTAGATCATGGTAATGAGGGGGTGTTTTCGGGTCAATCTCAGGTTCAGGAAAGGTTTCTTCTGGTTCAGGCACGGGTTCATCAAGGTTGTAAAGCCAGTTATGTTGGTCATGCACACTTGTGCGTTCATGATTTGGAAGTGTAAAGTGTGGTAAGACAACATTGTTAACCAAAAGCTGGAAGTGGTCTGGACCTTGGTCCCTAATCATAGCCCTATTGAAGTAAAAGGTAATATTCATTGGTCTAAATTCTCCAAAGGGGTTAATCTTAGAGAGCCAGGTTCTGAATCCCATAACATCAACTATCTTAGTAACCAGGCTACCTATCAAAATTGGACTGTTTTCATTATTGATAAGTTTGCAAAAGTTATTCAGCATGAAAGTAAGTCCATTTACCTCTCTAGACTGAGAAGCACAAAACATAATAAAGAGCTCATCCCTCGAAACAGTGTTATCATTTTCAGGTTTACCAAACAGGGTATATGCTAGGATCATATGAAAGTATCGGAAAGCAGGGTTATGTATCTCGGTTGAAAGCATAGGGTCCATGTCAAAATCAGGTTTCCCTGAAATTCTACCCCAAAAGTCACTTAGCTCTCCAACTAACTCTAAGTCCTCTTGAACCACAGAGAAAACATGGGGTCCTTCAAGAAATCCTAAAAGATCGGACAGTTCCTTTATGGTGAACTGGCAGCTGTATCCAAACAATCTAAATGTAACTCTTCCTCTGGTTAAACCTTTTCCACAGTGAGGGTTATAACTTAGAGAACTCAGGAATTCTAAAGTTAGCCTACGGTAACACTTATGTTTCTTATTTGCAAAACCCTCCCAACCTAACTGGCTAAACAGAAAGTCTACGCTCTCACCTACACCTAAGGCGGTCATGGTGGGTCTGTGGGCGAATTTCGTCAAAGCAAAGGGTCTAAGAGACAAAGCCTCATAGCGACACCACTGTGTTCCATCTCTGAATTCTACTGGCATGTTATCCTCGTTTGCCATTAGTTAATACTTTTTGCAAAAATGAAAACAGAAGAGGAGAACAGAGAAGTGTAGAAAGACTTTATAATCCTGTAGTTTTTTTTTTCAATTTTTAAGATCAGCACAATATTTTCAAATTAAATTTAAAACGATGTAAAAGAAACTGAAAATATGCAAAATAAAAACAAAACATAGAAAGCATAAAGAAATAGAAAATATAAAGCATGAAAACGGAAATCATGGGTTGCCTCCCATCAAGCGCTGTTTTTAACGTCGAAAGCCTGACGAATCCTATTATATGCTTAGTTAGGAGGTTCGGCGGGCAACTCTAAAAGTCTTAGGCAATTCAAATAATCTCTATTCTCAATGTTGTGATAATGTTTTAGACGTTGTCCATTAACTAAAAATGGATTGCTATTCCTCCCTTTTATTTCTACCGCTCCACTTTGTAGAATTTTTGTAATTTCAAAAGCACCGGACCATCTAGACCTTAATTTCCCAGGAAAGAGTTTTAATCTCGAGTTGAAGAGGAGTACAACGTCTCCCACACTAAATTCTTTTCTAGATAAGCGCTTATCGTGCCATCTTTTTGTTCTTTCTTTATATATCTTAGCATTCTCGTAAGCGTCTAATCTTAACTCTTCTAGTTCATGCAGATCTAGGATACGTTTTTCAC
This sequence comes from Lathyrus tuberosus, assembly GCA_022829125.1. Taxonomy (NCBI): domain Eukaryota; kingdom Viridiplantae; phylum Streptophyta; class Magnoliopsida; order Fabales; family Fabaceae; genus Lathyrus; species Lathyrus tuberosus. Next base: position 11,335,977 of record JALAZF010000042.1, read on the forward strand.
CTGCAGAATCATACCTTAAGTTCAATGTTTTAATAGCCCAATAGGCTTTGTGTTCTAATTCCACTAGCAAATGGCAAGATTTACCATAGACCAGCTTGAAAGGTGTAGTTCTGATTGGTGTTTTGTAGGCCGTCCTATATGCCCATAAAGCTTCGTTGAGTTTTGATGACCAGTCTTTCCTAGAGGTGGTTACGGTCTTTTCTAGAATTTGTTTTATTTCTCGGTTCGAAACCTCAACCTGTCCACTTGTTTGTGGGTGATATGGTGTTGCTACGCGGTGTCTTACTCCATATTTCGATAGTAATTTGTCAAATATTTTTTATATGAAATGAGACCCTCCGTCACTTATGACAAGGCTCGGCACACCAAATCTGGGAAAGATTGTATTTTTAAAGAGCTTTATAACTACTCGTGCGTCATTTGTAGGAGAAGTTATTGCCTCAATCCATTTTGAAACATAATCGATGGCTACGAGTATATATTTATTTCCAAAGGATGATGGAAAGGGTCCCATAAAGTCAATCCCCCATACATCAAAGACTTCTACTTCTAATATACCTTTTTGAGGCATCTCATCGCGTCTTGATATGTTACCAGTGCGTTGGCACCGATCGCAGTTTAGTATTGCGATGTGGACATCCTTCCAAAGGTTGGGCCAGAATAGGCCGGATTGTAAGATCTTAGCGCACGTCTTTGAGGTACTAGCATGTCCTCCATAAGGAGCAGAATGACATTGAGAGATGATGTTCTCTATTTCTTCTTCTGGGACGCAGCGACGGAAGATACCGTCGGCTCCTCTCTTAAACAGCAAAGGTTCATCCCAATAATAATGTTTTAGATCGTGAAAGAATTTTTTCTTTTGTTGATAAGTTAAGTCCGGTGGAAGTACTTCAGCTGCTAAGTAGTTGACTATGTCAGCATACAATGGCAGGGTTTTGTGCATACTAATTTCTTCCACGACTTCTTCCATCCTTGGGTCATTTAACTGTAGAGTAGACATATCACTTTCTAGTTGAGCTATGAGTCGTTCATATGGGAAATCCTCATTAATGGGTACCGGCTCTGGTTTAATGCCTTCTAATCTGGATAAGTGGTCTGCTACTACATTTTCGGTTCCTTTCTTATCTTTGATCTCTAAATCGAACTCTTGTAGAAGTAGGATCCACCTTAGCAGTCTAGGTTTTGCATCCTTCTTGTTAAGTAAATATCTAATAGCTGTGTGGTCTGTATAAATGATAATCTTAGCTCCCACTAGGTAGGAACGGAATTTGTCAAGGGCAAAGATCACGGCTAAAAGTTCTTTTTCTGTGGTAGCGTAGTTCATTTGGGCGGAATCTAAAGTTCTACTTGCGCAGTAGATGGCATGAAGTTTTCTATCCCTCCTTTGTCCTAAGACTGCACCTACAGCATAATCACTTGCATCACACATGATTTCGAAAGGTAATCTCCAATCTGGTGGTTACATGATAGGCGCGGTAATAAGAGCTGTTTTCAGCTGTTCAAACACTTTTAGGCATTTCTCATCAAAGATGAATTCAACGTCTTTCATTAATAGACCGGTAAGAGGTTTAGTGATTTTCGAGAAATCCTTTATGAATCGTCGGTAGAAACCGGCGTGTCCTAAGAAACTTCGTATTTCTCGTACGGTTTTTGGAGGTTGAAGATCTTTTATAATCTCTATCTTGGCTTTATCAACTTCAATTCCTCTATCGGACACAACGTGTCCAAGTACAATTCCTTCATTTACCATAAAATGGCATTTCTCCCAGTTTAATACAAGATTAACTTTTACGCATCTTTCCAGTACCATTTCTAGGTTTGATAGACATCCTTCGAAACTCTGCCCACATACGAAAAAGTCATCCATAAACACTTCCATAATGTCATCTATAAAGTCAGCAAAGGTTGACATCGTGCATCTTTGGATTGTGGCAGGTGCATTGCATAGTCCAAACGGCATTCGCCGATAAGCAAATGTACCATAGGGACATGTGAAGGTCGTTTTTTCTTGGTCGTCAGGATGAATAGGAATTTGAAAGAATCCTGAGTAACCGTCTAAATAGCAGAAGTATGAGTGTTTAGCCAATCTTTCCAATATTTGGTCAATGAAGGGCAATGGGAAATGGTCTTTACGAGTGGCTTTATTCAGCTTCCTATAGTCGATGCACATTCTACTTCCCGTTACTACCCTCTTTGTTATAGATTCACCCTTTTCGTTCTTAACAACTGTAACACCTCCCTTCTTTGGAACGACATGTACTGGGCTGACCCATTGACTGTCTGATATCGGGTATATGATTCCTGCTTCTAAAAGATTTTTCACTTCGTCCTTGACTACAGTGCTTAAGATCGGTTTAATTCTTCTCTGATGTTCCCTAGAGGATTTACAGTCTTCCTCCAGCATAATGCGATGCATACAGATAGAAAGGCTTATTCCTTTAAGATCAGCGATGTTATAGCCTAATGCAGTTGGATATTTTCTTAAGATGTCTAATAGTTTCTTTGTTTCGGTCTGTCCTAAGTCTGCATTGACTATCACAGGTCGTTCGAGCGAGTTCTAGAGTTGGGTTCTTTGGGCAAGGTAGATGATCTGGTGTAAGTGCTAAGCATTCACTTAGGCTATCATCTTGATAAGGTTCACGCCAGTTATCATCTTCGAAAATCGGAGGTATAGGAATTTTTAGAATATCTGAATATATGGTCGGTTCCATTTCGATTTCTCTCACGCACTCGTCTATGACATCTAGTAAATAACATGTGTCGTCTATGGCTGGAGCTTGTAGGAATTGTGTCAAGATGAATTCAACTTTCTCTTCACCAACTTCAAAAGTTAGCCTGCCTCTCTTTACATCTATAATTGCTCCAGCAGTAGCTAGGAATAACCTTCCTAATATGATAGGAGTAGTAGAGTCTTCTGTAATATCCATGATTATAAAATCAGTAGGGATATAGAATTGACCTATACGAATTGGAACATTCTCTAGTATACCAACTGGGTATTTGACAAAGCGGTCAGCTAATTGAACAGACATCTTAGTTGGTCTTAATTCTCCCATATCAAGCTTCTTGCAAATGGATAAGGGCATAACACTAATACTGGCTCCTAAGTCGCATAGAGCTTTGTCTATGACGAATTTCCCAATTACACAAGGTATTGAGAAACTACCTGGGTCTTTTAGCTTAGGAGGCATTTTGTTTTGGATTATTGCGCTACACTCAGCAGTAAGCGTAACTGTTTCGTTTTCCTCAATCTTCTTCTTATTGGATAGGATTTCTTTTAGGAACTTAGCGTATGAGGGCATCTGGGTGATGGCTTCTGCAAAAGGTATTGTGATGTTTAATTATTTCAGAAGTTCAACAAATTTCTTAAATTGCCCTGCAGTTTTAGAATTTTTCAATCTTTGAGGGTACGGAATAGGCGGCTTATAAGGTGGTGGAGGCACATAAGGTTTTTCTTTGTCTACATCCTCTTGGTTGTTATCTTCCTTTTCCTCGGGCTCACTCTCCTTCTCAGGTGTTTGGTCGTTAGCAGACTTTTGGTACATGGCTGGATTTTGAAGTCTTGGGTCAATGGGTCCATCTAATTCTTTTCCACTTCTCAATATAACAGCGTTTGCATGTCCTTTAGGATTAGGTTGTGGTTATCCAGGAAATGTTCCAGCAGGAGCAGCAGTAGGTGCTTGTTGTTGAGCTACTTGGGAAATTTGAGTTTCGAGCATTTTGTTGTGAGTGGCCAAAGCGTCTACTTTGTTTGCTAACTGCTTAATATGTTCACTAGTGTGAACGTTTTGATTCAGGAACTCTTTGTTTGTTTGAGTCTGGGTAGCTATGAAGTTCTCTATCATCAGTTCGAGGTTAGACTCTCTAGGAACATTCGGAGCAGCTGTTGCAGCCTTTTGATAACCTGGTGGTGCAGCAGGTGCTTAACCAGGTGCATACAGTGCATTGTTGTTTTTGTAAGAGAAATTGGGGTGATTCTTCCAACCAGGATTGTAGGTATTTGCATAAGGGTTTGCTTGAGCATAATTCACTTGATCTGTAGAGGCTCCTGCTAAAACTTGGCATTCAGGGGTAGTGTGTCCAGCTGTTCCACATAATTCACAGTTTGCCGCTACAGTAGCTACGGTGGCTATGGGTGTCATGGTCAAGTTGTCTATCTTTTGAACTATTGCGTCTACCTTAGCACAGACGACATCTAGGCTAGATACTTCGTACATTCCTCCTTTCGGTTGGGATTTCTCCACTTGAGTTCTTTCACCTCCCCATTGGTAGTGATTCTGAGCCATACTCTCGATTAGTTGTTGGGCTTCATCATAGGGTTTATCCATGAGTGTACCACCTGCGGCGGCATCTATTGTCAATCTTGTGTTGTACAAGAGACCATTGTAAAACGTGTGGATAATTAACCAATCCTCCAGACCATGATGCAGGCATATCCTCCTCATATCTTTGTATCTTTCCCACGCATCATATAAAGACTCGTTGTCTTTTTGTCTGAAGCTGTTGATTTAGGCTCTCAGCATAACTGTTTTGCTTGGCGGAAAATATCTTGCCAGAAAGACCTTCTTCAAATCTTCCCAAGAAGTTATAGAATTTGATGGCAAGGATTACAACCAAGCCCAAGCTCTATCTCTTAATGAGAAAGGGAAAAGACGTAGTCTGATGGCGTCTGCAGTTACACCATTCGCTTTCACTATGTCTGCATACTGCACAAACTTGGTTAGATGCTCGTTCGGATCTTCTGTTGGATTCCCCGAAAATTGATTTTGTTGTACAGCAGATAACAGCGAGGGTTTCAACTCGAAATCATTTCGGTTGATGGCTGGAGCGATAATGCTGTTGTGAGGTTCTTGTTGAGATGCGGCAGCATAATATTTAAGAGGTCGGTTCTGTGGTAGATCAGCCATGTCTAGTTTTGATTCGGAATCTGATTCGGATTCGAGTTCAGGATCGGATTGAGATTCAGGTTCTGATAAATGAAAAGGGATATCGTGAGTTAAGCAGTATTCTTGGATACGTCTTTTTACAGAAAGAAGACGTTCAGGTTCGTCTGTTGGTCGTACGAGGTCTTCGCCAGAAGAGCGAGTACTTGGCATACAATCAACAGAAAGGGAATTTTGGTTTTTTTTTGCCTTAGTCTATACGACGTAACAAAGGAATTACGATGTCGACTTAATTAGTCCCCGGCAACGGCGCCAAAAACTTGATCGCGACTTTATGAGTCGAATGAGGATTACTGCAAGTATACAGTCGTATCGCGTAGTTTTAAAAGATTATCGATCCCACAGAGACTAGAAATCGAACGCACCGTTATCTATCGTTACTATGTTTATCTAAGGCTAATTAGAATTTGGGTTTTTAGTTTAAACGGGAAATTAAAGGGAAATTTAAATTTGGGAATACTAGTTATGAATAAGTTATCGGTATATAATTCGGTAACCTCCGTAGAATTAATCAAACCTAAGCCTATAGAGATTTATCACCCTATTCATCTGTAGGAGAAACCAGTTTAAAAGCCCTCAACTCACACTCCCGTGGATCTTGCCTTGAACTATACTCCTAAGTCAATACGTCTGCTCTCGCTAGCCCGTATGAGGTTAAAAGTACTTTTTGAAAACTAATTAAACCTAATTAACTTTAAAGCGCTTCCGCTGTTTTTAAACCTAATGCCCGATTTCAGCTATCCGGGTAAAGCCTCACACTCCCGTGGATCTTGACTTTAACCTATGTTACTTCTTTACTCTCGTAATAAAAGCTTGGGTTTTATATTAAGAAATCGAAGCCAGAAGGAGGGTTGATTACTAATTTTAGCTTAGAGAAAATTAATTCATTTTAGTTACTTCATTATACACCGATAATATCGGTTTAGCTCGACATAGTTTGGAAATTAAACGCTAAAGCAAGGAAATAAATGATCACATACATAGTTAAGAAATAAGCAAACAATACTTGAATTAAATAACAAAACCTGGAATTCAGTAACAATGGTAGTAGCAATTCCTCCACAACTCGGTAGGTTCTTGCTTGGAAATAATAAAATGCAAGGGTTGAAGGCAATGAAACAAAGGAATCTAAAACTAGTTGTAACAGTCCCTCAGTGTGAGAAACTGTCACTTTTGTTCGGTAATGGTTACAAGGAAACGGAAATGCAATGTAAAAAAGAATGAAACTTCTGAAAGTAATTTTGGCAGCACAACGGTATACTTCAAAACAGAAAATGGCCACCCTTTCTTCTTTGTGAGTGTCTCTATTTATAGGCTGAGCATCATGTGGAAGTTGGAGAAAAATTAGCCATGCATGCCAACGGTTATCCCACGTTGGACCTAGAAATCTTCGGAGGTGATGGCATCGTGTAAAACTGTTTCCTCTGAGAAATCGTGGTTGAGTCTCTGCATCTAACGTGTAGTTTAAGCGCGTGACGATCGTGGTGACATGTGACGGTCGTGGTGAACTTTGGAGCTGCCACGGTCGTGGCACTCCCATTACGATCATGATATCAGCAAAAAATGAATTCTTCAATTTTTCTTCTCTTTTCTGCTTTTTTCTTGCATGTTTTGGTTCTTTTCCACATTTAGCATACTTTGACTTGTGAAATATGATTACCGGCAAAAACACTTAAATAATCTCGAGAAAATCGATTATTAGGCGAAAAACGAAATAAGAACTAACATAAATTGAAGTAAAAATATGATATAAATTCGTGTTATCATCAAGGACAGGATAGTTGAATTAGAAGAAGTTGTTCGGCCAGCCGAAAACGAAACTGAGGAGGATAAACAGTTAACCTCTCGAGCAGCTTTGATAGCCAAGCTTAGGGAGGTCGAGAAGGATCCTCGGTTGGCCGAAGATGACGCTCTAGAGTTTGTAGATGTCGGGTTCCAGAATGCTGTGGCGCAGCTTAAGCTCCTGAATCTGGACCTCGTACTGATGGGGCTGATTCCAAGTTTGAGGTGGTCGACGGCAGGATTGTGTTGCCCGGGCAAACAGTTGGTGCAGAACAGGAGAATCCCAAGGCAGCCGACGCTACTGTGGAGTGATGATGTATTCAGTTTGGCCTGCGTGCCAATTTTTTGTATTGACTGACCTACGTGCCATACTTTTTTATTTGCCCGGCCTAAGAGCCAGGGCTTTATGTAATATTTTGGCAATGGGCTTGCCCGGTTTAATACTTCATTTTTGCCTCTTTATCTGATCTGTGTGTGGTATTTTACTTATTTTTGTCTAAGTTATTTTGAATTTGCTGGATATTTGGGAGTTTGCTTGACTTTAGTGATCCTCGACTGCGAAGAGAGCTGGTCGAGCGGTCAGGGGTTGTACTCCGACCTTTAATGAAGCTAAGATGTCGATCGAGGTCTTAGTTTCATGGCGTGAACTTCCCATCGCAAGCTGGGCGTTCTGCCTACATGGTACATCGACGACAGAGCTCGATAGAGTACTCCTCGCCGGGTCAATAGTTCACCGCACACACAACATGACTTGTGACCTTCGTTAGGGTATAGAGGTGTCGTGCTTGTACCATGGCACGCTCCCCGTAATGGCAACATTTGTATAGTTTCATGTGGCATTCAACTGTAATATTGTTTGAGCTTCTCAGCATTCCATGGTCGAGCAAGTTGTTCACCTTGGAGGTTTTCGAGGTAATATGCACCTGTCCCCATCTTTGCAATGATGCGGTAGGGGCCCTCCCAGTTTGCGGCCAGCTTTCCTTCACGTGAACTTTTCTAATTTCGCCGTAAGACAAGACTGCCTACTGGGAAATCTCGTTTGATGACTTTGTCATTATAACGCAAAGTTATTTTTTGTCTTAAAGAGGCTTCTCGGAGGGCCGCGCCCGTCTTTATTTCTTCGACAAGGTCGAGTTCTTCACGAAGGGCTTCGTTGTTCGCTTCTTCGTCAAGAGGAGCTTCTGTCCTTCTCGACGGTTCTCTGATTTCCATGGGGATGACTGCCTCGGTTCCATATGTTAACCGGAATGGGGTCTCCCCGGTCGTGGAATGAGGGGTAGTTCGATATGCCCAAAGGATGCTATGTAACTCCTCGACCCATCGTAGTTTGGTTTCGCCGAGTCGTCGTTTGAGTCTTCGGAGTATTACTTTGTTCGCAGCTTCGGCTTGCCTGTTGGTTTTTGGGTGCTCGACTGACGTAAAATGTTGTTTCGTGCCTAGTTTGGCAACGAAGTCTTGAAAGTTTCCGCTTGTGAACTGTGTCCCATTGTCTGTGACAATGGCCTGAGGCACGCCGAACCGGGCGAGTATATTTCTCTTGTAAAATCGTAATATGTTGAAAGCAGTGATCTTGGCTAGTGCTTCTGCCTCGATCCACTTTGTGAAGTAATCTACCCCGACGATGAGGTATTTATTTTGGTATGATCCTACGACAAAGGGTTTGAGGATATCCATTCCCCACCACGCAAAGGGCCACGGGGATGTCAATGATTTGAGCTCGTTTGGAGGAGCGAGGTGCATGTCCGCGTGTCTCTGACAACGGTCAGACCTTTTGACGTGTTCCTTTGCATCTTGTTGCATGGTGGGCCAGTAATATCCTGCTCGGATAGCTTTTCGAGCTAAGGATCTTCCGCCTAGGTGTTATGCGTTGATTCCTTCATGTATTTCCTAGAGAATCTCGGAAACTTTATTTTCCTCGACGCAGCGGAGTAGAGGGATGGAGAATCCTCGACGATATAGCTTACCATCGACTATCGTGTATGCACATGCCCGCCTTCTAACGATCCCAGCCTCTTTGGGGTTGTCGGGCAGTGCGCCCGTCGTTAGGTATTCATATATTGGGGTCATCCAACAGTTTGCGTCCCCGATAACGTTCACCTCGGTAATCGAAGTAGGTTTGTTGATGCTCAGATGGGTCAGTATTTCTTGGATCACTGATTTGTTCCCTCCTTTCTTTTTAGTGCTCGCTAGCTTAGAGAGCACGTCTGCTCGAGTATTATGCTCGCGCGGGATGTGGGCCACCTCCGCGGAGACAAATTTCTTCAACTTTTCTTGCACCAAGGTTAGGTATTCAATGAGACTATCATTTTTGTCCTGGAATTCTCCCCTAACTTGTGATGCTACGAGCTGAGAATCCGTAAAGATTTTGACTTCTTTGGCGCCAAGGTCTTCCGCGAGTCGAAGTCCTGCGAGGAAAGCTTCATATTCGACTTGGTTGTTTGATGTTTTGAAAGATAGCTCTAGTGAGACTTCTATCAAGATGCCTTCCTCGTTTTCGAGGATAATGCCTGCCCCACTGCCTTTAGCACTGGAGGCTCCGTCGACGTAAATTGTCCATCTTTGGGAGCCATTGGTCGAGGATTCGGGGATTGTCATTTCTGCTACGAAGTCAGCCAGTACCTGAGCCTTCAAGGCTTTTCTCCCTTCATATCGAACGTCGAATTCGGATAGCTCGAGAGACCACCGGAGCATTCTCCCCGCCATGTCTGGCCAACTAAGGAGCTGTCTGATAGGTTGCTCGGTTCTTACCACTATTGTGTGGGCCAGGAAGTAATGACGTAGTCTTTTGGCTGCCGTTACGAGTGCCAAGGCGACCTTCTCAATCTGTTGGTATTTGAGCTCGGGACCCTGGAGAGCTTTGCTCGTGAAAATAAACCGGTTTTTGTCCGTTGGGGGTCTCCCGTATGAGGACAACACTTACTGCTTCGCCGGTGATGGCCAGGTACAAAAAGAGTGTTTCTCCGTCGTCTGGTCGGGATAAGACCGGGGGTTGTGACAAGACTTGTTTTAGGTGGAGGAGGGGCTTGTTCGTATTCTTCACTCCATTCAAATGTTGCTTTTTGTCGAAGAAGTTTGAAAAAGGGGAGTGCATATTGGGCGGATTTGGCGACAAAATGGGAGAGAGCAGTGAGCATCCCGTTAAGTGACTGTATCGATTTCTTCGAGTTTGGAGTGGGAATTTAGGAAAAGGCCTTACATTTGTCGGGATTTGCTTCAATTCCTCTCTCCGTAAGGTAAAATCCGAGGAATTTCCCAGCTCGAACACCGAAAGTGCACTTGTCGGGGTTGAATCTCATGCGACATTTCCTGGCTGTGTCGAACACCTTTTTAAGATGGGCAGCATGGTCGACTTCTTCTGCAGATTTGACAATCATGTCGTCCATATAGACTTCGAGCATGTCGCCAATTTCCGCTTGGAAGACCTTGTTCATCATCCGTTGGTAGGTGGCGCCAGCATTCTTCAGACCAAAGGGCATCACATTATAATAGTAATTGCCCGACTCAGTCATAAAAGTTGTGTGCTTTCTGTCGGCCTCATCCACGGGGATTTGGTTATATCCCGAATAAGCGTCCATGAAAGATAAGAGTTTAAATCCTGCAGAATTGTCGACCAATCGGTCGATGTTAGGCAATGGGTAAGAGTCTTTCGGGCATGCCCGATTAAGATCCGTGTAGTCAATGCACATCCTCCATTTTCCATTAGATTTTTTAACAAGTACAACATTGGACAACCAAGTGGTGTACTTGGCTTCCGAAATAAAGTTTTCCTCTAGGAGGTCTTTTACATCTTTTTCAGTAGCCTCCATTTTTTCTAGAGACTGCTTACGCCTACGTTGAGCTACAGCCCTAGCATTTGGATCTATGGACAGCTGGTGACAAGCCACTTGAGGATCTAATCCGGGCATTTCTGAAGCGCTCCAAGCGAACAAATCTACATTCTCTCGGAGACATGCTTTCAATTGTCTCCTCGCCAGGTCGGGGAGTCCATGGCCGACCTTCACTATTCGCTTTGGGTCGTCGCCAAGAGGGATCAGTTCGAAATGCCCGTCTGGGATGGGGCGCGTTGGGTAGGTGGGCTGCCCGTTGACTTCAACTGGGAGGTCTTTGCCTGCAACTTCTTCATGTTCCCCGGAGAACCTGCTATCGAGGTCGACCGCGCTGACCGGCGGCAGCAGAACCTGTGCGACATCTACAGCTGCCCTTTTGGGGTGAACACCACCGACGACACTAAGGCCTTTGATCGCTGCGTCGAAACATCTTCTGGCTGCTTCAATATCCCCGTGTAGGGTTACCACCCATCCTCGAGTAGTATAATACTTCATTTTTAGGTGGACAGTGGATGGTACAGCTGTTATTTAGGCCAAGGTGGTCCTTCCCAAGATGCAGTTGTAGAGAGAAGGGCAGTCGACTACTAGGAAACGTGTCTTCGCCTGTCGAGCTGTTTCTCCTGCTCCTAATATGACTACTAATTCTACATAACCTCGATGTCTAGTAGATGCGCCGTTGAAGCCTTGTAGATCGGATCCCACATATGGGGACAGGTGATGTTTTGTCAGCTGGAGAGTATCGAAGAGGTGAGTGTACATGATGTCCACCGAGCTTCCTTGATCGACCAAAATCTGATGCACATCAAAGTTGGCCATCTGTGCACGAATTAGGAGGGGTATATTAGCATTCGGGGATCCACCTGGTAATTTCTCGAGATAGAAACTTATAGGGCATGATTTTCCACGAGATAAGCTGAGAGTTGGGTCTCGAGGAGTGGATGTCCTTAGTTCGTCGAACTTTCTCTTTATTGAGCCGACGGTCACCCGTTCAGGATCTCCGCCTGATATGACTAGGGCTTGTGGAAAATTTTCCCAGGTACTGCGAACACTTACTAGCTCTTCCGTTGGGAAGCTCTTCCACATGTTTCGAACAGCTTCGGCATCACTAATATTTCTAAGGAAACCGAAGTCTTCAGGTCGTGTGATGCTTAAGGCGACCTGTAGTTTTTCGGTGTCCGGATGGTTTGACTCTTCGGTATTCAGAGCTTCTTGGCTGGAAGGTCGGGGAGCTTCGTCTTGTTTGGCATATTTTTTCAGGTAGCCTTCTTTGATCAATGTTTCGATTGCGTCCTTAAGGTGGATGCAATCCTCAGCAACATGCCCGTGACTGCGATGGAACCGGCAGTACTTGGATTTATCAGTATTTGGTTTGGGAGTTGTTGGCTTTGGGAAGCGGATTCCCCCTTTTATGAACTTCGAATTTGCACAGTCACTGAAAATACGTGCTCGGGACACGTTTAGTGGAGTGTAATCTTTGAAAAGACCGGCAGGTCCTCGAGATTCTCGGGGTTCTTTATGTCGATTTTCTTTCTTCCTCTCCCCGCCCCGCCTCGGTGGAGGGGAGTCTTCTCTTCTCTTCTCCCCTCCTCGTCTAGGCGTGGGGGAGTCTTCCCAGTTCTGGCCGCGGGGGCCTTCTCTGCTCCTTAAATCAAGGGCAATCTGGGCGGCTTCAGCTTCTTCGAACTCGATGTGTGATTGAGCTCGTTCGAGGAATCCTTCAAAGCTGCGAGGACGGTGTAATCCGACAGATTCCGCGAACTTGGAACCAACCCGCGGTCCTTTGATGATAAGATATAATTTGATATGGTCAGTTATGTGGACCTCGACCGCCTCTTTGTTGAATCTCTCTATGTAGCTCCGGAGGGATTCTTTCTTATCTTAGAAGATGGCCTCCAAGGATGATATAGTTTTTGGGTGCCTTCGTGAAGCCGTAAAATGCTTCCTGAAACGTTCCCTCAGAGCTTTCCAGGACGCTATAGATTCAGGTGCCAGGTTTTTGTACCAAGCCATGGCCCCTTTTCGAAGAGTTGTAGGGAATAGCCGACATTTGATAGCGTCGGAGACGTTTCTAAAATTGAGAAGAGCCTCGAAGCTCTCGACATGGTCATCTGGATCAGATGTCCCATCATACATCCCCAAGGTTGGGGGTCTCTCCAAGCCTTTAGGAATAGGGGCTTCCATTATTTGTCTGGATAGGGGAGTCCGGTAGTTTTCGTCATCGCTATCTCCTGGGGATACAGAAGGAGACATATGACCCCGAGTATAGTGGCGTCTCGGGGAGCTTTCTTGGTGGCGGACTCTTGGCTCCTCGACATAGGGTTTGCTCTTCTTAATCTTCAAGGGGCGAGTGCCCGCTTTTGGTGGCGGGGAGCGATGACGCTTCAGCGGATGCTCGGTCTGGTTGCGCTCCAAACGTGGCCTGCGACCTTTATTTACTGGGGAGGGACTGCGAGATTCCACCAGAGACAGTGAGTGCCCGGGATAAGGGGGTGGTCGGTGCTTTCGCGGGGAAGAGCGACCACGGCCTTTTTCTAGCTTCTCAATTCGTAAGTTTTGGTTGAAGATTATTTGATTGGTCTGATTGACCAATGCAAACAAAGCAGCAGTGCTCGGATCCACATTTGGTGGTGGGTCCACGGGCTGATATGCGGGCAGGAGGGTTGCTTCATGTGCGTCTTGTTGAACAGTCTCGTATTCTACCTCATCGGAAGACGGGGAAGCGGTGACTCTATCTCTGATATCATTCTCCACAACGGGTTGGAGAACATCGTTATCGCCATGGGTGTTACCACCAAGTTGAGCGATGACATTATCCACGGCTTGATTCGCGGATGGGTTGGCCATTGCTGGTATTTGAAGGAGAAAACTTTGGTTTATCGCAGGGGAAAAATGGGGAAGTTAATGAGTTCTCACAGACAGCGCCACTGATCGTACCTGGATCAGAATGTTTGAAAGTGACCAACCGAGTCTGGAATGACTGCTACTTCAGTGATGATGCAAGACAGTGGGGGGGGTGTACCTGTAGGACACTCCGATGCTTAAGTCAGTGAGTTCACAACAAATACAGAGAGTGTGATTGAGAGTATGAAGTTAACTTAACCTGACCCTCTAAAGTGAGAGGGTATTTATAGGAGACCCCCAGCGCGTGGCCAACGGTTATTTGCAACGGGTGGGACCAGCGTGTGACCCGTTCCAAGTAACTGCTAGGGTTTACGTGTAGTAATGATGACCAGCTCGTGGTCAACATCCTAGTGTAACTGTCCTTTTAATACCATTATTAGACGGTTACGTGAAACGTATTTGTGTAGATAAGACTGTTGATGGTTTCCTCGGGGAAGAGTCTTTAGTGTCGAGGAGATGTGGTGGTCGTGGTTTGGACCTGGTTTAATGGAGGCGAACCATGTATGTCGGGGACCTACGAGTCAGCGGGAATTGGGAATGTGCTCGCGGGGAGAAGCTAATTTGTCGAGGAGGTCCTCATCTGGGTGTGATGTCTTCCGTTGTCCTCGGATACTCGAGTGTCCTCGGGTTCTCGAGGTGCACGACAGGCTTTTGGTCTTGAGTATGGTAGTTATGTGTCCTTCTCTAGGACTTTGTTGGGTTTCCTCAAGTTGCATGGATTGGGCCTGTTTGACTGTAGGAAATCTCGGCCCAGTCCAGAACAACATACATTCATCATAACATATAACTAGAGGTGGAAATAGGCTGGGCCGAGCTAGGCTTTGCCAAGCCTAAGCCTGGCCTGCTAAAAAAATTGAAGCCTAAGCCTGGCCTGTAGCCTGTCATAGGCTTATTTTTAGGCCTAAGCCTAGCCTTTTCTAAGGTCTGGTTAGCCTGTTAGCCTACATAAAAGCCTATTATTTTAGAAATATGTAAATACACAATTAAAATAATGTTTAAATAGATTAACAAACTAAAAAATTAATGAGACTAAAAGTTTGTTTGCATTGACTTATTTTAACATACCTATTAGCATAAGTTTTGTGAGACTATTTGTTTAAGATAACTTATGAAAACAACTTATAACATTGTTCATAAGGTGTTTTCATCTTATTTTCATAAGTTCTCCAAAATAACCAATTTTTATTTATGTATTTTAACTCAAAGTACAAAATATAACTTAAGATAATAAAAAAATTATTCATATTTATTTAAATAGGTCGGCCTGTTAGGCTTAAAAGGCTTTTTTTATGGCCTGAGGCCTAGCCTTTTTAATTAAATAGGCTTATAAAAAAACCTAGGTCTTTTCTATTTAAAAAAAATAGTTTGGCCTGACCTGAGCCTGTGTAGGCTAGCCAGTAGGCCCCTGTTATCGGCCTGACCTACTTCCACCCCTACATATAACCCTTATAATAATATACGTAATAAAATAAATCAAAATTTAACCTAAAATTATAATAGGATGACATTTGGTTTAAGATTAAAAAAAAAAAATTATATAGAAAAAAAACATGACTATAAATAGATTTGAATCCTCCTTAAAATCATAATCAAATCCAACCATTCACCTTAATTTTATTTAGTTTTTTCAAACAAAACGAATGAAGATTTAAATTTTATTTATTTTTAAATATGGGATTACAAAATTTAACGAATTAGTAATTTCAAATGTATTATAATTCTATAGGTCTAATTTTTAGATTTATAACGGAAAAAAGTTATAACTGAATCGTTCAATTAATAAAAAAATTTCACATGCATACTAAAAAAACATTAAAATTTTATTTATGTTAATTTTTATTTATCAATGCATATTCTTTACTCTTTATAATTAAATGTAAGCTATATTTTTCAATTTAAGAAATAAATTCCAAAATTTACTGTAAACCCAATAATTGGAAACATTCAAATATTAGATACAGTACTTATGAAAGTAGATTACATGTGATATCTTTCTATTTTTTTTTATTTTAGAGATATCTTTCAATTAGTTGTAATAATTCAAATTTTAAACTCAAATCTGCTTTTCATATTCTAAGAAATTTATTTATTTTTACGTAAATCTTTCCATATACCATTTCATATACGAAGAGAATTAATTAATATATTTTTAATTTCTTAGTAAATTATAACTATTGACAAAATTAAAATAAAATATTTAAATAAATAACACAAATAAAAAAATTACATAAAATAACTATTAACTCTCTCATTTTCTGGTGAATATAATTTTCAAAAACTTCAATTTTTTTTCAATTTTAAAGGAATTCCAATCTTAAAGTTTTCAATTTTTTTCCTACAAATCTCTATCATCTATGACTTCATCTTTTCTCCCAGTTTCAAGAATGATATCCTCTTCATAGATATGACTAAACCTGATATTACATCTATGCTATAACAACCAAACTGAAGTAGTTGTATGAAATGTGGTCAAGTGTGCGAAGGAACCTGCAATAAAATAATATAGTCTCAATAATAATAAGGGTCGTTCATTTTTAAATCTCACAAAATGCCTAATATTTGTCTTCACTTATAAGTATCAGATTTTGAATGACATAAAGAAAAATACCATGGAATAAAGAAGAATATCATGCTATAGATATCCAACAATGTGATGGTATATCACAACTTCTAAGTGTCAACAGTTTCGTCTTCGTACCTTATCAACCAAAGGTTCTCTATGCATGTTGGTGTAAATTCATTCCCTTAATTAAATTTTAAAATTATTGAAAATAATAATAATAATAATAATAATAATAATAATAATAATGATCTACCTTCATAGACATGATCAAATGGTACAATTTCTACCCTGCAGAATCATCACCTTCCTTATTGATTCTTCCTCTTAACTCATGTAACTTCTCCAAATAATTAGTCTTCTAGTGATTTTGCAGACCAACCAAATAAGAAAAAATCTAAAGACCAAAATCAAATTGACCTTGACCTAATATGGGAGAAGCTCATGTCTGACCCTTATCTATTTTATTCAATGTTATATGCATTATATCGTCCTCTACAATTCAAGCTCCAAAAATCAGCACCAATCGATAAACTAAACTTAACCAAACCCAAATTAATCATATTATTTCATTTCAATCTAAAAAATAGAAACTTACCCCAATTAATTTCAAACACCATAACACTCATAAACACATACATGAATATTAGGTAAAGTAAAAATAGATAACTCAGAATCACAAATCGAACCTTATGCTTACCGAAAATTTTATAAATGAAAATCGAAAAAATTCAGAACAAATCAAACCTGAAGCTTACCAAAAATTTTCTCCTTCAATAAATTTTTATGTTCTTTGAAATGCAACAATGATCTTCAACCTCAACCGCTCTTCTTCTTTTTCAAGTACTCCTTCTTGTTGATCTGTCTCATTGAAACCAATATTGTTCTGTCTAAAAAATTTTATGGATCTGAAACATATAAATAAAACACAAAAACATGATCGGAACACCAACCCAGATACAAAAACTGAAGAAAAAAATCTAAACTTTAAGGCATAAATCTTTTGCAAATTTACAAACAATCCATACATTGGCTGCTCAAGATCAATGCTTGCTGTTTGAGTTCTTCAACCGACTTCCCCATCTCTGATTTGTAAGGAACTCCTGTAGAACATATTCCAGAAAAAATCCTAAATCAACAAAATCTCAGAATAAATTTGAAGCTGAATAGAGATAAAGAGGAAAAAAATTAGGAGAAAAAATCCATTAATAAAAAGCGAATCAATTTGAAGCAGGATCAATTTTAACCCTCTCATTTCTCGTTGTTCAAGTGATTTTGAAAAAAAAAATCCATTAACCAAAATCAATTGGAAGAGAAGATATGAAAATAGAGATAAATAGAAAATAATTTAGAGAAAAAAAGTGACTTTTGCGTGTTCTGATGAAAAAAGGAATTGGAAGAGGAAGAGATGTGGATTGTTTCTTGATTCAAAGTATGCTGATATAGTCATAATAATAGTAATGAAAAAAAGTGACTTTTGCGTGTTCCGATGAAAAGAAATAGAGAGTAAGGGTCTGTTTGGTTCAACGGAGGGAGGGGGACGGGAGGGAATTTAATAGAGGGGAGGGGAAGGAAGGGGAGGGGAAGGGAGGTATTTTAACTAAATATATGTTTGGTTCAAAGAAGGGGAGGGGAGGGATTTTTAACTACATATATGTTTGGTTCACAAGGGGTGGGGAGGGATTTTAAAACTAAATTACTTTTTTATCCTTACAAATATTATCATTCGTATTTAGACAAAATAATTCTAAATATAAATAGTTTTGAGTAAAGATCACCAAATAAAAACTCCTTCACAGTAAGTTCTCGGTGTTTTAACTCACTGTTCATTGCAATTTCACAAAATTTCCAGAAATACTAGAGAATGTTATTTCTCTTACGGCATCAAAAGTTCAATTATGATCAAATCAAGCTTTATAATACGTGATTAAACCCAGGTAAATTAGAGGTTCAATTTGTAATGTGATCTATGTTGGTTCTTGGATTGGCTTGAATTTTGGTAAAACAAAGTTGTGCAATGTTGATGTCACATAGGTGATGTCTTAACATTGAGTCTTAACATTAGTTTATGTTAAGAAGTTAAGTTGCTGAAGTTGTGATGTCTGATGTTACATGCGATGTTGTGACATCAGGTCTGCAGAAGATTAATAACATTAGGTTTAGTGATGTTGTTAGGGTTTGCGTTTTAGCTGAATATTGGGAGAGTTGTTAGTCTCATTGGATGCGGATATCTTGGGATAGATATTCTCGGTTGCATAGAGATTTGATGCAGATTTGTAGGGAGGTTTAAAAGCTGAAGATTTAAGAAGATTTTGAGAGAGAAAATCTGTTTTGAAGATTCAGTTTTAAATAACAAATCAGGTCAGATATTGTAACAGGTCCAAGCCCAATTCAAATAGCTATATAATGCGCATCATTCCTGAAGGAAAAGCAACGAAGAAAGTGAGCTAAAGATTGAGAGTTGTTTTGAGTCTTCGTGTTTGTAAACCATTCTAGTGTGAATTGGTGTTGGTGTTTTGAGTTGTTCTTGATCAAAGCTGTGAAGCAGAATCAAGTTGTGTTTTTCAAAGTGTGTGATCTTTGAATTATATCACTGAAGTGATTTAGGGATTGAGTAGTGTTCTCATACCTAAGTCGTCTCTTAGGTAGAAAGTTCATTAGTAGGAATTAAGTTTAGGAGATTGTCAACGAGGTTGTTGAGTCTGTAAATTAATTCTACAAGTAGTGAATTTCATCCCTGGCTTGGTAGCCCCCAGACGTAGGTAGTTAAAACTGAACTGGGTGAACAATTCATTGTGTTGATTTATTGTTAGTTTACATTGTCCATTGCAGAGTGTGTTGTTGTGACATCACACGTAACATCACATATCTGGTACCAGAATTTTAATTGGTATCAGAGCAGGCATCCTGTCTGTCTCTGGGTGAGATCTAGGGAAGTTACTTTCTGGTGTAAAGATGGACAAAGAAGTTGGAGGATTTGTCAACAGACCCCCTATTTTGGATGGCTCGAATTATGATTATTGGAAGCCATGGATGATCACCTTTTTGAAATCCTTGGACAGCAGGGCTTGGAAGGCTATCATTAAAGAATGGAAAGCACCTGTTGTGTTTGAAAAAGATGATGTTGGGAAAGATAAAGAGGGCACCTCAAAGCCGAAGCCTGAAGAAGATTGGACCAAGGAAGAAGATGAGCTTGCCCTTGGTAATTCCAAAGCTTTAAATGCAATTTTCAATGGAGTGGATAAGAACATATTCAGGTTGATCAAAACCTGTGAAGTTGCTAAGGAAGCTTGGGATATTTTGAAGGCTACACATGAAGGAACATCTAGAGTTAAGATGTCAAGACTTCAGCTTCTAACATCGAAGTTTGAAAGTCTGAAGATGAAGGAAGATGAGACTATCCATGACTTCCACATGAGTATTCTTAAGCTGTCCAATGCATCCAGTGCTCTTGGAGAAAAGATGTCAGAAGAAAAGCTTGTAAGGAAAATCCTTAGGTCCCTTCCTAAGAGGTACAAGATGAAGGTGACTGCAATTGAAGAAGCTCAAGACATCAGCAAGATGAGGGTTGATGAGCTCATTGGATCTCTTCAAACTTTTGAGCTTGGGTTGAATGAGGAAGAACCAGAAAAGAAGCCAAAAAGTATAGCCTTGGTTTCAAATGCTCAAGAAGAGAAAGGGAATAGTGCTGACTCCCAGGAGGATCTATCTCAGGCCATTGTTATGTTGGGAAGGAAGTTCAACAAGGTGTTCAAAAGAATGAACAAGAACTTCAAGCCTAATGTCAAGAACATTGCTTCTGACATTAGCAAGTCTAAGGAGAAGGGTGAAGAGAAGACCGCTCAAGACAATGGTGTTCAATGCTTTGAGTGTGAAGGTCATAGACATATTAAGAAAGAATGTCCCACATTCCTGAAGAAGCAGAAGAAAGGAATGACAGTTTCCTGGTCAGACTCTGAAAGTGAAAGTGAAGGAGAGTCAGCCAAACATGTCAAAGCTTTAACTGGAACTGTGGTTTCTGATGGTGAATCTAGTGATGAGGAACTGACGTTTGAGGAGTTAGCATCCACTTATCAAGAGCTTTGTCTAAAGAGTGCAGAAATCTGTCAAGAAAGTGAAAAACAGAAGAAACAGATTGTTCAGCTTGAGACTGCTAAAGCTGATTTGGAAAATGAAGTCTTATTAGTCAAAGCTCATCTTGATCATATGACCAAATTTGTTAGGATGCTGAACTGTGGTACAGACACACTTGATAAGATCCTTCAGACAGAAAAGGTTGCTGGTGATAAGTCAGGCATAGGATTTGTGGTTGAGGAAAAGGTATCTGCTGAAGCAAGCACTTCAGGAACCAAGAAGGAGATGTCTCAACCAATGTCTCAACTTCAAACAAAGAGACAGGATCCTAAACCTAAGTAGGTTGCTCATCCTCAACCTCAAAATGTTGGGAAGAGGCATGCTCATGGTCCTCATCAAAGGAAGGCACACGTTTCTGGAGCTAGGCAGTATATGCCTCCACAATATCATAAGAGCATGCAGGCTTCTAGGTTCAAACAGAACATGTTCCATCAGATGTCTCAACATCATGGAAACATGTATGGTTATAGGTATAATAATGATGTGCCTTATTATTATGGAAGAAGGAAGCCTCATCACCATAGAAGACAGCCAAAAGGACAACATCCTTACCATAGAAGACAATCAAACTATGGGAGAAGAAGTCAATATTATGGGTGGCAGCCATAGCAATATCATCCTCAAGATGGCAGAAGGTTCAACCACTTCAGAGAAGACAGAGTTAGGTGGTTTTACTGTGGCAGATTTGGACACATGCAGTTTTCTTGTTTCAAGCTACATGGTTATCCCTAGTCTAACCCTCAACCCAGACAGAAGGATAACAGGCCCAAGGTTGTTAAGCAGTGGGTTCCTAAAGAAGAGGTTAAGTGTCTATTGGCTCGCTTTTCAGATAGACACTCGGCTAAGGATGGTTGGTACTTTGACAGTGGTTGTTCAAAGCACATGACTGGTTTCAAAAACCAATTGGTGGATGTCAATTTTTGCTCGTCAATTGATGTTACTTTTGGAAACGGAGAGAAGGGGGTGGTACAAGGTGGTGGAAAAGTGAGGTGCCATGAGGGACCTGATCTCGACAATGTGCTTCTTGTCAAAGGGTTGAGTGCTAATCTGATTAGCATAAGTCAGCTCTGTGATGATGGTTATAAGGTCAGCTACACCAAAGATGAGTGTGTGGTGACAAATGAGCAGAATGAGGTAGTGATGAAGGGAATAAGATCCAGAGATAACTACTATCAATGGGTACCTCAAGTGGACAGTTTATCTGGTGATGTTAAGATTGATGTTGTAACATCAGAGTGTGACAACATGTGTGAAAGTCTGCTGAAAGGTCAATTAGGGTTAATTACTCTTAATGTGAATCCTTTTAAATTTTTAAAAGGAAAGTTAATTTGGAGGGAGAAACTCATTAATTGGTCTTTAAGGGATACCCAAAATCAGGCGCCATACCTTAGACCATCATTCCCTTTTGTAGCAATATCACGTTTCATCAAGGATCATCTCTCCCGACTGTTCGTCTCCTTCAACAAGAAGAATCATCTGTCTCTGAACTCATACTGCCTAAAGGGAACCATGTCAAACCAGATGTCTTCTCCATCAAAGAAATCTGTTTCTCAAAGCTCTTCGCGAGATAAGGCTAGGGTTTCTACAGAAGATTACTCTGCAGAAGAAGCTTTGAATGTTGAACCCATCTCCATGATGGTTCCTGATTTTGTAAAGACAAGACCTGGGAAGTATCAACCCAAGAGACCATCAAAAGGTAATACGTCTAATCAATCTGCGAGGAGTAAATTTAATGATAGCGAAAGTAGGGCCTTTGTCACTAGCGTGTTATTTGGAGTTAACCATACTCCTAGGACTAGCACCCCTCTTCCTCAAGCTGTTGAAGAAAGGGTAGATATGGACAAGAGCATTGATCAGATTGTCACAAAAATATTTGAGAAAGGGATCCCTGTGAAGGGAATATCTAGACCTCTGAGTCAAAGGCCTGCTGAATCTGTTAGAGAAGAGGGTGACGTTGAGACTTCTGAGATAAATCTTCATAGATTAGTTGTTTCAGTCATTGAAGATGCTGAGATTGAAGATGAAGGTGAAGCTGAAGCAGAAAGGGAAAGGGATACTCATGTTGAAGATGAAGTTGATGTTGGACATGATGTTGAAACATCACCTGCTAGGGATGCTACTCCTAGTCCCAAAGGGAAGAAGAATGCTGATGTGGTGGATGTTGGTGACTTATCTGATAATGAAGTTATTGGTAATGCAGTTCTTGGGATTGCCAATAGATTGAAGACAAGGAAAGGAAAGAATGTGGAAACCTCTCCTAAAATGTCAGCTGAAGGCAAGAACAAAAAGGCCTTTGTGGTTGGTCCAACCAATTCATGGAGCAAAGTGGCTGTGAAATCCAAAAAGAGAAAGGTGAGGGAGGATTCAGAATCTGAATTTGATGTTGAGGATGATGTTCAAGACATCACACCTGTGAGAAGGTCTATATTAAAAAGAATTGTTGATAAGATCCCTGACATCCCTGTTGACAATATTTCATTCCACTATGCTAGCAGTGCATCCATGTGGAAATTTGTCTGCCAGAGGAGACTAGCACTGGAGAGGGAACTTGGTGGAGATGCCTTGGATCTTAAGGAAGTTATTGAATTGATTAGATTTGTTGGGTTAATGAAGACTGTGTCTGGACTGTCCAAGTGCTACGATGGATTAGTCAAGGAATTTATTGTCAACATTCCTATGGTTATTAATGACAACAGAAATATGGATTTTAGGAAGGTTTATGTGAGAGGTCAATGTGTAAACTTTTCTCCTGAGGTAATTAACACTTACCTTGGAAGGGATGAGCTGGAGTATAGAAAGTTAGAACAAACAGACAATGCTGTGTGCAAGGAAATCACAGCAGGGCAAGTGAAAGTCTGGCCTCTGAAAGGAAAATTGTATGCCAGTTTATTAAGTGTTAAATATGTTATTCTGCACAGAATAGGAGCAGCTAATTGGGTCCCTACCAATCACAAGACAACTATCTCTGTTGGATTGGGTAAATTCATTTATGCTGTTGGGACAAAGAGGTTGTTTGACTATGGGGCTTATATATATGATCAGACTATCAAGCATGCTGCTACAAATGCAGTAAAGATGCCTATTGCCTTTCCCTCTCTCATTTGTGGGATCATCCTGTCACAACATCCTGAGATTCTTCATCAATCTGATGTGGTGTGTAAGAGAGAATCTGCATTGTCAATCCACTATAAGATGTTTGAAGGGAAGCATGTCCCTGACATTGCCAAGACATCAGCTTCAACATCACAACAACCACCTGCCAAAATTGGGTTGATTTCAGAATTGGAGGAGGCTTGCAAGGAGTTGGATGAAGTCATCAGAGTGAGTACTGAAAGAAAGCGGAAATTTGAAAAACTTCTCATGACTCTGAGATTGGCAGAAAAAGAAGATGAAGCAGTCAATGCTAACCAAAATGATTATGATATTGAAGAACCAGGTTCTGAAGAAGGTGGTCCTAGCACTGATGGTGAAGATGGGGCCAGCTCTGATGAAGACTAGTTTCCCTGCTGCCTTTTCTTGATAGTAGTTTAGTTTTATTTTTTGCTGTTTTTGTTTCTGCACTTGATGTGCCTAATATGTAATTTGAATATTGTGCTTGTTTATGCACTATCTATGTTTTTATGTTCTATGATTTGTCTTGTCTTGTTTGCTGACTTTAGACTGACAATGAGAGCTTGTTTAGGACTAACTATAGTGAGTAGGACCTACATGTTAAGATTTGTCCAATTGTGGCTAAAAAGGGGGAGAGTTAGTCAAGGTGGTGTTGAAATGCCAAGAAGAAGGATTAGTCATTGTGCAATGCTAAGAAGTGCAGCTAGTGTGATGCTGAAATGCAGATATTGAGGGGGAGCTTGCTCTATGTTGAACAGTTGCTGGTATGCTGATTCTTGCTTTGAGGGGGAGCTTGCCCTATGCTGCTGATTAGTGTTTAAAGAAATGCTGAAGTATGTAGCAGAGTATTGGAGTGTGCATTATGAAGTTGTGATGAAGAAATGTTGCTGCGAAGGTTGGTAAAATATTTATGTTTATCCGCTGCTGAAGTCTCTGATGGTGCAGAGAGTGTTTTAGCCAAAATTAGCCAAAGGGGGAGATTGTTGGTTCTTGGATTGGCTTGAATTTTGGTAAAACAAAGTTGTGCAATGTTGATGTCACATGGGTGATGTCTTAACATTGAGTCTTAACATTGGTTTATGTTAAGAAGTTAAGTTGTTGAAGTTGTGATGTCTGATGTTACATGCGATGTTGTGACATCAGGTCTGCAGAAGATTAATAACATCAGGTTTAGTGATGTTGTTAGGGTTTGCGTTTTAGCTGAATATTGGGAGAGCTGTTAGTCTCATTGGATGCAGATATCTTGGGATAGATATTCTCTGTTGCATAGAGATTTGATGCAGATTTGTAGGGAGGTTTAAAAGCTGAAGATTTAAGAAGATTTTGAGAGAGAAAATCTATTTTGAAGATTTAGTTTTAAATAACAAATCAGGTCAGATATTGTAACAGGTCCAAGCCCAATTCAAATAGCTATATAATGCGCATCATTCCTGAAGGAAAAGCAACGAAGAAAGTGAGCTAAAGACTGAGAGTCGTTTTGAGTCTTCGTGTTTGTAAACCATTCTAGTGTGAATTGGTGTTCATTGTGTTGATTTATTGTTAGTTTACATTGTCCATTGCAGAGTGTGTTGTTGTGACATCACACGTAACATCACATATCTGGTACCAAAATTTCAATCTATATAAACTCATCATTATGTGCAGACAAAAAAAAACAACCATATAGAATTTAAAGATTTTTAAAGTTTGCTTTGGAAATTATCAAATTCTGGATATGAGAAGTGTAAAAGAAAAAGAAGAGACTTGATGAGTTAACTCAATCTCAATCAAGAGCTCTTGATAAATTCATAATAAAAGAATCAAAAGCTTCGATTGAAAATTAGAATGTTGTTAAAGTTGATGTAGGCATTAGTGAAAATTTGGTTACTTCAGAAAATATGGAGAATAATATTGATCTTAATGATGCTACTGAAAAATGATAATTTAGATGCTGAAAAGGTTAATGTTGATAATGTTAATGACGACGGGAAAGATATATTTGATCCAGGAATTTGAGATTCTCTTGAGTCTAAATTCATTGATTTATCATCTATGAAAGGTCCTAAAAGAGATTTAACTATTGTGAAGGGTCCTAAAGATAAATCATCTAGACGTTTTACGACTAATTTGTATACTAGAGTTTTATCAAATGGAGAGAAGTGTGATAGAGATTGGCTTGTCTATTCAAAAGAGCTTGGTAAAGCATTTTATTTTTGTTCTAAGGTTTTTAAAAAAGGGATCGGTAAAGGTCAATTAGAAAATGAGGGTTTTGGTGATTGGCCACAGGTTGGAGAAAGACTTAGAAAACTTGAAATTGGCATGGAACATGTTAAGAATATGACTACTTGGTATGAATTGTGTCAAAGGATGCAAAACTTCCAGACTATTAATAAAACATCTCAAAGATTGATTAATAAAGAAAAAGATCATTGGAAAAGTGTTTTAAAAAGAATTATTTCAATAGTGAAATTTCTTGCTAAACATAATTTAGCCTTTCGTGGTTCTATTGAGAGAATGTACCAATATAGCAATGACAAGTTTTTGGGCTTAATTGAAATGTTAGCTGAATTTGACCCAGTAGTTCAAGAATAAGTTAGGCATATTACAAATGATAATGTTCATGTTAACTTTCTTGGACATAGCATCCAGAATGAGATAATACTTTCGCTTTCTTCTACAATTAAAATTGAAATCATTAGAAAAATCAAGCAAACAAAGTATTTCTCAATGATACTTGATTGTACACCTGATGTTAGTCACCAAGAGCAAATGTCTTTGATAATACGATATGTGAATGTTTCATCAAATTCCGTTAGCATTGAGGAATCTTTTTTAGGATTTTTTAATATTGATGATACAACTGGTCAAGGGCTCTTTGATGTGTTACAAAATGAATTGAAAAAGCTTGATCTTGACTTATTTGATGTGCGAGGACAAGGATATGATAATGGGTCAAATATGAAAGGAAAACATCAAGGTGTACAAAAGAAATTTTTAGACATAAATCTGAGAGCCTATTATACTCAATGTGGTTGTCAAAATCTTAATTTGACTTTGTGTGACATGGCTAACTCATGTATTAAAGCTAAAGATTTTTTTGGCGTTGTTCAACGCATTTATACTATTTTTGCCAATTCCACTAAGAGATGGAAAATTTTGAAAGATAATAGAAAAGGTTGACTACAAAAGCATTGTCATCTACTTGTTGGGAGAGCCATGTAAATAGTATCTAAGTTATAAAATCTCAAATGTCAGATTTTAGAGAAGCATTGTTTCGAGTGTCAGAAATGGATCTTGATTCTAAAATAAGAAGTGAAGCTAAATCCTTAGTGGAAGAACAAGATTTGGTTCTGCATCTTATCTCTATGTTTTGATGATAACAATGGAGTATTTGTGTGAGAACAATTTTGGTACTCTAACGTTTGTTATTCTGATGGTTTTGATAAACAGGTTCTGACTCTGATAAAGATCATGTGTTATGTCACTCTGAAATTCTCAATGGTCACTTCTACGTAAAGAAGCAAGATTGCTTATGATCAACTGTGCGTCAGAAAGAGTCTAAAAAGACACTATGTTGCTGCTGTAACGTCTCTTGGATTCTAACCTCTGGGCGTGACTCTGATGTTCTACTTCTGAAACCTGTTTAGCTTCTAAATTCGTCAACTTCTGAAGACTAAGTGCTGAAGATTATGAAGACAAGGTTCTGCTGAACGAAGTTCTGAAGACTCTAAAGACTTAAGGATTCTGAAGACTAAGGATTCTGAAGACTAAGGGTTCTGAAGAAGGAGTGTTGAAGATTCTGAAGACAAGGTTCTGTTGAATAAGTTCTGAAGACTCAAGACTCTGAAGACCCAATGATTCATTCTTCTGATCATGCTTCAACAATATCAACTCAGAAGCCTCTGATGAATAGAATAAGATGAAACGTTTGTGTGGGAAAATAGTACATGGTACAGATAAAAAATGTTATTTTCCACTACCATTCCACTACCCTGATTTGGTGGTACAAAGGACAATTTCAGTGTACGATTTTCACCCCAGCATAATGACATTATTTCAAGTCACCAGTACTCTTCTGATATTACTGATCTGCCCTTCAACAGATCTTTTTTTGGCTATATATAGACTTGATCATTCAACGAATCAGTTGCGAAGAAAAAAAATGTAACACTCAGTGTGAAAAAGAGAAATATTAAAAACACTTATTCATATGTAGAAGGAACTCAAGAAATAGATAAATTTATGAGTGAACAGTAAAGCACCACAATACAAAGAAGAAGATTGTTTTTACTGTGTAGATTCGCTCTAAGATAGATTGAGCTAAAAATGTGTTTACTCTGCTTGTGTAGAAGCATCATTATTGTAAATAAACCTGTGTAACAAAAAGTTGTTTGTGTTCCCTAAAGGACCGGGTAGGTCAGAAGCTTTAGGAAGACTAAGATAGTGAGTTTTTGTGTTGTTAGTCACTTGCAGTTGGCTTGTGCATTGTATTTTCAAACAGTGGTTTGATTTCCTTGAGAGACCGGTTAGGTCAAAATTCTTGAGAAGACTAGGACTAGTGTGTCTTAGAGATTAATTCCTTAAGGGACCAGTTTGGTCAGAAGCCTTAAGAAGAGACTGTTAGTCTGTGTATTATTAGTCACCAGCAGTTGCTAGTGCAGTTGTAATCAGTTTGGTTATAGTGGATTAAGACCTCGCTTGAGAGAGGAAAAATCACCTTGGCGAGTGGACTGGATTAACTTGATAATTTTCAAGTGAACCAGGATATATCGTGTGTCTTTCTCTATTGTTAGTCTATTTGTGATCTTTGTTTGAGTGTCACGAAAAGCTTTAATTTTGGAAAACCCAATTCAAACCCCCTATTTCTTGTGTTTTTCTCACACCTTCAATTGGTATCAGAGCTTCGGTTCTGATTGTGATAAATTTTTATCAGCACTTAACAGTGTTCAGTACCGATCCAGTATTTGTGTGAGATATCATGGCAGCTCCTGCTAATACCACTACTGAAGAGAAAGATCATTACAGTGTCAAACCACCAGTCTTTGACGGTGAAAATTTTGACTACTGGAAAGATGGAACTGAAAGTTTCTTTCTTGGTTATGAAGTAGATCTTTGGTATTTTGTAGTCGATGGCTACACTCACCCAGTTGATGCTACAGGTGTTAAAGTATCTAGAAGCGCTATGACTAACCAACAAAAGAAAGAATCATCACAAGGCAAGAACCATATTGCTAAATGTTATCTCTTATACTGAGTATGAGAAGATAACAAATAGGGAAACTGTCAAATCCATTCTTGACTCTTTAAAAATGACTCATGAAGGAAATGATCAAGTTAAGGAGACAAAGGTGCTTGCCTTAATTCAGAAATATGAGGCATTCAGAATGGAGGATGATGAAACAGTTGAGGCTAAGTTTTCAAGGTTTCAAATGCTAGTCGCATGACTCAAAGTCCTGGAAAAAAGTTACTCAACTGCTAATTATGTTAAAAAGATCATCAGAAGCCTTCCCAAGCAATGGAGACCTATGGTAACAGCTCTAAATCTATCCAAGTATCTGAATAGTATAAGTCTTAAAGAACTTCTTAGTTCCTTAAGAAGTCATGAAATAGAGCTGGAAAAAGATGAACATCAGAAGAAGAGTAAATCTATTACTCCTAAGTCTAAACCTGAAAAGGCAAAGGCTTATCAAAAGATTCAGAAGAATGAGAAGATGAACATCAGAAGATTCAGAAGATTCTGATGAAGAATGAGAAGATGAGCTATTGCTAATCTCCAGAAGAATCAAGAAGCTCTGGAAGCACAGACAAGGAAACTTCATAGGATCTAAAAGAATTAAAGGTTGCTCTGAGTTATCATCTAGACAGAAAAATCAGAACTCTGGAAAAGAAGTCATCTGCTATGAGTGTAATGAGCCAGGTCATTACATGAACGAGTGTCCAAAGCTCAAGAAAGACAAGAAGCCTAAGAAGAATTTCTCCAAAGCGAAGAAAGGTCTAATGGCAACTTGGGACAACTCTGATTCTGAAGATAAAGAAGAATCTGATGAAGAAAAAGCAAATGTTGCACTTGTAGCAATAATTGACGATGAAGTTTCTGGAGAGCAAGAAGACAAAATGTCATCAGAACCAGAATCAGACTCAGACTCTGACTCAGAGACATCCTTGATGGCGCCACTGAAACACCAGTCATGGTACCTGGACAGTGGATGCTCGTGACACATGACGGGAGAAAGGCATATGTTTCAAGATTTGGAACTTAAGTCTGGAGGTGTCGTTGATTTCGGAGGAAACCATAAGGGAAAGATCATTGGCTCTGGAACTGTTGTTTGCAGATTTGGAAATCAGTTTTTCAGAACCTAAGGAAAAGGCAGAAGAAATCTAAGATTCATAAGCTCCTACTTCTGATATTGTTGTTGCTCCCTCTGATCCTCCACAACAAAAGAAAAGCAGAATTGCAACTTCACACCCTGAAGAATTGATTCTGGAAATAAGGACGCTTCTATCATAACCAGATCAGCCTTCAAACCTTCTGAAGAAACACTTATTGGTTTGGTGTCTTTGATCGAGCCAACATCTGTTGATAAAGCTCTAGTGGACAAAGACTGGATTCTGGCGATGGAAGAAGAACTTAACCAGTTTTCAAAGAACGATGTTTGGGATCTTGTTCAGAAGCCTAAAGGTGTCCACGTTATTAGAACTAAATGGGTATTCATAAACAAGCTCAATGAGAAGGGTGAGGTTGTCAAAAACAAGGCAAGACAGGTTGCACAAGGTTATAGTCAACAAGAAGGAATAAACTATACAGAAACCTTTGCTCCAGTCGCCAGGCAGAATTTAAGATGAGTCTGATGGGTGAATTGAAGTTCTTTCTGGGAAATCAAATTGAACAAAAATCAGAGGCTACTTATAAGTAAGTACATTAAAGAACTTCTGAAGAAATTCAACATGACGGAGTGTACACCACCTAAGACTCCAATGCATCCAACATGTATTCTGGAAAAGGAATAGGTAAGTGGAAAGGTTTGTCAGAAGCTCTGTCGTGGTATGATAGGCTCTCTTCTGTACTTAACTGCTTCTAGACCTGATATTCTTTTTAGTGTTCATTTGTGTGCTAGATTTCAATCAGATCCTAGAGAATCTCATTTAACTGTTGTTAAAAGAATTCTAAGGTATCTGAAAGGAAATACTAACCTTGGCCTGATGTATGAGAAAACATCTCTTTTTGGTTATTATGATGCAGATTACGTAGGAGACAAATTGGAAAGAAAAAGCACCTCTAGAAACTGTCAGTTTCTCAGGAAGAATCTGATCTCATGGTCAAGCAAGAGGCAATCAACAATTGCTCTCTCAACAGCAGAAGCAAAGAACATATCCATGTCTCTATGCAATACGCAGATGCAATGGATAAAGAACCAGCTAGAAGATTATCAGATACATGAGAGTAACATTCCTATCTTTTGTGATAATACTGCTGCTATCTGTTTAAGTAAGAATCCAATCTTACATTCTATGGCTAAGCACATAGAAATTAAACATCATTTTATTAGAGACTATGTTCAGAAGGGAATTTCATGTTTAAAATTTATAGATACAGACCACCAATGGGCTGATGTTTTTACAAAACCCTTGACTGAAGATAGATTTCTATTTATTCTGAAGCATCTGAAAATGGACTACTGTCCAGAGTAAGATTTCATCAGAATCAGATGTGTTTAGTTATAGTCTGAAGAAATTAGATTTTCATTTAAACTAAATAGCATTTGTTTTTAACCTTAGTCATCAGAGGATGCTTTGTCAGAAGTGTCTCTGATCAGATGGAAACCTTTTGGTCTTCCAGACTCCGAGGATATCAAAATGTGTCCAAAATCAAATCATATCTTCTGTTGAAAAGACACCTCGAGCGTTGTGATTTTGTGAGACTAGGTTTCAAGTAATTATTACCTATTACTCCTTAATATCATGTTTAACACATTGGATTTAAAAATTTACTTGATAAGTGTTTAAATCTTTACGCCTTCCCTCCTCAGTAGACATTCATAAAGATGCATGTAAGATAAAAATTTCTTGGAACTTAACAATTGTCTTCCTTTATTCATTGTCAGAATCTGCCTTCTCATTTTCGAGTATACATTTATTCACATTTATTGACTGATGTCATAATATCAATAACGTATACTATTCCATAATCTTTTGGAGACTGATACACTCCTTCATCATTCTTTGTTCTTGTTTGTATCCCGTGTATTGGAAATGATGAATTTCTTGTCTCAAGTCATCCAGTTTTTATTGCTATTTATGGCTATCACTCATCGTTCTCTTTATATACCACACTTCTTCTCATAACTATTTATCTGCTTCCAAACTTGTTTTTCATTCCTATTCCTCTTATTTCACTATGTCTGTCAAAACTTTTGCTGGTAATGATGAAGTTATGGAAGTCATTAATGAGAAAAGGCCAAATCTTCCAAGATTAAGAGCTCGGGTGTTTACCTATCCACCAGCATGCAAATTCAAGGGTGGTCAGGATACTATGCAATCTTGCATGGACCCATTTATCCTGTCCTAGTGAAAGAATTCTGGAAATATGCACGAATTGGGGAAGATAACAATTCTATTTGGTCTTCTGTTTTCGGTGTTCCAGTCATCATAACACCTACCTCCATTGCTCAAGCCGTCAATTGTGTTCAATCTGGAGTCACTGTTGAAGATCTCCATCTGAACTACTCCTTTGTTGAGGATCTCATTAAAATTCATGATGTGTCTCGAAACAACTATGAACCTTATAATCCTGAAGGACTTCTCCCTGATGGAAAGTTGTGGTTTCAACTCCTGCTCACCAACTTTCTCCCCAAAGGATTAGCAAAAAGTACCTTGACTCATGATGATAAACTGTTTATCTATTTCATGATATACAACATCCGGGTGAATCTTCCGCAAACCATCTTCAATCATCTGAAGAACTGTGTTGAAATCTCCAGAAATCAACATAAGTCCTTCATACCTTATGGAAGAATTCTGTCTGAGTTATTCTACAGGGCTGAAATCATCACTTTAGCCAGAATACTTGGACCAGAAGATGCTACAGCTGAAGAGAGGTGTGAAAGGGTTGGTGAGGTGGAGGATTTCTGATAGTTGGTTGGTGGGTGTTTCTCTTGGACTTTTGGTTGCTTGTTGCTTGATATTTCTTCCGTTTATCATTGCTTTTCCTATCCGTTATCCTTGTTGTTGTTTGTTTTTCTGTCTTATGATTCTGTTCCTATAATGCGCTCCGACGTTTTGTTGTTCTATAAATGAAGTACTTTCCTTATTCTCTTTATCTTGTCTTACTGCATTCCATAATGATTATCATAAAAAGGAAGAAAATGACTACCTTTAACTTATCTAAATTCTTTCAAATCAAAATGATTTAGTTAAAATTTTGATAACGTGTGAACGATAATGGTAACAACTGTTTGACTCATTGGGTTTCGTAAACTTCTTGAGAATAGGCTAAAATCTTTACGCATTCCCCTATGACTGTGCATTCATAAATGATAAGACGTATGCGAGTTAAGTTTTTCTTGAAAATAAGCTATACTCTCTTCTGTCTTTACTATGTGTCAATTTTCAATTGCCACTTATAAGTATTCATTTATTCATAGTTATTGACTCCTGTCAAAACTTTAATAACGTATCCTTATTTGTGACCTTTTGGATATTGTGTTTTAAGATACTGCTACACTCCTTTCCTATTCCTTGATATTCTTTGTCTCTTACTCTGTCATTGTTTCCTTGGCATATCTTATGTGTGATACGCATCTTGACCTATGTCATTTTCTCAGTCAGTCACGTCTCTCATTTCCTACATATATATTTCATTTCTCCTCCCATGTTCTGTTGTGCTTGATCTTACTAGTTCAAAATTACCTTTACTGTCTAAATCTTCTCATCATGTCTCTAATCACTTTCCAAGGAGATGAGAACCTTCTTGAGGTCATATCAGAAGAACAAATCAACCTTCTTCATCTTGGAAACAAATAAATTGCTAGCGGTATCACCTCAATCATGCACTATCAAGAATGGACAAAATACTTCATCATTCTGGATAAACCAATCTACTTAAATCTTGTAAAAGATTTTTGGAAACATGCCTACATTAATTACGAAGATCGTTCAATTTCCTCTTGTGTTTTTGATGTCCCCATAAACATCACTCCCTTCACCATTGCTCTAGCAATTGGCTGTGAGAACATTGGCTTTACTGTTGAACATGTTAAGTCTAGGTATCTTATTTTTGAGGAACTCGCCTCTCTTCACAACACATCGTCCAAATATGAACCTCTCAACCTGAAAACCTTCTTCCCATTCCCAAAGCTTGGTTTAAGCTTTTGCTGACAAATTTTCGTCCTCGGGAAGAAAACAAAAATATCTTATTTCATGATGATCGGGTCTTCATCTTTCTCCTGATGGCTCAAATGCGGATAAATCTACCTCAGACTATATTCAATTTTCTGCAAAAATCCATTATTGACTCCAGAAATGGCGATTTCATCAAGCCCTGCATACCTTTTGGAAGAGTTCTATCTAAAATCTTCTTTAAAGAAGGAATTATTGAATTTGTCAAGACAGATGGTCTAGAAAATGGTCTGTTGAAGAAAAATTGTGAAGTATTTGATGGTTAATCTTTAGCATGTCGTATCTTGTGTTTTCTGTCTCGTCTCTAGGATGCTCTGTGTTTGATTTGTGTTCGAGTCATGCCAATGTATTTCGATCCATTATTAATGAAACTGTTTTTATGAGTACTATGGCCTATTTTAGAAATCTCTTTCTCACATATTTATCATTATATTTGTAATACCCCAAATTTTGACCACTAAGATTTCCCATCATTGTGCAAATCATCATCACAATGTGGATGAATCATCATACCTCATTAGTCTCCCCAAAGATGGGTGAGCATTCACTACAAACAATAATTAGGGTTTCAAGCCCTCTCTGAGCTTTAGAAAAAGGATCAATCAAGGAATGACATGATCTTCAACTTGTCTAACCTCTAAAACACCCACAAAGGATCAAAAGGACTCCCACATCAAGGATTAAGCACAAGGTTGCAACCTTCCAAGTGGATTAAGCCTCAAGATCGCCAGTGTCACCAAATTAGGGTTTTTGTCGACCAGGGCCTCCAGATGGAAACTTTCCTCTGGGCATGAGCCATTGCTTCCAATCATAACCTAATATACTCCATGGAACCTCATGAACCCAATCATCAAGTCAATTTAGCCTCAGGGGATGCATTCACAAAAAATCAGGAATTAGGGTTTCTTGACCTAATTCACCCCTAAGTTGACTTTTGGGACAAAACAAGATCCAAGACCTCAAAACATGATTTGAGGGTCTCCAATACACTACGTTTATCCATTTGCAACAATGGATTGAACCAAGAAGCTTGATTCCCAAGTTTCAAGTTCATCAGAACCACAGTTAGGGTTTCGCGGAAAAAAATCAACTGTACTTTTAACTTTTGACCAGGACATGCTCCCAAACCCTAGGACGTGATTCAATACACCCTATAACACCTATGAAATCAATCCATCAAGTTTGATTTAGGTCAAGGACTTGATTTCATAGAGGATCGCACAGTTTGGAATTCATCTGATAAAAAGTCAACTGTGCACAAAAGTCAAAGTTTGACTTTTTGAGATTTTTCATAATTATGGTTCTTTAACCCTAAAATGATGTTAATGTGTGATTTGAATCAACATTCATCAAGAAAAACCAAAGAAAGTGGGATAACTTGTAAAAGGGGTAACCATAAAGACTTATAATTTTTCTAAGTTATGGAATAAAGTGGCTAGGGTACCAACTTCCAAGGATCATAACTTAAGATCCAAGCAACCATTTGGGCTGATCCAAAGATGGATTTGTAGCTCTCATGGCATACTTTAAAAGTGTCAACTACACCTCATTCCAATTTCTCATGGATTTCAAGTTATGGAATGGCCAAAATCACAAAAAGTGAAAATGTCACTTTTTTCCAACACTTAGTGAAAATTTCAGTAAGTCAGAATCTGCCTTGTCTTTTTTCCAAATGTAGGGGCATTTTTCACTCAGATCCAAAAGGTATTAAAACAAACTATGATCACACATATGTTGTATCATATAAGGGCTTTCCAAAATGGCCAAGAACTCCATGAAACTCCACTTGAGTCATAAGATATGACAATGCCAATGTGCCTTGCTGCAAACTGTCATGGCAAGGCAGATTTGTGCATTTTGCTCGATTTGGCCAATATGTGCAAATGACAAACAAGTTTATCCATCTGAACACCTCAGGGGGGAACCAATGAGGGACAAACACTGATCCATCAGCCTCCCAAGTCTTTGGATCTAAAAGTAGCATGCCAAACCTAGAAATCCCTAAAGAGGGGACAAGACTCCAATTTTGTTTTGGAGCATTCAATGGATGCACCAAGGTGGCATGGAATAAACCATTTCCAACTGAATTCAGTCAAGACATATCCAAGAACTAGGGAACCAGCAGCCTGTGCCCTAACCTCTAGTCAATGGCTAGAGGAGACCTGGATTCCTATTGATCAACATTGGTCAAACCTCTGCTGAGTTGCCATTCATTATTACTTGCAAAACAAACTTGCTCTACTATAAATAGAGCTCATTTATGCTCAGTTTAAGTACACCAAAGCCATTAAACAGATGCTTTCCTCAAAATCTCTTCTTTCACTCCAAAATTGCCTTCCAAAGCAAGTCACTGTCGGGTTTTGAGTTTGAGAGCTATTCCAACCAAACCAATCACACACACACACACCTCATAAACATCATATAGAAGTAATCTAAACACTTAAACAACATCTGGAACACTGATTTCTCAGAATCACCAGCCAACTACTCAAGGTTTTAACCAAGTTGCAGTTGGGATACCATCTTCAGTTCCAGCTTGTTTCAAACCATTCCAAGCACTCAGGCACATCACTTGGCACCTAGGGAAGCTATCCACATCATTGGAACATAGTTGTAACACCTCTAACACAAAACACGATCACCAGCTGCAAGAGGTAAGCCTGAGCTCTTCTAACTCTATGATCCATGCATATTTTGTTGCACAATAATTTTGCCATATGTTCATAATCATGCATAGAGTATTTACCCTCAATCAATTGCTTTGTTTGAATCGTGTGTGGAATTTCTGAGCCTTCATGCAAAATTTAGGGTTCTTGAGATTTCTCTTTGATTTCTTATTCCATGCTTAAAATAAATGAAATTAAAGACCATGGACATGATCGTGAGGTGAAACGAGCAGATTATTATATGGTTTGTGTGATTTCATCAAGTATTCAGTAAGATTGGAGAGAAAACGCAAATCTGCAGAAACAGAGGGTGGCGCGTGTTCTTGCCATGTTCTTGGCGCCATTTTTTGAATATTTGAATATTTGAATTTTGTGATTTTTATTTAATTGATTCAAAAATTAATTTCTCTCTGAGTTTTAATGATTTTGAGTTGATTCTTTTTTTAATAATTCACAAAAATGTTAAAATATTTTATTTTACCAAAAAATCCCAAAAATATTATTTATTTCATATATTTGATATTTTTGCAAAGAATTAATGTTTTATTTGTTTTTTGACATGTAAAATATTTTTTTCCTTTGATTTTCCAAATTTAATTGGTTTCCAATCATTTTGTGGATAAAAACATGAATTTTCAAGCATTAATCCAAGATCACAATTTGCTTTTCACACATGTTTAACAATTTTGATCATTTTAATTGAATTTTTATTCAATTAAAATATATTTTTGAAAACAAATTAGGATTTTGATTAATTCAACCCTCATTAAACTTTTTAAAACTCTTTGGGCCTCTAATAGAGTGTAAGACCCAACCCCCTTGAAAATCAAAACATTTTTGGGCCTTAGTCATTGTATAAGACCCACTGCGTTTTCAAAAATCTCGGCGCGATCGCCATTTCAAAACGAAAATCATCTGGGCTTACCCTTGTGTTGTAAGTCCCATTTCTTTCCAAAGTAACTCTTTGGGCCTCTAATAGAGTGTAAAACCCAACCCTTTTTTTTTGTAAATAAACAATTTTGGGCCTCACATATTGTATAAGTCCCTCTGTATATTTTCAAACGTTCGACGAGATCGTCGCCTTTTTAACAAAATCAAATGGGCTTCTCCTTGAGCTAAAAGACTCATCTTTATTCATTTTCAAACTATTTGGGCCTCTAATAGAGTGTAAGACCCAATCCCCTTTTAACTAAAATATTTTGGGCCTCATATATTGTATAAGCCCCTCTGCGTTAAAAGAAAAATCTCGGCGCGATCGCCAGTTCAAAAATCAAAACCCTGGGCCTACCCTCGTGTTATAAGCCCTATGTCTTTTCTTGAAATCTCTTTGGGCCTCTAATAGAGTGTAAGACCCAATCCCTTTTTAACCAAAATGATTTTGGGCCTCAGATATTGTATAAGTCCCGACACGGAAAAAACCTCGGCACGATCGCCAGTCTAAAATAAAATCATCTGGGCCTCTCCTTGAGCTGTAAGCCCCAACAATCTTTTCAAAGCACTTTCTCCTTTAATTTTGAATATAATATTGTTATCAAAGTTTTCTTTGTTGAACAATTAACCAAACAGCATGGAAGCTCTACAACGGGTAAGTGTTTATCCGCTTTCATTTACTGCTTTCATATGTATATAACTGTATTGTGGGGCTGTTTCACTGTAAGTCTTCTTTCACAACCTCTTATATACTTGCCAAATATCAATTATGTAATACTAGTATAGTTATTTTAGAGTTTTCCACGTCAACTACGTCTAGAACTAGGTAAAGCCCTGTTGGTCACTCTTAAATACAAACAAAACTAGATCCCACATAGGATGACCAGACACAGTCTTCCCTTCTCTTGGGGTTAAACAATATGGAACAAAGAGAAATGCAGCATTCTCGGTGAACCCTTTCTCAGACTGTCACTCTTAGAAATTGTCAAAGAAACTCTACTCCCCAGAGTTGATCTATTCTCCGTGAATAGCATCTCTTGAGTTTCTTCCAAATTCTCGAACTTTCCTGGCTTGATCTATTCTCTGTGAATAGCAAGTCTTGAACTTCTCTTGGTTTGGGGACCCACAGGCTTCCTAAAAGTATCACCGCCTCCTCTTGGGCGTTGTACAAGGACCCTTCGGCTTCTTAGAAGTTCTCGTGCCTTCTTTTGGGCTTAATACAAGGACCCTGACGACCTCTTAAAGGTATAAGACAGAACTTAGTCATCCTTTGTTAGAGAAATCTTTCCGGTGTCAAACCTCTGGCCACTTTAGGGTTGATACTCATCCCTTATTGCCCGTGCCTCCTCTTGGGCATTGTACAAGAGATAAAACTCTAGACTTGGACAGTCTAACACCCCTTGAGTCTCAAAGACATTCTCAAGTCACTGATCACTCTGAAACTCGGTCTCTCTCATGAGAGTTACCCCCACCCTTTTGCTTGCCTATGGATATAATCCTCAGTAGTAACACCGCCTCCTTTTGGGCTTTGTACAATGATTCTCCCCAACGGAGCTAACCTTTTCAGACTCTCTTGTTGAGTCAAACCTTTTAGCCTCTATCTCGGGCTTTGTACGAGACACTAAAAATCACTCTCTTGTTGAGTATAAAACACTCTTTTGTTGGGTCACTTCCCTTTTAGCCTCTATCTCAGGCTTCGTACGAGATACTAAAAACACTCTCTTGTTGAGTATAAAAGACTCTCTTGTTGAGTCAATCTCCTTTTAGCTTCTATCTCGGGATTTATACGAGACATTAAATCATTCTCTTGTTGAGTATAAAAGACTCTCTTGTTGAGTCAATCTCCTTTTAGCCTCTATCTCGGGCTTCGTACGAGACTTCAAATCACTCTCTTGTTGAGTATAAAAGACTCTCTTGTTGAGTCAATCTCCTTTTAGCCTCTATCTCGGGATTCGTACGAGACATCAAATCACTCTCTTGTTGAGTATAAAAGGCTCTCTTGTTGAGTCAATCTCCTTTTTTAGCCTCTCTCTCGGGCTTCGTACAAGATACTAAAAACACTCTTGTTGAGTATAAAAGACTCTCTTGTTGAGTCAATCTCCTTTTAGCCTCTATCTCGGGCTTCGTAAGACACATCAAATCACTCTCTTGTTGAGTATAAAAGACTCTCTTGTTGAGTCAATCTCCTTTTAGCCTCTATCTCGGGCTTCGTATGAGACATCAAATCACTCTCTTGTTGAGTATAAGAGACTCTCTTATTGAGTCAATCTCCTTTTAGCCTCCATCTTGGGCTTTGTACGAGATACTAAAACACTCTCTTGTTGAGTCAACCCTTTTAGCCTCCGTCTTGGGCTTCATACAAGACACATATAAAAGCACCCTCTTGCTGGGTCAATAGCCTCCTCTTAGGCTTTGTATAGAGAAATCCTCGGTTGAGTCAATCAACCTTTTAGCATCAATTTGTGCCTTGCTCACAACATACAAACATCAACAACTCCTCTTTAGAGATGACAAATTCTCTCTCAGTCAAACCTTTTAGCTTCAATCTTGAGCTTTTAACAAGACACAAAGATCACCTTTAGCTTCACATCTTGGGCTTTGAACAATATACAAATCACCTTTAGCTTCATGTCTTGGGCTTTGAACAAGACACCAAAACAACCTTTTCCTCCCATATAATAGGAGGAACTACGATCGCTCTGATTTCCCTGTTTCGTTAAACGGCAATACGTAGGCATAAGATTGAAAAATCTTAGCGAACACACTAATAAAAAACCCAAAATCCAGTATCTTTATCAAATCAACCCAAAAGCATCAAATCTAAACATGTTACTTAAAACCTCGCAAATAGTCCAGACACTGTGTTATTAATAAAATAAACCGAAGTTGGGCCCACGTCTTAATAGCATCTGTAAACCAACAGTTTTGACTGTTTAACCTCAGTATGCGAGCAGGGTTAATTGGAGAGATCTATTTGCCTTTCTTAATCAGCTTAACAGGATAAAAAATGAATCGAACTATAGTACCCGAGCGATAGTGCTTCAAGACCACAAAAATTGCGCTACAGAAAAAATGGCGCCCACCGTGGGGCCCTCTTCTCATTCTTACAATTTTCGGCGGAAACCTTAAGTTCACAATCTTAGGTAGAAAGCCCTGAGTTCTCGAAGTATCACAGAAATGGCGACTCTGCTGGGGAGTCATTGTCTATATAGGATCATAGGACTAGAGGTCTAGAATACTAACACAAATATATATATTGCTTTTCCTAATTGATATCTGTGTTTATTTTTCTGCTAATGGGAATGCGTGTGATGCCACATGTGTAAAGATTGAGTATACACCTAAGATAGGTGATGGAAATACGGGTAATCTTACAGGGAGTGAATCCCAGCTAAGAGTCCCCGGTCGGCCATCAAACTTAGTGGAGACTCCCTTTGCAGATACATTGCCTATACGACTTCGGTTGTTGAAAGTAGTGTGGTCGACTGGGTTATCTGAGAAGCTGAGGT
This sequence comes from Lathyrus tuberosus, assembly GCA_022829125.1. Taxonomy (NCBI): domain Eukaryota; kingdom Viridiplantae; phylum Streptophyta; class Magnoliopsida; order Fabales; family Fabaceae; genus Lathyrus; species Lathyrus tuberosus. The sequence continues at coordinate 11,376,714 of JALAZF010000042.1, forward strand.
TTTTAGTAGACTGAAACTATTTTATAGTGCGGAAGCTATGGGAAATAGTTGTCATGCGATACTACCCTCATTTGAGATCACTCTAGGATACATCAGCTCGCTGGCGATCTGCTTGCTGTTGTTATCCCAAGAGGGGTCAATGATTTTGCGGACAGGTACAAAAAATCACCAGTATAAACCTTTGGGGGGGTAGAGCCTTGAATTTATGACACCGACCCTTTGACCCCATGTTTTTTCTATGTTTCTGTGTGCTGGATTCATACATTCATTTAAAAAACATTAAAGTAAAAAAAAAATTCTCTTCTAGTCTCTCTTTTTCAAATCAAACTAAGACAATGTTTGCAAATATCAAAGAAAGAGATTGAATTATAGATTTCGGTAGAAGAATGACTGATAAGTATACCTTCAAGGTTCCAAAGTTAGAGGATTTAAGAGGTTTAGCGAGGATGATCACCAACCCTGAGGCTTTCAGAGCTAAGTATGGAGGACTGTTGTCTCTGTTAAGGATCCATGTAATTGAGGGGTTACTTACTACGCTCATTCAATTCTACAATCCAGTTTATCACTGTTTCACATTCCCGGATTATCATCTAGCACCAACACTGGAGGAGTATTCTCACCTGACTAATCTGCATATCACTGATCAAGCTCCCTTTTATGGACTGGAAGAAATTCCAAAGGATCAAACCATTACCAGAGCAGTTTATTTGGATGAGTCAGAAGTCAGGACTCACATGACCACTAAGGGTGGAATCCAAGGTTTACCAGCCCAGTTCTTGATAAAGAAGGCTATGTACTTTGCTAGTATAGGGAATGTACCCGCTTTCGAGAGCATCTTTGTCTTGCTCACCTACGGGTTATTCTTGTTTCCCAACATCAATAACTTTGTAGATATCAAGGCCATTAAGATATGTCTGATTGGAAATCCTGTACCAACCTTACTCGCAGATGCGTATCATTCTGTACACTTAAGGAATTTATACAGCGGAGGAATGATCACATGATGTGTACCCTTGCTTTACAAATGGTTCATTTCCCATTTGCCAAAGTCTGCCACATTTTGGGATCAAAAGAATACTTTATGTTGGTCGCAGAGAGTCATGGCTCTTACCAACTCTGACATCGATTGGTACAATCGAATCTATGACGGGATCAGAATCATTGACCATTGTGGAAATTTCCCAAACGTACCCCTTATAGGAACTAAAGGAGGAATCAACTATTATCTAATTCTCATTCGTCGTCAATTCAGATACCCATTGAGGCATGTCCCGCGGAATGCCCATCTGGAAGGTCTTTTCTTCAAGGAAGGAGAAAATGACAGGGCACTAAAGACAGAAATAGTGCATGCTTGGAAACATGTTCATAGGAAAGGAAGGGAGTCTCTAGGAAAACCGGACTGTGTCTCGGTGGAGCCTTATCTCTACTGGGTACAAACTAGAGCTCTCAAGCTGAGGATGCCTTACCCTCATCAAGAATTTCTTCCATTAAGGGACTCTGCCCTTTATTTTATGTCTGATACCGAAAAACTTCAAGTTACTCTCACCAAAGTTCAACAAGATAAGAGGTCTTGGAGGAACAAGTACTGCATTCTCAACATGGAGTGTAAGAAAATACAGCGGCTTTTGAAAGATAAGGATGCTCTGATTGAGATTTTAGAGCAACATGCTGTAGAAAATCAGGATGACCAAAGAAATTTGCTTGCTACTTTCACTTGGCAAAGGAATGACAACCCGACAACGGCTCAAGAGCCATGGTCAAAGAAAAGGAAAGCACCAGAACCAGCACCTGAGCTCTCCTCAGAGAGGACTCAAGATCCATTAGCTTAGAAATTTCCTTTTACAACACTTTGTAATCTACTGTATTTCCATTTCCGCAATCTTTGAATTCAATAAAAAGGGGTTTCCCCCACTGTTTGATATTTGCAATCCTATTGTCGAAGTGTCTTTTGATTAATAATATTATTAATTAATTAATAATTGCATATCATTCATCATTCTCGCATAAACTCATTCTTCTTCCCTATGAATCTCACATTTGTATCTCGATTCTAGAGTCAAAGTGTCTCATTCGTACAATACTCGGGCCAATCGTCAGAAAAAGATGGATGATCTCGAGGAAGAGAATAGAGGGTTGAGAGAAGAGATTAACACTCTGAAAGAAGATCTGAGAAGGCTTCATAGTGACATGCAATCTCTGGCAGAAGCCCAGATACAGCAACAACGGACTGTGATCTCAGAGATCACATCTACGCCCATAGTGGAGAAGTTTGATCCCAGGTATAAAATGCCGAAAGATCGTCCCTGGGACATGCCACTCAACTATATTCCGGAAGGATATATTCCGCCAATCATGGAAGATCTAGAAACTGCAACAGGAACTGCTGGGCCTGAAGGTTACAAACTTCAGGAAAGCGAAGATGCCAGGGGCATGACAGCAACTCCTAAAGGTTACAAACTTCGGGAGGCACCAAGAGTCTCTGCCGTAATGGTTGTACCACCACCCGTGGTACACACTGTCCCGGAAGGAGAGGTTTCCCAGATACCGTCTGATGGAAATGAACGTATGTTTGACAGAATGAATGAGTTCCAGGAATAGTTCCTAGAGATGCAGAGAGAACTGCAAGCCATCGCGGTCAGGATCTATTTGGAAAGGACGCCGCAGACCTTTGTTTGGTCCCCAATGTGAAAGTTCCGCTCAAATTCAAAGTGCCTGAATTTGAAAAGTACAAGGGTAACTCTTGCCCTCAAAGCCATTTGGTGATGTACGCGCGGAGGATTTCAACTCAGACAGAGAACCACCAGCTACTGATCCATTACTTCCAGGATAGTTTAACCGGTGCCGCACTCAAGTGGTACATGGGTTTAAACCGCACTAAGATCGCTACTTTCAGAGATCTTTGAGCTACTTTTGTTCAGCAGTATAAGTATAATCTGGACATGGCACTGGACCGAGATCAACTCAAAACCATGTCGCAGAAGGACAAGGAAACCTTTAAGGAATATGCTCAGAGATGGCATGAAATTGCCGCCCAGATTTGTCCACCTCTTGAGGAAAAAGAGATGACAAAGATCTTCTTGAAAACCTTGAGCTCATTTTACTACGACAAAATGGTCGTCAGTTCGCCCAGTGACTTCACTGAAATGGTGGACATGGGAGTTCGTCTCGAGGAAGCCGTCCGAGAAGGACGTCTAGTTAAAGACACTGGGTCATCAAGTAGTACAAAACGATACGGTAGTTCTCTACCTAAGAAAAAAGAGCAGGATATTAGGAATATCTCTCTCGGAAAGCAAAGGCGACGTTACCAACCAGTAGTAGCTGTAATTCCTGCTATTAACCCTGCGCTTGTTCCTACGTATCAACCTCAGGTTGCACAAAGCCAACCGAATCAACAGCCTCTTCAGCAGGCTCGTCCTCAATACAACAACAACCGTACAACACGACCACCAGGGTTCGACCCTATACCAATGTTGTACGCAGAACTGTTTCCATTACTACTGACCAAGGGGCATGTCCAAACCAGGTCTTCTCTTACAGTACCGGAAAATCCACCCTTTTGGTTCAGAGCGGATCAGACCTGTCTTTACCATCAAGGAGGACCAGGGCATAACATATAATATTGTCTCAGTTTCAAATCCGACGTACAAAATCTTGTTAGGAGCGGGGTCTTATCTTTCAAAGATACGAATCCGAATGTTCTCACGAACCCGTTGCCTCAACACGAGAAAGCTGCAGTCAATTTGATAGAAGGATAGTCTAACGACAACTATCAAATTCATGATGTACTCTTATTGAGGACCAATCTGGTCAAGATGCATCGCAGACAGAGCGGGTACGGTCATATACCACCTCACAACTATCACCAGTGTGATATCTGCTCTAAGAATAATTAAGGATGTTCTATGGTGCAATCAGCTCTACAGGAACAGTTGGATCTCGGGTGGATCCAAGAGCACCGAATTCGGGGGGTCAACATGACTTATACGAATTCCAACATCATTCAGAACCACGACATTCGTGCAATGAATGTCAACTTAGTGGCAATGCACTCAAGGCAAGGCCAATATCATAATCTGCCATGGCACAATTACAATTCTTGTCTGATTTGCTCGGTAAACAATCAGGGATGCTCTTTTGTACAGGAGGCCCTCCAGCGTCAGAAGGATCTTGGGTGGATCCAAGACTACCATGATAAAAATATTTATCAGATTAACATGATTCAGATCTTCGATATTCGCTTGATGAATACCAGCTTGGTGGAGTTACACGCTAAGCAAGTCCAGCTTAGTTTTCTGACTTCGTATAATTATCAAAACTGTAAAGGATGTTGTGAGAGTGACCAAGGATGTGCTCTCGTTCAAAGAACTTTGCAACACTTGTTAAATCACTGGTGGCTTCCAATCTATCTAGACGAAGACACGCAACAAGGCAGTATGACTAACGGGAACCCTACTAGGCATCAGAGTCAGAATGCTCGATCAATGGATACTGATCTAGTGAGGTTACACTGCATACAAAGCGGACGTGGCCAGGTGCCACCACATAATTACGAACGTTGTAGAGTTTGCTCGGAAAATAACCAAGGATGTTACCTCGTGCGAGCAACCCTTCAGGGTCAGTTGGACCGCAAAGAGATTCAACCATATTTGGTTTTGGGGTCCATTGACTGGACGCCCGACTACTTCGCTGATCAAATCAAAGATGTCGTTGTAATCTCTGATCGCGAAGGGACCAAAGATGTTTGTGCCATCATCCCTCTACTGGACGAATCAAAGGTTCTTAGCCAGGAACTGATTGAAGTTACCTATGACAGTCAGAAAAATCAGAAGGCTCTTATAGTTATCTATCTGCCGGGACCATTACCGTATGAATCAAATAAGGCGATCCCTTACAAATACGATGCAACAATAATTGAGAATGGAAAGGAAATTCCATTACCCTTCGTCGTGAATATTGTAGATATCAGTCGAGTAACACGGAGCGGTCGAATCTTTAACCGAGGGGTTAGAGAACCTAGCAAAGAAAAGGAACCTCAGACAGAAGTTCCTGATCAACCGGTCGATCAGTCCAATGATCCCGATCTTTCAACAAACAAAGATGAGATGCTGAAGCTCATCCAAAAGAGTGAATACAACATTGTTGATCAACTGTTGCAAACTCCTTCAAAAATCTCTGTGTTATCTCTTTTACTCAGTTCTGAAGCTCACAGAGAGGCTCTGCAGAAAGTCTTAGAGCAAGCCTTTGTGGAACAAGATGTAACAATAAGGCAATTCGATAGCATCATTTCTAACATCACTTCCTGCAACAACTTGGGATTTAGTGATGGGGAATTGCCAGAGGAAGGAAAAAGCCACAACATGGCGCTCAATATCACAGTCAACTGCCAGGATGATGCCTTAGCCAGCGTACTGGTAGATATCGGATCGGCCATCAATGTTATGCTGAAGTCCACTTTAATGCGACTATCATTCAAAGGATCCCCGGTGAGGGGCAGTGAGGTCATCGTCAAAGCATTTGACGGGTCTTGGAAAGCAGTTATTGGCGAAGTCGACCTTCCCATAACTATCGGTCCTCACACTTTCCTAATCACTTTCCAGGTCATGGACATCCGAGCAACATACAGCTATTTATTAGGAAGACCTTGGATACACCAGGCTGGGGTAGTCACCTCGACATTGCACCAGAAACTGAAGTTCGTCAAGAACGATCAACTCGTCACTGTCTATGGAGAATAAGCCTTGCTCGTGAGTAACTTGTCATAATCTACTTGTGTAGAGCCAGAGGAGGTTGTTGGAACTCAGTTCTAAGCACTGTCGATGGGCAACGAGAATCAATCAGAAAAAGGAACATCAATTTCCTCATACAAAGATGCTCTCGAAGTAATCAAAAGTAGTAATTCTAAAGGGTGGGAACAACTTGTCATTCCTACCGATAACAAAACAAAGAAGGGTCTTGGTTTTTCTTTAACTTGTACCCAGACTGCTATCAACGATGAAAATCTTCATCCCATTCAGGATTTCTTCCACAATGGAGGTTTCCTTCACCTAGTGCCTCAGGAAGTGCACACCATCAACAAGGGAGATTCCTCCGATACGAAGGAAGAATGTAAGTCCTATCTTAACGAGGACGGCTATATGTCTCAGGAAGATGAGCCTACGCCATTTTGCTATCTCGCACAGAGTCTGAGATTTATACCAAGGTCAGATGTCAGAATGATATACGGAGATTGTGATCATGAGGGATGTTGTGCTCCACCAAACTCATTAGAGGAGGACACTCTAATGAAAGACAACTTTGACCACGACTATTATGGCCCAATGGATGGCCTGCCTATCTGGAAGCCGTATCCAGGAGACTTGGTGCAAGAGAATCAGTCAAACGATGCTTATCAATTGAGCATCATTAAAAAGAATACATGCATCCCCACATGGGATCAACACTCAGGGTATTCAAAACCTATCCAGTACGACGATGAATTGGCAAAGCTTACTGGACTAGAATTCATCAACTATGTTTTTTCCGAGGTCAACGTCATCGAGAGGGATGACTCCTCCAGTTCCACAGGAGTGTGGGACACCTTAGGACAACCAAATGGGAAGTTCGACTACTTGGTCAAGTACACCGCTCCTGAGAGCTCTCGTATCAGGTTCGAAGATATACAGCCTACTGGATGGGGAGATTTACCTGAGAGCACAAATACTATGTAAAATACAACAGAAGAATTCGTCTACGACAACTCTGCCTGGGAGACAGATTCAAACGATCCTGCTCCACCAGAAATCAGCGTTATTTTTGAAGACAAATCAAGGAAGGTACCGGACTTTGTGATTCACCAAGGAGTTTGCCGCCAATGGGTTGCAGTCGATGTTCCGAAGATTGTTCATAAGTCAAAGTAATTGTCGTCTTTACTTTAACCTTTCACCCTGCCCAGGTGAAACGACTGTTTTAATAGGGCTCGCTTTCTGTATATATCCCTCTTCGCTTTGCCCAAAGCGACAGAGTTTTGTTTTATAGGGCTGTAGTTTCAAGAATCGACCGATCATAAATAAGATAACGTCGTTCTGTAATTTCCGCATTTATTGATGTTTTCTCTTTTTGCTTTTTCAGAAAATGGTAATCCTAAAAAACAATTCAAATAATAAAAATAAGCAGTTTTCAGAAAAACACTGCACACACTCTTGCATTCTATCTATCTCTTCTAAAAAAACAAATCATCAACGTCATGCAGATTGCTTGTTTTAAACCCCGTTGAAACATACGATCCAATGCCTTATCCCAACTTTGAGTTCCTGGTATTTGGGGCTGAAGAAGAAGTTGACAACGAAATTCCAGAAGAGATCTCCCGATTACTCAGACAGGAGGAAAGGTCCATTGAACCTCACAAAGAGCCGTTGGAAATGGTCAACTTAGGTTCGGAAAAAGAGAGAAAAGAAGTCAGGATTGGGGCACTACTCGGTCCAACTGCCAAAAAGAGTTTGACAAAGCTTCTCAAAGAATTCCCCGATGTATTCGCTTGGTCCTATCAGGACATACCAGGGTTAGATACCAGCATCGTGGAACATCATTTACCATTGAGATCGGAATGTCCGCTAGTAAAATGAAGGTTGAGACGAACTCATTCGGACATGGCCATCAAAATCAAAGAGGAGGTACAGAAACAAATTAACACGGGTTTCCTCGCCACATCAGAGTATCCTCAATGGTTAGCCAACATCGTACCCATTCCAAAAAAGGACAGAAATGTCAGAATGTGTGTCGACTACAGGGATCTGAACAAGGCTAGTCCAAGGATGACTTTCCTTTACCACACATAGACATGTTGGTAGACAGTACAACGAAGTTCAAAGTATTCTCCTTCATGGATGGATTCTCGCGCTATAATCAGATAAAAATGGTGTCGAAAGACATGGAGAAAACTTCATTCATTACCCCATGGGGTACCTTTTGTTACAAGGTAATTCCGTTCGGTTTGAAGAACGTCGGGGCAACCTATCAAAGGGCCATGACTACTTTTTTTCATGACATGATACACAAAGAAATTGAGGTATATGTCGATGATATGATTGCTAAATCTAAGACAGAAGAGGAGCATGTGACCCACCTGTCAAAGCTATTCGAGCGGTTGAGAAAATACAAACTCCGCTTGAATCCCAACAAGTGCACTTTCGGTGTCCGTTCAGGGAAACTTTTAGGGTTCATCGTCAGCCAGAAAGGAATTGAGGTTGATCCTGACAAGGTCAAGGCCATTCAAGAAATTCCTTCTCTGAAAACTGAAAAACAAGTCAGAGGATTCCTGGGACGTTTGAACTACATTTCTAGATTTATATTCCTTATGACCGCGACATGTGCGCCGATCTTCAAATTACTCAAAAAGAACCAGGACTGCGTTTGGATAGAAGACTGCCAAACCGCCTTCGACAGTATAAAAAAGTACCTGTTGAACCCATCGATTCTATCACCTCCAGTGGAAGGGAGGCCACTGATCATCTACCTAACAGTCTTGGAAGACTCCATGGGCTGTGTACTTGGCCAACAAGACGAAACCAAAAGGAAAGAGTCTGCCATCTATTATTTGAGCAAGAAATTCATCGATTGCGAGACTCGGTACACTATGCTTGAGAAAACTTGATGTGCTTTGGCTTGGGCAGCCAAACGTCTTCGGTAGTACATGATTTGTCACACTACTTGGTTAATCTCCGAAATGGATCCTATCAAGTATGTCTTTGAAAAGCCGGCTCTCACAGGAAGAATGGCCCGTTGGCAGATGTTGTTATCAGAATATGACATAGAATACCACGCTCAAAAAGCCGTCAAGGGAAGTATTTTAGCTGATCATTTGGCTCATCAACCGATTGACGATCAGGAATCAGTCGGTTTGACTTCCCAGACAAAGATGTCATGTACTTAAAAATGAAAGATTGTGATGAACCGCTACCCAGTGAAGGGCCAGAACCAGGTTCCCAATGGGGACTAATCTTTAACGGAGTTGTCAATCATTATGGAAATGGAATTGGGGCAATCATCATAACACCTTAGGGTACCCACATTCCTTTCACTGCCAGACTTACATTCAAGTGTACAAACAACGAGGCCGAATACGAAGCTTGTATCATGGGTCTCGAGGAAGTAATTGACTTAAGGATCAAAAACTTGGATGTATATGGCGAATCAGCTCTGGTCGTCAATCAGATTAAAGGAGATTGGAACACATTCCAATCAGGGTTGATTCATTACAAAGATTATACAAGAAGGTTGTTACCCTTCTTCAACAGAATCAAGTTTCATCATATCCCTCGTGATGAGAATCACATGGCTGATGCACTAGCCACTATCCCTTCCATGATTAGTGTAGGTCAATGGACCGAACTACCTAAGATTGACATAATGCGCCTTGAAAGGCTCGTTTACATCTTCGCAATTGAAGCAGTCATAGACGACAAACCTTGGTATCACGATATCAAATGCTTCCTTCAAAAATAAGAGTGCCCACCTGGGGCACTAAGGAAAGACAGAAAAACCCTCAGGAGGCTAGCAAGCAGCTTCTTCCTGAGCGGTGACACACTCTATAAGAGAAATTTTGACATGGTCTTGCTCCGATACGTAGACAGACCAGAAGAAAACATGCTGATAAAAGAAATTCACAAAGGATCCTTTGGCACTCATGCCAACAGACACACAATGGCGAGAAAAATTCTGAGAGCAGGGTACTATTGGTTAACAATGGAATCCGAGTGCTACAAGTACATGAGGAGGTATCACAAGTGTTAGATATACTCTGACAGAATCCATGTACCGCCAACGCATCTCAAAGTTCTCTCTTCCCCATGGCCTTTTTCCATATGGGGAATTGACATGATTGGCATGATCGAACCCAAGGCTTCAAACAGACATCGGTTCATCCTGGTAGCCATTGATTATTTCACCAAGTGGGTCGAAGCAGCGTCATACGCTAATGTAACCCGACAAGTGGTGGTCCGCTTTATCAAAAATAATCTCATCTACCGTTATGGTGTTCTGAGCCAGATCATTATTGATAATGGATCTAACTTGAACAATAAGATGATGAAGGAGTTGTGCGCTGAATTCAGGATCGAACACCATAACTCATCTCCTTATCGACCTAAGATGAACGGAGCGGTAGAAACGGCTAACAAGAACATCAAGAAGATTGTTCAAAATATGGTTGTAACCTACAAAGACTGGCACGAGATGCTACCCTTTGCTCTTCACGGTTATCGCACATCTGTCCGCACTTCAACAGGGGCAACCCCTTTCTCTCTTGTATATGGCATAGAGGCAGTGCTCCCCATAGAAGTAGAGATCCCATCAATCCGGGTATTGATGGAAGCTAGGCTAACAGAGGCTGATTGGTGTCAAAGCCGAAATGATGAACTGAACCTAATCGAAAAAAAATGAATCACGGCTCTATGCCATGGTTAGTTGTATCAGCAAAGAATGAAGAAGGCGTTCGACAAAAAGGTTCGACCTCGCGTCTTCAGAAAAGGAGACCTTGTGCTAAAAAAGATACAATCATTTCTCACTGATTCTCGGGGCAAATGGACTCCGAATTATGACGGCCTCTATGTGGTCAAGAAAGCTTTCTCAGGCGGTGCCTTGAGACTTGCAACCATGGATAGAGAGGAATTTGCCTACCCCACAAATGTTGATGTAGTCAAGAAATACTTCGGCTAAACTAAAAAAAACGTCTCGGTGGATTGAGAACCCGAAAGGGCAGTCCAGGCAAAAATTAGAGACATAATAAAAAATCATCCCGATGGATTGGAAATCTCAAAGTACAATCTAGGCAAAAGTTAGGGATAATGGCAAGTAACTACGGCCAACTGGGGCAAATCCCTCAGTAACAGTCATGTCGTCCATCAGAAAACTCCAGTCAATGTCATCTTCGACAGAAGCTCAGGATGCCCCGAATTCAAAGTTGGTAGAAGGATAGTGGTCGTTATGTTTCAATGTAGCCCTTTTCCCTTAAATTACCATTTTTCTAGCTTTGTAAATACTCTATGGAATCACGCGTTTGGCTGATTTCCATCCTATCAATAAAATTTGAGCCCTTGTGCTTTTGTTTGCAATTCTTATTTGTTTTAGCTTTACAGAACGACATTTTAACATGATTAACGATTCTTGAAATGAAACAAAAATGAATTTACTTGTCAAACTTTTTCTGCTTTTAAAATAAAGATGGCAATTCTTTTGATTGTTGAACATCGAAAGAACATCGATTGCGTCTCCAAAGGCGATCGAGCTTCAAAGTGCAGAATCAAAGTATTCCTTCTAAACCAGTACACTTGAATGAAGGATCAACTGTATCAGATGTAATTTTCTCATCTGATACCCCCGGCAGAGTTCTTACCTCCTAAGCCCGACCAATGTTGTTCCCCGCAGGGACTATCTCTCCTAAGTAAGATAGAATTGCTATCTTGAACCAGCGGTACTTCTTCGTCCCCGCAGTGGCCGAGTATCCAGCCATGTTCATCTATTAGTCTGTATGTCACGTCAGTTTTGTCAGCATAAACATACATACATCATGCATTATTGATTTATATTCATATTCATATTGCATTAATATCGCTTTAGCCGGTCTTATCCCCTAGTGATAGAAGTCCTCTCCATCGAGTTGTCAGTTCTTTTTTCGTCAGGAAATGTTGCGTCTGAACAATATCTCTCCCCCAGTTTATTTCTGGGATGGAGACGGTCCTCGACCACTTTGATAACTTGAACCTCTAAAAGACTAGAGAACTTTCGACAAATGTCACTCTTCATCATTGAAGATGATATCTTCGCTTTCCCGGATTAAGGAAAATCCCCAGAGAAAGCCTCTTAAGCAGAGATTTGGCAATACATCAGTTTTTCTCCGAAAAAATCCGCTGACGAAGAAGTCATCAGCACCTCAAAATTGGGGTACATTGTATGGAATTTCTCTGAGAAGATCTCCGAGAAAAGTATGATGTAATATCCCCAAAAAGAAATCAGTCTCTCAAGAGACTCACTTTCCCCAATAGAGTCGACAAATGGCGTCTCCAAACAGATTAAATAGGGGCATCTGTCATACCCCAAAATTTCGGGTATTCTGATATTTAATCCTCTTGTACCCCGAACGCCCGAATACCTTCGTCATTCACACCTTCGGGTCCAAGAAGATTAAATAGGGGCATCTGTCATACCCCAATATTTGACCACTAAGATTTCCCATCATTGTGAAAATCATCATCACAATGTGGATGAATCATCATACCTCATTAGTCTCCCCAAAGATGGGCGAGCATTCACTACAAACAATAATTAGGGTTTCAAGCCCTCTATGAGCTTTAGACAAAGGATCAATCAAGGAATGACATAATCTTCAACTTGTCTAACCTCTCAAACACCCACAAAGGATCAAGAGGACTCCCACATCAAGGATTAATAACAAGGTTGCAACCTTCCAGGTGGATTAAGCCTCAAGATCGTCAGTGTCACCAAATTAGGGTTTTGGTCGACCAGGGCCTCCAGATGGAAACTTTCCTCTGGGCATGAGCCATTGCTTCAAAGCATAACCTAATATACTCCATGGAACCTCATGAACCCAATCATCAAGTCAATTTAGCCTCAGGGGATGCATTCACAAAAAATCAGGAATTAGGGTTTCTTGACCTAATTCACTCCTAAGTTGACTTTTGGGATAAAACAGGAGCCAAGACCTCAAGACATGATTTTAGGGTCTCCAATACACTACATTGATCCATTTGCAATAATGTATTGATCCAAGAAGCATGATTCCCAAGTTTCAAGTTCATCAGAACCACAGTTAGGGTTTCGCAGAAAAAAGTCAACTGTACCTTTGACTTTTGACCAGGACATGCTCCCAAACCCTAGGACATGATTCAATACACCCTATAACACCTATGAAATCAATCCATCAAGTTTAATTTAGGTCAAGGACTTGATTTCATAGAGGATCGCACAGTTTGGAATTCATCTGATAAAAAGTCAACTGTGCACAAAAGTCAAAGTTTGACTTTTTGAGATTTTTCATAATTATGGTTCTTTAACCCTAAAATGATTTTAATGTGTGATTTGAATCAAAATTCATCAAGAAAAAACAAAGAAAGTGGGATAACTTGTAAAAGGGGTAACCATAAAAACTTAGAATTTTCTAAGTTATGGAATAAAGTGGCTAGGGTACCAACTTCCAAGGATCATAACTTAAGATCCAAGCAACCATTTGGGCTGATCCAAAGATGGATTTGTAGCTCTCATGGCATACTTTAAAAGTGTCAACTACACCTCATTCCAATTCCTCATGGATTTCAAGTTATGGAATGGCCAAAATCACAAAAAGTGAAAATGTCACTTTTTTCCAACACTTAGTGAAATTTTCACTAAGTCAGAATCTGCATTGTCTTTTTTCCAAATGTAGGGGCATTTTTCACTCAGATCCAAAAGGTATCAAAACAAACTATGATCACACATATGTTGTATCATATAAGGGCTTTCCAAAATGGCCAAGAACTCCATGAAACTCCACTTGAGTCATGAGATATGACAATGCCAATGTGCCTTGCTGCAAACTGTCATGGCAAGGCAGATTTGTGCATTTTACTCGATTTGGCCAATTTATGCAAATGAAAAACAAGTTTATCCATCTGAACACCTCAGGGGGGAACCAAGGAGGGACAAACACTGATCCATCAGCCTCCCAGGTCTTTGGAACCAAAAGTAGCATGTCAAACCAAGAAATCCCTAAAGAGGGGACAAGACTCCAATTTTGTTTTGGAGCATTCAATGGATGCACCAAGGTGGCATGGACTGAACCATTTCCAACTGAATTTAGTTAAGACATATCCAAGAACTAGGGAACCAGCAGCCTGTGCCCTAACCTCTAGTCAATGGCTAGAGGAGACTTGGATTCCTATTGATCAACATTGGCCAAACCTCTGCTGCATTTGCTATTCACTATTACTTGCAAAACAAACTTGCTCTACTATAAATAGAGCTCACTTGTGCTCAGTTTAAGGACACCAAAGCCATCAAACAGATGCTTTCCTCAAAATCTCTTCTGTCACTCCAAAATTGCCTTCCAAAGCAAGTCACTATCGGGTTTTAAGTTTGAGAGCTATTCCAACCAAACCAATCACACACACACACACACCTCATAAACATCATATAGAAGTGATCCAAACACTTAAACAACATCTGGAACACTGATTTCTCATAATCACCAGCCAACTGCTCAAGGTTTTAACCAAGTTGCAGTTGGGATACCATCTTCAGTTCCAGCTTGTTTCAAACCATTCCAAGCACTCAGGCACATCACTTGGCACCTAGGGAAGCTATCCACATCATTGGAACCTAGTTGTAACACCTCTAACACAAAACACGATCACCAGCTGCAAGAGGTAAGCCTGAGCTCTTCTAACTCTATGATTCATGCATATTTTGCTGCACAATAATTTTGCCATATGTTCATAATCATGCATAGAGTATTTACCCTCAATCAATTGCTTTGTTTGAATCGTGTGTGGAATTTCTGAGCCTTCATGCAAAGTTTAGGGTTCTTGTGGTTTCTCTTTGATTTATTATTCCATGCTTAAAACAAATGAAATTAAAGACCATAGACATGATCGTGAGGTGAAAACGAGCAGATTGATATATGGTTTGTGTGATTTCATCAAATATTCAGTGAGATTGGAGAGAAAACGCAAATCTGCAGAAACAGAGGGTGGCGCGTGTTCTTGCCATGTTCTTGGCACCATTTTTTGAATATATGAATATTTGAATTTTCTGATTTTTATTTAATTGATTCAAAAATTAATTTCTCTCTGAGTTTTAATGATTTTGAGTTGATTCTTTTTTTAATAATTCACAAAAATGTTAAAATATTTTATTTTATGAAAAAATCCCAAAAATATTATTTATTTCATATATTTGATATTTTTGCAAAGAATTAATGTTTTATTTGTTTTTTGACATGTAAAATATTTTTTTCCTTTGATTTTCCAAATTTAGTTGGTTTCCAATCATTTTGTGGATAAAAACATGAGTTTTCAAGCATCAATCCAAGATCACAATTTGTTTTTCACACATGTTTAACAATTTTGATCATTTTAATTGAATTTTTATTCAATTAAAATATATTTTTGAAAACAAATTAGGGTTTTGATTAATTCAACCCTCATCAAACTTTTTAAAACTCTTTGGGCCTATAATAGAGTTTAAGACCCAACCCCCCTTGAAAACCAAAACATTTTTGGGCCTCAGTCATTGTATAAGACCCACTGCGTTTTCAAAAATCTCGGCGCAATCGCCATTTCAAAACGAAAATCATCTGGGCCTACCCTTGTGTTGTAAGTCTCATTTCTTTCCAAAATAACTCTTTGGGCCTTTAATAGAGTTTAAGACCCAACCCCTTTTTTGTAAATAAACAATTTTGGGTCTCACATATTATATAAGTCCCTCTGTATATTTTCAAACGTTCAACGAGATCGTCGCCTTCTTAACAAAATCAACTGGGCTTCTCCTTGAGCTATAAGACCCATCTTTATTCATTTTCATACTATTTAGGCCTCTAATAGAGTGTAAGACCCAATCCCCTTTTAACTAAAACAATTTTGGGCCTCAGATATTGTATAAGCCCCTCTGCGTTAAAAGAAAAATCTATGCGTGATCGCCAGTTCAAAAATCAAAACCCTGGGCCTACCCTCGTGCTATAAGCCCCATGTCTTTTCTTGAAATCTCTTTGGGCCTCTAATAGAGTGCAAGACCCAATCCCATTTTAACCAAAATGATTTTGGGCCTCAGATCTTGTATAAGTCCCGACACGGAAAAAACCTCGGCACGATCGTCAGTCTAAAATAAAATCATCTGGGCCTCTCCTTGAGCTGTAAGCCCCAAAAATCTTTTCAAAGCACTTTCACCTTTGATTTTGAATATAATATTGTTATCAAAGTTTTCTTTGTTGAATAACTAACCAAACAGTATGGAAGCTCTACAACGGGTAAGTGTTTATCTGCTTTCATTTACTGCTTTCATATGTATATAACTGTATTGTGGGGTTGTTTCACTGTAAGTCTTCTTTCACAACCTCTTATATACTCTCCAAATATCAACTGTGTAATACTAGTATAGTTATTTTAGAGTTTTCCACGGCAACTACGTCTAGAACTAGGTAAAGCCTTGTTGGTCACTCTTAAATACAAACAAAACTAGATCCCCCATAGGATTACCAAACACAGTCTTCCCTTTTCTTGGGGTTAAACAATATGGAACAAAGAGAAAGGCAGCATTCTCGGTGAACCCTTTCTCAGACTGTCACTCTTAGAAATTTTCAAAGAAACTCTACTCCCCAGAGTTGATCTAATCTCCGTGAATAGCATCTCTTGAGTTTCTTCCAAATTCTCGAACTTTCCAGGCTTGATCTATTCTCTAGGAATAGCATGTCTTGAACTTCTCTTGGTTTGGTGACCCACAGGCTTCCTAAAAGCATCCCCGCCTCCTCTTGGGCATTGTACAAGGACCCTTCGGCTTCTTAGAAGTTCTCATGCCTTCTCTTGGGCTTAATACAAGGACCTTGGCGACCTCTTAAAGGTATAAGACAGAACTTAGTCAACCTTTGCAAGAGCAATCTTTGCGGTGTCAAACCTCTGGCCACTTTAGGGTTGATACTCATCCCTTATTGCCCGTGCCTCCTCTTGGGCATTGTACAAGAGATAAAACTCTAGACTTGGACAGTCTAAAACCCCTTGAGTCTCAAAGACATTCTCAAGTCACTGATCACTCTGAAACTTGGTCTCTCTCATGAGAGTTACCCCCACCCTTTTGCTTGCCTATGGATATAATCCTCAGCAGTAACACCGCCTCCTCTTGGGCTTTGTACAATGATTCTCCCCAACGGAGCTAACCTTTTCAGACTCTCTTGTTGAGTCAAACCTTTTAGCCTCTATCTCGGGCTTCGTACGAGACACTAAAAATCACTTTCTTGTTGAGTATAAAATACTCTTTTGTTGAGTCACTTCCCTTTTAGCCTCTATCTCGGGCTTCGTACGAAATACTAAAAACACTCTCTTGTTGAGTATAAAAGACTCTCTTGTTGAGTCAATCTCCTTTTAGCCTCTATTTCGAGCTTTGTACGAGACATCAAATCACTCTCTTGTTGAGTATAAAAGACTCTCTTGTTGATTCAATCTCCTTTTACCCTCTATCTCGGGCTTCGTACGAGACATCAAATCACTCTCTTGTTGAGTATAAAAGACTCTCTTGTTAAGTTTATCTCCTCTTACCCTCTATCTGGGGCTTCATACGAGACATCAAATCACTCTCTTTTTTAGTATAAAATACTATCTTGTTGAGTCAATCTCCTTTTTTAGCCTCTCTCTCGGGCTTCGTACGAGATACTAAAAACACTCTCTTATTGAGTATAAAAGACTCCCTTGTTGAGTCAATCTCCTTTTAGCCTCTATCTCGGGCTTCGTACGAGACATCAAATAACTCTCTTGTTGAGTATAAAATACTCTCTTGTTGAGTCAATCTCCTTTTGGCCTCTATCTCGGGCTTCGTACGAGACATCAAATCACTCTCTTGTTGAGTATAAGAGACTCTCTTGTTGAGTCAATCTCCTTTTAGCCTCCATCTCGTGCTTTGTACGAGATACTAAAACACTCTCTTGTTGAGTATAAAGGACTCTCTTGTTAAGTCAACCCTTTTTTTAGCCTCCGTCTTGGGCTTTATACAGGACAGATAAAAGCACTCTCTTGTTGAGTCAGCCACTCGTTAGCACTCTCTTGCTGAGTCAATCCTTTTAGCCTCCGTTTTGGGCTTCGTACAAGACACATATAAAAGCACCCTCTTGCTGAGTCAATAGCCTCCTTTTAGGCTTTGTATAGAGAAATCCCCGGTTGAGTCAATCAACCTTTTAGCATCAACTTGTGCCTTGCTCACTGTAGCGAGCGATTTTGGACGTGGTTCTTAACCGCTGGTCGCTCTCTGCGATTGAGCTTAAACTACAGGTCGATTCATTTTTTATCCTATTGTGAGCTGAATAAGGAAGGGAAATAGATGTCTCCAATTAACCCTGCTTTGCATACTGAGTTTAAACAGCGGTCTGTTAGGTTACGAATGCTATCAATGTGGGGGGCCTTTGTACTGGTTATTTGTATTTTCGCCAATACTGTTTTCTTTCTTTTTATCTGGGCAGAAGGTTTCTGGCGGGGAACAAGGATTAGGATGTTAGGACTGATGCTTTTTGATAGGTATGTGAGAGTATGGGATTTTGGTTTTTTTGTTGATTGTGCTCGCTAAGATCTTTTCTTTCGATCTTATGCCTACGTATTCCCGTTTACTGAAACAGGGAAATTAGAGCGTTCGTAGTTCCTCCTATTCTATGGGAGGAAATGGGTGTTTTTGGTGTCTTGTTCAAAGCCCAAGACGTAAAGCTAAAGGTGATTTGTATCTTGTTCAAAGCCCAAGATGTGAAGCTGAAAAGTGGTTTGTATCTTGTTCAAAGCCCAAGATGTGAAGCTGAATGGTCTATTTGTATCTTGTTCAAAGCCCAAGACGTGAAGCTGAAAGACCTCGACTTTAGAGAGAATTTGTCATCTCTAAAGAAGGGTTTGTCTGTCCCAACTATTGGGTGACTGGTTATAAAGGAGAATTACTTTAACCGGGATATGCGAATCCTAGTAATGCCATAATTTCCTTTATAGGGGATTTTAACCTGAAGGAGAAGACTTTAAGTCAGTGTAGAGCAATGCTATCTTTCCTTAGGAATTTCTCATGCTAAAAGAGGGACAGTGGCATGGATGTAGATAATCCAGAGGCTTGCCGCTTACAGCGATTAGATGAAGAAGTTGTTGATGTTTGTGTACTGTGAACGAGGCACAACTTTGATGCTAAAAGGTTGATTGGATCAACCAGTGGTTTTCTTATACAAAGCCTAAGAGGAGGCTAGTATGTGTCTCGTACGAAGCCTGAGAGAGAGGCGAGAAGGTTTTAACTTGACGATGAAGTCTTTTGGTGTCTCGTATAAAGCCCGAGAGAGAGGCTAAAAGGGGTTGACTCAACAGGAGAATCTTTTATACTCAATAAGTGAGTGTTTTTTGTATCTCGTACGAAGCCCGAGATGGATGCTAATAGTTTGATTGGCTCAACAAGAGAGCCTTTGTATCTCGTACGAAGCCCGAGATGGAGGCTAAAGGTTTGATTGACTCAACGAGGGAGTCTTTGTATCTCGTACGAAGCCCGAGATGGAGGCTAAAAGGTGATTGACTCAACGAGGGAGTCTCTTATGTGTCTCGTACAAAGCCCGAGAGAGAGGCTAAACGTTGTTTGACTCCGCTGGGGAGAATTTTGGTATCTCGTACGAAGCCCGAGATGGAGGCTAAACGTTTGCTTCGCTGGGAAGAATCATTGAACAAAGCCCAAGAGGAGGCTATTGTAACTGTTTCAGTTGAGTGACAGATCCAATATACTGATTTTAAAAGAGAAAATCAGTTCTTATATGAGTAACACTGTACTCAGGGATTTGATTTGAGGATCAGGGATATTTCCTTCTCTTTGAGGAAACGGGAAATCTAAAGGGTATTGAGACTGTCCGAGTTTACGGGTTTCCTTCCTATTTAACGAAGGGGTCACTTGAGAATGTCTTTGAGACTCAAGGAAGTTAGACTGTCCGTGTCTAGAGTTTTATCTTTTGTACTATGTTTTGAGAAACAGTAGTAGACTCTATGAAAGGACTGTTCTATGAGGATGACTAGGTTCTGTTCCTATACCTCTAGGAGGTCGTCGGGATAATTTGTACGAAGCCCAAGAGGAGGCTGGAAACTTTTAAGAAGCCGACGGGTCCTTGTACTAAGCCCAAGAGGAGGCTATCGTTCCCGGAGGAAGAGATCATTATACGAAGCCTAAGAGGAGGCGGTGAATACTTCTAAGAAGCCGTAGGGTCCTTGTACGAAGCCCAAGAGGAGGCGGGGTTGCTTTTAGGAAGCCTGTGGGTCCTTGTACGATGCCCAAGAGGAGGCCGATGCTTTTAAGAAGCCCGTGGGTCCCTAAACCCCGATAAATTCAAGGCAATGCTATTCACCGAGAATAGATCAAAGTCAGGAAAGTTCGAGAATTTGGAAGAAACTCAAAGATGCCATTCACGGAGAATACATTCATCTTTGGGAGTAGAGTTTCTTGACGATTCCTAATGAGGACAGCCGAAGAGAAGACTGTATCTGGTGATCCTATTGGGGATCTAGTTGTCTATTTCTACGAATAAACGAAACGGCGTCACCTAGTTCTAGACGTAGTTACCGGGGAAACTCTAAATATCTATACTATTATTACACAGTTGATATGAGTTTATGAAAGAAGACTTACAGCGAAACAGCCCCACAATACAGTTATATATATATATATATGAGTTTGTGAAAGGAGACTTACAGTGAAACAGCCCCACAATACAGTTATATACATATGAAAGCGGTAAATGAAAGCGGGTAAACACTTACTCGGTTGTAGAGCTTCCATGCTGTTTGGTTAGTTGTTCAACAAAGAAAGATTGAAAACAACAGTATATTCAAAATCAAAGGAGAAAGTACTTTGAAAAAGAAAGATTTGGGGCTTACAGCTCAAGGAGAGGCCCAGGGTTTTATCAGTGAGCGCAATGTTGAATTTGTACAGAGGAACTTATACAAGTGACTGAGGCCCAAGAAAGGTTTTATGTACAAAGGGATGGGTCTTACACTCTATTAGAGGCCCAAGTGAGTTTTAAGAAAAGAAATGGGTCTTACTACTTGAGGGTAGGCCCAATGGTTAATTTTGAAAAAGGCGACGGTCGCGCCGAAGTTTTGGAAACACCGTGGGACTTATACAAGTGACTGAGGCCCAAAATTTTGGTATTTACAAAGGGATTGGGTCTTACACTCTATTAGAGGCCCAAAGAGTCCTGAAACATTTGAGTATGATTAAAAATCAAAGAAACCCCAATTTTCACTTTTTAAAAGTAATTTTTCAAAGAAAATTAATAAAAAATGACAAAAAAATCAAATAAGTTTAAGTAAACCACTTGTGATTTTTGGTTAAGGTTTGAAAAATGAGGTTTTAATCACAAGATGATTTAAAACTTATTTAGTTTTGATTTTCAAGATGAATGTTCACTTTTAAAATGTTTAAAAACAATTAAAAATGAATTTATTCACAAAAATACCAACTATATTAAATAAATAATATAAATTTGATTTTTTTGTAGAATAAAATATTTTACTATTTTTGTGATTTTTCAGAAAAAGAACCAATAAAAAATAATCAAAATTGAGGGAGTTATTAATTTTCCAAATCATTAAAAAATAATATGAAAAATGAGAAAATATAAAAAAGAGGGGTTGGGTCTTACACTCTATTAGAGGCCCAAAGTGTATTTTTGTACAAAAGATGGGGCTTACAACTCAGGGAGAGGCCCAAAATATTTTCAGTTTGAAAATGGCGATCGCGCCGAGATTTTTAACGTATCGGGACTTATACAATAGTTGAGGCCCAAAATTGTTTCGTTAAAAAAGGGTTGGGTCTTACACTCTAATAGAGGCCCAAGTGTTTAAAAATGAAAAGAAATGGGACTTACAGCTCAAAGAGAAGCCCAGTTGATTTTCGTTTGAAAATGGCGATCGCGCCGAAGTTTTCTTTTAACGCAAGGGACTTATACAATAAGTGAGGCCCAAAATTGTTTTGGTTAAAAGGGGATTGGGTCTTACACTCTAATAGAGGCCCAAGGAGTTTGAAAAATATTTGTTAGGGTGAAAATCAAAGAAAACCCCAATTTCATTTTTTAGGCATTTTTTCAAGAAAAATTAAGTAAAAAATGATAAAAATATCAAATAAAATCATTAAATAATGATTAAAGTTTATGAAAAAAAATATTTTATCAACATAAATATTTAAAATCATTTTGGTTTTAAAAATCAAGAAAAAAAAGAAATCATTTTAAAAGCATTTAAAACAATATAAAACACTATTTTTAAATATATTAAAAATAATACTTTTTTTTGTGATTTTTTGTGGATTAAAATATTATGGGGTATGAATTGGAAAATGATGATTTTTTGCTATGTGAAAAAAAATTGGTTGAGTTTTGAAAATAAAAAGTAAGAAAAAGAGGAAAGATATCAAAATATCATCTCCGACATTTTTTTGGGTAAAAACGAGTACCGAAACTTTAATTTTCAACACGTTTTTATCAAAAAACACTCATAACTCTCTCAATTTTTATCGGAATTAAGATCCGGAAGAGCCTATCCTGACCAATTTTTCGCAAGGAATCCGATGGTATTACTCACACACACGGAAAATCGACACAGAAAACACATAAATTAAAACCAAAACTGCTATCGTTTTGAAAACATCGTTCCGCTTAGAATTTCCAACACGCGTAACTCTCTTGATTTTTAACCGAATCAAGATCCGCAAGAGCCTATCCTGACCGATTTTTCGCAAGGAATCCAATGGTGTTACTCACGCACACGGAAAATCGACACACAAAACGCAGAAATTAAAAAACAAAAACTGCTATCGATTAAAAACATCGTTCCGCGTCGAATTTCCAACACGCGTAACTCTCTCGATTTTTAACCGAATCAAGATCCGCAAGAGCCTATCCTGACCAATTTTTCGCAAGGAATCCAATAGTATCGCACACGCACGCTGAAACTCAACGTACAAAACGCAGCGATAAAAAAACCAGAGCTGCTGCGTTGTAAAAATATCGTTCCGCGTCGAATTTCCAAAACGCGTAACTCTCTCAATTTTTAACCGAATCAAGATCCGCAAGAGCCTATCTTGACCGATTTTTCGCAAGGAATCCAATGGTATCACTCACGCACACGAAAAATCGACACACAAAATGCAGAAATTAAAAAACCAAAACTGCACGTTGTTTTCGACGCCGTTTCGCGTAAAATTTCCAACGCGCGTAACTCTCTCAATTTTCATCGGAATTGAAATCCGTAAAAACCTATCTTGACCGATTTTTCGCAAGGAATCCAATGGTATTATTCACGCACTCGGAAACTCACTGTACAGAACACACAAAGTGAAAAAACCAGAACCGCCATCGTTAATTCGACGACGTTTCGCGTAAAATTTCCAACGCGCGTAACTCTCTCAATTTTCATCAGAATTGAAATCCGTAAAAACCTATCTTGACCGATTTTTCGCAAGGAATCCAATGGTGTTACTCATGCAAACTAAAACTTAATGTATAGAACACGCCAATGAAAAAAAGACAGAACTGAACATGATTTGGAAACAACCAAAATTCCACATAAAAACATGTCAAAATGCAAACAGTGGGAGGATCACAACATACATATTAAGGACTACATTTTTGCCTCAAGAATTGTTCAATATGATGCATGTATGTGGACAACAAAGGAGAGCATGATTCAAAGAATTCAAGTTGTGGATTTTACCTCTTTTTTGGAGATTTTGGGCAACCTTCCAAGTGCTTTGTTCCAGAAATGATTTGATGCTTTGGACAACCTCAAATGACCTCTTAGAAGCTTTTAGGATGGTTGGAATCGGCTGGAAACCTCTGGAGCAAGTTTGTGCACTTTCTCGCGAAATGGTCAAAAACGGCCAAAATGCCAACTCTCTCAAATGGTGTTCCAGATGTGTGACTCCATTTGGGACAGTTCAAGGATGATATTTAGAGTGTGTTTGAGGTTTCATCTGGTTTGGAAAGTGACTGAATCAAGACATGGCTTAAAAAATGCAAAAAAGTGCCATTTTGAGGTTTTGAGAGGTGACTTTGTGATGTTGTGATTACAGGTCACTTTTGATGGTTTGCACAGCTTACATATGATATATATGAGGTGTGTGTGTGATTAGTTTGAGTGGAATTGCTCTCTAGCTCAAAAACTCAGAATTTCCTTACTAAAGAAGACATTTTGGAGTGAAAGAGAGAATTTGAGGAAAGCATCTGTTTGATGGATTTGGTGTACTCAAACTGAGCACAAATGAGCTCTATTTATAGTGGAGCAAGTTTGTTTTGGGATCCACAGTGAATGGCAACTGCAGCAGGTGTTTGTTCCATGTTGGCCAATGAAAATGCAAGTCTCCTCTAGCCATTAGCTAGAGGTTAAGGCACAGGCTGCTGGTTCCCTTGGTCTTGGATAAGTCTTGACTAATTTCAGATGAGAATGGCTCAGTACATGCCACCTCTAAGCATCCATTAAATGCTCCAAACCAAAATTGGAGTTTTGTCCCTCTTTTAGGGATTTCTAGGCTTTGGCATGCTTTTCTTTGTTCCTTGGACTTGGGAGGTTCATGGATCAGATCATCCCACTTGGATTTGATCCTTAGATGTGTCCAAACTGATGACAAGGCTTGAAAATTCATGCGGCACATAAAATGTGCAAATCTGCCCCTGAAAAATTCAGCTTCAGCAAGCCCTTTTGTAAGATCCATAACTCCCTGCTCGAGTATGCTACATGGATGTTCTAGGACTTTTCGGAAAGCTTAGATAACGTACATCAACTTTGATGTTTGGCCCTAGACCTGGTTCAACTTGGATCATAGAGAAAAACAACCTTGAAGTTGGGACATTGTGCTGAAATTACAAGGCAGATTTTGGCTAAGTGCTGAAAAATGTCAATTTTAAGTTTTTAGCCATTTTGATCCAAGCATAACTCAAAATCCTTAATGAATTGGACTTAGGTCTAGTTGAAGTTTTTGTAGAGGGTAATGAGGGCTACAAATCAAGCTTTGGATGGGGAAAATGGCTTTGTGGTTTAGGAGTTATGATCCTCCAAAGTTGGTACCCTTGCCACTTTTTTTCATAACTTAGAAAAATTTCTAAGTTTTTATGGTTACCCCTTTTACAAGTTATCCCACTTTCTTTGATTTTTCTTGATGAATGATGATTCCAATCACACATTAACATCATTTTAGGGTTAAAAAACCATTTTTATGAAAAATCTCAAAAAGTCAAAGTTTGACTTTTGTGCACAGTTGACTTTTTTATCAGATGAATTCCAAACTGTGCGATCCTTTAGGAAATTATGTCCTTGACCTAAATCAAAATTGATGGACATGTTCCATGGGTGTTATAGGGTGTATTTAATCGTGTCCCACGGCTTGGGAGCATGTCCTGGTCAAAAGTCAAAGCTACAGTTGACTTTTCCCACGAAACCCTAACTGTGGTTCAGATGAAATTGAAACTTGTTGCTCAAGCTTCTTGGGTTAATCCGTTGTTGCAAATGGATCAACGTGGTATGTTGGAGACCCTCAAATCATGTCTTGAGGTCTTGGCTCATAATTTGTCCCAAAAGTCAACTTAGGGGTGAATTAGGTCAAAAAACCCTAATTCCTGATTTTTGATGTATGCATCCCCCGAGGCTAAATTGACTTGATGATGGGGTTTATGATGTTCCATCCACATTGTGCTGATGATTTGCACAATGATGGGAAATCTTAGTGGTCAAAATTTGGGGTATGACACTCACAACATACAAACATCAACAACTACTCTTTAGAGATGACAAATTCTCTCTCAGTCCAACCTTTTAGCTTCAATCTTGAGCTTTGAACAAGACACAAAGATCACCTTTAGCTTCACATCTTGGGCTTTGAACAAGATACAAATCACCTTTAGCTTCATGTCTTGGGCTTTGAACAAGACACCAAAATAACATTTTTCCTCCCATAGAATAGGAGGAACTACGATCGCTCTGATTTCCCTGTTTCATTAAACGGGAATACGTAGGCATAAGATTGAAAAATCTTAGCGAGCACACTAATCAAAAACCCAAAATCCAGTATCTCCATCAAATCAACCCAAAAGCATCAAATCTAAACACGTTACTTAAAACCTCGCAAATAGTCCAGACACTGTGTTCTTAACAAAATAAATCGAAGTTGGGCCCACGTCTTAATAGCATCTGTAAACCAACAGTTTTGACTATTTAACCTCAGTATGCGAGCAGGGTTAATTGGAGACATCTATTTCCCTTCCTTAATTAGCTTAACAGGATAAAAAATGAATCGAACTGTAGTACCCGAGCGATAGTGCTTCAAGACCACAAAAATCTTGCTACAATATTTCACTGTTTATTGCATTATCTTTTTTATTATGACAAAAAGGGGGAGAAAGTAAAATGATTTTGATAGTACCTATTCTCAGAATCTCGAACTCAAACATTACATAATGCTTTTGCAACTAACCATTTGTTTGATGTTTCAATTAAGGAACTCTGAAAAAGTTCACTTAGCATTCTTGACATGTTGAATATAAAGATCCTACTCTCTTAAGATTGAAAATCTTATGGATAATTTCAACTCTGATAATTCATGGTTAAGAAGTTGTACACTCTGAGAATATATGTTTATTCAAACAGATGTTCCAATACTGTTCAGAAGTTGTGAACTTTCTGAAAGTCAAGAAATCTTGTTTGATATCATAGTGTTCAAAAGTTGTAAACTTTCTAAAAGTATGAAATTCAGACTCAAGCGTCAGAAGCTGAAATCTCCTTTAAAACAAGTCAAGTCAATTCTCTGATTCAAAGATACTATTTCAAAAGATACGCTCTGCAACGGATGATATTCTGATAAAATCAATCAGGCTCTGAATCTGACAAGATTGGTGAATATAAGAAAAGATTGATAAAAGAGAAGTCAATTTTAATCAAACTTTGATACTTAAGAAGTTGTGATTCTTCATCAAGATCTGATAAGTTTTGATATGAGATGTGTGGCATCATCCAATCAGACTCAAAATCAAGTTTTACTTTTTCATCAAAGTTTTGATAGTAACCAGGTTCTGAGATGAAGACCTAGTGTTCTAGTCAGACTCTGATGATTTGTTGTAGGGAAGTATTCCTTCTCTATTATTATGTTCTGAAGAACTCAAATTTTATTTTGTGAGTCTTGGGATCAGGGGAAGACTCTGAACAAGCATGAATGAAATTTTGAGATTAACAGATTCAGGGGGAGCTGAGAGCTTAAACTTTGAATTTGTCGGCTATGGTGATTACCCTGTATAAATTATTCTATCAAAATACATGGTTTTGTCATCATCAAAAACGGGGAGATTATAAGAACAAGATTTGGTTCTGCATCTTATTTATATGTTTTGATGATAACAATGGATTATTTGTGTGAGAACAATTTTGGTACTCTAACATTTTTTATTCTGATGGTTTTGACAAACAGGTTCTGACTCTGATAAAGATCATGTGCTATGTCACTCTGAAATTCTCAATGGTCGCTTATGCATAAAGAAGCAAGATTGCTTCTGATCTACTGTGTGTCAGAAAGACTCTAAGAAGACACTATGTTGCTGCTGTAACGTCTCTTGGATTCTAACCTCTGAGCGTGACTCTGATGTTCTACTTCTGAAGCCTGTTTAGCTTCTGAGGTCATCAACTTCTGAAGTCTAAGTGCTGAAGATTCTGAAGACAAGGTTCTGATGAACGAAGTTCTGAAAACTCTGAAGCTTAAGGATTCTGAAGACTAAGGATTCTGAAGACTAAGGGTTCTGAAGAATGAGTGTTGAAGGTTCTGAAGACAAGGTTCTGCTGAACAAGTTCTGAAGACTCTGAAGACCCAGTGATTCATTCTTCTGATCATGCTTCAATCATATCAACTCAGAAGCCTCTGATGAATAGAAGAAGATGAAACATTTGTGTGGGAAAATAGTACAGCGTACAGATCAAAAACATTCTTTTCCACTACCATTCCACTACCCTGATTTGGTGGTACAAAGGACAATTTCAGTGTACGATTTTCACCCCAGCACAATGACATTATTTTAAGTCACCAGTACTCTTCTGATATTACTGATCTGCCCTTCAACGGATCTTTTTCTGGCTATATATACACTTGATCATTCAACGAATCAGTTGCGAAGAAAAAAAATGTAACACTCAGTGTGAACAAGAGAAATATTAAAAACACTGATTTATATGAAGAAGGAACTCAAGAAATAGAGAAATTTATGAGTGAACATTAAAGAACCACAATACAAAGAAGAAGATTATTTTTAATGTGTAGATTCGCTCTAAGATAGGTTGAGCTAAAAATGTGTTTACTCTGCTTGTGTAGAAGCATCATTATTGTAAACAAACCTTTGTAACAAATAGTTGTTTGTGTTCCCTAAAGGACTGGGTAGGTCAGAAGCTTTAGAAAGACTAAGACAGTGAGTTTTAGTGTTGTTAGTCACTTGCAGTTAGCTTGTGCATTGTATTTTCAAACAGTGGTTTGATTTCCTTGAGAGACCGGTTAGGTCAGAATTCTTGAGAAGTCTAGGACTAGTGTGTCTTAGAGATTAATTCCTTAAGGTACCAGTTTGGTCAGAAGCCTTAAGAAGAGACGGTTAGTCTGTGTATTGTTAGTCACTAACAGTTGCTAGTGCAGTTGTAATCAGTTTGGTTATAGTGGATTAAGACCTCGCTTGAGAGAGGCAAAATCACCTTGGCGGGTGGACTGGATTAACTTGATAATTTTCAAGTGAACCAAGATATATCGAGTTTTTTTTCTATTGTTAGTCTATTTGTGATCTTTGTTTGAGTGTCACGAAAAGCTTTCATTTTGGAAAACTCAATTCAAACCCCCCATTTCTTGTGTTTTTCTCACACCTTTACTTAGCAACAAATGAGATTGGTGATTTTGAGTTTTTAATGACTATAATTATTTGGTTTGAAATATTATATGAAATTAATTCTGTTAGCAAGCTTTTACAGTCAAGGAACATGCTTATTGATGTTGCCATGGAGAAAAAATAACGGGGCTGATTTCATTTTTGAGAGTTATAGAGAAAGCTGTTTTGATAAGGTCTTGGATTATGCTAAAGAAATTTCTATTGAATTGAATATTGATTCAATATTTCCTCAAAGGCGTTTAATTCGAAGAAAAAGACACTTTGATGAGAATTTGAGTACCTCGTCAATTGAGTTGTCTGAAGTGGAATCTTTTAGAGTTAATTATTTTCTCTACCTTGTTGATCAAGCCATTGTATCTCTTAAAAAGAGATTTGAGCAGTACCAACAATATGAAAGTGTTTTTAGCTTCTTGTTTACTTCTCATGAGTTACAATCATTGGACGATGCAAATTTGGAGTCATGTTGTAGTCGTTTAGAATAAAGATTAAAACACAATGATCAATCTGATATTGATGGAAGAGAACTATGTGTGGAGTTAAAGTTACTAAGAAATTTCTTTTCTGAAGAAATATTAGGATCTATTGATATATTAAATTTTTTGAAAGGAATGAATTTTTTTCCTAATACAATTATTGCATATCGAATTTTATTGACTATTCTTGTAACAGTTGCTTCTTCCGAAAGAAGTTTTTCAAAATTAAAGTTGTTGAAGTCATATTTGCGGTCTACCATGTTACAAGAAAGACTTAATGGCTTAACACTAATAGCTATTGAGAATGATATCTTAGAAACGATACAATATGAGGACATGGTTGATGAATTTGCTTCAAAAAATGTTCGAAGGATGGCTCTTTTTAAGTAGACATAATGTTAATGATAGTATTTATATGAAACTGTATTTTGATATTATTGATTAAAATATAACTTTTTTTATGTTATGGACATGGATGATTGATTTTGATGTTATTGTTGATATTTACTATTTAATTAGATAATAGTTTAATTTAAATTTTTTGTATTTTTATTTATGAAGGACCAATTTTTAATATTAGAACGGGGCCTCTAAATTGTTTGAGATGACCCTGTAGATTAGTGATAAGTGCAAAATGTAACTATTTTTCTATATAAGTTTAGTTGCACTTATCGATACTTTTTTATTAATATCGCTCAAATAAACCCCGATTTGTTTGTAAATATGTTTACTTTACATTTCAGTGTATATATTGTGTATCGTGTAAATATCATTGAGTTTAATTGATTTTCTCTCATTTTTACAGGTATTCAATCAAGAATATCTTGCCATATTCATAAAGAGAATTGAATAAGATTTCCAGCTGTAACACCTCAAAATTTGCCCTAGTGTTTCTAACCCTTTTGGCTTATGCTTCATTTCATTTGCTTTGTCATTTTTGCATTTGCATATTTCTTTTGGGCATGGGGTCAAGGTATTTTCTAGCAGCTCATGGCGTTATCATCTCCGGCATTATTTTCAGCAGTATTCAGGGTCAAGTAGATGGTTTTCAAGGTCTTTTGGAGCTTTTATTTTGTTCATTAGGCGTTTTGATAATCAGAAGCTTCAACAGTCATTTTTTGATCAAGCGATCCTGTATCAGGCATTATTAATTCAGCAGGATATTCTGAGGTGTCAGCAGGAATTTGTGTTCTTTTCAGGTGTTACTCAGTAGCAATATCAAATTTTGAGTTTCAGAGGTTTAACGAGTTCAAAACAGCTATCAGAAGTCACTTTTCCAAGTTTCCCTCCAAAAGGCGCCAAAATTTAAAATTTGCACTGAGTAACCGGTTACAGCGTATCTGATAACCGGTTACGCCTTGATTTTTCTGCGCATTTTTTTAGTTTTTGAACTGAGTAACCGGTTAGCAGATGTGCTGTAACCGGTTACTCTGGGCAAAATTTGGGAAATTCTGTTTGCATCATTTGTGATCATGTGCTTGGCATGTGCACGTGGGGGAAGGATCTAGAATTGATATTTTCATCATTTTCCACCCAAAATTCAAATTCCTTCCAACATTTTCCACTCTAATTCCTCATTTCATTTCCTAATCCACTTTTCACCCCAATTTCCACCCACTAAACCTCACTCCAAACCACATTTGAATTCCTAACCTAGCTTCTATTTAAATCAATTCATTCCAAACGTCACATAACTTTGATCCATTTTCTGAATTTTCTACACATTTCACTCCAATTTTCTCTCAACTTCTCTCTCATTCCAAAACCCTCACTCAAAGTTCCACCATCAAAGTTCAACAAATTTTGCATTGAAATTTGTTGATCTTGGAACTAAACCTTCATCCATTCATTAATCCTTGAAGGAATTCTGATTTTCCTACTGTTTGGCTTTTGGATCTAAGTTCTTGGAAGTGATTTTGGAGAAGCTTGAAGCAAGTTCATCACATTGCATTTATTCTGCATTTTTTTCTTGAAGATTGCATTGGATCTCTGAATTTCTTGCTTAGATTCATCAATTGCAGTCTATCAACACTCACCAAAGTAATTCTCAACTTTGTAGGTTGATAAATTTCAGATCTATACTTGTTTTAGCTTATTTACAACTTATTCAATGTAGATCTTGAATTTGTTGTGTTTGATCCATTAGATTGTGGATTTGATTGTTGTTGTTTGTTAATTGATGTGTGTTTGTTGGTCTTGAGATGTAATTTTCGTGCATATTGAGATGCCCTAGCATGCAGGTGTTTGGAGAAGTGATAAGCTGCTGAGAAGTGCTTTTGGAGCTATTTTTTTGAATTCTGCTGCTGTGTAACCGGTTATCAGTTATGCTGTAACCGGTTAACATGTTGTTTTTTGCGTATTTTCAGGTTATTTTGAACTGTGTAACCGGTTACAGCGTAACTGCTAACCGGTTACCACTGCTGCAGAATGTGATTTTCTTGCATTTTCTTGCTTGTTTGAGATCCTTTTCATGTCTAGACTTTATGGATTGATATGATGATGATTTGTGGATCATTCTTGAGCTGTTGCACCTCACACTATTACATGAACACAATTTTCCGACACGCGATTCTTGATTTTCATCGATAAATGTTTATGTTTGCGATGTTGCGTTCTTAGTGCGATAAACGCGTTACGCACACTTCTTGAGCATGTTGATTATAGATTATTGCTTATGTTGCTGGAATTGTGTTGTGCATGCAAGTTTGCTTTTGATTCCATGAAATGCATATTCGCATTAATTGTCCATTATCAAGTGATGTGCATTCTTTCACGGTGATTTCAAGAGTTATTTACCTTGGTAGGTGGTGTGATTGTAATCATATTTGACTGAAGAATATGCAATCCTTGATGCACGTTTGCTATGCCATGATTGAGTTGTATTCAAGTGAGTCACATGCTGCCCTGTTTCTACTGCTGTTCATATGCATATGTGCTGTTATAAGTGATGTTGTTTGGCCTTTTGCATCCTTTCTTGTGCTGAATTGTGTGTTGTCATAAGCTGTTTTGCTTGAGTGTTGTCTTTAACTGCTGTATTGTTGCAGATGCGCTGTTGTAGCTGCTGTTTTTGTTCATCTCTTCTTTCCTTCTTCGTCTCTTTCACTCTTTCCTTCCCTTGAATCTCAAGACTTGTTTAAGTTTTGGATTCACTTCCTTAGAGCTACCTAGTCCAACTTAATTTTTGATTAAGCTTGGA
This sequence comes from Lathyrus tuberosus, assembly GCA_022829125.1. NCBI lineage: Eukaryota > Viridiplantae > Streptophyta > Magnoliopsida > Fabales > Fabaceae > Lathyrus > Lathyrus tuberosus. The sequence continues at coordinate 11,409,004 of JALAZF010000042.1, forward strand.
GTAGGATTAGCGTTAGGCTTCCCTTTGCATGCTAACTTAGGTAGATGTTTCCCCTTTCAAACTCAACTATAGGGCCACCTTTACATGACAACATTAGGATAGAATCCCCCTTAGTGTTTTCTTTTCCTTTGAGTCTTCTCTTCTCATCTCATAACACTTATAAAACACGTAATAAAATTAACGTGTATTGCGCATGAGCCTTGCATGTGGGAAGTGAGGAATGAGGGGTTTCCTCTCATTTTTCTAGAGTGTTTGGTGGACGTTCCATCTTGGAACGATTTGCTAAACATTCGTTCCTACCTCATAGACTTCAGTGCAATGCAAGTTATGAACTAACATCAATCCACTTCTGTCTAAAAAACACAAAAACAAATTCAAATATTTTTATCCTTCGGGATCATTCAAGTTCAAATCATTTTCAGAAAAGGGCACGTTACTTCCGTCTCGTCGCAAACAGGCATCGACCCTAACTGCCGGACACGAATCTAACGTTGCTCATAAAAAACACTAACCGACCTTGTTAGGTCGAACTACGACTGCTCTGATTTCCTCTCTCTAGTCAGATTGAGGATACGTAAGCACAAGACGGCGATGTCTTGGCGAGCAACCTCCCCCCTAGTTCGTGTCTGAACTACGTTGACTCTGACTTTCCCATTGCACAAGGGAATACGTAGGCATAGGACGAGGGATGTCCTATCGAGTCACTTCTTTTTCTTTTCTCCCTCGTTTCTTCATTCCTTTCCGTTCCCGTTTCTTCTCATTTCCAGTTGCAGTGGAGCTCCAGATGATGACACCCTTTGATCGAGACAACAAGCGTGGATCTCATCGAGTACGATGGACGTGTGGGGTGCTAACACCTTCCCTTCGCGTAACCGACTCCCTTACCCGTTTCTCTTGGTTGCGAGACCATTGCTTTTCCTTTCCCTCAGGTTTATGCAGTGTTTCCTTTCCCTCTCTTGGGATAAATACACATTGCTGGCGACTCTGTTCCTGCACCACTTTCGCGTTTGTACTTTAATGAAAATCCAAGGAGCGACAGCTGGCGACTCTGCTGGGGACTGGTAGACCTCTAGCTGGTCCATCCCCTTCGCGAGTCAATCTGAGCGCTTGGTTGTTTTTATTTCATTGGGTGTTTATTTTGTTGTGCTTTATTTTGTTGTATATTACTATATTATTGTATTTACCGCATTTATTGCATTTCATTTCATCACTGTCATCTGTTGTACTATTCTGCTGCTGGATTTTCTGTTTGTAGGATGGGTTGGATTCATGAGAGAAAAGCCCAATACCCAGGCTTGAGCATACACTTATGATTAGCGTAGAAAGTAGTGTGACTTGTTTGGCATTTGGCCAGACTTAGTATACATGAAAACTCCACATCCAGACGAGGTTTCCTTGGTAATATTCTATCCTGCGCATTTGGGGCAGACGATGGAATATAACCTGGAAAACTGTCGACTCTGGCGACCGTCTCCCGAGGACTCAGCAACGCCTCTCCTCCCGACATGTGATAATGGCAGACCAGAAATGGCAAACCCATTAACTTGTCGATCCGAGGACCCAGTGCTGGGAACTTACTATAGGATGACCTTAATTTTTAGGGGAATCAATTGAGGCCTCCTCGATTGATGATGATGCCAAACCAGAAATGGTGAACGTATTATCATTTCTCGACCTGAGAGCCTGGGATATTGAGGATCCTCAGTTTTCTAGTACCCACATGTGAGAGGGATGGGTGTTTGCAGGTCTGCATGTAACCGAAACCTTCAACCTACTTGGTTTTCTGGATTTCTCGTCAGTGTATAGTTATTTACCTGGTTTTTTGGTTATCTCAATGGTCCGATGTTCTGGTATTCTGGTTATTCGGATATTCTGGTATTCCGGTATTATCTTCAGAACAGACCTTTGAACTTATCCATTCAACGGCACAGCAGTACAGAGCTTTATGGAAGCCTTGATCCCATGCCTGTTGCATCTGCATCATCATTTTCGCATACATGTTCTTGTATTTCCAAGGGATATTAACTTTGAGACTCGCAGTTGAGCATTTCCATCCATTTCTTGTGGTTCGTCTGTGAAAAAAAACTTGAATCAAAGCAGAGTGATTCCTTGGAAATATTCGAACATGGCATTTGCATTGCATTTCCATACTCATATGTATGGCAGGTGTTTGAGGTTGGTCTTTTGATCCCGATCGGGTTTTCTTCATGGTTGCAGATTCGACTTTGTTTTTTCAGCCGTATCCTACTTGAGCAAATCAAAGAGAGCTATGGAACAGATGCAAGCTGAGATGGCCGCCATGCAGGCTCGCATGCCCCAGTTCATGGAATTAATGCAAGGTGTTGCCCAAGGGCAAGAGCTATTGAGGACTCTGGTCCAACCCCTAGTGGCAAGAGTGGATAAAGACAGGATTCTTCATGGAGGAGTCCATAATGGCGTCGTTCCTCCGGGCGGAGGAGTCGCTGGTAACGGTGCTCAGGGAGGTCCTGGGGGCGTAGAGATCCCCATTCCTGGTGTTGTGATCCCTCCGGGCAGAGGAGAGCAGGTGGTGATTCCCTCTGTTGTCGGAGGAGGGAATAGTGTTTGTGTTATTCATGGTCGTCGTTATGATGACCAACAGGACGACATTTTCTCTATGCAAGGTGTTGATGCTACTCCTTAAGTCGACAATGATTAAAGGTTCAAACTGATTAAAGAACAATTAAGGGGTGTTGTGAATCAAAATTCTGTGGGTATAGATCTAGAGGATTTGAGGCTGGTTCCCGGTGTTGTAATTCCGCATAAATTTCAGGTGCCCACTTTTGAGAAATACAATGGTACCACTTGTCCCAAGACGCATGTTAGGGCATATGCGTGAAAGATGGCTGCGTATTCTAAAGATGAGAAATTGCTGATGCATTTCTTCCAAGACAGCCTGTCTGGGGCATCCTTGGAATGGTATATGCAATTAGAGAGATGCCATGTCCGTAATTGGAGAGAGTTGGTCGAGGCCTTTATCAAGCACTACCAATATAACACTGATATGGCTCCCAACAGGACCCAGCTACAGAATTTGTCTCAGAAGAATAACGAAAGCTTTAAGGAATACGCGCAGAGATGGCGTGAACTAGCGGCAAGGGTGCAGCCACCCTTGTTGGAGAAGGAGATGTTGAACCTGTTTATGGATACTTTGTCGGGACGTTATTATGAGAAACTATTACTTGCATGTCAGGCAAATTTGCCGACTTGATCTTAGTTGGAGAAATGGTCGAAAGCGGTATCAAAATGGAAAGATTCAAGTTGCTCCTGATTCTTCTGAAAATGCAAAGAAACGTTACAGGGGAGAAGAAGGAGAGACTAATGTCGTTCAGTACCAACAACCTTATGCTCCTCAACAACAGAACTATCGGCGTCAGAATCAGCATAGGCCTCGCAACAACCTGGAAAGAAGGAATGCTCCTCTTCATCCAGTTCCCATGTCGTACAGTCAACTCTTGCAACACCTAGTTCAAAACTCATTGGTGGAGCCTAAGACTTTGAAGCCTATTCCAGAACCATACCCTCCGGGGTACAATCCCCATGTACAATGTGGATATCATGGAGGATCTATGGGGCACTCAATTGAAGATTGCAAAGCCTTCCAGGCCAAAGTGCAACAATTGATTGACAAAGGGTGTATATCCTTTCCAGAAGGGGACTTGGTTGTGCACGTCGACTTCTCATCTGTTTGAAGACTTCAAGGGTCACCTCCTAAAGCAATAAGTCCAGACGGAGTCAAGTCTCCTTAACAATGGCAGTCATCAGCTTCCTTTACTGCATTTTCATATGTAGCTTTCATTTGTTTGTTTAAACATTGTCTGCATGTAAAAACTTGTTTGTGTTTTGAATGATGATTTTAATGCAATGAATGTGTTGTTCTTGAAGTAAGTTACTTTTATGCACTCATATCATGTTTATATGCACTGCAATACCAACCTTTCTTGTCTAGAACTCTTGAAGGAGGATGATGAAGTGAAAAACGCAAAATCTTCGGTTAGGTGCCTTTGAATAAAACCCTGTTGAGGATGTACAGGCATTGTTTCAAATCCCTAAACACTGGAGATATAAGAGAGATAGACCCTCGTTAACCCCTTTGAGCCTTGAAGTAGCAGTTTCTTTCTAGAAACGAAAAAACCCTCAGTCTTAACCTGGGGCAGGGTAGGCGTCAGTTAGTTTGACCGAGCGTTTAAATTGCAAAAGGAGTGTGCATCTGAGGATCCATTACCTTTCTTTCCTCACATATCAGGAGGTCAAAAGATGTGAAACCACAATGGTTATCCATCAACAATCAAGGAGTGAGGCAGTCATAACCCTTTCAAACAAGTCAGAACAAACGGTGTCACACGATCTGTTCAAAAAAAAAGAAAAAAGAAAGCCCGCTAAGTCGAAACTTGAAAACAAGCGACTTAGGCAAAAGTTAGGGCATCCCGTTGGACTTCAAGATCGAAAGATTCAAAAAGAATCAATCCAGGCAAAATCAGGGAAAGCAAAAGAATGAAAAGCGAAAAGCGAAAAGGATTACAAAGAAAAATCCTCAAATAAGAACAAAGTAGTGTGGCTACAGACTCAAAAGACAAAAGGGGTGACTGTTGCTCCAAAACCTCATCAGGTCGCAAACCATCAATTGCATGGGTTCCTTAAAGATCATAAAACCTTTTGAGAGATGAGCGCTTGTGTCAGATTAGCTGAACGTAGGACTGGAGAACATCACGAAGAGCGGGTGGGCACCAATAAATTTTAAGCCATAAATCCTTTTTTCTAAAACCACGAACCAGGCCACGTTACAACCCTTAAAAAGTCCTAATTGAAGCAGGGTTAGTCTGAAGGCGTACTTCAGTGAGATAGCGTTCCTGACTCCCATGAGTTGTGCTAATAAGATTTTTGTTGGTATTGCATGTACGCTTTGTTTTCCATTCAAAAATCAATGTCGCATCCTAGCTAGTGATTTGTTCATAAGCTTGGCGACGCATTTTTAATAAAACTTCAGGATAACACGAGTGTTGCATTAGAATTGTCATTCTCATAATACACATTTTCTGCTTGCATGTGTTTGACATCAAAGAAGCTTACATGATGAACGTTAGTTGAGAAGCTCGATCACACCAAGTTGAGATGGTGAAAACTCCGAAGGACAGTCATGTCAAAGGGTATGTGGCCAAGAGACTGTGCGCAGCCTAGAGGTTCCTGATAAATGGTGATAAGATGCAGCCAATCTGGAGTAGTCACATTGAAAACTCTCCCTAAAGCATCCAAACAGGGGCAATCAGGTCGATTTAACAAATCTCTGTAAGATCAGTCAGGGGCAAAGTTTCTTCAAGACTTGGGGCAGGCCACCTCTAGAGCGTGAGAAGTTGTCCACTCCTGAAGACGGTTAATTGAAAGTACCTCTTCAAGGTTCAGAATACTAGGGCAGAGTATTTTTTAAGTCATTACAATTCCTTTCGAGGTAATCTACTTCATGTATTATGAAGTCTAAGGCAGTTGCATCGAGATCTAATAAATCTCTCCAAGAGTTTGAAGACCCTAGGGCAGTGTGAAGGCCCGGTCTTCTATAAAATCCTCTTGAGATGATTTCTTCCTTCGGACCTGGTGGTCTGGGGCAAGTGGGGAGTTTAAAGAGCTGTTTATGACCATAAAGGCAGGTCAGGTGGGGTGGTAAGATTGTTTCTCCCCAGTATAGTTAATCTCCCTAGCACTAAAAGTTCACCATCCTCAGCAGAGCTTATTCTCCCCTGCAAGAGTATAGAGGATTGTGTTCCCCAGCCGAAGTCATGGTTGGCTTATTATTCCCTAGCAAGCAGTTAAAGTGTATTGCTCCGAGGTGAATGCGGTTGTATCTCCAGCAGGAGATGTGTTGGATGTCTTTGAAAATATTTTATTTTCCCCACAGAGCCTGATACTCACTTTCCTCAGTAGGTCAGGAAGGGCATTTCCGTCAGCAACGGCATGCTCTAATCTCCAGCAGGGTAAATTCTTTCCTCCAACAGCAGGTTAAGCTCAATGATATCCCTCGGCAGGTTTCGTGACTTTTCTCCCCAGCAGGGTATTCTCCCTAGCATTGAGGTTTTGTCATCCTCATCAGACTGTCACTCTCCCCAGTCAGGGTACAAAATATTATTCCTCAGCCAACAGTTATAGTGGATTGCTTTAAGGTGGATGTTGCTTTGTTACCACAGGAGATTTGTGGAGCATATTCCCGAGACAAAGATGTTGTCTTCCCCGTAGAGTATTGGTGTCTACTCCCCTCGGCCAGTCAGGAAACGTGTTTTCACCGGCAACAGCAGGATAAGGGCGAAGTCATTTCCCCAGCAGCGGGTTAAGTTCAATGGTGTCCCCAGCGGGTCTAGTACTTATGATGTGTCTCCCCAAGAAGAGTTTGGTGGTAATCCTCGCAGGTTTGTTCAATGATGGTTGACATCCCCAGCAGGTTTTAAGTCCAAGTGATATTTGGCACTCTTCCGATTCAGGTCCTGGTTCCCTTTTTCAAAGAGTTATGTATAATCCCCAGTAGAGTGGATGTTCTTTTGGGATTTCATCTCCAGCAGAAGTTGTTGATCAAAGGAGTTATTCAACGTGATCCTTCTCACCAGAGGTCTTGGACTCAGAGGACAATTTATTTTGTCATCCCCGGTGGAGTTGCCTTCGTTTTTAGCATTTATTTTGCTGGAGCGTTTCTTTTTGCATTGCATAAGCATCGTTTGCATGGCATCCTCCCAAACGCGTAGCATTTCCATTTTGTATGGAGCATTACGCCATAAAAAAAATTCAAACATGTGCATCTGAAGCATATGCTAGGTTTGATTTTTTTTTCAGTTCTCTTTCTCAGCAGAGATGGCATAATTCTGGATATTTTGTTTGCCAGTTCTCTTTCTCAGCAGAGATGACATAATTCTGGATATTTTGTTTGCCAGTTTTCTTTCTCAGCAGAGATGGCATAATTCAGGACATTTTGTTTGCCAGTTCTCTTTCTCAGTAGAGATGGCATAATTCCGAATATTTTGTTTGCCAGGTCTCTTTCTCAGCAGAGATGGTAAAACTCAGGAGATTTTAGTTTATCCTCGGTGAGATCGCCGAGGGATGTGTTCATCCTACCTGTGCTCCCCGACAGAGTCTTTTCTTTAGACTTCTCTTTTCTCTAGCGGAGTTATCTTATATGTGGGTTGTAAGTCCGTCGATTTTACCTCTCACCCTTTCGGTTCACAACCGTATCTTTGCTAGGAGTTTGCCTTTGATTGGCCAATCTCTTTTGTAAACCCAGTTCTCGCCTGGTAGTCAATTCTCATCTGACTTATTTCGTGAAACCCAGTTCTCGCCTAGTTGTCAGTTCTCGCCTGACATCTCTTTGGTAAATCCAGTTCTCGCCTAGTAGTCAATGCTCGTCTGACCTATTTTCGTGAAATCCAGTTCTCGCCTGGTAGTCAGTTCTCGCCTGACATCTCTTTGGTAAATCCAGTTCTTGCCTGGTAGTCAGTTCTCGTCTGACCTATTTTTGTGAAATCCAGTTCTCGCCTGGTAATCAGTTCTCGTCTGACTTATTTCGTGAAACCCAGTTCTCGCCTGGTAGTCAGTTCTCGTCTGACTTATTTCGTGAAACCCAGTTCTCGCCTGGTAGTCAGTTCTCGCCTGACATCTCTTTGGTAAATCCAGTTCTCGCCTGGTAGTCAATTCTCGTATGACTTATTTCGTGAAACCCAGTTCTCGCCTGACTTATTTCGTGAAACCTAGTTCTCGCCTGGTAGTCAGTTCTCACCTGACATCTCTTTGGTAAATCCAGTTCTCGCCTGGTAGTCAGTTATCGTCTGACCTATTTTTTCAAAATCCAGTTCTCGCCTGGTAGTCAGTTCTCGTCTGACTTATTTCGTGAAACCCAGTTCTCTTTCTCAGCAGAGATGGCATAACTCAGAAGGGTTTGTTTCACTTTATCCCTAGCGAAGTCCACATTCAGCTTGATCTTCCTTTTCGATTTCGTCTTCGGTCGTCCTCGTATTATAATGTTGGGTAGAGCGCCTTCGGTCGATCTTCCTTTTCGAGTTTGTCTTCGGCCGTCCTCGTTTTATGATGTTGGGTAGAGCACCTTCGGTCGGTCTTTTTTTTCGAGTTCGTCTTCAGTCGTCCTCGTATTATTTTGAGGAGTAGAGCGCTTACACTCCATCTCATTATCCCCACAGTTTGCAAATTTCAGGGTTCTTTTGGTATTCAATCTCCGTGTATCCTTGAATATCTGAAAGTCGTTGCTATCATACCTTCGGGACCAAGTTGATTGAATAGGGGCAGCTGTAACACCTCAAAATTTGCCCTAGTGTTTCTAACTCTTTTGACTTATGCTTCATTTCATTTGCATTGTCATTTTTGCATTTGCATATTTCTTTTGGGCATGGAGTCAAGGTATTTTCTAGCAGCTCATGGCGTTATCAGCTCCGACATTATTTTCAGCAGTATTCAGGGTCAAGCAGATGGTTTTCAAGGTCTTTTGGAGCCTTTATTTTGCTCATTAGGCGTTTTGATAATCAGAAGCTTCAACAGTCATTTTCTGATCAAGCGATCCTGTATCAGGCATTATTAATTCAGCAGGATATTCTGAGGTGTCAGCAGGAATTTGTGTTCTTTTCAGGTGTTACTCAGTAGCAATATCAAATTTTGAGTTTCAGAGGTTTAACGAGTTCAAAACAGCTATTAGAAGTCACTTTTCCAAGTTTCCCTCCAAAAGGCGCCAAAACTCAAAATTTGCACTGAGTAACCGGTTACAACGTATCTGATAACTGGTTACCCCTTAGTTTTTCTGCGCATTTTTTTAGTTTTTGAACTGAGTAACCGGTTAGCAGATGTGCTGTAACCGGTTACTCTGGGCAAAATTTGGGAAATTCTATTTGCATCATTTGTGATCATGTGTTTGGCATGTGCACGTGGGGGAAGGATCTAGAATTGATATTTTCATCATTTTCCACCCAAAATTCAAATTCCTTCCAACATTTTCCACTATAATTCCTCATTTCATTTCCTAATCCACTTTTCACCCCAATTTCCACCCACTAAACCTCACTCCAAACCACATTTGAATTCCTTACCTAGCTTTTATTTAAATCAATTCATTCCAAAGCTCACATAACTTTGATCCATTTTCTGAATTTTCTACACATTTCACTTCAATTTTCTCTCAACTTCTCTCTCATTCCAAAACCCTCACTCAAAGTTCCACCATCAAAGTTCAACAAATTTTGCATTGAAATTTGTTGATCTTGGAACTAAATCTTCATCCATTCATTAATCCTTGAAGGAATTCTGATTTTCCTACTGTTTGGCTTTTGGATCTAAGTTCTTGGAAGTGATTTTGGAGAAGCTTGAAGCAAGTTCATCACATTGCATTTATTTTGCATTTTTTCTTGAAGATTGCATTGGATCTCTGAATTTCTTGCTTAGATTCATCAATTGCAGCCTATCAACCCTCACCAAAGCAATTCTCGGCTTTGTAGGTTGATAAATTTTAGATCTATACTTGTTTTAGCTTATTTACAACTTATTCAATGTAGATCTTGAATTTGTTGTGTTTGATCCATTGGATTGTGGATTTGATTGTTGTTGTTTGTTAATTGATGTGTGTTTGCTGGTCTTGAGATGTAATTTTCGTGCATATTGAGATGCCCTAACATGCAGGTGTTTGGAGAAGTGATAAGCTACTGAGAAGTGCTTTTGGAGCTGTTTTTTCGAATTATGCTGCTGTGTAACCGGTTATCAGTTATGCTGTAACCGGTTAACATGTTATTTTTTGCGTATTTTCAGGTTGTTTTGAACTGTGTAACCGGTTATAGCGTAACTGTTAACCGGTTACCACTGCTGCAGAATGTGATTTTCTTGCATTTTCTTGCTTGTTTGAGATCCTTTTCATGTCTAGACTTTATGGATTGATATGATGATGATTTGTGGATCATTCTTGAGCTGTTGCACCTCACACTATTACATGAACACAATTTTCCGACACACGATTCTTGATTTTCATCGATAAATGTTTATGTTTGCGATGTTGCGTTCTTGGTGCGATAAACGCGTTACGCACACGTCTTGAGCATGTTGATTATGGATTATTGCTTATGTTGCTGGAATTGTGTTGTGCATGCTAGTTTGCTTTTGATTCCATGAAATGCATATTCGCATTAATTTGTCCATTATCAAGTGATGTGCATTCTTTCACGGTGATTTCAAGAGTTATTTACCTTGGTTGGTGGTGTGATTGTAATCTTGTTTGATTGAAGAATATGTAATGCTTGATGCACGTTTGTTATGCCATGATTGAGTTGTATTCAAGTGAGTCACATGCTGCCCTATTTCTACTGCTGTTTATGTGCATATGTGTTGTTATAAGTGCTGTTGTTTGGCCTTTTGCATCCTTTCTTGTGCTGAATTGTGTGCTGTCATAAGCTGTTTTGCTTGCGTGCTGTCTTTAACTGCTGTATTATTGCAGATGCGTTGTTGTAGCTGCTGTTTTTGTTCATCTCTTCTTTCCTTCTTCGTCTCTTTTACTCTTTCCTTCCCTTGAATCTCAAGACTTGTTTAAGTTTTGGATTCACTTCCTTAGAGCTACCTAGTCCAACTTAATTTTTTATTAAGCTTGGAGTAGGATTAGCATTAGGCTTCCCTTTGCATGCTAACTTAGGTAGATGTTTCCCCTTTAAAACTCAACTATAGTGCCACCTTTGCATGACAACATTAGGATATAATTCCCCTTAGTGTTTTCTTTTCCTTTGAGTATTCTCTTCTCATCTCATAACACTTCTAAAACACGTAATAAAATTAACGTGTATTGCGCATGAGCCTTGCATGTGGGAAGTGAGGAATGAGGGGTTTCCTCTCATTTTTCTAGAGTGTTTGGTGGACGTTCCATCTTGGAACAATTTGCTAAACATTCGTTCCTACCTCATAGACTTCGGTGCAATGCAAGTTACGAACTAACTTCAATCCACTTCTGTCTAAAAAACACAAAAACAAATTCAAATCTTTTTATCCTTCGGGATCATTCAAGTTCAAATCATTTTCAGAAAAGGGCACGTTACTTCCGTCTCGTCGCAAACAGGCGTCGACCCTAACTGCCAGACGCGAATTTAACGTCGCTCATAAAAACACTAATCGACCTTGTTAGGTCAAACTACGACTGCTCTGGTTTCCTCTCTCTAGTCCAATTGAGGATACGTAGGCACAAGACGGCGATGTCTTGGCGAGCAACCTTCCCCCTAGTTCGTGTCTGAACAACGTTGACTCTGACTTTCCCATTGCACGAGGGAATACGTAGGCATAGGACGGGGGATGTCCTATCGAGTCTCTTCTTTTTCTTTTCTCCCTCGTTTCTTCATTCCTTTTCGTTCCCGTTTCTTCTCGTTTCCAGTAGCAGTGGAGCTCCAGATGATGACCCCCTTTGGGTACAGCTGCAAAACAAACAAAGTTACCATAAGTCAGTAATGATAAAGTTCAAATGAAAGAACATAAATCGAAGGATCCAAACCTTCATGTATTTCGGATTCGAGGCGAACATCTTTGATACCGACATGAAGGTATCCTTTGAAACTGTCTAGCGTGTGTTTAGTCGGAATCACCCGCTGAGCCTTGGGTTTCAACTACTGACGAAGGATCTTTATAGAATCTCCACAGATGAACCAATCTGGAAATGGAGGGGCAAGAGCCACTCCAAAGTCAGCAGATGGAAGTCGAGGAGTCTTCGGAGGAAACAGTGCGAAAGCCACTTCATAGTGTTTCTCATGAGGAACGTATGAAGGGAGTTTCAAACTCTCAATCTTCTTTAAAAATTTCTCCTTCAGCGTAACTGCGGCTTCGCAGACGGTTTGACTAATATCATCTGGTCGATAAACAGTTTCAAAGTACTTCTGGAAGGCTTGAATCTCTTTGATATGAATCGATTTACCTTTCTTGACCTTCTCCTGCACATCAACAAAAGCTTGGTCAATCAACTAAGTGAAGCTAGAAACATCAAGGAACTCTGCAGCATAATGCTTCGACCACCAGTCGTGGAATTCTTGAGTGCAGAGGTGAGAGGGCTCAAAGTAGACAGAAGTGAGGAGTGATTTGTGAGCATGTCGGGAGAGGTGCGTTGAACTCTCTATAGCGTCATAGATGGTGTAGGGAAGGATCACATGGACCTTCTTCTCGTACAGGCACTTGGGTAGAGTCTGGACCAAACCAAATTGTCGAGAGACAAGATTTGGTTGGTAGGCCATCAGAGATGTTTGGCCCCTTAGTAGGTTGAGTCGATGAACGATGAGTCGAGGGATCAGGAATGCCTCCCAGACATGCTTCGATTCTTCTTCATGCTTCTAAAACGAAGGGGGAAAGGGCCTGGTAAACCATTCAGGACCATATTTTCTTTCAGCGAATGGTGCCATCCTTGGTGTGAATTTATAGCGCTTGGTAAACATCTTGACAAAGCCAGATAAGGATGCCCTAAGTATCTGCCCATCATCGTTTGGGGTCAGATGCACCAGTCGAGTCCATTCGACTCGTCTCTCCTTAATTTCCGCAGCCTCTTCGTCCACAGTCCCTTTGTTAGGGAGGTTGGCTTCAAAAGTGGCATTAAGCCACAACTGGAGTAGCCAAAAAGGTCCTGATAGGAGGAGGTTCCCATTGTTATCTTGATATTTTAGGCGACCAGCACCTTCACTTAAAGACTCATACAAACTAGCCAGTATCATTTCACTTAGGAAAATACCTCGATTAAGGTGCAATTGATTGGCCAGAGTTAGGTATTTCCTGGCCACCTGCAAAGATTTAGTGCAAAATACACAACGAGAAAGCCACATAGCTAGAAATGCTATGTGCTCTTGATCTTCGACTGTGTCAGTTTGTTTGTTATGGTAATGGTTCATGAAATGGGTGTAATGGTTGAAAACCCTATGGTGTCTAGAGCATCCACCTCCGGGTCGTAAACTAGTCCATATGGTTTGAGCCCTGTAATAGCGGCTATGTCGAAGAGGGTGGGTGTCATCATCCCACACGGGAGATGGAAAGTATAGTGGGTGTTGTGCCAGACGTATAAAGACGACGCTAATAAAGTCAGATAGTAAGCTGGACCTGTCTTCGACATCATGATCAGGTCATAAATCCCTATTTCCTTCCAGGTTTCTGCTTTGACATTCTCTACCTTGGTTAACCAGTTTAAGTAGAGATCAGAGTCTTTGAAATATAGGGTTGCCCTAAATAATCTAGACTTATCATTCAAGTACTTTAAGTCTATATTTGTTAGGGTCACATTGTCATGGGGTTCAAATGTTACCCTAGCTTTGTCTTTTTGCCCTAAGGGTTTGGTTTTACGGTATGAAGGGAAGAAATCATTCATACCTGCATAATCTACATCTAAAGAAGACAAAGGACCAGATAGAGCTAACGGTTTGCCAGAAATGGTAACGGGAATCAGTACCCGGGATTCGTAAATGTGCCTTTTTTCTTCCTTGAGAGGCTCAGGGATGAACCGTTGATTCTTCACCACTTTGGGTCCATTCAACGTGGCGAATTGAGGGAGTAGTGGTATGTTCTTTGGCCCTTTGAACTTCTGGCTTTTCTTTGGCTCTTGAGCGGTAGTGTTTGAAGATGCCATTGTTGAAAACTTAAGGAAAATGGGTTTGCTAAAGATGAAGAGTTGAAGATTTTGAAAAGAAAGAGAAAGAAGTGTTTAGTGGGCCCTCTAGAGTTGGAAAAATAAAAATAGTTTCTGAAGAAACTATTTATAAAAGTGCTTGGAAGCACTAAAAGGTCAATAATCATCATTAGGGGCTAAAAGCTAGTGGGACACGTGTTCCCCCAGGAGCAAAAGTAGGGGCGGTGGCAGTTACTTCCCATGCTCACGATCTCCTAGACTCTAGGAAAGGTTATGATGGTTTGGGATTTGATGTGACTTCCGAGGAGATGTTTTAGATATAATCATAGTTGGCTATGATGTCATAAATGTGATTGAAAAGAAACTGAACAATTTCTTGAAACGTGGGTTCGTCAGTTATGTTGATACCAATACCAATATAAGGTCGAAAGATGGCGTTGAATGGACACTATCAAAAAATGACCTTTCCTTCAGTATTGTCGAAAAGGACATTTTTGGGGGGCAATTTGTTGGCTTATAAATTCGACGCCTGTATTAAATTGGAAGAATTACCTAATGTTAAAATTCTTGGAAGAGGCCCAAAAGAGCGTTCGACTGGAATTTGAGGTGGGATCTAAGTCGAAGATGCTTGTATAAAGAATATGCTTGGGACTTAGAAATATTTTTGAGAATCTGGAAACAACCTTCGACTGAGACTACTAATGATGTTCGACACTAAGGAATTCAAATTTAAATAAAGGAGGGAGTAGTTATTCTGGTCCGCTCCTGAAAGAGACAAGTGGCGCATATCCAAGGGTCAGAAGCATCCAGCGCGACACTTGTCATGTGTTGATTGTTTTAGGAAGTTAACAGCAGTTAGTTTTATTATTATAAATAGGAGTTCTAGCAATAGAATTAGGGTGTTGTGTTCACTTTGTACAAGTTACTCCAAATTTACTCAAAGTATCCGTGTGTAGAGAAAAGAGTCTTGTGAGAATGTACGTGATGTAAACACCATTTATCTTGTCAATGCAATTTACTTTAATCTTTTGTTAAGCACTTGTCTTTTATTTGGCGCAAGTTACTTTTCTGCACCCTGCCTTATTTACTTTCAACCTTTACCGTACCCCTTCGACCCTTTCCTTTACATTTTCAGTCTCTTAACTTAACCTTTTTAATGTCTTTTAAATTGTATTTTTAACAAACCTTTCTCCATGAACACCGTCGAAGTGTTCAGTTCTTTAGAATTTACTTTAAACCAGTTGTTAGCACATGTCCTAGGATCAATCTGATCGATCCTGTGAGTCACCAAAGTTAGATTTAGAAGATCAGCGGTTGTTTACCAATTTTCACGGTAAACACTAGGCAATTACTAAATCTGAACCTTTTCTTAACTTTCCCCTCCCTAATGTTCCTTGTCACATGCAGCATAGCATGATCAGAGACATGAGGAGGCCTACAAATAAGGGAAGTCTCTAAGTTTTCTTGATACCAATCAACATTAGCTAGTAATCTGTCAATTCTAGAATATATAGTTCCAGTCACATGCTTGTTAAACCATGTAAAATAATCTCCAACACTATCTATTTCAGTCAGCCCAGTTTTATCCATCATTCTTTGAAGGTCTGCATATTCAGCTTCAGTAACAATTCTGCCACCAATACGGTCTTGGGATTTGGCAACATTGTTGAAGTCTCCAGTGACACACCAAGGCCCTTGAGCATTATTGTGGAGGTTCTCAATATCTTTCCATAAAATTTTCCTTTTCTCAGGCTGATTGTGAGCATACACCGCAGTCAACCAGTGCTTGAACATCCCTCCCTCATACACACCACACTGGATCAGCTGGCTAGTACTACAAATATACTTAATATCAACTTTACTAGTATCCCAACCTATCCAAATGCGCTCATTCTCATGATCTTTATAATTGTCCAGATAGTTATCAGCAATTCTAAGCTTTTCATGAATGGCCTGAGCCTTATTCTTCTTAACTATTGTTTCAATCAAAATGACAATGGTAGGCTTAAGCTCTAGAAGATGGGAGCTAATCTCCCTAAGCTTGGCCATTTTATTAAGCCCCCTAATGTTCCAGGATACTATCATTTAGCATTGCTTACTGCCACCAGAGGGTCATTCAAAACCTCTAGGGCTTCAAAGCCATTAACACAATTTAAACCAGACGATGAACCTGAGTGGATTATGCTTTTACCTCTATCTCTTGTAGTCTTTCTAACCACTATCCAAGTCACTCCATTGTTCTCCTCTTTTTCTTCATTATCACCTGCTTCTTGCTGACCTCTTGTCTCTTCATAAGCCTTGTTCATTGTTAATTCTTTGTGTTCATCAGGAGGCTTCTCTTCAGGTCTCCATTGCTTTTTCTTAGGTTGAGTAGTTGTTGGCAAGGAGATTTCGACCAATGTAGAAGGAAAGGAAGAAGAGGAAATTGAGAAGCTAGTCGACAGCTGAACAAAATCAAGACGTTGGTCTGACACAGGTCAAAAAGGCGCGTCGGAAGGGAGGCGATAAGCAATGGTGTCGGAGGATGCCAGGCGAAAGACAAACCCAATTCAAGGACAAATACTTAGGCGGGAAAGTTTGAAAGTTCCAAGAATATGGGAAGTTGAAAAGATAGTGGGTGACATGTGTCAGCACCAAAGCAAATCTGGGTAGATGAACAATTATTTTTTAGGCCTATATAAAGCATTATTTTTTCCATTTTTGGGGGTCGCATTTTGTAACATTGCAAAGGGAAAACGCTCAAAGTACCAAGCTTAGAGAGAAACGAGTTCAATCCCGCAAAAATGTATAATTGCGTCCACAATTCCTTAATGCAATTTACTTTTAAAGTTTAAGTTATTTTTGTTTCTCTGTTTTCTTCTTTTTCCTTTGTTTTCCGCCTTGTCCTATTAATCAATCTAAACCTGGTTAATCGCTCAAACTCTTACAACTTTTCCAAAAAGAAAGAAACTATCATATCAAACAAATATACGCTTCCAACCATTTGTTCCAGGATTTCTGTGGCCGATCCCGCGAGTAAACCTGCGACGGAAGGCCAGCGGTTGTTTGCGCCTGCAAACAAATTGGCCCGCCCAGTAGGACTCGTGTGAGTTGAGTGTATGTTTTTGCGTAGTGGTAAGATGGTAACACCACGTCCGAACGACGAACCGTCTTCAACGAAAAGTACAATTGTGACACAAACAACTGATGTTGGCTCTGCTACCGAGTCAGCGGTTTCAACTACCCCTAGTGGGCCAACCGCGACATCACGTCGACATAACCCAAAGTCAACAATGGCGGGGACTACAGGGCTGTATATGCCTAGTATCACAATGCCCATTCCTCGATCTTATGGGATGCCGACAGAGTTCATGTCAAGTTTGCACTCTAGCGGCCCTTTGTTTGGGGAAAGTTCGTCCCCAGTTTTTTCACCCTATCAGGGGGCAGGGCATCTGGCGAACCAGTTGTTTCGACCTCCAGGTTTTAATATTTTTTCTCAATCTATACCGACGTTTACCTCGAGTTCTATCACGGTAATGAGGCAACAGATGGATGAGAGCAATCATGAGATGGTTCATATTTGACTCAAAAGATGGGTACAATATTGAGACCACTGACGACTCAACACAAAGTTACCAACAACTGGCGACTCAAATGACACATATAGGTGACTTCCTAGGCACTCCTAGGGCTCAGGGTCAACAGACCCCACCGCCTCGACCGGAGACGTCCATTCGTCAAGATGAGGTCTTCGACGAAATTATATAGGAACCTCGTGAGTTTGAAGAGATCCCTAGGGTGGCCCAAAGGCCTCCTGTGATAGTCCATAGGAACCAAGATCTGGACTTTGTCATCAGACAAGTTCGATAGGATCCCTTGGCTGGGGGAACACAATTTGGAGGTTGTGGTCGAACGCTGGTCAAAAGATTTCTTGCCTTTGGCTTCATCCACCTTGTAATAACTTTGATCCGCCTCAATATTTTTGACGATGCCATCTTTCCTTCATATAGTTAATCTCTGATGCATTATCGACGGTACTGCCCTTATTCCATGGATTCATTCCCATCCCAGCAACAGATTGAAATTTGCTTTTGAATTGATGACCATGAAGAGTGTTGACCTGTTGGTTTTACCTACTGCCAAGTCCACTTGGATAACCCCCAGGATATTACTGGTCTTGCCTTCATAGTTGGAAAGAACCATGTTGTGCTTTCGGAGGCCAGCCTCCGTTTTTCCAATTTTCTTGAATAAATTGTGGGGCATCAGATTTACAGTTGCCCCACCATCCACGAAAACCTTGTTGACTGCCACTCCGTCAACTTTTGCCTTTATGAATAACGGCTTCAAGTGATACATCATCCCAGGGCTAGGGCGTTCAAACATAGTCGTTTTCTCTTCGACCACACCACTATTAATCACATAATAACATAGCGGCTTATCATCCTCATTTTCGTCAGGGACGAAATCCTCTTCTGCTTCAAAGATCTCTGACACCACATCATATTCAGCTGGTAGTATCGATACGATACGGCAATTCAGCATGAAATCTTCACCATAGGTGTCATCGTTGGTGTCGTCGTACATGTCTTTGTCAAAATCCTCTTCTGGTGAAGGGTTATATTCATCGTTCGACTGAGGAGAATATTTTGGCTCTTCCTCATCCGACTAAGGGGTGTATTCTGGCTCCTTATCGCTTTCAACCAGTGAAGTACATTTTGAGCTCTGGGTCGAAACTACCCCTTTCTCTCCTAACGCTTCCACGGTTACTGCCTTGGTCTGGTTTGTCACCACTATATCCTTTTCCACCCATTTTCCTCGCGGGTGTTGCCTCTTGTGTCCAGACGTTTCGACAGGCTTCAACTGTGAAGTAGCAGCCTGTTTCTCAGCCTTCTTGTTGCGCTGATAGCGTCTCCACTGGGTCCTCGTCATGGGGTTCTTTCCCTTATAGTTGGGGGACATCACGTAGCCCCTTGGTTCAACTCTCTTGTCGGAGACATTCGCTTCCTTTTCCAAATTTAAGGCCTTCCACTTTGGCCTTTTACTTCTTTTCTGGCTGACTGGCTTCATCCATCTTTCTTGTGGGGTATCCGACGGAGGCACAAAAGTTCTGGGTCGTGCCTCTTGGAAAAGCCTTCTGTACTCCTCATTTCGATGAGGAGCACCACTCTTATCAAACACAAACCTTGGGACTGGTGGCTTATTTTCTGGCAGCACTTCTTTCTTGCTTGCCTCATACCTCTCACCAGCTTTCTCATCAAACACGACATTGCACCTAGAGCATAATGCGGCCTTCAACCCGCTTATTCTGCACTTTTCCTAGAAATCTGCCAAACTTTTGCCAGCCTGGGGATACACTGCTTCAAGTTTTTCCTCAGCTCTCTTGTCGGAACCCTCAGTAGTTTCAACCATTATGCATTCCACCACTTCAGTCATTAGTTGTCTGTCGAGACCTTCAGTAGCCTCGACCATCAAACACTCGTACACCTCTGAGTACAGAGCCTCTTCCACCTTTAGTGGGTCGGTGTCAACCTGCATCTTTGGCTTTTCGCCAAATTGAAGTCGTCCCTCCTTCAAAGCTTTCTTCACCAAATCCCTGAAAAGAACACATTGAGCTATTTTATGACCAAGGAAATTATGAAATTTACAAAATCCCCTCTTTTTCTTTTGTTTTAAAGGGGGGTCTTTTAAACCAGGAGGAATAATTATTTGACCATCTTTAACCAGTAAATCAAATATTTCATCGCACTTAGAAACATCAAAAGTATAAGTTTTAGCAACGTATTTATCAGTTTTTTCGGTTTCGGCGGGATTTTTCCCGTTTGATGGTTTCAACAATTTGCACGTGTAGGAAGGTCCTGGCTTAAGTTCAGCCACATGGATCTCACTTTCATCGACAAATTCCTCATCGTCAGAGGAATACTCGTTAGCAGCCATATAGGAAACTTTTTCTTTTTTACGATATCTGTTAGTCTGAGTTTTCTCAGTTTTCAAACGTTCGACCTGCTGGACTCGGTCAGCCAGCTGTGCCATATCTCTAAGATATTGCGTGTCTAGCTTTTTTCTGATAGAATAATCTAAACCACCAGCTGCCATTTCGACTAATTCATGTTCAGGGACTTGAGTAAAGCGCCTTGCTTTCAAAAGTCTAAACCTATTCAGATACTGATCGACTGACTCCGTGGCTTTGCGTTTGACGCTTGCCAACTTTTTCAGACTTATTTTTGACTGCCCCATGTAAAATTGTTCATGAAACAATCTTTCCAATTGTGCCCACGTGTGGACAGACTAAGGGGGCAACGTGGTAAACCACGTAAATGCATTTTTCATGATGGAACTTGGGAAATACTTCATTTTCAAGTCCTCATAGTTTGCTATGTCGCCTGCTTCAGTTTGATACCTAGCGACGTGTTCAACGATGGATTCCTCAGTCTCACCAGCGAATTTGGTGAATTTTGGCACCTTCCAACCCCTGGGTAACTCTGTTTGTAAATGCCACCAACGGGGTGGCCTACAGTCGGTGAAAATGACTATTGAGTCAGAAAGCATGACTCAAATTTCGGCCTATTTGGCTGAAAACAGAAGAATGTCGGCACTTGAAACAGAGAAGCCACCACAAGTAATTGAGGAAGCCGACTGTGGTAAATAAATAGGTGGCCTACAAGGCTAAGAAGCAGCTTCAAAAAGCCGGAGGCTTGACTGTATTTATGACGATGAGCCTTTGGGGTTTGAGAAAGACCCAAATCATGAGCCGCAGAGAATACGGGCGCATGATCCACTTAAAGAGGTTAACTTAGGGGATGTGACAGCCAAAAAACCCACATATGTGAGCACCAAAGTGGGGCCAGAGATGAAGTCCAAGCTGATTAACATATTAAAAGAATACAAGGATTGCTTACCTGGGATTATAGCGAAATTCCTGGTCTGAGTCGAAGTGTAATGGAGCATCGCCTTCCAATTCAACCAGGTAAGAGGCCAGTAAAGCAATAACCTCGACGCTTCGTCCCAGAAGTCACGTCGAAGATCAAGCAGGAAATCGAAAGACTACTCAAAAGCCGGTTCATTAGAACGGCAAGGTATGTAGAATGGATAGCAAACATAGTGCCTGTTATCAAGAAAAATGGAACCCTTCGAGTTTGTATAGACTTTAGGGATTTGAACAACGTCACCCATAAAGACGAATATTTGATGCATGTGGTAGAGATGCTTTTCGACTCAGCTGCAGGGTTCGAATATTTGAGCATGCTCGACGGCTACTCCGGTTATAACCAAATTCTCTTAGCCGAAAAGGATGTCCCCAAAACCACATTTCGATGCCCTGAAGCGTTTGGGACATATGAATGGGTTGTGATGCCCTTTGGGTTAAAAAATGTTGGGGCAACCTATCAAAGGGCTATGAATGCTATATTCCATGACTTTATTGAAAATTTTATGCAGGTATACTTTGATGACATAGTGATAAAATCGTCATCAGAAGATGGTCACCTTGACCACCTTCGACGCACATTCGAGAGAATGAGAAAATATGGATTAAAAATGAATCTACTAAAATGTGTCTTTGGTGTTCATGCGGGGGACTTTCTGGGATTCGTGGTCCACAAGAAAGGCATAGAGATCAACCAGAACAAGACGAAAGCAATCTTGGATCTCAAGCCTCCTTCGACAAAGAAACATCTCCAGTCTTTGTTGGGGAAGATAAACTTCTTGAGGAGGTTCATATCGAACCTAAGTGGCAAGACAAAAGTGTTCTCACCACTACTCAAAGCCAAGAAGGAAAATGAGTTCCGTTAGGGACATGAGCAGCAGGAGGCTTTCGACGCAATCAAGGAATACCTTACAAAGCCTCCAATCCTATTACCACCTAGTATAAATAAAAACATGAAGTTGTACATTGCAGCGTCGGAGACGACCATAGGAAGCATGTTAGCACAAGAGGATAATAGTGGCATCGAAAGACCCATTTATTACCTTAGTAGGATTTTAATATATGCTGAAACTAGGTACACTATGATTGAAAAGTTGTGCCTATGCTTGTACTTCTCATGTATGAAATTAAAGCAATATATTAAACCAGTTGATGTCTATGTTTCATCGCATTTTGATGTTATTAAGCATATGTTGTCCAAACCTATTTTACATAGCCGAATTGGGAAGTGGGCACTAGCATTGACTGATTTTTCCCTTACATACGTCCCTCTAAGGGCTATGAAAGGGCAAATAGTGGCAGACTTTATTGTCAACCACACAATAGTCGAACCATCAGTATGCAGTATCGACATTGCCCCGTGGAAGTTATACTTCGATGGGTCGAGCCATAAAAATGGGGCAGGCATTGGAATTCTGATAGTGTCCCCATAGGGCACTTCCACTAAGTTCAAATGCAAGGTCGATGAGAGATGTTCCAATAACGGGCAGAGTATGAAGCCTTAATCACTGGCCTTAAGATACTCAAGGACTTAGGTGTCAGGGAAGTCAAAATAAGAGGAGACTCAAAATTGGTGATCAAACAGATCACGAAGGAATATAAGTGCGTTAAAGAGCACCTTCTGAGGTACTTCTCGTTGGCACAACGGCTTTTGGAACATTTTGAAGTTATCGGCGTCACGCACGTGCCTAGGATAGAAAACCGTGAGGCTAATGAACTAGCACAAATCGCCTCTGGCTACAAGGTGATGGAGGGAAAGTTGAAGGACTTCACCGAAACTAGGGAAAAGCTGGTGTCAAACATATATTCACCATCGGGCTGGTTAATATCCAAGGACTCGAAGAGTTTGGTCAAAGGTTTGGAAAGTTAGGAAGTTTTTTCTGTCGGCAATATGTCACCCACAGATTGGAGGAAACCAATCATTGAGTATCTGGAGAATCTGGTAGGCAGCACCGATAGTAAAACTAAGTATAGAGCTTTGAATTATGTCCTTATGGGGAATGAGTTGTTGAAGAAAACTCCAGAGGGAGTGTTGCTCAAATGCTTAGGAGATACGGATGCCTATTTGGCAATTTCTGAAGTTCATTGTAGGACTTGTGGAGCCCATCAAGTTGGCCACAAAATGAAATGGCTTTTGTTTCGACAAGGGGTTTATTGGCCAAGCATGCTCAAAGATTGCATGGATTTTGCGAAAGGATGCCAAGAGTGTCAGAAGCATGCAAACATTCAGCATGTACCAACCAGTGAGTTGCACATTATTGTCAAACCATGGCCTTTTCGAGGTTGGGCTTTAGACGTGATAGGGGAAATTTGGCCAGCGTCGTCGAAACAAGAAAGATTTATCCTTGTAGGGATAGACTATTTCACAAAGTGGATAGAAGTTGTGCCCTTGGTGAAGGTGGATTAAGAGGTCGTGATAGAATTCATCCAGAATCACATCTTGTACAGATTTAGGATACCTGAGATAATCACGACAGATCAAGGCTCTGTATTTGTTGGACAAAAAATGCAGGAGTTCGCAGCAGAAATAGGCTTCAAATTGGTTACTTCGACACCATATTATGCTCAGGCAAATGGTCAGGTCGAAGCAGCTAACAAGGTGATAATTGGGCTCATCAAGAAGCACGTTGCGAAGAAACCAAAAAACTGGAACAAAACATTAAGTCAAGTTTTGTGGACCTGTCGAACGTCACCCAAGGAGTCGATCAATTCGACTCCGTTTCGTTTAACCTTCGGGCATGACGCTGTGCTGCCAGCATAAATATACCTACAATCAGTTCGGGTACAACGACAACATGAGATTCCGTCGGAACAATATTGGGAAATGATGCTAGATTAACTCGTGGATTTAGACGAGTAAAGAATGATAGCCTTGAACGTATTGCTACGCCAGAAGGCACGGGTTGCCAAGGCATACAACAAGAAGGTCAAAAAGAAAACCTTCGCTGTAAATGACTATGTGTCGTACCTCGAAAAATACGATCCTCGCGATGGACGCGGAAAAAAACTGTTCGAAACAGAGTCGCCACCGAACTTTATTTATCCCAAGGAAGGAATAGGAAAATATCGGTAAAACCTTTGAAGGATAAGAAAATGGTCATCGCACCCAAATTCGGGTTCGGGAGTCGGTTACGCAAGAGCGAAGGTGTTAGCACCCTCTACGTCCGTTGTACTCAACGGGAACCTCTTGATTCGATTCGTGAGAAATTTAGTTAGGTCTGTTTGTTTATCTTCTAAGGTAATCAATTTTAAGGGGAAAATGGGTGGTTTTTTTTTATTAGGGTGCTCGGCAAGGATTAGAACCCTTGTGCCTACGTATTCCCTCGTGCAATGGGAAAGTCGGAGCATTCGTAGTTCGTGGGACTACGGTTGTTTGGTTTGTGTTTTTTATAGGCGCCAATTGTCCACACACGAGTAAGAGAACTCGTACCCAAACAATTAAGGAAAAAGGTCAAAGACTTGGCCCCCCTCACATCACCTTTTAGGAAGTTGTGTTTGAATATACGATTAAGTATGTTAAAGAGTTTGATTGAGAAAATGAGGATATGATTTGAATGTATTTTAGGCGAACGAGAGTTTAGGTTGCATTCTAACTGCTAAATGTTGGCTTGTCTACTCGCTAGGGGAGGCTGAAGCACGAGTTTATATGCGCAGAAGGATGGACTAAACAATGTTCTTTATGAAAAGTGTTTGAGTTGTGGATCGCACGGGAGCGAGAGGAGCGAATTTGACGTGTTGGATGTTTTAGAGGTGACAATTGTTCACACACGAGTAAGAGAACTCGCACCTAAACAATCGACAGGTTAAAGCTTATGTTTTTTAGAGGTGACAATTGTTCACACACGAGTAAGAGAACTCGCACCCAAACAATTGAGGAGAAAGGTTAAAGACTTGGCCACCCTCACTTCACGTTTTAGTAAAAATGTGTTTGGATAGGGATTGAATGTTTTGATGATTGCTTAGAAAGAAATTTGAATTTTGTCGAGTTACAAGTGTTTTAGAGGCGTCAATTGTCCACACACGAGTAAGAGAACTCGCACCCAAACAATTGAGGAGAAAGACCAAAGACTTGATCCCCCTCTTTTTCACCTTTTAAAATGTGCTTAAATAGAGATTAAGTGCTTTAATAATTGATAAGGAAAAAGAAATTTGAGTGTTGTCGGATACAAGTGTTTTAAAGGCGTCAATTGTCCACGCACGAGTAAGAGAACTCGCACCCAAACAATTGAGGAAAAAGACCAAAGATTTGATCCCTCTCTTTTTCACCTTTTAAGAAATGATATTTAGTATAATTAAATGTATTAATTTGATTTAAGAAAAATACTCGACGTTGGATCGAGGTTTGGATTTACATGCGAAACGGCCTAAGGATTTTAAAGAAATCGATTGTTCGAGTATGAAGAAGACTCCTCACATTCAAACCATCGAAAAGAGAACTCAAAGGCTCCTGTCCAAGCATTCGTGAAAGAGAATAGAAGACTCTAAACTCTCTTTTCGTCTAAGTAATAATTAGAAATCAAATAATAATTAACTAATTAAAATTGAAGTAATAATTAACTAAAAAGATATTTAAATGACAATTAAAATTTAAAATAATAATTAACTTAAACGACAAGAATCTTTAAAAAAAATGCAAAAGATATGTGAATTTAAGGGAGGTGTATGGGCTGGTTGAAGTGTGCGGACAGTAAACTGGAGTGAGCTTAGCAGAAACCAAAAGCCCAAACCTAATTTTAATAAAAACAGTAAAATAATATAAAATAATGAAACAAAAAAAATAAAATAAAAATAAGAAAACAAAGAGATTACCCATCGTGTAATAAATCTCGTTCTTCTTCTTCACGATGTGCCTCCACTTCCTCTTGAATCTCTCTTTCTCGCGCAAACGGCTATGTAATCTTCTCTCTCGATCTCGTGTCCTTGCTCCTTCAATTTCATCTTCTCCTCTCTCGCGGCGTGATGCTCTCTCTTCCATCCCAAACTTCAACTTGCAGCGGCGGTTGTTTAATGGTGTTGCAGAAGAGTGAAACCGATTCATACGAAGGGAGTGCTTTGGCGTGATGATTATGGCTTGTGTTGTTGTAGCATCTGATTATTGACAAAAGTATGAAAAGCTCGCGGTGTAGGTACAGGTTTTGATGGCGATGGCGGTTGAGGATTTCTGCGGTGATTCGTTGGGTGTGAAACGGAAATGAAGAAGGGTGAGGTTGATGTTACGATTCACAGGCCAAGTTCTGTTCGTGAGTGGTGGCGTGGTGATGAGTTGGACGAAGGTTTTAGCAATTGATGATTTGATGGAGGTTTTTGTTAATAGTATGATGAAGAGGGTGTTTTTGGGTACGATTTGGTTGAGATTGTTGTGTTGAGTGGGTTGCGGTTTAGTGGATGTGGTTGAGAGATGACTTCCGGGACTGTGCAAGTTAGTGAAGGTTGTGAAGATTTGATGAAGGGTGGTTGAAGGTAATGTTTTTGAGATTTTTTTGTGTTGTTTTTCTTACTGATGAGAAATATGAACACTGCTGTGAGTTCTGGGTCTGCTCCCCCTTTCCCTCGATGGATTCCTTCTAATTTATTTTTGAATTCTTGAATCCCTCCCCTTTCTTGCTGTTGATAGGTCACTTTCTGGCTTTGTTTGAAAGTTACATGTCATTCATTGTGCTGTTGCTATTGTTGTAGCAGGTTGTACAAACTTGAAGCAGGCTGGTGTATCAGTGTTTTGACATTATTGTCACAGGGTGCTAGCAGATGGTAGGAGCACAGGTGCAGAATTCTGAATCTTGCATGTCTGTAAAAAAAATTGTCTTGGCCTTCTTGGAGCATTTGGAGGTACGATTGGTGCAAGTCTGGTGCGGTTTGAGGTTTTGTTGCGTGGTAGCAGAATTTTGTTTTGGTATCTTGTGGAACATTGCTTGGAAATATACTGGTGTAATGAAAAATTGTTGGTTACGTGTAGTGGAATCCCTCGTAACAACATCTACTTTTTTTCCTTTTATTTTGGATTCTTTTAAAAACTAAATTAGAGACAAATTACTCTAAAATTAATTCAAGTTGAAAATCTAAATAAATTAAAATAATTATAATACTAAAGTAATAAAAAACAAATGATAAAATAGATTAAGATTAAAAAAGAGATAAAATCCTAATTATCTAAACTGAATTAAAATTAATTTAATTAAAAACATTTAACTAAAACAACCGAAGTTAATTCTAAATTAATTAAAAGATTTGCACCTAAAAATTACTAATAAAATAAAAAATAGAAAGTCGGGTATCGAAATAGTCAAAAATAAAACAACTGCACAAAAATTATCAGCATGGAATAAATCACTCAGAAAATACAGTATTCTGTCAGATTTTGAAATTAATCGGGATCAGCTTTTAGTTTGATTGATTCGTCTGTAAATTCGAGAATTCTACTCCGGCTGACATTTTATGCAATATGCACGATGAAGAACATGTTATGCTATGCGGGCGATGCGAAATACAAATATTGTCAGATGAATGCAAGTTATGACCTAATGGAATGCATAGATGATGAAAATGATATGCAAGGCTAGGGTGAAAATTGGGGGTGTGACAGATGAAAAATATATAGGTAGGACAAATTTGGGGTATGACAGATGCCCCTATCTAATTGCCTTGAACCCGAGAAAATGAACTGCTATAAAGCGTTTATTTTAAGGGTAGAAGTCAATTAGATATAAGAATGCCCCAAAAATTTGTCTCACAAAAGGTAAAGTGACATGGGGTAAGAGTTGACAGAATGAGGTAGCGGGGTTCAAACTGAACAAAATAACTTAAGGCCCTGTGGGTAGTCGAAGCAGTCCCTTATCCATTAAGGTTCTTCGTGATACCAAAGTAATATTTTGAATGCAGAGGATTCTCTGGGTGGTCGAAGCAGCTCCTTATCCGTTAAGGTTCTTCGTGATACCAAAGTAATATTTTGAATGCATAGGATTCTCTGGGTGGTCGAAGCAGCTCCTTATCCGTTAAGGTTCTCTGATGATACCAAAGCAGTATCTCTGAAGGCAGACGATTCTCTGGGTCGTCGAAGCAGTCCCTTATCCATTAAGGTTCCTCGATGATACCAAAGTAGTATCTCTGAAGGCAGACGATTCTCTGGGTCGTCGAAGCATTCCCTTATCCATTAAGGTTCCTCGATGATACCAAAGCAGTATCTCTGAAAGCAGACGATTCTCTGGAATGTCGAAGCAGTACCTTATCCGTTAAGGTTTCTCAACGATACCAAAGCAGTATCTCTGAAGGCAGACGATTCTCTGGGTCGTCGAAACAGTCCCTTATCCATTAAGGTTCCTCGATGATACCAAAGCAGTATCTCTGAAGGCAGACGATTCTCTGGGTCGTCGAAGCAGTCCATTATCCATTAAGGTTCCTCGATGATACCAAAGCAGTATCTCTGAAGGCAGACGATTCTCTGGGTCGTCGAAGCAGTCCCTTATCCATTAAGGTTCCTCGATAATACCAAAGTAGTATCTCTGAACAAATTTGCTGAGGGATAGTTGAGCAAGATTCCTGTCGGAGGAAATGTGCTGGCTCTGCAGGGGAAAGTTCACAATAATTTTTTAGGATATCCTCTGCTTGGGGAGTACTGACAGCAGCTGTTGAGGATCGTCATTATCAATTGCATGGTTGAAGAATGACTTGCTGGGGAGTAGAATTCCTTGAGTACGTGCGTGGTACACTGCCGACTTTGATGGAGGACTGGCCAAGATGCCTGCGAACTGATCCTGGATCCTGCTATGATATGTTGCCTGGGATGGATATGCCATGTATTACAAAATGCACTGAAACACATGCTAAGATGCAATGCTGGAAAATATAATGCATGTATGATATGATAGTGCTTGATATGATTATGTAACGTTATGCTAGCATGTTATGCACATGACGATGCAAATGATCAGGCGCGCTGGGGATAGGTTTCCTTGTCGAGGGTATCACCAGGGATTGGATTTGGTAATTGCCAAGTGAAATCGGACTTTGGTTATTTTTGTGTTATGAGGATGCCAACGACGGTGGACTTTTAGTGGTTGCCAATGAAGACTGGACTTTAAAGGGTAGATTTGAAGGTGCCAAAGAGTGTGGACTTTTGAGTAGTTGCCAATAAAGGATTGGACTTTGGGTTTTACTTCCAGACTAAAACTGGATTAGAGGATAAATTACCAGACGAGAACTGGTGTTAAAAGGGTATTCGCCAGACGAGAACTGGGCCTTAAAGTGATTTGCCAGACGAGAACTGGGCTTTAAAAGATTTGCCAGACGAGAACTGGACTTTAAAATGATTTGCCAGATGGGAACTGGACCTTTTAATGTTTTTCCAGACGAGAACTGGACCTTAAAATGATTTGCCAGACGGGAACCGGACCTTTTAAAAGATTT
This sequence comes from Lathyrus tuberosus, assembly GCA_022829125.1. Taxonomy (NCBI): domain Eukaryota; kingdom Viridiplantae; phylum Streptophyta; class Magnoliopsida; order Fabales; family Fabaceae; genus Lathyrus; species Lathyrus tuberosus. The sequence goes on from JALAZF010000042.1 coordinate 11,437,917, forward strand.
TCCAGACGAGAATTGGACTTTTTAAAAGATTTGCCAGACGAGAACTGGACTTTTTAATAATTTGCCAGGCGAGAACTGGACTTTGGATTGCCAAGTCTAAGTTGGACTTTGGTGTCAAATCTTGCGGTATCAGGCTTTGTGACGTCAAATCTTGTTGGAAGGTTAAGCTTGAGGTATGATGCACATGTCTATGCAATGAGCGAAGCGACATGACTAATGCATATGAGTGATTTATGCAATGATATGAAGGTTGTAACGCCCGGTTATTTAATTAATTATTTAATTAAATATCTTCGTATTATTTGTTTGATTGTGTTGGCTGTCGAAATGTTGTGTTGAGCTGCTATGCCGGTTTAGTTAAATTAATTAATTTAAGTTGTGTTGGCTTTAGTTGAATTAATTTAATTAAGTTGATTTAAGTTGTAGAAATAATATAATGTTGGTAGATTAGAATTATAAAATCATTAGTGGGCTTACTTGTGTTTAGAAGTAGTATTAGTGGGGGTGTAGTATGGAGGCCCAATAAAAACAAATAGCATATTAGTTTTATTAAATTAGGTAATTATAATTGTGGGGAGTTAGTAGTAGCAGTTACGGAGAAGAAGAAGAGGAGCAAGGGTTGGAAACCATACGTAGAGGCTGCAAGCGGGAGAACCCAATTGGATTTTTAGAGCGACCTTCAATCCAAGGTAAGGGTGGGGTTCTGACTCTATAATGGGGTATTTGATGAATGATATGTGGGGTTGGGTTTGTAGAATTATTGCCTCTGTCTGTGTTGTAATGGTGGTGTTGTAATGGTTGTCGTGGATGTCAAAATACGTTTGTTGTTGATGAATTGATTGTAGGATTTTAGTCTAAGTTGCTTCATGGTATAATTTTATCTTGTTTATGTTGTACTGTGTTGGATGATTAGTCTGAAACGGTAATTGGGGAACGGGAATAGGAACCACCCTAGGAAGGGTGACGAGTGCCACCCGTTTTGTTTTTGAGAAGGTGGCGGCGGCCACTAGGGCATGTGGCTTGCGCCACTATGAGAAGTTGATGTGGCAGGAGCCACTAAAGGGGGTGGCTTGCGCCACCATTGAAATTGAGGTGGCTGGAGCCACTAGGCATGTGGCTTGCGCCACTTTGAAGGATTAATGTGGTAGGAGTCACTAGGTGAGGTGGCTTGCGCCACTAGTAATGTTTTAGGTGGCCAGTGCCACCAGTTTATTTGTTTGAATTATTAATAATGACCAGAAACATTAGTGATGACATGATTAGGTTAGTAAGAAATATTAAGGAATATTAACGATATGTTGGTAATAGAAAAATAATAGGGTGATATAGTGAATTAGCAGAAAAAATAAAGTAGCCTCAGGTTATGGAAAATGACAGCAAAGGCATGAAATAGCTTATAGTATTTCAGTAGCAGTAACAAGGATAATCAGTAGAAAAATAATCTGGCAGTAGTGAGTAAACATAGCAGGAATTGTAATATGACAGTAGTAGTGACAAATCAGTAGGGTAATAATATAGCAGTAGCAGTGAATTAGTAGATTAAAGCAGATAGTAATATAGCAGAAGATTAATTAACCGTGTAAATCAAAGACTGCCGAATGATTTCGTGTTAAATTGTAGTATATGTTGGTTGCCTCGTTGTGTTGTGCTTTTGGTTGTGAATTGCGAGTTGCAGATAATGTTGTGTCTTGTCGAAGTGCCTCTAAATTATTGGCAAGAATAAGTTGTAGGCCTATGGCCAAGGTTGATTTGTTGTTGCTGTTAAGTTGTAGGCCTATGGCCAATGTTGACTTGTTGTTGCTGTTAAGTTGTAGGCCTATGGCCAATGTTGATTTATTGTTGCTGTTAAGTTGTAGGCCTATGGCCAATGTTGATTTGTTGTTCCTGTTAAGTTGTAGGCATATGGCCAATGTTGATTTGTTGTTGTGTGGTTACATAACTATTATTGTTGTTATTATGATATTCATGTTGAGTTGCATACATAGCATATCAAGTTGGAGCTGATGCTCGGTAAGTTGGCCTGGATTGGCGAATTTTTACGTTGGCATGGATTGGCAAATTTTTAAGTTGGCTTGGATTGGCACATTTTACGTTGGGAGTTCTGCTCCGTATTTTATGTTGGGAGTTCTGCTCCAAATGGTACCACATGCATGTGCATTTTTATGAGTCGCATTCCATGTTGCATAAATTGTTGTTGTATTGTTGATTAAATTTGATGGTAATGTTGTGAAGTGGTGATTTTATATAATCTGATCTAATATATTATTTATCTTATATCCGATTATATTGTTTGATATCTCACCCCTTCTGTTTAAATGTTACCCCTATGTTGGTAACGTGCAGGTTAGCAAGGATGAAGGTCGTTTATCTTCATTAGTTCAAGTCGGTGTCGATGCTCTGATACGTAACACTCGGGGGGATGAACACTTGTTTTACTTATTGTTGAATTTGATTATGTTGCTGTTGTTTCAAGTTGTTTTGGTTAAAAGACTTGATGTCTTAAAGTTGTTTTAAATTGAACAAGATGTTATACTATATTAAGTTGAAAATTGTGAATCCGCTGCTTATTTATGAAAGTGTTTTGTTTCAAAGAATAAATGACGTTGTTATGGTTTCATCTGAGTAAATGTGTTATGTATCAACGTTATATGAAATTAAATGAGCATGCTTTTAATCGGAAATGTGGCATCCTATTTGATTATGTTAAATTTCGTAACTCTGATTTTATCGATAATTACCGGGTAGAAATGAGGTGTTACAAAGGTTCCAAAGATGCCCCAGGAGAGGATAAGGTATGGGTAAGTTCCTTTGCGGCAAGGTTTCTTGTCAGAAGGAAGGCAAAAGGTTATTTGTGGGGTGATAGCATGATTCTCTGACACCCGTCTTGAACTCAAAGGTCACTTGACGGTGTTCGCTTGAGCAAATTGAAAGCAGCGGAGAGATTTGCCCCTGTGTGGCTCGTCCTTCCCCAGTCTGGCTCTATGAAGAATTTCTCCTTGACAGGAAATTGGAAACAACTGTACCATGAGATAATCTCGAGATGGCTTACCCCGGAATTCCAAGTCGTGAAAGGCTTTGTCCTTGAAAGGAAATTGGAAGCAGATGTACCATGAGATGAACTCGAGATGGTTTGCCCTAGAATTCCAAGTCATGAAAGGATTTGTCCTTGAAAGGAAGTTGGAAGCAGTTGTACCATGAGATGAACTCAAGATGGCTTGCCCCAGAATTCCAAGTCATGAGAGGATTTGTCCTTGAAAGGAAGTTGGAAGCAGATGTACCATGAGATGAACTCGAGATGGCTTGCCCCAGAATTCCAAGTCGTGAAAGGATTTCTTGGAGTATTTGGCTTCGAAGTGCCCTTGAGGTAGCTTGCCCCAGAATGAGCGTTGGAGCGACTTAACTTATGTTGATTAAACATTGGAGGGGTTTTCCTTTAATCAAATGAACCTCTGGGTGGCTTGCCCCTGGTTGGTAGATTCTTGAGGTGATTTACTCTGATCAACCTGTTCTTGAATGATTTGCCCCATAATCAACTAATGCTTCAGGGACTTGCTCTATACTGACTGATTCCATAATCATTGGATGTCAATGCCCCTATTCCATAGGGTTATGAGGTGTTGTTAGTTCAAATCAACTTCGTTGAATGACCCAGCCCCCTTTGATTACTTCTTGTTGGAATTTCCTTGATGTCAAACACTGACTTGCTCGAAATTGTTAGTTCACAAATGGTAATTTTAATGCGATGCTCATGCAAGCTTTGAAAATCAGTCATTATTAGAATGATGTGATAGTGTGTGGCGGATGGACCATTAGTCCAAACGTGGTGCTGATTTAGCTGGTGTGAAAGATATAGCAAGAATATGACACAAAAACAAGTGATTAGCAAATTTTTAGGAGTCAGTTTACGCAACCTTGCTGTAGTATGCTTTCAGAATAAACCCCGCCTCAATTAGGTATTTTAAGGGTTATAACGTGGTCTGGTTCACGGTTATAGAAACAAAGGATATAAGGCTCAAAGTGTGTTTTGTACCCACCCCTTCTTCGTTATGATCTTCAGTCCTACGTTTAGTTAAATTGACACACATCCATCTCGGTAGTGAAGATGAGGATTCGAGGTCTTCTTGAAATGGCAGTCACCTTATTTTGCTTTTGCTAAGGATGTCAGTGACCCCTTTTTGCTTTTGATTTTTATTTTGATCCCTAACTTTTTCCTAGACTAATTTTGTTGTTTCAAGTCCATCGGGATTGCCTTGATTTTTGCCTAAGTCTCCTTTTGAGGTGTTCGACTTAGCAGACTTTTTTTTTTTACTTTTTCAGAGGATTGTGACTGCCAAATCATTGGTCATTAAAGAACAACCGTCATAACTTCTGAATTTTGCATGGTTCCTTTGACACGTCCAGATGTGTGGGAATGCGGAGTCAGATTAACTAAACACTACCCTGCTCCAGGTTAAGCGTAAGGGTTTAGAAATCCGAAGGAAACTTCTATTTATCGGCTCAAAGTGGTTAACTAGGGATTAGCTCCTTATCTCTCCAGTGTTTGGGGATTTGAAACAATGCCTGTACATCCTTGGCAGGATTCCATCCGAAAGCATACCATAAGCAATTATGGGTACCTTGTTTTCATCATCCTCCCTCCAATCTTTGCTAAACAAAAGTTTGATAAAGAGAGTGGACAAGAAGTATATGGAAGAATTTTGTTGTTTTTTTTATTTTTATATTTTTTATATATAAGTAAAGAAAAATGAGCGAATACGACATGATTAATTCAGAAAATGCATGATCACATCATTAATATTACCATTCAAAATAACAATATTCAAAGACAAGTAGCATTTAACATAACGAAATTACAAATGCAAATGATAAATGTCCAATGGTTGCCAGTATCTGAGGAAATCTTCCTGTCTGAACCACTGGCTACCTCTTGAAGTCTTGGAACTTATTTGGGCGAGAAACTGACGTGCACAACCAAGTTCCCTTCTTGAAAGGATATGTGCTTCTTGCCAATTAGCTGTTGCACCTTGGCTTGAAAAGCTTTGCAATCTTCAGTCGAATGCCCCATTGATCCAGCATGATATCCACAATGCGCATTGGGGTCGTGTCCAGACGGGTATGGTTTTGGCAATGGTTTGATAGCTTTGGCCTCTACCAGTGAGTTTTGGACCAGATGTGTCAAGAGTTGACTGTACGACATAGGAACTGGGTGAAGAGGAGCAGTCCTTCTTTCCAAGTTGTTTCAAGGCCTATGTTGATTCTGATGATGATTCTGATATCCTCGACCAGGGGCTCGTTGATTTGCACGAGGAGATATCATGGGTTTCTGGTATGACGCCCTAGGATTGACAGGTTGCCCATAAGGATGATATGACGTTGACAATGATAACTGCCGAGAAGCTGAAGGGCCATAAAGTCTTGCTGGTGTACCTTGAGAATACTCAACATTTGCTATGACTGCATCAATTTCATTATCCTCTTCCTCTTGGGGATTGCTGAAGGATTCAGTTTCACCAGCTTGATTACTCGAGACGTCTTGGACTTGTTTAGCTTTGAGGTAACTCTCGATGCGTTCTCCTACTATTATAAGGTCAAAGAAGCTTAAGAATGAACTGCTAACCATTCTTTCAAGATAGGTGGCATGCAGACTATCCAAGAACATGTCAATCAATTCTTTATCCAAGAGTGGTGGTTGCACCCTAGCTGCCAACTCTCTCCACCATTGTGCATAGTCCTTAATGGATTCACCGCTCTTCTGAGATAGGCTTTGCAACTGTGTGCGACTGGGAGCCATGTCCAAATTGTACTCATATTGCTTTAGGAAAGCATTGGATAAGTCTTTCCATGATTGGATGGAGCTTCTTTCTAAATCCATGTACCAATTCAAAGATGCACCACTTAAACTGTCTTGGAAACAGTAAATCATCAACTTGTCGTCGCGGACATGAGAAGTCATCTTTCGGCAGAACATCACCAAATGACGCTTTGGACAACTGATACCAGTGTACTTCTCGAAGTTGGGTAATCTGAATTTTGGAGGAATTACCAAGTCTGGCACTAAGCACATATCAACAGCATCGAGCCCAAAAGTATTACACGTTTTCATAGCTTGAACTTTCTCTTCAAGGGCACAAAACCTTTTCTCCATGGAATCAGTCAGTGACATCATCTGAGACTGAGCAGGGATGTTCACTCGTGGAGGATGATCACCAGGTAGACAATCATAAAATGGGTTAGTCAATACAGCAAAACCTGGTGTGGGGTCAAAATCCTTCATCCCAATATGTTGAAAACTATCCTCTGACATAGCCATCACAACTTTCAAATTTTCTATGCTCCTCTTATCTCCGCTTGAACTTGCTTTAAATGTTTTACGATTACCATAGGTTCAATATGAGCGTCGGGGAATCAGCTGGCAGGAAATGGACAGAGGATCGGATGAGTTTGCTGGAAAATGATATGCCAATGTCATGAGTATGCAATGCAGGATTCCAGGATCAAAACAACATCTGATGCTGAGGAAGGAGTTAGACACAAGATATCTCTTATTACAGGACCCCCCACAGGTAGGTTCTAGACGGGTAGGTGCCTAGAGTTATGGATATCTTTCAAAGACATTATAGCCATGACGAAGGAACATCAGACGATAATATCCTTGAAAGGATCTCGTCTAGGTGAGGTCTTCGTTTCTTCCCCACGAGAAAGACTCCTCGGAGGCGCCCACTACACAACCATCGACACACGGGTTCTAAGTAGGATTCTCAGAATCCTAGATCGAGGTCGAAAATATTACTGTCAGGAAGTAATACGTTCGAGGGATCTCATCTGATTGTGGCGTTCGCATTAACCCACAAAGAGTTAACACTACCAACCACCATAGATAAATGGGTTTATGGTCCTTGGGATTAACGATTCAGGCTCAAAAACATTATCATCGTGACGAAGTAACGTCAAAACGATAACATTTCCAAGGGAATCTACTCCAAGCGGGGTTTTTGCTTTGGCTCATGCGGAAGAGACCACGCAAGCCTCCACTACACAACCATCATCCTAATCCTAGGGTTACACTCGGACTCGGGTGTAGAGCCGTCTCACAGAGCACCAATGATCAGAGAACCCCCACAGTGTCATAAGAGATAATAATAGGATATAATAAAAATAAGCAAGCAAGTAGATAACAGATAATCAGACAAGCAAGTAAACAAGCGAGAGAAGATAAACAAACAAGCGGATATAACACTCACGAATCAAGTCAAGTTAGGCTTGACTCTCTCTAGCATAGGGCAATGCATCCGTTCCCCAGCAGAGTCGCCATCTGTCGTACCTCGAAAAATACGATCCTCGCGATGGACGCGGAAAAAACCTATTCGAAACAGAGTCGCCACCGAACTTTATTTATCCCAAGGAAGGAATAGGAAAATATCGATAAAACCTTTAAAGGATAAGAAAATGGTCATCGCAACCAAATTCGGGTTCGGGAGTCGATTACACAAGAGGGAAGGTGTTAGCACCCTCTACGTCCGTTGTACTCAACGGGAACCTCTTGATTCGATTCGTGAGAAAGTTAGTTAGGTTTGTTTGTTTATCTTCTAAGGTAATCAATTTTAAGGGGAAAATGGGTGGTTTTTTTTATTAGGGTGCTCGGCAAGGATTATAACCCTTGTGCCTACGTATTCCCTCGTGCAATGGGAAAGTCAGAGCATTCGTAGTTCGTGGGACTACGGTTGTTTGGTTTGTGTTTTTTATAGGCGCCAATTATCCACACACGAGTAAGAGAACTCGCACCCAAACAATTGAGGAAAAAGGTCAAAGACTTGGCCCCCCTCACATCACCTTTTAGGAAGTTGTGTTTGAATATACGATTAAGTATGTTAAAGAGTTTGATTGAGAAAATGAGGATTTGATTTGAATGTGTTTTAGGCGAATGAGAGTTTAGGTTGCATTCTAACTGCTAAACGTTGGCTTGTCTGCTCGCTAGGGGAGGCTGAAGCACGAGTTTATATGCGCGGAAGGATGGACTAAACAATGTTCTTTATGAAAAGTGTTTGAGTTGTGGATCGCACGGGAGCGAGAGGAGCGAATTTGACGTGTTGGATGTTTTAGAGGTGACAATTGTTCACACATGAGTAAGAGAACTCGCACCTAAATAATCGACAGGTTAAAGTTTATGTTTTTTAGAGGTGGCAATTGTTCACACACGAGTAAGAGAACTCGCACCCAAACAATTGAGGAGAAAGGTCAAAGACTTGGGCACCCTCACTTCACCTTTTAGTAAAAATGTGTTTGGATAGGGATTGAATGTTTTGATGATTGCTTAGAAAGAAATTTGAATGTTGTCGAGTTACAAGTGTTTTAGAGGCGTCAATTGTCCACACACGAGTAAGAGAACTCACACCCAAACAATTGAGGAGAAAGACCAAAGACTTGATCCCCCTCTTTTTCACCTTTTAAAATGTGCTTAAATAGAGATTAAGTGCTTTAATAATTGATAAGGAAAAAGAAATTTGAGTGTTGTCGGATACAAGTGTTTTAAAGGCGTCAATTGTCCACACACGAGTAAGAGAACTCGCACCCAAACAATTGAGGAAAAAGACCAAAGATTTGATCCCCCTCTTTTTCACCTTTTAAGAAATGATATTTAGTATAATTAAATGTATTAATTTGATTTAAGAAAAATACTCGACGTTGGATCGAGGTTTGGATTTGCATGCAAAACGGCCTAAGGATTTTAAAGAAATCGATTGTTCGAGTATGAAGAAGACTCCTCACATTCAAACCATCGAAAAGAGGACTCAAAGGCTCCTGTCCAAGCATTCGTGAAAGAGAATAGAAGACTCTAAACTCTCTTTTCGTCTAAGTAATAATTAGAAATCAAATAATAATTAACTAATTAAAATTGAAGTAATAATTAACTAAAAAGATATTTAAATGACAATTAAAATTTAAAATAATAATTAACTTAAACGACAAGAATCTTTAAAAAAAATGCAAAAGATATGTGAATTTAAGGGAGGTGTATGGGCTGGCTGAAGTGTGCGGACAGTAAACTGGAGTGAGCTTAGCAGAAACCAAAAGCCCAAACCTAATTTTAATAAAAACAGTAAAATAAAATAAAATAATGAAAAAAAAAACAAAGAGATTACCCATCGTGTAATAAATCTCGTTCTTCTTCTTCACGATGTGCCTCCACTTCCTCTTGAATCTCTCTTTCTCGCGCAAACGGCTACGTCATCTTCTCTCTCGATCTCGTGTCCTTGCTCCTTCAATTTCATCTTCTTCTCTCTCGCAGCGTGATGCTTTCTCTTCCATCCCAAACTTCAACTTGCAGCGGCGGTTGTTTAATGGTGTCGCAGAAGAGTGAAACCGATTCATGCGAAGGGAGTGCTTTGGCGTGATGATTATGGCTTGTGTTGTTGTAGCATCTGATTATTGACAGAAATATAAAAAGCTCGCGGTGGAGGTACAGATTTTGATGGCGGTGGTGGTTGAGGATTTCTGCGGTGATTCGTTGGGTGTGAAACGGAAATGAAGAAGGGTGAGGTTGATGTTACGATTCGCAAGCCAGGTTCTGTTCGTGAGTGGTGGCGTGGTGATGAGTTGAACGAAGGTTTCAGCAATTGATGATTTGATGGAGGTTTTTGTTAATAGTATGATGAAGAGGGTGTTTTTGGGTACGATTTGGTTGAGATTGCTGTGTTGAGTGGGTTGCGGTTTAGTGGATGTGGTTGAGAGATGACTTCCGGGACTGTGCAAGTTAGTGAAGGTTGTGAAGATTTGATGAAGGGTGGTTGAAGGTAATGTTTTTGAGATTTTTTTGTGTTGTTTTTTTTACTGATGAGAAATATGAACACTGCTGTGAGTTCTGGGTCTGCTCCCCCTTTCCCTCGATGGATTCCTTCTAATTTATTTTTGAATTCTTGAATCCCTCCCCTTTCTTGCTGTTGATAGGTCACTTTCTGGCTTTGTTTGAAAGTTACATGTCATTCATTGTGTTGTTGCTATTGTTGTAGCAGGTTGTACAAACTTGAAGTAGGCTGGTGTATCAGTGTTTTGACATTATTGTCACAGGGTGCTAGCAGATGGTAGGAGCACAGGTGCAGAATTCTGAATCTTGCATGTTTGTAAAAAAAATTTGTCTTGGCCTTCTTGGAGCGTTTGGAGGTACGATTGGTGCAAGTCTGGTGCGGTTTGAGGTTTTGTTGTGTGGTAGCAGAATTTTGTTTTGGTATCTTGTGGAACATTGCTTGGAAATATACTAGTGTAATGAAAAATTGTTGGTTACGTGTAGTGGAATCCCTCGTAACAACATCTATTTTTTCCTCTTATTTTGGATTCTTTTAAAAACTAAATTAGAGACAAATTACTCTAAAATAAATTCAAGCTGAAAATCTAAATAAATTAAAATAATTATAACACTAAAGTAATAAAAAACAAATGATAAAATAGATTAAGATTAAAAAAGAGATAAAATCCTAATTATCTAAACTAAATTAAAATTAATTTAATTAAAAACATTTAACTAAAACAACCGAAGTTAATTCTAAATTAATTAAAAGATTTTCACCTAAAAATTACTAATAAAATAAAAAACTAGAAAGTCGGGTATCGAAATAGTCAAAAATAAAACGACTGCACAAAAATTATCAGCGTGGAATAAATCACTCGGAAAAATACAGTATTCTGTCAGATTTTGAAATTAATCGGGACCAACTTTTAGTTTGATTGATTCGTCTGTAAATTCGAGAATTCTACTCCGGCTGACATTTTATGCAATATGCACGATGAAGAACATGTTATGCTATGCGGGCGATGCGAAATGAAAATATTGTCAGATGAATGCAAGTTATGACCTAATGGAATGCATAGATGATGAAAATGATGTGCAAGGCTAGGGTGAAAATTGGGGGTGTGACAGATGAAAAATATACAGGTAGGACAAATTTGGGGTATGACACTATGTATGGAAGGCGGTGTTACCCATGGATCGACGGGGTCGAACGCTGGGAAAATGGTCATCAAAATGGGAGGGACCATTTAAGGTGAATCAAGTGTTTAGCAACAATGCATATGAAGTGCAAGAGTTGGGAATGGACCAACGGATCTTAAGAGTAAATAGGAAATATTTAAAGAAATATAAACCTATGGTACAAGAGATTCACATTAAAACATAACTCTTTCTCATTAATTAAAGAGCCAAAATAGGCTAGGAGGCCAAAAATGGCTTATAAAAGGTTGTGAGGTTGTTACACTAGTTCGACACACAAACTAAGGAAACTCAGGGAATCTGAACTTGAAGTCTTCAAAGAGGGTTTTCTCACGAACAACCTTGCTCTCGAGGAGCACTTTCTTTCTCTACAGGCGGCCAATATCATCCTTGATCTTAACGACAACTTCGACATGAGAAATTCCCTGTGCTACCTCGTCGTCGATGGCTTCTTGAGAAGGCAAAGGCTCAGCCGAGTCTAAGGAGGCTTTCTGTTGTTTGACTTCGGCAATCGTTTTTGTCAGTTTTGCTATCTGAGCCTGATAGTCAGATATCTGCTGGTCGAAGGCTTGACGCTTGTCGGAACGCTCCTACTTCTGGGTTTCAAAATCTCCAAGTTTCTTTTCACAAAGTGAGCTGAGATACCACTCGCGTTTCATATCATTATGATTGAACCAAATTTTAGCGTCGGCCTGATGAAACATAGAAAGGTCCTTGGCCAATTGAGTGAAAAAGGCCTTGAATTTGATCAGGTACGTGGCTATGGGAGTGGGGAGCTGGAGTTCAGCAAGCTCGTCTAGAATCTTGAAAACGTCGTTAGCTACAGCTGATTCTTCTGCGACAGCCGCCAGGAACTGTTCCTCAAAAAGATAGGTCTTCAACTGTTAGAGCTTAAGAGAAAAGGAGACATCCAAGTCTGGAGTTGGAATAGCCGTCGAGCTGGTGGGTCTAACATCCTCAGTTTTTTTATGAAGTTTGTGTAGCGACTTTAGTGTCGCTGCTAGATCTGTTTATTTGGCTGCCAAAAGTTCCTCTGCGGTAGGGATCTTGTCGACAATAGGTGGGGTCTTGTCTGAGCCATGTTCAGGGGCCTGAAGGTTATCTTTGACGGCGGTTGTGGTGACAACAGTTGAAGGGTTTGCATTCTCACCAAGGGTTGCACCATCATTTTCAGTCCCAGGTCGACGTGTTGAAGAGGAGGCGTTTTCGCCACCAAGTTCTCCTCTGTCGAGGGCGTTTGGAATTCGTCGGTCGTCTGAGGACTTGGCATAGTCGCAGTTTCAGCAGGATTGGTGTCGGCAGCCAGTTCGGTATCATCTTTTTCGACAGTGGTCGAGGTGACCATGTTTTCCTGCAAAATGAGGTGCAGTGAGATTTTTCACCTAAGTATCATCTGAGGTACTAAAGCAGAGAAAGTAAATACCTTTGCAGGTTATGAAGGAGTCATTTTAGGAGGAACTTCAGGGGGGATTGGATCAAAGATTTCTTTAAGATTTTTAGGGACGACAGGGGCCGCAGTCGAAGTGCCCACTCTTGAAGGTGTCGTCTTAGACAAAGCTTTTTTCTTCCTCACCAAAGGAGTGGCCGGAGGAGACGCTGGAGTTGTAGTAGTAAAAACTCGAGATTGAGTACTTTCATCCGATGCAGTTCTTTCAGGAGAAGGAGGGTTTTCAGAAGCCTGTACAGACTACCATAAAAAAAAGAAGAGGTTATGGTGAAAGGCTGAAACAGTTTCGGGTGATGCTATTTATAGGAGAGACGCATGCAAAAATGAAAGATCACCCAACTGTTCAACTTCTGAAAATGAGTGGGAGTTGGTTTCGAGGCCTATAACTTAGGACGAGACTAACCATCATGGCGTTTGTCTTGGAAATAGTGGTACAAGATTTCCATCATCATGTCAGACGGCGGTTAACACGTGTTCTAGAAAAAGATGTAACGCTGGCGAACGAGTCGAAGGAAAACGCCGTCGAAATCTCGCAAGAAACCAAAAAGCCAGATTTCTCAATCGACACCTCGCTCAGTCGAAACTGGCCTTTTGGGGGGGCAATTTGTTGGCAAGGAGATTTAGACCAATGTAGAAGGAAAGGAAGAAGAGGAAATTGAGAAGCTAGTCGACAGCAGAACAGAATCAAGACGTTGGTCCAACACATGTCAAAAAGGCGCGTCGGAAGGGAGGCGATAAGCAATGGTGTCGGAGGATGCCAGGCGAAAGACAAACCCAATTCAAGGAAAAATTCTTAGGCGGGAAAGTTTGAAAGTTCCAAGAATATGGGAAGTTGAAAAGATAGTGGGGTGACACGTGTCAGCACCAAAGCAAATCTGGGTAGATGAACAATTATTTTTTAGGCCTATATAAAGCATTGTTTTTTCCATTTTTGGGGGTCACATTTTGTAACATTGCAAAGGGAAAACGCTCAAAGTACCAAGCTTAGAGAGAAACGAGTTCAATCTCGCAAAAATGTATAATTGCGTCCACAATTCCTTAATGCAATTTACTTTCAAAGTTTAAGTTATTTTTGTTTATCTGTTTTCTTCTTTTTCCTTTGTTTTCCGCCTTGTCCTACAATCAATCTAAACCTGGTTAATCGCTCAAACTCTTGCAACTTTTCCAAAAAGCAAGAAACTATCATATCAAACAAACATACGCTTCCAACCATTTGTTATGGGATTTCTGTGGCCGATCCCGTGAGTAAACCTGCGACGAAAGGCCAGCGGTTGTTCGCGTCTGCGAACAGTAGTACATTTGTGTCCTATTTTTTGGCATTTTTCACAGAAAGAAGGTTTCCATTCATACTCAACACACTGCTTCAGCAATCTCCCTTCACAGTCTCTAATAGTAATCTCTTTTACCAAATCCTGTGTTATATCAACCTCTACCAAAATGCGAGCATATGAAACTCTCAGTTTACTTGCTGTACATTCGTCTGTCACCAGGGGCGTGCCAATTGCACTACCTATCTTGCTCAGACTCTTTACTCCCTATAAATGCAAAGGAAGTTGAGGGAGTTTGACCCACACTAGTAGAGTTCGTAGCAAATCCTTTTTCAGATTGAAATCCGGTCTCCATTCTTTGAGAATCATTCGCGCATTCTTGATAGTATATGGCCCTTTCATCAACACTTCTTCCCTATCCTCATGAGAATTGAATCGCAACAAGAAATATCCTTCATCATGATAGTAGAGATCTAGTGTTTTCACGAAGTTCCACATTTTCTCCATGTAATTCTTTACCGTGTTCATACTCAGGTCTTCCCCCATGACGTAAAGAATCAACGCATTATCCCAAAATCGTATTTCTGATTCAACATCTTCTTTTTCAATTTCTATTTCTATTTCACCATTAACCAATTTTGGTGGTACATACTCCATAGCCATACCTTTTGAAGGATTTCGATTGTCACTCAGCACGTCCACCCACAGCTTCCGAGCTTCCTTCTTCTCCATCGCAAATTCCGTTAGGGTTTCAGTTTTGCTTTCATCCTTACTTGCTTCGTCTTCATCTTCCTTGTTGTTATGTTCGCCATGGTCCTCTATTGCATTCTCGTCCTTCTCTTCCGGCGGTTCCTCCGGAGGAGGTAGAGTCTCCGATGGCGGTGGCACCGTAGATTTTGGCCGCCCACGCCCTCGTTTCGTCATCTATTCTCTTGTTTTTAATATTATTATCAACAAAAATTAATTTTATTCTCACATTTTTCATATTTATGCTACTCCAACCAAATCCATAATTTTGAAATCCATAATTTTGAAATCCATATCCAAAATAAAATTCAAATTAGTCAATTTTTTTTTCATTTTGAACATTTTTTAAAATATAATAATAATATTTTGTCCAAAAAAAAATTTTTTTCAAAAAAATTTTTTTTTTCAAAAAAAATTAAATTTTTTGGGAAATTTTTTTTAAAAATATTTTTTCAAAAAAAAAAATATTTTTTAAAAATAATTTGTTTTCCAAAAATTTTAAAAAAATGATTTTTTTATCTTTTGAACATAAATATTTTTTCTTAAAATTAAAAAATATATATATAGTTTTTAAATAAAAAATTCTTGAAAAAAATGATTTTAAAATAAAATTAAATCAAAACTAATTATAAAATTGGTTATGGATATATCCAGTTAATAACCTGTTTATAACCATTTTACAAAATTAAAAATCGGTTATGACAATTGGTTTTAATAACCGATTATAACATATGAATTATTTATGGTTATGAATTGGTTATGGAAATTAATCGTCCATGAGCATCGCTAATTCTAGTCGAAACAAATAATCATCCACACAACGACATGAATTTCTGCTGGATTTTATAAAAGTTCATACATACTAAGACTCTAACAAAACAATACATAAAATGTGTAAAAGTTCAAACATATTAACAGGTTAACAAAATAATACATCAATTGTGTTAACTATTAAGAGTTCATACATACTAATAGGCTAACAAGACAGGACATCAAGCAAATAAAAGTTTAAATTGATACCAAGTTTAAATCACAAATGTGCTAAGTAAGCAATGCAAAAATATCTTAATATTCAAATCCAATAAATCATAAAGTATATTCAATTTAAATCAGAAAGTATATCTTAAAATGCAAATCCAAGATTATTAAGAAAAATAAATAATAATAATAATAATAATAATAACTTAATAATCAATTCATCTCAAAGAAATCCAAAAAAATCTTTACGCAAATACTTGCGGCAAGTAAAACAGTAAATAAGTGGAAGTTAGATGTTAAAAATAAAATGTACTTTACTTTTGATATCTCAACTTTCAAAATGTAAAATGAAGTTCTATCAAATATAAACTAGGGTTTAAAAACAAAAATATTCACATATTAAAAAGCAGATTAAACCATAAATCCAGTCAATAAATCAACATAACTGAAACTGCTCTGAAACTTACTGGAAAGAAAGAAACAAAGATGACTACAAGAGAGTCGCACTAATACGACGACCAGCGGCACACTCACAGAAAACGATGATCGGCGGCACACTCAGCAGCGACACACACAACACTAAGACAACAATAGGAAGGCGATTTTGTTGATTCCGTTAACTAGTTTGTAAAATTTAGGTTTCACAAACAATTTTTTCCCTTTCTTTTACCATGTGAATATTCCCTCTTTCATTGTCTTAACCTAACTGTGGGCCTGACTTTGGGTCTAATTGAATTTTTTCTTTTGATGATTGCTATTTTTATGCTTTTCGATGAATGTGTTTTTTATTCCTTTTGTTTAATAGTTTTTTTTTATAATTAATCTTATAAAATATACATTTTTATTATTAATTTAAAAAACAACATTTATAAGACATTATATTAAATTATATTAATATTTATTGATATTAATTTTAGTTAAATCATATTAACATCAAAATTAATTAGTAAAATTAGAATTAAGTGTAATTCTAATAAAATTTATAAATGTAAAAGGAAAGGTTAAATAAAATGTTAGAGGAAAGGTTAAATAAAATGTTATGATATTTGGATGGAAAGTTACCGTTTATTTTTTGTTGTTATTTTTGAAATTTTTATACAACATTTGAAAAATGTCGCCTTTTATTAGAAATAATACAATAATCTCAAATTGTTCCCATAAACATTTAAGGGGACATTTACCATTTATTGCTAAAGATAAATTATAAAAATGCTTAAAAATCGTTCTCCAAAGTATTTTAGGGAACATTTTTGAGTTGTTGTCAGAAAATATCTTAGCAACATACAAAAATTGTTGCCTAATCTTTTTTTAGACAATAATTTATATATGTTGTCTAAAAAAGTGTTGCCAAACGTAATAAATGTTATAATGTGATCTTTCAATGTTGAACTCTTTTGGAAGATGACTTCTTCAGAGTCTGTTCTTCAACTTCTGAGATGATCTTCACGTTTCTCTTTGAATGTTCAAAGTCATAACCAATACTTGGATTTAATGTGAATTTTAGTCTATGGTCCTGCAAAATTGAACATTAGTATACCCTATTGTTTTTTAAATATTTTGTTATCATCAAAACCCATGGGATATGGGACAAACCAATTTTATTCCATCTAAAATAATAATAAAAATAATAAGAAATTACTAAAGTCACATCAATGACTTACATCAACAGGTCAGCAATTTGCAAAACTCAAACCTAATACCCGAAGCAAAACTATACGGGTTATTATGGGTTGGGTTGGGTATACCCGTGAATGAATGTGTCCAGGTAGTTTATGGGTTGGCTAGGGTTGGGTTAGCAGATGTTGCAGATACAGGTAGCGGACAACAGCTGTGAGTTAGAGAATGACGCATATTACCTTCTTTATTTACATTTTCGAGTTTCGTTTAGTTACACGGTGTCGCTCTAATATGTAACACTAAGACGAGATTTATTTTGATTTGTGTTTTATTTTTTTGAGATTTATGGGACTATTTCCCTCATGCTTAAGTGTTAAACCATTTGTTTGAATTTATTCAGTTGAACCTGTTTGAGATTATCGGCTGCGTATTTTTGAAAAAGTTTTCAGAAACATGTTTGTGTTAAAGAAATGTTTGACACCCTTGGTGCTTAAATATGTTTTATTTTCTTGATTTTAATGAAATAAGAGTCATGAGATTTTAGGGTGTTACACATTTCAAATAGTACTACTCAGACTTGGAAGGAATTAGAAGACAAACTCCTAGAGATGTATTTTTCTAATACTCACTTCATAGAAAGGAAATATGAAATTTTAAATCATTGACCAAGGCGAGTTTAAGGAGTTATCAGATGCATGAGAGATATTTAAGTTGACACTCCAAAGGTATCGTAATCAAAATATGAGTTCTATGGAACAGATGAGACATTTCATCACCAGTTTAAAAACTCTAACAAAAATGCTTTTGGATGCCTCAGAGGGAGGTACCTTAAGAACTAAGAATAAAGATGAAGTAAAACTGTTGATTGAAAACATGTGCCATAATGAATTTTGCTCAAAGACCCAACAATAGATGGCACAAAATCAAGATACCATGAGCAAATATATCGAGGCTTCAATCAAGAATTTAGAAATGTAAATCAATAAATTGTCTCGACAAATGGGAGCACATGCTAGTTCAAGTGGGGGATTTATTGGAAACACAATTGACAACCCAAAAAATGAGAGTTGCAAAGCCATTGAGGTGAGAAATATAGTGGTATCTTCAAACCTAAAGGTTATTGTTAAGACGAAATAATCAGTAAGGATGAGAAAAAGAGTGAGAAAGCGGTAGTAGTAAAAAAAAAGTTAAGAAAAAATCAGAGGGAGAAAAAAATGAGGAAATGAGCGAATATGAAGTTAGAGGGGACACGCATGACAACCTCATAGATAGAAACTCACCCTTGAGAAGGACGAAAAAAATAAATCCTAAATGAGCCCAACCCTGAACTACCTGATTATATCAAACCACCTTACTCGATGTTGAAAAAGAAACCGAAGAAAGATATAGAAGTGGGTTAGTTTAAAATTTTATGGAGATGCTGACAAAAATATTGGGTAACATTCCATTATGTGAAGCTCTCTAAAAGATGCCAGGTTATGCTAAATTCATGAAAGAGCTCTTATCGAGAAAACATAAGTTGAAGTATGACGAGAATATCGCTTTGGCAGAAGAATGCAGTGACTCATTCAACGAAATCTTTTACCTAAACTGACTGATCCAGGTAGGTTTACTATTCCTTTTTCTATTGTTTCACTAACTAATGGCCATACTTTATATGATTTAGGAGCTAGTATTAACTTGTTACGGCTATCCGTGGAGAGAAAGTTAAACATTGGTAGACCAAAGCTAACCATATGACTTTGACATTAACTGATTATTCTATCACCTATCCATATGGAATTCTTGAGGATATATTGATTAGAATAGATGATTTGTTGTTTTTGGCAGATTGTGAGATTTTGGACATGCCGGAAGACTCTGAAACACCATTACTTCTTGGAAGACCGTTTATGGCAACATGTAGAGATCTCATTGATAATGAATTGGGTGAGTTGTTCAATAAAGAAAAAGTTCCCTTCAACGTGTTTGAAGCTATGAGACATTACAAAGAGAATCCTTAATGTTATAGAGTTTTGGGCTATACCACTTTTGTTGCAAAAGCTTTGAAACTGACATTTACAAAATTCACCACCATGATCACTTATTTGGTGATTATTTTCAAATTAAGTTACTTTTGGACAAGATTAGCAAATTTAACAAAAACTTTACGAAATTCGGCTGGACAAGTAACAGGATGTCACATAGAGTGTTGGAACAATGTGTATGTCAATATGAAGGCGTAACAATAAATAACAAACAAGAAAAATAAATAACACATGTAATTGTTAACCCAATGAGGTGTAAAGCAACCTACATCTGGAGGGCATCAATCCTTAAATAGCAACAAGCCCCAACATAAAGTCCAATGAGGCTTTGGCACAAAAACAACTAGTTTTCAAAAACCCTAAGGAGAATCAATCTTCATAAAACCAACTATGAATCTTGAGTAAATCAAATCTAATTAAATATTGATTTGACATAATAAAAATTCCAATCTCTTTAGTAAAGTATTCAGAATAAAATCATTTCCAAATAAAAACACGTTCTAAGTGAAATATTTGATTGAACCAAAAAGGAAACAAATTTTGTTGGAGCAAAATTCAATCATTTAAGAAACGCGCACCAAGAAGGCAGCCCGAGACTTGATGTCTCTCATAGCATTAAAACATCTTTCTTAACATGTAACCTATAAAAAATGTTGATCAGATGTAGTAACACCTTAAAAGCTTCTTCCTTTTGACTTAAAAATAAAGTCTAAGTGAATCTAGTAAAATCATTTACAATCATAAATTCGTAGTAATTAACTCCTAAACTCCTATTTGTTGAGCGCGCGTACAAATACACACACACATACACCTGATATATAGAATAAGATGATATATAATATGATAGATAATCCTTAATGATTCAAACAAGATATTTGATACACTCAATGATTATTCACTACAAGAAAGGTTAAATGTTAGAGGAAAGGTTAAATAAAATGTTATGATATTTGGATGGAAAGTTACCGTTTATTTTTTGTTGTTGTTTTTGAAATTTTTATACAACATTTGAAAAATGTCGCCTTTTATTAAAAATAATTCAATAATCTCAAATTGTTCCCATAAACATTTAAGGGGACATTTACAATTTATTGCTAAAGATAAATTATAAAAATGCTTAAAAATTGTTCTCCGAAGTATTTTAGGAAACATTTTTGAGTTGTTGTCAGAAAATATCTTAGCAATATACAAAAATTGTTGCCTAATCTTTTTTTAGACAATAATTTATACATGTTGTCTAAAAAAGTGTTGCCAAAAGTAATAAATGTTATAGTGTGATCTTTCAATGTTGAACTCTTTTGGAAGATGACTTCTTCAGAGCCTGTTCTTCAACTTTTGAGATGATCTTCACGTTTCTCTTTGAATGCTCAAAGTCATAACCAATACTTGGATTTAATATGAATTTTAGTCTATGGTCCTGCAAAATTGAACATTAGTATACCCTATTGTTTTTTAAATATATTATTATCATCAAAACCCATGGGATACGGGATAAACCAATTTTATTCCATCTAAAATAATAATAAAAATAATAAGAAATTACTAAAGTCACATAAATGACTTACATCAACAAGTCAGCAAGTTGCAAAACTCAAACCTAATACCCGAAGCAAAACTATACGGGTTATTATGGGTTGGGTGGGTATACCCGTGAATGAATGTGTCCCGGTAGTTTATGGGTTGGCTAGGGTTGGGTTAACAGATTTGTGGGTCGACTTGTACCCATTAACACCCCTAGTGGGTTCAGAAAGGATCCAGTTGATACAATATACGAGATGTTATTTGTTGATTGATTATGAGTTGTGTTTGGCATTATATGTTCATGTATTCATGTATATTAGAGATAGGTAGGACTTCGGTCCGACAAGGTCAAGTGCTCAGAGAGAGTCAATAACAATCTCATTATTCAGAGAGAACATCTTCTATAGAGGAATTAGATACATGGATAATTTCGTAACATAACTCAGACATCCAAACTTTTTGTGCCACATGCATATTATAGGAGAATTGCATAACATCTCACATTTGCATTGTAATTAATTGTAGATAAGTCTTAACGTGTATGATTTATGTTATATCCATGAATGCTATTCTTGCTGACTAATACACCAATAACTTTTAAAAGTTTATTCTCACCCTTTTTATGTTGTTCTGTGGCTCATTATGCCAATGTTGCAGATACAGGTAGCGGATAACAGCTGTGAGTTAGAGAATTACGCATATTACCTTCTTTATTTACATTTTCGAGTTTCGTTTAGTTACACAGTGTCGCTCTAATATGTAACACTAAAACGAGATTTGTTTTGATTTGTGTTTTATTTTTTTGAGATTTATGGGACTATTTCCCTCATGCTTAAGTGTTGAACCATTTGTTTGAATTTATTCAGTTGAACCTGTTTAAGATTATCGGCTGCGTATTTTTGAAAAAGTTTTCAGAAACATGTTTGTGTTAAAGAAATGTTTGAAACCCTTGGTGCTTAAATATGTTTTATTTTCTTTATTTTAATGAAATAAGAGTCATGAGATTTTAGGGTGTTACATATTTCGAATAGTACTACTCAGACTTGGAAGGAATTAGAAGACAAACTCCTAGAGATGTATTTTTCTAATATTCACTTCATAGAAAGGAAATATGAAATCTTAAATCATTGACCAAGGCGAGTTTGAGGAATTATCAGATGCATGAGAGATATTTAAGTTGACACTCCAAAGGTATCGTAATCAAAATATGAGTTCTATCGAACAGATGAGACATTTCATCACCGGTTTAAAAACTCTAACAAAAATGCTTTTGGATGCCTCAGAGGGAGGTACCTTAAGAACTAAGAATAAAGATGAAGTAAAACTGTTGATTGAAAACATGTGCCATAATGAATTTTGCTCAAAGACCCAACAATAGATGGCACAAAGTCAAGATACCATGAGCAAATATATTGAGGCTTCAATCAAGAATTTAGAAATGTAAATCGATAAATTGTCTCGACAAATGGGAGCACATGCTAGTTCCAGTGGGGGATTTATTGGAAACACAATTGACAACCCAATAAATGAGAGTTGCAAAGCCATTGAGGTGAGAAATATAGTGGTATCTTCAAACCTAAAGGTTATTGTTAAGACGAAATAATCTGTAAGGATGAGAAAAAGAGTGAGAAAGAGGTAGTAGTCAAAAAAAGGTTAAGAAAAAATCAGAGGGAGAAAAAAACGAGGAAATGAGCGAATATGAAGTTAGAGGGGACACGCATGACAAACTCATAGATAGAAACTCACCCTTGAGAAGGACGAAAAAAATAAATCCTAAATGAGCCCAACCCTGAACTACCTGATTATATCAAACCACCTTACTCGATGTTGAAAAAGAAACCGAAGAAAGATATAGAAGTGGGTTAGTTTAAAATTTTATGGAGATGCTGACAAAAATATTGGGTAACATTCCATTATGTGAAGCTCTCTAAAAGATGCCAGGTTATGCTAAATTCATGAAAGAGCTCTTATCGAGAAAACATAAGTTGAAGTATGACGAGAATATCGCTTTGGCAGAAGAGTGCAGTGACTCATTCAACGAAATCTTTTACCTAAACTGACTGGTCCAGGTAGGTTTACTATTCCTTTTTCTATTGTTTCACTAACTAATGGCCAGGCTTTATATGATTTAGGAGCTAGTATTAACTTGTTACGGCTATCCGTGGAGAGAAAGTTAAACATTGGTAGACCAAAGCTAACCATATGACTTTGACATTAACTGATTGTTCTATCACCTATCCATATGGAATTCTTGAGGATATATTGATTAGAATAGATGATTTGTTGTTTTTGGTAGATTGTGAGATTTTGGACATGCCGGAAGACTCTGAAACACCATTACTTCTTGGAAGACCGTTTATGGCAACATGTAGAGATCTCATTGATAATGAATTGGGTGAGTTGTTCAATAAAGAAAAAGTTCCCTTCAACGTGTTTGAAGCTATGAGACATTACAAAGAGAATCCTTAATGTTATAGAGTTTTGGGCTATACCACTTTTGTTGCAAAAGCTTTGAAACTGACATTTACAAAATTCACCACCATGATCACTTATTTGGGTGATTATTTTCAAATTAAGTTACTTTTGGACAAGATTAGCAAATTTAACAAAAACTTTACGAAATTCGGCTGGACAAGTAACAGGATGTCACACAAAGTGTTGGAACAATGTGTATGTCAATATGAAGGCGTAACAATAAATAACAAACAAGAAAAATAAATAACACATGTAATTGTTAACCCAATGAGGTGTAAAGCAACCTACATCTGGACGACATCAATCCTTAAATAACAACAAGCCCTAACATAAAGTCCAATGAGGCTTTGGCACGAAAACAACTAGTTTTCAAAAAGCCTAAGGAGAATCAATCTTCATAAAACCAACTATGAATCTTGAGTAAATCAAATCAAATTAAATATTGATTTGGCATAATAAAAATTCCAATCTCTTTAGTAAAGTATTCAGAATAAAATCATTTCCAAATAAAAACGCGTTCTAAGTCAAATATTTGATTGAACCAAAAAGGAAACAAATTTTGTTGGAGCAAAATTCAATCATTTAAGAAACGCGCACCAAGAAGGCAGCCCGAGACTTGATGTCTCTCATAGCATTAAAACATTTTTCTTAACATGTAACCTATAAAAAATGTTGATCAGATGTAGTAACACCTTAAAAGCTTCTTCCTTTTGACTTAAAAATAAAGTCTAAGTGAATCTAGTAAAATCATTTACAATCATAAATTCGTAGTAATTAACTCCTAAACTCTTATTCGTTGAGCGCGCGCACAAATACACACACACACACACACACCTGATATATAGAATAAGATGATATACAATATGATAGATAATCCTTAATGATTCAAACAAGATATTTGATACACTCAATGATTATTCACTACAAGAAAGGTTAAATGTTTGAGGAAAGGTTAAATAAAATGTTATGATATTTGGATGGGAAGTTACCGTTTATTTTTTGTTGTTGTTTTTGAAATTTTTATACAACATTTGAAAAATGTCGCCTTTTATTAAAAGAAATACAATAATCTCAAATTGTTCCCATAAACATTTAAGGGGACATTTACCATTTATTGCTAAGGACAAATTATAAAAATGCTTAAAAATCGTTCTCCGAAGTATTTTAGGAAACATTTTTGAGTTGTTGTCAGAAAATATCTTAGCAACATACAAAAATTGTTGCCTAATCTTTTTTTAGACAATAATTTATACATGTTGTCTAAAAAAGTGTTGCCAAAAGTAATAAATGTTATAGTGTGATCTTTCAATGTTGAACTCTTTTGGAAGATGACTTCTTCAGAGTCTGTTCTTTAACTTTTGAGATGATCTTCACGCTTCTCTTTGAATGCTCAAAGTCATAACCAATACTTGGATTTAATATAAATTTTAGTCTATGGTCCTGCAAAATTGAACATTAGTATACCCTATTGTTTTTTAAATATATTATTATCATCAAAACCCATGGGATATGGGACAAACCAATTTTATTCCATCTAAAATAATAATAAAAATAATAAGAAATTACTAAAGTCACATCAATGACTTACATCAACAGGTCAGCAAGTTGCAAAACTCAAACCTAATACCCGAAGCAAAACTATACGGGTTATTATGGGTTAGGTTGGGTATACCCGTGAATGAATGTGTCCAGGTAGTTTATGGGTTGGCTAGGGTTGGGTTAGCAGATTTGTGGGTCGACTTGTACCCATGAACACCCCTAGTGGGTTCAGAAAGGATCCTGTTAATACAATATACGAGATGTTATTTGTTGATTGATTATGAGTTGTGTTTGGCATTATATGTTCATGTATTCATGTATATTAGAGATAGGTAGGACTTCGGTCCGACAAGGTCAAGTGCTCAGAGAGAGTCAATAACAATCTCATTATTCAGAGAGAACATTTTCTATAGAGGAATTATATACATGGATAATTTCGTAACATAACTCAGACATCCAAACTTTTTGTGCCACATGCATATTAGAGGAGAATTGCATAACATCTCACATTTGCATTGTAATTAATTGTAGATAAGTATTAACGTGTATGATTTATGTTATATCCATGAATGCTATTCTTGCTGACTAATACACCAATAACTTTTAAAAGTTTATTCTCACCTTTTTTATGTTGTTCTGTGGCTCATTATGCCAATGTTGCAGATACAGGTAGCGGATAACAGCTGTGAGTTAGAGAATGACGCATATTACCTTCTTTATTTACATTTTCGAGTTTCGTTTAGTTACACAGTGCCGCTCTAATATGTAACACTAAGACGAGATTTGTTTTGATTTGTGTTTTATTTTTTTGAGATTTATGGGACTATTTCCCTCATGCTTAAGTGTTGAACCATTTGTTTGAATTTATTCAGTTGAACCTGTTTGAGATTATCCGCTGCGTATTTTTGAAAAAGTTTTCAGAAACATGTTTGTGTTAAAGAAATGTTTGACACCCTTGGTGCTTAAATATGTTTTATTTTCTTTATTTTAATGAAATAAGAGTCATGAGATTTTAGGGTATTACATATTTCGAATAGTACTACTCAGACTTGGAAGGAATTAGAAGACAAACTCCTAGAGATGTATTTTTCTAATATTCACTTCATAGAAAGGAAATATGAAATATTAAATCATTGACCAAGGCGAGTTTGAGGAATTATCAGATGCATGAGAGATATTTAAGTTGACACTCCAAAGGTATCGTAATCAAAATATGAGTTCTATGGAACAGATGAGACATTTCATCACCGGTTTAAAAACTCTAACAAAAATGCTTTTGGATGCCTCAGATGGAGGTACCTTAAGAACTAAGAATAAAGATGAAGTAAAACTGTTGATTGAAAATATGTGCCATAATGAAATTTGCTCAAAGACCCAACAATAGATGGCACAAAGCCAAGATACCATGAGCAAATATATCGAGGCTTCAATCAAGAATTTAGAAATGTAAATCGATAAATTGTCTCGACAAATGGGAGCACATGCTAGTTCGAGTGAAGGATTTATTGGAAACACAATTGACAACCCAAAAAATGAGAGTTACAAAGCCATTGAGGTGAGAAATATAGTGGTATCTTCAAACCTAAAGGTTATTGTTAAGAGGAAATAATCAGTAAGGATGAGAAAAAGAGTGAGAAAGAGGTAGTAGTAAAAAAAGGTTAAGAAAAAATCAGAGGGAGAAAAAAAAATGAGGAAATGAGCGAATATGAAGTTAGAAGGGACACGCATGACAAACTCATAGATAGAAACTCACCCTTGAGAAGGACGAAAAAAATAAATCCTAAATGAGCCCAACCCTGAACTACCTGATTATATCAAACCACCTTACTCGATGTTGAAAAAGAAACCGAAGAAAGATATAGAAGTGGGTCAGTTTAAAATTTTATGGAGATGCTGACAAAAATATAGGTTAACATTCCATTATGTGAAGCTCTCTAAAAGATGTCAGGTTATGCTAAATTCATGAAAGAGCTCTTTTCGAGAAAACATAAGTTAAAGTATGACGAGAATATCACTTTGGCACAAGAGTGCAGTGACTCATTCAACGAAATATTCCACCTAAACTGACTGATCCAGGTAGGTTTACTATTCCTTTTTCTATTGTTTCAGTAACTAATGGTCAGGCGTTATATGATTTAGGAGCTAGTATTAACCTGTTACGGCTATCCGTGGAGAGAAAGTAAAATATTGGTAGACCAAAGCTAACCATATGACTTTGACATTAACTGATTGTTCTATCACCTATTCATATGGAATTCATGAGGATATATTGATTAGAGTAGATGATTTGTTGTTTTTGGCATATTGTGAGATTTTAGACATGCCTGAAGACTCTGAAACACCATTACTTCTTGGAAGACCGTTTATGGCAACATGTAGAGATCTCATTGATAATGAATTAGGTGTGTTGTTCAATAAAGAAAAAGTTTCCTTCAACGTGTTTGAAGCTATGAGACATTACAAAGAGAATCCTTAATGTTATAGAGTTTTGGGCTATACCACTTTTGTTGCAAAAGCTTTCAAACTGACATTTACAAAATTCACCACCATGATCACTTATTTGAGTGATTATTTTCAAATTAAGTTACTTTTGGACAAGATTAGCAAATTTAACAAAAACTTTACGAAATTCGGCTGAACAAGTAACAGGATGTCACACAGAGTGTTGGAACAATGTGATGTCAATATGAAGGCGTAACAATAAATAACAAACAAGGAAAATAAATAACACATGTAATTGTTAACCCAATGAGGTGTAAAACAACCTACATCTGGAGGGCATGAATCCTTAAATAGCAACAAGCCCCAACATAAAGTCCAATGAGGCTTTGGCACGAAAGCAACTAGTTTTCAAAAAGCCTAAGAAGAATCAATCTTCATAAAACCAACTATGAATCTTGAGTAAATCAAATCTAATTAAATATTGATTTGACATAATAAAAATTCCAATCTCTTTAGTAAAGTATTCAGAATAAAATCATTTCCAAATAAAAACGCGTTCTAAGTTAAATATTTGATTGAACCAAAAAGGAAACAAATTTTGTTGGAGCAAAATTCAATCATTTAAGAAACGCGCACCAAGAAGGCAGCCCGAGACTTGATGTCTCTCATAGCATTAAAACATCTTTCTTAACATGTAACCTATAAAAATTGTTGATCAGATGTAGTAACACCTTAAAAGCTTCTTCCTTTTGACTTAAAAATAAAGTCTAAGTGAATCTAGTAAAATCATTTACAATCATAAATTCGTAGTAATTAACTCCTAAACTCCTATTCGTTGAGCGCGCGCACACATACACACACACACACACACCTGATATATAGAATAAGATGATATACAATATGATAGATAATCCTTAATGATTCAAACAAGCTATTTGGTACACTCAATGATTATTCACTACAAGAAAGGTTAAATGTTAGAGGAAAGGTTAAATAAAATGTTATGATATTTGGATGGAAAGTTACCGTTTATTTTTTGTTGTTGTTTTTGAAATTTTTATACAACATTTGAAAAATGTCGCCTTTTATTAGAAATAATACAATAATCTCAAATTGTTCCCATAAACATTTAAGGGGACATTTACCATTTATTGCTAAAGATAAATTATAAAAATGCTTAAAAACCGTTCTCCGAAGTATTTTAGGGAACAGTTTTGAGTTGTTGTCAGAAAATATCTTAGCAACATACAAAAATTGTTGCCTAATCTTTTTTTAGACAATAATTTATACATGTTGTCTAAAAAAGTGTTGCCAAAAGTAATAAATGTTATAGTGTGATCTTTCAATGTTGAACTCTTTTGGAAGATGACTTCTTCAGAGTCTGTTCTTCAACTTTTGAGATGATCTTCACGCTTCTCTTTGAATGTTCAAAGTCATAACCAATACTTGGATTTAATATGAATTTTAGTTTATGGTCCTGCAAAATTGAACATTAGTATACCCTATTGTTTTTTAAATATTTTGTTATCATCAAAACCCATGGGATATGGGACAAACCAATTTTATTCCATCTAAAATAATAATAAAAATAATAAGAAATTACTAAAGTCACATAAATGACTTACATCAACAGGTCAGCAAGTTGCAAAACTCAAACCTAATACCCGAAGCAAAACTATACTGGTTATTATGGGTTGGGTTGGGTATACCCGTGAATGAATGTGTCCAGGTAGTTTATGGGTTGGCTAGGGTTGAGTTAGCAGATTTATGGGTCGACTTGTACCCATGAACACCCCTAGTGGGTTCAGAAAGGATCTTGTTGATACAATACACGAGATGTTATTTGTTGATTGATTATGAGTTGTGATTGGCATTATATGTTCATGTATTCATGTATATTAGAGATAGGTAGGACTTCGGTCCGACAAAATCAAGTGCTCAGAGAGAGTCAATAACAATCTCATTATTCAGAGAGAACAGTTTCTAGAGAGGAATTAGATACATGGATAATTTCGTAACATAACTCAGACATCCAAACTTTTTGTGCCACATGCATATTAGAGGAGAATTGCATAACATCTCACATTTGCATTGTAATTAATTGTAGATAAGTATTAACGTGTATGACTTATGTTATATCCATGAATGCTATTCTTGCTGACTAATACACCAATAACTTTTAAAAGGTTATTCTCACCCTTTTTATGTTGTTCTGTGGCTCATTATGCCAATGTTGCAGATACAAGTAGCGGACAACAGCAGTGAGTTAGAGAATGACGCATATTACCTTCTTTATTTACATTTTCGAGTTTCGTTTAGTTACACGGTGTCGCTCTAATATGTAACACTAAGACGAGATTTGTTTTGATTTGTGTTTTATTTTTTTGAGATTTATCGGACTATTTCCCTCATGCTTAAGTGTTGAACCATTTGTTTGAATTTATTCAGTTGAACCTGTTTGAGATTATCCGCTGCGTATTTTTGAAAAAGTTTTCAGAAACATGTTTGTGTTAAATAAATGTTTGACACCCTTGGTGCTTAAATATGTTTTATTTTCTTGATTTTAATGAAATAAGAGTCATGAGATTTTAGGGTGTTACACATTTCGAATAGTACTACTCAGACTTGTAAGGAATTAGAAGACAAACTCCTAGAGATTTATTTTTCTAATACTCACTTCATAAAAATGAAATATGAAATCTTAAATTATTGACCAAGGCGAGTTTGAGGAATTATAAGATGCATGAGAGATATTTAAGTTGACACTCCAAAGGCATCGTAATCAAAATATGAGTTCTATGGAACAGATGAGACACTTCATCACCGGTTTAAAAACTCTAACAAAAATGCTTTTGGATGCCTCAGATGGAGGTACCTTAAGAACTAAGAATAAAGATGAAGTAAAACTGTTGATTGAAAACATGTGTCATAATGAATTTTGCTCAAAGACCCAACAATAGATGGCACAAAGTCAAGATACCATGAGCAAATATACTGAGGCTTCAATCAAGAATTTAGAAATGTAAATCGATAAATTGTCTCGACAAATGGGAGCACATGCTAGTTCAAATGGGGGATTTATTGGAAACACAATTGACAACCCAAAAAATGAGAGTTGCAAAGCCATTGAGGTGAGAAATATAGTGGTATCTTCAAACCTAAAGGTTATTGTTAAGAGGAAATAATCAGTAAGGATGAGAAAAAGAGTGAGAAAGAGGTAGTAGTAAAAAAAAGGTTAAGAAAAAATCAGAGGGAGAGAAAAATGAGGAAATGAGCGAATATGAAGTTAGAGGGGACACACATGACAAACTCATAGATAGAAACTCACCCTTGAGAAGGACGAAAAAAATAAATCCTAAATGAGCCCAACCATGAACTACCTGATTATATCGAACCACCTTACTCGATGTTGAAAAAGAAACCGAAGAAAGATATAGAAGTGGGTCAGTTTAAAATTTTATGGAGATGCTGACAAAAATATAGGTTAACATTCCATTATGTGAAGCTCTCTAAAAGATGTGAGGTTATGCTAAATTCATGAAAGAGCTCTTATCGAGAAAACATAAGTTGAAGTATGACGAGAATATTGCTTTGCCAGAAGAGTGCAGTAACTCATTTAACGAAATCTTCCACCTAAACCGACTGATCCATGTAGGTTTACTATTCCTTTTTCTATTGTTTCACTAACTAATGGTCAGGCTTTATATGATTTAGGAGCTAGTATTAACCTGTTACGACTATCCGTGGAGAGAAAGTTAAACATTGGTAGACCAAAGCTAACCATATGACTTTGACATTAACTGATTGTTCTATCACCTATCCATATGGAATTCTTGAGGATATATTATTAGAGTAGATGATTTGTTGTTTTTGGCAGATTGTGAGATTTTGGACATGCCTGAAGACTCTGAAACACCATTACTTCTTGGAAGACCGTTTATGGCAACATGTAGAGATCTCATTGATAATGAATTGGGTGAGTTGTTCAATAAAGAAAAAGTTTCCTTCAACGTGTTTGAAGCTATGAGACATTACAAAGAGAATCCTTAATGTTATAGAGTTTTGGGCTATACCACTTTTGTTGCAAAAGCTTTGAAACTGACATTTACAAAATTCACCACCATGATCACTTATTTGGGTGATTATTTTCAAATTAAGTTACTTTTGGACAAGATTAGCAAATTTAACAAAAACTTTACGAAATTCGGTTGGACAAGTAACAGGATGTCACACAGAGTGTTGGAACAATGTGTATGTCAATATGAAGGCGTAACAATAAATAACAAACAAGAAAAATAAATAACACATGTAATTGTTAACCCAATGAGGTGTAAAGCAACCTACATCTGGAGGGCATCAATCCTTAAATAGCAACAAGCCCCAACATAAAGTCCAATGAGGCTTTGGCACGAAAACAACTAGTTTTCAAAAAGCCTAAGGAGAATCAATTTTCATAAAACCAACTATGAATCTTGAGTAAATCAAATATAATTAAATATTGATTTGACATAATAAAAATTCCAATCTCTTTAGTAAAGTATTCATAATAAAATCATTTCCAAATAAAAACGCGTTATAAGTCAAATATTTGATTGAACCAAAAAGGAAACAAATTTTGTTTGAGCAAAATTCAATCATTTAAGAAACGCGCACCAAGAAGGCAACCCGAGACTTGATGTCTCTCATAGCATTAAAACATCTTTCTTAACATGTAACCTATAAAAATTGTTGATCAGATGTAGTAACACCTTAAATACTTCTTCCTTTTGACTTAAAAATAAAGTCTAAGCGAATCTAGTAAAATCATTTACAATCATAAATTCGTAGTAATTAACTCCTAAACTCCTATTCGTTGAGGGATCAAAGAGATCTAGACGGATAAGCTCAAAAGGTTTTGAAGTGGTATCATAATTTTCTGGTCTAAAGCCATTCTTATTTGCCTTCCCGTTTGACATGCATCACATAGTTTTTCTTTAGAAATTCTAATTTTGGATAGAAAAATTACTAGACTTTTGGATGCTATTATATTTATTAAGTCAAATGCCTGTGGTCTAAGCGTCTATGCCACAACCATGAGTCCCCACTCTGGGTAACTAAACACTTGTTACCAATATTTGATATATTATTTAGATTTAGCATATAAACATTATCAATCCTAGAACCCTTAAACATTCTTTCCTTGTCACTTTCATGTTTAATTATGCAATTAAGAGTGTTAAATGTTATAGAATAACCCTTATCACACAATTGACTAATTCTAAGAAGATTGTGTTTAAGCTATTTCACAAACAAAACACCATTTATGATGACTGTGGAGGAATTTCTCAAAACACCTTCTCCTAATATTTTATCTTTGTTATTGTCAATGAAGCCACACTCCCTCCTGTCAAAATCAATGAACAACGACATATCTCCTCTCATATGCCTTGAAAAGACACTATCTAAGAATCACATCTTATTTGCAGTTGTAAGTCATTCCTATAAGACAATCAATAGGGCAATTTAGGTCACCAACTAATGTTAGGTCCTTGGGGGTTAGTGTTAGGACTCTTGGGTTTCCATGCCATGAGACCATTTGGAATTTTTACATTTTGAATGTGACATTTAGACCTAATATGTCCCTTTTCACCATAATAATGGCACATAACTCGGATAAATGTTCTTTATATTCTTTATAATAAATGAACATTTTTTTTTTAATTTTGAAAACTTTCCTCATCATCACTCGAACTAATATAAGTAACGATAGGTATTTTAGTAAGTTGTGTTATTTGTCCCTTTAAATTTTCTATTTTAATTTTTAAACTAAGGCAAGTAACACAATCAATTATTTTTACTTTTTCTTCTAAATTACTGAAAATACACAAATTCTCATTTACTAGAGATGCATTTTCTTTTTTCAAGCACTTTAAAGCACTATTAAGACTTAAAACTTCTCTCTTAACTTTTGAAATAATTTTCTTTTGTAATGATATTTTCTTAAAAGAGTTTAAAGCGTCAATATGTATTTCTTTAAATTCTTTAGACAATTGTTTATATGAAGGCTTAAAATTGCAATCTGAATCTGAATCATTTACCTCTATGTCCTTTTCCTTGTAACGTGCCATTAAGCATAAATAAGCCATTTTGCTATCATCTGAACTTTGGCTTTATGAGGAAGAGTCACCATCTTCTTCTTCTTCTTCCTAAGATATGTAAGCTCTATGACCTTTAGTGTTTTTTCCCTTCGTCTTGTAGAACACTTGTTTCTTCTTTTACTTAGTCAAACTTGGATAACTGGTTTTATAATGAATGCATTTTCCATATTCACAACAAATTAAGTGTCTGTCGTCCTTCCTTTTATCTTCCATCCTTTTTTACGGATGAGACCTTTTAAAGTTGATCAGATTTTTGTTTCAATGCTTGAGACAAATTCTTTAATGTACTTATTGTAGCGTTTAACAAACAAATCCATTTACTCTTCTTTAAAGGATTCATCATTAGTACTCTCATCATTTTCCTCTATCTTGGCATTGGAAGTGGATGCCTTTGAGGAAATACTTTTGTTTTCTTATCTTTCTTCTTTGCATTACCTTCACTTACTTTTAATCCTTTTAATTCATGTTCATGCTTAATAAGTTTTCTAAACAATGTTGTATATCTAAAGTATCCAGATCCATTGACTCTTTTATGGGCGTTACTTTTTGTTGCCATTCTATGCATACAAACCTCAAAACTTTGTTAGCTTGATTAGAAGTGATTTTGCCTAAATTTTATAGTTTATTGATTATATGAGAAAGACTCATCATGCCCGTTAGTTCCGGCCTATAACCCTTTCAAACTTATTAAGTTATGAGTCACTATCTTTTAAGGTTCAATCAAAATTTTCTCATTCCAAAACTAAATTGAAAAGAATGTCATAGTTTAATGCACAATTAACTAAAATTGAGTTGAAATAAAATCACTTATATTTATAAAAATGAATTGAATAATAATTCTAATATAAAAATTATATTTAAAATTTAAACCTGGAAATTATAATTGTAAGAAAAATCAATTATAATTGCAAAATCAATTATAGGTAATAAAATTAATTTAATTGATTGTTAATTTATAAATAAATAAATAAATTCAAGTGATCTGAACCATAGGATAAAACCCTAAAGTAATCTGACCCGTTGGATTGATTATCATCTCGTATCCTAATATAAATTGAATCTTTTATCTTCGACACAATCTCTACTCTCTCTGCTTCAAATCTAGGGTTTGCTGTTTTCAGATCTCGCGCCACCGTCTTCCCCAACTACAGACCAATCCTGCAATCATGGCAACCCAGATGAGCAAGAAGAGAAAGGTAACCGCCTCGATTCGCATTCCAATGATGTAAATTTTACCTATTATTGTTAAGATTCGTGGGTTTTGTGTTTTTGTGTGTTGTAGTTTGTTGCCGATGGTGTTTTCTTTGCTGAATTGAACGAGGTTCTTACCCGTGAACTCGCTGAAGATGGTTACTCTGGTGTCGAGGTTAGGGTTACACCGATGAGGACAGAAATCATCATCAGAGCTACTCGTACCCAAGCTGTTCTTGGTGTGTTATTGCATTCATGTTTGGAAATTTGATTGCTTTGGTGGAATTTGATTTTGATTTGATGTGAATTGTTATTTATTTTGAGTTTTGTTGTTGTTGTTGTAATTCATAGGTGAGAAGGGAAGGAGGATTAGAGAGCTTACCTCTGTGGTTCAGAAGAGGTTTAAGTTCCCAGAGAACAGTGTTGAGCTTTATGCTGAAAAGGTTAACAATAGAGGACTTTGTGCTATTGCACAAGCTGAATCGCTTCGTTACAAGCTTCTCGGTGGTCTTGCTGTGCGCAGGTATATTTTTTTAGGACTATGTAAATGAATCTTATAATGATTCATATTGCACCATACTATTTTTTTTTTTCTGATGCTTAACCTATATTATTTGCTTTCACTAATTACATGTTGAAGGGAGTTTTATTTCATTACAGAACAGTCCATGAATCAATGCCTTCTAGTTTGTGATGAACAGATTTATGCTTCCTGTATATAAGCATGCCCTGGATTCTTCCTACTTGTTATACATTATGGCATTGTTTGATCTATGTAGCCTATCCCGCTTTTAGTTGGTTAAGGCTTGCTTGTTTTTTTTACTAATGTTATGGTTATGGCTGTTATTTTGTAAATTTGTATAGTATTTGTTAATGTCTTTCTGTTGAATTGGATTCTGGAAGTGTGCTTGATTTTATTTAATTATTGATTGATTGATTTACTTAAATTAGTTAGCTTTATATCCCGTGTGGTGTCCTAACTTGGTGCATTGTCTAACTATCCATTTTATAAGAAAGGAAAATGCTATGGTTAGGCATCATAACATAGTGTCTACTTTTGCTCTGTAACACGTGGTTCAGGTTTAATGTGTGCTCTAACTCTAAAATCATATTCCTCTACTTATTCCCATATTGTTTGTCTACTCATAGTAATATACCCTACTGTCAAAAAAGTTGCAATATACCCAAGAATCTGATCCAGTTGTTTCTTTGCCATCAGATAGTTTTCTTTTTAGGGTGACAGATTTTTGCATTTTACTTGTCTAGAATTTATCTAAGTGCCTTCTATTATTTTGAAACCTTCACATTTTATCTCCTTGTGTGAATGTATGAACTGTATCTCAAACTATTTGTTGCAGGGCATGCTATGGTGTTTTGAGATTTGTTATGGAAAGTGGTGCCAAGGGATGTGAGGTCTGTTCTACTACTAAACAGCTTGAATCCATTTATTTTATTGCTTTTTGTACGAATTTTGTTGTAATTTCGGTTTGATTTGATTAGGTCATTGTCAGTGGAAAATTGAGGGCCCAAAGAGCTAAATCCATGAAGTTCAAGGATGGATACATGATTTCCTCTGGTCAACCCGTCAAAGATTACATTGATTCTGCAGTTAGACACGTGCTCCTCAGACAGGTTTGTTTACACCATTCATAGTTACTCACGAAAATTAATTTGTCCCCAGTGTTCTCTAGTTATTCATCTTGTTTGTCATGGAGTGATATCGTGAACAATTTTTTCTCTGCTGTCTTGTAGGGTGTTCTTGGAATCAAAGTGAAGATTATGCTTGACTGGGATCCTAAAGGGAAGCAGGGACCTAAGACTCCTCTCCCTGATATTGTCACTATCCACACTCCAAAGGAGGAAGAGGAATACAGACCAGCTGCTGCCGCTGTTTTGCCCACTGCCGATATTGAGGTGCCGGTGCCAGTTGCTTAAAGATGTTTTTGGAGTATAATTTGCTGTAGAAGAGGTTTTATGCAATGTTTACTTTTAAACACTGTTCAAAATTTTGTAGCTTTTTTTGACTTTTTAAGAGAGGTGCTATACTCGGTTACAAGTGTTTAAGCATCAATTATTACTATTTATTTTCATATTTATTTTCTCATTAGCACTAGAACTCTGCTATTTTGTTTCTTTATTATCTCTTGAATGGTTGAAATATGATCTCTATTTGGAATATCTATTTAGTAAATTGTTTACACAATCATTTCAAAAAGCATTTTGTTTTTATAAACAGATTTGAGTTTAATGGTCTTTCATATTTATATTTGATTGAATGTTTTCTTGTTATTTGCTTCCCTCATTATCACTAGAACTATACTATCTTGTATTTTTTTTACTATCTCTTGAATGGTTGTAATATGATCTCTATCTGGAATATCTTTAGTAATATTTTTGTCATTCATTTGAAAAATGTCTAAATGCTATATAAATAAAAAGGATATTTTGTTTCGAATGTCTTTGTACTTTTTTTATTTTATTTAAAATTTTTGTTTCTAATTTTGATAATTGTAGAATTTTATACACTTTTTTTATTGGTTGAAGAGCGTGTCAAACTGTACACAATAATTATAATTGGAAGATAGAAAAATCGAGACATTATTATTTGAAATAAAATATTGGAAAACTAAAAATTGAATTTTATGATATTTAAGGAGCATAAATCATATTTAACCCTAGATAATACATTTTGCCTCAAAAAGAGTAACATGGTTATATAAGTAATGCATGATTTCATAAAAAAAAAAGAAGATAGAGAGAAAAGAAATGTACTCCCTCTGTTTCATATTATAAGTAAATTTTATTTTTTAGATACATTGAATAATTAATGTATCTGGTTTATATATAGACCAGATACATTAATTATTCAATGTATCTAAAAAGTAAAATTTGTTTATAATATGAAACGGAGGGAGTATGATCTATTGAGGTCTATAGAAATTTGCTAACATTCATACATATAGGACCCAGGGGTGTTTAAATGAATCGAATTGATAACCCATTTTTTTATAACAAAATCGCGTGTTTCGGTCTGATTTGCAATTTATATTTTTAAACTGAACAAAATATCTTATTTGTTTTTAAGAAAATAATTAGGTGTGTTAATTTTAATAATAAAATAAATATTATTTATTATAATATCTTTATTAATTATAGTTAAAATAGTGATTGAATAAAGTGAGAGTTAATAAATACGGGCATAGTAGTAAAAAAGTAATAATAAATATTATATTGATATTATAAATAGATAATTATTTTGTGAAAGAAAGAAAATGCAAAATAGACACTTTTTAAAAGACACAGTATTATACTTTTTTTTTAATTCTTTAAAGAATTCAACAAATTATAATTTTTTTTAATTCTTTAAAGAATTCAACAACTAGTGTATAATTTATCGTATTATTTATATAATATTTATTTTAACTTACATATAAATAAAACTAAAATATTATTTATTTATAAATACTATTATTTTTATTTAGAATGAAGTTGTTATATATTTTATTTTTGGTTTCACTTTTAATTTATTAAAATCGATAATGATAAGATTAAAAACAATATTAATTTAAATTATTTTTGTATTATTTTATATATAAAATAGAGTTTAAAGATAGTGCACTGTCAGCGTAAAACAATTTTACACAGATAATCAATTAAAACTCTTATATATGTCATGTCATTTTAGTATTTTAAAAATAAAATTGGGATTTATTCTGATGCATGTTGTAACGCCCCGATTCCGATTATTCCCATTTTGTTGAGTCTTTTATTTAAATTGAGTGATAAATTATTCTATTTGTGAAATTGATGTGTTAATATGCTATATTGACATGTTATGATATTTTACCGTTTTTGAGAGTTTTCGGGGAAATTAGAATGAAGAGTATTTTGTACATTTCTCAATTAATGATAAGTTAGAAATTTAGTGGAAATAGAATTATGCGAGAAAATGAATTAATTGAATTTGAGTAGAAAATAAGAAAAGAAAATGAGAAAAAAGAAAGTAGGAAAAGAAATAGAAAAGAAAAAGAGATAAGAAGAAGAAATAGGAGAGAAAGAGAAAGCAAAGAAAAATAGAGAGAAAAAGGAGAGAAAGAAAGAGGATGAAGAGAAAAGAGAAGAAAACTTGGAAAAACCTAGAAAACCATCAAGAACAATCATCTAGCAAGCTTGGAATCCGGGTAAGGGTGTGAAATCTTATTATCTCATCAATGTATATCATTATGTATGATTATGTATGTGGTTGTTTGTGGTTTTGTTGGATTGAAATGGAGAAATATAGTAAAAATCCTAATGTTTAGAAATTGGTAGAGATTGATGTCAAATGTGTCTAAACTCATGTTGATTGTGTTCTTTGTTGTTTATACATGTTGGATATGTATTGCTATACCTCAAATTGGTGTTTTTCTGAGTTTGGATGATGAATTGGAGGGTTTTTGGTTGAAACCCGTAGCAGCAAGTTCTGCAGAATTTTCCTGGTTTTGCCCTGGTCATACGCGTATGGGGCATGTTCATACGCGTATGGGCCTTGGCGATACGCGTATCATGGGCGTGTTTTGGGGCCAATACGCGTATGAGATGTTATTTTTCCCGGCCTTCTGGTGATACGCGTATGGTACGCGTATGAGGGTTGGCCGTACGCGTATGAGAAGGGCCATACGTGTATGGTCAGGACAATTGTAAAATGGGACTTTTTCAAAATATCGTTTTCGTTTTTCTTTCGTAACTTGAGTTCCGTTTGCCCGATTTTTACATTCTTGGTATCGTTGGATAGCTATTGAGCCGTAGTTTCTTATGGTGAGGAGCTTGGGGCTGTTAGTCGATTAAATAAGTCGGAAAGTCGAGAATAGTGTTATTTAGCGACTTTTACCGTTTTGAATGTGTGTTTTGGATGTGAATCATACAATAGTGCATTGATGTGAATGTATATAGATTGTATGTGATTGTATGAGATGAATGCATGAATATATTGTGAATATGTATGCATTTCAAGAATGTCTTGAGTCATTTTGTATGTGAAGCATAATGATGTACATTCTTGTGTGGTGTGATTCTAATGAGAATCCGTTGTAACGTCGTGTGCCTATGTGAGGTGTGAGCGATGATTACAAACGATTGTGTGCCTAGGTGATGTGTGAGCAATCAGATTGTGTGCCTATGTGAGGTGTGAGCAATCCATAAACATTGTGTGCCTATGTGAGGTGTGAGCAATGGGTGAACATCGTAGGCCCGACGGGGAGTTACATGGGTAACGAGCGATGGTTCCAATAAGTTCCTGAGTGAACTTGAGATGATTGAGTCGGTACCGCATTGCATTTGCATAGACTCGTGAGTCGGTCTCCATGATTTGCATTTATCATCTTTATAATTGTGCATTGATGAATAAACATGAATATGTATGTTTATGTGGAATGATAAGAATTGTGAAAGTACGCATGATGAATATGCTTGGGTTTGTATATACATACATTGTGATGTATATGAGTGTGTTGTGATGAATTGTGGTGAGAATGTAGAATATGTGTATTTTTATGCTAAGATATATAATTATATGCATTGCTATTATGATAATATTTCTCACCCTTCTGCTGTTTTATGATGCTCTATGAGGCATTGCAGAGTAGGTATGCTGGTGGTCTTTTTGTGGAGCGTGTCTTCATTCTTTTGGTCGGTTGGCTCTGATATGTAGCACCGGGTAGCTAGGATGTATATGATTCTTTTGTGATACATTTGTACATGTATCTTGTTGATGAATGTTTATGTAAACATGAATTATGTTGGTGGATAATACTTGATGATATATATATATATATATATATATATATATATATATATATATATATATATATATATATATATATATATATATATATATGTTCGATGTTATTCAATGTTTAGATTTTCCGTTTTTATTCTAAATATTGAGATGTGGGTGTAAGGACTAAGTTCCTCTGTTGCAAAGTTACCCCACTGTTGCATATCAATTGTTGAGCAGGTGTTGAATGTTTTAATTTCATGTATAATGTGACATACCTCTTTTATACTATGTTTATAATTATACTCTGACGGAATTTTTAATATGTGCCTAAATGATTATGTGATTATTTGGGGGTATAGAAAAGGGGGTGTTACATAAAGTGGTATCAGAGCCAGTGTTGAGTCAGTTGTGTCTGTCTTGTTGTTGTGATGGTTGAATTGTTGTTTAACCTTGTTGTCATTTTTGGGAATGATCAGAATATGGCTGGTAGAAACGACAATGCGATGGCTGCTGCTTTGGAAGCAATGGCTAGGGCGGTGCAAGGTACGCCGAACGTGAATTCTAATGACGAGTTCAGGAAGAATCAACCACCGGTCTTTAAAGGAAGATTTGATCCCGATGGTGCTCAAATTTGGTTGAAAGAGAATGAAAGGATCTTCAGAGTCATGGGCTGTGTGGAGGAGAATAAGGTGAGGCTTGGGTCTCACATGCTGAAGGAAGAAGCCGGCGATTGGTGGGTCGGTATGCGTCAAGTTCTTGAGGTGGATGATGAAGAGATAACTTGGGATTTATTTCGTACCGAGTTCTTGAGGAAGTATTACCCTGAAAGTGTGAAAGGGAAGAAGGAGATGGAGTTCCTTGAACTGAAACAAGGTAGTATGTCCGTGGTGGACTATACTGCTAAGTTTGTGGAGTTGGTTCAATTCCATCCTCACTATGCTGCAATTACTGCTGAGTTCTCAAAGTGTATTAAGTATGAGAATGGTTTGCGTCCCGAGATTAAACAAGCTGTGGGATATCAAAGGATAAGAAGGTTTACGGATTTGACGAAATGTTGTAGAATCTTCGAGGAAGATAGCAAGGCTCATTCTACACATTACAAAAGTTTGAATGAGAGGAAGGGAAAACAACAAGCTAGAAGTGGACCTTATGTGACACCCGTTGATAAGGGCAAGCATAGGGGAAACTTTGAGAAGAGATCTGGAGGAGGAGGTTCCGGTTCCGTTAAGTGTTACAAGTGTGGTGAAATGGGTCATAAATCATTTGAGTGTGTGAAGACCGTGGTGAAATATTCAAACTGTGGAGGCCTTG
Source organism: Lathyrus tuberosus (assembly GCA_022829125.1). Lineage (NCBI taxonomy): Eukaryota > Viridiplantae > Streptophyta > Magnoliopsida > Fabales > Fabaceae > Lathyrus > Lathyrus tuberosus. Next base: position 11,479,356 of record JALAZF010000042.1, read on the forward strand.
GGCATGCTACTACCGATTGTAGAAGGAATATGGTGAAGTGCTATAATTGTGGAGAAGTGGGTCACATTAGTACTAAGTGTACTAAGCCGAAACAAGCTCAAGCAGGCGGAAAGGTGTTTGCATTAGCGGGGAAGGACACTACTAGTGCAAACCGTTTGATTAAAGGTACATGCTTTATTAATAGTACACCTTTAGTTGCTATTATTGATACGGGAGCGACTCATTCATTCATTTCTCATGAGTGCGCTAAGCGTTTGAATTTGTTTATGACTTCTTGAGGTGGTGAGATGGTTATTGAGACTCCTGCTTCAGGGTCGGTAACTACGTCTTTGGTGTGTGTAAGTTGTCCTTTGACCATGTATGGTAAAGACTTCATTATGGATTTAGTGTGTTTGCCGTTGGAGGGATTGGACGTAATCTTGGGTATGAACTGGTTGCAATTTAATCGAGTTCATATAGATTGCTAGCACAAGTTAGTGAGGTTTCCTTCTTTGGAAGATGATGAAGATGAGAGTTTCCTATCCACTAAAGAGTTGAAGAAACTTTTAACGGACGAAGCTCAATTGTTCGGTTTGTTTGCATAATTGTCGGTGGAGAGTAAAGTTAAGCTCGATGTGTTCCCAGTGGTGTGTGATTTTCCAGAAGTGTTTATAGAGGATATTACGGATGTACCGCCGGAAAGAGAAGTTGAGTTTTCTATTGATCTAGTTCCGGGTACTAGACCGGTTTCGATGGCACCGTATCGTATGTCGGCATCGGAGTTGGTAGAATTGAAGAAGCAATTGAATGACTTGTTGGACAAGAGATTTGTAAGACCAAGTGTTTCTCCTTGGGGTGCTCCGGTATTGTTGGTAAAGAAGAAGGATGGGAGTATGCGGTTATGCATTGATTATCGACAATTGAACAAGGTGACAATTAAGAACAAGTATCCGCTTCCAAGGATCGATGATTTGATGGACCAATTGGTTGGTGCACGTGTTTTTAGCAAGATTGATTTGAGATCGGGATATCACCAAATTCGTGTGAAAGGAGAGGATATTCAAAAGACGGCCTTTAGGACACGGTATGGCCATTACGAATATTCCGTGATGCCATTCGGGGTTTCTAATGCGCCGGGTGTGTTTATGGAATACATGAATCGTATTTTTCATGAACAGTTAGATCGTTTTGTGGTTGTGTTCATCGACGATATTTTGATTTATTCTAAGTCTCAAGAGGAGCATGAAGAGCATTTGAGGATTGTGTTACAAATTTTGAAAGAGAAACAATTGTATGCTAAGTTGTCGAAATGTGAATTTTGGTTGTCGGAAGTAAGTTTTCTTGGACATGTTATTTCCGGTAGTGGTATTAGTGTTGATCCATCCAAGATTGATGCAGTGATGCAATGGGAGGCTCCTAGATCGGTTACGGAGATTCGAAGCTTTTTAGGCTTGGCGGGTTATTATCGGAGGTTTATTAAGGGATTTTCGAAGTTGGCACTTCCGTTAACGCAATTGACTTGTAAAGGAAAGGCTTTCATTTGGGATATTCATTGTGAAGAGAGTTTCAATGAGCTAAAAAGAAGGTTGACAACGACTCCGATCTTTATTTTGCCAAATCCGACGGAACCATTTGTTGTGTATTGTGATGCTTCATTGGCTGGTTTAGGTGGTGTTTTGATGCAAGATGGAAAAGTTGTGGCTTATGCTTCAAGACAATTGAGAGTGCATGAAAAGAATTATCCTACACATGACTTGGAGTTAGCGGCCGTGGTGTTTGTTTTGAAAATTTGGAGGCACTATCTTTATGGTGCAAGATTTGAAGTTTTTAGTGATCACAAGAGCTTGAAATATTTATTTGATCAAAAAGAATTAAACATGAGACAAAGAAGGTGGTTAGAGCTTTTGAAGGATTATGATTTTGGTTTGAATTACCATCCGGGTAAGGCAAACGTGGTGGCCAATGCTTTGAGTCGGAAGTCGTTACATATGTCCGCATTGAAGATGAGAGAATGGGAACTTTTGGAGAATTTTAGAGACTTGAGTTTGGTTTGTGAAATGACGCCGAGAAGTGTGAGACTTGGTATGCTACATGTTACGAATGATTTTCTTGCAACCGTATGTGAAAAACAAAAGTTGGATTTGAAGTTCGTTGATTTGATGATGAGTGAGAATGAGGATTTCAAGGTTGATAATTTTGGAGTTTTGAGATTCCGTGGTTGTATTTGTATTCCCGATGATGCGGAGTTGAAAAAGATGATATTGGAAGAAGGACACCGAAGTAACTTAAGTATTCATCCGGGAGCGAATAAAATGTATCAAGATTTGAAGAAAATCTTTTGGTGGTCCGGATTAAAGAGGGATGTGGCTCAATTTGTGTATGCGTGCTTAACTTGTCAAAAGTCTAAGGTGGAACATCAAAAGCCTAGTGGATTGATGCAACCGTTGGACATTCCGGAGTGGAAATGGGATAGTATATCGATGGATTTTGTTACGGGATTGCCGAATACACAAAGAGGTCATAATGCTATTTGGGTAATCATTGATAGGCTTACTAAATCTGCTCACTTCATTCCAATTGATATTAGTTATCCTTTGGAGAAGTTAGCCGAGATTTATGTTCTTGCGGTTGTGAAGTTACATGGAGTTCCTAAGAGTATTGTATCGGATAGAGATCCTAGATTCACATCGAGGTTTTGGGAGAGTTTACAAAAGGCTTTGGGTTCTAAGCTAAGATTGAGTTCGGCTTATCATCCGCAAACGGATGGTCAAACCGAGAGGACAATTCAATCGTTGGAGGATTTATTGCGTGCTTGTGTGCTCGAGCAAGGTGGTGCTTGGGATAGTTATTTGGCATTGATTGAGTTCACCTACAATAATAGTTTTCATTCAAGTATAAGTATGGCACCATTTGAGGCTTTGTATGGTCCGATATGTCGAACACCTTTGTGTTGGCATGAAACCGGTGAGAGGACGATAGTTGGACCGGAGATGGTACAACAAACGACGGAGAAAGTGAAGTTTATTCGTGAGAAGATGAAAGTTTCTCAAAGTAGACAAAAGAGCTATCATGACAAGAGAATGAAAGATCTTGAGTTTCAAGAAGGCGACCATGTGTTTTTGAGAGTTACGCCAGTTACGGGTGTGGGTCGTGCTTTGAAGTCGAAGAAGTTGACTTCTCGTTTTATTGGTTCGTATCAGATTTCTGCACGAGTTGGTGTTGTGGCTTACCGTGTGGCGTTGCCTCCGAATCTTTCGAATTTGCATGATGTATTCCATGTTTCGCAACTTCGGAAGTATGTTCCGGATCCGTCACATGTTATTCCTATGGACGAGGTTGAAGTGAGAGATAACCTTACGGTTGAAGCTTTACCGATTAGGATTTTGGACCGTGAAGTTAAGAAGCTAAGAGGCAAGGATATTGCGCTTGTGAAAGTAGCGTGGGGAGGCGCTGCAGAAAGCAATATGATTTGGGAACTAGAGAGTAGGATGCGAGAGTCATATCCGGAGTTGTTTGAATCAGGTAATATTTTTGAGGACGAAAATTTCTAAAGTGGGGGAGAGTTGTAACGCCCCGATTCCGATTATTCCCATTTTGTTGAGTCTTTTATTTAAATTGAGTGATAAATTATTTTATTTGTGAAATTGGTGTGTTAATATGCTATGTTGACATGTTATGATATTTTACCGTTTTTGAGAGTTTTCGGGGAAATTAGAATGGAGAGTATTTTGGACATTTCTCAATTAATGATAAGTTAGAAATTTAGTGGAAATAGAATTATGTGAGAAAATGAATTAATTGAATTTGAGTAGAAAATAAGAAAAGAAAATGAGAAAAAAGAAAGTAGGAAAAGAAATAGAAAAGAAAAAGAGATAAGAAGAAGAAATAGGAGAGAAAGAGAAAGCAAAGAAAAATAGAGAGAAAAAGGAGAGAAAGAAAGAGGAAGAAGAGAAAAGAGAAGAAAACTTGGAAAAACCTAGAAAACCATCAAGAACAATCATCTAGCAAGCTTGGAATCCGGGTAAGGGTGTGAAATCTTATTATCTCATCAATGTATATCATTATGTATGATTATGTATGTGGTTGTTTGTGGTTTTGTTGGATTGAAATGGAGAAATATAGTAAAAATCCTAATGTTTAGAAATTGGTAGAGATTGATGTCAAATGTGTCTAAACTCATGTTGATTGTGTTCTTTGTTGTTTATACATGTTGGATATGTATTGCTATACCTCAAATTGGTGTTTTTCTGAGTTTGGATGATGAATTGGAGGGTTTTTGGTTGAAACCCGTAGCAGCAAGTTCTGCAGAATTTTCCTGGTTTTGCCCTGGTCATATGCGTATGGGGCATGTTCATACGCGTATGGGCCTTGGTCATACGCGTATCATGGGCGTTTTTTGGGGCTAATACGCGTATGAGATGTTATTTTTCCCGGCCTTCTGGTGATACGCGTATGGTACGCGTATGAGGGTTGGCCGTACGCGTATGAGAAAGGCCATACGTGTATGGTCAGGACAATTGTAAAATGGGACTTTTTTAAAATATCGTTTTCGTTTTTCTTTCGTAACTTGAGTTCCGTTTGCCCGATTTTTACATTCTTGGTATCGTTGGATAGCTATTGAGCTGCAGTTTCTTATGGTGAGGAGCTTGGGGCTGTTAGCCGATTAAATAAGTCGGAAAGTCGAGAATAGTGTTATTTAGCGACTTTTACCGTTTTAAATGTGTGTTTTGGATGTGAATCATACAATAGTGCATTGATGTGAATGTATATAGATTGTATGTGATTGTATGAGATGAATGCATGAATATATTGTGAATATGTATGCATTTCAAGAATGTCTTGAGTCATTTTGTATGTGAAGCATAATGATGTACATTCTTGTGTGGTGTGATTCTAATGAGAATCCGTTGTAACGTCGTGTGCCTATGTGAGGTGTGAGCGATGATTACAAACGATTGTGTGCCTAGGTGAGGTGTGAGCAATCGGATTGTGTGCCTATGTGAGGTGGTGAGCAATCCATAAACATTGTGTGCCTATGTGAGGTGTGAGCAATGGGTGAACATCGTAGGCCCGACGGGGAGTTACATGGGTAACGAGCGATGGTTCCAATAAGTTCCTGAGTGAACTTGAGATGATTGAGTCGGTACCGCATTGCATTTGCATAGAGTCGTGAGTCGGTCTCTATGATTTGCATTTATCATCTTTATAATTGTGCATTAATGAATAAACATGAATATGTATGTTTATGTGGAATGATAAGAATTGTGAAAGTATGCATGATGAATATGCTTGGGTTTGTATATACATACATTGTGATGTATATGAGTGTGTTGTGATGAATTGTGGTGAGAATGTAGAATATGTGTATTTTTATGCTAAGATATATAATTATATGCATTGTTATTATGATAATATTTCTCACCCTTCTGCTGTTTTATGATGCTCTATGAGGCATTGCAGAGTAGGTATGCTGGTGGTCTTTTTGTGGAGCGTGTTTTCATTCTTTTGGTCGGTCGGCTCTGATATGTAGCACCGGGTAGCTAGGATGTATATGATTCTTTTGTGATACATTTGTACATGTATCTTGTTGATGAATGTTTATGTAAACATGAATTATGTTGGTGGATAATACTTGATGATATATATATATATATATATATATATATATATATATATATATATATATATATATATATATATATATATATATATATATATATATATATGTATATATGTTCGATGTTATTTAATGTTTAGATTTTCCGCTTTTATTCTAAATATTGAGATGTGGGTGTAAGGACTAAGTTCCTCTGTTGCAAAGTTACCCCACTGTTGCATATCAATTGTTGAGCAGGTGTTGAATGTTTTAATTTCATGTATAATGTGACATACCTCTTTTATACTATGTTTATAATTATACTCTGAAGGAATTTTTAATATGTGCCTAAATGATTATGTGATTATTTGGGGGTATAGAAAGGGGGTGTTACACATGTCTCTCATTAATAGTATAAAAAAGTTTACACTGTCAGTGCATTTCCTTTCTTGTCTATAAAATATTAATAGTATTTCAAATTTATTTAAGAATGCAATTTCATATATTTTCTGAAGATATAAGATAACATTGTAATATACAATTGATATTTATGTTTCAAATTATAAATTTATTTTGACACCTATAAACTTATTTTATGATAACGTATGAATGATTAAGTATAATATTATGTTATCATTTATATGTGTATGCATGACTCAATAAAATCTTTTAAAAAATCGAACTAATCCAACCAAACTGTATTAGTTTAGTTTGGTTTAGTTTGATTTTATTTTTAAAAGTCAATCGAACCAAAGTGAATCACACGTTTTTCTCCTGCGATTCGGATGATTTTTAATTTCAAAACTGCTCAAATCGCATTGCAAACACCCCTACACACATCAATAAAAATCTTCAAGTAAAGCGTAAGTGTTAGTGTTGGACAAATTTTGGCAATTTTATTATGTATCCACAATAATTGGTTTAACTTTTATAATACAAGGATGATAGTATTTTTTGTTTGAAACAAAATAAACTAATTAGGGCGTGTGTTAAGCACAATGAATTTAGTTGTGTATAAACGATTAAGTCTCTCCATTCAAATCTTTTACGTTTTTTTATGTAGTTAATTTCGGCTTAGACCTATAATGAGTTTTTTTTATATCACTACTATTTTATAAATCACGTTATAAATCACGGTTATCTAATGGATTCTATGCTAAGTAATCCCTGAGGAAATATAATCGCATCTGACAAATATTTTATGGTGCGTAAAATACCCAATGCCACAACCTATTTTGACCAATGCGTAGCAATTATAAACAACTCCATACTGTTATTTAATTCAAATATGCAAGTCTATGCTTAGTTTTATTTCTATCTAGATTGATTTCTCCAATTTTGTAGATCGGAAAAATTATTAAATACAAAATAACATTGAATAATTATAAGCAGAGATTGATTAGAGAGAACATGATTCACATTATTGTAGACAACTTTATCTAAGGGAGTCTAATTTAAAGGAACTAACTGATCATCCTTAAGAGATTCATAACTATTACAATAGAAAAGTTGAGATTGGTCTTATATATGATCAAGGATGATTCTCTAATTTATCCATTGTTTAAGAATATGCCTATGTATCAGAAAAACTCGAAACCTTTATATCTAAACGAGTTTTACATTATATAGACTTTTTTAACAGTAAAAACTACGTCAAACGCGATTAAAGATAAGGATCATGAACACAATCGAATTTAATAAAATTTAACCAACAAAAGCAACAATCGAATTAAGCAATCAAATCAAGCTATCAAAGTCATAGGCAGAATTGAAAAGAAATCAAAATTGAATTGATAATTATATAACCTCAAAGTATCGCTGAAACGCAAACTAGTAGATCAACCTATGTGATTAGTTCTCCATTGGATTCATAACCATCAATGTAATTTCGTGAATAGTGAATGACCTAGCAGTAACACTGTATTTTAGTTTAAATAGAGAAGTCGGACCCTAATAGCAACCGACCTGAAAAAATATAAAATCTGGCCCAAAACTAATTATTTTACTAAGTCTGGCACGAAAATACAATATTTGACTCTTCTGCACTCCAAATTAGGTTCCGACTTCAACACAAATCTTGTAGCTTATCATTTCATCTTTTCAAGGCATATTAGAACGCGTCAAACGACATCCCATAGCTCAAGTTATGATATGTACAATGATAAGGTGTCAAATTACCGCTTATTCAGAAAATAAATAACTGATTTAAAATAAAAGTAAAAATATGATAAACTTAGGAACCACGTTAAAAGTGTAAGTAAGGAATGCACCTAGGGGGGGGGGGGGGGGGGGGGGGGGGGGGGGGGTTGAATTAGGTGTTTAGAAATTTTCTCAGTTTTTTGACGGTTTTGATTTTTACTTTTCTAAAGTTACTAAGTGATGAAATGCTGTAAAGTGCGAAAAGTAAATGACACAGCGATATATCCTGTTTCCCCTCATAGTCTGAGAGTACTCCAGTCCCCTTTCAACATGAAATAAATTTTTAATAATGCTAGTGTTCGCAGGCGCGAACAACCGTTGGCCTCCTATCGCAGGTTTACTTGCGGGATCGGCCACAAAAATCCCAGAACTTGGGTTGGAAGCGTATGTTCGTTTGATGTTATAATTTCTTGCTTTTAGAAAAGTTATAAAAGAAGTGGAAGGGACGAGAAAACAAGGTTTAGATTGATCAATAAGAACAAAGCGGAAAACCAACGCAAAAAAGGAATAAGTAAACAACAATAATTTGAATTTGGAAAATAAATTGCATGAAGAAAATATGGATGCGATCATACATTTCTGCGGGATTGGACTCGTTTCTCTCTAAGCTTGGTATTTTGAGTGTTTTCTCTTTTTAATGTTACAAAATGCGACCCCCTAAAAGATGGAAAACAATGCTTTATATAGGCTACAAGATAACTGTTTGTCTACCCCAAATTGGTTCTGGTACTGACATGTGTCACCCCACTAACTTCTCAACTTCCCATTTCCTCGGAACTTTCAAATTTTCCCACCCAAGCATTTATCCTTTTGTTGGATTCATCCGTCGCTTGACCTTCTCCGACACCATTGCTTGAATTAGGTGTTTAGAAATTTTCTCGGTTTTTCGACGGTTTTGATTTTTACTTTTCTAAAGTTACTAAGTGATGAAATGCTGTAAAGTGCGAAAAGTAAATGACACAGCGATATATCCTGTTTCCCCTCATAGTCTGAGAGTACTCCAGTCCCCTTTCAACATGAAAGAAATTTTTAATAATGCTAGTGTTCGCAGGCGCGAACAACCGCTGGCCTCCTATCGCAGATTTACTTGCGGGATCGGCCACAAAAATCCCAGAACTTGGGTTGGAAGCGTATGTTCGTTTGATGTTATAATTTCTTGCTTTTAGAAAAGTTATAAAAGAAGTGGAAGGGACGAGAAAACAAGGTTTAGATTGATCAATAAGAACAAAGCGGAAAACCAACGCAAAAAAGGAATAAGCAAACAACAATAATTTGAATTTGGAAAATAAATTGCATTAAGAAAATATGGATGCGATCATACATTTCTGCGGGATTGGACTCGTTTCTCTCTAAGCTTGGTATTTTGAGTGTTTTCTCTTTTTAATGTTACAAAATGCGACCCCCTAAAAGATGGAAAACAATGCTTTATATAGGCTACAAGATAACTGTTTGTCTACCCCAAATTGGTTATGGTACTGACATGTGTCACCCCACTAACTTCTCAACTTCCCATTTCCTCGGAACTTTCAAATTTTCCCACCCAAGCATTTATCCTTCTGTTGGATTCATCCGTCGCTTGACCTTCTCCGACACCATTGCTTGTTGCCTTCACTCCGACGCATCCTCTTAGCTATGTCGGATCAGCATCTTGACTTTCTCTTGTCATCGACTAGTTTCTTGGATTTCCTCTCCTTCCATTCCTTTTACTTGGTCGAAATCTCCTTGCCAACAAATCCCCCCCCCCAAAAGGCCAATTTTGACAGAGCGCTATGTCGACTGAGAAATCTGGCATTTTGTTTTCTAACGAGATTTCGACGGCGTTTTCCTTTGATTCATTCGCCAACATTATGTCTTCTTTTAAGACACGTGTCAACTGCCATATGACATGATGATGACAATCTTGTACCACTATTTTCAAGACAACGCCATGATGGCTAGTCCCGTCCTAAGTTATGGGCCTCGAAACCAACTCCCACTTACTTCAGAAGTTGAACAGTTGTGTGATCTTTCACATTTTGCATGCGTTCTCCTTATAAATACACTTAAAACCAAATTGGTCTTCTTTTTATTTTTCCCTTATAACTTCTTCTTTAACACGTTCTTTGTTTCCAGAACGCTTTCTGCATTTTCTTCTTTCTAATGGCTTCATCATCCAACATTCATACTTCTATCCCTCAAACCATTGACAATAATCCACTGGCCTTTGTTCTTTCCGAAGCAGAAACCCTCCATCCTCTACCTCAACCGTCATTAGAGGATGAAGCTGTGGTGAACAACTGGCGTCATCAGATGGTTATCCCTTTTGCGGTGGCCGATAAGCTTCATGCTTTCCATGGTCCGTTTCCTGACAAAAAACCTAATCACGAAGAACTCAAACAACTCTTTCCTTGTTTTGAGGAGACGATTCCACCGGCTTTTGAGAAATGCGGCACTTTAGATCTCAAATTTATGGCGCCTAAAGCTCGAGTCTTTAGGTTCATTCCCACTCCAGGAAACAAAGATTACATTGCCTGGCTCAATAAAGTCGAGGGTCAGCGTAAAGAGCAATGGAAAACGTCTGGTATCTTCGACGCTATCCAACTTTCAAGAACTGCCCATAGGGTTAACCCTTGTCTGCTACTTGCATCAATGTATTTCTGGGAAGGATCGACGAACACATTCCACCTCCCTTATGGTATGTTCACACCAATGCTCTTTGATGTGGCGGCCATTACTGGCCTTTCGACACTGGGTGAAACGTTCGACCCGACCCTGGAGACCAACAACACCTTCGACTTCGAGCGCGCTAGCTTCCAGAATTATATTGAAGATCATCACAACAAATGCTCTAAAGAGGTGTCTGATGAGGAGCATATTGCGTTCTTAACATTATGGTTGTCTTACTACTTATTTTACCCTGGTTCTTTATAGATAGCCAAAAGCTATATCAGTTTGGCTATCCAGATCCATGAAGATCGACAAGTATCTCTGGCCAAACTCCTATTAGCTACCCTCTACCACTCTCTTGGCTTGTCGGCCATGCGACTGAAGCTTCTCCATCAGACTACTAAGGCTTTAAACATCTCCGGGCCTATGTGGTTGTTGCAGCATTGGCTCAATGCCACTTTCGAGCATAAATTGGGATATCCCGCCTCTGCCACAATGGAACGCTTAAACAAAGAGCGTCATACCGAAGGCATGCGACTTGCTTTGATGACTACCCAAGAAACTCATAAGAAAACCCTTTTCATGAGGTATCTTAGTATGTTTGTCGAGACCACTTCCTTTATCCCCGACATGGCGCCTTTTGTGGAGCGTAAGTTTGGCCCTGAATGGTTTAGAAATCCATTTCCTGGAGTTTCCCCCAAAGCTGCTGCGCAATCGAATTCCATATGGCGGGCGTTTCTTACTCCTACCATGATATCTTTCCGGATCGAGGCGGGCGTTTCATGAACTACCAGCCTAATTTGGTAGCTCGACAATTTGGCTTGAGCCAAATGTTACCAAAGTCCTTGGTGAAACACCCTGATGACATAGTACGGTCTGGCCGACGCTTGACCATGGCAGGCCATAGGGCTTGTATGAGATTCACCAGGGCCACTCAACATCTTGAATTGCCCGTATTTGTGTTCCAACCTTCCTTCTTCACTACTCAAGAGTTCGACGTCTGGTGGTCGGACTACCAATCTCAAACTTTTTCGCCCAACCTTTTCTTGGAGAACATGGTTGACGCTTTTGCTTCTTTGGCTGGAGAAGCTCCTAAATCGTCAATTGCAGCTCCTGTTGCAGACCTCCCACCTAACGACACCACAGAAGACCCCTCCACAAAGGTATATTCTAAACTTTCATTTTTATTCCATCTGTAGGCCTGAACTAATCCTTTCGCCTCAGTTTTAGGGTCGCAAACGGAAAGCATCTGCTGTGTCGACCTCTACTAGGCTTGCCAAAAAACTCAAGACTGCCATATTACAGGTATATTTTATCTTTCATTCTTCTATCTTTTTCATTTTCTCTTTGTTTGATGGTTGTCTGTACAGGCTTCTGAAAACATTCCCTCTCTGAAAAGGGTCGTGTCAGATGAAAGTACTCAATCTCGAGTTTTTTCTACAAAGGCTCCAGCGTCTCCTCCATCTACTCCTTTGGTGAGGAAGAAAAAAACTTTGACCAGGAGAACCCCTTCAAGAGTGGACACTTTGACTGTGGCCCCTGTTGTTCCCAAAAATCTTGAAGAAATCTTTGAGCCAATCCCCACTGAAGCTCCCCCTAAAATAACTCCTTCGCAACCTGCAAAGGTATTCATTCTCTCTGTATTAATTCAGATGATACTTTGGGTGAAACTTCTCACTGCACCTTATTTTGCAGGAAAACGTGGTCGCCTCGACCACTGTCGAAAAAGATGATGCTGAACTGGCTGCCGATACCAATCCTCCTGAAACTACAACTATGCCAAGTCCTCAAAAGGTCGACGAATTCCAGACGCCCTCGACAGAGGAAAACCTGGTGGCAAAAACACCTCCTCCTCAACATGTCAACCCTGGGACTGAAACTGATGGTGCAACCCTTGGCGAGAATGTCGATCCTTCAACTGTTGTCATCACAACTAATGTCGAGGGGAATCTTCAGGCCCCTAGTCATGGCTCAGACAAAACCCCGCCTTTTGTCGACAAAATCCTTACCCCAGAGGAACTTCTGGCGACTAAACAAACAGATCCAGCAGCGACCCTCAAGGCGCTACACAAACTTCATAAAGAAACTGGGGATGTTCAACCCACCAGTTCGACGGCTATCCTAACTCCAGACTTGGATGCCTCCTTCTCTCTTAAACTCCAACATTTGAGGTCCTACCTATTTGAGGAAAATTTTCTGGCGGCTGTCGCAGAAGAGGCTGCTATAGCTAATGATGTTTTCAAGCTCTTAGATGAATTTACTGCGTTATAACTCCCTGCTCCTATGGCCACGTACCTAATTGAGTTTGAAGCCTTCTTTACACAATTGGCCAAGGACCTATCAATGTGACATCGGGCCGACATTCACATCCGGTCGAGACATAATGACATGAAGCGGGAATGGTATCTCAGCTCGGTCTGTGAGAAAAAGCTTGGGGACTTTGAGGCTAAAAAACAGGAGCTTTCTGACAAACATCGTGCTTTCGACCAACAAATATCTGACTATCAAGCTCAGATAGCAGAACTGACAAATAAGATTGCTTAAGTCGAACAACAAAAAAACTCTTTAGACTCAACCGACCCCTTGCTTTCCTAGGAAACCATCGATCAAGAGATAGCCCAGGGAATTGCTCATGTCGAAATGGCCCTCAAGATCAAGGATACCATTGGCCGTATGCAGAACAAAAAGGTGCTCCTCGAGAACAAGGCTGCGCATGAAAAACTCTTTTTGAAGACTTCAAATCTAGATTCCCTGAATTCCCTTAGTTTGTATGTCGAAATTACTGTATTTTTCTTTCAATATTTTGTAAGCCATCTTGGCCACCCTTAGCCTATTTTGGATTTTAATTAATGATAAAATTTTTATGTTTTGATGTGAATCTCCTGTAGCATGGTGTATATTTCTTCAAATATTTCCCATTTACCCTTAAGATTCGCGGGTCCATTCCTAACTCTTGGACCTCATATGCATTGTTGCTAAAGACTTGATTCACCCTGAATGGTGTTAGAACAAGATTTGGTTCTGCATCTTGTCTCGATGTTTTGATGATAACAATGGAGTATTTGTGTGAGAACAATTATGGTGCTCTAACGTTTGTTATTCTGATAGGTTTTAACAAACAGATTCTAACTCTGATAAAGATCATGTGCTACGTCACTCAGATATTCTCTATGGTTACTTATATGTGAAGAAGCAAGAATTGGTTCTAATCTACTATACGTCAGAAAGATTCTGAGAAGACACTATGTTGCTGTTGTAACGTCTCTTGGATCTAGTCTCTGAGCATGACTCTGATGTTCTAATTCTGAAGCCTGTTTTGCTTTTGAGGTCATTAACTTCTGAAGACTAAGTGCTGAAGATTCTGAAGACAAGGTTCTATTGAACGAAGTTCTAAAGACTCTGAAGACTTAAGGAATATAAAGATTAAGGGTTATGAAGACTAAGTGCTGAAGATTCTGAAGACAAGGTTCTGCTGAACGAAGTTCTGAAGACTATAAAGACTTAAGTATTCTGCTAACCATGGGTTCTGAACTAGAAGTGCTGAAGACTCTGAAGACAAGGTTCGACTGAACAAGTTCTGAAGACTCTAAAGACTCAAGACTCTGAAGACCCAATGATTCATTCTTCTGATCATGCTTCAATCAAATCTACTAAGAAGCCTCTGATGAATTAAAGAAGATGAAACATTTGCGTGGGAAAATAGTACATAGTATAGATAAAGCACATTCCTCTCCACTACCCTGATTTGGTGGTACAAAGGACAATTTCATTGTATGATTTTCAACCCAGCATAACGACATTATTTCAAGTCACCAGTACTCTTGTCATATTACTGATCTGCCCTCCAACAGATCTATTTCTGTCTATATAAAGACTTGATCACTCAACAAAGAAGTGGCTGAAGATCGCAAGAGCATAAATGCATGCGAAGGCATGATAAAATATGAGATGCTGATGAGCATGAGCGTAAAAGAGAAAATGCATGCGAAAGCATGAAAGTCTGAAGTGAGCAGCAAACGATGTAATACTCAGTGTAAAAGAAGAAATATTAGAAACACTGATGTATATGAAGAAAGAATTCAAGCAACAAAAAAACTTATGAGTGAGCAGTAAAGCACCACAATACAAAGTTGAAGAAAGTATTACTGTAGATCCTCTCTAAGTTAGATTAAGCTTAAAGTGTATGTTTACCCTACTTGTGTAGAAGCATTATTATTGTAAACAAACCTTGTAGAAGACAATAGTTTGCGTTCCCTAAAGTACCAATTTGGTCAGAATTTTTAGGGAGACTAAGACAGTGTGTCTTAGGGTAGTTAGTCACTTGCAGTTGGCTTGTGCGTTGTGTTCCTTAAGAGACCAGTTGGGTCATAATTCTTAAGAAGTCTAGGACTGGCGAGTCTTAGAGGTTGTTATTAGTCACCATCAGTTGGCTCGTGCAATTGTAATCAGATTTGGTTATAGTGGATTAAGTCCTTGTCTAAGGAAAAATCACCTTGGCGGGTGGACTGGATTAGCTTGATAGTTTTCAAGTGAACCAGGATATATCGTGTGTCATTCTTATTGTTAGCTTATTTATGATCTTTGTTTGAGTTTCATAAAAAGCTTTCAAAATGGAAAATCCAATTCAAACCCCCCATTTCTTGTGTTTTTTCTCACACCTTCAATGGTCCCTCCCAATTTGGTGACCATTTTCCCAGCGTTCGATCCCGTCGATCCATGGGTAACACTGCCTTCCACACATAGTCGTTAACAACGAAGGTTTTCTTTTTGACCTTCTTGTTATATGCTTGGGAAACTCGTGCCTTCTAGCGTAGAAGTATATTCAAGGCTACCATCGTTTCCTCGTCTAACTCTACGAGTTCGTCTAGCATCATTTCCCAATATCGCCCCGACAGATAAACGAAACAAAAAAGGAATAAGTAAACAACCGCTTGTCTCCTATCGCATGTTTACTTGCGGAATCGGCCACAGAAATCCCAGAACTTGGGTTGGAAGTGTATATTCGTTTGATGTTATAATTTCTTGCTTTTAGAAAAGTTATAAAAGAAGTGGAAGGGACGAGAAAACAAGGTTTAGATTGATCAATAAGAACAAAGCGGAAAACAACGTAAAAAAGGAATAAGTAAACGACAATAATTTAAATTTGGAAAATAAATTGCATTAAGAAAATGTGGACGCGATCATACATTTCTGTGGGATTGGACTCATTTCTCTCTAAGCTTGGTACTTTGAGTGTTTTCCCTTTTCAAAGTTACAAAATGCGACCCCCTAAAATATGGAAAACAATGCTTTATATAGGCTACAAGATAACTGTTTGTCTACCCCAAATTGGTTCTGGTACTGACATGTGTCACCCCACTAACTTCTCAACTTCCCATTTCCTCGGAACTTTTAAATTTTCCCGCCCAAGCATGTATCCTTCTGTTGGATTCATCCGTCGCTTGACCTTCTCTGACACCATTGCTTGTCGCTCCACTCCGACGCATCCTCTTAGCTGAGTCGGATCAGCATCTTGACTTTCTCTTGTCATCGACTAGTTTCTTGGATTTCCTCTCCTTCCTTTCCTTTTACTTGGTCGAAATCTCCTTGCCAACAGTTAGATCCTAAGACAAGACTATCCTAGCCTTTCTATACAGACTCTAACAAACACACTAAGAACAACATCTTGGATTTTACAACTAAGTTGAATTGAGAACAGTCCTCTCACAATGGACCTCTTGTATCCACAATTCGGATGACAAGGTTTACAACCAAACAATCTTATATCCAACAATCCTGCAAAAATAAGATATGGTACAACAAAAATTTTTGAAACAAGTTTGTAGTATATAAATCCTATGAAGGACTTCTTCTCTTTCAAATATGAAATTTCAATATCATAAACTCTCTAAGTATTCAAATGATACTTTTATGAATGTAATATGAAAATGGTATTAAAAAAGTATCTTGTATAAAATCTCTGTTATGGAAAAATATGCTTAGAGATTGTAGAGAATTTTTGAAAGAGGTGAATGACAAATGAAACTTTGAATTCAATATATAGTGTGCATGCAACCATTCAATAATCAAGGCAATGCTTGAAAGAATTTCTAAAAATTATTATACAATGAATGGAAAAGATGCATGCAAGAGGTATCATGAAAATGTGCTTTCAAGCAAAGTATTTTTCAGAAAAGCTTCAGGTGCAATCGATTGCATCAGGATGATAATCGGTTGCACCAAGTGTAACGTGCAAAAAAAATTGAATTTTAGCCTAGTGCAATCGATTGCATCAGTGTAAAAAATTGAAATTTTTTTTTAATGCAAATGATTCAAAATCATATATCAAAGAATGACTTTTTAATGCATGATTATAAAACTTGAGCACTAAGATTTGTTTTAGACAAGAATTTCATATACCTAAACATCCAAGTGGATTCAAGTCTTAGGCAATATTTCTTTTTCCTTCTTTGATCATATTGTAGAGCTTGTCTTTATCAAAACATATTGGAAGCTTGTCTTCACATTCTCCCCCTTTTTGATGATGACAACCATGAAAATTTTGAAGTCTTGAGAAATACAAATTGTTGAAGCATGACCATGATAATGAAGTCTTCATATATGCTTAAGACCATAAGAATACTCCCCCTTAAATTAATGTCCATATATTTGAGAGAAACTCCCCCTATATTTGACAATTTATGTTTTCTTTGATTTTTCTAAAAAAAAAAAAGTTAGTGTACAAGCATACAAAATATATGGTTTTTCCCCCCTTTGTCATTATCAAAAAGAAGGGAAAAGAACTTAAAAGGGAGACCATTAAAGGGGAAGCACCAACAAGGAAGATTAAATGCTTTGAATGTGGAGAAAAAGGACATGTTAGAAGTGAATGCCCTACACTTCAAAAGAAGAATAAATTCAAGATAAAGAATCATAAAAAGGAAAAGAAAACATATGTAGCATGGAATGAAAATGAATAAGTTCATCTTCAGATGAAGAACATGTAAATCTTGCATTGATAGCAACACATCATTCCGATGAAGAAGAAGAAGAGGTTAGTAATTAAATATCTTCTTGTGATAATGATGCTTTATGTGCTTTCCTACTTACAATTGGCATCAGAGCAGGTTATAGGTAACCTGTTCCTACAGATCCAGTATGGCTTCCACAAGCGCAAATCCGATTTTCAAAGATGGCAGTAGTAGTAACAAGCCCCCTCTATTTTCAGGAGAGTATTTCGAATTTTGGAAAATTCAAATGAGAGCACACTTAGAAGTACAAGGAGATGGAATATGGGAAACTGTTGAAAATGGTCCTCATCGACCAATGAGTGTGGTTAATGGTGTTGGCACTCCTAAGATTAAAAGTTCATATGATGAAGATGATAAAAAGAAAATACTTGATGAAAAGAAAGCCATTAACATATTACAAAGTGCATTAAATATGGATGAATTCTTCCGCGTTTCACAATGTAAATCCGCAAAAGAAATTTGGGACACTTTGGTGAAAACTCATGAAGTAACCGCTGAAGTTAAACGATCTAGATTAAACACATTAAGTCAAGAATATGAGATGTTCCAAATGCAGCCCCGAGAATCAATCCTCAACTTGCAAAAAAGATTTGTGCAGTTGACAAATCATTTGAAAGCACTCGGTAAGACTTTTACTAACGATGAATTAAATCTTAAAGTGCTTAGATCTTTAAACAGGGAATGGCAACCAAAGGTAACAACGATATCAGAAAAGAAGAGTCTTTCTACCATGACATCCGCTTCCTTGTTCGGAAAACTTCAAGAGCATGAATTAGAACTTGAAAGATTGGAGAAGCATGAAATAAAAGTAAAAGATTCAAAAGACGTTGCCTTAAAGACAAAAGTAAAAAAGTATGACAACAATCAAGAGGATGAGTCCAATAGTGATGAAAATGATTATCTTATCAAGAAGTTTGAAAAGTTTCTAAGAAAAGAAAGAAAAAGGGAGACCATTAAAGGGGAAGCACCAACAAGGAAGGCTAAATGCTTTGAATGTGGAGAAAAAGGACATGTTAGAAGTGAATGCCCTACAATTCAAAAGAAGAATAAATTCAAGAGAAAGAATCATAAAAAGGAAAAGAAAGCATATGTAGCATGGAGTGAAAATGAAATAAGTTCATCTTCAGATGAAGAATATGTAAATCTTGCATTGATAGTAACACACCATTCCGATGAAGAAGAAGAGGTTAGTAATGAAATATCTTCTTGTGATAATGATGCTTTAGGTGTTTTCCTACTTACAAAAAGCAGTAAAATAAAAGTAACAAATCATAAAAATCCATAAAATGTGATGTATTAAAATACACAAATCAAATTTCCCCACACTTAAACCTTTGCACTCCGAGCAAAATTCAAAATAGAGTAAAAATAAGAAAAAGAAGTACAAAACACAGCATGAAATTTCAAATAATTTAAGGATCACAAAAGGGGTAAGTGAAATCCTAATTCTAGGCTTCAAGTAATATGGTGTTAGTGAGTAACTTTTTGTGACATTCAAAGCAAGTAAGAAGACAGTTTACCAAAGAGTATATCATAAACAACAAGATAAAATTTCCTCAACTCTTAAATGTTTAAGTTAACGTTTACACTCAAAGCACATCATGAAAATTAGCACTACCATAAACTTGAAAAGATAAGACTCTAACATTCACATTTGTAGTACATGCACACAAAGATCAAAAGGACTTTATTCGGGTTGTAACGTGGTCAAGGTAAGGGTGAGATAAATTCTAAGTGGTATTAGGTTAAAATTTAAAGGGGCAAAAGAGAATTGAAGAAGACAGTGGGAGTTGAACTAAACAATAACTCATTCACTTTTCAGTAACTTCTTTGCAACCATTTTCTCTTTTCTTTGCTTTTTTTTTCCTCTTTTTTTATTTAGAAGGAATACGATAAGTACATGAATTTTCTTCCTTCTTTATTTTCTTTTTCTATTTTTTTTCTTTCTATTTTTTCTTCCAACTTTTGAAATATCACAACTATATTAATTCAACCCCGCACAACTCCAAACAAGACTCTTTCAATCCTTTAAATAAGGTAATAACATTGTCTTTCACTTTTAGGCTTGTAATGAGTTTCAAACAAAGAATGGGATAAATCGGCTCAAAGGGGTTTCAAACAAGGGATGATATTTTTAAGGTTGACTTTTTGGCTAAGTGGATAAAAATAAAACAGAAATAACTTGCATTTACATATTAGTGTGCACAAGTAAATACACAATTTCAAAAAGAGTCAGATCAAGTTCTAGAGACTAATAGACATGAGTGAAATCACACAAGAAAGAAAGAGATAGATTTTATTTAATTTTATCCATTATTAGGCTCAAAATCTCACAAAGGGTATTGATCAACTACAAATGATACACAATTCAGAATTTAGTCCTACTTATCATACCAAGAATGCATAGCAAATCACTCACATCACACTACGAGTCTTTAGTCAAGAAAACAAAGAAAATACTCACACTTGCAATCCAAAACTCAAAGAAAAAGCATGTATTTTAGATTTTTATTTTATTTTATAAGAAAGTAAGTAAATGACAAATAAGAAAACACACAAGTAAATGACTCACCCCCCCCCCCCCCCCCCCCCCCCACACACACACACACACACATAAATCACACATTGTACTCAATGAAAGAACATAAGTATAAAGTAAGGATAAGAGAAAGGAGAGAAGGACTCCCAAATCAAACTGCATTGTAGGTGGGATTTTTCAAGGAAAACTCTTATATGGCGGCATCGTAAAACACCGAACTTTTATGGAATAGTTTCAAGCGCTGCCCGTTGACTTTGAAAACGTTGTTAGTACCTGCACTTTTTATTTCTAGTGCATCATGAGGGAAAACATTAGTAACAACAAAATGGCCAATCCACTTAGAACGAAGTTTCCTAGAATAATTTTAGGCGAGAGTTAAATAGTAAAACCTTTTGGCCAACAGGGAATTCCTTCCTAGAAACCATCTTATCATGGAAATGCCTAGTTTTCTCTTTATAAATTATAGAGTTTTCATAGGCTTCTAGCCTAAGCTCTTCAAACTGCTGTAATTAGAGTTTTCTTTCCATACATGCTTTCAGCATTTCCAAATTACAACTTTTTATCGCCCAATAAGCACGGTGCTCAATTTCTATATGGAGGTGACATGCCTTACCAAAGAAAATTCGATAGGGAGACATTCCTATTAGTGTTTTAAAATATGTTCTTTGAGCCCAAAGTGTCTCTTCCAAATGGCGATTCCAGTCTTTTCTATTTGGATGCACCATCTTTTCCAAAATCTATTTAATTTCCCTATTTGATATCTCAGTTTGCCCATTAGTTTGGGGATGATATGCAGTAGAAACCCTATGCACAACACCGTACTTTCGTAGCAATGCTTCCATGGTTTGATTACATAAATGAGTGCCTTGGTTACTTATGATAGCTTAGGGTATCCCAAACTTGTAGAAAATATTTGACCCGACAAAAGCTGCAGCAACTTTAGAATCATTAGTCTTAGTGGGGATTACTTATACCCACTATGAAACATAGTAAAATATAAATAAAACCAAAATATACATGGAAATGACCCATAAAGTAGATTCCCCATACATCAAACACCTAACAGAAAAGCATTGATTAATGAGGCATTTCACTCTTACGAGAGATGGTTTTACCTGTTATCTAACATTGTTTACACTTGTGGTAAGTCTCATAAGCATCCTTAAAAATAATGGGCGAAAAGAAAAATCTAGGACTTTTTTGCAGTCCTTTGAGGACCGAAATGTCCTCTAACTTGAGATGCATGAGAAAACTGCAAAATAGAGCAAATCTCATGGTCGGGAACACATCTTCTAATCACATGATCAGTACTGAATTTCCAAAGATATGGATCATTCCACACATAGTATTTTGCACCATTTTTGAGTTTTTGAATTTGTGATCTAGATGCACATGCAGGAAAACTCCAGCAACAAGATAATTATCTAAATCAACATACCAAGGAGTTACCTCACGCAGCTACAAAAACTGCTCATCAGGAAAATCATCCTGGATGGGAAAAAGATCTTCGTCCCACTTTATTATGCTTAAATGGTCAGCCGCTAAATTCTTAGCTCTACTTTTATCTTTAATCTCTAAAGTGAACTCTTGGAGTAACAACATCCACCAAATCAATCTCGACTTTGCTTCTAGTTTCTTCAAAGGTGAATGGTCAGTAAAAACAACTACCTTGGAACCTATCAAATATGATCTAAATTAATCAAGAGCAAAAACAATAGTTATAAGCTCCTTTTCAGTATTAATGTAATTAGCATGCCTAAAATCTAAAGTTCTAGAATCATAATAAATAACATGGACAACCTTGTCAACTCTTTGTTCTAGGACCATCCCCACTGCATAGTTAGATGCATCACACATAATTTTAAAAGAGAGGGTCCAATCAGATGGATAGATGATGGCGGTAGAGGTAAGTGTTTTCTTCAAGAAGTCAAATGCCTTTTTGCATTTATCATCAAAGTTGAAAGTGACATCATTTTCAAAAAAATTGACAGCGGAAGAGCTATTTTGCTGAAATCCTTTATGAAGTGCTTATAAAAACCTGCATGACCAAGAAATGAATGAATCCCGTGAATGCAAGATGGGTAAGGCAGATTAGAAATCACATCAATCTTAGCAGGATTCACCTGTATTCATTTTCCATAGACTATATGTCCTAAAACAATTCCATGTTCAACCATGAAATGGCATTTCTCATAATTCAATGCAAGGTTAGTTTTAATGCATCTCTCTAAAATCATATCCAAACTACTCAAACATGTATCAAATGAAAAACCATAAACAGTGAAATCATCCATAAACACCTCCATGTAATTTTTATTAAATTCATCAAAAATACTAATGATGCATTGTCGGAACGTGTCAGGAGCATTACATAAACCAAATGGCATCCTCCTGTAAGAAAATGTACTGAATAGTTGATCTTTAAAATCCAATCACAATCAAAATGATTAAGATCAATTCAAAAAAACCTTTTCAAACAAATTTCAAAACAATTTACCAAACAAATTAATAGCACAAATGATGAACATAACAACTTGCTAATGAAATGTAAGAGAGAGAGAGAGAAACAGAGATAGAGAGAGAGAGAGAGTACACAAGGATTTGTTTATTCAGTTCCCCAATCGGCCTCGCTATGGGTATGTCTTCCCTCAATTCGAATTCAAATTGAGATCATGTAATTAACCTTACTTTGCAATAGTATTTTTACATGAGAAATGTAGCAATGCAACCCAACCAACCCTAGTCTTGATGTTGATCCTAGAAATTTCTCTTCCCTTAATATGAGCTTGATCCAGTCACCCAACAATGTCAATTAGATTCACCATCTCACGCCACTCCTTTGCAAGAACCACATCCCTTAAAAGCTTTCACTCAATCGAATCTGAATTGCAATCTATTATAACCCAAGATTCAACAAGATGATCCACTTTCTCACGCCACTCCTTTGAAAAAACCACAAATTTTCAAATCCTTCACTCGTTTAAATTCAAACTAGAGTAATCTTGTCTAAAACCTTCAAATCCCCACTTTGATCGTGAAGGAAAACCCCACCTTGGTTTTCTTATTTGAAACCCCCATAAGATCTCAACCCAATTTCCAATACCACAAGCTAAATTGGACCTTATCAACTTGATTCTAGATGAAACCAAAACAATGAATGATTATGTGTACGTTATTTATGTGTATGCATAACACCAAGGTTAAAGATGACGACGACTCTTAGTATATTCCAGGTTTCGTTTATGATTTTACCAAAATCATTGAAAAGAAATTATGCATGTATGAAGTATTTATATGCATGCATGTTAGGAGGCAAAAGGAATGTAAAAGATTTAAAAAAATTATGAATTTTTGAAAATTTTCGTCGCATAGGTCTACCTATGAAAGTCATGTGTCGACCTGTTCGATGCATAGCCCGACCTGTATAAGGTCATGTGTCGACCTGTGAAGGTCATGTGCTGCCTATGTGTCAACCTATAAAGAAGACGCATCTAATAGAGCCTACAAGCTTTAATAATGTAGCATGGATGTTGACCTATGGAATAGATGTGTCGATCTATAGCAGAGACAAATTTCTATAGGTCATCCTATAATCGTATAATGCACTTTTTCACAAAAATTATTTTTCATGCATTTTTTATGCATGGGACATTTTCTAACTTGTTTCCAAATGCTTTTATGCTTCCTAATGTTAAAATGCACATTTAGAATCAGACGATACAATCCAATTTACATTACAGCTAAAGTATCCTAGTTTTGACATCATGCAAAAATACATCTAACAAAAAGTTGCAGTCACATGGTGGGCGCCACTGTACTGGTCAAAAAGCACATGTGTGCATGTTATCCCTACAAGGGCAAGAGCACTCAGAGTCCTTAGTAGGTGTATAATAAATTGTGGTGGTTATGGCTTACCCAAGATGGCGAGAAACCCTGTACAGTGGTGTTTATGCTAGTTTAGAGGACATGCTCACGTGAGGTGAGAGGCTCTGTATATGTGTTTGGTGCTTAAGTATAAGTGTAAGAATTAAATTTTGTCCTTTCTCCCATTACGAGAGAGGTATTTATAGAGGCTTTGTGCCTAAGGTTTCTTTGAGAAAGTTCACTGCCCACCTAGTTAATGGTGGACCGTTGAGTCCAATAATTTCTAATAGAACATGGGTCAGTTACTGACCCTGACTTCTCTCTTCCCAAGAAACGTCTTATCTCACATTTCTCATGACTCAGAAAGAGGAAAACGTAGGGGTGAGGCGGTACCTCCCAAAAGACAACATGTGATCGTCGCCTTTTCCTGAAGGCATCATATGGTCTTCGCCTTTGCTAAATCTTTTACAAATATAATACTACAAATATATTATTAAATTTAAAATAAAAACTCAAAATTAATTGTTATATAATTCATACATAACTAGTTCTCTCACATTTTCATATATTAATTATGACTTTTAGAGAGTCATACATGATCACTAAAAACTCCATCAACTACATGTATGACCCTACTTGTATATCTTATGAAACAAAACATATCTCTCATTTGTATTAAATATTACTTTTGTA
This sequence comes from Lathyrus tuberosus, assembly GCA_022829125.1. Lineage (NCBI taxonomy): Eukaryota > Viridiplantae > Streptophyta > Magnoliopsida > Fabales > Fabaceae > Lathyrus > Lathyrus tuberosus. The sequence goes on from JALAZF010000042.1 coordinate 11,503,882, forward strand.
GTCATCTATTTAATGCAAGAATGAATGTTATAAATATTAATAATTGTAAATTTTCACATTTATATATCATATATCTATCATCTATTAAATAATTTTTTTAAAAAATTACATAATATTTAAAAATTTAAATGTTGCAAATTTTAATTAAAAGTAAATAAAAACCTATTTAATACATTATTGAGTTTAAATAAAATTAATTAATTTTTAATATTAGATAAACCTCACATATTTGAGTATTCATCATTTTCAAGTATTAAAAACTGATTCTTGAGTCATGCATATCTATCACCAATATATCTTGTAAAACAATTTATTTAATCTCACTCAAATATTAAAAAAAAGACTCTTAAAAGTCATTCCTATGATGTAAGAATATATATATATATATATATATATATATATATATATATATATATATATATATATATATATATTAAAAGTAATTGTAAATTCTAAATCATATTATTATTAGCCATCTATCAAGTAACTAATAATAATAATTTTTTATAATAAAATAGTTAAATCAAATTTTGTAAATTTTAATTATTCTTGAGGCAAAATATCATTTTTATTAATTACCACTTTAAATTTAAACAAAAAAAACATCAAAATATTATCCCCTTGCTGTTAATTTATCTTCAATTAGCACTTTTTAAAGCCTTTAAAATGGTAATAGTTATACATCTAAAATAATTATATATTCTAACCAATATTGATCTTTTAAGCAATAAACATTATTTTCGAGACACATTCACTTTTACCCACGACAAAATGAGCGTTACAAGTTTCAACATTTCTTTCAATTTTTTATCCGCCTCTGCGTGTTCAATCTTTGTATAGAAGTGTCTTATCTAACCTATGAATTATTTGAACTCTATTACGGTAAATCTCTTGAAGTTGATTTTAATATCAGCTGGTGTTGCAAAGTAATTGACTCCTTAGAAACTTTGAATTTTCATCAGTTAGTATTAGAATTGTGATAGCTCTGAATGTCTGAAAAAAGTGTGTATGATTGATGTGATTTGTTACCTTTTTTAAAGAGGGAAAATTTTTGTATAGTGATTCGGCTAAAGCCTTCCATTTCAAATGTTTAAAATTAAAAAATCTGCGCATCAACAAAGAACAAAATTTTGTACAAATAATAATAAAGTTTTAAATTCAATCAAACTCATTATTAAATACATATTTATGTATATAAATCTCATAGAATACTCAACTCTTCACATATTTGTGTATACAAATGTGTATATAAATACATATTTGGGTATATAAAATCACATATTTGTGTATATAAATCACATATAAATTCAATCAAATTTATTATCAAAATTTTAAAATGATAGGTGTGTGAATTTTCTCATTTATAAATACTCAACTCTTCACATTTCTAACCAATATAAAACTATTACACATACCATTTTCACTTGTTATATACTTAACAATTCTAAGTTAAAAAAACAAAATAAACCACATGAAATCAATTTCATTTCATCTGTCAACTAAAAAAATTGGTAACCCAAATAAGGTTAAAACAATTTGAAACTTTTACACACAAAAATCTGAAAAACATAGCCAATTTAAAAGAGAGAAAACAAAGGAGGGAAGAGAGAATGTGTTGGTTTCAATTTTGATATTAGACGTGTTTTAGTTAGATTTTATTTTAAAATATTGTTTGTGTAAATTCTATTGATCAATAATTTTATGATTTAATTTAAAACTAGTATCATGTTTATTATAATTATGATTTTTTTATTTATTATGTTTTTTTAAAATAAAAATTTTCATAGAATAATTAATGTGTTTAATGTGTTGGAAATTACATCACATTTATGGAGAATTCTAAATCAATTTTGATGAACAAGAATCAATGTTTTTGATTGATTACTCTTATTGTTCTTCACTCTTCATTCGAGTGAATTCTGTAGAGAAATATCTCTGCTTTTCACACTGAAATTTTATTCAACTATGCATAGCATTACAAACAATGATAGGGTATCTCCCTATTTATAAACTGATATTGCTTGTGCATCAAGCAATCTCCAATTAACCTAACTAACTCAGCTAAAACAAATAAATAAAGCTAAGTCAAAACTATGTTGAGATACACTTCGACATTTCGACAATATTAAGTGTTTCAACAACTCCTTGCTTCCTTCAAGCAACATGCTTCAACAACATGGATTAAATTTTCAATATAATAGTTTTAAGATGCGCCAAAGACTCATACATAGGGATATAGAGCATAATGATCTTAAGTGGAGATCTTGACTGTGCTCCTTTGCTTTTTGAGGTATTGCAAGTAAGCTAGCAAGAATCCAACAATTATATAAATAAAGGGGGAGCCTCATTAAAAACCGCACACTGGTTTAATAGTATTGGAAGAGAGTGCCCCTATGAAAACAATAATATCATTACAAACATTACCGAGATTATAGCTCGCCTAAAACAAATAAACAGTTAACAAACTAAATTGAATGAAACGAGGCCCTTCACCCCAACGATCATCTTGCCTTTCTTACGGACTTGGTGATCTCTTATTAGAATTGGTGAGGATTTCCTCAGCGAAAACTTTCTCCAGTGGCTATATCCATATCTTCGTACTCACGGTTCTTACGCCTACTATTTTGACCCTCTTCAACTTTAAGGTTTTCGCATAGCATTTTTTGGCAATCTCTTGGTTCCTTGGATAATGCCGACCCACCCATTTAAGAGTGGGTAATTCATGCACGTGTATAAGGTGGATAGGAAGGCTCTTAAGTGGTTAAAAGTAGACAACCCTATGATCATATTACATGATGGGGGTGCATCAATGACCAAATATCTTACCTTGATCTGCCTGTAATTTTCCCCTACTTTCAAGATAGTCTTCAGCGTTATGTAGCTCTTCACTTCTATCGGTCCTCCTGAGAAACCCATCAATGATCCTTGGAAGGGTTTTAGGTCTTCTACATTCATACGGAAACTCTCATATGTATCCCAACAAAGGATGTTGGCAAAGCTCCCTTGATCGATCAAAACTCTTTTGATATCCAAATTGTCGCATTGAACCATGATAACCATGGGGTCATCGTTGTGAGGATGAATTTCGGCGGCATCCTTCCTAGAAAAAACAATTTTGGCCTCCGAATGTCTAGTTCGCCTGCCTTGGAGTTTTTGGGTGAACCATCAACGATAATGAACTCGAGAGCCTTCTCCTGGAAATTAGGACTAAGACTCTTACACTCGACAAATCCTCCCGCAATGGTGTTAAGAGTATGGTGAATGGATTGATCCTCACCTCCTTTAACTAGATCCTTGCCCTTCTTAGATCCTGGTCTGTCTGAAGAATATCGCCCCTACGAATTGGATTCTCCCTTGATGTATTTATTCAGATGGCCTTCTTAGACAAGGTGCCCAATCTCATTTTTGAGTTGGTAATATCCCTTCGTTTGATGTCCCTTAACTTTATGGAATTTACACCAACTGTGAGGATCAGGTTCCATGAAATTAGCCTTTGGGGCTGACGGTTGTGGGATATTATGCATATATATAACCTCTCGCCATATCTTCTTTTGGAGAGCATTCAGGTTTGTGAAACTCTTAGTGAACTTTCCACTTTGCTTGAACTCCGTTTTGTCTCTCATGGGAAATGTGTACTGGTTTCTTCGTGAGGTGTCTATGTTAGAAGTGCGCTTGTTTACATCATTGACCTTCTTCTCGGAGTTACTCTCATCACCTTTGATATAAAATTTTGCTCGTGTCACTACTTCAGCTAATGACGTCGTTGGTCTTTAGGCGATAGACTCATTAAAGTGTCCCACCCTGAAACCGTTTTGAAATGAGAACATTTCCTGAATTAGATGGATTACCTTGATCTTTTCTTCATTGAAGTGGATGAGATATTCTCTCAATGATTTTGATAGGCCATAACGTATGTTGAATGGACTAGTGGAAGTCAGCTTTTGATGTCTGCTTGTGGTGACCTGGTGGACTAGCTTTTTCACCAGGTCTTGATAGTTGGTGACGGTGAGCCTAAGAAGGCCCATATACCATCTCAAGGTTACGTCCCTAAAGGTGTCAGAAAATAGCTTGCAATTTAGGGAATCAGATACCCCAATGATGGCCATCTGAGTGTTGATGGAGGCCATGTGCTTATACGGGTCGCTACGTCCATAAAACTTAGCCAATGATGAAGGTTTAAAGTTATCTAGAATGTGTGCTTCCTATATCTCTTCTGATAAAGGTTGGGGGGTCCAGCATTTCCAATTCATCCACCGTGTGAGTTTCTTATTGGCACTATTGGAGATGAAGAACATTATCTTCCAAGATTTGATTCTAGCAATGAAGGTCGTTCATTACGGTGCACGACTCCGCTATAACGTTTTGCTTGTCGTCAGATTATTCGTTGGCCTGAGTGGTTGTCATATTGTTAACCATGATTTGTGATGAACACAAAGACAATACTCCGTTTGAATGCAGTGAGGGTGACCCATGTTAATTTTACCGAGGCCCTACGGTGGGAGTCAATTGTACTCGCTAAAAATACAATAAGCGTGATAACCCCTAATGTCCATGGGATGTCATAGGCCTTAAGGTAGTTAGGGTATGGAGAGCTATCTCAAGCGAGGTAAGAAGCTAATGTATATATATGATTCTATGTGTTATTGGTCTTTTCTTTAATGTGGTGATAACGAGGTATTTATAGCCATGAGGTCTAAATCGAGTCTCCTTTAATTTAGAAACCATTCTAAGTATGGATGTTTGATTCCCAAAAATCTAGGAGGTATGATTAAGTCTCATTACTTCCAATGTAATGTTTGTTGACCCAATATATGCTCTACACACGATCGTGCATTATGGACTAGAAAACTTAAGGCTATGGTGACACATATGGACAAAGGGGGTTTGAACCATAAGGGGAATGCTCAAACTAGTACAAGGGAGATTTAGAAAGGACGAAGGGTCAAGAGTGTTCCCCTCGCCTCGCCCCAAAGGTCTCTCTAAATTATATCACTACATGAGGTTATATGAAATATGGATGATATATCCTTTGACATCACACCAATGAAAACCCAAATTTTTGTTAGAATGAGAGTTGTCTCTGCAAGTCGTCTCTATGTTTTGATGATAACAATGAGTATTTGTGAAAGAACTATTTTATGTTCTAATCTTTGTTTCTGTGCAGATCATAATTATTAAAGATATTAGATCAAACAAACATGTGCAAAGATGTGCGTAAAATATTACATGCGAGTTACTATGTGTAACACAAGTCGCAAGAAGCAAGTTTGCTTCTGTGTCTGGTAACATGCAGAAAGAACCAAGGATGCCGATATTGCTGTTGCAATGCTCTTGTGGTTTCTGTTCTGAAGATGTTTCAGATTCTGAAGATAAGCAAAGCTCCTGAAAGAATAATCTTCTGAAGAACAAAGTGCTGAAGACTCTGATGACTTGAAGTTCTGAAGGCTGAAGGCTCTGAAGACCAAGTGCAGAAAGACTCTGAAGACTGAAGTGTTCTGAAGATTAAGATTCAAATGATCAAGTTCTGAAGACTCCGAAGACAATGTTCTGAGTGAACATGGTTCTGAAGACTCTGAAGACTTGAAGCGATGAAGACAAAGGGTTTCAAGACAAGTGCTGAAGTTCTGAAGACAAGACTCAGAATGAGCAAGTACTGAAGACTGAAGACTTAAAGATTCTGAAGACCCAACTAAAGTCTCTACTCATGCTTCAACTAAATACCATCAGAAGCCTCTGAAGATTTGAAGACAAATGTTACGGTTAGCAATGATTGTACACTGAACTACAAAGATCTATCCCATCACTTCTCTACAGTAAAAAGAAGATATGGCAGTACAACTTTCATCATTACGTAACGAACCGTTTCAAATAGCCAACGGCTCTTTAACGGCTCTAATTTTCACTCGGCTATTTAAAGGAAATAAGGAAGTGCTTCTGAGTGTCGTGCCATGTGCCATCGTGCGATCGTGTTGTCATGAAGTTGTGCATCAAAGTCGTTTTCACGAACAAGATCATCATCTTCAAACACAGTTGTTGTTGTTACAATGAAAACACGACCATTGTTGTTGAAACACAAAGAATTATCTATCAACACAACAACAATCAGAAAGTACAGAAGTTGATGAACGAAGATATTGTTGAAGAACAATCAAGTCATCAACCACTTCATCATCTGAGCTACATTGAAGAAGATCTGAAGCAAGGAGTTGTTGCTCGAAGCTTGCTCAACAAAGAAGATGAAGAAGATCTACAAGATGTCATCAACTATCAAATCAATATACATCTTTGTAGAATTTAAAGAAAGCAAGGAGTTGTTTCTCATATCTTGCTAGAACACTTGTGTGTTCATTTGTACTTAAACTTAGGAGTTTATCAGCTTATTAAGAAGCAATTAATGTAATATCCAAAACAACTAATTCTATGTGAATTAGGATTCCTCAAGTGATCAGTATGATCGGAGACTTGAGAAGACAATGGCTTGGTGTCATTGTGGAAATCCTGAAATATGGTCAATGATAGTTATATCTCAAAGAGGACCAGTTGTGAGTCAGACTCTTGTGATATCCCTGATGAAACTCATTGAAAATCCTGGAAGAATGGTCAGTAAACGTTATATTCGTTAACTCGGATCCCTGGACGTTTAGCTGTGAAAATCCTGATAGGAGATCTTGCGAGATTGGATTCTGTTAGGTCAATGTTCGTTATATCCATTAACTTGGATCCCTAAACGGTTCATTATGGGTTAGTCACAGCTGCGATTGTGCAGGTTGTTAGTCACCGGAGTTAGCCCGTGCATCTGTAATCAAATCTAATTATAGTGAGTTAAGTCCTTGTGTTCACGGCGAAATCACCTTGGAAGGGTGGACTGGACTAGCTTGAGAGTTGCTCAAGTGAACCAGGATATATCGTGTGTTCTTTACTCTTGCTTATGCTTTTATTTATTGTTTATGTTTCTGTATCTATTATCAGAACCTAGCATAGAAAATCAGAACCTTGCAACTCAACTCTGATAAGCTTCCGCATTGCAAGTCTGATTAATGCATCGCTAATTCAGATTCTCCTTGTTGCTTATGCTTCAGCATTGCACAGTCTGAATGACGCATTACAAGTCAGAGTCTCTCAACGTAACTCTGCTATTCTCTTAGCGCATTAATGATAAGAGGCGAAAAAGTTTTTAAGAGTTAAAACACAATTCAAACCCCCCTTTCTTGTGTCTTTCTCACACCTTCAATTTTCCCTTAGGTATTTTTGGAGATGCACCTCCGGACGCACCTTAAAGCACCACATCCTTCGTAAATCAAGCAGTCACCCCCATTTTTCCCCAAATTTGTTCGGAGATGCATCTACGAAACTTTCTGGAGTGTATTCGGAGATGCATCTCCGAAAAACAACCCTGAACCCCATTTACTCTGCAGTTTTCATTGAGCTGACTTATTTAACCATTCAGTGACATTTTCGAAAATGCATCTCTGAAAATGTCAAGTGGAAAATTGAATATATCACCACCTTGCATGATCATCTCTCCCATACGTCATATCACTTCCATAACCCAAAACCTTTAAAAAAATTCATTCTCAATCATTTTTTCGACTCCAAATCATCATTCTTGTGTTTTATCACATTAAAGGGAGTAAAGAAGTTGTATTTTAACGTAAATTTCACTCATTGCATGCATTAATCTTATCTTTGAGTTTAAAAATGAACATTGAGTCCAGATGTGCATATTCAAATTTACCTGATCATGTTTCGAATGTGCATATCCGAACTTTCCTACTACTGTGAGTTTTTTAAACCGTCTTTCTGTTTTGGTTAGTATTAGATATGGTACACCCGAATATGTTTCCCAAAGTTGTTGTAAGTAATGATGCAAAAACAGATGTAATGAAGGATGATGTTAAACTGGTTGTTATCGATATATATGTTGGTCAACATTTTAGAAATGAACAACTACTTACTGCTCCTGAGCATATGCTTGAATGAATCCACATGAAGGCGAGGAAATTAGGGTTTGGCGTTGTAATCGGAAGGTCTGAAATGATTCAAATAGAAGGAAAACATTTGCAACCAGGAGATACGAGAGAAGTGGCATATTAAATTCATCCACGAAAGACTTGTATGTTTCCTCTGTAATGCGCGAAAATGTATATTAAATTCATCCAGGGAAGACTTATACGTTGCCTCTGTAATGCATTTTAGGAGTGTGTGAGTTAGATATCAAATTTCCTAAAATACATTGAGAGTACTATTCTGGATTAAGTGAAGGAGAATATTTTATGTGCTTGAATTGATCAGGTTAGACACCTCAGCAATACAACAACCAATAGATTCAAATTTGCATATTCGACACTGAAGAAATGGTTGGGTGATAGTAAGGGTATTTTTGTAGAGAGTGGTTTTTCTAGATCCATCCGGACACATCATGTGTATTGGGTGGCTTTCAAAATTGCTACATTTTGTTGAGGTTTATTTGAAACTGAGGTGTCATATACCAAGTACATAATTCGAGTAGATGACACATTCCACAAAAGAGGCGGAAACTTTGCCTGGTCAATTTATAGAAAGGATGGAAGAGTTCATCAAATTGTGTGACCTTGAAAGAGAATCAAATAATGAAAAGTCAAAAGAGAAACCAGTAGTATTAGATTTATGCAGTGATGCATATCTTGATACATTTTAGATTGTAAGCGATACACTTTTTTAATGTGTTGTCGTCAACGATGTAATTTTGATACGATTTAATACATAAGTAACATATATTCAACAATGATTGTGTAAATATCGACTGTTTAAGTTTACAAATTTTATGGTTTACATTTTATGTTTTTGTTTACACGGTTTCTGGTGTGGTTTTGGTTCAGGGTGATTCCAGATATGCATATTCGGAACATTCCACACTAAATTAAAAAAAAAACACAACAGGGCACTTTACAAATGTGCATATTCGTAAACACAATTTTTTGTAAACAAATAGGGTTTATCCTGAGATGCATCTCCGAAAAGCTCCATGATGACATGATAAGGTTTCTAAGGTCAAAAGTGACCCAAAACTTGTATAAATAGGGTGTCTCCCATCCCATATTTTCTACAAAACACACCATAATCAGAGAATGCCTACATATCCTCATCTTGCATTTGTGTATTTCAATGGCGCAAAACCCTCACTTCAATTTCAGATCTGCGAGGACATATTTCTCGTCGATCTGAAAACCAAACTGAATACTCTTTTGCGATATCTAGAAAATCGGAGAGTTGTCAAGCTCGAGTATGGTTCACCCTCGTTTGATAGCGAATGGAAGGTACAGTTCACCAGCTTTGAACTGAAGACGAATGAAAATTTAAAGGGCACGTGGAGAATATTTTACCGGTACACATCAAAGATTGCAAGATCTGCCGACGATATTATCAATATGTTGCAATGTCTTGAACTACCTGTTTATAACGATATGTAATATTAAATTTATGTTAACAATTATCTATGTAATGTTAAGTGTGTAAATTTAATGCCAAGTTGTTTTTGTTTCTAGATCTTACTCATATTGTCTTTGTTTTTTATTTGAGGTATCAGAGTCATTTTCATATATACATCTCCGAATTATATCAAATACACGTTCGGATATGTAACTACGGACTAAAATTAACTATAATAGAGGTGGCTCACTTGTTTGCGTTCAATTTTGTAGAATATAGGTGCGTCGGGAGATGCGTCTCCAAACTATAGAGACATTTTTAGATTTTCATCAAAGATTTGTGAGAAAGTATAAGAGTGAAAAAAATAAAACTTCCAACTATAACATGAAAAAGTTAAGGAATAGGGCGTGGTGTATGTTTAATTTCAATTATCTAAAATGATTTTAAATGTATGTTTGATTTCAATTATCTAAAATGATCTTGGATGTTTAATATTGATTTTGACTTTTTTTTTTCTCTTAAATATAATTGATTATGTTTTTCAAAATTAACTCTCTTTAAAGTTAGAATTTATATACCTTTAGAGTCTTCGTAAATTTACAATCAAATTTATATAATTTTAATTTAATTTTTTTAAAAAAATTTATCCAAACATAAATTATTTTTCCTTCAATCCACTTTTAACCATAATCAATTTTTTCAACGCATACCCAAATACAGCCTACGAGAAACTACACCAAGACCAAGTTGGCAAGGAGGTAATCCTAACTGTTGGCTTCTTTGTAATTGTTATAGAGAGACATATTAATTCAATGTCCGAAGGAGGTGAAGAATTTCTACAAGGGGCAGGAGAGAAGATGAAATACAAAACTCATTCTTGACAGAATTAACCAGTGTTATTTTGTCAACCCCAACAAAGAAAAGAAATAAGATGCTGAGAAACAATATTTAAGCCATAAAACAAATCCCTAAACTCAAAATGGACAACATTGGAGGCTCCAATATTGTAATGGAAACCTTTAATATGATATCTAGGAGGGGTGTACATGGGTTGGTAAACCTAACAAACCCAGTAAAACCCACCTAAACCGACCCAAAAAATGGGTCGGATCGGATCATTCAAATATAATTGGGTTTTGGGTAAATCCACACCCAACCCACAAAATCCATGGGTTATTGAGTGATTATTTTTTAGCTATTTTTTATAATTTTATGAGTGAGGACTTTGATGTATTTAATTTTGGTTACTTCAATTACAACTCATTGAACATCTTTTATTTTATAAGTAATGATTTTAACTTATTTAGATGTCACACTTTTATAATTTTGATGCTAATTCTTGTAAATTGTAAGTATTTTATAAATTTTATGTATTACTGTAATATACCCTATATGGGTTGGGTTATAATTTTGACTAAATTCAACCCAAACCGACCCATGTACACCCCTAATATCTAGTAAGTCCACCACAAGCTCAAGAACGGTAAATGAATATGAGACGTATCAATTTGAGAGAATGACTAGGAGGGAGATGCTATGCAAAATATGAAAGTCAATTTTTTCTTCCTAAAATAAACAGGTGTAGGCTCAAGTAGTCGGTGTCTAAGAGAGCGGTGTCAATTGCATTTAAGAGGAGAGCAGTGTCTAAGAGTCGAAGAAACAAGATTCACATTATCTGAATAAAGAAACAAACTATCAAAAACTACAATCCAGCAGCTGTCTGAAACTAGGAGTTCCTACATAATCAAGAACCATGTCGCTAATACTGCCTCCACATTTGAATATCTAACTGAAAAGATTAACATGAACTATTAAAAATCAGTAACGGTCAAATGATGATGGCCGAGCAGTCCTGCTGGGGCGGTCATAAGGAGCAGGCCTACCCCTATAACTTCTTCCTTCGTCACGAGCTGGTATTCCATTTCCATTTCTATCAGCACCTCCACGAGCACCACCATAGCGGTCATAGCCTCTTTCTTTCCCATAACCATTTTGAGGGTAGTCTGAGCCACTGCCATATCGATCAGCAAATCGATCTCCTCCACTTGTTGCATACCTATACAGTTTTCAGCAAAGCAGTAAAGTATAACAAATACATAGAACAAAAGCACCAAGAGTAGTAATTCAATAATAACAATTAACTGTTTATACCTGTCACTAGCATAGCGATCATGGCCACCATATTTGTAGTCTCGGTTGTCTAAACGGTCCCTATCCCCATAACGTCCTCCTCCGTCGTAACGATCATCGATGTACCGCTCACGTTCACCAAGGCGATCCCCGTGTCCACCAGCGCCTCCAAACCTAGGACGTGAAGAAAATGAACCACTACCCCGCCCACGACCGCCGTCTCCTCCTGCCAAAGGACAATCTCGGGCCCAGTGTCCTGGACGCCCACATTTGAAACAGTCATCCTGTCCTACCCTATCTCCAGCCCCATAGCTTCCCCTGCCACCTGAAGAGTATCCACCTCTGTACCCTTGGTCTGCATCATCACCCCCTGCCCTAGGCTGTGCCTTGTTGACTGAGATGATGCGATCACCAATTTCCCGTCCATTCATTTCTTTAATTGCATCCTCCATTCCCCGACGATCAGAAAATGTAATAAACCCAAATCCACGAGGACGTCCTGTATCCCTTTCCATCATGATCTACAGGAAGGACACTTGAAACATCATACAAAATAATGGCAATATGTACAATTAATGTCAAATTTTAATGTGCATTTTATAATAATGAAAAAATATGAATGCTGCTTTTGATGCAAATGGCTATTGCAAGACCATTATTGTAATACTTGTAAAACAAGATTAATTGTGTTGAACATATAAAACATGCCTAATAGGAAAATTAACTCAACCAGTCATAGTAAATAAGAAACGTAAAGTTACTCTAGTAATTAGAAAAAGTGGCACATATATGAAGAAGCTATTCGCATAAAAAATAAACTATTTACAAAATCAGTAAATAGAATCACATCATACAAACAAGATGAGGATACAAAAGTGAAAAAACAAGACAACATATATGTAGAAGGTAAGACAAAGTAGTCACGAGCTACAAAAAAAAACCTTCATCTTCATATTTATTTATCAGTTCTTTTCAGAAGTTCTCTCCATTCAAATACCAACTCTAATCCCTCATCCCCATTAAGTATAGATATAATTTAAGTAACCTAGGAGAATCAATTCCTAAATGTATTCACATATTTCTCAGACACCGACAGGTTAAACTTTAACTCGGCATTGCTTAAATTAGTCACTAAACAACCACCACTCACCCCCCCACACAATAACATAAACACAAGAAAATAGTAATGCAATTGCTGCAAAGCTAAAAAAAATTATCAGTCCAAAGAATGATGCTAACATAAACAAGCATCCAAAATACTGGGACATTCAATTTATAAACAAAAAAAAAAAAGCAAACTTGTGACCGCAGAAAGTTGTGCATTAAATAAGGAGTTCCAGTATTTTATTTGTGACACATGCAAACAGCGTTCAACTGTAAAGCAAATTATAACCAGACAACTTACTTCTGTGTTCTTTCTGATGACAAAGCACCAGAATGGTTTTCATACAGATAAGTCATTCAGAGAAATCCCAAGACCAAATTTGACAAGAAATATCTCTTAAAATAATCATTTCCACAATCTGAGCAAGAATGTCAACTTGTTCCATTCTGCTTCATGATTTAACTTTAAACAATCTAATCCCCCAACATAAACTTAGCATCTGACTTACTTGATTAAAAAGCACTGTATTATATTTTCTCAATCAGAAGAATTAACACTAGACCAATATGCATCCACAAATGAACAGTGAGGAAAATCCCAAATGTTGCTTTCATTTCCGCAGTCACCAGACCACTGAGTTGCAGCTTCAATTCTATGATGAGTATCACAGAGGATTGCTCTTCAAAACAAACTATCTGCCAGGAATTTTTTCTACATTCCTCGTGGATATCATGCTTTCACTTAAGCCCACCAACACCTTTTGTGATTATTCTCCTCCCCAGATGCAAATAATAATCAATCTTATGCAGCAATATGATGAGTCAAATGCGAACAAATGCATAGTATTGATTATACTGCAATTATATGCCTAACATTCTATGTATTTCTGTCACCCCTTAGCTCACTTATTGAACACACCCACATTTTGGCAGAAAATAACACTCGTGCAGATATGGATTCTTTGTATAAAACTACAGACAAAAGCAAAACCAGAGCAAACCTTTCCAAACAGTCAAATCTATTCCGATGTAGAAAGTGGCGACTAATTAATAAAAAATAACCATTCAGCCTTCAATGTTAGCTAGAATCGGTAGAATAACCGGTGAGATACAATATCTCAGTATGAAGAGAGGAATTCACTATCTGAGCAGTAACTGTCTTTGGTCCCAACGCTCCACACTTGAAAATTTTGAGCTCAGAAGCACTTAAGTACTCACAGGACCTCTTGGTGGTGTATGGTCTATGGGTTGCAGAAAGTATATGTAACAAGAGTAATGAAATCAACTAGACACAAAAATGACTAAACAACTGGGCTTTGCATTACACTGAGAAAGTATCCTACACTGACAAATGTGCAGCAAGATTTAATTGCTGAACTGAGGCAAATACATAAGACTTCTTCAACTCATTTAACAAAGTACTGTTACTGATCTACTGAGTACCACTGAGTACCACAACTACAGCCCGCGAACACCGCCCATGTATACTTTGCATGATATATCCGAACCTTTCCACATTTCAGGACCACTAGAAATGCCACCTTATCAAATTTGCTGTCAGTTCATAAGATGGAAACTCTATTACCCCTGGCCTCTACAACTAAAGAAACAGGCATAGACTATCAAAGGAAATTTTCTGTTTTTATTTTTGAAAAGACATGTGAGACAGCAGCCTTTAATTCCCTAGAGTTTTATCAAATAATTGATCTAGAACCAGAAGCAAAACAGGGAATGTCCAGCATAAGAAGTTTTTCACACATCCGACTAGTAGTCATCAGTATCACCATCTCATAACAGGTTTACTACGAGAAGAGGAAGGAAGCCAATGAACAAACAAGACACAGATTCTTTCATTTCTACACACAGATACAGCAAAGCATACACTGATTCTGTATCAACTTGTCCAGTTTTCAGCCCAATATTACCGCCAAATATTCCTTCCAAATCATACAAAAACCATTACTAAAGAACCTTAAGCACAAAGCAGACTTATCTCTCAGAAAAATAGCAGACAGGTCCTTATTGCACTGATTCAACATATACCTTGAGCTCTACCTTTACCACAAGCTACTATTTTATCAGCAAATCGAAAATGAACTTCGCACACGAAGAAGTAATTCTGCTAAAACATCACTTAAATAACCCATATACCACATCTCAAACATCAAAACCTCACAACCAGCATTCCAGAAAAACAGAGAAAAAAAACAGGTGAAAAAATTAGTGAAGAATTCAATCATTAAAAATTCCCTGTGACTACATTTCCTACAGCTACAACAATTGATTTTGAAAAAAAAAACGTAAATTCAACCGAGAAAATAAATTAGGGTTAAGGAATTGATGAAAAACGGTACCTGGCATTCAAGAATCTTGCCGTAACGATCAAAGGCATGTTCCAGCTGACGCTCGGTAACGTCCCAACCCAATCCACCAACAAAGATTCGATTATCTTCTTTTCCAGACATCACTGACTCTCAATTATCGCAAACACGTTGAATCCTGAAACAAAAATCAATGAATCAAAAATGAATAAAGAGAGAAATGTTATAGAAGATGAAAACTGAGATGCTTACGAATAAGGAATTTTTGGAAAATTAGGGTTTTGAAGGAAACCCTTGAGGTTGAAAGTTGGAGCAGTGTGAAGATTCCAAAACCAACGCTCCTATTAGTACTTAGGAGTTGTTGGATGTGTCACCCTTTAAGGTAGGTAAGTAAAATATATCTCGTGATGTCATATATAAAATTATTAATATATCTCGTGATGTCATATAAAATTATTAACTATTTTTCTTGAACGAGTGTCTGTAAAAATAATAGAATTTGTAATTTATGAAAATAGTGGAGGTTTGATTAAGAGGAAGATCAATTTCTGGTTTCAATAAGAAATTAAGTGGATGGGTGAAAAGAAGAAAGAATTAGACAATTTGAATTTTAAGTTTTAGTACACTGGCAGAGTTAGATCGAGAAATGGGATATGAATTATCGTAGACAATGAGTGGACGAAAAATATTGTGAATGTAAAAAAAAAGTATGCGATTTGATCATAGCACTAAAATTTGTAGTAGAACAAGACACATTTAAGGGTATTAGTACTTACACACTTTAGGTTAGGTTAATAGATCACTTTAAGGTAAATTTTTTGGAGGATTTATGTTGTGAAACGATGTCGTCAATTAATGGAACAAAGTTATGAGATAAAAATAGAGTTTCTTAAACACAAAAAACCCTATTATGTTTTACAAAAGAGAGAGAAGAAGGAAGAAGAATAAGAATTGGTTAAAACTGTTTTACTATTCATTTTCTCAATAAGGGTTAAAGATTACAAGTGAATAACATTAATTAACATCTTTCAACAACCTGAGAGAACTAGTCTATTTGTATACTACTAAGTTAACTTAAGCTACAACTTAACTTAACAATTGAGCTTACAAACAAGGCACAACTCGACATGCTAACTCAAACACAAAGCTAACATATTTCGACAGCATGCTTGAATAGACATCGACTACAGCATGCACAACTCTTGTCGAATCATTAAGCTACCCTTGTCGACACTAGAGTTCGATTCAAATACCACAAATCTCCACCTTGGAACAAAATCTATACTAACAAAGGAATAAACTAGCTTTCGTCATGCAGCTTTATCAACTGCATACAGTGGAAAAACTTGCTATTTGGCAATGTCTTGGTGATCATATCAGTAGTATTATCATCAGTCGAAACCTTCAGCGCTTGGACTTCTCTGTGCTCGATTATCTCTCTGACAAAGTACAGTCTCACATCGATGTGCTTGGTTCGCTCATGATAGGCTAAATTCTTCGACGGGTGTATTGCACTTTGACTATCACATTTATCAGTGATAACTCGACCTTGAAGTTTCAGCTTCTAAGTGTTGCGGTGGAAAAAATCATTGAGATTAAGCTATTGATTAACTTAACTTGGAAAAGCAAGAGTCGCCACCGAATTTTATTGTTTCCAAAGGGAAAAGAAAAAAGGTCGAACAAAACCCGCAAAAAGCAAAAAGCTAAGAAAAAAGAGAGATCTGGATATAGGGAATGATTATGCAAGGGGAAAGTATTATCACCCCTCACATCAGTTGTACTCAATGAGAACCACTTGCAAATCTGTGTTTATATAAAGTTGAGTTATTTGTTGATTGATTTTAATTGAAAAGATATTTTGTTATATTCGAGTGAAAATAATCAACTGACTACTCACAAGTATGAGGAAATGAGCGTTTCCAGTATCTTGATATGGAGAAATTTTACTTGGACTTTCTCACAAGCACATCTCAACATTCAAGTGGAAAATATCAGTCATTTCTCAACATCTTGTAGAAGTATAGTGGTTTGCATTACTGCAAGAATAGACTAACATCTAGTCTTTTGAAAAAGGTTTTTTAAAAGAAAAGTGCATAGAGGCACAAAAATAAGTTTGATGAGATTTGTCTTTTATATAAGTTTTGAAAAGAGTTTGAATATGCTTAAGTGATTAAACATTTATTGAGAAAAGGTTTTCTGGATCACTTGACAAAGTCAAGGTTTATTAAGAAAGAGGTGTGAAGTTTGAAAACAAGAAGTTTTTGAAATAGAGAGAAGTTTTGAAAATTTAAGAAGTGGAAAGGAGAAGAAGAGACTATCATAAAGCATAAAGTAAATGGTCTCACTGTAAGGTAACCCAAGATAAAGTTTTTGTGTGTGCAAGTGTACTAACCACAAGATGGAGCAAGCATTTAACATCGGTCAAAACCAGCATTCATTTCCCTTTGGATTGAGCCACAAGATGAACAAGCAACAGACACAAATGAATATCAAAGAAAACCAGATGAGTAAAAAGGTCATAGAGTCACAGAGAAAGCATCCAAGTCTTGAATTGAGGATCATAAGGTCTCAGGTATAACACTATGTCTCAGGTGAATCACAAGGTCTCAGATAAACTCCAAGCAAAGGGAAGACACTAAGTCCTAAGTCCATAGTTCAAAATACTCCTCAAGCAAGGGATAGTAACACAAAATCCAATGGATTGCATTTTTTAGGGACTTAGCCATTTTATCATGTTTTTGTGCTTTTTTAAAATAAGAAAGCAAGAGAATGCATAAAGGTAAAAGGAGATGGAAAGGAGAAGAGAGTTGAGGAAATGACATGAAGGCTCAAGAAATCACTAAGGATCATTTATCAACAAGTCAAAGGCCACAAAGCAATGATCATCAAGGGATAACCTATCTTTGATGCAAAGTGTCACAGATGATCCAAATGATCATCTATTAACATGTTTAAACCAAAGAAGGTTCAATCAGCCAAGGGATCATCAACCAAATATTTGAAGTGTTGAAAATATGTTCAACTAAGCAATCATCAAGAGACAAGTTCAAAATCTCCCCAAAATTGAAGGAAATCAAAATAAAAAGGATTTAAAAATGATTTTAAATGGAAAACAAAAGAAATATGTCAAAGATGCCTCAAAACACCAAATAAATGGTGGGTAAAATTATGAGAAGTCACAAATATTGCAAATAAAGGGATCTCAAAAGTTGGAGGCAAAAATATTTGAAAATGATCAAAAAAATAAAATGCAAAATGAAAATTAAATAAAAATTAGAAGAAAATATGGATTAAATGCAAAATGATTTTTAAAAATTATGATATATATATATATATATATATATATATATATATATGTGTGTGTGTGTGTGTGTGTGTGTGTGTGTGTGTGTGTTAGAAAATATTTTTATGAAATTATGAAGAAAAAAATTGGAGTAAAAAAGGAGTTGGGTGCTATTTTTAATGATTTTTGAAAGAAAAAGGAATTTAAAAACGAATTTAAACAAAATAAACAAAAGCGAAAAAGCCCGAGCCATTAGATCTGATTACTAAAGTTCAAGACATCAGATCACATGGTCAAGATTTAAAGTCAAAGCACGCTCACCATAGGATCACTGCACATAATCACAACAGACGAGAAATTCAAAAAAAGTACGCGTCCTCAACTTATTGGACGAATTCAACTATTTTTGGAGCGAAGTTTAGAATCGGGTGTGAAACATGTTCGTCTTCAACCTCCATCCAATTTTTTCAAACTTCTGAAACTCGTGTTTAATGGATGGAAACAAACTCATTGCATGATCCTTAGACACCGTGTTTTAGTTTCCATGCTTCAGAGCAATTGATTTGCTCTAAGCATGGAGAATTTGCTCAACAACCTTAAGAACTCTAAAAGTTCAAAGTAAAATTAAATGCTGAAAACTGAATATAAATTCAAGGTAGGTTGGGGTTATTGATCAGTGAAGTAAGAAAAAGCTACTAGTAATTATTTGAAGTTTAATTTTACTCAAACTACTTTGTCCAAATCGAAGCTCGAGGTTGAAGATGGTGAAAACGGTTAGAGCAATTCACTTGATCTCAATGCTTGATTTCAGTTGGAGAAGGTTTGGAGGATGCCAATGAAGCTTTCTGGGCGAAGAAATGAGATCAAAGGAGCTTCATTTAGTGTAACGGCTTGCTGGTTTTTGAGTGAAGTTGCAAAGAAAATGGCAAGGTTTCTGTGGCTTTCTAAGCTTGCCAAATGAGGGAAAAGGCTCCTATATTTATAGGGAATGAGAATGGGAAGCTCACACATGCCAAACAGATCTCAAATAGTGTGAGCTAGGGTTCAAAATTTGTCAAATGGTGCTCGTGTGAGAACGGGCGAGGAAGGCTTCACTTGCTGATGAAATGTTGTCGTTTAAAACTTGTTTGTACGTGTTTTGGTATCATGAGTAAGTTGCACATGTGTAAGTGGTCCGAAAATGCAAAATGATTTGTAATTTCAAAATCTGGGCTTCGTGCAAAATAGAGTTCAAAGTGCCATGTTTGAAGCTAGTCCAAATGGAATTGGCTCATGTGTTTTGAGATTTTACTTTTTCCAAATGATTTCCTCATGGCAAAGAATCAAATGCCAAAAAAACCACATCAAAAGGATACTTGGATTTAAAATGGCATTGATTCAAAGTTGGGGTCGTGACCTGAAATTCTAGGCCAGGCATTAGGTCGACCAGGTCTTGGGCCTACTTTTGTGCATACATGGTGTAATACCCCGTAAATTTATAAACGCTCGGGTTAATATTATTATGATCAACTGGGTTCCGGAGTACTCTAAGCAATTATTTGATAAAATAATTAGAGTAAACTGACGAACTCAGAGTTGATTAAATAAATAGTATTTAACTATGAGTTTTTATTAATTGGTGCATTTGAGCTAATTTGGACATTTAGTAGTATTGCTAATTAATGGAAATTATTTTCTTTACTATGTTTCTTTCCTCATTTGGAAAAAAAAAACAAAAGATAGAAAGAAAAGAAAGGAAAGGAAGGAGAAGGAAAAGGAGAGAAAATTTTCTCAAAAGCTCAAGATCATCAACAATCATCTGTTCTTCATCTCTTCATCTCAGTACCAACCTCCTCATCTTGTTGTCCAGGTGGGTTCTAGTTAGACCCTTTAGAGTAGAGTTTATTTTGAGTTTAGAGTTAGATTGGAAATTGTGAGAATTGATTATTTTTGCATGAAATCATAAATCTAACTGCTGAAACTCAATATTTGATTATATGTTATCCTGGTTGTTATGTTATAACATGTTTTGATGCTTTGTGATTGATCAAAATGGGATTTTGGGGTTGATTTTGGATCAACCCGTAGCAGAAAAATTCTGCAGGAATTTCTGCATTTTTCCTCTGCCCATACGCGTACGGCAAGGGCAATACGCGTATGGGGCATGTCAATACGCGTACGGCAAGGGCGTTACGCGTATGGTAATTTTAAATGAAAATTTCAAAGGAAAACAGTCTCTGCCCATACGCGTATCGCTTGGGCCAATACGCGTATGGCTGGGCGAGAATTTTGGGCAATACGCATATCGCTTGGGGCAATACGCGTACGGCCAGGAGAATTGCAGAATTCTGCTGTTGTGATTATTTTTCCATTCTTTCGCTTTCGATGCCGTAACTTTTTGTCTGTAACTCGGATTGGAACATTTTTGGTATCGTTGGAAAGATAATAAAATGTTCTTTCTTTTTAAAATGGTTTCGAGAATTGTGGCCGATTTAATTATGTCGGGATTTTTGAAATAGTGTCGTTTTGTTGACTTTTATCTGTGAATGGTGTGTAATCGTTGTTGAAAATGTATGCATGTTAAAATATGGAATATGCAGAGTGAGAATCATTACCATAAACTGTGTCGAAAATGTGAATTATCACATGTGGCAACGCTCGTGCATGAAAGGTCGAGGCGTGTGCATTTTAATCATAACCAGTGTCCTTTGCGGTGTAGTTTCATGAGACTCGAGCACCTCCTCTGAAACGTTATGCACAACTACTTGGTAGGTTTGATTCCCGTAGTGAGTACGATTGGAGCCTACGGGTAAAGAGACTTGTGACGGTGTACGGGCCGTGAGAAGTGAGGAATCACGGTGTACAGACCGATGATCCCGAATCCAATTCGTATGCCAAGTAGCTACAAGGATCCATGACTCGGATCGTCTTCTAGACGTAGAAGTGGACGGGAAAAGGGGATACCTTGGTATGGTTATTGATTTGTGAATCCTTGAGTTTACAGGCTCAGGAGGTACTTCGGTACTAGTGTGAGTTTACAGGCTCACCGTGGTGGTTACTTGTGTGTGTGTACTCATGGTCACTCCCCTTTCCCTTTGACATGAGTTAGGCTTATTTAGAACCTTGTAAAGCCGATAGGACTTTAAGATAGCGAACTCACTGAGATTTGATGTATCTCACCCCACTGTTGTTGTTTACATCACAGGTTCTGCAGGTTCGGCGAAGGGTAAGGACAAGGTTATTTGACTTTCCTTACGGATCGTAGCTTTTGTGATGGCATGGCTTCCGCTATGGCGTTTATGTTTCGAGATCATTGTATTGATCTAGTTCTTAGTTTTTATCATCTTGGAACATCTTATATATGTAACGCCTTAGACTTTTAGTGTTTTGTATTAGAGGTATTTATGTGTATAATGTGTTAACTAGGAACTTATTATATTTCAGTACCAAAAGTGAAACACATGTATAATATGTGATTTGATGCATGTATTTATATGTGGCCTTTACAGTTGGTATCAAAGCAGGTCATATCCTTGACCTAGCCATGAAATAGAATGAGTAACTCTTTCCGTTTCAGATGCGTGGTGTCGCCTTTGGTCTTACGTGTTATATTTATGGTATTGAGCCCGATCAACTTAATCCTATTTGTATGACATTCAGGAACATGGCCGACAGACGTAGAAACAACCGTGGAAGACCAAGGACTCCGAGGACTACTCCAACTGGGACGGTTCCACAGGGTGTTGAAGGGAACGCCCCTTTGTATCAATTCATGCAACAGATGCAGCAGCAGCAAAATCAGTTTATGCAGGGAATGGTATAGCAAATGGCTGATGGTCTGCATCCTCTAGTGGTTGTTCCTGAAGTTGCAGGGGGAACCTATAGGGAATTCATTCGAATGAATCCTCCAGAGTTTCAGGGAGGGTTAGATTCGGTGAAGGCGCATGAATGGATATCAGGTATGGAACGGATTTTCTTGATAGTGCATTGCAGTGAGGAAAATAAGGTAGTATTTGCTTCTCACTTGTTGAAGGGTCATGCCATGAGGTGGTGGGAGAGCGCTTCAGCCTTGATGACAATCCAAGAGGTACCAAAGGTGTGGGAGCACTTTAAGGTAACTTTTATGGAGAAATATTTTCCAAGTTCCTTAAGGTCTCAAAAGGAGTTTGAGTTCCAACAGTTGAGACAAGGTAATTCGTCAGTGGCTTCTTATGCGGAAAAATTTGAGATCATGGCTGACTATTCTAGACAGGCCATGTATGCTCCTGATGAGAGGTGGAAGATTGATCAGTTTTTGTTTGGTTTGAGGGCTGAAATTTCACATAGCGTGTCTCAACGGGAATTTGCTACTTATGCTGAAATGTTAAGACAATGTTATGTGGCAGAGCATAGTTTGAAAAAGGTACAAATGGAGGTGGATTTGAACAGGGCAACTCAAAGTGACCGTGGAAGGTCGAATCAACAGTTTAGGCAAAGGCAACAGTCTTCCAAAGGGAAGCAAGTTCAAAGTTCTAGAACTAGTGTGCCTCCGGTATGTCGTGCTTGTGGGAGGAATCATTATGCTAGGTGCAATTCGGAGGGAATACGGTGTTATCAGTGTAACAAGATGGGTCATGTATCGAGAGATTGTCCTCAAGGTAGGAATCAGACACAAGGGAAGACTACTGGCCGAGTGTATACCTTGGATGCGAGAAAAGCAAAGAATGACAACTCTTTGATTGCGGGTACGTGTCTTGTAAATGGACAACCTTGTTTTGTTTTATTTGACTGTGTGGCAACGCATTCTTTTGTGTCTTTGAGATGTGTGAAGCGACTTGGGTTGTGAACTATTCCTTTGTCTCCTCCTATGGTGGTCACTACCGCCATGGATGAAATGGTTGAAACACCGTTGATGTGTGAAAATTGTGTTTTATCTGTGAACGATAGAGTTTTCCAGATCGATCTTATCTGTCTACCGCTTAAGAAAGTTGATGTTGTTTTGGGGATGGATTGGCTTTCTGCTAATTCGGTGTTTATTGGGTGTGAAGAAAAGCTAATCATTATTCCATCTGCTGAGGCTACCCTGAAAGATGTGTTATCAACGATTTTAGAAGGTACGGTAGGTATGATAAATTTCTTGTTTGAGAAGGAGAAATCTGTTTTAATGGTTCTTACTAAGGAAGGATGTAGTGAACAGCAAGTTCTGAGTATTCCAGTAGTGTGTGAGTTTCCTGAAGTGTTTCCTGAGGATGTTACTTCTCTTCCTCCGGAGAGAGAAGTTGAGTTCTCTATTGACCTGATACCGAGAACGACTCCTATATCCATTTCTCCTTATCGGATGGCACCGCTTGAATTAAGAGAATTAAAGGACCAATTGGAAGACTTGATGTCTAAGCATTTTGTTAGACCTAGTGTTTCACCTTGGGGAGCTCCAATGTTATTGGTAAAGAAGAAAGATGGGGGAATGCGGTTGTGCATTGATTATCGTAAGTTGAATAAAGTTACCATTAAGAATAAGTACCCCTTACCCAGGATAGACGACTTGTTAGATCAATTGAAAGGAGCCTGTTTGTTCTCGAAGATTGATTTACGGTCGGGTTATCATCAGATCCGAGTGAAGAGTTCCGATGTGCCAAAAACTGCATTTAGAACCCGTTACGGTCATTACGAATTCTTAGTGATGCCCTTCGGTGTGACTAATGCTCCAGCTGTTTTTATGGATTACATGAACCGTATATTTCAGGCTTACTTGGACCATTTTGTTGTAATTTTTATTGATGACATTCTTATTTATTCTCGTACTCCACAAGAGCACGGAGAACATCTGAGAATTGTCTTATCAGTATTGCAAGAGAAACAATTGTTTGCTAAGTTAAGCAAGTGTGAGTTTTGGATATCGGAAGTTAATTTTCTTGGACATGTTATATCTCAGGGTGGTGTGGCAGTAGATCCGTCAAAGGTAGAAGCAGTAAATAATTGGGAGAGACCGAGAAATGCTTCAGAAGTTAGAAGTTTCTTGGGATTGGCAGGTTACTATAGAAGGTTCATTAAAGGCTTTTCTCAATTGGCCTTACCAATGACGAAACTTACTCGGAAGGATTTTGCTTTTGAGTGGGATTCGGGTTGTGAACAAAGTTTTATGAAATTGAAAAAAAGTTTGATGAGTGCTCCAGTATTAATTATTCCTGATCTTAACAACTCTTATGAAGTATTCTGTGATACCTCTAAGAGGGGATTAGGGGGTGTCCTGATGCAAGGCGGTCAAGTAGTAGCTTATGCTTCTCGACAGTTGAAAGTTCATGAGAAGAATTATCCAACTCATGATTTGGAACTAGCGGCAGTGGTGTTTGCACTGAAGGTGTGGCGACATTATTTGTATGGTGTACGTTTTGAAATGTTCAGTGACCACAAAAGTTTGAAATATTTGTTTGACCAGAAGGAGTTGAATATGCGACAAAGAAGGTGGATGGAGTACTTAAAAGATTATGACTTAGAATTGAAGTATCATCCAGGAAAGGTGAATAAAGTAGCGGATGCTTTAAGTCGGAAAATGGTTCATAGTGCAGAATTGATGATTTTGGAGTATTCGTTGTTGGAAAAGTTTAGAGATCTTAATCTCCAATTTGTGTGGACTCCGAATGGCGTAATTATGGGAAATTTGAATGTCAATTCCACTTCAAGAGTTGAGATTCAACAAGAACAAATGTTAGAAGAGGAGTTACAAGAGTTGTTACTTCAACTGGGTTTTTCACGAGCCACAAATGGGATTGTTCTGTTTAATCAACGGATTTGTGTTCCGAAGGATGAGACATTGAAAAGGAAGATTTTAGATGAAGCTCATAAAGGTACTTTTACGATACATCCTGGTTCTTCGAAGATGTATCAAGACTTAAAGAGAGATTATTGGTGGTCTGGGATGAAAAAGGATATAGCGACATATGTGTCAGAATGTGCGGTGTGCCAACAGGTGAAGATTGAACACCAAAGACCGGGCGGTCTATTACGACCTTTGGATATTCTAGTTTGGAAGTGGGATAGTATTTCTATGGACTTTGCAGTGGGTTTACCCCGTACGCAAGGTGGTTATGATTCTATTTGGGTGATTGTAGATCGACTAACGAAATCTGTGCATTTCTTAGCCTTGAAGACTACTTATAAGGTAAGTCATCTTGCAAGGTTGTTTATTGCTGAGATTGTGAGATTGCATGGTGTTCCTTCCAATATTGTGTCCGATAGAGATCCGAAGTTTACTTCGAGGTTTTGGAAAGTGTTCCAACAAGCTATGGGTACGAATTTGCGTTTGAGCACGTCGAATCATTCTCAGACGGATGGTCAGACCGAACGAACAATACAGACGATGGAAGATATGTTAAGAGCTTGTGTGCTAGAGAGTAGAGGGAATTGGAAAGAACTTTTGCCGTTAATTGAGTTTTCCTATAACAATAGTTACCATGCGAACATCGGTATGGCTCCTTATGAAGCATTGTATGGGAGAAAATGTAGAACACCTTTGTGTTGGGCGGAAGTTGGCGAAGATAGAATTATGGGACCCGAAATCATTCAAGAGACTACGGAAAAGATTCGAATGATCCGTGAGAAAGTTAAACAAGCACAAGATCGTCAAAAGAGTTATGCGGACAACCGTAGGAGACCTTTGGAATTTGAGGAAGGTGACCATGTATTTATGAAAGTTACTCCGAGATTGAGATTGAAAGGACTGTTTAAGTCACGCAAATTAAGTCCGAGATACGTGGGACCGTATCAGATTTTAGAAAGGATTGATGAAGTTGCTTACAGATTAGCCTTACCACCCTCTCTATCTGAAATGCATGATGTCTTTCATGTATCTCAGCTCCGTAAGTTTATTCCTGATCCTCTTCAGCCAATTCTACCAGAATCTGTGGAAATAGAAGCGGATTTGACTTTTGAACCGTAACCGAGTTGTATTGTGAGAAGAGAAACAAAAGTGTTAAGGAACAAGGATATTCCACTTGTAAAGGTGCAATGGGATATGACGTATTCGGGTGATGCTACTTGGGAACTAGAGTCGGAAATGCAAAATTCTTATCCGCATCTGTTCAGGTAATCTTTTAACTCGAGGACGAATTCTATTTAAGGGGGGGGGGGGGGAGGATGTAATACCCCGTAAATTTATAAACGCTCAGGTTAATATTATTATGATCAACTGGGTTCCGGAGTACTCTAAGCAATTATTTGATAAAATAATTAGAGTAAACTGACGAACTCAGAGTTGATTAAATTAATAGTATTTAACTATGAGTTTTTATTAATTGGTGCATTTGAGCTAATTTGGACATTTAGTAGTATTGCTAATTAATGGAAATTATTTTCTTTACTATGTTTCTTTCCTCATTTGAAAAAAAAAACAAAAGATAGAAAGAAAAGAAAGGCAAGGAAGGAGAAGGAAAAGGAGAGAAAATTTTCTCAAAAGCTCAAGATCATCAACAATCATCTGTTCTTCATCTCTTCATCTCAGTACCAACCTCCTCATCTTGTTGTCCAGGTGGGTTCTAGTTAGACCCTTTAGAGTGGAGTTTATTTTGAGTTTAGAGTTAGATTGGAAATTGTGAGAATTGATTATTTTTGCATGAAATCATAAATCTAACTGCTGAAACTCAATATTTGATTGTATGTTATCCTGGTTGTTATGTTATAACATGTTTTGATGCTTTGTGATTGATCAAAATGGGATTTTGGGGTTGATTTTGGATCAACCCATAGAAGAAAAATTCTGCAGGAATTTCTGCATTTTTCCTCTACCCATACGCGTACAGCAAGGGCAATACGCGTATGGGGCATGTCAATACGCGTACGGCAAGGGTGTTACGCATATGGTAATTTTAAATGAAAATTTCAAAGGAAAACAGTCTCTGCCCATACGCGTATCGCTTGGGCCAATACGCGTATGGCTGGGCGAGAATTTTGGGCAATACGCATATCGCTTGAGGCAATACGCGTACGGCCAGGAGAATTGCAGAATTCTGCTGTTGTGATTATTTTTCCGTTCTTTCGCTTTCGATGCCGTAACTTTTTGTCCGTAACTCGGATTGGAACATTTTTGGTATCGTTGGAAAGATAATAAAATATTCTTTCTTTTTAAAATGGTTTCGAGAATTGTGTCCGATTTAATTATGTCGGGATTTTTGAAATAGTGTCGTTTTGTCGACTTTTATCTGTGAATGGTGTGTAATCGTTGTTGAAAATGTATGCATGTTAAAATATGGAATATGCAGAGTGAGAATCATTACCATAAACTGTGTCGGAAGTGTGAATTATCACATGTGGCAACGCTCGTGCATGAAAGGCCGAGGCGTGTGCATTTTAATCATAACCAGTGTCTTTTGCGGTGTAGTTTCATGAGACTCGAGCACCTCCTCTGAAACGTTATGCACAACTACTTGGCAGGTTTGATTCCCGTAGTGAGTACGATTGGAGCCTACGGGTAAAGAGACTTGTGACGGTGTACGGGCCGTGAGAAGTGACGGATCACGGTGTACGGACCGATGATCCCGAATCCAATTGTATGCCAAGTAGCTACAAGGATCCATGACTCGGATCGTCTTCTAGACGTAGAAGCGGAAGGGAAAAAGGGATACCTTGGTATGGTTATTGATTTGTGAATCCTTGAGTTTACAGGCTCAGGAGGTACTTCGGTACTAGTGTGAGTTTACAGGCTCACCGTGGTGGTTACTTGTGTGTGTGTACTCATGGTCACTCCCCTTTCCCTTTGACATGAGTTAGGCTTATTTAGAACCTTGTAAAGCCGAGAGGACTTTAAGATAGCGAACTCACTGAGATTTGATGTATCTCACCCCACTGTTGTTGTTTACATCACAGGTTCTGCAGATTCGGCGAAGGGTAAGGACAAGGTTATTTGACTTTCCATACGGATCGTAGCTTTTGTGATGGCATGGCTTCCGCTATGGCGTTTATGTTTCGAGATCATTGTATTGATCTAGTTCTTAGTTTTTATCATCTTGGAACATCTTGTATATGTAATGCCTTAGACTTTTAGTGTTTTGTATTAGAGGTATTTATGTGTATAATGTGTTAACTAGGAACTTATTATATTTCAGTACCAAAAGTGAAACACATGTATAATATGTGATTTGATGCATGTATTTATATGTGGCCTTTACACATGGGTAGTTGAGTAAATCCCAAAATTGATAGATTTAGATGTTGAATTGATGTTTGGCCCTTGAAGAAAAGTTTTATAGGAGTCCAAATGTGACATTTGGCTCAAAGAAGATTCCCAAAATGTTGAGAAATGAAGAAGTTATGGTGTTTGGACCAAGTGGCATGGCATTATTAACTTTAGGTCAACCAAACATGTGCCAACTTGAGATTTCTTGCCATTTCTTGCACCCAAAGGCCCATTGATGAACACTTAGACATAAAACAAGAGAAACTTGATTGCCTTTTTGAATGATCTTGGATGATTTCTTGAGAAATGGATGAAGATAGCGTGGAAATGAACATATGAACCATAATTGAATCATCTTGGAAACTATGCACCAAACTTGAACTTTTCTTGATCCCATGATGTTGATTGAAGCTTGACATGAATGTGACCTAAAATATAGGTCATTCCTTGAAATAAAAACTCTTGTGAACCATTTGTTGACCAAACTTTGACTTTGAGCATCCAAACCCTAATTTAGAAATCAAACTTGATCCTTTGATTGCAAGTCCCTACCTTGTACAATAAGAAAGAGAAAGCAAACCTACTTTTGTATTTTGAATAAGGTTAGTGATGTTATCATACCAGCAAGCAAAGAAAACACAAAGGTATTTGGTGACTGTGAGGGCTAAGGTCTTTCATCTATTTTGGTTTTAATGATGTCAACAAATAAGATAATCATTAGATTGTAATTTAAGCGGTATCACTTCTAGGTCGGGCAAATTGCATCTAACCATCAATGTTCATGTGTCTAAACATATAGGAAGAAGTCTACACAATTTCTACATGTGCATGATCATAATATTGATATTTTGTATACTTGTTTCGAGTCTTGGTCAGCAAAAACATACAGAAAAATGAGTTTTTGAAAATTTGCATGTCTTGAGTCGACCCAAGGTGAGCATGAGTCGACTCATGCTGGTTTGAACAAATTTTGTGAAAAGCTCGGGAAAGCGCACGCTGACCCCCCTGGTGCATGGGTCGACGCATGCTTCTGGAAATTTGAATTTCTGCAAATTCTGCAGGCTTGCGTCGACGCAAGGTATTGATGGGTCAACGCATGGTGTCAAAATTTGCATAGACAATCCTACGGGATAGCTCACGCCGACCCTCATTAAAAGGGCGGTCGACCCAACTCTGTCTGAACTGATTTTTCTGCATTTATTTTTTCTGTTATTTCTGTTACTTCGTATTGTGGGTCATTTTATTCATTATAAATAGTTGGGTCAGCTCACATTTCACAATAACAAGAAACGTGAAAATTTATACCAATCTTTCTCTTCGTCTTCATCTTCAACCTTGAGTAAACAAACAATTACACATAATCATTTTTGTTTGTGTCGCCCATTGTTTTGAAGTGATAACGTTCAGAATTAGGAAGTGTGTGATCTTCATTTCTGGGTTGAGAATTGGTAGGTGTTTCTTGAATAAAACCTTAGGTTTTATCCTCCAAAAATCAAGGTGATTTTGCGGGTTTTTGGCACAAACCGTTTCGTTCTACAGGGATTCAGCCGTGCGAAGGTAACCGAAGAACAGAGTATTTGTTCGGTTTAATAGCTACAGTCGGAGGATCGTAAAAGAAAGGTTTGGGGATCGAATTGTAGAGAGTCGAAGTCGATCGAGTGAAGGTGACTGAAGAACGGTGGTTTCTTGCAGTCTAGTAGCGTGGGACGGTGACTTGTTCAACCGAATTCGAGGCACTTGATTCGTCTTGAATCAAGGGGAGAGAAGACTCTGCATCAACAATCAAAGACGTTTGAGAGTTTGGATGTTCATAGTTCTTCTCTTGTATAAACAATTTGCAAACAGATATATATATATATATATATATATATATATATATATATATATCTCAATTCCAATTGTGGAATTGGGGGCAGAGGTACCCAAAGCGAGGACGATTGGGGAACTGCCTAATCAAATCGTGTTTGTTCTCTCTTTCCCTTAACTCTTTACATTTGATATCATTCGAATTTGCAAAGTTAAATTGATCGAAATTTCTGAGATAGTGTAATCTTGAGCTGATAAATTGTTTTGTAAATTTGATACAATCCCTTGGATTATATTTAGGATCAGCTTAACATCACATTATTTGGAAATCTGCACTTTGTGTGTTTACGTACACAAAGTGTTCGATAATTTGTTTCAAAGCAAAATCGAACACATTTGCATTTAATTGTTCGTCAACCTATCTCGTTGGATTGGATTAATATCAAGCAAATAAAACATTGTTGATTGCGTTTAATTTTGTTGATTAATCTGAATTTTTTGTCATCCGTATTTCATTCCTAGTATTGTCGTGCATATTCGGTCCTTTTAGTAGAGGTTCGTTGTAGACTTGATTCAGTGGTTGCTTCCGTTAAAACTTTTAAAACCAGTTTTTTGGAAAGCCATTTGCGTGTAAAACTCGAGGGATCTATTCAACCCCCCTTCTAGATCCTAGCCATCGTCTAACAAGTGGTATCACAAGCTCCGGTTTATCTGGTGCTTCGGTAAAACTTCTTGGAATATGGCGAACGAACCTAAAGGGGCTTATAATAGAGCTCTAGTTTTTACAGGCGAGAATTGCAGCTACTGGAAGGATTATATGTGCGTCCATATAAATTCCATAGATCGGAAGGTTTGGAACATTATTTTAAACGGTCCCATGGAAATGACAATGACCAATGCTGAAGGCGTTGTCGTTCCCAAACCCGAAGCTCAATGGAATGAGGAGGACGAGAAAAAGTACAACTATGACTGGAAGGCTTGAAATATTTTGATCTCCTCTTTGGGAGTTGACGAATATTATCGAGTCTCTCATTGTCAAACGGCCAAAGCCATGTGGGATGCTTTACAAGTAGCCCACGAAGGCACTAATGATGTCAAAATGGCCCGTATCAACACATTAACGCAAGAGTTCGATCTTTTTTACATGAAGCAAGGGGAAACCATTGCGGATATGCAAAAAAGATTTACTCATATTATCAACAAATTGCATGTACTTGGTAAACCAATTCCAAACGAGGTTGCTACTAATAAGATTTTGAGGTGTCTTAACAGGGAATGGCAGCCGAAGGTCCCCGCGATCAAGGAGGCCAATAATCTAGCTACTCTAGACCTTACCACATTATTTGGCAAACTCAATAAGCATGAGCAAGTGCTCATTAGCCTTGATAAACATGAAAAGAGTATAAAGAAGGAGAAAACAAAAGATACGGAAAAGAAGTCGATCGCTCTTAAGGCTTCTTATTCAAAGTCCACATCTCAAGAGAAAAGTGATGATGAAACCAACAATGACGAAGATGATGACTCCGATGATGACATGAGTCTATTTGTGAAGAGATACAATAGATACGTTCGGAAGAATGAGATTCAACACTCGGATAAAAATCTAGTCAAATTTAGGAGGCAATCTAAAAAGGAAGGCAACAAGAATGGCAAGGTTAAAGGAACATGTTACAACTGTGGAAAATCCTGGCACTATAAGCCGGATTGTCCATCACTTAAGAAAGACAGGGATAAGGATAAGGATAAGGATCGTCAACACAAGAAGCCAAACAAGTCTAGACGAGCATACATCGCTTGGGAGAGCGATAGTGAGTCGGAAAAGGATGACATCTCAAGTGACGAAAGTGAATCCGTTAATCTATGTCTTATGGCACGTCACAACAAGAAAAAAGAGGTACAAAGTCTTGAGACCACCGAAAGAAGATGGGTTATGGATAGTGGCTGCTCAAGACATATGACAGGATACATCTCTTTTCATCGACTTTGTGGCGAAGAAAAAGGGATTTGTCACCTACGGAGATAACAATAAGGGACAGATTCTCGGCAAAGGTAGTGTAGGTAACCCCCCATCTACTACTATCTCCGATGTGCTGCTTGTGGAAGGCCTTAGACACAACCTTTTAAGTATTAGTCAACTATGTGACAAAAATTATAAAGTATCATTTTCAAAAGATTGCTGCATAGTTGAAGATAGTGACAAAAATGATGTGTTTAAGGGCTTGAGGGTGAACAATGTCTATATGCTAGACTTAAATGAGGTATCGTTGAATGGAGACAAGTGTCTAGTCACTATGAATGAAGATTCATGGTTGTGGCATATACGGTTGGCTCACATCAATTTTGTTTTGCTTAACAAAATAGCCTCTAAAGACCTAGTCATCGGTTTGCCCAAAATCAAATTCACAAAGGATCATCTTTGTGATGATTGTCAAATGGGGAAGCAAAAAAGGATCTCATTCAAATCTAAAAACATCGTTTCAACTATGAGACCCCTTGAGCTCCTCCATATGGACTTATTTGGACCATCTAGGATCAAAAGCCTAGGTGGTAACTATTATGGTTTTGTAATAGTCGATGACTTTTCTAGGTTTTGCTGGACTATTTTCTTAGCAAATAAGAGTGATACCTTTTCGGCCTTTGAAAAAATTGCCAAGTTATCTCAAAACAAGTTAAACACGGACATTGTGTCAATTCGAAGTGATCATGGGGGTGAGTTTGAAAACCATTTGTTTGAAGCATTTTGTGAATCCCATGGAATTGATCATAATTTTTCCACACCACGTACCCCTCAACAAAATGGGGTAGTGGAATGTAAAACTAGAATTTTGGAGGAACTTGGAAGGACTATGATCAATGAAAGTGGACTTCCAAAATACTTTTGGGCCGACGCCATCAGTACGACTTGTTACGTTTTGAATAGGGTGCTCATCTGACCTATTCTAAACAAGACACTGTATGAGCTTTTAAAAGGGCATAAGCCAAATATCCCTCACCTTCATGTCTTTGGTAGCAAGTGTTTCGTGTTAAACAATGGGAAAGAGACACTTGGTAAGTTTGATGCCAAGGCCGACGAGGGTATTTTTCTTGGATACTCTCAGTCAAGTAAAGCTTATAGAATTTATAATAAAAGGTTACGAATTATTAAAGAGTCGGTACACGTTACTTTTGATGAGTCTTATTCGAAAAATGTCGAAGGTAGTTCTTTTCATGGTGCAGGTGCATCTTCAGAAGACATACTCAAGGACACTAATAAAGGAACTGATCAGCCTGAAGCAGTGCGTATTGAGGAGGAAAAGGATCACCAACCTATGAAGAGTTAGGAGGATCATCCAACTAATGAAGATGACCTTCCTCCAGCATGGAAGTCTTCCAAAGACCATCCAATCGACAATATCATCGGTGACATCTCTAAGGGAGTAACCACTCGCTCTAAACTTAGTAACTTTTTTTATTACGCCGCTTTTGTGTCACAAGTTGAACCTAAAAACGCAAAGGAGGCATTACTCGATGAGCATTGGTTTTTATCAATGCAAGATAAACTAAATCAATTCAGGAGAAATGAGGTTTGGGACCTTGTCCCCCCTCTGCGAGATCATCGAGTAATCGGGACCCGATGGGTGTTTAGGAATAAACTTGATGAAAATGGGGTTATAACACGTAATAAAGCGCGACTTGTAGGGCAAGGCTATAACCAAGAGGAAAGAATCGACTATGAGGAAACTTATGCGCCGGTTGCCCGACTCGAGGGTATACGCCTTTTACTTGCTTATGCTTGCACTAAGAACTTCAAATTATTCCAAATGGATGTTAAAAGTGTTTTCCTTAATGGATATATAAATGAAGAGGTTTATGTTGCCCAACCTCCGGGTTTTGAATCCCATGAATATCCTGATCATGTCTATAAACTTAAACGTGCTTTGTACGGACTTAAACAAGCCCCTAGGGCTTGGTATGAACATCTAAGCAAATTCTTACTTGATCAAAGGTATTCAAGAGGGAAGGTTGACACAACCCTCTTTATTAAATGTCAAGGAAAACATTTAATCTTGGTACAAATTTATGTTGACGATATTATCTTTGGGTCTACTAACATGACCTTGCTCAAGGAGTTTTCTAGTTTGATGCAGGGGGAGTTTGAAATGAGCATGATGGGGGAGTTCAACTATTTCCTCGGATTGCAAATCAAACAACTCGAAGAGGGCAAGTTTGTGAGTCAAACAAAATATTGTCTTGAGCTTCTCAAACGCTTCGACATGCTAAACTGCAAGGCAATAAATACTCCTATGCCTACTTGTGCCAATCTTGATCGTGACAAAAATGGTAAGGATGTAGAGGTAAAGAAGTATCAAGGTATGATTGGATCTCTTCTTTATCTTACCGCATCACGACCCAACATTATGTTCAGTGTATGCATGTGTGTGAGGTATCAAGCACGTCCCAAGGAATCCCACTTAAAAGTAGTTAAGAGCATACTTCGATACCTTTCCGGTACTCCAAAGTATGGGCTGTGGCATTCTAAAGGTAGGGTTTTTTCCGTAGTTGGCTATTCCGATTCCGACTTTGTCGGGTGCAAATCGGATAGGAAAAGTACTAGTGGTACGTGTCACTTTTTTGCAAATTCCTTGGTGAGTTGGCATAGCAAGAAGCATGTTTCCGTTGCCTTGTCAACAGCCAAGGCAGAATACGTTGCCGTAGGCAGTTGTTGTGCTCAAGTCCTATGGCTTAAGCAACAATTGCTTGATTTCAATTTAAAACTTGAGCGTATTCCTATTTTGTGCGATAACACTAGTGCTATTAACCTAACTAAGAACCCCGTATTACATTCACACACCAAGCATATCGAAATACGTCATCATTTCCTTAGGGATCATGTAGAGAAAGGTGATGTGGTCTTTGAGCATGTTGATACTAAAAATCTACTTGATGACATTTTTACAAAACCACTAGCTACAGAGCCTTTCTTTCACATCCGTAGGGAACTTGGCGTTCTCGACATCTTGGACCGTGTTTGATATTCCTCTAAGATATTTGCTCTTCACATATATATATATATATATATATATATATATATATATATATATATATATATATATATATATATATATATATATATATATATATATATATGCATGCTTATTTATGTTTTTTACTAACAATACAAAGAGTCATTGAGCTATATGTGAGGGCTCTCACCGTTCATCATGATCAAGGTAATATCGTTCCGCTTTGTAAATTCCTTTTAAGTATATGTACCATGTTGAGTGCTTTACCATTGATGTTTATTACATATTTTAGCATATATTATTCATTTGGATGTTTGATCTATGTGTTTGCATGTTTATTTATCTTATTTTGGAACATTTGTATGCAAAAATTTAAATTTTTCATGTTTCACTTGGATGAGTCGACCAAAGGATGCCATGGGTCGACTCATGAACTGAAATTTTTTCTTAAGAAAAACAACCGGGATCTCAAATTTTAAAATTTTTTCAAAAACACGTCAGCTTGCGCCGACGCATCCAATGCTTGGGTCGACGCACACCTGACGAATTTTAAATCCCTTTTATTGGGAACGCGCACGCCGACCTAGTGTTTCTAAAATTCACCACATACTTTCAATGCACTTAATATTTCTTCATTGCATGTCATAAATTTGATCTTTCTTGGTCTTCTCCTCTCTTTCTCTTCCAAATTCTCATTCAAAATCCATCAAAGCTCCATTAAAACCCTAAAACTCAAAACCCAAAATTTTTGAATTCACAAGGTTTATAAGAAAGGAGGTTCACAAGGTATTTGGAAGCAAGCACTCTATCAATTGTTCATCATTTGCTTACTGTTCACCGTGCACTGTTCATCATTTTCCTCAATTCTTCAACAATGTGTAATACCCCAAATTTTGACCACTTAGATTTCCCATCATTGTGAAAATCATCATCACAATATGGATGAACCATCATGCTTCATCAGTCTCCCCAAAGATGGGTGAGCATCCAATACAATCAAAATTAGGGTTTCAAGCCCTCTCTGAGTGCTTAGACAAAGGATCAATCAAGAAATGACATGATCTTCAACTTGTCTAATCTCTTAAACACCCACAATGGATCAAAAAGGACTCCCACTTCAAGGATTAAGCACAAGGCTGCTCCCTTCTAGGTGGATCAAGTCTCAAGATCGACAGTGTCACCAAATTAGGGTTTTGGTCGACCAGGGCCTCCAGATGGAAATTTTCATCTGGGCACAAGCCATTGATCCAAACATAACCTAATATACTTCATGGAACCTCATGAACCCATGCATCAAGTCAATTTTGCCTCAGGGGATGCATTCATCAAAAATCAGGAATTAGGGTTTCTTGACCTAATTCACCCCTAAGTTGACTTTTGGGGAAAACCATGAGCCAAGACCTCAAGACATGATTTGAGGGTCTCTAATATACCATATTGATCCATTTGGAACAATGGATTAATCCAAGAAGTTTGAGCAACAAGTCTCAATTTCATCTGCACCACAATTAGGGTTTTAAGGGAAAAGTAAACTGTAACTTTGACTTTTGACCAGGACATGCTCCCAAACCCTAATACATGATTGAATATACCCCATGACACCCATGGAACATGTCCATCAAGTTTGATTTAGGTCAAGGACATGATTTCCTGAAGAATTGCACAGTTTGGAATTCATCTGATAAAAAGTCAACTGTGCACAAAAGTCAACTTTGACTTTTTGAGATTTTTCACCAAAATGGATTTTTAACCCTAAAATGATGTTAATGTATGATTTGAATCATCATTCATCAAGAAAAATCAAGAAAAGTGAGATAACTTGTAAAAGGGGTAACCATAAAACTTAGAAATTTTTCTAAGTTAAAAATAAAGTGGCAAGGGTACCAACTTTGAAAGACCATAACTCCTAAACCATAAGGCCATTTTTTCTCATCCAAAGATGGATTTGTATCCCTCATTATCACCTACAAAAACTTCAACTACAAGTCATTCCAATTCATTAAGGATTTTGAGTTATGGAGTGATCAAAGTGGCTAAAAAGTGAAAATGTCACTTTTTCCAACACTAGTGAAATTTTCACTAAGTCAGATTCTGCCTCACTTTTTGCCAAATGTAGGGGGATTTTTCACTTGGAATCAAAAGGGATCAAAACCAAACTTGTTCAAACAGTTGTTGTATCATGTAAGAGCTTTCCAAAATGGCCAAGAACATTGCCAAATTCAACCTACACCATGAGATACAACATTGCCAAGTTGCCTTGCTGAAATCTGTCAAGGCAAGGCAGAATTTGCAACTTTGGTCGATTTGCCAAAATCAGCCAAATTCAATTGCTCCTATCCACTTGGACACCTCAGAGGGTTGAATCTAAAGGGGACAATCACTGAGCCAAGCCTCCAAAGTCCATGGAACAAGAAATAGCATGTTGAACCTAGAATGGCCAAAATAGGGACAAAACTTCAAATTTGGAATGAGGCATTCAATGGAACCATCAAGGTGGCATGGACTGAGCCATTCTCATCTGAAATCAGTCAAGACTTATCCAAGACCAAGGGGACCAAAGCTCTATGCCCTAACCTCTAGTCAATGGCTAGAGGAGACTTGGATTTTCATTTGCCAACATTGGCCAAACCTACTTACCAGCTGCCATGCACTATTCCTTGCAAAACAAACTTGCTCTACTATAAATAGAGCTCAATTGTGATCAGTTTGAGTACACCAAAGCCATCAAACAGATGCTTTCCTCAAAATCTCTTCTTTCACTCCAATTTTGCCTTCTAAGGCAAGTCACTATCGGGTTTTGAGTTTGAGAGCAATTCCAATTAAACCAATCACTCACACACCTCACATACATCACATATGAGCTGATCAAACACTTAGATTACTTCTGAAACATCAATTTCACAAAATCACCAGCTGGTTGCTCAAGGTTTTAACCAAAGTGCAGCTGAGGTACCACAAAATGATCCAGCCAATTTCAATCAAGTCCAACCATCCAAACACAATCCATAGGGTGTAGGGAAGCTGTTCAGATCATCACAACTCATCTGTAACACCTCCAAATCAAAAATCACTTTGAACTTGCTGTCACGACTTGGAGGTAAGCACATACTTGGTCATCTCTCAATCTATGCATATTTCCTCGCACAATAATTTGGCCATATGTTCATAATCATGCATGGAATGTTTTCCCTCAATTAATTGCATTGTTTGAATCGTGTATCAAAAATCCCAGCCTTCATGCAGAAATTAGGGTTCTTGAGGTCTCTTCGTGATTTCTTGTTGTATGTTTAATTTAAATGAAATTAAAGTACATAGACATGATCGTGAGGTTGAGACGAGCATAATGATATGTGGATTGCATGATATGATTACGTATTCATGGAGATTGGATAGAAAATGAAAATCTGAGAAACCAAGAACACGCGCGTGTTCTTCAGCTGTTCTTGGCGCCATTTTTCATAAATTCAAATATTTGAATTTTGTGATTTTGTTTAATTCATTCAAAAATTAATTTCTCTCTGAGTTTTAATGATTTTGAGTTGATTCTTTTTTTAATAATTCACAAAAATGTTAAAATATTTTATTTTCACAAAAAATCCCCAAAATATTATTTATTTCATATAATTGATATTTTTGTAAAGAATTAATATTTTGATTGTTTTTGGCATTTTAAATATTTTTTCTACATTGATTTTGCAACTTTTAATGATTTCTAATTATTTTGTAGGTCAATACTTAATTTTTGAAGCATTAATCCAAGATCACAATTTGTTTTCCATGTGTTAAACAATTTTTGATCATTTTAATTGAATTTTTATTCAATTAAATACATTTTGAAAACAAATTAGGGTTTTGGATTAATTCAACCCTCATGAATCATTTTCAAAACACTTTGGGCCTCTAATAGAGTGTAAGACCTAATCCCCTTTTAACCAAAACATTTTGGGCCTCACTTATTGTATAAGTCCCTCTGCGTTAAAAGAAAACCTCGGCGCGATCGCCATTTTTAAACGAAAAATCAATTGGGCCTACCCTCGTGTTATAAGCCCCACTCTTTTTCTTTAAACCTTTTTGGGCCTCTTGAGAGAGTGTAAGACCCATCCCCCCTTATACAAAAACTTTTTGGGCCTCACTCATTGTATAAGTCCCTCTGTACAAGTAAACGGCGCGATCGTCGCCCGTTTAAAAATAAAAATCATCTGGGCCTCTCCTTGAGCTATAAGACCCATCCAAAACACTTTGGGCCTCTATTAAAGTGTAAGACCCAATCCCCCTTTTAACCAAAACATTTTGGGCCTCACTTATTGTATAAGTCCCTCTGCGTTAAAAGAAAACCTCGGCGCGATCGCCATTTTTAAACGAAAAATCAATTGGGCCTACCCTCGTGTTATAAGCCCCACTCTTTTTCTTTAAACCTTTTTGGGCCTCTTGAGAGAGTGTAAGACCCATCCCCCCTTGTACAAAAACTTTTTGGGCCTCACTCATTGTATAAGTCCCTCTGTACAAGTAAACGGCGCGATCGTCGCCCGTTTAAAAATAAAAATCATCTGGGCCTCTCCTTGAGCTATAAGACCCATTCAAAACACTTTGGGCCTCTTGAGAGAGTGTAAGACCCATCCCTTTGTACAAAAAAACCTTTTTGGGCCTCAGTCACTTGTATAAGTCCCTCTGTACAAATTCAACAGTGCGCTCACTGATAAAACCCTGGGCCTCTCCTTGAGCTGTAAGCCCCAAATCTTTCTTTTTCAAAGTACTTTATCCTTTGATTTTGAATATACTGTTGTTTTCAATCTTTCTTTGTTGAACAACTAACCAAACAGCATGGAAGCACTCCAACCGAGTAAGTGGTTATCACTTTCATTTACTGCTTTCATATATATATAAACTGTATTGTGGGGCTGCTCACTGTAAGTCTCCTTTCATAAACTCATATCTACCGTGTAATAATAGTATAGATATTTCGAGTTTCCCCGGCTACTACGTCTAGAACTAGGTGACGCCGTTTCATTTATTCATAGAAATAGACGCCTAGATCCCCAATAGGAGCACCAGATACAGTCTTCTCTTCGGTTGTCCTCCTTAGGAATCGTCAAGAAGCTCTACTCCCCAAGATGAATGTATTCTCCGTGAATGGCATCTTTGAGTTTCTTCCAAATTCTCGAACTTTCCTGACTTGATCTATTCTTTGTGGATAATTTGCCTTGAATGTCTCGGGGTTTGGGTACCCACTACGGTTATAATCTTGGACCTTAACTAAGGAACCCTCTTTAAAAGCTAAAAGTTGCTAGATAGTAAACCTCACACGTTTACCAGTGGTTTTTATCTTTAAAAGAGTTATCTCTCCTAATGGAAAGGAGATGATAAGACCCACGGGCTTCTTAAAAGCATCGGCCTCCTCTTGGGCATTATTCAAGGACACTACGACTTCTTAGAAGTATTCACAGCCTCCTCTTAGGCTTCGTATAATGATCTCTTCCTTCGGGAATGATAGCCTCCTCTTGGGCTTCGTACAAGGACCCGTCGGCTTCTTAAAAGTTTTTAGCCTCCTCTTGGGCTTCGTACAAATTGTCCCGACGACCTCCTAGAGGTATAGGAACCGAACTTAGTCATCTCCATAGAACAGTCCTTTCATAGAGTCTACTACTATTTCTCAAAGCATAGTACAAAAGATAAAACTCTAGACACGGACCGTCTAACTTCCTTGAGTATCAAAGACATTCTCAAGTGACCCCTTCGTTAAATAGGAAGGAAACCCGCAGACTCGGACAGTCTCAACACCCTTTGGATTTCCAGTTTCCTCAAAGAAAAGGAGACCACCCCGATCCTCAGATCTAACCCATGAGTACAGTGATGCTCATATAAGAACTGATTTTCTCTTTCAAAATCAGTATACTGGACCTGTCACTTAACTGACATAGCCTCCTCTTGGGCTTTGTACAATGACTCTCCCCAGCGGAGTCAAACAACGCTTTAGCCTCCATCTCGGGCTTTGTACGAGATACAGAGACTCTCTTGTTGAGTCAAAACTTTTAGCCTCCATCTCGGGCTTCGTACGAGATACAAAAACACTCTCTTGTTGAGTATAAAAGATTCTCCTGTTGAGTAAAAAAAAAACAATAGCCTCCATCTCGGGCTTCGTACGAGACACAAAGACTCTATCGTCGGGTCAAAAACTTTTAGCCTCTCTCTCGGGCTTTGTACGGGACACAAAATAGCCTCCTCTTAGGCTTTGTATAATGATTTTCCTAGCAGAAATTAGCCTCCTCTTAGGCTTTGTATAAGAAAACCACTGGTTGATCCAATCAACCTCTTAGCATCAAAGCTGTGCCTCGTTCACAGTACACAAACATCAACAACTCTTCCCCTTCATCTAATCGCTGTAAGCGGCAAGCCTCTGGATCATCTACATCCATGCCATTGTCCCTCTTTTAGCATGAGAAATTCCTAAGGAAAGATGGCATTGCTCTACACTGAGTTAAAGTCTTCTCCTTCAGGTTAAAACCCTTTTCTTCGGAAATTATGGCATTGCTCGGATCCGCGTATCCCAGTTAAAGTAATTCTCCTTCTCCCCTCTTTAGAGATGACGAATTCTCTCTAAAGTCAAGGTCATTCAGCTTCACGTCTTGGGCTTTGAACAAGACACAAATAGACCTTTCAGCTTCACATCTTGGGCTTTAAACAAGATACAAATCACCTTTCGCTTCACGTCTTGGGCTTTGAACAAGACACCAAAAACCAATTTCCTCCGAACTACGAACGCTCTGATTTCCCTGTTTCGGTAAACGGGAATACGTAGGCATAAGATCGAAAGAAAAGATCTTAGCGAGCGCAATCAACAAAAAACCCAAATCCCATATCTCCATCAATCAAAAGCAGTATTTCAAAAGCATCAGTCCTAACATCCTAATCCTTGTTCCCCGCCAGAAACCTTCTGCCTAGATAAAAAGAAAGAAAACCGTATTGGCGAAAATACAAATAACCAGTACAAAGGTCCCCCACATTGATAGCATCCGTAACCTAACAGACCGCTGTTTAAACTCCGTATGCAAGCAGGGTTAATTGGAGACATCTATTTCCCTTTCTTATTCAGCTCACAATAGGATAAAAAATGAATCGACCTTTAGTCAAAGCTCAAACCGCAGAGAGCGACCAACGCTTAAGAACCGCGTCCAAAATCGCTCGCTACAGAAAAGTGGCGCCCACCGTGGGGCCAATCAAGGTTAGATCTAGGCACGGTCTTCCTTCTCTTCACTTATGTGAAAACCACAGATTGGGGCTTCCGCCGGGGAACCCGTTTTCTGTCAGGAACTTAGGAATCATAGCTTTATAAGTCTAGGATGATTAGGACAAATATATATACTGCTTTTCCTAATTGCTATATGTGTTTATTTTTCTGCTACTGGGAATGCGTGTGATGCCGCATGTGGTGAGAATGAGTATACACTTAAGATAAGTGATGGCGACGGGGTCGACCATCAACCTCAGTGGAGGCTGACCAATGCAACCCATTCACTCTTCTAGCCAATGGGCCGGTTGTTAAGTCTGAGAAGCTGAGGAGCCAAACCCTTTCGTAGTGCGGAAACTATCGGAAATAGTTGTTACGCGATACTACCCTCATTTGAGGCTGGTGATCTATTCTCGGTGAATGGCACTTACTCTAAGATTGCTTTACAACTCCCTGGCGATCCGGTTGTTGTTTTGCTTTCCTGGGAGGAGCTGATGATAATGAGTACAGGTACAAAAATCACCCTAGTATAAACCTTTGGGGATGGGTAGAGCCTTGACTTCATGACAACGACCCTTTGACCCCATGTTTTTTCTATGTTTTTGTGTGCTGCATTCATGCATTCATTTAATAAAACATTAAAACATTCAAAAAACTTCTCTTCTAGTCTCTCTGTTTTTCAAATTAAACTAAGACTGTGATTGCAAATATCAGAGAAGAGGATTATGCTAATGGATTTCGGTAGAAGGAGAACTCACCAGTATACCTTCAAGGTTCCAAAGCTAGAGGATTTGAGAAAGTTAGCAAGGATGATCGT
Organism: Lathyrus tuberosus; assembly: GCA_022829125.1. Classification (NCBI taxonomy): domain Eukaryota; kingdom Viridiplantae; phylum Streptophyta; class Magnoliopsida; order Fabales; family Fabaceae; genus Lathyrus; species Lathyrus tuberosus. The sequence continues at coordinate 11,547,105 of JALAZF010000042.1, forward strand.
TAACCCAGAGGCTTTCAGAGCCAAGCATGGTGGTTTGCTACCACTGTTAAGAGTCCATGTGATTAAGGGGGTCATGGACGCGCTCATTCAGTTCTACGATCCGGTTTATCACTGTTTCACATTCTCGGATTACCAGCTATCACCAACGCTGGAGGAGTATTCTCATCTGACTGATTTACATATCACTGATCGAGCTCCATTTTCTGGATTGGAAGAAATTCCAAAGAATCAGACTATTGCAATAGCAATTCATTTGGACGAGTCTGAGGTCAGGACTCACATGACCACTAAGGGTGGCATCCAAGGTTTGCCAGCCCAGTTCTTGACAAAGAAAGCTCTGTACTTTGCTAGTATAGGGAACGAGACTGCTTTTGAAAGCATCTTTGTCTTGCTCACCTACGGGTTATTTTTGTTTCCCAACATTAATAACTTCGTCGATATCAACACTATTAAGGTTTTTCTCATTGGAAACCCTGTGCCGACTTTGCTCGCAGATGCGTATCATTTTGTACACTTGGGAAATTTGTACAGCGGAGGAGAGATCACATGCTGTGTACCTCTGCTTTACAAATGGTTTATCTCTCACTTGCCCAAGTCTGCTGCTTTTTGGGATTGCAAGAGTGTCTTACGTTGGTCGCAGAAGATCATGTCCCTCACCAACTCTGATATATATTGGTGTAATAGGATTTATGAGGGAATCAGAATCATTGACCGTTGTGGAAACTTCCCCAGCGTGCCCCTCATAGGAACTAAGGGAGGAATCAACTATCATCCGATATTGGTTCTTCGTCAATTTGGATACCCGATGAGACACATCCCACTGGATGTTCATCTGGAAGGTCTTTTCTTCAAAGAAGGAGAAAACGACAGAGCACTAAAGATGGAAATAGTGCAAGCTTGGAAACATGTTCATAAGAAAGGACGAGAGTCTCTGGGAAAACCGAACTGTGTCTCGGTGGAGCCTTATCTCCATTGGGTACAAACTAGAGCTCTCAAGCTGAAGATGCCTTATCCTCGTTACGGAATTCTTCCGCCGAGGGAATCTGTCATGTACTTCATGACAGAAACTGAAAGGCTTCAGGTTACTCTCAACAAAGTTCAAAAGGAAAGAAGATCTTGGAAGAACAAGTACCGCACCCTCGACGTAGAGTGTATCCAAATACAGCAACTACTAAAAGAGAAAGATGCTCTGATTGAAATTTTGGAGCAACATGCTGTAGAGAATCAAGACGACCAAAGGAATTTGCTCGCTCCTTTCACCTGGCAAAGGAATGACAACCCAACAACGGCCCAAGCGCCCCGGTCAAAGAAGAGGACTCGGGACCCATTAGTTTAGGTTTCTGTTTCTGCACTTTGTAATCTACTGTATTTCCATTTCTGTAATCCTTTGGAATTCAATAAAAAGGGGTTTCCCCACTGTTTGATATTTGCAATCTAATTGTCGAAGTTTATTTTGATTAAACAAAAAAACAACCATTAATATAATCATTGCATTCATCATTCTCACATCGCGTATTCTCCTTACCTACGAATCTCACGTTTGTGTCTCGATTCTAGAGTCAAACTGTCTCATTCGTACAATACTCGGGCCAATCGTCAGAAAAAGATGGATGATCTTGAGGAAGAAAACAGAGAGTTGAAAGAAGAGATCGACGCTCTGAGAGAGGATATGAGAAAGCTTCGTAACGACATGCAAGCCATGGCAGAAGCTCAGCTACAAAGAACTGTGATCTCAGAGATCACCCCAACGCCCATCATAGAAAAGTATGATCCTAGGTATCAGATGCCGAAAGATCGTCCTTGGGGCATGCCTATTAACTATATCCCAGAAGGATATGTTCCGCCGATCACTGAAGATCAGGGAATCGCAACAGAAGCCGCTGGGCCTGAAGGTTACAAACTTTGGGAAAGCGAAGATGCCAGGGGCATACTCAAGACTCCTGAAGGTTACAAACTTCGGGAGGCGCCAAGACTTACTGCCGTAGTTACGGTACCACCCCCTGAGGTGCACACTGTCCCGGAAGGACAGATTCCACAGACACCTGCTGGTAAGAAGGAAACTATGTTTGACAGAATGGAGGAATTCCAGGAACAGTTCTTGGAAATGCAGAAAGAGCTGCAAGCCATTCGCGGTCAGGATCTATTTGGAAAGGACGCCGCAGACCTCTGCTTGGTCCCAAATGTGAAAGTCCCGCACAAGTTCTAAGTGCCCGACTTTGAAAAATACAAGGGTAACTCTTGCCCTCAAAGCCATCTGGTGATGTACGCTCGGCGGATGTCAGCTCAGACGGAGAATCAGGACCTGCTGATTCACTACTTCCAGGATAGTTTAACCGGTGCCGCACTCAAATGGTACATGGGTTTAAACCGTGCTACAATTAACACTTTCAGAGATCTTGGTACTGCCTTCGTCCAATAATACAAATACAATTTGGACATGGCACCCGACAGAGATCAACTCAGATCGATGTCGCAAAAGGACAAGGAAACTTTTAAGGAATATGCTCAAAGGTGGCGTGAAATTGCCACTCAAATTTGTCCACCTCTTGAGGAAAAAGAGATGACAAAGATCTTCTTAAAGACCTTAAGCTCATTTTACTATGACCGAATGGTTGCCAGTGCGCCCAGTGATTTCACCGAAATGGTCGGCATGGGTGTACGTCTTGAGGAAGCCGTCCGAGAAGGACGTTTGGTAAAAGACACTGGATCAACGAGCGGTACTAAAAAATATGGTAGTGCTCTCCCTAAGAAAAAAGAGCAATATATTGGGAATATTTCTCTCAGAAAGCAAAGGCGACGTTATCAGCCAGTAGCAGCTGTTACTCCTGCTATCGACCCCACGCTTGTTCCTACGTATCAACCTCAGGTTGCGCAGAGCCAACCTGACCAACAAAGGACACAACAGCCTCTTCACCAGGCTCGTCCTCCATATAACAACAACCGTACAACACGGCCACCAGGATTTGATCCTATACCCATAAAGTACGCAGAGCTGTTTCTGTTACTGCTGGCTAAGGGGCACATCCAGACTAAGTCTCCCCTTTCAGTTCCGGAAAATCCGCCTTTTTGGTTTAAAGCGGATCAAACATGCCCTTATCATCAAGGAGATTCAGGGCATAACATTGAGACTTGTCTCAATTTCAAATCCGACGTGCAAAAACTTATTAGGAGCGGGCTCTTATCTTTCAAAGATACGAATCCCAATGTTCTCACGAACCCGCTGCCTCAACATGAGAAAGCTGCAGTCAATCTGATTGAGAAAGAGACTAACAATGTCTATCAAATTCACGATGTACTCTTATTGGGGACCAATCTGGTCAAGATACATTGTAGACAGAGTGGATATGGCCATGTGCCACCTCATAATTATCACCAGTGTGATATCTGCTCTAAAGACAACCAGGGATGTTCTGTGGTGCAAGCAGCTCTACAGGAACAAATGGATCTTGGATGGATCCAAGAGCACCGAGTTCGTGGAGTTAACATGGTTTACACGAATTCCAACGTCATTCAAAACCACGACATCCGTGCGATGAATGTCAACTTGGTGGCGATGCACTCAAGGCAAAGCCAGTATCATAATCTGCCGCTGCACGATTACAGTTTCTGTCTGATTTGCTCGGTAAACGAACAGGGATGCTCTTTCATACAAGAGGCCCTCCAGCGTCAGATGGATCTTGGATGGATCCAAGACTACCATGATAGGAATCCCTATCAAATCAATATGGTTCAGATCTTCGATATCCGCGTAATGAATACCAACCTGGTAGAGTTACATGCTGAGCAGGTCCGACTCGGATTCTTAATATCACATGATTACCAAAGCTGTAAAGCGGGTTGCGAAAACGATCGAGGTTGTACCCTTGTCCTGAAGGCACTTCAGCACTTGTTAAATCATTGGTGGATGCCAATTTATATGGACGAAGATACTCAGCAAATTAGTATCAGTCACAGGAATCCTACTCGTCGTCAAAGTCAGGATGTCCGATCAATGGAAGATAACCTAGTGAGGTTACATTGTATTCAAAGTGGGCATGGCCAGGTGCCACCACACAACTATGACAGTTGCAGCGTCTGTTCGAAAAGTAACCAAGGGTGTTACCTTGTGAGAGCAGCTCTTCAGGGTCAGGTCGATCATGGAGAAATTCGTCCATATCCAGGTTCAGGACCCATCATTTGGTCGCCGAACTACCTTGCCGAGCAAGTTGAGGATGTTGTCACGATCTCTGGTCATCACAGGACCAAGGATGTTTTTGCCATCACCCCTCTACTTGACGAATCTAGAGTTCCTAACCGGGAACGAATCAAGATTACTTACGATGGTCAGAAAAATCAGAAGGTTCCCATAGTCATCTATCTACCGGGGCCACTACCGTATGAATCAACTAAGGCAATCCCTTACAAATACGGTGCAACAATAATCGAGAATGGAAAGGAAATTCCATTACCCTCCGTCGTGAATATTGCAGACATCAGTCGTGTAACACGGAGCGGTCGAATCTTCAACCGAGGGGTTGGAGAATCCAACAAAGAAAAGGAACTTCAGGCGGAAATTCCTGATCCACCAGTCAGTCAATCTGGTAATCCCGACTTTTCAAAAGACAAAGATGAGATGCTAAAGCTCATCCAAAGGAGTGAATATAACATTGTTGATCAACTGTTACAGACTCCTTCAAAGATCTCAGTATTATCACTGTTACTCAGTTCAGAAGCACACAGAGAGGCTCGACAGAAAGTCTTGGAGCAAGCCTTTGTGGAACAGGATGTAACAATCAGATAGTTCGATAGTATTGTCTCTAACATCACTTCCTGCAACAATTTGGGATTTAATGATGAGGAATTACCCGAAGAGGGTCGTCGTTATAACATGGCGCTCAATATTACAGTTAACTGCCAGGACGATGCTTTAGCCAACGTACTGGTAGACACAGGGTTAGCCCTGAATGTTATGCCGAAGTCCACCTTGATGCAATTATCATTCAAGGGCCATCTGATGAGATTCAGTGAGGTCGTCGTCAAAGCATTCGACGGATCCAGAAAAACAGTTATCGGCGAAGTTGATCTTCCCATAACTATTGGTCCTCACACTTTCCAAATCACTTTCCAGGTCATGGACATCCGGGCAACATACAGTTGTTTATTAGGAAGACCTTGGATACATCAGGCTGGAGCGGTTACTTTAACCCTCCACCAAAAGCTAAAGTTCGTCAAGAACGATCAACTTATCACGGTTTGTGGGGAACAAGCCTTGCTTGTGAGTAACCTATCATCATCTACTTGTGTGGAACCCGAAGAGGTTATTGGAACTCAGTTCCAAGCACTATCGGTGAGCAAGAACGATCAGTTCAAAGAAGGAACTTCAATTTCTTCATACAACGATGCTATCAAAGCGGTCGAGAGTACTGATACAAAAGGATGGGGACGGCTTGTCATTCCTAATGACAATAAAACAAAGAAGGGTCTTGGTTTTTCTGCGACCTGTACCCAGACAGCTGCTAACGATGAAAGTCTTCATCCCCTTCAAAACTTCTTCCACAATGGAGGTTTTCTTCACCCAGTGTCTCAGACAGTTTATGCTATCAATGAGGAAGATCCCTCTGACACAGATGAAGAATGGAAGTCCTATCTTAATGAGGATGGCTATATGTCTCAGGAAGAGGTGCCTATGCCTTTTTGCTTTCCTACAGAAAGTCCGAGATTTATACCAAGATCAGATGTCGAAATGATCTATAGAGATTGTGATCCGGAAGGATGCCGTGCTCCGCCAAACTCATTAGAGGAAGACACTCTAATGAAAGACAACTTTGACTCTACCTACTATGGCCCGATGGATGGCCTGCCAATGTGGCAGCCTTACCCAGGAAACTTGGGGCAAGAAAGTCAACCGAGTAATGAAACTCAGCTGAGCATCATTGAACAGAATACCTGTGTCCCCACCATGTCATGGGATCAACACTCAGGTCATTCAGAAACTACTCAACATGAAGATGAATTCGCAACGTTCGCAGGATTAGAATTCATCAACTATGCTTTTCCCGAGGTCAACGTCATCGAGAGAAATGACTCCTCCAGTTCCACAGAAGTGTGGGACACCTTGGGACAACCGAGTGGAAAATTCGACTTTATGGTCAAGTACACCGCTCCCGAAAGCTCTCGTATCAGGCTTGAAGATATCCAGCCAACTGGATGGGGAGATACAGCTGAGAGCACGAATGCTATGCAAAATACAACAGAGGAATCCTCCTACGACAATTCTGCTTGGGAGACAGATTCCAACGATCCTGCTCCACCAGAAATCAGCGTTATTTCTGAAGACAAATCAAGGAAGGTGCCAGACTTTGTGATTCACCGAGGAGTTCGCCACCAATGGGTTACCGTTGAGGTTCCGAAGATCGTTCGTCAGTCAAAGTAATTGCCATCTTTAACCTTTCACCCTGCCCAGGTGAAACGGATATTTTGATAGGGCTCGTTTTCTGTAAATTTCCCTCTTCGCTTTGCCCAAAGCGACAAAGTTTTGTTTTATAGGGCTGTAGTTTCAAGATTCGACTTGTTCATTAATAAAATAACGTCATTCTGTAATTTCCGCATTAATTGCTGTTTTCTCTTTTTGCTTTTTCAGAAAATGGTAATCCTAAAAAACATTCAATGATAAAAACAAGCAGTAAAATAAATACACTGCACACACTTGCATTTCTCTCTATCTCTTCTAAACACGAATCATCACGTCATGCAGATTGCTTGTTTTAAACCCTGTTGAAACATACGATCCGATGCCTTCTCCCAACTTTGAGTTCCCGGTATTCGAGGCTGAAGAAGAAGTTAACAACGAAATTCCAGAAGAGATCTCCCGATTACTCAGACAAGAAGAAAGGTCCATTGAACCTCACAAAGAACCGTTAGAAACGGTAAACCTGGGTTCAGAGCAAGAGAGAAAAGAAATCAGGATGGGGGCACTGCTCAGTCCAACTACCAGAGAGGGTTTGATAAAGCTTCTCAAAGAATTCCCCGATGTATTCGCTTGGTCTTATCAGATATGCTAGGGTTGGATACCAGCATCGTGGAACATCATTTACCGTTAAGATCGGAATGTCCGCCAGTAAAGCAAAGGTTGAGACGCACTCACCCGGACATGGCCATCAAAATCAAAGAGGAGGTACAGAAACAGATTGACGCGGGTTTCCTTGCCACATCTGAATATCCTCAATGGTTATCCAACATCGTACCCGTTCCCAAAAAGGGTGGAAAGGTTAGAATGTGTGTCGATTACAGAGATCTGAACAAGGAAAGTCCAAAGGACGACTTTCCTTTACCACACATTGACATGTTGGTTGACAGCACAGCAAAATTCAAAGTATTCTCCTTCATGGATGGATTCTCGGGCTATAACCAGATCAAAATGGCGCCGAAAGACATGGAGAAAACTTCGTTCATTACCCCATGGGGTACCTTTTGTTACAAGGTAATGCCGTTCGGTTTGAAGAACGTCGGGGAAACCTATCAAAGGGCCATGACTACTCTGTTTCATGACATGATACACAAGGAAATCAAAGTGTATGTCGATGATATGATTGCAAAATCAAGAACAGAGGATGAGCACGTTGAACATCTGTCAAAATTGTTCGAACGTCTAAGAAAATTCAAGCTCCGCTTGAATCCTAACAAGTGCACCTTCGGTGTCCGTTCAGGGAAACTACTAGGGTTCATCGTCAGCCAGAAAGGAATTGAAGTTGATCCTGACAAGGTCAAGGCCATTCAAGAAAAGCCTTCTCCGAAAACTGAAAAAACAAGTCAGAGGATTCTTGGGACGTTTGAACTACATCTCCAGATTCATATTCCTTATGACCGCGACATGTGCGCCGATTTTCAAATTACTCAAAAAGAACCAGGATTGCATTTGGTCAGAAGATTGCCAAACCGCCTTCGACAGTATTAAGGAATATCTGTTGAATCCTCTGATTCTATCACCTCCAGTGGAAGGAAGACCACTGATCATTTACCTCACAGTCCTAGAGGACTCAATGGGATGTGTACTTGGCCAACAAGATGAAACCAAAAGGAAAGAGTCTGCCATTTACTATTTGAGCAAGAAATTCACCGACTGTGAAACTCGGTACACGATGCTTGAGAAAACTTGTTGCGCTTTGGCTTGGGCGGCCAAACGTCTTCGCCAGTACATGATTCGTCATACTACTTGGTTGGTCTCCGAAATGGATCCAATCAAGTACGTTTTCGAAAAACCTGCTCTCACGGGAAGGATTGCCCGTTGGCAGATGTTACTATCAGAATATGACATAGAGTACCATGCTCAGAAAGCCGTTAAAGGAAGTATTTTAGCTGATCATTTGGCTCATCAACCGATTGACGATCAAGAATCAATCGGGTTTGACTTCCCAGACGAAGATGTCATGTATCTAAAGATGAAAGATTGCGATGAACCGCTGCCCAGTGAAGGGCCAGAACCAGGTTCCCAGTGGGGACTTATCTTTAATGGAGCAGTTAATCATTATGGAAATGGAATTGGGGCAATCATTGTTACCCCTCAGGGTTCCCACATTCCTTTCACTTCCAGACTTACGTTCAAATGTACGAACAACGAGGCCGAATATGAAGCATGTATCATGGGTCTCGAAGAAGCAATTGATTTAAGGATCAAAAACTTGGACGTATACGGCGACTCAGCCCTGGTTATTAACCAGATAAAAGGAGATTGGAACACATACCAATCAGGATTGATTCCTTACAAATACTACGCAAGAAGGTTGCTACCCTTCTTCAACAGAGTCGACTTTCATCACATCCCTCGTGATGAGAATCACATGGCTGATGCATTAGCCACTCTCTCTTCCATGATTAGTGTAAGTCGATGGAATGACATACCTAAGATCGACATAATGCGCCTTGAACGACCCGCTTACATCTTCGCGATTGAAACAGTCATAGACGACGGACCTTGGTATCACGATATCAAATGCTTTCTTCAGAAACAAGAGTACCCATCTGGGGCACTCAGAAAAGACAGGAAAACCATCAGAAGATTGGCTGGAAACTTTTTCCTGAGCGGTGACACTCTTTATAAGAGAAATTTTGACATGGTCTTGCTCCGATGCGTCGACAGACCAGAAGCAGACATGCTCATGAAAGAAATTCATGAAGGATCCTTTGGCACTCATGCCAACGGACACACAATGGCGAGAAAAATTCTCAGGGCCGGGTACTATTGGTTGACAATGGAATCCAACTGCTACAAGTACATGAGGAGGTGTCACAAGTGTCAGATATACTCTGACAAAATTCATGTACCGCCATCACATCTCAAAATTGTTTCTTCCCCGTGGCCATTTTCCATATGGGGAATCAACATGATTGGTATGATTGAGCCCAAGGCTTCAAACGGACATCGGTTCATCCTGGTGGCCATTGACTATTTCACCAAGTGGGTCGAAGCAGCGTCATTCGCCAATGTAACCCGACAAGTGGTGGTCCGATTTATAAAAAACAATATCATCTGCCATTATGGTGTTCCAAGCGAGATCATTACTGATAATGGATCTAACTTGAACAATAAGATGATGAAAGAGTTGTGCACAGAGTTCAAGATCGAACACCATAACTCATCTCCCTACCGACCCAAGATGAACGGAGTGGTAGAAGCGGCTAACAAGAATATCAAGAAGATTGTTCAAAAGATGGTTGTAACCTATAAAGATTGGCACGAAATGCTACCCTTTGCTCTTCATGGTTATCGCACATCTGTCCGTACTTCAACAGGGGCAACCCCTTTCTCTCTAGTATATGGCACGGAGGCAGTTCTCCCCATAGAAGTAGAGATCCCATCAATCCGGGTATTGATGGAAGCTAAGCTTACGGAAGCCGAATGGTGTCAAAGTCGACACGACGAACTGAACCTGCTCGAAGAGAAGCGAATCACGGCACTATGCCACGGTCAGTTGTATCAGCAAAGAATGAAAAGGGTGTTCGACAAAAAGGTCCGACCGCGTATCTTCAGAAAAGGAGACCTTGTGCTCAAGAAGATACAATCATTTCTCACTGATTCTCGGGGCAAATGGACCCCAAATTATGATGGGCCCTATGTGGTCACGAAAGATTTCTCAGGCGGCGCCTTGAGACTTGCAACCATGGACGGAGAAGAATTTGCCTACCCCACGAATGTTGATGTAGTCAAGAAATACTTCGCCTAAAACAAAAAAAGAAACGTCTCGGTGGATTGAAAACCCGAAAGGGCGGTCCAGGCAAAAGTTAGAGACATAAAAAAAAAAAATCATCCCGATGGATTGGAAACATCATAGTACAATCCAGGCAAAAATTAGGGATAATGGCAAGTAACTATGTTCAACAGAGGCAAGTCCCTCAGCAGCAGTTACAGCATCCATCGGAGGAAAACTCCAGTCAAGGTCATCTTCAACAGAAGCTTAGGATGTCCCAAATTCAAAGTTGGTAGAAGGATAGTGGTCGTTATGTTTCAACGTAGCCCTTTTCCCTGTAAATTACCATTTTCAAACTTTGTAAATACTCTTTGGAATCACGCGTTTGGCTGATCTCCATCTTATCAATAAAATTTGGGTCCTTGTGCTTTTGTTTGTAATTCTTTACTTGTTTTAGCTTTACAGAACGACGTTGTTTAAACTTAATCAGCGATTCTTGAAATAAAACAAAAATGAATTTACTTGTTAAAACTTTTTCTGCTTTTAAATTAAAGATGGCATTTCTTTTGACTGTTGAACATCAGAAGAACATCGATCGCTTCTCCCGAAGTAAGCGGACTTCAAAGTGCAGAATCAAAGTACTCCTTCTATGCCAGTACTCCTGAATGAAGGATCAATAGTGCCAGAGACCTTGTTTCGTCTGACACACCTCGGCCGAGTTCTCATCTCCTAAGCCCGATCAACATAGCTCCCAACAGGACTATATCTCCTAAGCAAGGTGGAATTGCTATTTTGAACCAACGGTACTTCTTCGCCCCGCGATGGCCGAGTATCCAATTGTGTTCATCCATTAGTCTGTATGTCGCGTCTGTTTTGTCATCATATACATACGTACTTCATGCATTTTTTATTTGCATTTACATTTCATATTGCATCGTTATCACTCTAGTCGGTCTTGTCCCCTAGTGATAAACAGTTTTCTCAATCGAGTTTGTCAGTTCTTTCCTCGCCAGGAAGTGTTGCGTCTGCACAATCTCGTTTCCAGTGAATCTCTAAGATCAGAGTCGGCAATTGGCCACTTTGATAATTTGAACCTCTGAGTGACCAGAGAAACCTTCAACAGATGTCACTCTTTGCCATCAAAGATGATATCCTTGCTTTCCCGGATTAAGGAAAATCCACAGAGAAAGCCTCGTGATCAGAGATTCGGCAGCACGCTAGTTTTGCTCCAAAAAAACCACTGATGAAAAGGTCATCGGCACTTCAAAATTGGATCCCATCATATGGCATTTCTCTGGGAAGATCCCCAAGAAAAGTATGATGTAATATCCCCAATCAGAAACAGTTTCTCAAGAAACTCGCTTTCCCCAGTAGAAACAAATGGCGTCTCCAACGGAGAAGTTTGTATAACTCTACAACTCTACAACTCAGATGACTGGGTTCCCCAGCAAGTCTGACATCGAAACTTTTTCCACTCAAATGGCATCTCCCCAGGAAAATTCGGCGAGAAGTTTGAGGAAAACCGCTACTAATAGCGTCCCTTGTCAATAAAGTTTATTGACAAAAGAAACTTAGACCAGTTCCTTGGTAGGAAACCAGGATCGAGGGGAAGTTTATTTCAAAAGAAACTGAGACCAGTTCCTTGGTAGGAAACCAGGATCGAGGGGAAGTTTATTTCAAAAGAAACTAAGACCAGTTCCTTGGTTGGAGACCAGGATCGAGGGGAAGTTTAAATCAGAAACTAAGACCAGTTCCTTGGTAGGAGACCAGGATCGAGGGGGAGTTTACCTTTTCTAAGCATCATTGCTCAGCAAAAGAAGATGAATGCAATCCTCCATTCATAGACACCATCAAAATTTCGGGTATTCCGATATTTAATCCTCTTGCACCCCGAATGCCCGAATCCCTTGGTCATTCACACCTTCTGGTCCAAGAAGATTAAATAGGGGCATCTGTAATACCCCAAATTTTGACCACTTAGATTTCCCATCATTGTGAAAATCATCATCACAATATGGATGAACCATCATGCTTCATCAGTCTCCCCAAAGATGGGTGAGCATCCAATACAATCAAAATTAGGGTTTCAAGCCCTCTCTGAGTGCTTAGACAAAAGATCAATCAAGAAATGACATTATCTTCAACTTGTCTAATCTCTTAAACATCCACAATGGATCAAAAAGGACTCCCACTTCAAGGATTAAGCACAAGGCTGCTCCCTTCTAGGTGGATCAAGTCTCAAGATCGACAGTGTCACCAAATTAGGGTTTTGGTCGACCAGGGCCTCCAGATGGAAATTTTCATCTGGGCACAAGCCATTGATCCAAACATAACCTAATATACTTCATGGAACCTCATGAACCCATACATCAAGTCAATTTTGCCTCAGGGGATGCATTCATCAAAAATCAGGAATTAGGGTTTCTTGACCTAATTCACCCCTAAGTTGACTTTTGGGACAAACCATGAGCCAAGACCTCAAGACATGACTTGAGGGTCTCTAATATACCATATTTATCCATTTGGAACAATGGATTAATCCAAGAAGTTTGAGCAACAAGTCTCAATTTCATCTGCACCACAATTAGGGTTTTAAGGGAAAAGTCAACTGTAACTTTGACTTTTGACCAGGACATGCTCCCAAACCCTAATACATGATTGAATATACCCCATGACACCCATGGAACATGTCCATCAAGTTTGATTTAGGTCAAGGACATGATTTCCTGAAGAATTGCACAGTTTGGAATTCATCTGATAAAAAGTCAACTGTGCACAAAAGTCAACTTTGACTTTTTGAGATTTTTCACCAAAATGGATTTTTAACCCTAAAATGATGTTAATGTATGATTTGAATAATCATTCATCAAGAAAAATCAAGAAAAGTGAGATAACTTGTAAAAGGGGTAACCATAAAACTTAGAAATTTTTCTAAGTTAAAAATAAAGTGGCAAGGGTACCAACTTTGAAGGACCATAACTCCTAAACCACAAGGCCATTTTTTCTCATCCAAAGATGGATTTGTAGCCCTCATTATCACCTACAAAAACTTCAACTACAAGTCATTCCAATTCATTAAGGATTTTGAGTTATGGAGTGATCAAAGTGGCTAAAAAGTGAAAATGTCACTTTTTCCAACACTTAGTGAAATTTTCACTAAGTCAGATTCTGCCTCACTTTTTGCCAAATGTGGGGGGATTTTTCACTTGGAATCAAAAGGGATCAAAACCAAACTTGTTCAAACAGTTGTTGTATCATGTAAGAGCTTTCCAAAATGGCCAAGAACATTGCCAAATTCAACCTACACCATGAGATACAACATTGCCAAGTTGCCTTGCTGAAATCTGTCAAGGCAAGACAGAATTTGCAACTTTGGTCGATTTGCCAAAATCAGCCAAATTCAATTGCTCCTATCCACTTGGACACCTCAGAGGGTTGAATCTAAAGGGGACAATCACTGAGCCAAGCCTCCAAAGTCCATGGAACAAGAAATAGCATGTTGAACCTAGAATGGCCAAAATAGGGACAAAACTTCAAATTTGGAATGAGGCATTCAATGGAACCATCAAGGTGGCATGGACTGAGCCATTCTCATCTGAAATCAGTCAAGACTTATCCAAGACCAAGGGGACCAAAGCTCTGTGCCCTAACCTCTAGTCAATGGCTAGAGGAGACTTGGATTTTCATTTGCCAACATTAGCCAAACCTACTTACCAGCTGCCATGCACTATTCCTTGCAAAACAAACTTGCTCTACTATAAATAGAGCTCAATTGTGGTCAGTTTGAGTACACCAAAGCCATCAAATAGATGTTTTCCTCAAAATCTCTTCTTTCACTCCAATTTTGCCTTCTAAGGCAAGTCACTATCGGGTTTTGAGTTTGAGAGCAATTCCAATCAAACCAATCACTCACACACCTCACATACATCACATATGAGCTGATCAAACACTTAGATTACTTCTGAAACATCAATTTCACAAAATCACCAGCTGGTTGCTCAAGGTTTTAACCAAAGTGCAGCTGAGGTACCACAAAATGATCCAGCCAATTTCAATCAAGTCCAACCATCCAAACACTATCCATAGGGTGTAGGGAAGCTGTTCAGATCATCACAACTCATCTGTAACACCTCCAAATCAAAAATCACTTTGAACTTGCTGTCACGACTTGGAGGTAAGCACATACTTGGTCATCTCTCAATCTATGCATATTTCCTCGCACAATAATTTGGCCATATGTTCATAATTATGCATGGAATGTTTTCCCTCAATTAATTGCATTGTTTGAATCGTGTTTCAAAAATCCTAGCCTTTATGCAGAAATTAGGGTTCTTGAGGTCTCTTCATGATTTCTTGTTGTATGTTTAATTTAAATGAAATTAAAGTACATAGACATGATCGTGAGGTTGACACGAGCATAATGATATGTGGATTGCATGATATGATTATGTATTCATGGAGATTGGATAGAAAATGCAAATCTGAGAAACCAAGAACACGCGCGTGTTCTTCAGCTGTTCTTGGCGCCATTTTTCATAAATTCAAATATTTGAATTTTGTGATTTTGTTTAATTGATTCAAAAATTAATTTTTCTCTGAGTTTTAATGATTTTGAGTTGATTCTTTTTTTAATAATTCACAAAAATGTTAAAATATTTTATTTTCACAGAAAATCCCAAAAATATTATTTATTTCATATAATTGATATTTTTGTAAAGAATTAATATTTTGATTGTTTTTGGCATTTTAAATATTTTTTCTACATTGATTTTGCAACTTTTAATGATTTCTAATTATTTTGTAGGTCAATACTTAATTTTTGAAGCATTAATCCAAGATCACAATTTGTTTTCCATGTGTTAAACAATTTTTGATCATTTTAATTGAATTTTTATTCAATTAAATACATTTTGAAAACAAATTAGGGTTTTGGATTAATTCAACCCTCATGAATCATTTTCAAAACACTTTGGGCCTCTAATAGAGTGTAAGACCCAATCCCCTTTTAACCAAAACATTTTGGGCCTCACTTATTGTATAAGTCCCTCTGCGTTAAAAGAAAACCTCGGCGCGATCGCCATTTTTAAACGAAAAATCAATTGGGCCTACCCTTGTGTTATAAGCCCCACTCTTTTTCTTTAAACCTTTTTGGGCCTCTTGAGAGAGTGTAAGACCCATCCCCCCTTGTACAAAAAATTTTTGGGCCTCACTCATTGTATAAGTCCCTCTGTACAAGTAAACGGCGCGATCGTCACCCGTTTAAAAATAAAAATCATCTGGGCCTCTCCTTGAGCTATAAGACCCATCCAAAACACTTTGGGCCTCTATTAGAGTGTAAGACCCAATCCCCCTTTTAACCAAAACATTTTGGGCCTCACTTATTGTATAAGTCCCTCTGCGTTAAAAGAAAACCTCGGCGCGATCGCCATTTTTAAACGAAAAATCAATTGGGCCTACCCTCGTGTTATAAGCCCCACTCTTTTTCTTTAAACCTTTTTGGGCCTCTTGAGAGAGTGTAAGACCCATCCCCCCTTGTACAAAAACTTTTTGGGCCTCACTCATTGTATAAGTCCCTCTGTACAAGTAAACGGCGCGATCGTCGCCCGTTTAAAAATAAAAATCATCTGGGCCTCTCCTTGAGCTATAAGACCCATTCAAAACACTTTGGGCCTCTTGAGAGAGTGTAAGACCCATCCCTTTGTACAGAAAACCTTTTTGGGCCTCAGTCACTTGTATAAGTCCCTCTGTACAAATTCAACAGTGCGCTCACTGATAAAACCCTGGGCCTCTCCTTGAGCTGTAAGCCCCAAATCTTTCTTTTTCAAAGCACTTTCTCCTTTGATTTTGAATATACTGTTATTTTCAATCTTTCTTTGTTGAACAACTAACCAAACAGCATGGAAGCACTCCAACCGAGTAAGTGGTTATCGCTTTCATTTACTGCTTTCATATATATATAAACTGTATTGTGGGGCTGCTCACTGTAAGTCTCCTTTCATAAACTCATATCTACTGTGTAATAATAGTATAGATATTTCGAGTTTCCCCGGCTACTACGTCTAGAACTAGGTGACGCCGTTTCATTTATTCGTAGAAATAGACGTCTAGATCCCCAATAGGAGCACCAGATACAGTCTTCTCTTCGGCTGTCCTCCTTAGGAATCGTCAAGAAGCTCTACTCCCCAAGATGAATGTATTCTCCGTGAATGGCATCTTTGAGTTTCTTCCAAATTCTCGAACTTTCCTGACTTGATCTATTCCTTGTGGATAGCTTGCCTTGAATGTCTCGGGGTTTGGGTACCCACTATGGTCATAATCTTGGACCTTAACTAAGGAACCCTCTTTAAAAGCTAAAAGTCGCTGGATAGTAAACCTCGCACGTTTACCAGTGGTTTTTATCTTTAAAAGAGTTATCTCTCCTAATGGAAAGGAGATGATAAGACCCACGGGCTTCTTAAAAGCATCGGCCTCCTCTTGGGCATTATTCAAGGACACTACGACTTCTTAGAAGTATTCACAGCCTCCTCTTAGGCTTCGTATAATGATCTCTTCCTCCGGGAATGATAGCCTCCTTTTGGGCTTCGTACAAGGACCCGTCGGCTTCTTAAAAGTTTCCAGCCTCCTCTTGGGATTCGTACAAATTGTCCCGACGACCTCCTAGAGGTATAGGAACAGAACTTAGTCATCTCCATAGAACAGTCCTTTCATAGAGTCTACTACTGTTTCTCAAAGCATAGTACAAAAGATAAAACTCTAGACACGGACAGTCTAACTTCCTTGAGTATCAAAGACATTCTCAAGTGACCCCTTCGTTAAATAGGAAGGAAACCCGCAGACTCGGACAGTCTCAACACCCTTTGGATTTCCAGTTTCCTCAAAGAAAAGGAGACCACCCCGATCCTCAGATCTAACCCATGAGTACAGTGATGCTCATATAAGAACTGATTTTCTCTTTCAAAATCAGTATACTGGACCTGTCACTTAACTGACATAGCCGCCTCTTGGGCTTTGTACAATGACTCTCCCCAGCGGAGTCAAACAACGCTTTAGCCTCCATCTCGGGCTTTGTACGAGATACAGAGACTCTCTTGTTGAGTCAAAACTTTTAGCCTCCATCTCGGGCTTCGTACGAGATACAAAAACACTCTCTTGTTGAGTATAAAAGATTCTCCTGTTGAGTAAAAAAAAACAATAGCCTCAATCTCGGGCTTCGTACGAGACACAAAGACTCTATCGTCGGGTCAAAAACTTTTAGCTTCTCTCTCGGGCTTTGTACGGGACACAAAATAGCCTCCTCTTAGGCTTTGTATAATGATTTTCCTAGCGGAAATTAGCCTCCTCTTAGGCTTTGTATAAGAAAACCACTGGTTGATCCAATCAACCTCTTAGCATCAAAGCTGTGCCTCGTTCACAGTACACAAACATCAACAACTCTTCCCCTTCATCTAATCGCTGTAAGCGGTAAGCCTCTGGATCATCTACATCCATGCCACTGTCCCTCTTTTAGCATGAGAAATTCCTAAGGAAAGATGGCATTGCTCTACACTGAGTTAAAGTCTTCTCCTTCTGGTTAAAACCCTTTTCTTCGGAAATTATGGCATTGCTCGGATCCGCGTATCCCAGTTAAAGTAATTCTCCTTCTCCCCTCTTTAGAGATGACGAATTCTCTCTAAAGTCAAGGTCATTCAGCTTCACGTCTTGGGCTTTGAACAAGACACAAATAGACCTTTCAGCTTCACATCTTGGGCTTTAAACAAGATACAAATCACCTTTCGCTTCACGTCTTGGGCTTTGAACAAGACACCAAAAACCAATTTCCTCCGAACTACGAACGCTCTGATTTCCCTGTTTCGGTAAACGGGAATACGTAGGCATAAGATCGAAAGAAAAGATCTTAGCGAGCGCAATCAACAAAAAACCCAAATCCCATATCTCCATCAATCAAAAGCAGTATTTCAAAAGCATCAGTCCTAACATCCTAATCCTTGTTCCCCTCCAGAAACCTTCTGCCTAGATAAAAAGAAAGAAAACCGTATTGGCGAAAATACAAATAACCAGTACAAAGGCCCCCCACATTGATAGCATCTGTAACCTAACAGACCGCTGTTTAAACTCCGTATGCAAGCAGGGTTAATTAGAGACATCTATTTCCCTTCCTTATTCAGCTCACAATAGGATAAAAAATGAATCGACCTGTAGTCGAAGCTCAAACCGCAGAGAGCGACCAGCGCTTAAGAACCGCGTCCAAAATCGCTCGCTACACAATGGCCTCTCAACGTGTTACTGGTAAACGAACAACAAGAGCTTCAACATCCAGAGCTGGAACTTCTTCAACTCCGGTAAATGTTATGTCTCTACTCTCCAATGCTCTGTCTGAGTCTTTCAATAATGATTTCCGCAACCGTGTTGTTATTCGACAACATGCATACTACCCCTTGATGGCTCACGACTATTATCTCACCGAGGTAATTGACATGCTAAATGCTCAGAATTTTGATGAATTTCTTGAATGTGATGATAAGTTCAACTGTGATCTGGTCCGCTTATTCTATTACGGGATTGAGGGAAAATTTGAAGGTACCGATTTTATGTATTCTATGAATAATGCGCCTCATTCTATGAACAATGATGTTTGGACTAGTTTGTTCAGTTTGGAAACTGATGAAAATCCTCCTCAAGTGACTGACACCAAGTTTGCTCCCAACTATGAGTTTAAAACTGCTTTGAACTCTATGCTGCGTGAACCATACCCAGATGATATTGTAGCAAGCGAGCTATTTCCGAAAAATGTTACAACAGGTCATCTAAAGTTTGCTGACCGCATTCTGCAGTGGATTGTATCTCGCATATTGCGACCAAAGAAAGGAGGTTTTTCTAGAGTGGATAAAGCTGAGGTTCATCTTATCTACATTCTGAAGAACAAGATCAAAATTAATTGGCCATATCATTTCACATACCGTATGTTTGCCCTTCGCGACTCCACAAAAGGTACGGCTTTGGGTTATGCATCATGTATTCAAAATATTTTGAATAAGGCTGGTATATCTGTTCCGAACATTCGCTATGTCCACATTTCATCTGAGCATCAATTTCAGCAAAAGACTTTCACCATGATGGGTTATGCTTGAGATCCGGTTGAAAATGAGTACAAGTAAAAATTTAGATCCACTCACCCTTTTCCTAATGCTCCTGATGATCAAGGTGGTGACAATGTTGATGTGCATATGGAAGACGAAGATAATGAGGCATGGATGGGCAATTCTCAACCAGAGGAGAATTCTGATGATCAGGGATGGGGTAAATGGTAAAACAACAGTTGGACTGCTCTTGGGGATGCTTATGTCCCTTCAAACTATGGTTGGCAACAAAGTGACGAATATGACTGGCAACAGGCTGAATATTCTACACCTCTAACTCCGCAGCCACAACAAGATTTCCAGGCCTCTGAAGAAATTCTGGCCATGCTGAACCAGATGCAGCTCAAATAAGAGCAATTCTGGGAATTACAAGATCAGAGGTACAATGCTCAGCAGGAGAGGTTCACTTCACTTTCCAATCAGTTGGCTGCTCATACACAAAACTTCACTAGGTTTGCTGATGCCTCCATGACCAGATTCACTCATTTGGAAAATGCCATGACAACTCAGACTCAAAACCTGACCAACAGTCTAGGCATTCTCAACAGCACAGTGATAGAGTTGAATCAGTCTCTCGAGGAGCTGCCACAACAAGGCCACCATTACAGGGGAAGAGGTCACCCATTTAGGGGGAGGAGACCATAGAGATTAACATCATTCTTAGTGCATCATATTACTTGTGTTTTGATTATATGTTTTGTTGTTTGGTTGCATGTTATTTTGGTTTGTTTTACTTTGAACTATGTTTCAGTTTGTTAATGAATCTATGTTTTGAACTATGGAATGAATTGTGTTTGCTTCTTTCGTTCCGTATTTATCCGTTTATAGTATCGCATTAACTGTATCATATGTGGATGCTTGTTAGTGTCGCTGTTTTGCAAATTGGTGAATAAACCATTACTTGATATGATGACATCTCTTTGATCACCTTCTTTTACTCTTTTTGATGTTGTCAAAGGGGGAGAAGGATACTAGCAGCAGAAAATATTATTAAAGCAGCAGATATTAAAGTGTTAAAGATAGGGGGAGTTTCTCCGTCCTCAAATTTCAATCAAGAGAAAGATAAACAGTGTTACCATCATCAAAAAGGGGGAGTATGTGAGGGCTAAGGTCTTTCATCTATTTCGGTTTTAATGATGTCAACAAATAAGATAGTCATTAGATTGTAATTTGAGCGGTATCACTTCTAGGTCGGGCAAATTGCATCTAACCATCAATGTTCATGTGTCTAAACATATAGGAAGAAATCTACACAATTTCTACATGTGCATGATTATAATATTGATGTTTGGTATACTTGTTTTGAGTCTTGGTCAGCAAAACCATACAGAAAAATGAGTTTTTGAAAATTTACATGTATTGAGTCGACCCAAGGTGAGCATGAGTCGACTCATGCTGGTTTGAATAAATTTTGTGAAAAGCTCGGGAAAGCGCACGCTGACCCCCCCTGGTGCATGGGTCGACGCATGCTTCTGGAAATTTGAATTTTTGCAAAATCTGCAGGCTTGTGTCGACGCAAGGTATTGATGGGTCGACGCATGGTGTCAAAATTTGCGTAGACAATCCTACGGGATAGCTCATGCCGACCCTCATTAAAGGGGCGGTCGACCCAACTCTGTCTGAGCTAATTTTTCTGCATTTATTTTTTCTGTTATTTCTGTTACTTCATATTGTGGGTCATTTTATTCATTATAAATAGTTGGGCCAGCTCACATTTCATAATAACAAGAAACGTGAAAATTTATACCAATCTTTCTCTTCATCTTCATCTTTAACCTTGAGTTTAAAACAATTACACATAATCATTTTTGTTTGTGTCTCCCATTATTTTGAAGTGATAACGTTCAGAATTAGGAAGTGTGTGATCTTCATTTCTGGGTTGAGAATTGGTAGGTGTTTCTTGAATAAAACCTTAGGTTTTATCCTCCAAGAATCAAGGTGATTTTGGGAGTTTTTGGCACAAACCGTTTCGTTCTACAGAGATTCAGCCGTGCGAAGGTAACTGAAGAATAGAGTATTCGCTCGGTTTAGTAGCTACAGTCGGAGGATCGTAGAAGAAAGGTTTGGGGATCGAATTGCAGAGAATCGAAGTCGATCGAGTAAAGGTGACTGAAGAACAGTGGTTTCTTGCAGTCTAGTAGCGTGGGACGGTGACTTGTTCAACCGAATTCGAGACACTTGATTCGTCTTGAATCAAGGGGAGAGAAGACTCTGCATCAATAATCAAAGAGTTTGGATGTTCATAGTTCTTCTCTTGTATAAATAATTTGCAAACAACAACATATATATATATATATATATATATATATATATATATATATATATATATATATATCTCAATTCCAATTGTGGAATTGGGGGCAGAGGTACCCAAAGCGAGGACAATTGGGGAACTGCCTAATCAAATCGTGTTTGTTCTCTCTTTCCCTTAACTCTTTATGTTTGATATCATTCGAATTTGTGAAGTTTAAATTGATCAAAATTTCTGAGATAGTGTAATATTGAGCTGATAAATTGTTTTGTAAATTTGATACAATCCCTTGGATTGTATTTAGGATCAACTTAACATCACATTATTTGAAATCTGCACTTTGTGTGTTTACGCACACAAAGTGTTCGATAATTTGTTTCAAAGCAAAATCGAACGCATTTGCATTTAATTGTTTGTCAACCTATCTCGTTGGATTGGATTAATATCAAGCAATTAAAACATTGTTGATTGTGTTTAATTTTGTTGATTAATTTAAATTTTTTCTCTTCCGTATTTCATTCCTAGTATTGTCGTGCATATCCGATCCTTTTAGTAGAGGTTCGTTGTAGACGTGATTCAGTGGTTGCTTCCGTTAAAACTTTTAAAACCAATTTTTTGGAAAGCCATTTGCGTGTAAAACTCGAGGGATCTATTCAACCCCCCTTCTAGATCCTAGCCATCGTCTAACAGTGACCTCTCCTCAAAGGCAATCCCAAAGAGAGGGGGTTAGGAGGATACCATGCTTGTGAATTTGATAAGATGCAAATGATATGATAGGTGGAATCTTAAGGGGTAAAAATTAGGGTATTACATATGCCCCAATTTAAGTTTCTTCTATCCGGAGATATGAAGATTGGAAATCTCCATATCGACGAGATTGAAGATACTTAAATACAGAAGACCCGATTTTTTAACCCTAAGACCCGATATGAATGCAAAAGATGTGGACTCTGCGGGGAAGACACTACGGGAGACACACTCCACGTAGACGGACTACAAATGTGATACTGCTGGAGAAAAAATTGAAGAGGTCCCGATAGGGAGACATAACTCTCTGGGGAGCAACACAACAATGGTTGATTTAAATTTTAAAAAGCTTTTTGAGCATGTATGAGAAAAAAAGCTCTCATCAGAAACTATTGAGAACTTTACCGATGATAAGAATAACATACTTTTCTATAAAGGTTTTTCTCTTCTTCGACATCCATGGTATAATTTTCATGCAAATAGCTCTGCAAATGTTTTATTTTATGATGAATGCTAGAGATATACACAACATAACACACACGCATGCACACACACACATGCACATATATAATATATATTTTGTTTCTCCCTCTTTCTGTTAATTGCATTATTTTGGATTTCAACCATCTGATTTAAGGGAAGATATATATATATATATATATATATATATATATATATATATATATATATATATATATATATATATATATATATATATATAGTTGAATGAAATAGTCCGGAGACTATCCAAATGTCATGATGAGTGGTGGCGAGAGAATTAATTTATATATTTAGCAAAAAAATATAAAAGAAAAGAAGAAAGAAGAATTAATAAAGAAAAAGAAAGAAAGAAAGAAAAGAAAAGGAAAGAGAAAGAGTAGTAGTAGAAGAAAAGATCTAAGAGTTAGAGAGAAGAAACAAAGAAGAAACAGAAAGAAACTATATATATAGAAGGAAAAAAACACGAAAGAGAACAAGAAAGAAAAATGAAGAAAGAAAGAAAATTAAAGAGAAAGAGTAGAAGAAAAAAACAAATTGAGAGTGAGAGAGAGAAAAAAAGAACCTGAGAGTGAGAGAGAAGAAAAAAATTTGAAGCAGTAACTTGAAATATCACCTTTTAGCGCTCGCACGTACCACCTAATGTTCGTCTGGCTCGATTTAGTTCGGGCTTAGGCTTAGACTTGAGTGATACATTATTTTTTACCCTAATGTTTGACAACCACACACATATATATATATATAAAATCATCTTAGAAAATAAATATTGTCATTGAAATTCATTAAATCGTTAAAAAATTAAGAAAATTGGAGAAAAGTGGCATTTATGTTAGCAACAACAACACCCATATCATATACTATAAAAATTCACTTAATTCCACTCGACATGTCGATTGACTTTGTACTATAGGAAGTAGAGCAGGTAAAATGGGCCGGACCTACCGGGCCGGGCCGAAAAACCCAAAAAAATAAAGGGCTTGGACAAGAAAATTATGGCCCATTTATCATCCGAGCTCTTTTAGCCCGACCCGTTAAAGCCCGAACTCTAACCGGGCTAGTCCGATCGGGTTGCGGGTAGCCCGTTTATTTTATAAAATATAAAAATAAAAAAAAAATCTAAAAAAAATGTGTTAGTTATAATAATAATGTGTTTTTAAAAAAAAATAGTACAAATAATAAAATATTACACTTCAGAATGACGTTAAAGGCTTAAAGCCCAATCCATTCATTAATACTATCCATTCCAAAAATTCATTCATTCACCACATGTTTAAAAAAATAAAAAAAAAATTAAATTAAAGGCATAATATTTAATATACACAGTACGATACAATATAGAAAAAGATATTCATTTGTTCTCAAACATGTTCTAACTTCTAGCCCTAGCCACTGCCAGCCGCACAACCAATACGGCAACGATGATGCATTCTCACTGATTCCATATTGCAATGCACAAATACCCTAATCTTGTTACTGATTTCATTAATATTCTCGAAGCTAGCACAACTCCGCACCGCACCGCACCACGCCGATGCCCCTAATCTTGTTCTTGCTTTCACAGTTTCACTGATAATCTTGAAGCTGACAAACTTCTCAAGGTGACGATTATTATGTTATATGAGAATTTGTGTCATGAACAATGTCCATATCTTCTATTTGGGTTGTGTTTGATATATTTTGTTAATACACAGAGAAAAGAAATTTGTGTCTGGAAAAGGAAATTGCTTATACATGAGAAAATGATTTTGTTTATGAAAAAGTTTTTTCTAATAAATGGGAAAATGAGTTTTCTAATGTATGTTGTTGTTTTAGGTTTTGTGTCTAAAGTGCGTATTGTCCTTTTTTTTATTAAGAATTTGCAGAGATTTTCTCCTGATATTTTGTAAAATGTCAATGTGAATTTGGAGTTTTCCTGATCATCTTTTTGTTTGATATTTATGGACAATAGTTTGGTAATTTGATGGCCTTATTTAGTGGCCTTATTTTGTGTTTGAATTAGTGCATACTGCAGAATGTAAAGTAAGCAAAACTCAATAACAAGTTTGCTAGTTATCTGACATAAGTTATTTATATTATATTTATCATACAAGTTGTTCTCTCATGTTAAGTATATATGTAACTTGTATGATATAACTCTCATTTTGCTTAGCTATTAGTTATAGTAATGTGTTTGTCTTTGAAGTGTGCACTTGATATGACATTTGAAATTGCAAATGAACTTGTCACCACTTTTTTCTATTTTTAATAATTATGTGTTTCTTTTTTCTTTAGTGTCTCAATATGAATATTTATGGTGCTGGAAAAAGTGTAGTTTTAGATGATGATGATGAACTTCAAATTTTAGAAACTCCTCCACTACAAGTTAATCAACCTCAAATAGCCAATACACAAGATACCACTAAGACACCAAGAGAAAAAAAGAAGAGGGCACTAACATCTGATGTGTGGAACTACCTTATAAAGATTGGTATTGGTATTGATGGAAAAGAAAAGTGTAAATGCAAAGGTTGTGGTTCTATTTTGGGTTGTAAAGCTACCGGTGGAACCACGCATTTAATTCGCCATGTTGATTCTTGTAAATTTCTTCTTGAGAAACATGGGAATGTGGGAGATATGCTTCTTGATATGGAAGGAAAATTGAAAAGAAGAAAGTTTGACCAGAAGGTTAATCGAGAAATTATAGCTGAGATGATACATCAATTGGATTAAGGACCGATACCCCCACTAGATGGAACGCCGCTTATATCATGCTTGAGAGTGCTATTAATTATCAGCGTGCCTTTTATAGCTCAAGTTTGTGTGATCCAAATTACAAGTTATGTCCGAGTATTGTTGAATGGAAAAGAGCTGAAGTAATTTGTGAAGTTTTGAAGCCATTTTACAATATTACAAATTTGATATCTGGATCTTCTTACCCAACATCAAATTTGTATATAAGAGAAATATGGAAGATATAATGTCTTTTGAAGTCAAATTTGACAAGTGAAGATTGTGTGATCAAGAGTATGACTATAAAAATGAGAGAGAAATTTGACAAGTATTGGAGCGAATATAGTACAGCATTAGCCTTTGGGGCTATATTGGATCCAACCAAGAAGCTAAATTTTTTATCATTTGCATATAAACAAGTTGATCCATTAGAAGCTGAAGAGAAGTTAAAGATTGTCAAGAATGATTTGTCTAGATTGTATGAAGAATATGTTAAAAATGGTAGTCATTCTTCCAATACAAGACATTCACAACAAGCTAATTCTTCATATGGAGGAAGCAATGCAAAGATGCCACAATCATTGTATGTATGTGAAGTAAGTTAATTTTATCAATTTTTTTAGCACTTTCATAGTTTCATTAACATTTTTTAAATATGTAGGAATTTCATAATTCTTAATATATTTGTAGGAATTTGAAGAGTATGAAAGCCAAACAGTTAGTGCCGCGGGAACATCCGAACTTGATATTTATTTAGCCGAGCAAAGGCTTCCACCATCAATTGGTTTTGATATATTAGCTTTTTGGAAGGAGAGAAGTCGAAGATGTCCCGATCTTGCAAAGATGGCTTGTGATGTATTAAGCATTCCAATAACCACAGTTGCATCAGAATCTGCTTTTAGCATTGGTGCTCGAGTTTTGAACAAGTATAGAAGCTCTTTAAAAGATGACACCGTTCAAGCTCTCATGTGCGCACGTAGTTGGCTACATGGTTTTGTAGGTATGAATTTTAGTTTCTGAATAACGACTTATAGATTATAAAATGATATACTAGCTTAAGATATATGACATATTATTTTTGTAGAATATGATAGTGACATTGATGAAGATGAAGATAAGTGTGAAGTCATTCGTCAAGAAAACCTCAGATTTTCTGATGGAACAAATCAGTGATAGTGTTGAAGTTGATCAACTTAGCCAAACAAAGGTATAATTATTTATCATGTGTTTTATACAACCATATAATTTGCATTGAATAAACATACTGTACTTTTGATTTATGCAGAAAAAATGCTCCACGTTTAATTTTTTACAATGCTCTTTTAAGCTCTCTATATCATAATACAAATTCTCTAATAGCAAAATGATGATCCGTATGATGTTTTTTCTCTTCTTTGCCACCTAAGTGTTGGTTTATTTCATTTCGTCAGTGTAGCGAGCGATTTTGGACGAGGTTCTTAAGCGCTGGTCGCTCTCTGCGGTTGAGCTTAAACTACAGGTCGATTCATTTTTTATCCTATTGTGAGCTGACTAAGGAAGGGAAATAGATGTCTCCAATTAACCCTGCTTGCATACTGAGTTTAAACAGCGGTCTGTTAGGTTACGGATGCTATCAATGTGGGGGGGCCTTTGTACTGGTTATTTGTATTTTCGCCAATACAGTTTTCTTTCTTTCTAGGACTTTCTAGCGGGGAACAAGGGTTAGGATGTTAGGACTGATGTTTTTGAATTACTGCTTTTGATTGATGGAGATATGGGATTTGGTTTTTTTGTTTAGTGTGCTCGCTAAGATCTTTTCTTTCGATCTTATGCCTACGTATTCCCGTTTACCGAAACAGGGAAATCAGAGCGTTCGTAGTTCCTCGTATTCTATGGGAGGAAATGGTTTTCGGTGTCTTGTTCAAATCCCAAGACGTGAAGCGAAAGGTGATTTGTATCTTGTTCAAAGCCCAAGATGTGAAGCTGAAAAGTCTATTTGTGTCTTGTTCAAAGCCCAAGACGTGAAGCTGAAAAGTCTATTTGTGTCTTGTTCAAAGCCCAAGACGTGAAGCTGAAGGACCTCGACTTTAGAGAGAATTTGTCACCTCTAAAGAAGGGTTTGTCTGTCACAACTGTTGGGTGACTGGTTATAAAGGAGAATTACTTTAACCGGGATACGCGGATCCTAGCAATGCCATAATTTCCTTTAAAGGGGATTTTAACCTGAAGGAGAAAACTTTAACTCAGTGTAGAGCAATGTTATCTTTCCTTAGGAATTTCTCATGCTAAAAGAGGGACAGTGGCATGGATGTAGATGATCCAGAGGCTTGCCGCTTACAACGATTAGATGAAGGGAAAGGAGTTGTTGATGTTTGTGTACTGTGAACGAGGCACAGCTTTGATGCTAAAAGGTTGATTGGATCAACCAGTGGTTTTCTTATACAAAGCCTAAGAGGAGGCTGAAAGGTGTCTCGTACAAAGCCCAAGAGAGAGGCTAAAAGGGGTTGATCCTACAAGAGGATCTTTTATACTCAACAAGAGAGTGTTTTTGTATCTTGTACAAAGCCTGAGATGGAGGCGAAAAGGTTTGACTCAACAAGGGAATCTTTTGGTATCTCGTATAAAGCCCGAGATGAAGGCGATTTGACTCAACAAGAGAGTTTTTGTATCTCGTACAAAGCCCGAGATGGAGGCTGTTGTTTGTTTGGCTCAATAAGAACCTTTTTGTATCTCGTATAAAGCCCGAGATGGAGGCGAATGGGGTGATTGACTCAACGAGAGAGTCTCTTATGTGTCTCGTACAAAGCCCGAGAGAGAGGCTAAACGTTGTTTGACTACGCTGGGGAGAATCATTGTACAAAGCCCAAGAGGAGGCTAACTTCATTGAAGAAAGATCATTATACAAAGCCTAAGAGGAGGTTATGGTTACTGTTTCAGTTGAGTGACAGGTCCAGTATACTGATTTTGAAAAAGAAAATCAGTTCTTATATGAGCAACACTGTACTCAGGGATTTGATTTGAGGATCCGGGTTATTCCTGTTCTTTAAGGAAGTGGGAAATCCGAAGGGTATTGAGATTATCCGAGTCTGCGGGTTTCCTTCCTATTTAACAAAGGGGTCACTTGAGAATGTCTTTGAGACTCAAGGAAGTTAGACTGTCCAAGTCTAGAGTTTCATCTTTTGTACTATGCTTTGAGAAACAGTAGTAGACTCTTTGAAAGGACTGTTCTATGCAGATGATTAAGTTCTATTCCTATACCTCTAGGAGGTCGTCGGGACAATTTGTACGAAGCCCAAGAGGAGGCTGGAAACTTTTAAGAAGCCGACGGGTCCTTGTACGAAGGCCAGGAGAAGGCTATCATTCCCGGAGGAAGAGATCATTATACGAAGCCTAAGAGGAGGCTGTGGATACTTCTAAGAAGCCGACAGGTCCTTGTACTAAGCCCAAGAGGAGGCGGGGTTGCTTTTAGGAAGCTTGTGGGTCCTTGTACGATGCCCAAGAGGAGGCCGATGCTTTTAAGAAGCCCGTGGGTCCCCAAACCCCAAGAAATTCAAGGCAAGCTATTCACAAGGAATAGATCAAGTCAGGAAAGTTCGAGAATTTGGAAGAAACTCAAAGATGCCATTCACGGAGAATACATTCATCTTTGGGAATAAAGTTTCTTGACAATTCCTAATGAGGACAGCCGAAGAGAAGACTGTATCTGGTGATCCTATTGGGGATCTAGTTCAGTCTATTTCTAAGAGTGACAGTCTGAGAAAGGGTTCAAAAAGAATCTGCCTTTCACATCTCCATATTGTTTAACCCCAAGAGGAGGGAAGACTGTGTCTGGTAATCCTATGTGGATCTAGTTTTGACTGTAAGTTCAGAGTGATCAACAGGGCTTTACCTAGTGCTAGACGTAGTTGCCGGGGAAACTCTAAATATCTATACTATTATTACACAGTTAGTATGAGTTTATGAAAGGAGACTTACAGCGAAACAGCCCCACAATACAGTTATATATATATATATGAGTTTATGAAAGGAGACTTACAGTGAAACAGCCCCACAATACAGTTATATACATATGAAAACGGTAAATGAAAGCGGGTAAACACTTACTCGGTTGTAGAGCTTCCATGCTGTTTGGTTAGTTGTTCAACAAAGAAAGATTGAAAACAACAGTATATTCAAAATCAAAGGAGAAAGTGCTTTGAAATAAAAAGATTTGGGGCTTACAGCTCAAGGAGAGGCCCAGGGTTTTATCAGTGAGCACACTGTTGAATTTGTACAGAGGGACTTATACAAGTGACTGAGGCCCAAAAAGGTTTTCTGTACAAAGGGATGGGTCTTACACTCTCTCAAGAGGCCCAAAAAGTTTTAAAGAAAGGAAATGGGTCTTACTACTCGAGGGTAGGCCCAGTTGGTTAATTTTAAACTGGCGACGATCGCGTCGTTTATTTGAAAATGTACAGAGGGGCTTATACAACGAATGAGGCCCAAAAAGTTTTCTGTACACAAAGGAGTTGGGTCTTACACTCTCATAGAGGCCCAAAGAGTTTAAAGAAAAGAAATGGGGCTTACAACACGAGGGGAGGTCCATAGTCTTTATTTTCAAGATGAATATTCACTTTTAAAATGCTTAAAAATAATTAAAAATGAATTTATCACAAAAATACAACTATATTAAATAAATAATATAAATTTGATTTTTTTGTAGAATAAAATATTTTACTATTTTTGTGATTTTTCAGAAAAAGAATCAATAAAAAATAATCAAAATTGAAGGAGTTATTAATTTTCCAAATCATTATAAAATAAAATGAGAAAATATAAAAAAGAGGGGTTGGGTCTTACACTCTATTAGAGGCCCAAAGTGTATTTTTGTATAAAAGATGGGGCTTACAACTCAGGGAGAGGCCCAAAATATTTTCAGTTTGAAAATGGCGATCGCGCCGAGATTTTTAACGTATCGGGACTTATACAATAGCTGAGGCCCAAAAATGTTTTGTTAAAAAGGGTTGGGTCTTACACTCTATTAGAGGCCCAAAGTGTTTGAAAAAGATTTGTTAGGGTGAAAATCAAAGAAAACCTCAATTTCATTTTTTTAGGCATTTTTCCAAGAAAAATTAAGTAAAAAAATAATAAAAATATCAAATAAAATCATTAAATAATGATTAAAGTTTATGAAAAAAATATTTTATCAACATAAATATTTAAAATTATTTTGGTTTTAAAAATCAAGAAAAAATAAATCATTTTAAAAGCATTTAAAATCATTTAAAACACTATTTTTAAATATATTAAAAATAATATTTTTTTTGTGATTTTTTGTGGATTAAAATATTATGGGGTATGAATTGGAAAATGATGATTTTTTGCTATGTAAAAAAAATTGGTTGAGTTTTGAAAATAAAAAGTAAGAAAAAGAGGAAAGATATCAAAATATCATCTCCGACATTTCTTTTGGGGTAAAAACGAGTACCGAAACTTTAATTTTCAACACGTTTTTTATCAAATTTCAAACACTCATAACTCTCTCAATTTTTATCGGAATCAAAATCCGGAAGTACCTATCTTGACCGATTTTTTGCAAGGAATCCGATGGTATTACTCACGCACACGGAAAATCAACACACAAAACGCAGAAATTAAAACCAAAACTGCTATCGTTTTGAAAACATCGTTCCGCGTCGAATTTCCAACACGCGTAACTCTCTCAATTTTTATCCGAATTGAAATCCGAAAAAACCTATCTCGACCGATTTTTCACAAGGAATCCAATGGTATCGCACATGCATGCTGAAACTCAACGTACAAAATGCAGCAATAAAAAAACCAGAGCTGCTACGTTGTGAAAATGTCGTTCCGCGTCGAATTTCCAACACGCGTAACTCTCTCAATTTTTATCCGAATTGAAATCCGAAAAAACCTATCTCGACCGATTTTTCGCAACGAATCCAATGGTATCGCACATGCATGCTGAAACTCAACGTACAAAACACAGCAATAAAAAAACCAGAGCTGCTACGTTGTGAAAACGTTGTTCCGCGTCGAATTTCCAACACGCGTAACTCTCTTGATTTTTATCCGAATTGAAATCCGAAAAAACCTATCTCGACCGATTTTTCGCAAGGAATCCAATGGTATTGCACGTGCATGCTGAAACTCAACGTACAAAACGCAACAATAAAAAAACCAGAGCTGCTACGTTGTGAAAACGTCGTTCCGCGTCGAATTTCCAATACGCGTAACTCTCTCGATTTTTAACCGAATTGAAATCCGTAAAAACCTATCTTGACCGATTTTTCGCAAGGAATCCAATGGTATTACTCACACACATGGAAAATCAACGCACAAAATGCAGAAATTAAAAAACGAAAACTGTTATCGTTAATTCGACGTCGTTTCGCGTCAAATTTCCAACGCGCGTAACTCTCTCAATTTTCATCGGAATTGAAATCCGTAAAAACCTATCTTGACCGATTTTTCGCGAGGAATCCAATGGTATTATTCACGCACTCGGAAACTCACTGTACAGAACACACAAAGCAAAAAAACCAGAACCGCTATCGTTAATTCGACGTCGTTTCGCGTCAAATTTCCAACGCGCGTAACTCTCTCAATTTTCATCGGAATTGAAATCCGTAAAAACCTATCTTGACCAATTTTTTGCAAGGAATCCAATGGTGTTACTCATGCACACTAAAACTTAATGTACAGAACACACGAATCAAAGCAACCAGAATTGGACATGATTTTAAAACAACCAAAATTCCACATATAAACATGTTAAAATGCAAACAGTGGGAGGATCACAACATACACATTATGGACTACATTTTTGCCTCAAGAATTGTTCAATATGATGCATGTATGTGGACAACAAAGGAAAGCATGATTCAAAGAATTCAAGTTGTGGATTTTACCTTTTTTTTGGAGATTTTGGGCAACCTACCAAGTGCTTTGTTCCAGAAACGATTTGATGCTTTGGACAACCTCAAATGACCTCTTAGAAGCTTTTAGGATGGTTGGAATCAGCTGGAAACCTCTGGAGCAAGTTTGTGCACTTTCTCGCAAAATGGTCAAAAGTGGCCAAAATGCCAACTCTCTCAAATGGTGTTCCAGATGTGTGGCACCATTTAGGACAGTTCAAGGATGATATTTAGAGTGTGTTTGAGGTTTTATCTGGTTTGGAAAGTGACTGAATCAAGACATGGCTTGAAAAATGCAAAAAAGTGTCATTTTGAGGTTTTGAGATGTGACTTTGTGATGTTGTGATTACAGATCACTTTTGATGGTTTGCACAGCTTACATATGATATATATGAGGTGTGTGTGTGATTAGTTTGAGTGGAATTGCTCTCTAGCTCAAAAACTCAGAATTACTTGCTTTGGAAGGAAAATTTGAGGTGAAAGAAGAGATTTTGAGGAAAGCATCTGTTTGATGGCTTTGGTGTACTCAAACTGAACACAAATGAGCTCTATTTATAGTGGAGCAAGTTTGTTTTGGGATCCACAGTGAATGGCAACTGTAGCAGGTGTTTGTTCCATGTTGGCCAATGGAAATGCAAGTCTCCTCTAGCCATTGACTAGAGGTTAGGGCACAGGGCTATGGTTCCCTTGGTCTTGGATAAGTCTTGACTGATTTCAGATGAGAATGGCTCAGTCCATGCCACCTCTAAGCATCCATTAAATGCTCCAAACCAAAATTGGAGTTTTGTCCCTCTTTTAGGGATTTCTAGGTTTTGGCATGCTTTTTTTGGTTCCTTGGACTTGGGAGGTTCATGGATCAGATCATCCCACTTGGATTTGATCCTTAGATGTGTCCAAACTGATGACAAGGCTTGAAAATTCGTGTGGCACAAAAAATGTGCAAATCTGCCCTGAAAAATTCAGCTTCAGCAAGGCCTTTTGTAAGATCCATAACTCCCTGCTCGAGTATGCTACATGGACGTTCTAGGACTTTCCGGAAAGCTTAGATGACGTACTTCAACTTTGATGTTTGACATTAGACCTGGTTCAACTTGGATCACGGAGAAAAACAGCCTTGAAGTTGGGACATTGTGCTGAAATTACAAGGCAGATTTTTGGCTAAGTGCTGAAAAATGTCAATTTTAGGTTTTTAGCCATTTTGATCCAACCATAACTCAAAATCCATGATGAATTGGGATGAAGTGTAGTTGACACTTTTGTAGAGGGCCATGAGGGCTACAAATCCATCTTTGGATGGGGAAAAATGGCTTTGTGGTTTAGGAGTTATGATCCTCCAAAGTTGGTACCCTTGCCACTTTTTTTCATAACTTAGAAAATTTTCTAAGTTTTTATGGTTACCCCTTTTACAAGTTATCCCACTTTCTTTGATTTTTCTTGATGAATGATAATTCCAATCACACATTAACATCATTTTAGGGTCAAAAAACCATTTTTATGAAAAATCTCAAAAAGTCAAAGTTTGACTTTTGTGCACAGTTGACTTTTTATCAGATGAATTCCAAACTGTGCGATCCTTTAGGAAATCATGTCCTTGACCTAAATCAAACTTAATGGACATGTTCCATGGGTGTTATAGGGTGTATTGAATCATGTCCTAGGGTTTGGGAGCATGTCCTGGTCAAAAGTCAAAGCTACAGTTGACTTTTCTCGCGAAACCCTAACTGTGGTTCAGATGAAATTAAAACTTGTTGCTCAAGCTTCTTGGATCAATCCATTATTGCAAATGGATCAATGTGGTGTGTTATGGATCCTCAAATCCTCTCTTGAGGTCTTGGCTCGTGTTTTGTCCCAAAAGTCAACTTAGGAGTGAATTAGGTCAAGAAATCCTAATTCCTGATTTTTGATGTATGCATCCCCTGAGGCTAAATTGACTTGATGATGGGGTTTATGATATTACATGGAGCATTTTAGGTTATGCTTTGAAGCATTGGCTCATGCTCAGAGGAAAATTTCCATCTGGAGGCCCTAGTCGACCAAACCCTAATTTGGTGACACTGGCGATCCTGAGGCTTGATCCACCTAGAAGGGAGCAGCCTTGTGCTTAATCCTTGAAGTGGGAGTCCTCTTGATCCATTGTGGATATTTAAGAGGCTAGACAAGTTGAAGATCATGTCATTCCTTGATTGATCCTTTGTCTAAGAGCTCTGCGAGGGCTTGAAACCCTAAATCCTGTTTGTAGTGAATGCTCACCCACCTTTGGGGAGACTAATGAGGTACAAAGGTACATCCATATTGTGCTGATGATTTGCACAATGATGGGAAATCTTAGTGGTCAAAATTTGGGGTATGACAGTCAGCAACATTTGCCCTCTCTTTGAGCTCACAGACGGATAAGCTTGCTTTGCTAGCTTTGAAGGAAAAACTTACAAATGGTGTGCCTGATTCTCTGCCATCATAGAACCATTCTTTTCATTTTTGTGAATGGCAGGGAGTTACATGTGGTCGTCGTCACATAGATACTTGCTTATGTGCAAGAAAAGTTACAGTTACATAATTACAATAAAGTTTGATACAAAATTATAGTGATACAAAATTATAGTGACAGAATTATAGTTATATTTACAGTGACTTCAAAATACACACTTGTAATTTTTTTGCAAGAATTTTGATGTTAATGATTTTTTAAGCATTTTGAAAGTTTCATACTGACAGAAACATTTTGATTTTTGTTGTTAATAATTTTTTTAGGCATATTGAAGTTTTATTAATGTAACTAATGATTTTTTCTTTTGTTTTTGCAGTTTGTCTTCCTGAATTTATAATCTTTTGAAGTTGAATACACTATTTTGGAGTTTGGAATTTCAATTTTCTCATTTGACATATTTAAACTGTTATTATGTTAACATGGAATTTCAATTTTCATTTGTATTAGATTGGTCCAATACAAGATCAGTATGAAATATGATATCTAAACTCAGTATGAAAAATTATGATATCTAAACTCAGTATGAAATATTCTTGGCTATTGTTATCTAAGAAGATCAAAACTACATTTGTCCATCATCATTAATAAGTGAGTAACAACATCCAGGCGCTCATTAATGGAAATGTGATTATACCATATGCCTGAAAACATTTATGTATTATCTGAGAAAAATACCACAAGTTTATGAAGTAGCATATTATGGTTTATGATGAAAACAACATACAGGCACTCATTAATGAGGTGTAAATTGTAATTTTCTAATTTTTGTATGTTTTAAAATAAAAAAGTTACCTTTTAAATTTAAAAATAAAGAGTAAATATAAATCGGGCCGACCCGAAAAAATAGAGGCCCGTAAAGGCCCGGGCTTGGTCAATCAAATTGTGACCCGTTTACAAACCAGGCTTTTTAGCCCAGCCCGCATAAAGCCCGAGCCTGTCATGGGCCAGCCCGTCACGGGCCGGGTAGCCCATTTTGCCAGCTTTAATAGGAAGAATAGTTTGATGGGTTCTATTGTAGTGCTTTTTAATACTATAGAAGAAACATATAAAAAGTGAAACGAAAATGAAAAATACTATAAATAATGCTACTATTAGAGTCTTAATGTCAGATCTATCATATGAAGTTTACATATTTCCTAAATAAGCAAACCATCTCTTTTACTATCAAAAGAAAATCTCATATGTTGAGTTAAATTCCGTCATTGCTCATTAAATTTTTTTAAGACGTAAAAATTATTCACTGAAAACATATCAAATACATGAGATTTGTGGGGGATTTAATTGTTGGGATTGAAAGCACACCTAACAAAACTGGAGTTTTAATGATTTTGATAATAGGGTTGCGGGTAATGAATACAACAACTAAACTCAAACTCAAAGATTAAAAATTATAGTAGAGGTGTCGAAGATAGACCACGAAAATAAAATATGAATAGTATTTATGTTTCTCTCTCCTCTAATGACATTTTTGTCTTTTAACAATTGAATTGATCTAATAGCTGAAAATGGCACGGAAGGGACCACAATAGGTAAAATGCAGCGGGGATCCAATGGAAATAGGATCCTCTCCTACTACTTGTGTTCTGCCATTTCTCCATTGTCTAATCCGGTCGAGAAACAATGAGAAAAAATTGATTAAAAATTATTAAAAGGAGAGAGAAAAAAAACAATTTTGAATTTGGATAAATCTTTATCATTAAAACTTAAAATCAAGGGTATTCTGATAAGCTATTTTCATAGGCAATAACAATCGTAATTATGTTTGTAAGCTTTTTAAAATATGCAAAAAAAATACAACAATTATCTCAATTTAAACTATCCTCATCCATATCACAATCTAACAAAACATAAGTTTGTTTTTTTTCTAAAATTTCCCAACAAAATACACCATGTCCCTTGTCTCATCTTCATGATGTTGTGTCATTCCACTCAGTAAACAATCGTCATTTCGTAGGAATCTTTGTCATCACCAACATCATCAAATATTATCGACCAAGATGTTTGAGATTGATTAATGGAAACAATTAAACTTAAAATGTTACGATTAGATGGCAAAAAGAAATTGAAAAAGATGACTCATAGTTGTTTCTCTCTCCTTTAATTGCCTTTTCCTCTTTCCCATTTAATAGATTTGGATCCCCTTTCTACGGGGAGTGGTGATGAGAGAATATATATTTAAAAAAACATAGAAACGAGAAGAAGAAATAAGAAGGAAGAAGAAAGAAAGAAAAAGAAAGAGAAAGAGTAGAAGAAAAAAAAGAACATGAGAGTGAGAGAGAAGAAAAAAAATTGAATTCGAAATTTGAAACTTCTACTTAGATCACCTTTTTATATACTGAATCATAATAACAACCACACAACTTATTCTTTGAGCCATGTTTCAACCGTATAGCTTAATGACTTAATAAAATTAAGCTACTTTATAGCAAACTTTTATGAAAATTTAAAAAGCTTTTAATCCACTTATCATATTTTGGAGAGAGAAATTCCTCTTTCGTTTATTTTTATATATATTTTTTGGATAAATGCTGAAGTTTATAATCGTCAATACCAATATTGATATTATGGTATGATCATATTAATTATGATGATTATAATAATAATATTCGGTAGGGTTGTTCATGTTGGGAACAAGTGTGAGTTGTGTGGAGAAACAAGTGTGAGTTTTAAGTCCCACATTGCTTAGAAAAATAGAGGTTGAGCACTTTATAAGTAAGAGAACTCATACATCTATCACCTTAAGGTTTTGGGTGAATATGTGGTGTCTCTCTCACTTGTTTGGGTGAGTCTTTGACCTTTAGGTAAGTGTTTGACCCAATGTGATTGCTTCCCCCTGATGATGACCCATCAGTGGTATCAGAGCCTGGTTCGAGTAAGGGACCGACTCCTTGTGTCGAAAGTCTTCCTGACATGGTGGTCAGGCAACATGTTTCGTTGAAGTTCCCATGACAAGATAAGGGTGTCTCTCAACAGTGGTACAAGCATGTAGATGAAAGAGCTTCCGCTTGAGGGGGAGCATGGTAGATTGACTCACACTTGAGGGGGAGATTGTTGGGAAAAAGTGTGAGTTGTATGGAGAAACAAGCGGTACTGGGAACAAGTGTGAGTTGTGTGGAGAAACAAGTGTGAGTTTTAAGTCTCACATTGCTTAGAAAATTGGAGGTTGGGCACTTTATAAGTAAGATAACCCATACACCTATCACCTTAAGGTTTTGGATGAATATGTGGTGTCTCTCTCACTTGTTTGGGTGAGTCTTTGACCTTTAGATAAGTGTTTGACCCAATGTGATTGCTTCCCCCTCATGATGACCCATCAGTTCATGGAATGGTTTTATGAGAAAACCTTATCGAACCGAACCAAATCATAGTTAAAGTTCACTCGAACCAAACCAAACCGTTTTAATTTACTCAAAACCAAACCGAACCAAAATTATTGGTTTGGTATACTGTTTAGAAATTCTGAATCATACCGAACTGTTAAAAGACAATTTGTCCATACCGAACCATTTATTAAAGAACAAAATCGTTAAAAAAAATTAATTTTAATTTTATTTAAAACTATTTTTCATTTTCAATTTCGGTTCGGTTCGGTTTCAGTTTCGATTGATTTTATTTGTCATATGGTTTGGTTTTAGAACCATTAGTACAATATGGTTCGGTTCACTAACCAAACATAACGGTTCAGTTAGTTTAACTTTAGTTCAGTTTAGTTCGGCAGTTCGGTTCGGTTCACATTTTTTTGAACACCCCTAACATTCGGCGTATATTTCTTATTTATTAGACACAAAAAAAACTCTCCCATTTATGTGTCAATGAAATTAATTTAAATTATATTCTAACATTATCTTGATTATTATTTTAAATATCTTGTGACATATATATACTTGTATATAAAGATAATTTTATTTTAAATATTATATACTCCTTTGAAAACTATAAAATATGGATTTATATAAATTTATTATTTTTTTAGAATACTTTAAAATTAAAATTCTCTATTTATTTTTATAAATTGATTTCTTGTTATATATTCAAATAAATTTATAAATAAAAATATAGTCTTATGAACATATTTTTGAGAGTTTTATTCTGAATAAGTAATAACTCTTAATTTGTATAATTGTAATATTACATATTGTGGATATAGTTATATAAACTTTTCTATTTTGAAGTGCCCTGAAAGATTCATAATAAATGGGTCAATTACGTCAATCTCACTACTAGAATGTTTTTTTGGTTGTTTCTCATTTATTTAAAAAAGAAAATACTTGTGCAGACTCTCTTACTAACTTAGGTCTTACAGTTACACGTTTCATCCGATTTGACTCACTGCCATTATGTTTGAGAGTAGATTTTGTAAAGAATGACAAGATTTACTTTTTTTTAGGTTCTCTTCTGATTGAGAGGATCTTGGCCTAGTTCACCTCTTTTTTTTTTAATATATATATATATATATATATATATATATATATATATATATAGGGACGAACCTACTTTAGTCAATATGGGGGCAAGTGCCCCCACTATCATTTGCATAATTTTGATAGGTGTTGTAGTCTACACATTGACTCCACAATAGAAACATGTACATTTCACACCTAATAAAATACAACTTAAGCAATCGTTTAGCAGAATACAAAGCTTGAAACTTATTCTCACCACTAATAATAAGACATTTTGCTATTTATTTTTCCACTATAGATAAAGTTAATAATATATATTATGTAAAAATTTCATATATATCTATTACTAATTCTCTTGTGTGTATAGATGTGTTTGTGATTCCCCCTATGATAAAATATAAATAAAAATATGCATTTATGTGATATTAGTTTTGTCCTAAAGTATTTTTTTTGGCAGAGAATAAGTAATATTTAAGGACATTTTTAATTTTCAAAATCAAATGATTCTTATAATTAAAAATAAAAGGAGTAAAAACACACATTTAATTTTAGACATAAAGAAAGTGATATTTTGAATGATATTAAAAATGAAAAAATTATTCAATAATTTTAAAATATATAATTTTTGTAGAAAATAATCATGTATATTTTTTAAAATGAAATATTATATTTTAACAATACAAATTTATCCTTATATTACCCCCACATATTAAATTGTCTGGGTCCGTCCATATATATATATATATATATATATATATATATATATATATATATATATATATATCGGTTTATGTTCAAGATATTATAGTCCTATATTATTAATAAAAGTCTATGACTTTTTATGTTATATCCTCAACAATAAATAAATCAAAGTCTCATATTATTCTGTTGTGTATAACATAATATGTTTATAAAATATGTGTGATTATATTTGTAGCATTTGAGTTTTGAGTTATTTATTAAGATGTTGTATACAGTCCTATATTCTATATGGGTTTCATCTCGTTCAAATGATAGTAAACCTTTTATATGACCATTATATTCTTTCATGTGAAATCATCAAAATAATGATATATTTTATTTATGTGCAAAATATATGGTTGAGTTTGTAAAACTCTAATGGCCATATATTATACAACCACTTCTCTATATAGTTTTACACTAAAAATAAAATTAGTATCCCAATATATAATCAAAGTATTTAATACTAGTGGAATATGATAAATCTTTATCCTATTTATACATGTTGGATTAGTGGGAGTACATGTGTACACAATCATATAATCTAAAAAATATTAGATTTAGGGATGTCAACGGAGCAGGGAATGCGCGGAGGATGCTTCTCCGCTCCCTGTCCCGTCCCCCAGTATTTTTACCATCCTCGTCCCCGATTCCTGCCACGGGAAAATATTTTTCCCCATCCCCACAGATCCCCACAAAAAGAAATTATATATTTTCTAATCAAAACTATGACACTAGTGTTTAGTTTTTTTTCTTCATTTTTTAAAACATATATTTTGCATTTTTTTAATAAATAAAAACACATTTTGAATCAATAATAAACAACTAAAAAAGCACTTGCAGTTACAAAAACATAACCACTAATTTATTAATTGAACAAAAATCAGCTTGATAATTAAAGTATATTAAAGTTAAAGAGTAATTATCATAAGCACAATGAACAAATGAGAGTGATTGTTTTGATGATGATGATGATGATGAGAATAGAGGAGATGAAGAATAGAGGAGACAAAGAGAATTGAGAAAAGAAAGAGGAAAAGGTGTATACATTGTTTGTATTGAGTGCACTTTTCTAGACTGAGGTACTTCAACGGTGAACCAATACATTATACAATAAAACAAAAAAAAATGATCCATTTATGACTCTTCATTTCCTAATATATTAATTAATTTTTTATAAAATAAACATGCCAAATTATATAATTATATATCATATAATATAAAGTTAAATATTATGGTCGGGGTCGGGGAATCCGTGGGGCGGAGGGTACTTCTCCAATTCTCGCCCTAAAGTGTCATCAGGAGAACTTTTCCCTCCATCCTCGTCCCTGCAGGGAATAAAATCTCCAACTTCAAAGCTCCAAACAGATAATCCCCACAGGAATCCCCGTTAACGGATGCAAATTGACATCGCTAATTAGATTATTATT
The DNA here is from genome assembly GCA_022829125.1 of Lathyrus tuberosus. Classification (NCBI taxonomy): domain Eukaryota; kingdom Viridiplantae; phylum Streptophyta; class Magnoliopsida; order Fabales; family Fabaceae; genus Lathyrus; species Lathyrus tuberosus. The sequence goes on from JALAZF010000042.1 coordinate 11,588,565, forward strand.
CTCATATTGTCATATATTCTTGCACGCACTATACATATGACATATTCTAAAAAGACTTCAAATATACAATAACTCTAAGAGATCTTATTCTATTATACTAAGATATATATTATTAATTTAATCTCATGAAACATCATAATTTGATGTTTAGGTCGATATTGAAAGACACAATATTTCTTTAGCATGAAATAATATTGTGTTATTATATCTTCAACATCCACACTCTTGAGGTCATAAATGCGAAAGTACAAGTACAATATCAATACTTCTATCAAGTATGGTGTTGTATTATAAAAGTACTTATGATTAAATGTAATTATTCTCTTGATATATATATTAACTCTAAGAGATCTTATTCTATTATACTAAGATATATATTATTAATCTAATCTCATGAAACATCATAATTTGATGTTTAGGTCGATATTGAAAGACACAATATTTTTTTTGCATGAAATAATATTGTGTTATTCTATCTTCAACATCCACGCTCTTGAGGTCATAAATACGAAAGTACAAGTACAATATCAATACTTCTATCAAGTATAGTGTTGTGTTATGAAAGTACTTATGATTAAATGTAATTACTCTCTTGATAGGGTACACCTATATGTAATTACTATTCTTAGACCTATGTGGATATTCTATGCCCTTTATATCAAAAACTCATTAGTATAATCACTACCCAAAAAACTTTTACACATGAATAAGTCTTATGATATTTTGGGGTAGTGAGAGCTTATTAATAGCATTTTCATATGCTTGGGTCATTCTTTATAACATATTCTACAACTTAAATATGTTAATCTAAGTTCATCATTTTTTATATAAGTTGCGAGTCTTTAACATGTGTGATTTGTTTTCCCTATTGGATACAATTTCTACAACGCCGAAACTTACTTCTCTTTTGATTGATTAGTGTTTTGACCATTATTGATATTCTAATATTAAAATTAATATTTTTAATAATTGATTATTTTCATCCAAGTGAGAGATTGTTAGACTAATTATTTAATTAATCAAATGGATTTACATAATCAATAACTAATTAAATATATTATGGTCAATTATTATTAAACAATAATTTATTGATGAATTATTGATTGAGTTTTGTGTCTTAATAGACTGTGTCGGGTTGAACATTTCAGTTAAGCCCAATGACAGGTTCCTGTCCTCAGTCGTTTAGTTATTTAAGTGTTGCCCCATTAGACGATTAAAATACTCTGAAACCCTAAACGACAATGAGGGTAGTAATTCTGTAGAGGGGAGGTTTTCCCGAGATGCTCATACGACTATGGTGGCGATGTATGGGTGCTTGCCTTTACTTGCCTCCTTGCTTTCTCCACTTGCCCCGTCCCTCACAGTCTTCGAGGGAGATTACCCTTAGGAGACTCTTCTCTATCCTACTTTCCCCTATGATATATTCAGCTAGTCGGTCGCTCTTTATTAGCTCTTCGAAGGCATCTGTCAACTGGATGCAATCATCGATGTTGTGACTGTGGCTTTTGAGAAAGCGACAATATTTTGATTTGTCCGTCCAATATGTATCTTTGACAGAGTAAGGGGTTATATTCATGCTTTCTGAAATTCAGTATTTACACAGTCTTGATAAATTTTCTCATGTAAGGCCGTTAGGGGCGTACATGTCGTACTTTCCTAGCATTCCCCGATCAGAGTTATCCTGAAGTTGGAGGGACTCTTTCCCGACCAAGTGACTAGAGTGAGATTCGATAGAAGCAGGGATGTCAAGACGTGTGGTCACCTTCTCTTCTAGAATCATGTAAAGTTCAACCATGGTTAATATTTCCTGGACAAATTTTACCATCTTGTTCCCTAACTTCTGCCTACAAGAGTGGTCTTTCAGAAGGTCATTCTAGAAAATCCAACATTGAAGACCTTCATGAGTCTCTTCTACCTATATAGAGACCTACCTATATAAAGACCTACGTGAATCAATATATATACGACCACAAACTTTCTTTCTTACCTTGCATGATCCTGCTTATGGCAACTTAATTCAGTTACAAGTAGTCTCTTTTGGGCTGTGAATTGCGTAGTAAACCTCTCACGGGACTCCACCCAAGAATTGATACTTCCATCGAGAAGAACATTAAACCATGATTGGGTTGGCCTAACTAGGGTTAGCGCAAACAACATGCACTTGGACGCACCGTCGGCGCTGAAGTAACTCAGTCGGTCATTCATGAATTACACATGTTCGTACGAATATCCTTTTTCGTCATAATCGCACAGCTTGGGCAACTTCTCCGTAGACTTCGGGATCTTACTCTCCAATATTCTTACTGATAGAGGGTTCTTCGGTTGCACCTTTCTCGAGTGAGTTTCTACCTGAACTGGGGAAGGAGCATGAATGCCCCGTTCTCTACTAGGGCTGGGAGCGAGAGTGTGCTGCCTCCTGCTTTTACGTTGATCCTTCGACCGAGGAGCCCCGTCTCTCTTTGTCTCGGCTAGTTTCGAGGCGAAAACATGAGTTTTTCCTGAAGCAATTTCTTGAAGTATTTTTGATGGAGAGAGCGTTGTGAAGGCTTTCTTCTAGGAGCTGAAGCCTCACTTCAAAGGCGTGTGAATTTCGCTATCAAACATTGTTAAACATGTTGTTCAACAGTTCATTAGCATCTTGCATATTGAGGTTTGCTTAAAGAGTGTGAAGGGAAGGCAAGTCTCTGGGTTGCATAATCAGAGGTAGAATGAGAGTCTTTATTAGAGTTACTTGAATAGATTTGCCCAATTGCGAATCTCGAACCAGATCTGGATGCAGCGGAACAACGGTTTGAGGACTTATGGCATTTTGAGGCGGAGGAATAGGTGGTGAATTGTTTGTTGCTAGAGCAGCGACAACAGCTTCGCGCGCAATGGCGTATCTGGTAGCCTTAGATCCAGCCATCATTAAAAAATGTAGGAACTAAAGATTTTGAAATATGAGGAAACAGAACTGAGATTACGGTTAAATGAATCAAGATGTTATGGATCCTTGCATTTTATCACAGACACTTTTGTTTTGGTGATCGGAGAAAGTTGCGAACTGAGAAATTTTAGAGAGAACGTGAATTCGTGGAAATCTTAGGGATTAGAAATCGATTTCCACATATAGCGTCATTGTTTAGTTCTGAAACAAGAAAAAAAATGAATGATAGTGATGATGGATCGTAGCTTCTGACGGGAGTGAAAGGGACCTGCAAGGTTAACACTCCAACTCTCAAGTCGGTATATGAGGAAGAAGAGTAAAATGAAATTGAATTTGAAACCCTTGTTACCTCAATTTAGCATCTCTTCTATATATAAAGAAAGAAAAATAACGAACTATCTATTTGTATGTCGTCATTTGCAGAGAGTCGCTGATGCATTTACAGTTGAAATTTCTTAGGATCATAAGGATGACAAATGACAATCTTCGAATATTGAAAAAGTTCTAGAAGAAATAGAACCCCTTTCTAATAAATGGTCGAGATTGATGTGGTTGGCTTAGAACAATATCCATAGACATAAAATTCGAGATACAGATACAGACATAAACATTATTTATGTCAACGTAAGTATGGTCTCATGTAGCTCAAATCCTACCTATTTCCATCTCTATCCATATCTAAAGCTAGCCAGCCCCTTCTATCAATTACACAATTCCAAATTTTCATTTTCCATTTGATTAATAATGAAATTAAATCATTTTGCTTCCTAAAAAAATTAGTAACTCTTTTTTTCTTCCTAAAGGAGTGTTTGTAAGCCATATTTTATTAAACTTCTACACTTGTATGATTCAACATTTAATATATATTAAAAATCGAACTAGATTTCATGAGTGAAATCATTATATTTTCTATGAATGAACAATATACTATAAATGTATTATTTACAGTTTTACACCACTTGCATGACTGTACATGTTATTACATACATACATGTACAAACCAATGGAGAGAAACATGTTAGAATGGGAGAAACCTTTGAATCATTCTGGTAAAATTGGAAGCCTAGAGACAGTGCTACCACCAACACCACCAGCAGAAGCTTCTGAGGTAGAACTTCTTTTCTTGCGAGAAACGGAACCTGTTTTCGAGGATTTTTTGGCACTAACCCTCAAGGGAAGAATCTGCAACCTCGTGTTTTGATCGGTACCTGACTTTTCAGCAGCTAACTGATAGCTTTGCACGAGTTCAAGCTGCCGGTCGATTATCTCAGAACGTCTTGGAAGAAGTTCAACGGCCTCTCCACCAGGAATCACTATGTACTCTATCGCTAGCCGAACCTCCTGTCATAAGAATAAGAATAAAATTTATAATAATGTCAAAATTACAGAAACGGCTTATCAGAAAGAGGTGGTACCTCCAAGGCATCAATCTCTTCCAGAGACGGTTTTCGTTTTGGTTCTTCATCCTCAATTTCAATATCCGGAGATTCGTTTGATGGCTTCTTTGTCATGGGGCCAAAGGATTCTAGCCCAAGGATCATTTTTACGGCCTTTAACATCCGTGCCATGGTATTGGACTGCAAATAAGGAAGAAAATGTCATATACGGCAAAACGAGACTGCGTCAAAGCGGTGACTGAAAGGGAGTTGCTATAGTAAAAGGGCACCTTGAGAACAAATACAGGTAACTGGTGGAATTTTGCCGCACCACGGATCCATGGGTTTTGTCGTAACTCAGAACTGGACGCGAGAACCGCATCAGCACTTCCAATGTCATCGGTTATATCTAATAAATCTTCGAACCCCATCACTTTTGTTACTTGTTGTAGATCAGCTTCAAGCATCTAAGTTTCATCATCGAACAAGAAAAACAGCGCATGGTTAATAATAAAATAAGAAACGTTTTACGAAATTTGCTAATGGAAAATGAGACAGATCGATTATTACATTGCAAGTGTACACTTGCATTGGTGAACTCCTCTTGATCACAGATCGATTATTACGCCATTTGATGAATCGAGTGGGAGAGTAGTATTTATCATCCTCGCCATACTCTCTGTCAAAACTCATATTATTGTTAGTTAAGTTAAAATTTAAATTTAAATCCGATGTTTCTTCACGACTTTTTTCAGGTATTTTTTCAGGAATTGGAGCATGCTTCGCCGAATCATTGGCAAAATCATTCCAATGTCGGAGTTCAAATACCGGAGGTTTTCCTGCAACAAAGTTTTCGATTCAAATAACAATCCAAATAACTAAATAAATACTATATCAGTCAGTTCGATAATGAACTAAGAAATTACATTATAGAAGATGAGGAATACCTGCCAAAACGGCATCCACGGTTGCATCTAATCTACGATGAACACGGCATTCAGTTTTGGATATCATCTCAACAGCGCAAGTAAACGTAGGAGGTCCTTTCCTTTCAAGAATCGTCTTTTGCACTTTCCTTTTCCTGGCTTCGTCGTCCCCAAGGGTTACACTCTATTCAAATAAATGATCGACAAACATCACTATGCGGACAAACACCCTATATATATCTAATTTAGATTACTACAAAAAATTTAGATTGATTCGATTTTTGAAAGAAGGCGGGGACGGAATGGATGGATCTATTTAGGGTTTGTTTGGATTGACTTATTTGAGCTTATCTACCGACATAAGTGTGACACTGTTAGGGCGAGTTTTTCAAAACAACTTATGATATTTGAAAAGGTCGCCCAAACAGTGTCACAAAATTTAAAGCTATTTTATCTTTTGTTATAAAAACAGCTTATGCAAGGTTATTCATAAACACTTATTTTGAGACGCATTTGTGTTATAAGCTGCAAATAAGTTGTTTATCCAAACAGATCGTTAATCACAATTCTTCATCTTAATCTTGAAGGAGAATAAATAAAAGTAGGTTTGGAGGTGGCACCTCTATGCCACCAACAAGGATCTGAAGATAAGGATTTTTCATTATGCTGTCAATGGTTGTTCCATGAGCTGTTCCAACCAATTGAACTCCTCTTTGAGCAATGGTACTAGCTGCTAATGCTTCAAGTTCTGTTCCGATTTCGTCGATTATAATGGTTTGAGGCATGTGATTTTCAACTGCTTCAATCATAACCTGCGCAAATAGACAAAAAGGTATCCCAGAATATTAGTCGCAAATCAACACCAAAATTTGCATAAACATTAAGTACTCGATTAAGTCAAATGCCTGAGATTAGTACTAACACTATGCTGCATATTCACATTCGGAACTTGCATCCTCCTTGCTCTTCCTATGCCTGCATGAGGAACATCTCCATCACCTCCAATTTCGTTGGATGTATCGACTATTACAACGCGCTTCCTGAACTCATCTGCCAGCATCCTAGCAGTCTCTCTGCACAAGGAAAGCTTCTTCAGTTCAGTGGCATTTGCGTAGTAAACCATTTCGACATACAGACGAACTAATAGAGACACGAAAAAAAAATACGAAGAAACTTGACCTGATTAAGGTAGTTTTACCAACACCAGG